>JAVRKA010000051.1:0-1282312 GCA_034508555.1 Venustoraphidia nigricollis | reverse complement strand
GACATAATCAAAATGTATTAATTATAATAAACATTTTCATCCACGTTCTTGCTATTTTATTTTTGAACTTGTATAAATCATTGACGCTAATATCAATTTGGATTCTACAAAATATTTTAATTATTTTTACGGTTATCATTTCTGACAATAACCCTAATTGGGCCATTTTAAGGGTGGTTTTTAGGGGTTGAAAAATGTGTTTGGGCCTAGAAATACCGAAAAAATTCTACTAATCATTTAACCTTTCAGTAAAAATTAAAATATGCTGTTAAAATTTTAATAAAATCGGCCATACAAGACCGGACTGTGCGGAGTGTATTAAGGGGTTAAATTTTTTATTTTGCTCAAAAACAAACTTAAGTTCACATAATAAAGCCACATTGCTTTTATAAGCAAATACCTACACTATATTGTCGGCAGGGTTTTAGCACTGCAACCGGAGTTATTTTTTTGAAGCTATTAATAAAAATAAAAACAACGAATAACCAGCTAGATATCAACTTATTTTATTCGATATTTCTATAAAAATATCTTCTCTCTAACCTTTCATTTAGCCTACAATAGTAATATAATACAGGATAATAAATAAGTTATTGAGTCAGTCATAAATATTTTATGGTTCTGTTCTGAAAAAAAAGCTTTATTGAGTCGTTATAGTATCAATATAATGACACCAATTATGTACTTTAATTTTCGTTATATTGAAAAGCTTTTAATAACTGAGTATTGTTTGACAAATTAATCGTAAATACGCTACAAGTTGATGATTGACATAAATCATAAAAAAATAATATCCAATTGCATAATTTTAAAAGGACGTACTTTCGGCTTCGATTTTAAGGTAGAAAGTCTAACATTTATGCTCTGCTGAAATTACTTGCACGCCATCTATAACAGCGAGAGGAAAGAATTTTCTCGTGCACACTGATGCGTGAGACTGCCGCCAGTCAGTAGTAGCTAACAGCCGTTATTACGTATAACCTCAAAATTGCTCACTTGAAAGTTATTAGTCTTTTACAAGCTTTTATTTAACTTGCAATGTATTTAATATGTTTGTACGGGTGGAATCTTGCAACTCAATTTTGAAGCAGATATCCTCAACCGATTGAGCTGAAATTTTGTATACACGTTCAGTTTGAATGACAATACATGGTTAATTGTGTGACGTCATTCTAAATCCAACATGGCGGCACATGCAAGATGGCGGACTAATTATTTTTAATGTACTCCAACAATATGGGTATCAAATGAAAGGGCTTGCTAAGAATAACTCGAAAAAAGTAAAGTGACGTCACTCTAAATCCAATATGGCGGACTTCTAAAGCTTGAAACTCAATTTTGAAGCAGATGTCTTTTTCGACTACTTTTATATATTCAATCATGCTGAATTTTGCACATACCTTTGGTTGTGATGACAATACAACATAGTATATTCAATATTATGCTAGATCCAATATGGCCGCCACCTCAAAATGGCGGACTACCAACTTCTTTACAACCCCCTCCACATGAGTATCAAATGAAAGGATATAACAAGTAGAATACAATGAGCAGTGTGACTTCCAATATGGCGGCCAAAACAAAATAGCGGATTATCTTTTTCTTTAAGACCCCCTCGATATTGGTACCACATGAAAGGATATGACAAGTAGAATACTGTAAGCTGTGTGACATCATTCTAAATTCAATATGGTGGCCACACAAAATGGCGGATTACCCACTTCTTTACAATATCCTTGGCACGGGTATCAAATGGAAAGATTTGACATGTAGAATATTATAGAACAAAATAATCAATTAATTGTAATTAATTAATGTTTTTATAGTAAAAATTTTGAAAGACTAAAAAGAACAAAATAAAATATTTGTAAAAATACTTTTTAAAGACCAGCTTTTATTGAATTGTACTAAAAAGTAAAAAATAACTCTTAATACTTTAGATTCATAATTATAAAAGCGTGGGTCGTTACTATCATAGAGCTTCTAACCCACGCTTTTATAATTATGAATCTAAAGTATTAAGAGTTATTTTTTACTTTTTAGTACAATTCAATAAAAGCTTGTCTTTAAAAAGTTTTTTTACTAATATTTTTTTTTAGAATATTTTTATATAATGGTGAAAGTACGTACATTCGACCGGGTATAAAGAAAAATAGTATACACCACGCAGGCAGAAAGTTGAAAGCCCTGAAATAAAAATTATATCCACTTTTCATTTGTTTCAGTGGCGGCAAAAAGTAATATCAGTATACGTCATTGGATATTCGATATCACTTGTGGCACTAGTTATCTCTTTGGCACTTTTATCATACTTCAAGTAAGTAAAATGTTAACGTAATATTTTTCGTTAGTAGAGTGTACCCAAAACCTTCCATTTTTTCTCGCTTCCTCTTACTCAACATCTTCACCCAACATCGTCAAAATAAAATTATAATGAACCTCACCCTCGTAAGCTCACATAAGAAGTATAACTTCTTATAGTATTCAGTTTCAGTTTCATGTTTCCCCTTTATTTGCCAGTTCTACTTCCCCTCGATTTCTTACATTTTTCAAACAGATTCGTCGCTAAAGAAGTTAAACTTCAATAAAAATTTCTCACCACCGAACTACACGCGTCCATGTTGCACAACTTCAAAATGTCTGCCGCACACGGAACTTGCACCAAAAGCTGTTAGTCCGTGCTGGTAGCAGATTCGTGCTATGGTACAGTGTGCGCAGTCTTTAAGGGGGTATTCTTATGTGACCACTTCGAAAAATCGATTTTTTTTCATATTTCAATAGTAAAAGCTATCGAAAATATGCTGTGAAAAATAGAGACCGAAATTCCAAGTTTTAAATAAATTACAACTCATATAGTGGCCGACGCGCCGTAAGCGATTTGTTGGCTCTTGAAACTTTAAACGCATTTTTCTGGAAACATTTAGCCGTATTCTACTATTTTTGTTCTAATCACTGTTCTTACGTAACCACAGTGATTACAAAATTTATAAACACTGTCTGTAATCACTAATGTTTAATATGCTATTCAGGTAAAGCATTAATAACAAGTGATTATGCGAGTGTTTACAAATCTTTTTTGTCACTCGTTTTCAAAAAAACGTACCTATAAAGAGTTGTCTGAATTTAATTACAAGTCTATTTTTGTGCGGTTACCACGGTTATATACTTTTGAATTTTGTGTTAGCTGTCAAGTGCTGAAAATAATTAATTATTAATAATAATAATTATTATTATGGATTATAAAATTACAAAAAGACGACAAAAAAAGTATCATCTAGTCAATACAAATTGATGATTGATTTTCGTCATTGGTTCTGTAATATCTCCTATGTGCAAAAAGTAAATGTTGCAGGAAAGGCTAAAAAGTGATTATTTCAGCAATAGATGGTAAGAAACTAGCAATTTCAGAGGTATATTTCTAATTCATACTTATCTTGACTGCAACATGTTTATTAAGAAGAAGTATTTTCTTAAAAATATTAATTAACGTTAATTTCAGATTTATTGGCACATAGGAGGTATTATAGAATCAATGACGTTTTATTGACGCTAATAAAAATATGTTGAGTGGAAAACTTTCATCAACCGAATCCACAATTTATTGTGGATAAAAAATGGAAAAAATTAGCCCTTATACTGAATTCCAATTCGAATTTTGGATTAAAAAAAAACGTAAAAGAATAATAAAAAAATGTATAACGCGTGTACGTTATAATATAATTCTATTATTAACCTGTTTTCATTCACAATTAACTCCAAAATAAGTAAGTGACATATTTCCCGTCCATTTTAATTAATAAACACTCGAAGTGTCAGCTTAACAGCACCTATTTACAAGTTACAATTTATCCACTCTTATAAACACGTCACATGATCATTTTAACCACTTGTGGCAATAACTTTGCTTAGCAGAATAAGAAACAAATAAAAGTGGTTTCCCAGAGTGTTTATGTTGCTAAGCACTGGGTAATCACCGTGATTATTTTCTAAAACTGTCATGGTCCTAAAAAAAAAGTATTCAACCGATTGCTTTGAAATTTATATAATATGTTCTTCTACTCATTAATGGTTATCGGCCGTACCAAAATTGCTTATTTTCGAAAATATTTTCTTATTTTTTTTAAATGATTTTTAACAAAAAAATTAACAAAAAACACAAACTTTTTTTCTACAGTCCGCCATTTTTTTTTTATGAAATTGATTAATTTTGGTAGGGCCGATAGCGACATACCTACTGAACAATGATCCATTCGATTTTTTTATTTTAGACAACATGAACAGCCGCTATTACCATGACCAGTCACCTGCTTTTTTTAGTGTCTAATTTAATTTAAAAAAAATATATAAAAACTGTAAAATAAGAGAAAAAAAAATTTTTTTTATACAGTTTAAGATACAAACAAAAACATATAAAAAAATTAAAATGATTGAATGTTATTGTCGTCTAAAAAAAATCCCTAAAAAGAGGTAAAATTTATGCGTTCACATGAGAATACCCCCTTAACAGATTACGATTGACATAAAACGAAATCTCATTTCTAGAAATATAAATGGTGTGATCTAAAAGTGTGCAAAAATTTGTTTCAGAGCCTTGCGCTGCGCAAGAATCACTCTTCATATGCATCTGTTTGCTTCATTTGCGATAAACAACACACTGTGGATTCTCTGGTACCATTTAGTTGTTGCTGAGCCAAGCGTTCCTGACGAAAATCAGGTAATTTATTTATTTGTATAGATTTTAAAATATTAATATACAGTCAAAATCGGTTATAACGACATCGAAGGGTCTACTCATATTTGATCGTTAAAACCGATAGTTGTAACAACCGGTGATGTTTTCGAGGTACAAAGTAATGTTTTAATAAGTATGTAGTATTATTGAATTTGTAGATACACATATTAATAGGAGTAATATTCAAATTATCATTGTTATTGTTCTGTATTCATAAAATCTGTAATTTTAGTCTCTTTGGAACACATCTGTTGCGTACGAATTTTGTTTGAAATACAGCTGGTCGTTCTAACAGATATAATTCTCCGAAGATATGAAGATATTACATTAAATGTAGTCGCTTAATGCGGTATGTCGTAATAAGCAATGTCGTAACAAGCAGTGTTTTTTATAGGGCGGTCATACTAGCATTCAGGAGGGAGCTATGATTTTGGTCAATATAACCGGTATGTTGTTCTAAACGATGTCGTAAACGATTTTGACTATATTTATATTTATAACACAAGGTGTTACTTAAGGTAGTTGTCGTGGTTAAGGCAAACCGTCAGAAAATTCTTAATTTTTGTATACTTATTAAGGACATGATAAAACAATTACCCTGAAAATTTGAAGTCGATCGACCGTATATAATCTGAGATAAATTCAATTAAAAATTGGAAAATTAAAATTGATTGTATACGATCTCTGTAGTTCTGAACCAGTTTCTTATTTATAAAAAAAGAACTAACTGTCAGAAACTTTCCATGCATTTGTTATGAGTTTAAAAAAAATAAGAAAAATTTTTTGACCGTCTAATTATTTATAAATAACGGTTTAAAGTTCAACAATTTATAGAAAAGTATACATGCATATGAACTGTATGGGTTACGTTTCTACGGGTACAGTCTTGCGTACAAATTATGGATCACTTAGCTACAAGCTAATATACTTTTGTGGCGCCTATAATCTATAACTTTTTGACAATATTGTACCACGACAACTACCTTAACCTAACTATCCGATGGAATTCGTCATAACGTTTAGAATTATTATCTTATATGGGTGGGAATAATGGAATAATGGAGAACATCTTGTTTGACCATATTTTTCCGAATCAGGAGACTACATATAATTACGATCGAACTTCATAAAAGGTCTATTAAAATCACTATTGAAGCGGTTAAATCACATTTTGTTGTTTTACTTTAGATACTAGTACAAAATGGCTCCTTTTACGACCGCTAAACAAGCATGAAAAGAAGGTATTTTATAATGAGGTGTGCATAAAAATATTCTGTGGTTCTGAAATGCTTGACTTAAAATGCGAATGACAATATGAATAAATTAAATGGTTTATAGAAATAAAAATAGCATCTGTGAGTTATAATATCTGCAATATTCTTCACGTCTTTAGTTAACTCTGTTAAATATGCTCTTTATGAATTATTCAGATTTGTACACATGAATTGTAGATTGCTTTATCGATTAATATTTTATTTAATATTCCGTTTCTTTTCTACGACTGTTTTTTTTTCTTCTCTGGAATAACATAAGATAAAGATTCATAATAATTTTAAATTTAATTATTTTTTCGGTTTTAATTGGAACGATATATAGTATATCTTGTTAGTGTATTATTGCTAGATTCTATATAATTAGCTAATAGTACAATTTATTATAACTACTATACTCTATGGTATACATATATTTAAACGAGCAATTCTTATATATATGTATACATATATTTATATATTTGTATGTTTATATATTTATATTTTTCTGTCTTGATTAGAAATTTCGCGTATCTAACGGCTCTAACGATTTGGATGAAATTCACGGCAAGGGGGTATTGGGGGACAAAAAATCGATCTAGCTAGGTCTTATTCTCGGAAAGATTAGTTTTCACACAGATTTAATCATTAAAAAAACATTTTTTTTGACGTTTCAAAATACATACTGTAATAATAATAATAATAATAGCAATTTTATTTCATAAAAAACTACATAAGTCGTGAAACAAGTCAAAATATAATTTTACATATTGTATAATTTCAGGTCATAATTCGTCTGGGTTAGTAATAGTAATTTTAGTTCTTTACATTTTATGTTTTGAGGGATAGTATTGTGCATCCGTATTATAGCGTTTGGTTACCCCCCTGTATGCTACAACAAGGGTCGTATTTTCAGTCTTGAGATCATTTACGTGTCTTGTTTCGTACTTGTGTTAAGTTAGGTGATTTGTAAGTAAGCCTGGAAATTAGAAATGAACAATTGTGTCAAAAATACAGACAGTGAATAAGTTATACTAAGTAAAACGTCAATTATTTTAATAAAAAAGAAGAAATATTAATTAGGAACCTCCGAGCTAAGCTCGGTCTCCCAGGTACTACTCTATGGTATACAAAACTGGCTGTAGCTAAAACTAACATTTACTAAAGCATCTTTCACTTCAAATGTCCTCATATCAACTATTCTTAATAAAAGAAATAAATGTAGTAATTAACTTCTTTTGAGGGTTTCGTATCTCAAAAGGAAAAAACGGAACCCTTATAGGATTATTCGCGTGTCTGTCCGTCCGTCTGTCACAGCCAATTTGCTCCAAAACTACTGGACCGATTGAATTTAAATTTGGTACACATATGTACGTCGGTGATCCAAAGACGGTCGTGTAACGTAAATAAATGAATTTTGAACATGCAGGTTATTTTTGGGGGGGCAAATTAGGAATTAAAAAAAATGTGTTGTAAACTGTACCGTATGACATATCAAATGAAAGGGCTTGTAGTAAAGGTCTCAAATATAGTTTTCTATAATTTTAAAATAAACAATTTTAAAGTTATTTAAGAAAATAGATAAAAATTGACCATCCCCCTTTATCTCCGAAACTACTGAGCCTAAAATTTTGAAAAAAATAGAGAATATCGGGTCTCAACCATAGTTTACAGGAAAACCTAAATGAAAATCTTAAGTCTCAAGTACTCACAGAAAACGGAATAGTACGAAACCCCCTTCTTACGAGTTCGACTCATACTTTTTTAAAATCTATTTCATATTTGCAAACTAAAAAATTACAGGTTACAAGAAGGTGTCAATTAACTGCTACACCGCAAAAAACGTAAAATTTATTCTAACCCGCGGTTTAAAAAAGGTTGCCCATCCTTGGTATAGTATATACAGGGTGTCCCACGACATGTCTGCCTGAGCCTGGGACTGTGTTGCTGGGGTGATTTCAAGTCAAAAATGTCTAATGAACATATACCCGGAACGCTACCCGAACTGAGCTAGAAGCATTTGAAATTTTAGATAAGTAGTAGTAGGAATTCAATACAAATTTAAATACCATTTAAAAAGAAATAGCTTTATTGAATTAGTTGCTCAAAATGTCCACCTAGTTGCTGTATCCATAGTCTAGCTCTTCTTAGAATTGAAGTGGTAGCTCTGCTAAGAGTCTCAGGATCAGCACGAATATTTTCTGCGGCATCCATGATTCAAGCTACTAGTTGTTCTCTGTTTTCAATATTTCCTGCATAAAACAAACTTTTCAGTTTTCCCTATAAAAAGTAATCTAGGGGATTAAAGTCTGGTGACCTTGCTGGCCAAGGAACTGCAGAACCTCTTCCAATCCGCCGGTTTGTATAATTTTGATTAAGAAATTCTGTTACTTGTCGACCAAAGTGTGGAGGTGTGCCATCGTGCTGAATCCACATTCGTTGTCTTACATTAAATAAATACTAATGGTGATTCACAGCCACCTGGTCTTTTTAATAATTACAAAACCAACAGCCCAACCTAATATACCTGCATTAGTGGGCTTACTTATTTAAAATTTCAAATGCTACTAGCTCTGTTAGGATAGCGTTCCGGGTATATGTTCATTAGACATTTTTGACTTGAAATCACCCCAGCAACACAGTCCCAGGCTATGACAGTCATGTCGTGGGACACCCTGTATAAATAAACTGTATTGTTATCTTTAACGAAAACAATATTTAATATCCTGAAATACTCGTAAATCATAATATTGAAATGTAAATTTACAACATCAACAGTTTCTCAATATCAGTGAAGATGATTTTCTACCCTTCAGTCTATCAAATCCCTCGGGAAATGTCTAAGCATCTATGTATTTTATCATTATATATATATATATATATATATATATATATATATATATATATATATATATATATATATATATATATATATATATCTTAAATCACTTGCAGATATTCTGATATTGCATTTTGCATGCAATAGCAATACATCATGTTACTTTTTTGTAGTTCTTTAACAAAAAATTAAACTTTTTAAATCGTGATATAGTTGCATACATACACTTTTGTTCATTTTATTCCAGAAAAAAATAATTAAATCATATTTTTTCCTCTTTCAAACTTATTTTAATATAGCCTAGTATTAAAAACATTTTTTGCGCTACCTCTTATAAAATACGTGTTTTTAATTATTATTGCGGTCGAAAACTGATCCATTTAACACTAGTGCGTGATGTAAAACAAAAGTAGTCCCCCTATATCAGTTCTATAGGAAATTTCTATGTAGGATGTGCGTTAGAAGTAACATTTGCTACGTTAATGAAATTTTAAAAAAATTGAAAATATATCTTTAAAGTTCAATTCCAGATATATGTTATAATAGAAAACAGTATCACGGGTAATTGGAATAAAAATAAATCAATTTAAACACTCATTGATTGCAACGTTTCGTCCTTTCTTTAATTAACGAAACGTTGCAATCAATGAATGTTTAAATTGATTTATTTTCATTATTCTAATTACCCGTGATACTGTTTTCTATTGAAAATATACTGAAAGTGAAATGAAAACTAGTTATTTTATAGAGTGTACTGCAAGAAATATGGTACATATCTCGGACGTTATGATATTTCGACTCGTGTTGAATAGAAATAACGCCAGGTGATGATTGGTTTGACTTTGTTTAAGGTCACATTTTTAAGTTTCGAAAAAAAACGCATAAAGAATTACTGTTAATCAAGACCGCGCACACTACCCTGCTCGGACTATCACGCTACGGACCAGAAAAGCCTGTTTGTGAAGGTACCTATGTTATTTAACGTAGTAGCGCACATTAGACCGACACCTGCAACCAGCAACGCACGTCAGTGGACTGCCTACAATATTTGTCTAAACCGATCTAGTGTACTAGTAATATCTCGCGTTAATTAATTAATTTTCATTAACAGTGTAGATCTAAAATCTTCTTTTTTCCTGGCTTCTTCCTGTTCTTCACACAACATCGTCAAAATAATATTATAATATGTCTGTAGATTTTAAGTCTCGTGTACACAAATTTAATTGATTAAAAAAATATTTGCTTTAACTTTCGGTATCCGTTCGTCGGATTTTTTTACTTTCGGCACACTGAAATATAATTTACTTTTCATACAATATTCATGCATTCCATTATGCGGTATTTCCGTGATATAAATTTATTAAAGTGTTATTATTGGTTGTTCTTATTTAGAGCGGGAGCAGTGGCGTTTAATTAAGTTCAGATCATTAATAAAAATATATACCCGATTTTTCTTTTTGACTGTTTTTATATATTACGTATTACTTTTTTCTATGGGCTAGGTGGAAGATCAACGCAAGTTGAACCGTGCCTTTGGTGTGGTTTATGTACAATAAGCATTTATTATTTTCTATTTCAGATCCCGTGTCAGATACTACACATAGTACTTAACTATTTCCTGTTAACGAACTATGCGTGGATGTTGTGCGAGGGTCTCTACCTTCACACAGTACTTATATCGGCGTTCATATCAGAATCAAGACTCCTTAAGTGGCTTTATCTACTTGGATGGGGCATGCCGCTAGGGGCCATCACTATATATGTATCTGTCAGGGCTCAGGATGCAGATGACACCATCCAGTAAGTATTTATTGACATAACTATAAGATTTCAACAGCCCCGGATTTTTCCAGTCGGGGCAGAAACTTGATAGTGGCGCCCCCTCTCTCCAGTGTTTGGGATAAATTGTTTAAAAAAACTCAAAAATATATAATGAGTGGCATTTTTGTGACCGGAGAATAAGAACTCTTTAATATATTTTTTTTAATAATTTGTTATCAATTTTCAAACATATTATCTATATTATGATTATGGTTTGTACCCAGTATTGCCAGATATTTTTTTTTGCCAAGTCGGGATTTTGGAACTTTTTGAGTGAAAAAAGCGGGATTCTTTCGTCGAAACCGGGGCATGGTAAAAAAAACGTATATAATCAGAAGTTTTTAAATATTTATCTTTTTATTTGAGTTCAAATTACGTTTACGTCACAAAAGATAGCAAAAATAGCCATAGAAAATGTATTTTAATAAAAATATGATATTTAAAATCAGATTTACCCTATCGTTAAATAGTTGAGTCTTATTCGTCTTCTGAATAAAAAAAACAGAAATAAAAATCAAAAAAGGTTTATTCATTAGAAAAATATGGCGTTTCAAACAATAGTCTGAGGAGTGAGCGTTACAAATTGCAACTTACAATAAGAGAATAATTATTTACGTACGGTCGAGTTATCCCCGAAAAGCGGGACTGAAACAATACTGAATTTAAAATAGCATTTATTTACTGACGTTTCGGTACACTTCGTACCATCTGCAGAGTTTCTAAAAAATATTTTTTGTACCTATCATAAAGTTTGTAGTTTTTTTTTTAAATTAATAAGGTTACAATTGAGTAAAAACTTAGCAAATGGTGTCAAATCATATCAGTATTTTGTCGAATAAAAATAAAGATTGTGAACATGGTTTCAATAATGTACAGAAATTATTGTTAAAATGTTTAAGTATTAATAAAAGACTGTATTGGTTTAAGATGGATTGATATCACTAATTAAAATTGTCACTAATTGAAAATGATGGTAGTCACTCTAGATTTTTGTTATAACTGAAGTGAGAAAAAATAATGATATGACTTGATGAACTTGTCAAATGAACTTGATATTTATATAACAGGTTATATTTTGTCGATTAGTTTGCCTATACAGATTGTATCAACTCAAAGCTGTCCATAGGGCACTCTGTGTGTAAGATAGAGCACCATACACAAACGATAAGCAAGAGTGAGATAAATGATCGCTAATAGGTAGTAATTACTGTGGTTACTGTAAAATAAATTTAAATAAACGTCTTTGTTTTCTAAGTAAAAATAGCCATTTTATCAATCAATGACAGTCTGTAGTCACTACCGAAATTATTGATAAAATGGCTATTTATACTGTTCACGAAAAAATCCAAATAATTAAATGGTTTTATGGTGGTATTTCAACCGCCGACGTAATAAATTAATTGATAAATGGCTATTTTTACTTAGAAAACAAAGACGTTTATTTAAATTTATTTTACAGTAACCACAGTAATTACTACCTATTAGCGATCATTTATCTCACTCTTACTTATCGTTTGTATATAGAGCTCTGTCTTACACACAGAGTGCCCTATGGACAGCTTTGAGTTGATACAATCTGTATATGTTTCTCAAAATATTGTGATTTCTTTGCCATTTCGTCGGTAATGTTTTTTTTTTCAAGAGTTAGTAAATCGGCACGTCTAGTTGTTGTGAACAAAAACTAGTCGATAGTTGGATTTGGAAGAATGGTGTGTTATAGACAACTTTTTATTGAAATCGGGCGGGTTATCAAATCCGCACTTTTCAAATCCTATCTTTTTACAGAAATATCTGTCTACTGAATACACGTATTATACATCAAAAGAAAATCGGAGTTGTGCTAGATGTTTATATAATATAAACAGCGTCGTATCGCCAGAACGTCTCTTCACATTTTTAGTGGTGAATCTGAATAACATATCAACTGTTCTAGGCGGTTTTAAACGTTATATAATGCGATGAAACTTTCAAAAAAACCGATCAAATGCAAGATGGACTCGCGCACCGAGGATTCCGTACAAATTTGTAGGTATATAAATAGTTTGTCCATCACGGGAATCGAGTCGCAAAGATTTTTCTCGCTTTTTTCGAGTATGTTTTCAGTTTCTCCCAAAATCAGTCCCCACAACGTATAATTACAATGTTAGTGTCTTTGTAGGTGAAATTGTGGTTAGGAGCAGTTCCTACCAAAATTAGAAATCAAAGTTATTTGAATAATATTGACTCTAACAACAGTAATAGATATATTAACAAAATAAAATTACTTGCAATACTGTTCAATTGGTTTTTATTTATATAAAAGACGGTTCAACCAACAGTTTTGGTCCTTTTCAATTTTCAAAGTTATTTTATTACTTAAATATTAAATTTGAACAAGATTTGTAAGTGGTGATTGAAAAAGGAATGAATAATTATAATGAAAATCAACAAGAAATTGTCGCAAAATTAAGGCACAAGTGCTTCAAATTTTACGTTTTTTGGTACACGTGCGAACAGAATCTGCGTTCAAGTTTGGAGGTCTAATAGTTCTAGAGAAATCGTGATTGGTTATCACAATATCTCCGGAACACTCGTGTATGTAATTAGGTAGAAACAAGAAAATAATTTTAAAAAAGTCGACTCACGTGCCGCCTATGTTTTTTCAATATACATACATATTATACTTTGTACAAACGGTTGTATACAACAGAAGGCTATGCATATTTTTCAACTGACCATCTACGGAATTCTTTGAAAATACTGAATAACTGAATAATAATAAAATTCACAAAGAACCATGAGTTTTCATAAAATAACTTCAGTGCTTCATTGAAATATAGATATCACAACTTTTTTAAAACTAAAATTATTATTGAAGAAAACAGTATCACGGGTAATTGGAATAATGAAAATAAATCAATTTAAACACTCATTGATTGCAACGTTTCGTCTTTCTTTAATTAAGACTTTTTCAAGCTCTCAATATGTTTAAACGATAGTTAAACTATGATATAATATGCAATTTGGCATTACAAAAAACAATTAAAAATTGAAAATTGTAGAAAATAGTATGTTCTTTTTTTATTGTTTTCTACAATTTTCAATTGTTTTTTGTAATGCCAAATTGCATATTATATCATAGTTTAACTATCGTTTAAACATATTGAGAGCTTGAAAAAGTCTTAATTAAAGAAAAGACGAAACGTTGCAATCAATGAGTGTTTAAATTGATTTATTTTCATTATTCCAATTACCCGTGATACTGTTTTCTATTATAACATATATCTGAATTTGAACTTTAAAGATGAATTATTATTGAAGTTTAACTTCTTGAGCGACGTATCTGTTTGAAAAAAGTAAAAATCGAGGGGAAGTGGAATTGTCCCCGAAAGGGGAAGTTAGTTTGTCTCCGAAATTACATGAAACTGACAGACAGAAGTTTATACCTTGTTGCTAAGTACATGTGTAAATATTATTATAAAAATTAAACTTGGGAATAATATTAAAAACTAAAGAAGTTAAACTTCTTACGTGAGCTTATGAGGGCGAGGTCCATTATAATTTTTTCGTCATTTATTATTTGGTCACATTAGATTGCCTATATGACAAAATTTTGATTTTTTTTACTCTCCTTTTTGACGTACTTTATGTCTAGTTAGGTTTGACAAGAAATCCTGTTAACATAATACTGTTCTTACTAGTGTATTTGCCGGATGGCGTTACCTAGGGGTCGAAAAAAATTTCTCGATGTTTACATTACATGTACTATATAATAATTATGTTGTTAGTCAACTGACTTGTTGAGTTGCGTGCAAAAGTCTCAATATAAATTAAAAATTTAAAAAATCCCCGACTCAATAAATATCCGTTATGCGTCCAAGATCCCTCCGTAGCTAAAAAAAAGCTAATGACCTTGAAACGGCTGAACTGATTTGGTAAAATAAGTCCAAGAACCACCGCTAGAAAACCTGCTTTCAAATAAAAAAAACACCGCATCCAAATCGGTTCACCCGTTTAAGAGCTACGGTGCCACAGACAGACACACACACACATAGCGGCCAAAACTTATAACACCCCTCTTTTTGCGTCGGGGATTAAAAAGACGAAACGTTGCATACCAATAATTGTTTTCAATATTGAATTGCTCAAATACCTGTGACATTATTATCATTATATTTATTTTTTTTAAAGTATTAACTTCTGTTTTTCTTTGCAGATGTTGGATGAACGAAAGTAAATATACAACCATTTTGCTGGTACCGGTATTTTGTACGATGTCGCTGAATTTGGTCTTCCTGTGCAACATAGTGCGTGTTCTGCTGGTCAAGCTACGCGGAGGACCACACGTCCAAGGATCAAATGGACCTTCCCGTACTGCTGTACAAGCATTCCGGTTAGTGTCTTATCTTATTCGGGTTTGATTATAACTCGGTCGTAATTGCACTGCCTTAACAGTGTTGGATCACTTTCACACAGTTTGTGCTGAGGCCTAGCGGTAAGAGGCGAGGTAGGCAAAAGACATATTATGGGCATGACCTTCTTTAGCTCTGTCTCGCTCAAATCATACGCACGTTTCAATTTTTGGCTGGTGCCACACTACGAGACTAAAGATGCTATTGCAAGGGTGCTGCTGCCAATTGATTACTCTAATTTTTGGAAATATTTTGAAGATTTAAAAAACTTTTCCGAAAAAAGAAGAGTCACTTTAGATTTGTGATGGAACAATTTTGTGAAATAAGTACGAATAAGGTCGTAGTGTGACATTGAAAACATGTATTTTTTTGGCACAATTAATGCCAATTTTTTTCTAGTAAATCGTACATAAATTAGAAAAGTAGTCCATTAGAGGCCTAGATTTGTCCTTTATCTTCCTTATAGAGAAAGAATTTTTGCAGAATGTTGACGAATAAGTCTACACTCAGTTGACAGCCGAAGCTCTATTTTTGGCTTAAATTCAGAGCGTTCCGACAGCCTTAATAACCATTAATCTTTAACTCTACCCAACTCCACTGAAATTGTCCGATTTACTATGATGGCAACTCGTTTTGAAATGAATTTTCTTATTAGTGTGCCATATGGTACATACACTATTGGCGCCGGTCGGATGACGGGACCTAGGAGTCGCACCAAAATTTCTCGGCGTTTCACATCAAAGAAACTTAAAACCATTTTTGAAGTGTAATTCTCGACAAACTTAATCGGTTTAAACGAAATTTACTCCACTGGTTGGATTCCATCACGCACGAAGCTTATTTAAAATGAGCCTAATCGGGCCATTTTAAGGGTGGATTTTACGGGTTGAAAATGTTTTTGAACTTAAATTACCGAAAAACAAAATCGTTTCAAAAAAGATATTGAACCCTTTAATAAAGATTAAAATGTGCTGCTAAAATTTTGATTGCCAAGGCCGGACTTACAAATTTTAAGAAAATACTAGTTTGCGTTATTGAAGAGTGTATTTAATTTGGTGCAGATGTTGGATTCATATAACAATATTTCAACTCAGAAAAAGAATATTATTTTAGCGTGTATATTAAGGGGTTAACGTTTTTATTTTGTCTAAAAACTAATTTAAGTTAACATAATAAAGCCACACTGCCTGTATTAGCAAATACACTATAATGTCGGCAGGATTTTGGCACTGGGAATCGAGTTTTTTATTCACTTGAAATTGGTTTTCATCCTATAACAATTTATTTATAAACTACATAATATATACGTTGTGATTACAGTATACACAAATCACCATAGTAACAAAATGACCTATTGACCCTAATTATTGAGGTAATTCACTCCCTGAACGTTGGAATTTTATCATCTCCTATTTACATAGCGCGTAGATACCGTATATGTTACGGTATAAGTAATAAACTGGTGATTATACATAATAACCGGCGATTATTCATAACCACCATTAATTCCGGTAAATATGAAAAATAAATCTTAAACGAGTAATTGGAATAATGAATATAAATCAATTAAATTAATTAAAAAAAAGACGAAACGTTGCAATCAATGAGTGTTTAAATTGATTTATTTTCATTATTCCAATTACCCGTGATACTGTTTTCTATTATAAATCTTAATTTATCAAATCAATCAGTTCTTTTACATAATTCCCAACTCGTAATGGCAAATGTAATAAATATCATGACTGATTGGGCCAGTAGAATACAGTGCAATTTATTGAGTAGTTTCTAGTCAGCAGGATATTTTTTCGTTGGACAAACAGCAGTTATATATAATCACCGGATTAATCACATTTACCGTAACATATACATACAATCCACCACACCCGTTGTTTGCAATGAGCTTGTCTCGGCATAGTTTATTCTAGTATTGCTTTTCGTTTTTTGTTTTTCAATTTTCTCTCGTATTGTAATTTTATCAGTAACGTTCGGCTTATACAATATGTATTGCGTTTAGATTCAAACCTATTGGATTTGTGTATTCGTAAATCTTATATAGGATGTTCTATCAAACCAATTAAATGACAGAACCATTCCTGTTTCAAAAATATTCACATCTACATATATAATAATCCGCTGATGACCTCAGATGTTGACCGTCTATAATCTACAATCTCTCCCTACATACAGGTGATTTTTTTCCGCAAAGCAAAAATTTTCAATCAGTTTACAAAACCCATGTCGGCACAGAGGAAAATTGGAAATCAGTTTGCAATTTTCTTGTAGTGTATTGTAGCGTTTGATATAGATTCTAAGAATCACAGAGCTCTATATTATTGATGTGAGAAAAAATTATGGTCCGAATTGTTTTTTCATATATTCCCACCTCAATTTTGAGAAAATTGTTGTAGCAGGAACTTAACAGTTTATAGAAAAATTAGAGTTTAAAAAAACTAAAACAACACGCTTTTATGAACTAAAAAATGCAAAATAATTTGACAACAAAATTAGCTTTACTGAAAAAAGCATAGGGTGCTATTTACTTAAATTTTGATAATAGCTCTACGTTTACAATAGGGATGTTGACTGTATTCAAATAAAAACATAATTTTAACGAAAAGTAGTAGTTTCTATGATAGAAATACTAAAAAACACCACCATATTTTTCCTTATTTTTAAGGAATTTAATTAATATTTAATATTATTCTCAAGTCACGTGACAACAGACACCAATCAGAGCGCATGACGTCATATGTTCAGCCGCTGTCAAAAAACTTCATTGTTTGGTTAATATTTAGTGTGTAATTTATTATTATTTGTTTATAGGAAACGTCAAATAACTATAGCAACGACTATACGAAACAACTTTTCATCACCTCAGTTTACTAACGTTTATGAGCACAGAATACGCATCTATAGGATGGTGGTAGCTCCCGTGTAAACTTTTGAGCCTCCTTTGGTATGAACAGGTGACGTCACGCGACTAGTATTGGCGTTTTGGACCGAAATTTGAAACTGGATTTAAAATACATGATTTTTAAGGCTTGAGTTGTATTTAAATGAAAATAATAAATATTTGTTGCACGATTTAAAACACTTTCCCAAAAATAGTCAACATCCCTATTGACTAGTAAATGAAAAATATGTATTACCAATATTAAGCACTGCACGATTTTTACATAAAAACCTAATTTTGTTGTCAAATTATTTTGCATATGCCCAACATTAATTACTAATTACTATAACCTTCAAATTTGACACTATTATATACCTTTACCAACATGGCTGCTATACATTGTCAAAGTTCGAAAGCCCTTATTGGAAAACCCTTTATAAGTAGAACTAAATATATGTATGTGGAATTAACCTTTGGCTTTAATTTATTTGGATTATTAATATGCATACTGCATTAGTATTCAATGGGTGCCGTCTGCCGATTTCAATTTTATTTGAGGCTGTAACGCAACTGAGTCCCAAGTCAACAAATTGTTTGCATTTGAATTCAGCCCATTTAAATCACTACAAATCTATACGTTATACATGGTTCACATAATATAATTGTGGACAGCAGAGATAGAGATGGGAAAAACGGGTCTTTTTAGTGATCTGCATCTTTGCATCTGGATCCCGTATGTGAGCCGGCTCACTGAACCGGTTCAAAAAGAGCCGAGTTCTGAATATGTTACTGCAGTCTACCACTGAGTTACCTAGTTCAGTCAATCATATCACGACCTGTATAGAATCAAGAATGCATAGCCAAACATGTGATGCATGAGTCATTTGAGCTGACAGATACATCAAAGCAAGAACTGATACGTAAGTGTAAAATGTGCTTCTGTGTGTTAAGTGTTTCACTGAGTTATGCGGATCCGTTGATCCGTCGGCTCAAGAAAAAGTGAGTCGGCTCTCATGGATCTTCTGTCGGAGTCGGCTCTTTGAACCGGTTCAGATCTGAGTTACCCAACTCTAAGATGGATCTACGTTTTTCGGAACCTAAGGCTTACTGAAATTCAACGGGGCCCTATTTTTTGTTAGAAATATTTATATTGGGGTTTAAAATCCATTTTTAATAACATCAAAAGTCACCCAAAAAATTGTCAAAATTCATCCGAAAATTGATCAAAATTCACCCGAAAAAATGTCAAAATTCTTGTTTTCCACTGAATTAAAATGTTACCAGATTGTCATTTTTAAAGATTCAAGAATGACTAGACATATCTTGACGTATATATTTTTTGGAAACCTATTTTTTTTCCGATTTACTGAACAGAATTAATTAATTAATTTTTAAATTTAAAGTTGAAATGAAGTTTATCATCGCATTTTAACTAAGCAAAACGTCAATTTGAACTCTAAAATTTGAGAAACATTGTACGATTCGTTGAAACGTAAACTTTCAATGTAATAATGTGGTCACAAACGTATTTTACAGCAATTTCAAATATTTTATAATTCGCTACTAATTTGCAGTTAAACTCGTTTGAGACAAAAACAACTTGAATATCAATTTTGAGAAGAAAAAAATAAATGTTTCCTACCTTAAAACTCATCAAAGCAACAGCGCGATCGAACACCCCGGCAACAGAATTTGTATCACTTTCAGTTCCATCTGAAATTTTTAAAAAATTGGTATTAAAAATATGTTACTAACTCTAGAATACTCGAGTGGGGTAACACTGATGTAAAAAAAGCACAAATGATTAAAGTTGTCGAGTGTATATAATATCTCAAAAAATAAAATAAAAAATTATTCGTTAATAGTTGTTACAGTTGACCAAGTAGTTAATTAATTATTATGCGATGACTGGAAAAGAATAAAATACAAAAAGAATAATAAAGGTCAATTTTTTTGGAAAAAAAGTTAAAAAAATAAATAAGGCACCAAATCCGCCTCTGCAGCCCATATTGGTCTGACTTTGGTGTTCGGATACACGAATAATGAAACACAAGTGAATCCAAAAGTTTCGGTAGTTTAGTAAATAAAAACCGGTGTTTATCGGTTTTCACAAAAACCGCTTTTTTTAGATTTTTCTAAAACCGGTTCACATCACTTTTTGTTCCAAAATTCAAGCTTTATTTCATCTCTGTAAATAACCATAGTCGTTCAAATACTTAACTTATTACAAAAATAAAGGAATCATTCAACTGTACTATTTCGGATGATTTTTGATTTTCATTTTCGATTAAAACTATATAGATAGATAGATTTTATTTACCACATTGACAAAAAAGTGTATGGCAAGTCCATAAAAAACAGATTAAGATTACACATTAAAAATTCATTTATACAATAAAATTCTCTGTTTTACCAGGTCGTTTCTTTAACTTTCTTTTTAAGGTTTGCACTTTGCAATGGCAATGATTTGATCTCGTTTCACAGATGGTTGTAGAGTTTAGGGCAGTTGTAAAGCACACCTTTGTCAAATGTAATCAAAGAATGATCTGGCAAACGAAAGGCACTGTTTTCCCTTGTGTTACACTTATGTAATAATAATAATAATGCGTTTAACGTTCGTTTCTCGACTTAGGCCGTGTTCAGTGAGGCGTCTTACGCGCGAGTCCACTCGCGCATTTCAATTTCTATTGCGTCCAGATACCGCGTTTTACGCTCGGTGTGGCGCCAGTACAAACATATCGACAATTTCTTCCCAGTTCTTGCGTTTTGTGACTCTATTGGAATAATCTGATGATTCCATATCCGATATGGCTACTCTTTTTTCAATTTCGTCAATAAAAAGTTCTGTATCGAAGTTATCACGCTCCATTTCAAATAAAATACGTCCACTCGCAACGCACTCGCGCGTAGTACTGGACGCAGCAATTGGCACCCGAGCACAGAATAAAAACAATAACCAGAACTCTGACTCTCCTTAAAATCCGTGACGTTTCACAAATTGCGACGCCATTAAAATAAGGATAGAATATAGAGCCGTATTTAGTACGTTTTCATTGGATCTAGACAGGGTTGTATTGTAATTTTTAATTGTAAAATCTAAGACAATTTAAATTACATCGAATAAGTCTTGTATTTTAGATTATAACTTGTGTTTGGGTAATGTAATAAGGGATGTTTGTATTAAAAAGAAGTGCAAAAACATTTTTTTAGATTGCTTAAAGGAAATAATAGAAAAACAATAAATGTAGTCAAAAATATATTTATTTATTTTTCCAAATTAATAATTTGTTTTTATTTCCGATCTTAAAATTTCGATTTATATTTTTTAGGGCATAAAATAATTTCATGCGTAGGTACAATTTCACAAGCAAAATATCGAAACCCGGCAGTGGTACGAACCGCTACTGCATTTGGCGAGCGGTAAAACAAAACTGAACCAGAGATTCAACTACCTGAGTTGTAAACGCCACTGTATTGAAATGTTCTAGCCTTATTTTTAGGTTAGGCAGCGTTTTGCGGGACAATTTGGAGTTATACTTCTGGTTATTGTCTATTCTTGTGACCCGAGTATCTCGACTCGCGCGGCGCTCGCGCGTAAAACGCGCGAGTCGAGAGTCCCGCTCATTGCAGGCGTTTTACGCGCGAGTTAGGAAACGCGCGTAGGCATCTGGACGGGATATATGTAGCTCTAGTATCTCGGGTACGCGCGAGTGTCAACGCGCGAGTGGACTCGCGCGTAAAACGTCTCATCTGAACACGGCCTTAGTCAAACAGACGCCATTCGCACCATTACTATTTTCTATATACGACTTCCCGAAATTTTCTACATTTTTTAAAACTTCAACTTATGTAATAGCAATGGGTGAATGAAGGAATTATAGGAAATTAGTATAAGGTAGGTAATTTTTGAACTAGGAATTTGATAGGTAATCGGCCATGGCCTCAAATAAAGAGCCATTTCGATATTTATCTAGAATTAATTGAGGGAAACCATGGACAACCTCAATCAAGATGGCCGGTACAGGAATTACCGTTTCTCGGCGACAGACAGTTGGAAAAAGTCTCAGCCACATCTGCTCTCGCCGGGATTCGAACCCGTACCTTCCGAATGCGAGTCTAGTGCTGTCACCACTACTCTACCCAGCTTGATCCTGTTACACTTATGTCTAAGAATTGATGGTTACTAAAATAGCTAAAATGTTCTTTTACGAACACAATAGATTCATAAACAGAAGGAAGCCACGAGTGTCATGAGTCTAAAATATTCCTCTTCTTGCTTCTCTACCATTTATATTGGCCAGAATATGAATATAGTTTTTTGTGCTTTGAAGATTAAATCTGTATTAGCAGCACCCCAAAAAATAAACGTGATTGTAGGTTTTTTTGGCGCGAACAACCTTATCAAAAGACTAACAATGACACTAAAAGACTTTTGTCAACACAAAACTGAGTATTTCAAATATGTGACAAAATACAAATTACAATAGCCGTGCGATCTATGTTCCTAAATTATTACGTTTCGACATTGAAAACGTGCTTTGAGTCGTGACGTTTTTAATTGATGCCGAACGTGCCATTTTATGCCAGAGATAACATTAAATAGGAATCTAGGTCGCGTATCATAGCACAATCTACTGCGTACCTAAACAAAACCCTTATTTATAACACGCACAATCAGTAGCGCCGTGACAACGGCCAAGGACTATTAAGGCAGAGAAAAAATTCTTGCAAAATGTTGACGAATAACTCTACAATCAGCTATCAGCCGAAGCCCTATTTTTGGCTTAAATTGAGAGCTTAATTTAAGCCAAAAATAGGGCTTCGGCTGATAGCTGATTGTAGAGTTATTCGTCAACATTTTGCAAGAATTTTTTCTCTATAAGGAAAATAGAGCACAAATCTAGGTCTCTAATGCAAGATAAGGGACAAATCTAGGTTTCTAATGAACTACTTTTGTAATTTATGTACGATTTACTAGAAAAAAGTTGGCATTAATTGTGCCAAAAACACACGTTTTCAATGTCACACTACGACCTTATTCGTACTTATTTCACAAAATTGTTCCATCACAAACCTAATCGTCTTTTAAGCGTTCTAACCGAAATTGTGATCATTTTGTAACTGTCTCGAAACTATCATTTCGGTACATGGTCTAAACATAAAACTAAAATGAAACTCTAGAAACTAACATGCGCATTAAGCATTTTGTTACGTTTGTATTCTGGAGGGTACGTGTTTGCATAATATTCAAAAAGTATGGAGATCCATAATAATTTTGGCTGAAAGTTCTTTATTCATTTCACATTTGTTTTAACTGAATTGCTGTGCAAAGTTATTAATTTACAGATTTATTTTGATAGTTTAATTAAATTTAAAAACATGAAAAATGAATTTTTTTCTGGTATTAACAAAAATGAGATAAAGCATCGTCGTGGGACACATTCTGTGTTGAGGCAGGATGGAGTTTACATCGATTATATTGCTGAATGAAATATACTTTATTTAATAATTGAATTCTTGCTTATAATTAGTTTCTTCATTTTATTTCTTACATACCATAATATATCATTTTGAACGACCTGCTGTAAAAACTAGAATTCGATCACGTTCCATTTACAAAAACAAATAACGAACTCCGTCACCTAATGTCTGCTCAAAGTTTTTGCTACAATTTGTTCTCGAAACTCTAGCAACTCAAACCCCATTTACACAGCTACATAATACGTATAATATTATATTGTGTTACAAGTTACAATGATATTTGTTGGTTTAAACATAATATTTATCACGCTGGTGTACGTTTTGTTATGTCGTAGACTAGGGATGTCGAAAAAATATCGATATTTTTTATTTGATATATCGATATTTTCGGGCAATATTTAATATTTTGATATATCGATATAAAATTCCGAGTATCGAAAACCGATATTTTTAGTGTATTTGCCATATGGCAACATACACTATTGGCGTCGGTCGGATGGCGGGACCTAGGGGTCGGACCAAAATTTCTCGACGTTTCATAACCTCCTAAACACTTTGGCACCATTTTTAAAAATGTTTATATATATATGTATATATATATATATATATATATATATATATATATATATATATATATATATATATATATATTATATATATATATATATAGGTATATATGTGTACGGGCAATAACTTTCGAAGGAGTTAATTCATTTTAACGAAATTTGGCACACATGTTGGAATCCATCACCGCACGAAGCCTATTTAAAATGGGCCCAATCGGGTCATATTAAGGGTGGTTTTTAGGGGATGAAAAAAGTTTTTGGGCCCAAAAATACCTAAAAAATTCTCAGAATCGTTTCAAAATTGAAATTTAACCCTTTAATAGCAATTAAAAAGTGTTCCTAAAATTTCAATAAAATCGGCCCGACAGGACCGGATTTACAAATTTTCTGAAAACACTAGTTTGCAGATAGTGAGTTATTTACTGAAAGGTGTTTTTAATTTTGGTGTAGACGTTCGATCGACAATAATAATGTAGATAAGAAAAAAATTTAATTTTAAGGGGTGTATTAAGGAGTTTTTTTTTTATTTTGCCCAACAATCACCTTAAGTTCACATAATAAAGCCACAAGGCCTGTATCAGCAAATACACTATATTGTCGGCAGGGTTTTGGCACTGCGACCCGGGTTTTTTTTCCAGTAGCAACACTATCGCAACTGACTATAGCCGTTTTATTATTCCTAAAATATCGAAAACTCCACGGAAAAAAAACATGTGTTTTTATATATAGGTATGTTTTTGGAACATACTTTAAGTGCATTCCAAAAACAACAAAAGTGAATAAAGCACATGTAAAACACGTTTCTTTTTCACCGAATTTTTCGATATTTTCGCAATAATAAACAATCAAAATTCATGCAATATTTCATTTCATTTCTACAACATCTAGAATATTTTTAATTATTTCGATTTATACCTCAACGCATGCTGTACCAACATTTTTCTGTCGAATGTCACCTCTGGCACACATGCCATAGGTTCGCCATTCCTGGCTTTATTAATTCTTCGATTAATGTCTAAAATTATCTACTCCTAAATGTATTAGACATTTGATTAATAAACAAAAGAAAAATCTTATCGTTGTTTTTGATTTCAGATAATCATTTATTACTTGATTTATTAGAAATAATGTCCGTTAATTGCTATTTGAGATTATATTAAGCTAGCCAATATGTATACTAAATTCATTCGAGTGCCAATGTTCTCTTTAAAATTGTGCCGATATATCGATATTTTTTTAAAAATATATCAGTACCGATCTCGATACTAGAAAAAAATATCGATACGATATATATCGATACTTTTTGGCACTTCAGACATCCCTATCGTAGACGCGAATATTTACTACATTATTTTACTTTACACTTATGCTGTTTCGTATTTGTCTGAAAACAACAATGAAATAGAGTTTTAATGGTTTCTAAGAGTACTGTAATCCTTTACTAACTGCAATCAATGGATATGTTTCTTAATTGAAAACGTCGGAGATAATAAATGTTTAAATGGCAAGACTATAATGAAAGCAAAATACAAGAAAAAAATGTGTGAACCGCATCCACATAAGTTCGCTGGGGAAGTAAATCTTTTTTAGTCGTAGATGTTATTTATATAATTTTGCGTTCCCCTTTAAAGTAACACGTTATTTCTCCTTAAACGTCACAGAAAATTTCGAACAGAAGTTTTATAGTAAGTGCCATGGATCTGAAAGGCTCGGAAGTTAAATGCAAATGGAGGCTTACGCAGGTATAGTCGGTTGAAAAACTACAAACTCGCGCTATATTATTATTTTTAATTTTTCTTTAATCTAAAGGTCTAATTCCTTGCACTAAAGTCATCCATCCTGGTAGTACTTGAGCGTGGGACTTTGGAGGTTCCCAGCAGACAGATTATCATCTGAATCACCGTATTAGGCATCTTGAACAATCAAAGAACCAATAATGGCGTATTGGACTGTAGTTTGTGACTTATGTGGACTTTTTAGACATTTAGTAATTCGTGTATACAAACTTAGATATTTTCATATTTTATTAAATTATGAACGTGCAAACGTTAGATGCAAATGGAGGCTTGCGCAGGTATAGTCGGTTGAAAAACTACGAACTCGCGCTATATTATTATTTTTAATTTTTCTTTAATCTAAAGGTCTAATTCCTTGCACTAAAGTCATCCATCCTGGTCGTACTTAAGTGTGGGACTTTGCGGGTTCTCAGCAGACAAATTATCATCTGAATCACCGTATTAGGCATCCTGAACAATCAAAGAAACACTAATGGCATACTGGACTGTACTTTATAGCGGGAAAGCGACAATTGACAAGACAACGAACGTTAATCAATCACCGACGAGTACACGTACTGTGCCGGTAACTGGAAGGTAGTAGGAATCTTCCTTTCCCACAAAACAATCAAAATATGCATTTGCGACACTGTTTGTGACTAACTTCAGAACCTTTTAGAACCGCGGCGAGTATTATACTTCAAAAATTTACATTGTAACCGCAATTTTAGTTTTTACGCGTGATCTTGGTGCGTATTTAGGGGTTGAAAATTGTTTTGGAGATCCAAAAACACTGAAAAGATTGTCGGAAATAATTCGAAATTGAAATTTAACCATTTAGAAGCAATTAAAAGGTGTTAATTTAATAAAATCGACTCGACAAGGCGGTACTTATTTATTTTTTTTGAAAACACTTGTTTGCGGTAGAGAATTACACTTACTGGAAGCTGTATATAATTTTGTGCAGATGATGAATTGATAAATTAAACGAAATATTAAAATTAAGAAAAAAATATTTTGAAGGGGTTAATTTTTTTATATTTTGTGCAAAAACCAACATAAATTGACATCAAAGCCTGTATTATCAAATAATAATGATAATAATAAATTTATTAGTCAAGTTGAGATACAAAATGCATCTATGTGACATGTCAGAAAATACAAAATACATAATAGGTACATTATTAAAATATGTTATAATTTAAAATCATCGATATTATAGAGGCACGCTTCAGTCAGGATTACTTTGATTCTATTTTCAAACTTAGGTAATGGTAAATTTTTTATTGATTGGGGTAGATTATTGTAAAATGTTTGAGACGAGTAATAAAAATTGTTCTGAGAACTAGACAGATTATACTTCGGTAGTCGTAGTGCTTCTTTATACCTTGTATCATAATTATGGTTATCATTATTTCTGTTACACTATATTGTTGGCAGGACTTTGGCACTGCGACCCCAGTTTTTTTTTATGAATTGTCATCGTAATCAGCGCCGGCCCTGGGGTAGAGCGAGAAGAACGGTCGCTCTATAGACGCCAGGTGACAAGGGACTCCAAAAAGCCAAATGGGAAAACTGTCTTAAGGCTGTCGGAACGCTCTGAATGTAAGCCACACTACGAGGCTAAAATATACTGTTGCAAGTGTGCAGCTGTCAGTTGATTACTCTAAATTTTGGAAATATATCGAAGATTTAAAAAACTTTTCCGAACAAGGCAAGGTCACTTTAGGTTTGTGATGGAACAATTTAGTGACATAAGTACGAATAAGATCGTAGTGTGCCAACTTTTTTCTAGTAAATCGTACATAAATTACAAAAGTAGTCAATTAGAGACCTAGATTTGTGCTTTATCTTCCTTATAGAGAAAGAATTTTTGCAAAATGTTGACGAAATAGCCTACGATCAGCTATCCGTCGAAGCCCTGTTTTTGACTTAAATTCACAGCGTTCCGACAGCTTTAATGTAAAAGAAGCAGACGTATAATTAGTGCTGTGCTTGGAGAGTTTGACCTCTGCCTCCAATTACTTTGAATGTATTAATATAAAACCTTCTGAATAATGTTTTATAGATAAAATACTAAAATACTTAAAACTACTTAATTTAATTTAAATTGAACAAGTGTTGATGTTTGCAATGAAAGTTGATTTTTGAAAATTTGGGATTATTGTTTAACATAAAACAATTTACGTGAAGTGAGAGCGTCGACCAAAGGACGCTGAAAGACAATCCCACTCTACCCTGATGGAGGGCTTGAGTCGGCGCTGACCGTAATATATTTGAAATCATCTTATAGAAATGCGCTGCAGTGCATAATCTGTTTTCAAGGACATAGTGTAATATTCCATACGTATGTTTCCAGAGCAACATTGCTGCTGGTCCCACTACTGGGGCTGCACTACCTTGTGATACCGTTCCGGCCGCCAGAGGAATCCCCGTGGGAGCGTGCCTACGAGATTATATCGGCTGTTACGGCGTCCCTGCAGGTCAGAGCCTTAATACTATGCACGTATTGTATGTTCTTATTAAATGATATCATTATACGTTACATAGTTGCATATTATGTAAACTAGCGGCCAGGTCCGGCATCGTCCAGATTTATAAATTACCTAGTAATCTAAATTAAATGGTGTAAAGTGCAATTTTGTTCCAAATTAACACATATTTATTTAAATAATTATTAATACTGTGTCGGTGAAATACCTTCGCAAATAAATCATTCTTTTAGACCAAATTTGAAAATCATAAAAATGGTTATTACGAGTCAACCTTAAAAGATAGATATATGCTATCGCGGACTTTTTTTAGAACTTTTTAAGAGAAACTATTCCACCATATATTATTTTCGTGTTACTTTAACTATTTACGCAGCGCACGCCACGGAAACGATTTTTTCCGACATCATTCAAGAATATCATCATATCAGTAGCTTATTTTGGCAAAATATTCATAAATTATAGGCCTTCTTAGATAATCCCTCTTCCTATTGGTGAAAACCATATGAAAATTTGTACAGTAGTTTCTGAGATTAGTCCGAACAAACACAAATTCAGCGGGGCTGGGGACTTTCATTTACAATATTTTGTAGTGGGAGTGATGATGTATTAAGTGTTGGTCATGTCCATTTTATTCATTGATTGTATATTATATATTGTATATTATATATGTCGTAGAATAATTAAAAAAAGTCGGATTTACGCGAAAATCCTAGGACGTTTACAAAAAAAACGGATTACAATTACCCGTTTTTTTGCAATCTTCCTGTTATTTTCATAAAAATCCGATTTTTTCAATTATCCTACGACAGATATAATATATATCATAATAATATATTGCAGTAAGACCTTGCTCAACGCTGTTTCAGTATTACGCGGTTGCTAAAAAAAAAAATTTAGCCACTATAACGTAAATTATGGATCAATTTATACAAAATGATTCAAATGTTGATAGAAGTTCAAAGGCAAAACGGAATGTCATTGCTGCAATATCTTGCTATCGACAACAGCTTGCTGAACGAAACAGAAAAAGGCAAACGACATTAGATGACTTCTTCACAAAAAACAAAATATGTCAAGTGAAGAACCTTCCTCATCACAAACATAACTTCTTACTCGAACTTTTATTTGATTTTCATGAATGTTGTATGAACAAAAATCGATATTAGCAATAAATAAATCTATAATTAATGTAATAAAAAAGTATCAAACAATAAATGTTAAAAAATTGAACAAAAAAAACCTAACAAATTTTATTTTCGGTTCTGTTCCACTTTATGCCTATTATCAACGTATTAAGATGACTTCGTTTAGCGCAGGAACTTATTGGAACGTATCTCCCGTCTTAAGCGGGGTCTGATTGTATTATACCGGGTGTTTTTTTCAAAACTTTGAATGGATTTTTTTGTTGATACACCGGTTGAATCAAAAAAAGTTTTAGGCAAAAGTCGTTGGGTTTTGAGGGGGAAATAATTTACACGTAATACCAACCCACTATCCCCACCTCTCGGCAGGGGGAGGGAGTAACTTTTGTTTTTTAAATGGAAACCCCCGATTTTTATGATTAAATTAAATTAAATTTTAAAATTGTTCATTTTTACACAAAAAAAATTTAATCATAAAAATCTGGGGTTTTCATTTAAAAAAATAAAAGTTTCCCCTCCCCCTGCCGAGGGGTGGGGGAGGGGGTTGGTATTACGTGTAAATTATTTCCCCTTCAAAACCCAACGACTTTTGCCTAAAACTTTTTTTGATTCAACCGGTGTATCAACAAAAAAATCCATTCAAAAAACATCCGGTATATATAATTTGTATTACCCATAACTTAAGTCTAGACTCTAGACTATACAATCGGGTTAAGGTAATAATGTTTGTGACAAAATCGATATAAACGCGATTAAAACCGCGGTTAAACGCTAGCTAAGAAAAGGCACGGTGAATAAAAATAATCAGCCTATATTTATGAATGAGCACAAGGTGCTATCGTTGAGATAGATTCGAGTTGGCATTGAAATATTGACATCGTAACTTGACGTGTTCTGATTCATTTACATAATATATATTCACACATGCTCGTTACATATGCTGATGATGTGAAGGAAAGAAAAGTGAAAATGTTCGGAACAAGGAAAAAGAACTGTTGGAAAGTGAAAATCTACTATGCCACATATATATATAAAAGTAGTTGAGAAAGAAATTCACCGTCTGCATTCTATCAGTAGGAGAGCTGTTCGACATTCTTGAGTAGATATTTCAGGCACTGTGAAAATTTGTACTACAGATGGGAAAAACGGGTCTTTTTAGTGATCTGCATCTTTGCATCCGGATCCCGTATGTGAGCCGGCTCACTGAACCGGTTCAAAAAGATCCGTGTTATGAATATGTTACTGCAATCTGCCACTGAGTTACCTAGTTCAGTCAATCATATCACGATCTGTATAGAATCAAGAATGCATAGCCAAACATGTGATACATGAGTCATTTGAGCTGACAGATGCATCAAAGCAAGAAATGATACGTAAGTGTAAAATGTGCTTCTGTGTGTTAAGTGTTTCACTGAGTTATGCGGATCCGTTGATCCGTCGGCTCAAAAAAAAGTGAGTCGACGCTCTCACGGATCTTCTGTCGGAGACGGCTCTTTGAACCGGTTCAGATCTGAGTTACCCAACTTTAATTTGTACAATATACCTCTTTAGTAATATCTAGTATTTAGTAATCTAATTTTAAATGTATATGTATTTTAACCTGTAAACTTTGTATCTTATTGACGATTTTATACCAGGTATGGTCATACAAAAGAATAAAGTATTATTATTATTAATACAAAAAACCGAGCTGGGTAGAGTAGTGGTGACAGCACTAGACTCGCATTCGGGAGGTACGGGTTCGAATTCCGGCGAGGGTAGATATGGCTGAGACTTTTTCCTACTGCCTCTCGCCGAGAAACGGTAATTCCTGTACCGGCCATCTTGATTGAGGTTTTCCATGGTTTCCCTCAATTAATTCCAGATAAATATCCAGATGGTTCCTTATTCAAGGCCATGGCCGAGTACCTATCAAACTCCCAGTTCAAAAATAACCTATCCTATCCCAATTTCCTATAGTTCCTTCATTCGCCGATTGCTATTGCTATTGAAGTTTTAGAAATGTGCGTAGAAAATAACGGGAAGTGGTAAAAATGGAAAATAGTATTGGTGCGAATGGCGTCTGTTATGACACAAAGTCGACAAACGGACGTTAAACGCATTATTATTATTAATACAAAAACACAGACCTGGCTGAAGGGTAGCGGGGTTTAACCGACCATCAAATTTTTACATTTTTTTTCGGAATAAAAAGCCCTTGAGGCATTTTAAAATTTTAATACCTTGAAATTTAGTATTTAAGGAGTTAAAAAATATAAAATCCAGATTTTTTAATCGGGTCTAAAACTAGCCAGGTGTTATTTTTGAAAAATTTAAAAAATATATTTGAGGCACGTTAGAATTTAAACAGAAAAATATTGGTAACCAATAATAGATATATTCAAAAAACAGGTCGTTTTGATGAGGCATTCTACCTGCCAGGTGATTAAAAATTTTAGGGTCGGTTAAATCCCGCTATTCAAGGCTGTGTTTTTGTATTCGGATATTACTAAAGAGGTATTGTACACATTTTCACAGTACCTCAAATACCTACCCAAAAATGTCTAACAGCTCTTGGGTTATATTGAAATGGGTACGCATACGGTGGCTGTAAAATCATTCAATACAAAACCACATCGAATATTATACGCAGTGATCGAAAAATACGGAAATTTGGTAGGGGAAAAAGTTCAGTTTCCGACAACCGTATTTGTAGTCGACAGTGTTGATTTTTACATAACACACATATTATATACAATAGGGATGTTGACTGCGTTCAAATAAAAACATAATTTTAACGAAAAGTGGTAGTTTCTATGATAGAAATACTAAAAAACATTATATTTTTCATCTTTAAAGTTCAATTCCAAAATATGTAATAATAGAAATTAGTTTCACGGGTAATTGGAATAAAAAATCAATTTAAACACTTATTTTGCATTACAAAGATCAGTTTTGCATTACAAAGATCAATAAAATTTTATTGATCTTTGTAATGCAAAATTGCCTTTTATATCATAGTTTTATTATAATTTAAACATGTTGAGAGCTTGAAAAAGTCTTGATTTAATACAGACGAAACGTTGCAATCAATAAGTGTTTAAATTGATTTTTTATTCCAATTACCCGTGAAACTAATTTCTATTATTATAGTTTTCCTTATTTTTGAGGAATTTAATTAATATTTAATAAATAAAACCTAATAAAATCACTCTCAAGTCACGTGACAACAGACACCAATCAGAGCGCATGACGTCATAGAGTCAGCCGCTGTCAAAAAACTTCATTGTTTGGTTAATATTTAGTGTGTAATTTATTCGAAAATTTCTTTAAAAAAAGACTGCAAGGAGTTTTAAAGTCATGGAAAGTGTATTTATTAAGGCTAATAGTTCGAAAACTTAGAATTCATGTTTTATAACAAGAATTAAGAACATTTTTTTCATAGCCTCATTAGTTTACTAGCGTTTATGAGCACAGCCTCCTACTTTGTGACCGCATCTATAGAATGGTAGCTCCCGTGTAAACTTTTGAGCCTCCTTTGGTATGAACAGGTGACGTCACGCGTCTAGTATTGGCGTTTTGGACCGAAATTTGAAACGGGATTTAAAATACATGATGTTTAAGGCTTGAGTTGTATTTAAATAAAAATAATAATTGTTTGTGGCTATATTAGGTACTTATGCAGGATTTAAAACACTTTCCCAAAAATAGTCAACATCCCTATTGAAAGTTATTGGGTACCAGCTGTTTAATATACTCCCTTTTTTACCGGCATAGCTCAATATTACGAGCATGTAAAATGCACTTACGTTTCAGAAATTTCTAATTTCTACGAAAAATCTTATTCAATCTACCCACGCTTTTATAATTATGAACCTAAAGTATTAAGAGTTATAAGGTTGTTTTTAAAAAGTTTTTTTACTAATATTTTTTTACTATTGATAAGTTCCCTAGGACATGGTTCATAAATTACCAAGAAAACAAAATTTAACACACTAACGGAGTATACCAACTGTGTCCTATTAATTGACAGTGTTCTGTTAGCAAAACTTTTGTTTTTAGTATTTAACTTTTTATAGACTACACACAAATAAATAAACTCAGTTAAAAGTTGGTAATTGTTTATTCTATGTGAAATGGACATTTACTTATTTTGCGTGATATTGTTTAGAACACGCAATGTATTTATGTTAGTTAAAGCCATGTTTACATCCACGAAGTAAAGAACGACACACACACGATGCTAGTTTTCGTGCTAATTCGTTTGATCGGACTCCTGATGGCAGTCTTGCATTAGGGATGTTGACTATTTTTGGGAAAGTGTTTTAAATCGTGCATAAGTACCTAATATTGCCACAAATATTTATTATTTTTATTTAAATACAACTCAAGCCCAAGGGCGTACCCAGTATCAAAACTAGGAGGGGGCAAGCCATGGTCGTTCAGGTTGTAACATTTTATCACGGAAAAGGTGAATGAAACCAAAATGTTAAGAAAATTATGTATAATTATAGCAGTGCTTTATCAACTAAGTTATTACAATTATTTGCTTGAAAAAAAATCCTATTTCCATGTCTTATACTAGTATCATTTTTCTTGGATTTGTAGAAGTAAAGTTATTTCAAGAATTGTAAAAATTCCAGCAACAAAATTTAATAACGACTTATTTTTTTCTTCCAGGGGGGGGCAGCTGCCCCCCTCTGCCTCTCGCTGGGTACGCCCATGCTCAAGCCTTAAAAATCATGTATTTTAAATCCCGTTTCAAATGTCGGTCCAAAACGCCAATACTTGGTATGAACAGGTGACGTCACGCGACTAGTTTACACGGGCGTCATAAAAGATTTATGTATTAACTATGTCATAAATTAGTTGCTTCGTCGTAGACTTACATGGAAACAACGAGGCAACTAATTTATGACATAGTTAATACATGAATCTTTTATGACGCCTGAGGAAGGAATATTAAATTCCGAAACGTTGCGCTAATAATAATTTAGTATTGACTTATTTTGGATCCTAAGTCCTCGGATAACTTTCCATCTATTTATGTCAGCTTTGTTGACGATTTCAACCTTGCCGATTAAACGTAGTACGTTCATATTAAATTAATTAACTTCATGGTGTCTCATTTTCGCTGCATGCTGCGTAACAGAGAAACTTTTACCGTCAATACGCCAAAAGAAGTATATAACTTCAAAAATATTGTAAAATTTTGAAAAGTGAATTTTGACCTAAATTAGTACCATTCCCCACTAGTGGGTTGGAAGGGTAAAATACATCGATAAAATTGATACTCCGTATTAGTCCCATAGGTAGTTTTTAAATTACTTGCATATCGCATACTTCGAATGGTGCGTTATATTTTGCGACATTTAACTCTATGTTTAAAATTTAAACACTGTCACTAATTATTGACGACACAATTTGCAATAATGGTATTAAAATGCACATTACCATTAAATGATGCGTATTTGCATTTTTATTACAATTTTTGTTCGTTCTATTTAAACGTCATAGGTAAATACATAATTTATGATTCCATTCTGTAGTGTTACTAAATGTATTCGGATATGAATTATTCAACAAAATACATTAATTCCATTCTTTTTTCAAAATGTTTGTAATAAAAGATTTTTTTAGAACGATTGATAATACAGTCAAAATCTGTCATAACGACATCGAAAGGACTACTCATATTTGGTCGTAAAAAACCATAGTCGTAATAACCGGTGATGTTTTCGAGGTACAAAGTAATTTTTTATTAAGTAGTATTATTGAATGTGTAGGTACATATAAATACATAGATATTAGTACTTTATAGATGCCTGATGAAAATTAAATAAATGACCGAAACGTCGCTAAATTAATAATTGGTTTATTGATTTACATCAATTTGTCCACTTTCCTGCTAACTTAATTGTTTGAAAAAAAATATGGACGCAACAATTTCCAATGCAAATTAATAGGAATAATATTCACATTTATCATTGTCATTTTTCTGTGCTCATACCTAAAATCTGTATTTTTAGTCTGTTTGGAACACTTCTGTGCTTACGAATTTTATTTATAATACAGTTGGTCGTTCTAACAGATATAATTATCCTATCAATATAACCGGTATGTTGTTCTAAACGATGTCGTCGTAAACGGTTGTAACTGTAAATATCTGTTTAAACAAGACAAAAATAAAATGCTTAATTGCTACAGATGACTTCTTTGCTGAATATTGTAATAATATTGTAGCCTGCTTATTATAATTGGAACCAATATGAATAAAATAAATAACTTAAGGTTATTGATTACCAACTGTTCAATATTCTCGGAATTGATTCAAAATTGAAATTTAACCTTGCAATATCAATTAAAAGGTGCTCCTAAAATTTTAATAAAATCGGATCGACAGGACCGGACTTATACATTTTATGAAAACGTCCTCTAAAGAAATATTGACGAATATCACGTTTATTAATTCGACTTTTAAGGCAAAACTTTGCGGTTTTTGAAAGTTTTAAGCAGCAAGCCAAATTTTGTGAAGCTTAAAGCTTAATCCCAGCTAATAAAACAGTAATGAAATGATTTTTTCTACCATAGTTCGAAATTTCTCGAGCGCATATTTACGATTTGAAGGATCAGATACCTTAAATTTCGTACTTGTGTTTTAACACAGTCAGCAGTCAGCAATCTTTTCCTTCCAGGAAAATGTATTCGCAGCTCATTTTGCTATATACTACAGTAAAACCTCGCTTACGCTGCTCCGCTTAATGTTGTTTCATTATTACGCAGTTTCTAAAAAAAAATTAGGTACTGTAACGTAAATTATGGATCAGTTTATACAGAATGATTCAAATGTTGATAGAAGTTCAAAGGCAAGACGAAGTGTCATTGATGCAATATCTTGCCATCGACAACAGCTTGCTGAACGATGAAGAAAAAGGCAAACGAAATTAGATACTTCTTCACAAAAAACAAAATATGTCAAATGAGGAACCTTCCTCATGACAAACATAACTTCTTACTCGAACTTTTCTTTGATTTTCATAAATGTTTTATGACCTAAAGTCTATATTAGCAATAAATAAATCTACAATTAATTAGACATTATATCGCATCCAAAATTATTATTATAATTCAATAATAAATCGCAGGTATTTGGATTAATAATACAAAACAATCGTGTTATTATTAATCTTGCTACGTTTCGACTACTTTATTTAGTCTTCGTTAGGCTCTAAAAAATATATTTTTTACTTATTATAGTATAATTGAATTTGTATACATAATATGTATTTTTCAGAGCCTGACGAAGACTAAATAAAGTAGTCGAAACGTAGCAAGATTAACAATAACACGATTGTTTTGTATTATTAATCTAAATAACTGCGATTTATTATTGAATTCTATAATTAATGTGATAAAAAGTATTTAACAATAAATGTTACAAAATTAAACAAAAATAAAAACCCGGGTCGCAGTGCCAAAACCCTGCCGACAATATAGTGTATTTGCTTATACAGGTATAGTGTGGCTTTATTATGCGAACTTAAGTTGGTTTTTGGGTAAAATAAAAAATTTGACTCCTTAATACACCCCTTAAATAATATTTTTTTTCTTAATTGCAATATTATTATCAATCGAACCTCTATACCAAATTATATACACCTTTCAGTAAATAATTCACTATCTGCAAACTAGTGTTTTCAAAAAATTTGTAAGTCCGGTCCTGTCGGGTCGATTTTATTAAAATTTTAGGGACACTTTTTAATTACTACTAAAGGGTTAAGTGTCAATTTTGAAACGATTATGAGAATTTTTTCGATATTTTGGGGCCCAAAAACATTTTTCAACCCCTAAAAACTACCCTTAAAATGACCCCATTACGCCCATTTTAAATAGGCTTCTTTCGGTGATGGATTTCAACACGTGGGCCAAATTTCGTTAAAATCAATTAACTCTTTCGAAAGTTATTGCCCGCACACATATATATATACGTATATATATATATATATATATATATATATATATATATATATATATATATATATATATATATATATATATATATATATATATATACGTATATATATATATATATATTTTGATGTTCTCTTGCGTAGACGGACTCCCACTTGTTGCAACACTGTCTTAAAAAAAGAGAAAAGAAAGAAAGACAACAATTGAATCTGCGTTCTCGGCGTCGCAGGAGGATATCAGTTCTTAATTTGCTGGGCCCGTTTAGTTTCTTTGATAGAAATTTGATATCCGCCTATGGGCGTCCGATCAACACAGACCCTGAGGAAAGCAAGAAAGAAAACAATACAGTGTTTATTCCGAAATTATAATTAACAGTTTTATTAGACGTGCAGCGAGGTACAAAATCCAGTAGCGATTGTTCCGTATCAATAATACTTTTACGAAGAAGTAAATTGATCTCAAGGTACTGATTTAAATAAAATCGCTTAAATAACTAAAATTATAATAAGGTGAGCTATAGTACTATTCAATAAATGACGGACAACCCAAACGCAACACACAATTACTTCAGTAAATTCAATTAAATATAAGATAAGCTATTTTACTCATTAGTTACAGAAACTTAGATATTACAGACAGACAACAGGACAAATAAATAACATAATACAGACTTAATAATAACTAACGGAGCCGATGCTTAAAACTACAGACAGAACGAAACCCGATTCGCAAAATACCGACTTAAAACTACAGAACAGAAACGGATACTTAAATTCTACAGACCGAACGGAACACCATTCGCAAAATACCGACTTAAAAACTACGGAACAGGACAGAACACAATTCGCAAAATACCGACTTAAAACTACAGAACAGAAACGGATACTTAAATTCTACAGACCGAACGGAACACCATTCGCAAAATACCGACTTAAAAACTACGGAACAGGACAGAACACAATTCGCAAAATACCGACTTAAAACTACAGAACAGAAACGGATACGTCTATACTTCCCAGATACCGGAACAGAGAGCGTTCGTTATTTTTTTTTTTTTATTGTTTATTATTTTTTCCACCAAACCGTCACCTAGCAAACATATTCATTCACAACAATGTCAGGCTTTATTGTTCGTTGCTAAGTGAGGCATGATATCGTAGTAGCCACGGATATCAGAAAATGCAATACGGAATCACAGCTACCTATAACTGTTCAGATATAATTAAATTATTAACTATTTATTTAATTAACTATTAAGGTTATACTATATATTCTTGTGACATATGGGCATAATGTCACAATTTCCCACCAACAGGGGGACGGCGGGGAAAGTTCGCAAACATACTGCTCAAGATGGCAACACTGAACTGTCAAAAGTGACAACAATTAACCTCTGATCAACAAACAAAATTTTCACGGTGCGGATGAAACAAGGTTAAATCTAAATAACTAGCTTAAAATTACGGAGTCGGAATAAGTTTTAAACTTTCTAGTGCTCCACGTGAGCTCGGAACAATCTATCAGTGACAGGGTCATTTAATTCTACACTAACTGGAGACAAAAATCGAACGATAGTACGGGGTTCGCTATACCTCGGGAGGAATTTTAAATGAAAGTTTGACCTCATCTTTTGGTAATGCAATCTTTGAACAACGGAATCACCAACTTGAAACTTTGATTCAGGAGTACGATTGACATTATAATAACTCGCTTGACGATCATGCGATTGCTTCAACATGTCACGGACAACATCTGGAGTTAACGGCTCTCGTTTTTCCCACACTGCAGGTAGATTCCATTTGAGATCCAGCGGAAATTTTATTTCTCGACCGAGAAAGACTCGATAAGGTAAATCATTAATACTTGTATGGTACGTTGCATTATTACACAATGTTATGTTGTTTAAAAGCAAATCCCAATTTGAATGATCGTTGCAGAACTGGAATCCGGAATAGCGTATGTAATTAGCCATTTGCTAAAACCATCTAATATCAGTAACACATACTTGTTGCCGGCGCTGCTTGTTACAAGCGGTCCCATTAAATCAATGTATAAGCGGTTCCAAACCGCCGTAGGAGGACTAGACGACATAATTACTTTGTCGGGGTTTTGGTCACTTTTATGACGCAAACATAACTGGCAGGCCTTAATGTGTTGTCGGACTTCTATAAACATCTTTGGCCACCAAAATCGCCTGGCAATAGAGCGATATGTCTTGTTAATTCCGGGATGAGCACCCATTTCAGAGTTATGAAACTGCTCGAGGATGCTTGGCTTGGCTGCACTAGGTACAACAATACGGGCTTTATTATGGCGCCCCACTAGACGCACTAGAAAATTGTCTCGAACGGCAAAATGTCTTACGTTCACACCTTGTAAAATTTGTCTTTTTATTGAATTTAATTCAACATTTTTATTTTGCATGTCTCTGAGTTCACTGAACTCAGTACTGACGTCAACAATTGAACACATAAGATCCGTCCATTTGTTTTAGATTCTTGGGCACAGGTAATCGGTGATGGCTTGGACCTTTTCACTATCCACAGCGAGACCAGACGACGAAATGCTGTGACCCAGAAACTTCAGTTCGGATTTCGCGAACTTCACCTTACTCGGGTTGACAGTCAGATTTGCGTCTCGAAGACGCTGCAACACCTCACGCATGTGGCTCATATGAGAGTCCAAATTGTCACTGTAGATGAGCAGGTCATCGAAAAACACAATTACATTTTTATATCATAAAATAGTTCACTCTTTAGTCGATTCAGAGCACTGGACGATTCGGACAGTTCAATCTGATAAAACGCACTATTCAGATCCAGAGTTGTGAATACTTTAGCCCTTTTCAAACGTAGAAAGACGTGCTCAATCGCCAGAGCTGGAAACGCGTCCATATGGACCCTTTGATTTATCCTGTTTTCCGTCAAAGCCTCCGGAAATTCTGAACACAATCTATCAAATTTTTCAGTTGCGGAGTCCACGGCCATAATCGGAACCAATAATTCGACTGAGACGGACGCAGGCAAGGAAATATACGGAATCGACGAATCCCGGTCAAATTCAAACGATACTGAATTTTCGGCACAGTTTAATATTGCCCTCATATTTTTCAAGGACTTACTACCAATAATTACTGAGTATGAAATATTTGGCAACACAAAAAAGATAAGTTTCCAAGTTTTATTCTTAATCTTTACAACTAATGTCGCCGAGTTTTCAGAACGGGTCGTTTGACCATTAGCTACGCGAGCATATTGTTCGCATTTCTTATAATTACCTAACTTAAGAAAACTAAATAATTGGCCAGGTTAGCGCTAATGTAATTTAGCGTGGAACCCGTGTCCAATAGAGCAGATGCCTTAACGTTACCTAAACTAATACTAATTATAGGGATAGACTTATCGACTAAATTCTTTGAACCGGCGGTTGCAGCGAACTAGTTCGAAATAGCTGCAATCGGAATTTTATTGAATAATTTTGGAGACGGGGCCGAAACGGGGGAAATTGTCGAACTATCACTATCAGTTGAACAATTACTACAAAAAATTTTGGGGTGGTTATAGGCACTAACTACGGCATTGCATTTTCCGGTGATACCCGAGACTCACCAGAAACACCGGGCACTGGAGCACTGGGAGGCTGCGGCTCCCAGACGACTATAGGAGTATCCGTTGACTGCGGAGCGGGCGGAACAGTTCGGGATTTCGGCTTCAAGACGGCGGACAGGTACCGGACAGGTTGGAACAAGGCTCAGGCTTTCCAAACTACGCTCTGCTACCAATTTGATGTTCTCTTGCGTAGACGGACTCCCACTTGTTGCAACACTGTCTTAAAAAAAGAGAAAAGAAAGAAAGACAACAATTGAATCTGTGTTCTCGGCGTCGCAGGAGGATATCAGTTCTTAATTTGCTGGGCCCGTTTAGTTTCTTTGATAGAAATTTGATATCCGCCTATGGGCGTCCGATCAACACAGACCCTGAGGAAAGCAAGAAAGAAAACAATACAGTGTTTATTCCGAAATTATAATTAACAGTTTTATTAGACGTGCAGCGAGGTACAAAATCCAGTAGCGATTGTTCCGTATCAATAATACTTTTACGAAGAAGTAAATTGATCTCAAGGTACTGATTTAAATAAAATCGCTTAAATAACTAAAATTATAATAAGGTGAGCTATAGTACTATTCAATAAATGACGGACAACCCAAACGCAACACACAATTACTTCAGTAAATTCAATTAAATATAAGATAAGCTATTTTACTCATTAGTTACAGAAACTTAGATATTACAGACAGACAACAGGACAAATAAATAACATAATACAGACTTAATAATAACTAACGGAGCCGATGCTTAAAACTACAGACAGAACGAAACCCGATTCGCAAAATACCGACTTAAAACTACAGAACAGAAACGGATACTTAAATTCTACAGACCGAACGGAACACCATTCGCAAAATACCGACTTAAAAACTACGGAACAGGACAGAACACAATTCGCAAAATACCGACTTAAAACTACAGAACAGAAACGGATACTTAAATTCTACAGACCGAACGGAACACCATTCGCAAAATACCGACTTAAAAACTACGGAACAGGACAGAACACAATTCGCAAAATACCGACTTAAAACTACAGAACAGAAACGGATACGTCTATACTTCCCAGATACCGGAACAGAGAGCGTTCGTTATTTTTTTTTTTTTATTGTTTATTATTTTTTCCACCAAACCGTCACCTAGCAAACATATTCATTCACAACAATGTCAGGCTTTATTGTTCGTTGCTAAGTGAGGCATGATATCGTAGTAGCCACGGATATCAGAAAATGCAATACGGAATCACAGCTACCTATAACTGTTCAGATATAATTAAATTATTAACTATTTATTTAATTAACTATTAAGGTTATACTATATATTCTTGTGACATATGGGCATAATGTCACAATATATACGTATATATATATATAAATATATATATACATATATATATAACCATTTTTTAAAATGGTGCCAAAGTGTTTAGGAGGTTATGAAACGTCGAGAAATTTTGGCCCGACACCTAGGTCCCGCCATCCGACCGATGCCAATAGTGTATGTTGCCATATGGCAAATACACTAAAAAACTAATCAATTTTCTTATTCTCGGTTGTTTCATTTATGCATATTATCTGCGTGTTAAGATGACCTAGTTTAGCGCTGTTTCGTATAGCGCAGGAACTTATCGGAACGTATCTTCCGCGCTAAGCGGGGCTTACTGCAAGTATAAATTTAACCGGTGCAACATTGATAAACGTTATTGACTAACGACTCGTTATAATATGTATATTGCGTTGTTATTTACAATACCCTACCATGTCTACTTTGTAAATGTAATAACACTTACTGCCTATCTGCAGTATGTAATAAGATACCTTCCCTTCCCTTTTTTACGTCATTTATGCTGAAAATGCATTTATGAATTATGACGACAAGAAATGAAGAATTTAATATGTTTTCCGATGTCGACATTTTGTATACTATAAAAAAAAGTTTTTAAATTAAATATTTATATCATTTTTGCATTTCATTCAGCAAAAAATTATCTCTAAAACATATTAACTTGCTCATAAGATTTAATACACTTTTTTTATTGCGGTTTATGTCAAGTCACAAAATATTTTATATGATAAAAGAACGTCGTATATTTTATTAAATTACGTATATTATGAAACTTTCATTGTACATAAAAATATTTGTACAAAATGTCCAGAAGAAGTAATTCTTATGCATGCATGTCACAACATTATTCGCCTGACTATTTCAGTATTTAGTACTAGTCGCCACGCGTTAACAGCAATAACAGTAGTGGAGCCTTCCGTTCCACGATATATTACTATCTTACCTCGCTTGGGGTGCTATCTACTTAAATTTTCATAATAGCTCTGCGTTAACAAGTAGCTAGTAATTAAAAATTTGTTACCGATATTAAGCACTCCAAGCTTTTTACAATAAAGCTAATTTTGCTGTCAAATTATTTTGTATTTTTTACTTCATAAAAGCGTGCTGTTTCAGTTTTTTAGTGTATTTGCCATATGGCAACATACACTATTGGCGTCGGTCGGGTGGCGGGACCTAGGGATCGGACCAAAATTTATCGACGTTTCATAACCTCCTAAACACTTTGCCACCATTTTTGTAAAAATTATTTATATAGATGTGTACGGGCAATAACTTTCGAAAGAGTTAATTGATTTTAACGAAATTTGGCCCACATGTTGAAATCCATCACCGCAAGAAGTCTAATTAAAATGGGCGTAATCGGGTCATTTAAAGGGTAGTTTTTAGGGGCTGAAAAATGTTTTTGGGCCCCAGAATATCGAAAAAATTCTCAGAATCGTTTCAAAATTTAATTGTAACCCTCTGGTAATAATTAAAAAGTGTCCCTAAACTTTTAATAAAATCGGCTCTACAGGACCGGATTTAAAAATTTTACGAAAACACTAGTTTGCAGATAGTGAATTATTTACCGAAAGGTGTATATACATTTAACCCGTTAGTAGCAGTTAAAAAGTGCCTCTAAAATTTTAATAAAATCGGCTCAACAGGACTTACAAATTTTTTGAAAACACTAATTTGCAGATAGTGACTTATTTATTGAAGGGTGCATTTAATTCGGTGTAGACGTTAGATTGATAATAATATTACAATTAAAAAAAAGATTTTATTTTAGGGAGTGTATTAAGGGGTTAATTTTTTTATTTTGCTCAAAAACAAACTTAATTTCACATAATAAAAGTATAAAACCACACGGCCTTATACTAGCAAATACACTATATTGTCGGCAGGGTTTTGGCACTGCGACCCGGGTTTTTTTTTAATTTAATTTTATTTATTTAATTATTATTGGGTGAATCCGAAAACGAAATTTCCATATATTATTACTACATATTTAATTTGTCTTTTCTTTTGAAGCAAAAACGAAAAAAAATGTACATATATAATTTATTATAATATTATGTTGAGAAAATTATAGTTAAAATGCGCGTATGAAAATATTATAAAACTTTTATGCCGTCATAAAAAAGTTAGCAAAAAGGACAGAGTTCCATTAATCTGAAGCGGGAAAATATAAAGATGAAATGGCACAATGTTAATTTCGTCGGTCAACACGAATAATGAATGAGATACGGTCAGTGTTTTGCCGGAATATATTAACTACTGGTGGTCACAGAAAGGTCGCAAAGTTCATAGGCGGCCCACAAAATCATACTAGCAGTTTAAAATTGTTTGGGATTTTATAATTTTGATTGCAAATATATGCGCTAATGGGATCTATGCATATTTTCAAAGCCCATTTTTGTAACGTGGCATGTTTTAAGAGTATTGTTATTAAGGCTGTCGGAACACTCTGAATTTAAGCCAACTTCGGCTGTCAACTGATTGTAGACTTCTTCGTCAACATTCTGCAAAAATTCTTTCTCTATAAGGATGATAAAGCACAAATCTAGGCCTCTAATGGACTACTTTTCTAATTTATGTACGATTTACTAGAAAAAAGTTGGCATTAATTGTGCCAAAAAAAATGCACGTTTTCAATGTCACACTACGACCTTATTCGTACTTATTTCACAAAACTGTTCCATCACAAACCTAAAGTGACCCTTCCTTTTTCGGAAAAGTTTTTTAAATCTTCAAAATATTTTCAAAAATTAGAGTAATCAATTGACAGCGGCACCCTTGCAATAACATTTTTTAGCCTCGTAGTTGGCACCAGCCTAAAATTAAAACGTGCGGGTGATTTGAGCGAGACAGAGCTAAAGAAGGTCACACCCACAATATGTCTTTTGCCTACCTCGCCTCTTACCGCTGGATCTCAACATAAACTGTGTGAAAGTGATCCAACACTGTTAACAGGGAGTCACAAACGGTCCGCAACCTTTCTTAGGCCAAAAGTGGCTCGCCGGAAGCCAGGTTACAATAGCAGCGGTAATGAAGCAAATAAAGAGAAGAAATAAATAAAATAAATGATTATAAACAGACAAATGAAAAAAAATCAATAAAAACGACGTTTCAGTCCGGATTTCTTCAGGTTCTTAAGAAAAAATATACAATACATACAGTAAGATCCCGCTTAACGCGGAAGATACATTCCAGTAAATTCCTGCGCTATACGAAACATCTTAATATTAGACAATAGGCATCTAAGTGAAATAGAACCGAGAATTAAAAAAACCGGTTAAGTGCGAGTCGAACTCACGAGAAGAGGGTTTCGTACTATTCCGTTTTTCGTGAGTACTTTAAGACTTAAGATTTTCCTGTAAACTATAGGTGAGACCCACTTTCTCTATGTTTTTCAAAATTTTAGGCCTTGTAGTTTCGTTGATAAGGGGGGGGGGGTCAATATTTGAGACCCTTACTACAAGCCCTTTCATTTGATATGTCACACGGTACAGTTTGCAATACTTTTTTTTTCCTAATTTGCCCCTCGAAAGTGACCCCCATGTTCAAAATTCATGTATTTATGTTACACATCCGTCTTTGGGTCACCGACATACATATGTGTACCAAATTTCAACTCAATCGGTCCAGTAGGAGATAAGGTCAATTTTCATTTATTTTCATAAATAACTTTAAAACCATTTACTTTAAAATTATAAAAAATATATATTTGAGACCCTTACTACAAGCCTTTTCATTTGATATGTAGCACGGTACAATTTGCAAAACTTTTTTTTTTAATTTTCCAATTTTTTCCCCCAAAAATGACCCTCATGTTCAAAATTCATTTATTTACGTTACACGTCCGTCTTTCGGTCACCGACTTACATATATGTACCAAATTTCAACTCAATCAGTCCAATAGTTCGGAGCAAATTGGCTAAAATAGCAGGAATGACAGACACACTAGTGATCCTATAAGGGTTTCGTTTTTTACTTTTGAGGTACAAAACCCTAAAAATGTGTTAGTTTTATTTTGTTTAATAATAGTGAGTCTATGTTTCGTGATCCTGTGAACAGACAATGTGATTCGTATTATTAAACACAAATTTGGGACTGACAGAGCTCCAGGCCTGAATTAAAGCATAATGACATTACAAAGCGATTGGCAATTGACGAACGAACTCTTGATACTCATACATGGCTGTTGTATTATCGCTATAATTAATTTAATGAAAGAGAGAGAGAGGGGGGGAGAGGACCGTACTCATATTGCATAGATGTTATCACGAAGTACAGATACGAGGAGTGTAACCGTAACGAGTCGGACTCGCGTAAGAAGCCGGAAATTAAAACAATAAAGAAATATAGTGACGAATTTGTCACTTTTTGCCGTTAATTATTCGTAGTAAATACATTTTTGCCGTGCCATTATTTTAAAAATCTGATAAACGATTGACCCTGCAGGCCATCCCTGGAACTTCCCGCTGTTTCCGTTCTATTGAGATGTGGCTTACCCCTATGGTGTTTGTTACAAGTTATTTTAAAAAAGCTCCAGCCAATTGGGCGACAGAGCCATTCCAACTTCATAAATATTGACATTTGAAATATTATCATTATATATAATAAAACTAAGTTAATAAAATGTGCGTGCCGATAAAACTTAAAAAGGAGTCCCGGCACGATAAAGGGACTTATATAGTGTGATAGACCTTTATCCCCCCTCGAACAAGAAAGTTCCCGTTTTAACCTAAAGGGCGTGTTTTCAAAGATATAAGGGCTTTTCCAACCCTTAGTTGGAAGTGTAGTGGCGCTATCTGTTGTCGAGTATTTGAACTTCATTCAGAACAATGATTATTTGGGTTGCATTTCGAAAGGCGCTGCGAGCAATTGCAGCATGTGTAGTAATGGCGCGAAATTTAAAATTCCAATTTCAATAAAGTCTTAAATTACATTTGTTACTATAATAAAGTTATTAAATTTTGTGTATTTAACAGCAGTAGCTAACTAACTAACTTATATTTTGGAGTTAAAGCGACATAATTTTAGTTATTCAAATTAGTTCTGAAAACATTTTCAAATTTAAGTTTTTAAATTTCGCGCCTTTACTACGTATGCTACAGCTGCAGAACCTATTGTTACGGCGGACGATAATGTCGAGAACATTCTAGAAGGTGTGAGCGAATATCCTAGAGCCTAGCTCTCTGAATATATAAGAGCCCGATGTCGCCCGCCAGTTAGTTCGATTTGAACAGCGAATTACAATTAACAAAGCGCAAGGGCAAACTTTAAAATATTGTGGCATCAACCTTGAAGAATCCTGCTTCTCTCACGGTCAGCTATATGTAGCTTGCTCAAGAGTAGGAAATTCGAAAAATTTATATATATATACCCCGGACAATAAAATGAAAAATGTTGTTTATAAACAAGTAGTGTAAATAATGAGAAAATCTTTTCAATAATTTTTTTCACTTTTTACGTCATAGTTTATTTTTTTATTTTAACTACCACGTAATCTCATATCAACTCCCGAGCGAAGCCGGGTATCATAGCTAGTAATAAATAAAATAAAATGTGTTACCGCGCGCAGTGACGCGGGTAACGGCTAGTAACAAATATGATATTTGGTATTTGTTTCCATAGTTACATAATATGGTTTAACGTAAAAATTAATCAAAGCACATGCTTGTCAGCGATAACTAACTAATTTTTTTTGACAGATTTTCGAACAAATTTTTTGTTTATTTTCAAAATATTTCCGAAATTATGAAACTTAGGAAAAAAGTTTTTCTACGAAACTTTCTTGGAAAAATGTACAGAATATTAAACCGTTATAAAAACTGTTGGTCGAAACGTCTTTTATATAAATAAAAATATTGAACAGTATTGCAAGTAATTTTATTTTCTTAACGTTATAAAAACTTTTTTATCAAAATTTCTCTCCGACGATAGCTCTTGAACGAATGAACCGATTTTGATGCGGTTTGCGGCGATCGACGTTGTTTCATGGGGAATACACCTGATTAGATTTTTGAGTTAATTGGTACTGTAGTTTCGAAGATATTGCAAAATATTTCGAAAAAACTGTTTTCCAAAAAGCTTAATTTTTGACATTTCTGAAAATCTACGTGGACGAATCAGTTCAAATTTTCAGAAAATCTAAGTTCACCAAGACCCTTTCAGATGCCGCAATCCGCATTTCGATCGGTCCACCCGTTCAAAAAACACGTACATACATACAGACAAACGGACATCATTGTGGAAATGTTCAGAATAGCTTCCTAGGACCTCAGTTCGTCGAGATCTGATGAAAACTCAAATTTCGAAAATCGAGGTGAAACCAATAACTTCCCAATTTTTGAAAAGATTCTATTTTCGTAGCGGGAAATTAAAAATAATAGAGCGGCAAAAAAATTTTCTCCACGAATAATTACCGGCAAAAAAGCGGCAAATTCGTCACCTATTTATAGAATATATCTACTTATTTCTTTATTGTTTTAATTTCTGGCTATACCGGAAATTCGCTTAAACTTCGTTATTTTCAATGAGGGGGTGTTATTGTATTTTTAAATTTTACGTAAAATTCTACAATGAATTGATTTTAAATTACCTTATCTGTATAATTACCTATACAATACTGATAGCACACAAAACCTCACTTCGATTTGAATACCCTACAGCCTTGCTGTCTCCTTGTGAGTGGTTTTTTCTGTAATTCAGAATTTAATTTTTAACACTAGTGAGGTTGTATTGCAGTCACGAACTAGTGTTTTAAATGTAAAATATAATTTACAGTCTCCAGAGTGCTCTTATATCCTCCGGGATGCATAAAACTAACTGTAATTTAGTACCTATTTTGATATTAACACAAGTGTCTAAACTGCATTGGCGTAGTTTTGACTCTTTCGTAAAAAATTGCACGACTGTACTGTTTAAAACCATTCAACCACATATTTCTTTCAACTGAAATCTGAATTAATACCTACTTATAAAAAATACTAACCCCCTTCAAAAAAATCACTAAAAAGCTTAAAGTAATGAAATTCTGAGGTTAGCGCCAATTTAATTAATAAAACTTTTTAAATATCTGCTTTTATTAAACAGGCGCCGACCTCAATATTTCATTATTTTCATCTGTTTAGTGACTTTTTTGAAGGAGGTTAATATTTTTTTTATTTATTACTTTTTAGTGGATTTGATTTCGCAGATTTTAAAAACTACCCAACCGATTTAAGTAAAATTTATGTCAAAATCGGTTTACAAATGTTGGAGATATAAGTTAGCATACATTAAAAAGGGATGAACCGATTTTAATAAAAACTATATGTTATATATTAAATAAAACTATATATTAATCCGGTAGCATTCTGAACAAAATGGCGCTGAAATATTTGCATGTAAATAATAATATTTCTTTATTACAAGTCAAAAGTAGGTATGTACTTTCGGCTTCGATTTTAAGACAGAAAGTCTAACATTTATGCACTGCTGGAATTACTCGCACGCCATCTATAATAGCGGGCTGAAACAGTTTTCTCGTGCATACTGACACGAAAGTACGTACTTTCGACCGGGTATAAAGAAAAATAGTATATACCACACGGCCAGAAAGTTGAAATTTCTGCCCTTGCGGTGTAATATATACTATTATTATTTTGTGTTGTATTTGAGTATTTTAATTTAAAAAAAACTACAAATTTTTTTTATTTTTTAAATAATATATCGTAAATAATATTGAAGAACGAAAAGAAAAAAAAATTTAAGCCATACGTAATTAATAACAAATTGATTAAAATGTATAAAACTTCAAAAGATATTACGTGATAATAAAACGTACCAGGAATGTTTGTGACGTCAAAATGACAAAAGTTGTGCATTTGTGTATTGCCTTATAATACATACTATCAAAGTAACCATGGCAACCAGGACCATAAAAACATTTTGACGTCACAGAGGTTTTTGGCGCGTTATCGGATCTTAGTTTAAACATTATTTTTAAAACAAATATAACTTTTTCATTATGAAATTAAACAAAATAATAAAAGTAGTTTCGCTATAAAACTTGTATGTGATCTTTCCATTTATGTAAAAAAAAATTAATTCAAAAACCCAATTATGGTTACATTTAGAAAAAAACAAATACATATATTTTCGTAAATTAAAAAACAAACGCCAAACTCTTCGACTAAAGTACCTACCTGCAGCTAATCTGATCCTTCTCATTAGAAGCATGCCAATTATTAAACCGAACCTGTCCTTTGAAACACTTTGTGAAATTACTTAAATAGCCATAAATTATTCGCTAATTGCACGTCAAAAGACGAGTTGTCTGTGATATAACCGGACGAGATCCAGCTTGGTGGTTTGAGCGGCATTGTTGAGGTAGTCGTGGGTCGACTCTCTCGACTAACGGCTCACAGATTAACGTGCTACGCTAGACTTTAATGTAGACTACAAGACTCCTCTAAAAGCAATCTATTTTTTACTTGGCAACAAAAAGTTTAAAGGTACGTAATATATTACGACTGTCCATGGTCACTTGATGGATTTCTTTCTCAATTCTGCAGAAAGCATTTTGTTTGAGTTTCTAATACAAGTATAATACGCGCCACGGTTTTAAAAGGTTCTGAAATTAGTCACAAACACCTCTTGGTATAGAGTATAGACTACTAAAACTAAAAGCATTGGACGCGAAAAATTGCAAATTTTAAGAAATCTAAAATAATTGGTATGAAATAAAATTACCATATCAGTGGTATAGCTGTCTGTGACACGCCCTATAAAAAGCTGTCCTTTAATGTCACAAAGCATAAAGTTTGTTTTAATTAATAACAACGGATATGACATTATTGAATTTCCGGTAGAATACATTAGTAGATATTAATTTGAAACGGATGACGTAAACGTAATGAGCTTGTTGCTTACCATAGATATACAGGGTAATTTTTAGTGTATTTGCCATATGGCAACATACACTATTGGCGTCGGTCGGATGGCGGGACCTAGGGGTCGGACCAAAATTTCTCGACGTTTCATAACCTCCTAAACACTTTGGCACATTTAAAAAAAATATATATATATATATATATATATATATATTTAAAATGGGCCTAATCGGGCCATTTTAAGGGTAGTTTTTAGGGGTTGAAAAATGTTTTTGGGCCCCAAAATACCGAAAAAATTGCCCGAATCTTTTCAAAATTGAAATTTAACCCTCTGGTAATAATTAAAATGTGACCTTAAAATTTTAATGAAATCGGCTCGACAGGACCGGATTTACAAATTTTATGAAAACACTATTTTGCAAATAGTGAATTATTTACTGAAAGGTGTATATAATTTGGTATAGAGGTTTGATTGATAATAATATTCCAATTAGGAAAAAAATGTTATTTTAAGGGGTGTATTAAGGAGTCAAATACACTATATTGTCGGCAGGGTTTTGGCACTACGACCCGGGTTTTTTTTTAACTTGAAACGTTCAAAAATCTCGAGTAAGCACTCTACGAAAAAATTTTTCAAAACAAAAGTTGTATAATAGGGATGGTGACTGTATTCAAATAAAAACATAATTGTAACGTTAATTGGTAGTTTCTATAATAGAAATACTAAAAAACACAATACTTTTCCTTATTTTTAAGGAATTTAATTAATATATAATAGATAAAACCTAACTAAATCACTCTCAAGTCACGTGACAACGAACAGCAATCAGAGCGCATGACGTCAGAGGGTCATGAACAGCATCAGAAGCTGTAAAAAGGCTTCATTGTTTGGTTAATATTTAGTATGTAATTTATTATTTGTTTATAGGAAAAGTCAAATTACATGTAACTATAACAACACCTCATCAGTTTACCAGCGTTTATGAGCACAGTCTCCTACTTTGTGGCCGTTTGACGTCTCGGCAGTCATGTGACAAGTATTGGCGCTTTGGACCGAAATTTGAGACGGAATTTAAAATACATGATTTTTAAGGCTTGAGTCGTATTAAAATAAAAATAATAAATATTTGCGGCTATATTAGGTACTTATGCACGATTTAAAACACTTTCCTAAAAATAGTCAACATCCCTATTGTCAGGGATGACACAAAAAGCTGTGTAAAATTCCTTGGACTTCACATAGACAGTGCTTTAAAATGGGACACACATATTGATTCAATATGTCATAAGCTAACTAAGACAATTTATCTTTTGAGGAGAATTACAAAATTTGTCTCTAACGAGTGTGTCTTAAACATTTACTATGGTCTCTTCCACTCAGTAATGCAATATGGGATTATTCTGTGGGGGAATGCCCCGGAGGCTATACGAGTGTTCAAACTTCAGAAACGAGCCGTTCGAATTATTTATATCAAAAAGATAGACTTGCACATTGCAAACCAATATTTCAAAAGCTAAGAATCATGTCACTACCGTCTTTATATGTCTTCAATAATTTACTGTATGTCAAAAATAACTTAAATAGCTTTCAGACAGTGGATTACACTCATATAGTACCCGAGGCAATAAAGATATTAGATTGCCTCTATATAAAACTGGTAAATTAATTAACGGACCTAATTACTGGGCATTAAAATTCTATAATATTTTACCAAACAATATAAAAGAAATGAATTATTATAATTTCAAAAAAACAATTAAAGATCTACTTCTTGAAAAATGTCTTTATAACTATAAAAACTTTCTGGAGTAGATTATATCTTATACGAATTATATATTTTGTTTGTTTGTTGACGATTATTGTATACTTTTATTAGTGTTACAATAAAAAATCTATCTATCTATCTATCTATGTCAAGAATATTAGAAGGTTGGGCGTAAGAGGCTATTTTGACTTTAATCCTTCCACCCAACGTTAAAGTGACTGCCCACATCCAATTATACAACTTTTATTTAAAACATTTTACCCAAGATATGTATTTGAAAGTTTCAGGTTAAAAAATCACTCTGTATAAAACTAAATTGCGGACGACTCTGGCGTCTTCTATCCCTATTAGAAGCCATTTTAAGGGAGGCAAACGCCGTAAAAAGCGCGCGAAATACCAAAAGATTCAAAATTCCATTATATAATTTCATTCGAAACTTACAACAATCAATGAAATTTTGCATGAATAGCTATTTTGACGTTATTATTCCGAAAATATGGAAAAATTCGTTGAAAAAGAAACATATTGTCTTTTTACACGTGTTTTATTCACTGTTTTTGGAACGCTGCACTTAAAAATGTGTTCTAAAAACACATGTTTCTTTTTTAAAGGACTTTTCGATATTTTCGGAACAATAAGCAGGTCAATAAGCTATTCATACAATGTTTCATTGACTATTGTAAGTTTTGTTGATATATCCAATGAAATGCTTCGGAATTTTTAATATTTCGGAATCTCGTGCGCTTTTTACGGCGTTTACCTTTCTCAACATGGCTTCTAATCGGTAGAGAGAGAGAGGGGGGGAGGGGGGCGTCAGCAATCTAGTATTATATCTCACCACTGAAACAAAATCAATAGTAATTACTTCAATTTTAAATTGTTTTCTCTGTTACAGGGTCTATGTGTGGCGACGCTGTTTTGTTTCTGTAACGGAGAGGTAAGTTTTTAAAAATGCATTTACCTCTTTTAGCTTTATGCTAAATATAAATTTTTAACGAGGACAGTGTAGTCCAGTGGTAATTGTGCTGGTTTCTTGACCAGACTGTCGTGGATTTCGAATCATGTTTCTGCTCATGGATGTTTTGTGATGTTTAGTTTTAAGTGATTATATTATTTGATGTAATAAGGGCGCTAATGACCTAAGTTGTCAAGCGTCTGTAGTCTACAAGAAATAAATAAACTTTTGAAGTAACGGTATCTGTTTGAAATTTCTTGTGACGCGTAACGAAAAAGATCCGTTACAAAAATAAAGGGGAAGAAAGAATGCCTTGTTAGACGAGGGTGGGGGACTCACCAAAAAATTATTTTTCAAAATTTTATATTTTACCTAATTACAAACATCTATTTATTCAAGAAAGTATGGCAATAAAACGACGTCTGTGATTATTATTTTAAAATTAATACGATATTAAAAAAAACAACATTCTTCTTTCAGGATAATTACATCGAAACGAACGCCAAATATCCGCGCATTCTTATTAAATTAAAGTATACATGACAGAAGTTTATTTTATATTTGAACAATGTTAAACAAAAAACTTTTAATGAGTCTGGCGTATTCTCATAACCAGTCATGCATATATTATGTACAATGCTTTTAATCTTCCTGGAATTTACAGCGATATGCTGAAACTTTTAACTGATTTTTTTAATTTTTGATTTCTCAAATGTGCTTCTGACAGTCTGGAAAAAATAATGAAACCAATTTTTACTGATCACTCAGATTGTAATATGCTGTCAGGTAATTTCAAACTGTGGTCGCAAAGTTACTGTTTTTATTTGCTGTGTTCAAGCATTAAGCTTTACAAAATTTGGCATGCTGGTTAAAAATTTCAAAAAACATATTTTTGCCCTAAAAATTGATTTTCGTTAATATTTTTTTAGCGAGTCACGCGATTTCGAATTACGGGAAGGCAAATTAGCATTTTGAAGTTTGTCCTTTACAAACAAAATACTGACCAATTTGGCTTTCTCAATAATTTTTTCAAATTAAATTTTTTTTATAAAAAATGTGTATAAGACTCATGCCAATTTTCTCGGTTTTATCTGAAATCGTTTATTTAGATCAAATAAACTGTAAAAACTTGGTTAAAAGTCATATGGGAAGAATGGTAGTTTATTTTGAAGTATTACCATCAAAATATAAGATATAAGTTTTAATTTCTACAAGCTACAGAACGGCTATTTAATTGTTAAACATTCATTGTTACAATGCTAAATCAGAAAAAAATATTTTTATCCACCAACACCGTCGGGATTCAAACCCGAATCTTTCCACTTTCGCGGCGGAATTCATTCCGCCGCGAAAGTGGAAAGATCTATACCACAAGAATAGACAATAACCAGAAGTATAACTCCGAATTGTCCCGCAAAACGCTGCCTAACCTAAAAATAAGGCTAGAACATTTCAATACAGTGGCGTTTACAACTCAGGTAGTTGAATCTCTGGTTCAGTTTTGTTTTACCGCTCGCCAAATGCAGTAGCGGTTCGTACCACTACCGGGTTTCGATATTTTGCTTGTGAAATTGTACCTACGCATGAAATTATTTTATGCTCTAAAAAATATAAATCGAAATTTTAAGATCGGAAATAAAAACAAATTATTAATTTGGAAAAATAAAAAAATATATTTTTGACTACATTTATTGTTTTTCTATTATTTCCTTTAAGCAATCTAAAAAAATGTTTTTGCACTTCTTTTTAATACAAACATCCCTTATTACATTACCCAAACACAAGTTATAATCTAAAATACAAGACTTATTCGATGTAATTTAAATTGTCTTAGATTTTACAATTAAAAATTACAATACAACCCTGTCTAGATCCAACGAAAACGTACTAAATACGGCTCTATATTCTATCCTTATTTTAATGGCGTCGCAATTTGTGAAACGTCACGGATTTTAAGGAGAGTCAGAGTTCTGGTTATTGTTTTTATTCTGTGTCTATACTTTGTGCTGTATACGTTGAATATATAAATATGATGTATAATGAGGCATTCTAATACATGTTAACCGTTTGTTTCAGGTAGTGGCTCAAGTTCGCAGAAAATGGCGTACTGCCATGTTTCGGCCGCGGGCTAATTCTTGTACAGCAACCACGGTTTCGGTACGTAAGGTTAGCTCAATAATCTAGTAACTAATACTACATTATGTGATGTCTGTTTGTAGCATTCGCTTTCTGCTCTTGAAATGTTTTAACGACTATCAGGTAGAGAGCTAGTGACGCGATTTACTCAGAGTATTTCTTCAAAGCTGAGTTTTTGTGAATTCATTATAGCCGAAGATCTCATAATATCCGTTTTATGAAGTGTTTGATTCAGGCTGAAATTTTATACAGTAGTATATATCGGTAAGATGTATAGGTAAATAAGTGTTTGTCGGTCCCTACATGGGTACGCCAGATACTGCGCACACAGGAAAGGTGTAAAAAAATATGTGTCAAAAAAAATGTTTGATTTATAAGCCAACCTATTCGAAAGTTAAGATGATTTTAAATAAATAAATAAATGAGGCAGACACTTTTCGAAGGGGTTAACATTAAACCAAAATACCCCAAAGTTGATTTTTCAAAAATGAAAAATGAGTGATTGATTCACGCTGAAATTTTTATAGCAGCTTCGTTAGATATATTTAAAAATATTTGCATAAAGCTGGACACTTTTTCCGGATTTTAAGACTATTTTTGGGAACTTAATTATGGGTACTTATGCACGATTTAAAATACTTTCCCAAAAATAGTCTTAAATCCCGGAAAAAGTGCCTGGCTCTCCAGCTATTAAGAGCACTAGCCTGAACACAAAAACCGCAGTCTGGCAGCTCAGACCGGGAACATTGCTTGGACGCGGTCAAATATCTCAAACTGGAGATCACTTAATGTATTTCCTCATGTTTGAAATTTTCTGAGCGATAAGTTCAGGTGCGCTTGAGCACAAAAACTCACCTGGCGGCCCGTGCTTGGGGAAAAGTATGTCTAGCAGGCCGACGGAAGTGTTATGAAACGAAAAATGTGTAATGATAAATGTCAATATTGTCTACCAGAACCAGGGTAAAATTTTTAAGGTTGTTATATCAAAAAAGTGAACAATTTACAAATAAAAATAATAATAATAATAAACTTTATTCCATAAAAAAACTTAAAAAAAGTGTGGAACATATCAATTCGAACGACTATGCTCCAAATATTTCTCCATAGAATAAAAGGAATATTGCATTAAATTCATCTTTAAAGTTCAATTCCAGATATATGTTGTAATAGAAAACAGTATCACGGGTATTTGGAATAAAAATAAATCAATTTAAACACTCATTGATTGCAACGTTTCGTCTTTTATTAATTAAGACTTTTTCAAGCTCTGAATTTTCTGTGATGTATGTTTAATTTAAATTCAAAATTTTTGGGAATTGTACTGACCTCTAACGAAAATTAGTTAAACTGAGCAACTGTCATACTATAATTTTTAGTTGACTGTGAAAATAATATAAATAAAATAATAAAAAAGAACATATTATTTTTTACAATTTTCAATTTTTAATTGTTTTTTGTTATGCGAAATTGCTTATTATATCATAGTTTAATTATCATTTAAGCATATTGAGGTTAGTCACACCATTGTTTCTTTTCAGTAAATTATTTAATTCAGAATGTTTAATATTTTTATTATATGAATGTTAATTTTTGTAAAAAATTTTTTTCAGAGCTTGAAAAAGTCCTAATTAATAAAGACGAAACGCTGCAATCAATGAGTGTTTAAATTGATTTATTTTTATTCCAATTACCCGTGATACTGTTTTCTATTGCATTAAATAATTAAAAAGTTTAAGGCTGCAATATAGCATTATGGATTTCGCAATATTCAACCCTTTGCCAGACGAAACCTTGTGCTCAAGGACACCTGAACTAATCGCTCAAAAAATTTCAAACATGAAGAGATAATATATCAAGTAACATATCCAGTTTGACGTCTTTGATCGCGTCCACCCACGCATTGTCCCCGGTCTCAGCTGCCAGACTGCGATTCGTATGCTCACGATAGTTCCCTTAATGAACTCAGAAAAACTCAGGTTTGAGGAAATACTATGAGTAAAATTATCACTAGCTCCCTGACTATATACCGGGTGTTTTTTTTCAAAACTTTGAATGGATTTTTTTGTTGATACACCGGTTGAATCAAAAAAAGTTTTAGGCAAACGTTGTTGGGTTTTGAGGGGGAAATAATTTACACGTCATACCAACCCACGCTCCCACCCCTCGATAGGGGGAAGGGGTGACTTTTGTTTTTTAAATGGAAACCCCCGATTTTTATGATTAAATTAAATTTTAAAGTTGTTCATTTTTACACAAAAAAAATTAATCGAGGGTTTTCATTTAAAAAACAAAAGTTACCCCCCCTGCCGAGAGGTGGGGGAGGGGGTTGGTATTACGTGTAAATTGTTTCCCCCTCAAAACCCAACAACTTTTGCCTACAACTTTTTTTAATTCAACCGGTGTATCAACAAAAAAATCCATTCAAAGTTTTGAAAAAAACACCCGGTATAATCATATAAATACATTATGATGATGAAAGATGTTTTTTGCGAATTTGTCTCTTGTAACAATAATGAGTGTTCAAACAGTTTAAAACCTTCTGAAATAGTAAATATTTTAACATTAAATGTCCTAGGTGACAAGTGGTGCCAGCACTTATACACATTATGTAAATAACTTGTGTCCCATTTTAGAAGAACACTTTGAATATCTCGGACACTTTTCACCAGATCGAAAAAAATACCCGAATAAAATTTGTTTGGTTAGGGGGGGGGGGTACCACGACGAGGCTGCGTTGTCGAATTCAGTCACAATTATGTCTTTTGTCTTGAATTCATGTCTTGTAGTGGATATGTGTACGTTTCGCGATAAAAAATCTATAAAACCCGGGTCGCAGTGCCAAAACCCTGCCGACAATATAGTGTATTTGCTTGTATAGGGCCGCGTGGTTTTATACTTTTATTATGTGAAATTAAGTTTGTTTTTGGGCAAAATAAAAAATTTAACCCCTTAATACACCCCTTAAAATAACATTTTTTTCTTAATTGTAATATTATTATCAATCTAACGTCTACACCGAATTAAATACACCCTTCAATAAATAAGTCACTATCTGCAAATTAGTGTTTTCAAAAAATTTGTAAGTCCGGTCCTGTTGAGCCGATTTTATTAAAATTTTAGGGGCACTTTTTAATTGCTACTGACAGGTTAAATATCAATTTTGAAACGATTCTGAGAATTTTTTCGGAATTTTGGGGCCCAAAAACCCCTAAAAACTACCCTTAAAATGGCCCGATTAGGCCCATTTTAAATAGGCTTCTTGCGGTGATGGATTTCAACACGTGGCCTAAATTTCGTTGAAATCAATTAACTCTTTCGAAAGTTATCGCGCGTACACATATATATATATATATATATATATATATATACGTATATAAATATATATATATATATATATATATATACATATATATATAAACATTTTTAAAAATGGTGGCAAAGTGTTTAGGAGGTTATGAAACGTCGAGAAATTTTGGTCCGACCCCTAGGTCCCGCCATCCGACCGACGCCAATAGTGTATGTTGCCTTATGGCAAATACACTAATAAAATAATAGTCACAATAATTTTACCCCCTCCTCTGACTTTTGTATCGCAAAACGCGCGCACCACACACACAAGACATAAATTCAAGGCAAGTTCACGAGCAAAAAAATCCTGACAGACAGACAGACGGACAAGGAAGTGATCCTACAAGGGTTCCTTTTTTCCTTTTAAGGTACGGAACCTTAAAAACAGTTTTTTCCCAATGTCTATTATTGCATTTCTGCAATAATAGTTGAGTAAAAACTTCAATTACAACAGATGTTTGTACAATTTAATTAAAAAAAACCCGGGTCGCAGTGCCAAAACCCTGTCGACAATATAGTGTATTTGCTAATACCGGTATTGTGGCTTTATTAAATGAAATTAAGTTTGTTTTTGGACAAAATAAAAAAAAAATTGAATCCCTTAATACACCCCTTACAATAATAATTTTATTAGTTGAAATATTGTTATCAATCCAACATCTGCACCAAATTAAATACGACCTTCAGTAAGTAAATTCGTGTTTTCATAAAATTTGTAAGTCCGGTCCTGTCGGGCCGATTTGCTTATAATTTTAGGAGCAGTTTTTAATTGCTACTAAAGGGTTAAATTTCAATTTTGAAACGATTCTGAGAATTTTTTCGGTATTTTTGGGCCCAAAAACTTTTTTCAACCACTAAAAACTACCCTTAAAATGACCCGATTGGGCCCATTTTAAGTAGGCTTCGTGCTATAAGGCTGTCGCCTTTCTGGATAAAGGTTCAAGTATTCTGCTTGAGCCCACGTTGTATTTTTGTTACGCTGAATGTATGCGCAAAAATAGTTTGTTTCTCCAAATTATAGAATGCTTGAGCCATCTTAGAGAGTAAATCAAACAAAATGAATTAGCAAAACTGTAGCGATCGCTCGACAGATTGTTAACCTGTCGATATGTATTTGTTTCAACAAATTTCGTTTTACACGGCACACTTTGATAACGCCAAAAAGCTATTTTTGTCAGTTTTGTAGCTTCTGATTGGTTTAGATATAGGATATGCTATGTCAAATTATTCAGAAAAATAAGTAAAATTCGAATATCTGAAAATCAAAAATGCCGTCCATAAGAAAAACCAAAGTTTATGTCAATATCTCATTATATAGTGGAAATAAAAAAATTAAACCTACGTCACTGAAAAGACCTTAAAAAGTTATCAAAAAATGGTTAATGAAATTTTCAAATATCTTCATAAATAAAAAAGTTATGGCCAGTTTTCATAAATGGCAATTTTCACTATTTTCTGAATAAATTCATAGGGTGTCAAAATTCAATTGTTTTTTCGACGGGATGTTAATGAGCCCAATTTTCTGCACTACTTTGCCCATTTAACCGACTTTCTATCTCCACTAATAACAAAGTTACCCATGTTAGCCAACGTTCGGTGAGACACCCTGTATATATACGTATATAAATATATATATATATATATATATATATATATATATATATATATATATATATATATATATATATATATTTATATACACTTTGGCACCATTTTTAAAAATGTTTATATATATATATATATATATAAACATTTTTTAAAATGGTGCCAAAGTGTTTAGGAGGTTATGAAACGTCGAGAAATTTTGGTCCGACCCCTAGGTCCCGCCATCCGACCGACGCCAATAGTGTATGTTGCCATATGGCAAATACACTAAAAAGAAAAATTCGATTAAAAATAGCAAAGGAAACGATCGAAAGAACGTAGTCAGTAAGTAGTTTGTATGTTCTGAGCTTAACGCCAATAAATTGTGCAATTTGCAGAACACTATTTGTAATTACACACATCCCCATCGAGTACTATTCGACAATTAATGCGGATATATCTGTCTATTTCGCAATCTGCGAAGCTCATTGTGCTACAGTCGGGCATACAATATAGAACTAGTAGTACAAGGTTCTGATATAGGATCTGTTACAATGTTTTTACAGTATTTTTGAAAAAAAGTATATAATATATGCAGTGATCGGCAAAAATTGTAATTTTGTTAACGATTTTGCTATTAATTGCTAATTTTTTCAGAAAATTTGGTAATTAGTGTATTTGCCATATGGCAACATACACTATTGGCGTCGGTCGGATGGCGGGACCTAGGGGTCGGACCAAATTTTCTCGACGTTTCATAAGCTCCTAAACACTTTGGCACCATTTTTAAAAATGTTTATATATATATATGTATATATATATATATATACGTATATATATATATATATACGTATATATATACGTACATATATATATACGTATATATATATGTGTGCGGGCAATAACTTTCGAAAGAGTTAATTGATTTTAACGAAATTTGGCCCACGTGTTGAAATCCATCACCGCAAGAAGCCTATTTAAAATGGGCGTAATCGGGCCATTTTAAGGGTAGTTTTTAGGGGTTGAAAAATGTTTTTGTGCCCCAAAATACCGAAAAAATTCTCAGAATCGTTTCAAAATTGATATTTAACCCTTTAGTAGTAATTAAAAAGTGTTCCTAAAATTTTAATAAAATCGGGCCGACAGGACCGGACTTACAAATTTTATGAAAATACTAGTTTACAGATTGTGAATTATTTTCTGAAAGTTGTATATAATTTGGTATAGAGGTTCGATTGATAATAATATTGCAACTGAGAAAAAAATGTTCTTTTAAGGGGTGTATTAAGGAGCCAAATTTTTATTTTGCCCAAAAAACCAACTAAGTTCGCATAACAAAGCCACACTGCCTATATTAGCAAATACACTATATTGTCGGCAGGGTTTTGGCACTGCGACCCGGGTTTTTTTTTTTCTAATTATTAACTATTTTGAAAATTAGGTAATATTTTTTTCTAATTACTAATTTTTAAAAATAATTAGTAGGTAATATTTTTTCTGGTTACTAATTTTTAAAAATAATTAGTAATATTTTTTTCTAATTACTAATTTTTTATAATAATTAGTAATATTTTTTTCTAATTACTATTAAATTTATACATTAAGGTATGGTTTAATTACTGATCCAATAACTTTTTTTTTTATTTAACCAAAAAAAAAATTGTGCATCAACTCATTGAGTTATTAGCACTAACAACAAATCGCGAAGTCCTGTCCGACCTACAAGCGTTAGGACAAAGTTAGCCGAACGGCGCCCTACGGCTATACCCTAATAGCTAACGTTCCCAAAGGAACCTCTGTGGAAAGAAGCCCTAAACACAGCAGTGCAAACAATCAAAAGGCCCTCCCTAAATATTTCATCGAAGGCTACAATTTTCCGACGTCAGTTATAAGAGACTTAAGTAAAAAAATTATCTAATTTCATTTATTACGGGACTTAACTCTAAATTGTATTCTCTTTCGTTTGGTATGAACGGTTTTTTGACTTAAGTCTTTATACCTGACACCAAATGATCTACAGTTCAACTGCTGCAATAACTCTGAAGCTAGTTACGAAAAAAAAACAAACTAAAATGTGTAATGAAGTAGTGAAATCACCTATTCTGTACCGCATTTCAAAATTTAATTAGAATGAAAAATGGTTCAATTTTTTTTCAACAGACGCTTTTTAGTAACCGTAAATATATTTCAAAGAAAGTAACCCCCCACTAATTTTCTATAAGTATATTGAATTTTTTAATTATGACTATTATAGTATTATTGTTTTGATTTAATATATTGTTTGACATTGTATGGCCGACGTCATTAAATTAAATAAATAAATAAATAAATTTCAGATGCGATACAAAAAGGTGACGTGAAAAATTATATATTAAGCAATGCATCACATAACGTTCTAGAATAATCTTGATTCTAGGTTAACTCAATTTCTATAACTGCTGTGAAAGAACCTTGTGTTTTACATTGTTTGTTCTTATGAACTAAAATATTTGTTGACAAAATTGAAGAGCAGGGAATTAATTGGTTTTTATTGTACTATTGGCAAAAAAACATTAAAAAAAGTATTTCAATAAACGCGACGCGAATCGAAGGGTTGATCCCGATTAAATATTTTCAAAAAGTGCTACAACAACGATCCAAAAATTTAAATTTACTTAAAAATCAGAAATTAATTGATTTTATCTTTGGTAAAAAAAAATAAATTTTCGAACGGATTTTTGCTCGTTGTTTTAGCTCATTTTGAAAATGCAGTTTACAAAAATATTGAAAATATATATGTAAGTGTTCACTGATTTGAGAAAATCAAATAAAATATTTTATATTACAACGTAATTAATTAATAAAACATGTCATAAACTTAGTGATCAATATTTTTCAATAAAATATTGAAATAGTTGAAAATTTTAGAGACAGTATATCAGTAACCACTTTTCTACCATTTGAGCTTAAAAAATAATCTCGAATCCCAAAACCCCTAACCGGGTCAACTCTAAGAGACATTGAACCGTTAAAATATTTATTTCAACAGACAATGAGTTTCATAAACACGGAGGACTTGTTGACCCGAGCTCGTAACAGCAGACAATTTGAAGAAAAAAAAGATTAAAACACTCACCGACTTGATGACTGGCTAATCTTTCAGCGTCCGGAAAAAGAGAAAAAGAGGTTAATATTCGCATAGACCAAAAATATTTTTTGAAATTGTCGTCAACCTCAAAACTTTGTTATTTTACACATTTCAGTGGCCATTTTTGAAGGAGGTTCATTTTTCTGTAGTTTTTTTTTAAACATTAAAATAGTTACACAGTAACTTGATGACCAGTTGAGAGTTGAAGACGTATTTTTTTATTATAAATTTTCCACTGAATGTAATTAAAAATAGCAAAATATGAAAAGAACTTAGCATACCTAGGACAGTTACTTGCAGAGCTGAAAATCTCCAACGACGCAGGAACACGAAAGGCAGAAGCGCGCACTATTTTTGACACTTTATTATAAAAGGGATAATTTAATTGAAAACTATATGAATACGGGTGAAAAATCGCGCACTATTTTGGGTCTCTTCGAAATAATTTACTTAAAACTATACGGGTTAAAAATCGCGCACTACTTTGGGTCTCTTCGAGATAATTTACTTAAAACTATACGGGTTAAAAATCGCGCACTACTTTGGGTCTCTTCGAGATAATTTACTTAAAAATATACGGGTTAAAAATCGCGCACTGCAATTATGTAATATTTTATTTGACAAATTTGCGACTCCGATTTGCTGCCAGCGGTTGGCTGCCACTTGCCCGAACTTTGACGTGTTCGATATTTTTCTAAAGTATTTGTATTTTGTTTAATTATATTGTTTAGTTATTTCGTTTAATTATTTTATTTATAAAAGTCCAAAATCGCCTTCATCGAGTTTTGATATGAACATCCGTCGTCTTAGAGAGACACATTATGTGCTCATCCGCATGACTTACGCAAATATTTCAAAAAATTGCAACCTTCTCTTTGCGTCATAGCACCGTCTGGTTTCCAGGACACAGCAGCACCTCGCTGTTCAAAGCTACCCCATTTTATTTCTGCCTTATCTACTTTTTGACTTCCATCTTTGATGAAGTCATCTACGACCGCTGTAGAAAGCGACAATCCTTCAAAAATACTTGCGAGATGCATCAGTATCGGACACTACCGGTCTTATCAAAAAAAAAAGGAACGCGAGAGCCTGCCCCGGGGCCGCGGCGCACTGCGGCTCTATACGCGATTACCGAGCGATTCGACGGCCATCGTTCAATTTGCAATTTGAGTCCAGGAAGATTTGTAGACGCGCGACAACACAAGTCGACACATTTGATAAGAATGGCAACTGTCCCATTTAATTACCCCAAATTTTCAAACAAAGTGTAGCGAGGATTTGTAATTACGTTAGGTGATGCTATTGAGTGATTTTGGTGCAAATTGAACGGATGTGTGAGCTCACTGAAAGTAAAGTAAGCGAGCATGAAATCATCACGGGAAGGATAGCAAGGCGGAAAACTATCTTTCCCGAAAAAATAATTCACATTAGACTGAAAGTAAAATTTTGTAGGTACCAACAGCACTAGAAACGTGGAGCAAAAGATAAAAAGGCTAAAAATGAAATGCTGTTTTTGTCATGCGTAAAAAAATTAACCATTTAATTTCCAATTGGAAATCGCATTCAAAAATTAGAAAATCTTTCTATTCCAGTCGATTGTTCCAGTTTTCATACTAATTTTGGGGACGAACAAAGTTGTGGCTCAAAGCAAAATAAAACTGAAAATTAAATTCTCACTTCCCGTGGGACTTGAACCCACAAAATACATTCGACAAAGAACGGCTGCGCTGGAGGCAATTTGGTTTTAAGCGACGTCAAACAGCAATTTTATTTCGAATTTCAATGATTTGAATTTATATCGCTGTAAGTATATCCAAGTAGAAGCGGTTTATAATTGTGATCGCAATACGCCGACTTCAGGCTTCTCGAATCACCGTGGCCCGATTACCCAAAAAAAAAATATGGAAGGAGAGGTGTTCCAACCTCCAGCCACGCAGGTCTCAAGGCGGTACGACCCTCGAGGGAGCCCAACCCCGTACAAATATTGCAACAGAACTCTATTCATCAACGTTCCTCAGCTAAGCTAACCACAAAGAGCAAGTTACCACTTATTTCTTTTAAATTCTTCCTTTTAAGACATTTTTATTTAAATTTTGGAAGATACTAAAGATATTATATTAAGTATCCGCAATCAGACTGACTGGAGTGATGAATCGCCTGTCCGCAACGTTCACTAGCCCACTAATTACGATGAGCTTCTCAGTGCAATGCCGCCCCGGAATATTCGCATATATGAATATAACAGCTTGCATCCCACCGAGCAGGGAATGTAGCAGAGTAGAGACACTGCTAAGACGACTGCTTCAAACCCTCAGAAGAATTACAAACGTTCAACGGCTTGAACAACGCAGCAATTCGAAACACGGAAGAGAACGCGAATACAAACTGACTCAGTTGTTTTCCCCGCTGAAAGATCCCTTCCACCGTATGGCGCCACGCCAAGTTCCATTGTGAATGTCGTAACTAGTCTTAGATCACTTCCTTAATTCTACTATGGAAATACTTGTTGATATCTTATTTAAATTTGCCACGCAGCCATTCATTTGTAAAATATAAATTTAATTTGGAAGCGAAACTAGATAAAATAATAAAGAACAGCTTACTCTTGCTTTTACGTAAACTAGTCAATTAAGTGAATTTAAATTTGAAGTTTTTAGCAACAGAATTTATACATATCCTCAAGCGGGGATCCTTTCAGTCTATTGTGAATAAGTATTTAAGGTCAATGGAGCCGAGCCCCGTCCATTTCTGAAACAGAAAGAAAAAAACGTTAAAATATGCACCAAACAGTACAAAAGCAACACTCGAATAACGGAAGAATCATGCGGGCCAGCACGACGCTTCCCTCCCCAAGATGTCACAATACAAATTTTATATAATAAGAATAATTTATTTCATCCAAGAATCATCCCTAGCTTAATGAAATGGACTCCCGAAGCACCTGAAAAAATAACTAAGTTTAATTAGTAAAAATGTTAAAAATTAGATAATTATTATAAAATGGATAAAATTTATACTGAATTTAGATGGCAAATGATTTCAGTTAAAATTATTGATAGTTTTATATAGACTTCAAACAAAAGAAAAAAAAATAGAACCCAATAATATCACTAGTAATGAGTGTATTGTTTTGTCATAACGAATCATACCATTGGGCCCTGTGTGTAAAGTCGCCGCCCTCTCTTTACACCGTGACGGGTCCTACGATGGCTCCCCATCACCCCACAAATGTCCGATAATAAGAACAAGAAAAAAATCAAATTTAAAGTTCTCTTCAAATACAGTATTAGCAACTGAGTTGAATTAAAACAGATAAAATTTATATTGAATTTAGATAGATAGGAGACATGATTTCAGTTGAAATTATTGATAAAACTGAAATTGAATATTTAGTATTTTCAAAAAATATTACTCGTTTAATTTTACTTGGTTTTGTATTTATTATAACTATAAAAATATAAAATATTATTCAATTACTCAACGAAAGTGTACCAAAGAATTACCGTAAAGAACTCTCAAAAACCAATTTGGAATAGAATTCAACGATCGAAATCGAAATATAAAAAACCTTCAACTATTCGCCGGTTTCCACGACGGGTCCACGTTGTTCCTGGGACTGAAAAAATGCAGCACACGGGGTCTCTGAAGGACAGTGGAAATCCGATTGCAGTCTCGGTTGCTAGATCTATGCTGGGTCTTTGCCGGCAATCAAAGCAGGTCGCTTTTCTATTAAAGTTGCAACTATCTGAAATTGCAAATAACCCAAATTTACCCAAAAAATATATTCCCTTCCCTTAAAACAAATCTACGTGAGAGCAAAAAACCCACAGCTCAAATTAAGGTCAATCTTCATGATATGCTTAGAACACCAAAATAAAGGCTTGTTCAGAATTTTTTCGAAGTCAAAGAATTTCCCTGGCCTACTTGCCCAAAAACATGAAAAAATCTATGAGCAAATAATTTAAAAATAAAATACAAGGCTTATTTTTAAGATTCCTACTACATTATTATTGTCGATCGAACGTCTACACCAAAATTAAAAACACCTTTCAGTAAATAACTCACTATCTGCAAACTAGTGTTTTCAGAAAATTTGTAAATCCGGTCCTGTCGGGCCGATTTCATTAAAATTTTAGGAGCACTTTTTAATTGCTATTAAAGAGTTAAATTTCAATTTTGAAACGATTCTAAGAATTTTTTAGGTATTTTTGGGCCCAAAAACTTTTTTCAACCCCTAAAAACCACCCTTAAATTGACCCGATTGGGCCCATTTTAAACAGGCTTTGTGCGGTGATGGATTCTAATATGTGTACCAATTTTCGTTAAAATGAATTAACTCCTTCGAAAGTTATTTCCCGCACACATATACATATATATACATATATATACATATATATATACATATATATACATATATATATACATATATATATACATATATATATATATACATATATATATATATATATATATATATATATATATATATATATACATATATATATATAAACATTTTCAAAAATGGTGCCAATGTGTTCAGGAGGCTATGAAACGTCGAGAAATTTTGGTCCGACCCCTAGGTCCCGCCATCCGACCGACGCCAATAGTGTATGATGCCATATGGCCAATACACTAATAAAAACATTAATTTTAAGATATTTACCTCTTTTTCGTCATTCGAGAGAAAAATAATCTCTAAAATGGCGTATCAAACATTATTTAGATACAGTATTAAGGGAGATATTTCATACCGACAAAAAACATCTTTGAGAAATAATATATATACCGAGTTTGTGTGCCCAGATATTTGGATAAATTACTGTGGTGTAGTGCATAGTTTAATTTATATATTTTTCATCTAATAATGTTCTATTAAATGTTTCTTTTTTCTCTTTAAGATGGCTGATCATATAGTGAGTTCATTATTTTACATACATTTCTAGATGTAAATAGTGTAGATATTTCTTTCATTTCTTTTTAGGATTATACTTCTATTTGTTCGGAGTGAAATAACACGATAATAGGGATGTTGACTGTATTCAAATAAGAACATAATTTTAACGAAAAGTAGTAGTTTCTATGATAGAATTACTAAAGACACTATATTTTTCCTTATTTTTAAGGAATTTAATTAAGGATGATTTGTCGGTATACTGAAAATGATGAAAATCGATTGGAAAAAAAATATACTATTCTGGCAAGTCTACTAAAGCTCCTCAAAAAAATTGGGATTTTTTTACAAGCCCGTTGAAAAGTTATAACATTTATTAGTTGCAACAAATTAACACGTAGTTAAATGGAAAACATGCTATCAGACCTATTTAAATGAAAAAAAAATAATGACATTATGATGTGAAAAATTCCAAAAATTTCAAATCAATAGATTAAATATCCAAGAAACATAAAAGCGATTAATAATTGGTAGTTTCAATATTATTTACAGAGAAAAATAATAAAAATGAGTAATATTTGCCGTATTTTTGAATAAACGGTATGAATTACAAGAAAACGTGGCAACGTCGCAAACATCAAGTTTACGTTTCTGTGGTAATTCAATTTGTTTACGTCGTTGTAAATAAATTTTCTTGCTGACAATTTTTCCTTTCCATCGATATTGTCTGTCAGGTTTTTCTAAAATTGGATAATACCAACTATTAAAATGGTGCGGTGTTGTCACGCTTTCCTGAATAAAAACAAGAATTATTTTATTTAATTAAATAAAATTAAATTAAATTGGAAATTTACGAACGTATGTATTTGTCTCCTAATTTTTTACTTTAATTTTTGGGATAATTTGTGACGATGATCAGTGAAAAAAAAAATTTAAGTTTTTATTTTTTTAAAGTTAAATTCAAGGTACAGTCACAAACAATAGTTATTTTACAATTTTCACTTATATTGAGATTTTTATGTTAATATTATTAAAATGACCACTAAATTTTATTCTTTTAGAAACTTAATATCAAAATTTAAATTATAAAAAAAATGGTTGATTTAAATCATTTATTTCAAGAGATATTAAAAGATATGAATTTGGTGCAAATGTCATTAACTTTTGTTTCCGATTGTACCGACAAATCATCCTTAATATTTAATAAATAAAACCTAATAAAATCACTCTCAAGTCACGTGACAACAGACACCAATCAGAACGCATGACGTCATATGTTCAGCCGCTGTCAAAAAAACTTCATTGTTTGGTTAATATTTAGTGTGTAATTTATTATTATTTGTTTATAGGAAACGTCAAATTACATGTAACTATAGCAGCGACTACGAAACAACTTTTCAACACCTCAGTTTACTGACGTTTATGAGCACACAATACGCATCTATAGGATGGTAGGTCCCGTGTAGACTTTTGAGCCTCCTTTGGTATGAACAGGTGACGTCACGCGACTAGTATTGGCGTTTTGGACCGAAATTTGAAACGGGATTTAAAATACATGATTTTTAAGGCTTGAGTTGTATTTAAATGAAAATAATAAATATTTGTGGCAATATTAGGGACTTATGCACGATTTAAAGCACTTTACCAAAAATAGTCAACATCACTATTGTAAACATCTACTGCATTATAAGACATAAGATTACTATGTAATTTAATAATCATGAAAATAAAAAAATGGTGCGCGTACTGATGTACACGCGGCAGAAGTTATACTTCTTTGGCGTGATTACGACAATTGATATTCACAGTTTCGTTAAAAATGTACATTGATAAAATAAAGTAGGATGTCTAGGGAGATGATAAATAAAGTTAAAATTTAGCCTGTTCACTTCGAGCAGTACTTATTTACTATGGATAATAGGTTGACAACTCCAATACCACATTGTAACAGAGAAATGAGACGTGTCATCTATGAATACAAAGTAAAACTATACCCCATCGAGTCAGCTTTATCGACGATTTCAACCTTGATAATACACGTAATAGATTCATATTAAATTAACAACTGACTTCATGGGATCTCATGCAAGCATTGTCTATTTTAAAATTATTCAGGCCCACTCAAAATGCCTGAAGTATACAAACCCAAAAATTATCGACATTTACGTGGCTGAAAATTTCATGAAAACAAAATGTTCTCTGTTTTATGCTTTGTTAACGTCTGGATTTATCTAAAATAAATAAAATTAAACGACTGATGACAGACAATTGAAAAAATGTAATAGTGAACGTTTCAGTTCATTGATCCTGAATCCTCTAATCATCTTTATAATATTAGGAAAAATCAGGTCTTGAAAAAAATTAAACAAAAAGGATCAGGTGAAAAAAAAAGAATAAAAACGTACTTAAAAATTGGTCTTTTCACCTGATCCTTTTTATTTCATCTTTATAATTATTTACCACTTCCTTTTAAGATGTTTACATCATTTGTTTTTTATTATGAACTTAATTTCCACTATATATTCTCCTGATATAGGAAACTCAGTCTTCGCAATAAATGTTTGATATCATAACTCCACACTTCATTACTTCTACTTCGAAGTTTTAAGACTTTCTTCGATCTGTTCCGGTCTGTTTCCAACTTCAGGCGTAATAAATATAAGAGAATCAACTTTTCTTCCATAAGCTCTTTAGTTTTTCAACTCGTGCATCGCATTAATAATAGCTTACATGTAATCGTTTAATACACAACGCTAAAACAGCAAACATTTCAAATAGCAAGAAACGCATGTGGAAGCTAAAACCATGAAGTAAAGGTGATATCAGACGGTTCATTTTTTGTTCACTTTCTGTTCATTTTTGTCTTTCATTCGAAGTGAAATGTCTGTACACAAAATGAAACACTACTGAAAAATGAATTCATTAATGAACCGATCCAACAACGCTCAGTGCCGGATTAAGCCAGCGCGGGGCCTGCAGTAAATTTTGTCAAAGGGCCCTTGGTTTGCTTTAGGTTCTCAAGTTTAGGGTATTAAATAAAACAAAACTGTTACAAATAAACTTTTCTGGATTTAATATGGGCAAATTTAGAGATAACACTTTCAATATCGACTTCTTTAAGCAAATCATGCTCTATATTCAACAAAGTCAGATGACTAAGACGTTCTTGGCCCATCGTGTTCCTTAATTCATTTTTAATACATTTTAATGTTGAAAAAGAACGTTCGCCACTGCAGTTAGTGATCATGAGAGACAAGTAGATTGGATCGAGACTGAGTTAATAAAATTTAAATAGTTCGCCTGTTTTCTCGAAATACTTATAATCGATAATATATTAGAATCGATTAAAAAAGTACAATCTCGGCTACGTAAACTCGCAAAATAAATGTATACCTATATAAAAAATAAAAATCTGGCCGCTTGAAGTGTAGAAATGTGGTATAGATGCTAGTCTAAATATACCTATCGATTATAATTAAACATTAGAACATTAACGTTAAAATGTTTGTAAAATACCTACTTATTTTTACGATTTAACGTGACGAAATCGAGTTTTAGATTTTCAAGTGGAAGTGAGGCATAGCCTAAGCGCTTCGCGTTTAAGGCATGCAAGATATTTTACGCTCCTATCTAAATTAATATTTTTTTATTACGGTCAGACAGGCGTTGGAGCGCGGGGCCCGTAGCATTTGCTACTCTTGCTACGTGGCTAATCCGGCACTGACAACGCTAGATATCGGCATTCGGCATGATTCATTCGCACTCTGAATGAACGAAAAATGAGGCGTCTCAACACAAGAAAGAACATTCATTCGGGTTCGATCATTTTGTCTTGTGCCTTGTAGCGAACGGACTTGGGACAATGACACCGCATAGTGAATATATTCTGTCTGTGTATGAGACAAAATGGTATTCAAGGGGAACGACCAAAACACGCTGCTGAGAATTTCAAAAATCATCAATGCCTTTGGAACCACAAACTCGACGAAAACAAAGACAGAACAATGCGGACAAATTCTATAAAATCTCTAATTAATGATTTAAACTTAGACTTTGCTTCTTTTTTGACAATTCTTCGATCAAATGATCACAAATCAAACGAATTCCAAGACGCACAACTTGATTCGACAACATCTTCGACGAAAAGACTGGATGAGCGCAGTAGCGGATTTACCGTTAGGCCCGTGAGGCCCAGGCCTAGGGCGGCATGATTTTAGGGGCGGCAAAATTTTAGAGACGATAAAATTTCAAAAGTAAACAATGTTAAGACAGTTAAAATTTAAAAATTTATTTAATTAATTTATCATCCGTTGTCCGATTTTACGGTTCCCTGGTTTTATTAGGTATTTAATTTCAATAATCAGTTACCTATAGAGCAAAAAGGACGCCATATCGGACAGGGCCTAGGGCGGCATCGAACCTAAATCCATCACTGGATGAACGTTCATTTTTATGTCATTCTGTCTGTGCCGTGTGAACGCGGAATGAAACAAAAATGAACATTCAGTCAAATGAACATTCATTCGGAATGAACCGTCTGATATCACCTGATACGCTTTTTACAGTAAAGCTAATTTTTTTCTCAAATTATTTTGCATTTTTTAGTTCATAAAAGCGTGTTGTTTTAGCTTTTTTAAACTGTAATAGTCCAGCAGCCACTGCCTGTTTTTTTAAGTGATTAATAACAGGCTAAATCTTCGTGAGTTCGTTCGGTTCGACGAGACGCCCAAGTTTTTCCTCTGTTCAACTTCTCAAACAGGTAGGCAATGAACTGCGCAGATGTAAAACATGTTGATTTGGTAGGGTGTCGAAATTGTCTGACTAACAGTAAATTTTTCATTGAAATTTTAAGATAATATGATAATAAACTCGGAAAAACAATTGTCCTACAAAATCGATGGTTTGAGTTGGAGCGTCCTCCATGCCGAATATGTCGAAATAACGAGGTCATAAGAATTATTAATAACCAGCTGATTTTTTGTATGGAGCTTACTAAATATTAGTATAATTGAATGGCCACAAAGTCCTACAAATGTAGTGGTAGGTTTTCCTAGTCCTACGCTTGGTAAAATTGTGTTCTACGCTTTATTCCCGATGGGACAAAATCAAACCTAGGTTGTTATTAATGAAAAAAGTGTTACCGTGGAATCGACAACTTCCAAGCGTAGGACTAGGAAAACCTACCACTACATTTACTGTTAGTCAGACAATTGAGTATTTGAATTAAAAAAAACTGCTATTTTTTAATTTTTTAAATAATATATCGTAAATAATATTGAGGAACGAAAAGGAAAAAAAAATTAAGCCATAGGTAATTATTAACAAATTAAATAAAATGTATAAAACTTCATAAGATATCACGTGACTACAAAGCGTACCAGGAATGTTTGTGACGTCAAAATGATAAAAGTTGTATATTTGGGTATGTTTTATTATACATACTATCAAATTAATCATGGCAACCAGGGCCATAAAAACATTTTGACGTCACAGAGGTTTTTGGCACGTTATCGGATCTTAGCTCAAACATTATTTTTAAATTAAATATAACTTTTCAATTATCAAATTAAACAAAATAATAAAAGTAGTTTTGTTATAAGACTTGTAGGTGATTTTTCTATTTATGTAAAAAAAAAATTCATTCAAAAACCCAATTTCGACACCCTACCAAATCGACATGTTTTATATCTGCGCAGTTCATTACCTACCTCTTTGAGAATTTGGACAGAGGAAAAACTTGGGCGTCTCGTCGAACCGAACGAACTCACGAAGATTCAGCCTGTTATTAATCACTTAAAAAAACAGACGGTGGCTGCTGGATTCTAATTTTAATTTTAAATTAATATAATAAACGTGTTGGCTGTTAATTTAAATGAATCATTTTTTGTACTGTTGACAGTATGTGAGAACGACTCCCGGTCCTTTGCCAGGCGAAGAGAAAGTGTGACTACACCCCTCGCCGCAACAATACCGAAGTCCGTCGCCCGCACAAAGTGACAATGTCTCCGTTTGCGACACGCGGTGTTGACCGTCGTCTCTGTTATCAGCAATGACGTCGTCGGCGATTTTATCAAATATATGCCAACTGGCCTAAAACTGGCAACGCTGTTTTTAACAGTTGGTGCTGAAACCAAGGCTTTGTCTGAAGAAGATCGTTACTTATATGTATAACATTAAATATTGTGTATTTGTTATTTTTTTTTGCTTTAAAACTAAGAGTTATACAGTGAGACACTGCTTAACGTGGGAGATACGGTCCAATAAGTTCAATCAACGCTACACGAGGTCATCTTAATACGTAAAACCGAGAATAAGAAGTTTGTTAAGTTTTTTTTTTTTTTTTTTTAATTTTGTAACATTTATTGTTAATTAAATACTTTTTTATCACATTAATTATAGATTTATTTATTGCTAATATCGGTTTTTGTTCATTAAACATTTGTGAAAATCAAATAAAATTTTGAGAATACGTAGATAATAGGTGTAAGTGAAACAAAACCGAGAATAAGAAAATTTGTTAGTCTTTTTTTTTTTTGTTTAATTTTGTAACATTTATTGTTAAATACTTTTTTATCACATTAATTATAGAATGTGTAGTTTTCTTACGTCCATATTATTAAATGCTCGAAATTATAATGAGATGTTTGGACAATTATTTCACAAATGTTTATTACTAAATTAGCATCATGGATATCGTAACGTTGCTAATTTAGTAATAAACATTCGTGAAATAATTGTCCAAACATCTCATTATAATTTCGAGCATTAATTATAGATTTATTAGTTGCTAATATCGATTTTTGTTCATAAAACATTTATGAAAATTAAATAAAAGTTCGAGTAAGAAGTTGTTTGTGATGAGAAAGGTTCCTCAATTGACATATTTTGTTTTTTGTGAAGAAGTCATGTAATGTCGTTTGCCTTTTTCTGTTTCGTTCAGCAAGTTGGTGTCGATAGCAAGGTATTGCAACAATGACATTTCGATTTGCCTTTGAACTTTTATCAACATTTGGACTATTTTGTATAAACTGATCCAGAATTTACGTTACAGTGGCTAAGCTTTTTTTTCAGAAACCGCCTAATACTGCAACAGCGTTAAGCGAGGTCTTACTGTATTTATATTTTTTATATTCGCGATGTAAATGTAAATTTTTGACAGCCAATTCAATTAATGTAAATGTCCGTATTACAACAAAATAGTTACTAGGTAACTAGGGTTTCGTTAGTTTTAAAGTTAAAAAATAACATATACCTAACTGTGTACCAACTGATGTAGTAAATGGTATAATTATGAAGAATTCATATTGAACTTTACACACAAGGTCTTAAAAAGAAAAATTTTACCGATACTGTTTTTCATTCAAATGGTATGACACTTACTTTAATGGACAAACTTTGGCTAATACAATATTTCATTTAAAATTTAAAAAGTTCCTAGCAGTGGATGCTAGAAGTACACAAAAAATCGACAACATCCAAATGGACCCGAAATCCTAAAGAAACTCTTTATATACTTTTCAACGTTAAGGTGATTAAATAAAAAGGATCAGGTGAAAAGACCAATTTTTAGGTACTTTTTATTCGATATATGACGTTTGTATTTAAAATTTAATTTAAAATTTAATTGAAATTTATTACCTTTATCTATTTATGTCTGTTAAAACTAGATACCTGAAGAATAATACCGACGAAACGTCGTATATCGAATAAAAACGTACCTAAAAAGTGGTCTTTTCACCTGATCCTTTTTATTTAATTTATTTCAAGATCTAATTTTTCCTAATATGAGTTAAGGTGATTGTTTATCAGCTGTTCAATATGCCTCCGCCCTCCCTTTCCACACATATAGCTGTGCATGTAAACTGCACTTACGCTTCGGAAATCTCTTATTTATATGAAAAATGTTATTCAATCGTTTGTGTTAACACTTCAAAATAAACCAAAAATATGTATCAATCTTCCTATATGATTTTTTACCACATTTATGCAGTTTATTTGATCTACAGAAACGATTTAAAATTTGATAAAAAAACGAGTAAATTAGCATAAGTTTTACACAAACATTTGTACAGAAAAAATTAAATTTGAAAAAAATTAATGAGTAAGCCACAATCGCCAGTATCGTTAACATAAGTTTGTAAAGGAAAAACTTCAAAATGTTAATTTACCTTCTCGTAAATCAAAATCTCATGACGTGCCGTAAAAAAATATTGACGAATATCGCACGTTTTTTTATTCAATTTTTAGGACAAAAATGTATATTTTTTGAAATTTTTACGCAGCAGTCCAAATTTTGTGAAGCTTTATGCTTAATCGCAGCTAACAAAAATAGTAATAAAATGAATTTTGCGATCTAAGTTCGAAATTACCCAAGAGCATATTTTGCGATCTGAGAGATTTTTTTAACGTTGGAAGTAAATAACAATTATTCATAGTTACTTCAGGTCCACAACCTCCTAAGTCCGATCCCACTGTTAACTGAACAAAATATAACTGAATGTCATAAAAAATACTATATTACATCGCAAGGGCAGGAATGTCAATTTTCTGCCCGTGCGGTGTATACTATATTTCTTCATACCTGGTCGAAAGTACGTACTTTCGACTGGGTATGAAGAAAATAACTAATTTAAATAGTCTTCAAAGGACACGAACACATTGCAAACGGCCTATCAAAATCATTTATAAGAGCACAGAGACATAATGTCTATCACAAAAAACCGTATTTAAGGATTATTATTATCGAAGCTAATCTTTCAACATTGCAAAACATACCCGTCCCAAGCATCAAAAATTATCGCTTATATTGTGGAGTATAAGTGTACAGTAAGACCTCACTCAACGCGGGAGATACGTTCTAATAAGTCCCTACGCTATACGAAACAACATCATAATACGTAGATAACATCAAAACTTGGGGAGGGGGCAAGCCATGGTCGTTCAGGTTGTAACATTTTATCACGGAAAAGGTGAATAATAATAATAATAATAATAATAAAAATTTATTTCAAAACAAATGAAACGAAAATATTAAGAAAATTATGTATAATTATAGCAGTGCTTTATCAACTAAGTTATTACAATTGTTTGCTTGAAAAAAAAATTATTCTAGTTACATGTCTTATACTAGTATCATTTTTCTTGGATTTGTAGAAGTAAAGTTATTTCAAGAATTGTAAAAATTCCAGCAACAAAATTTAATAACGACTTATTTTTTGCTTCCAGGGGGGCAGCTGCCCCCTCCCCCCTGCCCCTCGCTGGGTACGCCCTTGATAACAGGCATAAGTGAAACAGAACCGAGAATAAGAAAATGTCTTTTTTTTGTTTAATTTTGTAACATTCATTGTTAAATACTTTTTATCACATTAATTATAGATTTATTTATTACTAATATCGATTTTTGTTTATAAAACATTTATGAAAACCAAATAAAAGTTCGAGTTATGTTTGTGATGAGAAAGGTTCCTCATTTGACATATTTTATTTTTTTGTGATTAAGTCATCTAATGTCGTTTGCCTCTTTCTGTTTCGTTCCGCAAGCTTTTGTTTATAGCAAGTTATTGCATCAATGACACTTCGTTTTGCCTTTGAACTTCTATCAACATTTGAATCATTTTGTATAAACTGATCCATAATTTACGTTATGGTGGTTTAACTTTTTTTTAGAAACCGCGTAACACTGAAACAGCGTTAAGCGAGGTCTTACTGTATTTGTCAATCCCTAGAATAAGCACAAATTACTGCGTTCCTCAGAACATGCGACTTTCTATTCTATCCATGACAAACTAATTTTAAAATAATTTCATTTTTATAAATAAATGCTCGTCAAAAATTATGCGTATAATATATATTATATAACATTTATTAATTATCGTATGTTGAAATAAAGGTCGAATATATTATTGTTATTAGAACAAGAAAGCTTTAAACTTTATAATGTAAGCAATTACTGTTGAATAATATTATGTCGAAGCCGCCATGAGCTAAATGTCAATAGTGCCAGAAAAGTATGCACTCAATATTGTATATAGGTGTCTTAAGGGGTTAGGTGAGTTTGAAAATTTCAAAAAAACGATTTATTTTTTTTTGTCTTATTAAATAGTACAATATGTTTCAAATCGATCCGAGTGAAATTCTAAGAGATAGACCCTTTGGAAGTTCCGCCCATCAGGCCACGTCAGTGCAGCGCTTCGCAGGTTAAACGCGTTTATCTCAAAACTCAATTTTTTAAGTCGATGGACACGATTTCTCGAAAAGTTAAGAAGCGATTTTGTTCAAATTTTGCACACATCTTTGAAATAACATTATCTAAGTACTGAACGAAGGATTTTTTTTTTATTACAACTAATTTTTTCGAGCCAATTTGACCAAAAAATGTGTTTTTTTGTTTAAAGTCTGTCAAAAATTCAAATTTTAATTTTTTTTTGCCTTCGTCCAATACCTAGATTTATCCATGTACTAACGAAATATTATTGATTTTTTGATTTTGTAGAAACCAATAATGAGTTATTCTGTCCACGGCAAGAGCATTTTTTTTTTTTTGAGACGTCAAGGGAGATGAGGTACCAACGGCTGAGTTTTCGGAATTTTTAAATAAAAATTTCACAAAATACTGTTTAAATATGTATCTTTGATATGCTGAATTGTTTAAATGAAATATATGATTGTATATAAAAAAAATAGTAAAAATACCCTTTTTTTGAACCACTGAAACCCACCTAAACCCTTAAAACGATCGCCTTCGGGTAGTACAGTGAAATGGAGAAAAAATTCCAGCCAATTGGGCGACAGGGCCAAAGATATTGTAAAATTTTGAAAAGTGAATGTTCACCTAAATTAGTACCATTCACTAGTGGGTTGCAATAGTAAAATTTCTGAACAGAAAAGTTCACAGATATTTTTTAATCCCATGATCTGATTTACTCATCTGATTTATCGTTAATAGAATAGACCTGATTATTACCAATAAGTCGTCACGGGTAAATTTTTTATTGGCGATCAGAATCGATCTAAGACACCTATATATAAATACAGTCAAAATCTGTTATAACAACATCGAAGAGTCTACTCATATTTGGTCGTAAAAACCGATAGTCGTAACAACCGGTGATGTTTTCGAGGTACAAAGTAATTTTTTATTAAGTATGTAGTATTATTGAATGTGTAGGTACATATAAATCCATAGATATTAATAGGAATAACATTCACATTATCATTGTCATTTTTCTGTATTCATAAAATCTGTAATTTTAGTCTGGAACACTTCTGTGCGTACGAATTTTGTTTACAATACAGCTGGTCGTTCTAACAGATATAATTCTCCGAAGATATGAAGATATTACATTACATGTAGTCGCTTAATGCAGTATGTCGTAATAAGCAATGTCGTAAAAAACAGTGTTTTTTATAAGGCGGTCATATAGCATTCAGCCGGGACCTATGATTTTGGTTAATATAACCGGTATGTTGTTCTAAACGATGGCGTCGTAAACGGTTTTGGCTGTATTAAATTATAAACGTATATACGGTATGTTATTCATAATGCATACCCATGTAAAATAAATTATTTTATACAGAAAGAAATGGCAACGTCTGAAAGAATTTAGCTGATGAAAAAATAGTACATTACGCCACAAGGGCATAAAGTTGAAATTCCTGCACTGCGCGAAGCCGAGGACATTATGTCGCGCAGTTTCAACTTTCTGCCCGTGTGGTGTATACTATTTTTCTTTATACTCGGTCGAAAGTACGTACTTTCACCATTATATAACAAGACTAATAACTTTCAAGTGACCAATTTAGAAACTGTCAATTATTACTAGCTGACGGTAGTCTCACGTAACAGTGGGCACGAGAAAGCTCTTTCGTCCCGCTGTAATTTGCTGTAATTTCAGCAGAGCATAAATGTTAGGCTTTCCGCATTAAAATCGAAGCCGAAAGTAGGTACTTTCGACCGGGTATAAAGAAAATGATGATTAATGGTAAAAGTTTTCTTCAAAATGCTTAATTTCAGAAGTAAACTGTGGTTTTATTTGATTTACCATTGATGCATGATAATAGGGATTAAAGTTGTGGTTTGCTTAAGTTCAAAAGCGGTTGATGCCCGTTTTACCCGACTACGAAATAATTTTAGCAGTCCATATTATGTTTCCTTAGAGCGTCTAAACTACTGCCCTGATTTTCATAACTTTGGTGCCAACCGATTTGTTTCAATAGCGCGAGGGACATACTCTATATTTTTGACCGTAAAAAATAATTTTTAAAATATACTAATTTAATTTTTCCCGATTATTTTCAGAAATACATACTTTTCTGGTTCACTAAACAAAACTCGGGTCCAAGTGCCAAACCATGCCGACAATATAAACATTGTGACTTTATTGAGTGAACTTAATTTTGGTTTACAACAAATACTAGTTTCAATATTATTATCAATCTGCACCATATTAAATACATCCTTAGTAAGTAAATTCACATCCGCAAACAATCGTTTTCATAAAATTTGTAAATCCGGTCCTGTCGGGTCGGTTTTATTAAAATTTTAGCATGCTTAACAAGGTTGCTGAATGCTTATTAAGCAATTTATAATTGTCCAGCTCATATATATGTCGTAGGACAATTAAAAAAATTAAAAAAAGATGTTTGCAAAAAACCGATTCCAATTACCCGGTTTTTTGCAATCTCCCTAGGATTTTCGCAAATATCCGATTATTTCAATTATCCTACGACATATATATGTCTCAGGGAGATGATAAAAACGGAGATTGGATCAAATCCCTAAGGTAAATGATCAATTCACGTGATCTTCCGTGAAATGATCATTTACCTCAGGAGTTTGATCAAATCTCCGTTTTTATCATCTCCCTGAGACATATATATACGAATATTACACATATTTTCTCAACCTAATTAGAGGCTCAGATAACAAATTTCGAAATTTTTATGACTTTCAAATCGCTGTATTAGGTAAAAAAATTATCTGATTTTAGACATCTAGAAAAAGTTTATTTGTTCAAGAATTTCTACTAGCTAGAAAGTAGAAACTCAAGATAACAGAAAAATAAAAAAAAACTCACCAAAGCAGATTCATTACAGGTTGTTATCTGAAACAAAAAAGACATATTCTGTTAATTTGTATGCCAGTATTTTCATAAGAAATAATGAAGACGTTTTAAACCAGGTTGGAATCGGCGCTGCCATTCCGAATTCAATTCTCCCTGGAATCAGTTCAGATTTCAGAATACAGTATTGACTACTGATTATAAAAACTCATGTTACCAGGCGGCAACCTGGTCTAGTATTGTTTAAAACATTTTTTTATAACTAGACATTATATCGCATCCAAAATTATTATTATAAATCTATAAGAAATCTCAGGTATTTGGATTAATAATACAAAACAATCGTGTTAATGTTAATCTTGCTACGTTTTTAAAGTAGTCGAAACGTAGCAAGATTAACAATAACACGATTGTTTTATATTATTAATCCAAATACCTGAGATTTATTATTGAATTTTTTTATAACAATAAAAAAAAACATTTTTATCACAATTTTTTTAATATTTTTTCACCGATTTCCAACAAGAATTTTTTTGTGATAGAACAATATTAAAACCTATAGGCTATCAACAATCGCTACGACATACCCCTTGCAATCAGACCAACGACTGTTAAAAATAGTCAAAATCGTGATTCTTGAACTTAAAAAATTCATATCTTCTAAAATATTAATTTATCATAAAAAGTCACAGGACCTTTTAAACTCAAATTTAAACAAAGAATATTAAAAAAATATCCCGTTTGAAAATTACATTATTTTTATATTGTTTAAATAATCCCATTTTAAACAATACGAGACCACATGGCAAAGTACATTTTGTGATCAATACAACACATTAAAGATAATCAGCCAAAATTATTTCAACCTGTTAGTCACTGACACCCATGCGTCAATTCCTCCTAGACTATAAATGTCGAGCCTCTATAATCTACATTTAGATTGCCTACGTTACATTACCAAAAATTATCAGCTCGAAAAAAGAATTAAAAGCAAACAAAATAATGTTAAAATTCTTTTCAAAGCACATGTTTTCATTAAAATGGGATATTATGCATATTCAATCAATTAAATTCTCAAAAGTCAATCTTACCCAAGCTGCCAAACACTGTCGGATTCTTAAGAAAATAATAAACACTCGTTTTTTAACACTTCACGAAAAGATACTTATAAGAAAATAATCTACAACAAACACCGAAACTATTTACCACAACGATTAATTATGATTCTATAATTTAACCTGCAATTTTACAAAGAAACGATACAATACTAAAAGAAGATAATGTAAAATCAATTCGGTCAGAGAACAAAAAACGACGCGTAACCGTTTCGTGCAGGAATAAACCGTATTTGTTCAAAACCAACTTATGCAGTCAGATTTTATTAAAGGTCAACTAAAATTTGATAATACACTTCCTGGACAAAAAAAAACGGACACTAATATTTTGCGTTTTTGTGTATTTTTTTTTTTCAATATTACTAAGTTAATTAACAAAATAAAATTACTTGCAATACTGTTCAATTGGTTTTTATTTATATAAAAGACGTTTCAACCAACAGTTTTGGTCCTTTTCAATTTTCAAATATAAATATATATATTTGAAAATTGAAAAGGACCAAAACTGTTGGTTGAAACGTCTTTTATATAAATAAAAACCAATTGAACAGTATTGCAAGTAATTTTATTTTGTTAATATATCTATTACTGTTGGTAGAGTCAATATTATTAATTACTAAATTAATGTTGATAAACGTACCTCGTTCCATTAAAATATGTATATTTGAGTTTGGAATAATGGAACTTTATTAATTTCAAATTTAAAGATTTATCTTACATAAATATAAAATTTTGATCAATAAAACTAGCATATGATACATGATTTGCTAAGCGCAATCGGTCACGATGGGTCACTGCTTGAGCAAAAAAGTTTGGAAACAACTTGACATCCACGAAAAATCACAATAATGACAGAAACAACAAAAAAACAATTGCCACGATTGTCAAAGATTAAAATGCAGGGCCTCCTTGACCAAAAACAAAGATGGAAGAAAAACACAGTTTTAATGAACTTTTGATAATAATGATTTTTAAATATCAAATATTAGTGATAGGTATTACGAATTTTTTATCAAAAAATGTTTAATAAAAATTCACAATTAATTTAATCTTACATAAATGTGTAAATTTAATATTGAAAAATAAATATAAAAAAAACGGAAGTCCGGTTTTTTCTGTCCACGAGTGTATTTTACAAATTTGACAGGACTATGAAATGCGTTTTATTACGCGTTTTATTATTATAAAAAAGTTTCGATGTCTTTTATAATATTAAAATCTGTAACATTAGTTACGGCTAAATCTAATAAATAGAATATGAATATATTGCAGAAACATTATTTAGATTAATCTATATGTACTTACATAATATTATAATAGAAGATGTTTGTACGAACCGCGTACCTTGTATGATACATTGCCGTAAAACCACTAAACCGATTTACATATTCTTCCAAATATAAATAGCACTAGCATTCATAAACTATAACAGCGTTTCCTATTACGAAAAACTTCACAAATTTTAACGGAAAACTTGATTATTTTGTAGGGTAGGTTTCAAACATTTTTGAATTTGACGCAGCATTTAAAATCATACAAGGCTGTTATTATTATTAATTTTCATAATACGTTAACTCGCTTCATATCCATATTTAAATATAGAAAACCTGGGTCGCAGTGCCAAAACCCTGCCGACAATATAGTGTATTTGCTTGTATAGGGCCGTGAGGTTTTATACTTTTATTATGTTAAATTAAGTTTGTTTTTGGGCAAAATAAAAAACTTAACACCTTAATACACCCCTTAAAATAACATTTTTTTTCTTAATTGTAATATTATTATCAATTTAACGTCTACACCGAATTAAATACACCCTTCAATAAATAAGTCACTATCTGCAAATTAGTGATTTCAAAAAATGTGTAAGTCCGGTCCTGTTAAGCTGATTTTATTAAAATTTTAGGAGCACTTTTTAATTGATACTAACTGGTTAAATGTCAATTTTGAGACGATTCTGAGAATTTTTTCGGTATTTTGGGGCCCAAAAACATTTTTCAACCCCTAAAAACTACCCTTAAAATGGCCCGATTACGCCCATTTTAAATAGGCTTCTTGCGGTGATGGATTTCAACACGTGGGCCGAATTTCGTTGAAATCAATTAACTCTTTCGAAAGTTATTGCGCGTACACACATATATATATATATATATATATATATATATATATATATATATATATATATATATATATATACGTATATAAATAATATATATACGTATATAAATATATATATATACATATATACATATATAAACATTTTTAAAAATGGTGCCAATGTGTTTAGGAGGTTATGAAACGTCGAGAAATTTTAGTCCGACCCCTAGGTCCCGCCATCCGACCGACGCCAATAGTGTATGTTGCCATATGGCAAATACACTAATTATACTTACACTAAAATTAAAGTAGGAATTATAAAGATTGATACAAAAAAACTAATTAGGGAAAGGCGACCATCTCTCCGTACCTTCGTTCGGTTAAAAAATGATTGAACGATATAATATTTTACCAAAACGATTTAATTGATAATTTTATAGGAAATAAATGAATATCAGAAATGAACTTATTTAAAAAAAATTATTTGCTCTACATTCTTCATGATTTAGTACCGAAATTCCAGTTCTGTGAAAGTCGATTAGGTTATCCAAATAAGCGTTACATTTGTTTGTGCTTGCCGTTTGCAAGCAATAGGCTGTATACATTTTCAGTAATGTGTATGAAAATATAAAAATATAAAATCAAAGTAATGGCGCATGGTAGCGGTAGCGGTTGCGTTTTCAGTAACAGTTTTCAGTTGCAAGTTTTCAGTTGCAGTTTTTCAGTTGCAATTTTTCAGTTGTAAGTTTTCAGTTGCAATTTTTCAGTTGCAGTTTTCAGTTTCAGTTTTCAGTTGCAGTTTTCAGTTGCAATTTTTCAGTTGCAAGTTTTCAGTTGCAGTTTTTCAGTTGCAATTTTTCAGTTGCATGTTTTCAGTTGCAGTTTTTCAGTTGCAATTTTTCAGTTGCAGTTTTCAGTTGCAAGTTTTCAGTTGCAGTTTTTCAGTTGCAATTTTTCAGTTGCAGTTTTCAGTTGCAAGTTTTCAGTTGCAGTTTTTCAGTTGCAATTTTTCAGTTGCAGTTTTCAGTTGCAAGTTTTCAGTTGCAGTTTTTCAGTTGCAATTTTTCAGTTGCAATTTTCAGTTGCAGTTTTCAGTTGCAGTTTTCAGTTGCAAGTTTTCAGTTGCAGTTTTTCATTTGCAATTTTTCAGTTGCAGTTTTCAGATTCAGTTGCAACTGAAAGATTGTGATAATATAATTACAATTTTTATATATGCAAAAACAGTCTAATGTCGTATTCAAACTCCCTGTCGTGTACAACATTAGATTATATTCACACAAAAACAAATGCTTGATCTACACAGAAAAAGTTAGTTTTTCAAGTCAAATTTTGATTAAGATGCGTAGAAAAATGTCACTTCGAAGTAAATATTATGCAAAAAATTATATTAAGTACTCGTATACACAGTTTAGAAAAAATATCATTTCAATCGACCAATTATTTTGTCAAACAGAATCGAATTAAAATTCTACAATCTAAGGTCATATTGGCAAATGGACCAACACCAATTTTGCTCATCACTATTTTAAATTTTGGCATATAGGGTATAGGACTATAACATCTGACAAACGTTTAATTTTTAGGCGGGCGATCGATAGTTTTGCGATCACTGGTTTATTGAACCTGCACGTATTGATATGTTGGTTCCCCATATTTGGTCGAAGGTGGTAGCCTTTTTAAGTAACGACCGATTGTCGGCGGCATTCACAAGATGATGTTCACAGTTGTAAATATGTAACTATTGACGCAATGAATTGCAGTTTAGTTAAACATCGATTGCTGCAGGCTGCAGAATAGGCAAACTGGTGGCAAGCGCAGAACAGGAGGCGATAGTGGATACGAGTAGGCTGCATGTTGTTACACTATGCCAATCACAATATGGACGCGCGCTGGTCCAGGACTGGGCAACAGTACAATCGACGAGCCCGAATATCGTCCAGTTGGAATACAGAAAATCTTATTTGACACTGGCCTTAGATTATAAAAACCCGGGTCGCAGTGCCAAAACCCTGCCGACAATATAGTATATTGGTTAATACAGGCAGAATGACTTTATTATACGAATTTGTTTGTTTTTGGAGAAAATAAAAAAATTGAAACCCTTAAAATAATATTTTTTCTTAATTTCAATATTTCATCTCTGTTTTATCAGTTCATCATCTGCACAAAATTATATACCTTACAGCCTTCAGTAAGTATACTTTTCTAACCGCAAACCTTTTCATAAAATTTATAAGTTCGGTCCTGTCCGGCCGATTTTATTAAAATTTTAGAAGCAAGTTTTAATTGATATTGCAAGGTAAATTTTCAATTTTGAATCAATTCCGAGAATAATTTCGGTACTTTTGGGACCCAAAACAATTTTCAACCCCTAAATACACCCCTTAAAATGATCCAATTAGGCCCATTTTAAATAGGCTTCGTGCGGTGATGGATTATAGCGTGTGGCCCAAATTTCGTTCAAATCGAATACGACCTTCGAGAGTTATCATACATACATATATATATAATTTTTCCAAAAATGGTGCCAAAGTGTTCAGGAGGCTATGAAACGTGGAGACCTCTAAGTCCCGCCATCCGACCGACGCCAATAGTGTATGTGCCATATATGACAAATACACTAATAACAGATAAATACTCCATAATAAAAGGATTGTAGAATTTCAAAATCGACCCCGCTCGATTGAAACGATATTTCATTAGACTTAGATAAATTATTATTATTAATATTTTCACGGATTTCTTGTACTGCTTCAGGAGCTGCTTTTTATAGCATCAGGTAGCTTGTTAAAAAAATTGAAACATAAAGAATTAAAACTTTTTTACGTAGCGCTGTATTTGGGCCATGGTAATACGAACTCTTTATTTCGTGTGTCTTGTATTAGCACCAGTGTCTTCCCATCAACGCTAAGGTTCCAAAATCCCTCGTGAAGAGTTCAATGAAGATTGTATTAGATGAAATAGTTCGGACACGACTGAATATCCTGCTACAACAATATGAAAGCAACTTATTATTGCACCGGCAATGATATTAAAAACCCGGGTCGCAGTGCCAAAACCCTGCCGACAATATAGTGTATTTGCTAATACAGGCCTTGTGGCTTTATTATGTGAACTTAAGGTGATTGCTGGGCAAAATAAAAAAAAATAAGTCCTTAATACACCCCTTAAAATTACATTTTTTTCTTAATTACATTATTATTGTCGATCGAACGTCTACACCAAAATTAAAAACACCTTTCAGTAAATAACTCACTATCTGCAAACTAGTGTTTTCAGAAAATTTGAAAATCCGGTCCTGTCGGGCCGATTTTATTAAAATTTTAAGAGCACTTTTTAATTGCTACTAAAGAGTTAAATTTCAATTTTGACACGAATCTGAGAATTTTTTAGGTATTTTTGGGCCCAAAAACTTTTTTCAACCCCTAAAAACCACCCTTAAAAAGACCCGATTGGGCCTATTTTAAATAGGCTTCGTGCGGTGATGGATTCCAACATGTGTGCCAAATTTCGTTAAAATGAATTAATTCTTTCGAAAGTTATTGCCCGTACACATATATACCTATATATATATATATACCTATATATATATATATATATATATATATATATATATATATATATATATATATATATATATATATACATATATATATACATATATATATATAAACATTTTAAAAATGGTGCCAAAGTGTTTAGGAGGTTATGAAACGTCGAGAAATTTTGGTCCGACCCCTAGGTCCCACCATCCGACCGACGCCAATAGTGTATGTTGCCATATGGCAAATACACTAAAAATAGCCTTCACAGATTTTTAAAAATTGGATAAATTATATACTTGTTACTTAATGATTTTTATTTATTTTCATACAACGTTTCGTCCTTATTTCTGGACTTTTTCAAGTACTCAGTAAGTTAATCATCAATTTTAAACAAAATATTTAAAATTTCGAGACCAAAATTAAATCAAAAATTATAATATACATAACACGCCTCCACCTTGAGAAATTATATTTAAAGAATATTTAAGAAATTTAATAAAATCGGCTAAACAGGACCGGGCTTACAAATTTTTTAAAACAGATAGTGACTGATACACTGAATGGTGTAGGTATTTAATTCTGTGTAGACGTTAGAATGATAATAATATTGCAATTAAGAAAAAAAAAACATTATTTTATGAGGTGTATTAAGGGGTTATATTTTTTATTTTGCTCAAAAACACACATAATAAAACCACACTGCCTGTACAAGTACGCTATAATGTCGGCAGGGTTTTGACATTGCGACGGTGCGACCCTAGTTTTTGTGAATTATATATAGGATCTGAATTTTATCATTCATATTTAAAAATTATTGTTGCAAATCACAAATAATGATGTCCAGAATTTTAAACATCAATTTTCAGATTTACTACTCCTCGAAAGGCGCTTCCCTAGATTCTAGAATAAATTCGCTGCTACAAATGCATTGCAAACGTAATTATTTCAAAACGCTATATTACATTAATCTATTGGCATCAGTCGATTGGTAATAAATGTACAGAGAGCGGTAAAATTCAAAATCATTTTGGTGATGTAACAATTAGATCCAATGAATTTTTGTTGTCTTCAAATTGTTTTTTTTTCTGTACGTTCTATAACAGCTGATATGATTACAATGTTGCCATTTTTTTTAAATTATAGGTATACTTTGTAAGAAATAGTTTTGTGTAAAGTAAATGTATAAATGTAAAAACGATATTTGTTACTTAATTTAAATACACTATTTTCATTATTATTTTTTTATTATAAATTTATCTTACCTGAAAAATTTATGATATTTTTGACCTTCCAAACGAACCACTACCCAACATACCTTTCCTCGAAACGATTCGCCGTACTTTTCAACCCTAATAGCACGACGTAAAATAGGAAGTGAAACCGCATAGGCATGCTGTTTGCCACCACAAAAACAAGTGTACAAGATAATTCACTTTTTGGGCACTAATGGCGCTGATGTTTTAGTGCTTGGGTGGCCAACAAGTCGATCGCGAGGCCAATTTGTAGTTACTTTGAATTAATAAATATTGTTAATAATTATCCATGTTCTCTTAAATCCCCTGGACGTGAGTTTTTTGGTCTCTTATCTCGAAAACTTAAAAGATAAAAAATAGTTTTAAACATATATTTTACTTATCTACCCATACCTCGCTGGAATGCACCTTATACTTATTATTATTCTTCGCCTTTAGACTACGCCTATGACAACAAGTCGATTTTAAGATAAAAAGTAGATCTTATATACAGAAAAGTTGGCCACCCCTGTTCTAGTGCTAGGTTGCAGAAAGGATTGTCAAATACAGTAGAATCCGTTTATTATGACTCCGCCTATATTGACCAACCGCCTATTATGACGTAATTACACAACGAGGTTTGGTTTTCATATAAAATTCTTTGTAACAAAGTCGGATATAATGACTTCGCTTACAGTGACATATCGCTTATTATGACCCATTTTTAATAAATTTTGTCCGTCTATAGTGACCGACATGATTCTTTACACCTTCGGCAATGTTCGTTGATTCCCGACGACGTTCGGCACGTGGCTTGTTTTTGTTTTGAATCTCAGTGAGTAATTGATAGCTGAACGTCACGCATTGTTTTTAGTGATATCCTATGTAAAAAATGTCATCTCAACGTCGTAAAGCATTTACGATTGAGGAGAAAGATGAATAATATGCAGATTAGAAAATGGAGAATCAAGCTCATCTCTCGCAGAGGAATTGGGCGTGGGTCATTCGACAATCTCAATGATTTTCAAAAACAAGAACCGGATTAAGCGATCGTTCAATTCAAATGTTTTGAAACCGAAGAGGCTTCGAAAATCGCGCAAGAAAATGTTGATCAAGCGTTAATTCAATAGTTTAAAATCACGCGAAACAAAGGAATACCCGTCAGCGGCCCTATGCTACCTAAAAAAAAGAAAGTTTTTTTTTTCACAAAAATGCTTTGTATGACGTCCGCTTAGTATGACGTGTTTGTCAATTCCCTTCGATGTCATTATAAACGGATTCCACTGTAGTATGATTTGACAATGACCTCAGATTGTGAAGACACATTTTCCTCCATAAAAGCATTGTAGAATTTTAACTCAAATTCTGTTCGAAAAATAATTGATCGATTGAAATGATATTTTTTCTAAGCTGTGCATACGTGTATTTAGCATAGTTGTTTGCATAATTTTTACTTCGAAACGACATTTTTCTACGCATTTTAATCAAAATTTGACTTGAAAAACGAACTTTTTCTGCGTAGATCAAGCATTTGTTTTTGTGTGAAAACAATCTAATGTTGTACATATAAAAGGGAGTTTGAATACGACATTAGACTGCTCTTGAAAACTGTAATTTATTATCACAATCTAAGGTCATTGTCAAATCAAATTATTTGACAATCCTTTCTGCAACCCAGCAGTAGTGTTCTAGAAAACTGACATGTTCGCGTACAAGTAAAGAGAAAATTAAAAATCTATTTCTATGAATATAAAAAAAAAACCGGCCAAGTGCGAGTCGGACACGTGCACGAAGGGTTCCGTACCATTATCTATAAAAACGGCAAAAAAATAATGTCTTTTGTATGGGAGCTCCACTTAAATATTTATTTTATTCTGTTTTAGTATTTGTTGTTATAGCGGCAAAAGAAATACATCATCTGTGAAAATTTCAACTGTCTATCACGGTGACAGACGGACGGACAGCAGAGTCTTAGTAATAGGGTCCCGTTTTACCCTTTGGGTACGGAACTCTAAAAAGACATGTCACACACGGTTGCAGCTGAAGTAAAATAAGATTCTACTCTAATAGTATATTACACCACAAGGGCAAGAATGTTAACTTTCTGTCCGTGCGGTGTATACTATTACTTTTCATACCCGGTCGAAAGTACGTACTTTCATATCAGTGTGCACGAGAAAACAATTTGGGCCCGCTGTTATAGATATTAGAAGGGTACCACTTCAGTTAACTAAGATTTATGAATACGTATAGTGAATGCTGAAAAAGTTACTTTTTGTAATTATTAGTGTATTTGCCATATGGCAACATACACTATTGGCGTCGGTCGGATGGCGGGACCTAGGGGTCGGACCAAAATTTCTCGACGTTTCATAACCTCCTAAACACTTTGCCACCATTTTTAAAAATGTTTATATATATATGTATATATAAGGTAGGTCGCCCAATTAACGCCCACCTAAAGGTTTTTCATGTAATATTTCAACAAAGGTTACCAGTGAAATTTAAATTATCATTATTTTAAATAAACATATATATTTCTTATAAAAAATTGACATTATTGTAACAAAAATGTAAAATTTCTCATTTAAATTAAAGAAAAAACAAACTATGTTAATGGGCGTTATTGAGCACCATTAAGCCAAATAACGCCCAGACTAAAATGATCAATGAAATAACATTAAATGAAACAATTTTCTAAAACAAATCACAGCAATCAAACATTTGCATTAGATAAAATCAGTTGCAGCCTCCAGGACAACTAAAATACACATCTTCCTTATTCATACCCACACACAGTTCATGATACCAGGCACCACATAGCTGACATTGGCACATGTCTTCAATTTTATTTTGTTCACATGAATGACAGTACCAGTTATCGTCCTTAGAATTATTTGTTGAACTACTTTTCTGTTTGGTATCTGTACTATTTTTTTTTATCCGAAAACAAGTCTCTTGTTACCTGTTGTGCTTTGTAGTTGATTGCTTTTCTTCGAGGAGCTGCTTTCTTTTTTTTGAAATTCGGTGTCGGCAAAAATTGCTGGAAAGGTGACTTGGTGGATGCACTTGCAGTGATAAAATCCTTCAATACTGATAAAAGTTTATTATTTATTATTCTCGGACCCCGTTTTTAAATGATCGCGTAATGTTCTCCTTGGTATATTGTATCTTGCTGCAGCCTCTCTCTGAGAAAGTTTACCGCGCTTCACACTCCTAAAAGCTGCAACTAGATGCTCCTCTGTCCATCCTTCACCCCTTCTTCGTAATTTGTTTTTATCCATATAGTTAAGTAGGTATCTTAACCAAAGGAAACGTAAATACATATATTATTTTACGTGATCTTAATAACGCCCACTACTCGTGTAATATGGGCGTTATTGGGCACATCGCTACTATATGTTCGCACATTTGTGTTAGATAATTTACCACAAATACAATGATTATTTTCATTAAAAATATGAAATATAAACACATTTAGATATTTTGAAGTAAATACATTAAGAGTTTAAGCATAACTTTGTAAATAACTTACCTTTCAACTTAGTGCGAAATAATAAAATCACAACTCGCAGCAGCTCCACGTCATATATTGCATTCAACTGCACTAATGTGTTATCGTAACGAGCTGATAACGTGACATATGACTACACACCCTACCCTCTTCTAGCCCCCGTGCTCAAAATTTTTTTAACATTAATGTGTTTTTACGTACTGTCAGGTGGGCGTATTTAGGGACCGGGCGTTATTTGGGTAACCTACCTTATATTTATATATATATATATATATATATATATATATATATATATATATATATATATATATATATATATATATATATATATACGTATATATATATATGTGTGCGGGCAATAACTTTCGAAAGAGTGAATTGATTTCAACTAAATTTGGCCCACGCGTTGAAATCTATCACCGCAAGAAGCCTATTTAAAATGGGCCTAATCGGGTAATTTTAAGGGTAGTTTTTAGGGGTTGAAAATTGTTTTTGAGCCCCAAAACACCGAAAAAATTCTCCGAATCGTTTCAAAATTGAAATTTAACCCTCTGGTAGTAATTAAAATGTGTCCCTAAAATTTTAATAAAATCGGCCCGACAGGACCGGATTTACAAATTTTATGAAAACACTAGTTTGCAGATAGTGAATTATTTACTGAAAATTGTATATAATTTGGTATAGAGGTTCGATTGATAATAGTATTGCCATTAAGAAAAAAAAAATTATTTTAAGGGGTGTATTAAGGGGTTAAATTTTTTATTTTGCCCAAAAACCAATTTATAAACAAATACACTATATTGTCGGCAGGGTTTTGGCACTGCGACCCGGGTTTTAATTTGTATTATAATTACGTAGTCATGTAATGTGCCTATAAAGAAATCAAAATATCAGTCGAATAAATCTAGAATTTTGTTTATACGCTTTTTTTTACCTGTTTTAATAAAACAGTCCTCTGTAATCAGCGTTGCCAGATTTTTTTTTTGCCAAGTCGGGATTTTGGAACTTTTTGAGTGAAAAAAGCGAGATTCTTTCTTATAAAGCGGGACATAGTAAAAAAACGTATATAATCAGAAGTTTTTAAATATTTATCTTTTTATTTGAGTTCAAATTACATTTACGTGACAATAGGTAGAAAAAATAGCCATAGAAAATGTATTTTAATAAAAATATGATATTTTAAATCAGATTTACCGTATCGTTACATAGTTGAGTCTTATTCGTCTTCTGAATAAAAAAAAATAAAAAAAAAACAGAAATCAAAGTCAAAAAAGTTTTATTCATTAGAAAAATATGGCGTTTCAAACAATAGTCTGAGGAGCGAGTGTTACAAATTGCAACTTACAAAAAACCCGGGTCGCAGTGCCAAAACCCTGCCGACAATATAGTGTATTTGCTTGTGTAGGGCCGTGTGGTTTTATACTTTTATTATGTGAAATTAAGTTTGTTTTTGGGCAAAATAAAAAATTTAACCCCTTAATACACCCCCTAAAATAACATTTTTTTCTTAATTGTAATATTATTATCAATCTAACGTCTACACCGAATTAAATACACCCTTCAATAAATAAGTCACTATCTGCAAACTAGTGTTTTCATAAAATTTGTAAATCCGGTCCTGTCGGGCCGATTTTATTAAAATTGTGGGGACACTTTTTAATCACTACCAGAGGGTTAAATTTCAATTTTGAAATGATTCGGAGAATTTTTTCGGTATTTTGGGGCCCAAAAACAGTTTTCAACCCCTAAAAACTACCCTTAAGATAGCCCGATTAGGCCCATTTTAAATAGGCTTCTTGCAGTGATGGGTTTCAACACGTGGCCCAAATTTCGTTGAAATCAATTAACTCTTTCGAAAGTTATCGCGCGTACACATATATATATAAATATATATATATATATATATATATATATATATATATATATATACATATATATATAAACATTTTTAAAAATGGTGCCAAAGTGTTTAGGAGGTTATGAAACGTCGAGAAATTTTGGTCCGACCCCTAGGTCCCGCCATCCGACCGACGCCAATAGTGTATGCTGCCTTATGGCAAATACACTAATAAGAGCATAATTAATTATTTACGCACGGTCGAGTTATCCCCGAAAAGCGGGACTAAGCCTGTCCCGCGCGGGAGATTTAATTTTGATTTAAAAATCGGGACGACCCGCCAAAATCGGGACATCTGGCAACGCTGTCTGTAATAGTCGTAGGGGCCCCATTACCCGAAAGCACCCAAGGCCACCAGTAGGTGAAAGACGGTGTTCTTTTTGTACGATTCTGTATATCTAAAAGAAAAGTGCAAGGTAACAGGTTAAAATAAAAAATTACAATAAATTACAAATACATATATTTTTATATAACAAGTACAAACTTTCATTTAAAAAAATCGATGTTAATTTAACTAAAAGATATATATAGGCATCGTAGGGGTTATGACAGCATTCATAAAATTATTATTCTAAAATTCAAACATAAACAAAGTTCTTTTACCAATCTTAACGTCATATAAAAAAAAAACTTTTGCGTGTAATCTTTACGCGCGATTGAAGTAAAACTTCTTTTGACATATTTTACGTTTGAACTAAAATAAAAATAAATAAATCATTATATAACACTACTTGTATTGTCTTTATAAATATTTTTTTTTAATTTTTTTTATCACTCACTTTTTGGGAAATATTCACTTGCAAATTGATCATATTTTTAAAACAATTGCTGCTTTATACAACGGATATTCTTTAATCCATTAATAAATTAATTTACATTTTAATGTAATACCGACAATAGATAATTTTCTAAATTAAATGCAAGGTTAAATAGCGCACGTGACAAAATGAATAAATGACAATTGGCACAATTTATGTCGGTAAGCTAGAAATTTTACAACTGTGCGGCCATCTATTGACTAAAAGCTTGAACAGTTCCCTTATAAGATTTCTAGCTTACCAATATGTCGATATTCCTTTGCATAAACTAAACGTTACTTCCGTGAGAAAAAGTTACTTCCAGTAGAAAAGATGTGAGTTGCTCCTCATATTGAGCCTAAAGAAATTTTACTTCAAAAACGGAACTATATTAGCCATATTCTGCTGAAATTTTGATTCGCAATTTTTTTTTGTGCGTTTGTTTTTTAAACAATTGTGGTTTTTCAATGACAGTGATGTATGCGTGATTATACAAAATGTCTCAAAACTCAAAAGGAAAAAAAACACTTCATTGGCAAGACGTCTTGCATAATGTGTACCCAACTTTATGCCGTCGTCTAGCATTAAATTATACAAAAATCATTAAACAGATAGCTACAGTTTGCTGTTGTAATTACATTATTTGAGCCATTCATATAAATTGTACAGAAAATTTATGTTTTATCTAAATAACAAAAAATATATATACCGGTTTCAAAAAAAAAATAAATATAAAAAACGTCAAAATATCTCAAAAGAACAAAGTTTCCATGAAAAATATTCGGATTAAAAGTTGTTCAATTTTTAATGGGGGCAACTAATTATGCCCTTGCACATGATCTTGAAAACCAGTTACCAAGACCATTTCAAGATCAACTTGTTTGTTATTGATGATTCCTGTTCTACAGTGACAAAAACGTAAATTTTGTAGGAACCATTTTTAACAAAAATGCGGTGTTTTTTTTGCTAGAAGCCCTTGCATCGTTTCTACACAATCATGCGCAACGCGAATATCTCGAAAAATAAACGAGATGGTGAAAAATATCCCGAACAAAAGATGTCACGTTGGGAAGGGGTTAAGCAATGATGGCCTTGAACTTGACACACTGTATATATAAGAAAATAAATAATATTGTATCTGCATAAAATATAATATGCTATTGTCAGTCTTTCCAGGCTCTCCAAAAAGTCCCCGTTGACCTTGGAAGCTGAAACTTTGCACACATATAGTATAGGACATGAGACAGTATCTAACGGAGCCGAGTATTACATATTCTCCCCATGGACAGAAACAAGGGGGGTTCTGAATAATATGTTACCCTCTATATTTATAAGATGTGATTTCGAATTTTGGAGATTCAATATTGCTACTTGTGAAGCAACTTAATATATTTCAAATCACCTTGAATTTTCAATTTAACTACGTGATGAAATAAAAATGGATGCACTTTTATATGTAAGTATCAAATAATAAATAAAGAAAAAAAACGACAAATATTTAGTTTTACAAGGAGTGCCGCAGAGGAATACCAACAGGGCCGGAATGGCCCGGGTGCCGGGTGGCTCCCCACAAGCCCGGGGCCTGAGTTTTCTATTTCATTTCTCTCTAACTGTTTGAACGAACTATCTGATCTAGTTTACATTTAGGTCGCAAGAGCTGGGACCTAGCCTGCATGAGCCCCCTATCCTACCTACCGCCTGGCTTGCGGCAAGCCCCGCAAGCTAGGCCCGTGAGGGGCCCGCGCAGGCTGAGGCGTGGCTGGCAAACGACACCTCGACTATATGGCCAGTCCAACGCTGAATACCAATAATTGAAAAACCAAGCCATGGTCATAGGTGCCGTAATCAATCACAGACGTGACTATATTTAAACCCAAGGTCCAACCTTTTGGTATTCTAGTAGCCTTGCAGTGTTGTAACACAATATTTAAAGGCAGTGTTTCCTTAATAAAAATAATATAGTAATAATAAACGAAAAAATAAATAAAATAATATTATGAATACCTTTGGGATCAATCTTTGTTTAACGGCAGAAAACAATAATTGGTATTTATTTAAATAACAATAATATTACGTCATATATTCAACTTTCTCATGGTCTTAAATGATCATTCAACAAAATTTCAATTGAAAAAAAAATAATCTCTTCAAAGTACCTACAGAATCAAAGTCCATGGAAAGACTTAAAAGTAAACAACAAAAAAAAAAAAAAAAGAAAACGAACACAGAACAGTTAGGTTACGTTATATTTCACATACACACAATAATTCCATTGAGCTGTGCCATAAACAATGAAAATGTCTAGAATGCCAAAAATGTATACATACACAATGGCTATTAAAAACGCCAATTTTTTTTTTAATTAAATAACGTTTAAAAAGTTTCAGAAAGACGCAGTTATAAAAATGACTAGGAACAATTTTCGATAACCGATCAGATACAGAAACTATCACGCCATCTGGTTATCCGGCTGTACACATTGCGTAAATATAACAAGGGACGTGTTTGTTGGCATTTTTGCGTCCATTTTTATTTATTGCGCATGTGCAAAAAAAAACGGAAAATATGTCCAGACTCGTAGACAATTTGACAGATAACCAAAACAAAATAAATAATATTAATATTATCAATATTATTTATTTTTTTGGTTATCTGTGAAGTTGTTTACGAGTTTACACATAAACACAATTTCCCGTGTTTTGCTCATGCGCAATAAATAAAAATGGACGCAAAAATGCCAACGAACACGGCCAAGGTGTGCTCTCTCTAACAACCGTTTCTCTCTTGGACATTGCTGTAAAATAATACTCACGTGTATAAAATCATAAAAATTCCAAGAAAACGTATTTTTATGTTTAAATGTTTTGAAATTATAAATAGCAAACGTTTAGACGGTTACCGTAATGACAAAATTAACTTAAAATCAAGATTAATGATTACTAATTCATTAATGTGACAACACTTGTGTCAATTTAATAAATAAGATATATATTAAATAATAATTACATGAAAAACATATAAATCACATGTTTGAAATATTTCATTTTAATATGTCACGTTTCGATTTAAAAGAGACAGCGTCCGAATACAGTGGTTGCAACAAGAACGGGTGATGTGAAACTACTCGTGAAACGATTTTTTGTTTTCAAGTTGTCAGTCCTGAGTATTATTTGCACTGTCCACGATTTTTAGAGAGAGAAATATAGAGACAGAGTATGTACTAGGGTTTTAATTGAGGGGGGGAAAGCCGATTAGGTGAGTGGTGTCCGCTTACCATTGGCCGATGCACTGCGCATGTCTAGTAGAATGAGATTTATGTTGGTAGTATGGTGTAATAAGAAAATTTTTTTTGTATGCAGCACAATGCGCCGGCCAATCAAAAATCGACAGCATTCTTACTTTGTACCAGTGTACCCGTCCTTCAATGGATCCCCCCCGGTGTTGTATACTCCATTCCTATAATTACTAGATCCATGAACACACCATGCTATATTTTCGCTATGGACTGTACTTACCAGATAAAATAAACTGAGTAATGACAAAAAATTGATATTTTTAAAACTTAACGCGAAATTAAGTAAATGGCATTCTAGTTCTATCTTTATATTATGAGCTGTACTGATAGGCCATATTATTCTAACAACAAACATTCATATTAATTATATTAAAGCCGACACACATCAAAATTATTTTTGAGTGGACGTACACACGCCATTCAATTCTACTTTGTCTTCACACAATTATAAAATTGTAAAGTTTTATTTCAATTAATATTCAGTCGTTTTTCAAACAATGACACGAGAAATATCTACTTTCAATACATCTCCCATTGTATCAAGCGCTGCGTGCGACGAAAAACCAAGAATAGATCAAAACGATTGCTGTTTTGTTGATCGGAAGATCATCCTGCATTTTTTTTATCGACCGTTTGCAATTAAGATTCAGTAGAACTGAATGTTCAAAATTAGTTCAACATATTATATATTATATAGATATTAAAGCTTCAAGTTAGTTATACATCATATTATTATACTCTCACAAAAGTACACATTTTGAGAAAATGTTACGTTTCTTCCCATTTTTGTCCAGTTCGGCCGGTGGTTGATTACGTATAATTCGAACAACCTACGAACAAACAGGCATTTTGAAGTGAAATTTCCTGTGACGCGTTACGACACTGTGTGACGCATAAGGGGAAATAATAATAATAATAATAATGCGTTTAACGTCCGTTTCTCGACTTTATGTCATAACAGACTCCATTCGCACCATTACTATTTTCCATCTACCACACTTCCCGTTATTTTTCTACATTTTTAAAACTTCAACTTATGTAATAGCAATGGGCAAATGAAGGAATTATAGGAAATTAGGATAAGGTAGCTAATTTTTGAACTAGGAGTTTGATAGGTAATCGGCCATGGCCTCAAATAAGAAACCATCTCGATATTTATCTGGAATTAATTGAGGGAAACCATGGAAAACCTCAATCAAGATGGCCGGTACAGGAATGACCGTTTCTCGGCGAGAGGCAGTAGGAAAAAGTCCTAGCCACATTTGCCACCGCCGGGATTCGAACCCGGACCACCCGAATGCGAGTCTAGTGCTGTCACCACTACTCTACCTAGCTCGGTGCATAAGGGGAAATGGACGGTCACGAAAAAAGAATGCATGCCTTGAGTGTGAAAAAGGAAAGGGGAACGTAGTGAAGACTTCAGCCATTTTTTGTTTGGCAGAATCAATATCCGAACTAGGGTTGCAATCCAGTGGCATTTTCAATCCAGCTGGATTTATGCTGGATTGAAGCAAATCCAGCTGGATCCAGCACTAAACGATTTTTCAAAAAAATGTAACAATTTTTTAACTCTAGAAATTTTAATTACTATTTATCTACATTTACATCAAATACTCGTTTTTTTGGCGTTAGAAAAATACTCTAATAGTAATAGTTACGAGTATCCAGAGTATATGATTATTAATTAATTATCACAATACAGTCTTAAATCACCTAAATTGATGTTCTAGATATCTGAAATGGTTATTCGTTTACCTATTTTACAAACTATGTAGTCTCAGTTTCTCAGTCTCAATAATTTTAAAAATAAAATTACGTTTCCTGGTTATAAATTGTTTAGTTAACTCTTATTAGAAACAAAACTCTAAATTATATTACGTAATTTAAAACTTGACTTGTCTTTTAAAGAATAAAGCCAATCAATTATGTAACAGTTTTTTTTACTTCTTTTAAAGTAAGATCTCAAAAAAGAAATGTTATTGATGGTGTTATCTCCCAGCCTACTTCTTGAAGAACTGCAAATATACCCGAATGCGGAAAGAGCTCCCTCTACCTCTACGCTGGTTGATTTAAGAGTCATCAAATAATCATACATTAAAGTTAGGTTTTCACCTCTTACTCCCTCACTTTAATAAAGTGCCATTTCTTTCTTCAATATCTTATCATAATCCTTCTCAAACCCAGTTAATTACTTGTTTTTAGCTGATTGCGGATCCGCACCGCTAGATCCAGCGCCAGATGCTAGATCCAGCAAGGTCAAAAATGTGCCTGATCCAACTGGATTGCTGGATCCAGCATTGCAATCCCTAGTCCGAACGAAGCATTCCTCTGACGAATATTAAAGAAAATAGAAATGATATCCAACTTTTTCCGTAGCGAGAGGCAAACTTTCAAAAATTGCATCGAATCAAATGTTTAGATTTAAAATAATCATGAAACTTACTTCATGGAAAGCTGCATCAATGTTTAATGGAGGATCTTTGGCGCTGGTTTCAATATACGGTATTCCCAATTTGTGGGCCAACTCACGACCCGACTCTTCCGACACCTTACGCAAATGGACTAGATCGACCTTGTTCGCCACTAACAACATTGGATAGACATCTCTAAAACAAGACGTGTATACTGCATTCAACTTTTTATTTTTCTAAAGCCGGCGCCAGACAGCAACAATATTTGAACACTTGTTTTAACACTTGTGAGGCACGGGTATTTGGGTATTTGTTCAAAGTTAGATCACACATTTGCACTTTGCCATTCGGTGTCGGTTTTTCGAGCGCACATCAAAGCGTTCAAAGTTCAAACGTGTGCGTAGCCTGCTACACTTCAGTTTCTCGTAAACCACTGAGTAGAACGGTTGTTTCGTTCAGTCGCAAGATGGACTGGAGCAACGAAAGTGTTCTTGAATTTATTGAGTTACTTGAAGAAGAACCCAAAAAGTAAAAATCATAAAAATAGAATTTTGGCCCACAAAATCGTCGTCCATCTTGTTTGTTATCTATTTGAATACTTTGCAGACACGTTTGCTAAAAGTGTCTGCAAAACATGTCTGGCTGGTGCAGCAAACATTTGGTCAAATGTGTGAGCAAAGTCTTTGTTCAAATATTTGTCTGTATCTGGCGCCCACATAATAATATAATTCAGAGCATAATGTCCATAGCGTAACATAATTCAAATCCATAAATGTTTGGACGACTCATTTCAAATAGAATAAAATTAGTGATGCAACGATTACTGCTTTTACGATTATGATTAACATATTAAACCGTACGATGACGATTATAAATGGATTAAAGATAGAATAGAATATAATCTTAATTGAGAACCAATCGATATAATAGCGTCACAAAAACAAATAATATCACTTAAAATACACCAAAATTTTCACATGAACAAAATAAGAAAGACATAAAACAAGAAACCATCCTTAAATTTGTACCTATATGCCAATTATATATAGGTACTGTCTATCAACAAGTTTTTAATCTGTTTTTGAATACTGGATTGGTTTGAATGTCTTTTATACCAGAAGGTAAACTTGTAGTGTTATTTTAAGTGTAAATGTTGGGTCTCCTAGAGACAACATTAATACTCTGCATTGTCGAGCACAACATTGTTTTCTTTGAACTTTCTATTAGCAACGCTTAAGAAACAAATAAGAGATTATAATTTTAAATCTCGTTGTGATCAGACGCATTTAGACTTCGTCTTGATTAAATCAAATTTCATTGTGTTTTATTTATTTATTTTATATATAATGATCAAAACGATCATTATATTATGATGAGAGCTAAGTATAACATCAATTTTTTTTTAAAGTAATGTAAAATAATCTTTTTTGGTTGATGCATTCGCAAAATATTTCCAACTATCCCTAATTTCTCTCCTTCCAGTATGCAATATTTTTTTCCGAAAAACGCTAATTACAATAATCGTAGATTACGATTAAATAGTGAATTAATCTTAATCGTTGCATAACTAATAAATGTCTAAGAAATAATCCCTAAATCTCACTATTATTCCAATGTTCAGAAGAACGACTTTATTAGACTGACACACCTATGAAGACGTCAGATATTTTTAGATAAAGCGGTCGCACTATCTTAAAATATTGTTATAAAATATTCGTCTTAAATTATGTATTTTACTACCTAATGTGTTTTGCCATATATGGCACATACACTATTGGCGTCGGTCGAATAGCGAGACCAAAATTTCTCGACGTTGTTCTGAACAGTTTTGCACCGTTTTTGAAAATGTTTAGCACAATAACTCTCGATAGACTTAATTGATTTAAACGAAATTTGGTCCACACATTGGAACCAATCACCGCACGAAGTCTATTTAAAATAGGCTTAATCGAACCCTTTCAAGGGGTGTATTTAGAGGTTGAAAATTGTTTAGGGGCCAAAAAATACCGAAGATATTCTCGGAATTGATTCAAAATTGAAATTTAACCTTTTAGTGTCATGTAAAAGGTGCTCCTAAAATTTTAATAAAATCGGCAGGACAGAACCGAACTTATAAATTTTATGAAAATGCTTGCGGATAGAGTTATATTTAGTAAAAGGCTGTATATAATTTTGTTACGCCAAATGTTTTTACTTTTCTTTAACTACGCAGTGTTAATTGCTTATAATACAGACATATATCGCCACGCACAATGGAACATGTCCAACGCCTAAAATGGTCGCCTCGAGAATACCCCACTACCAACCCCGCTAATGAGCGGAACCATGCACCGAGCGTATACTTCTCGTTATCGCCACGAGAGTGACACTTCCGCCTTGTGTGTAGTTATTAACGCCTACGCCAGATGTCGCCAATGTGTAGTTATGGTGGCCAGACTGATAGCAGCGCCATGCCATTTTATTCGCGTAACAATCGGCCATCCTGCAACAATTAATGCCCACATTAATCTCACATCAGTAGATCACTAACCTTCGAGCAGATCAATTAAGTCCTGGTGACCCGATCGATCTCTTTCGCTATCATCAGAACTTCCACCGGACTCATCGCCTGCGTTCACAGCACCACTTTGATATCGCCTCAAAGCATCAGCTGCTGCTACGGCTTTGAACCGTTTGTAACCACGAACGCCCTGTAATGAAGAAATTTCATAACGATCATTACCTAACACCTTTGTGATTTTGTACGGTCCATCGTACTTGTTCGCCACCTTGGTATTTATACCTTTTTCGCCCAGGGCTGTAGCCGCTTTACGCCACAATACCAAATCGCCTATGATGTATTCGGTTGCAACCTTTCGTCGTTTATCGTATCTCGCCTTCATTTGTGCTGCAGTTTTCTGCAGTCGTTCGCCCGCCTGACGCCGATTTGCTTGCAAGCATTCTCGCCCGTCTTTAGCAGTGTCGTCACCTGTTGACAAATCTGCCACTCGCCCGTCACGATAAGAGAACAACAATTCTGCAGGTGAGAACCTGGTGCTTGCGTTGATTGTGTGATTAATACCCCACAGAATTTCCGGAAGCCGTTCGTCCCATCGTGCCTCGCCACTCGCACTCGCCGTAATCGCCTCAACTATTGTGCGGTTCGGTCGCTCCACCTGACCGTTCGCCCTAGGGGTCGCCACAGCATTCACCACATGCTTAATCCCCTTGTCCGCCAGAAAACTAGTGAACGCCTTACTAGTAAACGCCAAGCCTTGATCAGAGACTATTCGCCGTGGGTACCCAAACTCGCCAAACACCCATCGTAGGTTCTCAATCGCTTCGGCTGAACTTAGCGTTCGAGTCGGTTTTGCAAGAGTGTACTTTGTGAACGCGTCTATCACTACTAATAAATAGCTATTTCTTTTCACACTTTTTACAAACGGCCCTACGTGATCAATGTGAATCGTATCAAAAGGTACCGCCCGTTTTTCGTATGGATGTAGAAACCCTTCACCACGCCCATAGTTGCCTTTAGCGTACGCACAATTCAAGCATGCCGCCGTGTATTTTCGCACAAACCGTGCCATCTTTGGAAACCAGTAGGTCTTCCGCAATATGTCTAAGCACCGTTCATAACCGGGATGACCAATGTCATCATGATGTTTGCGCAATAAACTGAACTTCGCCATTGCCGGAACGTACAGTCGATCGCCAGCGGTTGTTATACGCCATAACCGCCTGTCTTTCACCTTGAAGGTCGCCTTTATATCCTTCGTAGCACCGCCCTGCTCCAGCGCCGTAACTATCGCCTGTATTTTGTCGTCCTGTAATTGTACTGTCAGAAACCAATCAGTTTCAGAGCCGCCTATAAGATTTACTGCCACAGGATTACGACTTAGAGCGTCTACGTGTTGCATCTTACTGCCAGGTCGATATTCGATCTCCATGTCATACTCCTGAATTGTCAACCACCACCTCGCTATTCGTGGCACTAGGTCCTTCTTAAGCAGTGTCGCCCTCACTGCCGTACAGTCGGTAACCACCTTAAAGTGTATGCCTAACAAGTACACTCTGAATCGTTTTATGGATTCAACCACCGCCAACGCCTCCAGTTCATAGCTGTGGTACATTGACTCCGCCTGAGTTGTTGCTCTACTAAAATAAGAAATTACAATTAGTTCGCCGCTGGGTTGCTTCTGAAGCAAGATACCACCTAGACCTAGTTTACTTGCATCAGTATGCAACTCAGTGGGTAACTCGCTGCAATATAAACCTAAAATTGGCCGCGCTGCCAGACACGCTTTCAGCTGCTCGAACGCCTGCTGCTGTTCGTCGCCCCACTGCCACTCGGCACACTTCATCGTAAGCTGTGTCAATGGTCTCGCCACTGTCGCGAAATTTCTAATGAATTTTCGAAAATAATTCGCCAAACCAATAAATTGCCTCACTGTGTGTACATCAGTTGGGACTGGAAAATCAGCTACCGCTTTCACTTTTCGCTCACCCGGTCTGATACCATCGCCGCTTACCTCATGCCCTAAGTAATCTATAGAAGTTTTCAAAAATGAACATTTCGCCATATTCAGTTTGAACCCCGCCTGACCGATCAACGATAACACCTGTTCTAACAGAGACAAACCTTCCGAAACCGTCGCCGATGGAATCAGCAGGTCGTCCATGTACGCCAGAATCTGATTATGTTGCATACCGCCAAGCATTTTATTAATTATTCTTTGAAATACGGCCGGCGAATTTGCCAAACCAAACGGGACACGAGTGTACTCGTATTGACCATCTGGTGTTACGAACGCCGTTTTGTTGATCGAATCAGAGTGCATGGGTACCTGGTGGTACCCCTGCGCCATATCTAATGTAGTGAAATACCACTTACCCGCCAGACGGTCCAGCTGATCACTAATCAGAGGTAACGGATACCTATCCTTTACAGTAATCGCGTTTAGTGCCCTGTAGTCTACGCATAATCTGACGTCGCCATTCTTTTTCTTAATCAGAACAATGGGGCTCGCAAAATCTGAGTTTGACTCCCTGATTACGCCACTTTCTAACAGTGTATTCACCTTAGATCGTACCTTTTGCCTTTCTGGTATAGAAAGTCTATACGGTCTATAATACACTGAAGCGTCCTTGGTAAGTTTGATTTCCATCTCACCCAAGTTTGTCAAACCCAAGTCGCTATCGCCTGACGAGAAACAATGTGTGTACCGTCCTAACAATTCCATCAGTTTCGCCTTTTGTTCAGACTCAATATCGCCAATCTCAACGTTAGATAATTGAAAAGAATTGATAGTACTCACCATAATTGTTGACGTGGATGTTGTCGACGCCTTTCTGGACGACGCTGTACACCTGACCGCCCTAGCCAACACTTGGCCCTTTTTCAAGTCAAGGTGTCCCGGTCCCATATTCGACAGCCACATCCAGTTATCATTGCATTGACGCAAAACGCCGCTGGGTATTGCCACAGTGCATCGCCCGTTGTCATATCGCTTGCCATCTACGTACACTTCGTCGCCTGGTGAAGCGTCCTCAATAACAACACCTACCCGATGTTCCGAATTCTGCTCAAGAACAACATCCTGATTCAAAACAATGCGACGCCTCACATCATCGTCCTCAATGGTGATATTCTTGAGCAGATCGTTTACGTCGTCGCCCTTAACGAAGACCGCCTTGTCGCCCCTCACCACTAACGAGACGCCATCACTCGCTAACGCCGGTTGCCCTAAAATTAAGTCAACATTCGATATATCGCAATCAGTTACAAGCGCCGTGATTACCAATGTAAGGCCGTCAATAGTCATCTGACACTCGATGCGCCCATGTGCTTCACCGTGACCTCCGCCGAAGCCTTGTAATAGCACCCGACCTGAAGTCACCTTCAGGCCAAGCTGTTTTGTACAATCAGTCGCCATTAAGTTGTGCTGACAGCCAGTGTCTATGTACGCCCTGACTAGCACGTCATTGATTACCACGTCCTTTCTATAAACAGAATCAAGTAAGTTACTTACCAATCGAACCTTGACACTGCTCTCTTTGTCGCCACGTTGTTGTCGCCTATCGGGGCACTTGTCGAAGTAGTGTCCGTCACCGCCGCACCCACTACACCTTTCCTTACGTGGCTTCGGACAGTTCCTACTTACATGGGACCCCATCTCCTGGCAGTTATAGCACCGAATTCGCCCTGAAGCGCCTGTTGCCTGTCGCTTTGGTGCCGATGTTACCGAGTGCAATCGCCGCACCTTCGCTTCGGAGGAAGCCGCCTCATTCCTCCTAGCCACAATTGCCGCTGTGGGTGTCTTGTAGCTATCCAAACCCGCCAAAAATTTGGAGTATAACGCCTCGGGTGTGGTAGCGCCGCACGCCAGAGCATTCGCCCGTAGCTCCTCAGGCAGACCCCTTATAATACAGGACACCGCCTTCTTGCCCCTGACGTCTGCCCGGCCACACAGCGCCAACTTTGCGTGGAAGTAGCTAGTCATGGTCTCGCCTGACCGCTTTCGCCGCTCGACTAGCTCTTCCAGACATATTGCGAAGTCGCACTGTCTGGGGAAGGCCCTCATCAAAGTGACCTTCCACTCCGCCCAAGTTAGTTGATAATTGTCGAGCCTGTTAAACCAGGCTCGCGCCGCGCCCCGTAACTTCAACTGCATAAAGTAGCTGCGTTCGCAAGTTGACCATCCATAAACATCGCCTAACTGATCTATCATGGATAGCCATCTTTCGCCATTTGAGTGAGGGTCTTCTGGATCAAACACCTCAATCATTTCACTTGCCGCCTGCAAGTCGCCTGTTGTGGGTCGACCAACTCCCACAGCGCCCGTCGCACCTATAGTACCTTCGCCTGACAATACGCCACTGCCAGACGTCACGCCGCTGGTACTACTTGTTGACGCCACATACCGCTCTATCGCAAGAGCCGCCTGTCGCTCAAGTAACGCGTCCAGACGCGTCGCCAAATGCGTCTCAAGCACTTGGATGACCGCCGCCTTTGTTCGGTCATCCTGACTTACCTGATCCGCCTGTGCCGCCTGCTCTGCTTCCGCCACATCCGCCGTCTCCTCCTCTGCTTCCGCCCAATCCGCCGTCTCCTCAAAATCCATCTCGCCCTCCATTATAATTTCATCCCCTTGTGACGCCATTACACTTTGGGAACAAAGAACACAATATTCACTCACAGTTTCAAACTCTACCACGCACGTAGGTCTATCCGACTTCTGAACTGTTACGCCAAATGTTTTTACTTTTCTTTAACTACGCAGTGTTAATTGCTTATAATACAGACATATATCGCCACGCACAATGGAACATGTCCAACGCCTAAAATGGTCGCCTCGAGAATACCCCACTACCAACCCCGCTAATGAGCGGAACCATGCACCGAGCGTATACTTCTCGTTATCGCCACGAGAGTGACACTTCCGCCTTGTGTGTAGTTATTAACGCCTACGCCAGATGTCGCCAATGTGTAGTTATGGTGGCCAGACTGATAGCAGCGCCATGCCATTTTATTCGCGTAACAATTTTGTGCAGATGTAATTGATAAATTAGAAACAAAACATTGAAATTAAGAAAAAAATATTACTTTAAGGGGTGTATTAAGGGGTTAAAGTTTTTATTTTGTCCAAAAACATACATCATATACACTGCCTGTATTAGCAAATACACTATTTTGACGGCAGGGTTTTGGCACTGCGACCCGGGGTTTTTTTTTTGTATACCTGCTTATGAATGTAATGACAATCATGTCGAAACACCATTAAATATTTAAGGTAGTTGTCGTGGTTAAGGCACACCGTCAGAAAATTATTAATTTCTGTATACTTATTAAGGACATGATAATGCAATTACCCTGAAAATTTGAAGTCGATCGACCGTAGATAATTAATCCGAGATAAATTCAATTAAAAATTGGATAATTAACATTGATTGTATACGATCTCTGTAGTTCTGAACCAGTTTCTTATTTATAAAAAAAGAACTAACTGTCAGAAACTTTCCAAAAACTGACAGTCTTTCAATGCATTTGTTGAGTTTAAAAAAAAAAGAAATTTTGGTCCGACCCCTAGGTCCCGCCATCCGACCGACGCCAATAGTGTATGTTGCCATATGGCAAATACACTAATAAGAAAATTACCTATAAATAACGGTTTTAAGTTCAACAATTTATAGAAAAGTATACATGCATATGAATACTGTATGGGTTACGTTTCCACGGGTACAGTCTTGCGTACAAATTATGGATCACTTAGCTACAAGCTAGTATACTTTTGTGGTGCGTATAATCTATAACTTTTTGACAATATTGTACCACGACAACTACCTTCATTAAAAAAAAAGACGTCGATCATGTAAAATTCAATAACGGTCTGAATCTTACAGCCCTGAAAATTATCAATGGAGAATATTTAAACACAGATACATTACCTGTCCTTTACTCGTAATATTTGAGTGTGAAAATTGATAATATTCTCATAGCTTTGTTTATCTGTCACAGAATACACTAACAGAAAGCCATCACCTTTCCTCATGTACTGTTCGCGCATTGCACTGAATTCCTCCTGACCTGCTGTGTCCAACACTAAAATATACACACATATAAACCTTATGTAAATATTCGTGTTTCATTTACCATTTAAGTACAGTAAGATCCCCCCTCGCACACGTAATTAAAAAAAATTGTTAAATAATTTATGAATAAAACGGTTTAGGAGCCCCTCCTCTAATTTTTGGACAGAACGGTTTAGAAGTTCCCACTCTCGTCTACGTAATATAAAAAAAATTGGTAAATAATTTTTAGATAAAACGGTTTAGGAATTGCCCTCTAATTTTAATTTTTGGACAGAATAGTTCAAGAATCACCCCCCCCCCCCTCGTCAACGCAATAAAAAACAAGGCATTCCGTCTTTCCCTTCATTTTCGTAACCGTAACATGTAATACGTAACTCGTCACAAGAAATTTCAAACAGATACCCTCGCTAAGGAACTATCACTTCAAAAATTATAAAATATAAAGTTACCATCTAAGATGCACCATTGTCCATCTACTTCAGTATGTTGAATGTAGCTGTCTTCTATTGTGGGATCGTAATCAGTAACAAACAATTTTTGGAAAAACTGTATGGTAATAGCACTTTTCCCAACACCACCATCACCCACGACCACCAGCTTGACAGTGGGTAAATTTTCATTTGGTGGCCGGGTCATTGTTCCCTTGCGTCTACCTATTGTAAACTACACGAAACGCATTATTTTATGTTGCCAAAATATTTCGCACTTTCCATTTCATACGCCGTTATTCTGCAACAGGAACACTTAACATAACGTTGGCAATTATGCACGATTTGACATTGACAGATCGTCACGTTTGACGTGTTAACAAAAAGCTCAATAAAATGTTTGAAATAACATTTTATTGAGCCATTTTCTCAAAGTTTGTTTAATTCAATGGTTTAGTTACAAGTTACAGTTGTTATTAAAAAAAAAAAAAAAAAATGGTGAGCAAAGCTTATAAAAATATAAATTATCGGATATTATATTCTTTGGCAACCTAGCTCGACTGTCAAGTGGGTGCGTTATTTCTTTACGCTATTTTATCTGAACGTAAATAAGTTTCATACGAAAACTTATTAATAATTAAACATATTACCTGTTATTATACGTTCGTTGTAATTATTTACGTTAATATATAATGTAGGCCCGAACATTACACAAATAAAAATTCACAAAACATAATATTCAACTTCAATATGGAGTATAGACAACAGTGAACCACAGAATTGTTACTAAAGAAGAGCACTAACTAAAGTAAGAACGCCTTTGTGGAAACTTTCAACCGGTGTGGTCAGATGTCACTATCTATACTTATTGCTTCCTTTCACTAGTATGTATGCATGAATGTATGTACCAATATAACGGAATCTTTCAACGTTATTTTCACCGACTTTCGGACATCCGATTGATTAAAAATTTTACACACGTATTAAGGACCGATGACAATACAATAATTTGATAACTTTGTCCTAATGCCCTGAACAGGATAATCAGGATTAAAAAATAAGACTAAAAAATAATAGAAACAACTAAAAAACACGCTTTAATAGCAAACCGAACTAAAAAGTAAAAAATATTGTTACGCCAAATGTTTTTACTTTTCTTTAACTACGCAGTGTTAATTGCTTATAATACAAACATATATCGCCACGCACAATGGAACATGTCCAACGCCTAAAATGGTCGCCTTGAGAATACCCCACTACCAACCCCGCTAATGAGCGGAACCATGCACCGAGCGTATACTTCTCGTTATCGCCACGAGAGTGACACTTCCGCCTTGAGTGTAGTTATTAACGCCTACGCCAGATGTCGCCAATGTGTAGTTATGGTGGCCAGACTGATAGCAGCGCCATGCCATTTTATTCGCGTAACAATCGGCCATCCTGCAACAATTAATGCCCACATTAATCTCACATCAGTAGATCACTAACCTTCGAGCAGATCAATTAAGTCCTGGTGACCCGATCGATCTCTTTCGCTATCATCAGAACTTCCACCGGACTCATCGCCTGCATTCACAGCACCACTTTGATATCGCCTCAAAGCATCAGCTGCTGCTACGGCTTTGAACCGTTTGTAACCACGAACGCCCTGTAATGAAGAAATTTCATAACGATCATTACCTAACACCTTTGTGATTTTGTACGGTCCATCGTACTTGTTCGCCACCTTGGTATTTATACCCTTTTCGCCCAGGCCTGTAGCCGCTTTGCGCCACAATACCAAATCGCCTATGGTGTATTCGGTTGCAACCTTTCGTCGTTTATCGTATCTCGCCTTCATTTGTGCTGCAGTTTTCTGCAGTCGTTCGCCCGCCTGACGCCGATTTGCTTGCAAGCATTCTCGCCCGTCTTTAGCAGTGTCGTCACCTGTTGACAAATCTGCCACTCGCCCGTCACGATAAGAGAACAACAATTCTGCAGGTGAGAACCTGGTGCTTGCGTTGATTGTGTGATTAATACCCCACAGAATTTCCGGAAGCTGTTCGTCCCATCGTGCCTCGCCACTCGCACTCGCCGTAATCGCCTCAACTATTGTGCGGTTCGGTCGCTCCACCTGACCGTTCGCCCTAGGGGTCGCCACAGCATTCACCACATGCTTAATCCCCTTGTCCGCCAGAAAACTAGTGAACGCCTTACTAGTAAACGCCAAGCCTTGATCAGAGACTATTCGCCGTGGGTACCCAAACTCGCCAAACACCCATCGTAGGTTCTCAATCGCTTCGGCTGAACTTAGCGTTCGAGTCGGTTTTGCAAGAGTGTACTTTGTGAACGCGTCTACCACTACTAATAAATAGCTATTTCTTTTCACACTTTTTACAAACGGCCCTACGTGATCAATGTGAATCGTATCAAAAGGTACCGCCCGTTTTTCGTATGGATGTAGAAACCCTTCACCACGCCCATAGTTGCCTTTAGCGTACGCACAATTCAAGCATGCCGCCGTGTATTTTCGCACAAACCGTGCCATCTTTGGAAACCAGTAGGTCTTCCGCAATATGTCTAAGCACCGTTCATAACCGGGATGACCAATGTCATCATGATGTTTGCGCAATAAACTGAACGTCGCCATTGCCGGAACGTACAGTCGATCGCCAGCGGTTGTTATACGCCATAACCGCCTGTCTTTCACCTTGAAGGTCGCCTTTATATCCTTCGTAGCACCGCCCTGCTCCAGCGCCGTAACTATCGCCTGTATTTTGTCGTCCTGTAATTGTACTGTCAGAAACCAATCAGTTTCAGAGCCGCCTATAAGATTTACTGCCACAGGATTACGACTTAGAGCGTCTACGTGTTGCATCTTACTGCCAGGTCGATATTCGATCTCCATGTCATACTCCTGAATTGTCAACCACCACCTCGCTATTCGTGGCACTAGGTCCTTCTTAAGCAGTGTCGCCCTCACTGCCGTACAGTCGGTAACCACCTTAAAGTGTATGCCTAACAAGTACACTCTGAATCGTTTTATGGATTCAACCACCGCCAACGCCTCCAGTTCATAGCTGTGGTACATTGACTCCGCCTGAGTTGTTGCTCTACTAAAATAAGAAATTACAATTAGTTCGCCGCTGGGTTGCTTTTGAAGCAAGATACCACCTAGACCTAGTTTACTTGCATCAGTATGCAACTCAGTGGGTAACTCGCTGCAATATAAACCTAAAATTGGCCGCGCTGCCAGACACGCTTTCAGCTGCTCGAACGCCTGCTGCTGTTCGTCGCCCCACTGCCACTCGGCACACTTCATCGTAAGCTGTGTCAATGGTCTCGCCACTGTCGCGAAATTTCTAATGAATTTTCGAAAATAACTCGCCAAACCGATAAATTGCCTCACTGTGTGTACCTCAGTTGGGACTGGAAAATCAGCTACCGCTTTCACTTTTCGCTCACCCGGTCTGATACCATCGCCGCTTACCTCATGCCCTAAGTAATCTATAGAAGTTTTCAAAAATGAACATTTCGCCATATTCAGTTTGAACCCCGCCTGACCGATCAACGATAACACCTGTTCTAACAGAGACAAACCCTCCGAAACCGTCGCCGATGGAATCAGCAGGTCGTCCATGTACGCCAGAATCTGATTATGTTGCATACCGCCAAGCATTTTATTAATTATTCTTTGAAATACGGCCGGCGAATTTGCCAAACCAAACGGGACACGAGTGTACTCGTATTGACCATCTGGTGTTACGAACGCCGTTTTGTTGATCGAATCAGAGTGCATGGGTACCTGGTGGTACCCCTGCGCCATATCTAATGTAGTGAAATACCACTTACCCGCCAGACGGTCCAGCTGATCACTAATCAGAGGTAACGGATACCTATCCTTTACAGTAATCGCGTTTAGTGCCCTGTAGTCTACGCATAATCTGACGTCGCCATTCTTTTTCTTAATCAGAACAATGGGGCTCGCAAAATCTGAGTTTGACTCCCTGATTACGCCACTTTCTAACAGTGTATTCACCTTAGATCGTACCTTTTGCCTTTCTGGTATAGAAAGTCTATACGGTCTATAATACACTGAAGCGTCCTTGGTAAGTTTGATTTCCATCTCACCCAAGTTTGTCAAACCCAAGTCGCTATCGCCTGACGAGAAACAATGTGTGTACCGTCCTAACAATTCCATCAGTTTCGCCTTTTGTTCAGACTCAATATCGCCAATCTCAACGTTAGATAATTGAAAAGAATTGATAGTACTCACCATAATTGTTGACGTGGATGTTGTCGACGCCTTTCTGGACGACGCTGTACACCTGACCGCCCTAGCCAACACTTGGCCCTTTTTCAAGTCAAGGTGTCCCGGTCCCATATTCGACAGCCACATCCAGTTGTCATTGCATTGACGCAAAACGCCGCTGGGTATTGCCACAGTGCATCGCCCGTTGTCATATCGCTTGCCATCTATGTACACTTCGTCGCCTAGTGAAGCGTCCTCAATAACAACACCTACCCGATGTTCCGAATTCTGCTCAAGAACAACATCCTGATTCAAAACAATGCGACGCCTCACATCATCGTCCTCAATGGTGATATTCTTGAGCAGATCGTCTACGTCGTCGCCCTTAACGAAGACCGCCTTGTCGCCCCTCACCACTAACGAGACGCCATCACTCGCTAACGCCGGTTGCCCTAAAATTAAGTCAACATTCGATATATCGCAATCAGTTACAAGCGCCGTGATTACCAATGTAAGGCCGTCAATAGTCATCTGACACTCGATGCGCCCGTGTGCTTCACCGTGACCTCCGCCGAAGCCTTGTAATAGCACCCGACCTGAAGTCACCTTCAGGCCAAGCTGTTTTGTACAATCAGTCGCCATTAAGTTGTGCTGACAGCCAGTGTCTATGTACGCCCTGACTAGCACGTCATTGATTACCACGTCCTTTCTATAAACAGAATCAAGTAAGTTACTTACCAATCGAACCTTGACACTGCTCTCTTTGTCGCCACGTTGTTGTCGCCTATCGGGGCACTTGTCGAAGTAGTGTCCGTCACCGCCGCACCCACTACACCTTTCCTTACGTGGCTTCGGACAGTTCCTACTTACATGGGACCCCATCTCCTGGCAGTTATAGCACCGAATTCGCCCTGAAGCGCCTGTTGCCTGTCGTTTTGGTGCCGATGTTACCGAGTGCAATCGCCGCACCTTCGCTTCGGAGGAAGCCGCCTCATTCTTCCTAGCCACAATTGCCGCTGTGGGTGTCTTGTAGCTATCCAAACCCGCCAAAAATTTGGAGTATAACGCCTCGGGTGTGGTAGCGCCGCACGCCAGAGCATTCGCCCGTAGCTCCTCAGGCAGACCCCTTATAATACAGGACACCGCCTTCTTGCCCCTGACGTCTGCCCGGCCACACAACGCCAACTTTGCGTGGAAGTAGCTAGTCATGGTCTCGCCTGACCGCTTTCGCCGCTCGACTAGCTCTTCCAGACATATTGCGAAGTCGCACTGTCTGGGGAAGGCCCTCATCAAAGTGACCTTCCACTCCGCCCAAGTTAGTTGATAATTGTCGAGCCTGTTAAACCAGGCTCGCGCCGCGCCCCGTAACTTCAACTGCATAAAGTAGCTGCGTTCGCAAGTTGACCATCCATAAACATCGCCTAACTGATCTATCATGGATAGCCATCTTTCGCCATTTGAGTGAGGGTCTTCTGGATCAAACACCTCAATCATTTCACTTGCCGCCTGCAAGTCGCCTGTTGTGGGTCGACCAACTCCCACAGCGCCCGTCGCACCTATAGTACCTTCGCCTGACAATACGCCACTGCCAGACGTCACGCCGCTGGTACTACTTGTTGACGCCACATACCGCTCTATCGCAAGAGCCGCCTGTCGCTCAAGTAACGCGTCCAGACGCGTCGCCAAATGCGTCTCAAGCACTTGGATGACCGCCGCCTTTGTTCGGTCATCCTGACTTACCTGATCCGCCTGTGCCGCCTGCTCTGCTTCCGCCACATCCGCCGTCTCCTCCTCTGCTTCCGCCCAATCCGCCGTCTCCTCAAAATCCATCTCGCCCTCCATTATAATTTCATTCCCTTGTGACGCCATTACACTTTGGGAACAAAGAACACAATATTCACTCACAGTTTCAAACTCTACCACGCACGTAGGTCTATCCGACTTCTGAACTGTTACGCCAAATGTTTTTACTTTTCTTTAACTACGCAGTGTTAATTGCTTATAATACAAACATATATCGCCACGCACAATGGAACATGTCCAACGCCTAAAATGGTCGCCTTGAGAATACCCCACTACCAACCCCGCTAATGAGCGGAACCATGCACCGAGCGTATACTTCTCGTTATCGCCACGAGAGTGACACTTCCGCCTTGAGTGTAGTTATTAACGCCTACGCCAGATGTCGCCAATGTGTAGTTATGGTGGCCAGACTGATAGCAGCGCCATGCCATTTTATTCGCGTAACAATATTTTTTAATTATTAAGATTTTGTTTAGCAGCGATAGAAAGTTCATAGTTGTATTGAGTGAAATGATTTTCTATCGCTGTTAAACAAAATCCTTAATAATTAAAAAATATTTTTTACCATTTAGTTCGGTTTGCTATTAAAGCGTGTTTTTCTAGTTTTTTTTAAACTATTGTTTATTGTCTTTCTCAGAACAACAAAAAAATAAAACACTAGAGTAATACAGTCAAAACCGTTTACGACGACATCGTTTAAAACAACATACCGGTTATATTGACCAAAACCATAGGTCCCGACTGAATGCTATATGGCCACCTTATAAAAACACTGCTTTTTACGACATTGCTTATAACGACATACCGCATTAAGCGACTACATTTAATGTAATATCTTCGGAGAATTATATCTGTTAGAACGACCAGCTGTATTGTAAACAAAATTCGTACGAACAGAAGTGTTCCAAACAAACTAAAATTACAGATTTTATGAATACAGACATTGCTTATTACGGCGTACCTCATTTAGCGACCACATTTTATAATTTATATATAATATCTTCCTGTTAGAACGACCAGCAATATTGTAAACAATTTGACAGTATCATATTATTCGATTGGTACATATTTATACTTTTTTTATACATTGTAACAGTGTCAGATCTATAAAAATAACAATAAGTATCAAATTCATTGTTATGAACAAATTTAAAAGAACATCAATGAATTTGAACATATTAAAGAGAACCGAACTCGACATGACAGAGAAAGTACGATTACGCTACCAGCAAGAGCGAAACAATAATATGAACTTTAAAAGAATATTATTGTTTGGTTTTTGCTCGTAGCGTAATTATTGTACCTCGAAAACATCACCGGCTGTTACGACTATCGGTTTTTACGACCAAATATGAGTAGTCCCTTCGAAGTCGTTATAACAGATTTTGACTGTATATTATATAATATAATATAATATAATATAATATAATATAATATAATATAATATAATATAATATAATATATTATACATGTTCATATATGCCCTGAAGATGAAAGAAAATATTTCGAAACGTTGGCCACAAGCAAAACATCGGTAAAGCTTTCTCTTTTGATTGTTGCTCATCGAAACTTCCTTTCAGTAATAATAATGAATAGCCACGGCTATTTAAAATAAATTATCGCGGTTATTTGACCGGTTAACTAACCGATTATTTACCCTCTTCCATCACTATATCTAATTATCCATGCATTTTAACCTATTGAGGTCGAGTATATATTTATTTAACCCTTTATTCGTCAATACTAGTATCTATTCATGAAAATTATAGAAGAAAATAACAATTTCTGTTATAATGTTAAAAAAATTACGACTAACATTTTTTCTCTTTTTTTTAACCAAATATTCATATATTATTATGAATATATTAATTTTAATAAGAAAAAGCGACGAAATTTTCAAATTTTGAATCTACTCTTGAACAGCCATTATCAATCAATAAACGCATGTGTTGTTTCCTTTTGTTTGTTAGGCGCATGCGTTTTGATGAAAAGCTTTTCATGTAAACCAATCCGAACCAACATTCTCTAGATTGGTATAAACAATGACAACTATATGAGACTGCTCGGTTATATGACGAAGATGGTAAACGCAAAACTGTAACTTAATTCCGAACGAACATTGAGAGCTTCTTTATTACAAGCCATGCGTCCTGGCGCCAACAACCATATTAACTAGTATGTGATTCTGGCGCCTGGCGTCTACGTGCTCCTAACTTAATAACAATGAAAGATTATTAATTATTGTTATATTTTCAGTGCTTAATAATTATTACTAGACGTAAACATTCTCATGTGTTGATAAAATCTTAAAACAATACAAAAGTAGTGTATTATGGGCGGTAAATTTAAGATTAGTTTATTATTAAAAAGAATATAAGGTACGTGGGTTTTGTAATAACACAGGCATGTAAAAAATTTGTGTTTTATGTATTATTATAACAAAAAAGATGTATTGAAATTTCAGTTTACTTAATTTATCTTCTCTCTTGATTTTTAAAAACGTTATTAAAAGATGTATTTTTCATAAAAGGTCATTAACCGGGAAAAATAGTGCAGGTTATAATAATGGGAGACACATACTACTAACACAAATATTTTATTAATTACATATTCGTTAATTAATTAATTGTGTAATGGTAATTGAAATTGGTTTATTTTTTTTAATAACTAAAATTAGTACAATATTATGTTTACAACGCAGACAATTTTTTTTAACAGAACCTATAATTTATAATGGTTGTAGAAAATTTGCAGCCAAAAATAATGTTTCTTTATAAACAAAAATAAACGAAATTTAAAACTTCATCGTAAGAATTTTTTTTTAATTATTCAATATAAGAAAATAATCTGAAATATTACAGACGTTTCGCTTTTTCAAGCATCTAGATAAACGAAATTAAAAAATTTGCGACGTCGCAAATTTTTTAATTTAGTTTATCTATATTAAAATTCAATTGTCCAATTTCCCGTGAATAAATAAAAAAAAAATTTTAAAATATATTTGTAGGAAAATAACATAATTCTTTTTTTCTTGAATAGACAGATTTTTGTGAACACAAACGTTTAGATGTTATCGATATATATTTTTAGTGTATTTGCCATATGGCAACATACACTATTGGCGTCGGTCGGATGGCGGGACCTAGGGGTCGGACCAAAATTTCTCGACGTTTCATAACCTCCTAAACACTTTGCCACCATTTTTAAAAATGTTTATATATATATATATAGGTATATATGTGTGCGGGCTATAACTTTCGAAGAAGTTAATTTATTTTAACGAAATTTGGCACACATGTTGGAATCCATCACCGCACGAAGCCTATTTAAAATGGGCCCAATCGGGCCATTTTAAGGGTAGTTTTTAGGGGTTGAAAAAAGTTTTTGGGGCCCAAAATACCGAAAAAACTCTCCGAATCGTTTCAAAATTGAAATTTAACCCTCCGGTAGTAATTAGAAAGTGTCCCTAAAATTTTAATAAAATCGGCCCGACAGGACCGGACTTACAAATTTTATGAAAACACTAGTTTGCAGACAGTGACTTATTTATTGAAGGATGTATTTAATTCGGTTTAGACGTTAGATTGATAATAATATTACAATTAAGAAAAAAAATGTTATTTTAAGGAGTGTATTAAGGGGTTAAATTTTTTATTTGGCTCAAAAACAAACTTAATGTCATATAATAAAAGTATAAAACCACACGCCCCTATACAAGTAAATACACTATATTGTCGACAGGGTTTTGGCACTGCGACCCGGGTTTTTTTTTTATAAAACCGTGGCAAATCATTTTTAAGATGTAAAATGTATAATATTTATAATATTAATCAGAATATAATCCTCAAAAAAAAAGAAAGAACATTTACTGTATTAAACTTGACGTCCGTGAGTGTGACAAAAACAGCTGATATCAAGTAGCCAAGTAGACAAATTGAGTGTCAGAATGGTGTCAAGTTGATCAGAATGATATGAAAGATCGAGAAGTTTTAATCCGACCCCTAGGTCCTGCCATCCGACCGACGCCAACAGTGCAAATACACTAATAATAAATGGGATGCTTATCTTAAACCAACACCCTACTTCATAGAGATTTTTTTGCACGGAATTAAATTTAGTTTATGTATAGGTGATGCAGTAATAAAAAAATATTATTTCTTTCTTTGTACACAAAATGTAATTCAGAATTAATATATAATAGATATAAAAAACATAACTTGAATTGCACCTTTGAAATACAACTAGTAATTGTCTAAACTCTAAATAAAATACCCACCCCCAGAGGGAGGTAAGCGTGATTCAAGGGGGTGTCCACGACAATCATCCATAAAAATTTCGCGTCAATCACTCCATAAAAAAAGTTACAACCCTATAAAGTTCGCGTTTTTTAAGAGGAATAAAGCGTAAAATTTAAGCTTATTGTCCCATAACGATCTTCGGGGACACGCGGTATCTAAAATTTTAACACCCCTCTTTCCACTCTAGCCACCGAGTGGTAGGGGCGATGTTAAAAATTTAGAAACCGTGAGTTGCCGAAGATCGTGACACTATATTGTCAGCAGGGTTTTGGCACTGCGACCCCCGAATTTTTTTCCTTTCTATACAACAAATCTAAATTTTTATGAATTGAATTTATTATTAACTAGTCGCTACCCGCGGCTCTGCACGCGATTGAGATGGCAGCGACAACAGTAGTGGAGCTCTCGGTTCCAGCGTATTACTATCGTACCTCGCGGGATTCCGCCCCCCTCGGCAAAACCTAAAAAATATAACAGCAATAGGAACTGTAATTTAAAAATTAGAATGTGCTTATTATTAACACCCCGACACCCCCTCTTACCACTCCTACCCTCCGAGTGGTAGGGGGCGATGTTAAAAAATTAAAATCCGAGTGTTCCCGAAGATCGTGATTTTACGCTTTATGGGGTTGAAACTTTTTTTGTCGGGGTGACCGCCGCGAAGTTGTTATAGGGAGGTATTGTGCACGTCCCCTCCATATATTTATTTTCAAGTAGTAATGTTAAATTACTAAAAATTTCTAACAAATAAATAAAAACCCTTGAAAATTCTACAAATATTATTTTTAAATTATTTCTGAACGATCGTTTCGGACAATAAGTCTATCTATATAAAACACTGGCGGCCCAGTCCGTCTTCGCCCGGGTGTAAATGTAATATATAGGATATAAAAGCTGAGAATCATTATCATTAAATTCTCAACGTGTATTGAATTTGCGCGAATTCAATCGCTTTTGTTTGTGAATGTTCAAAAATCGAATAAAAATCTTATTTCCCAAAAAGAAATTTAAAAAATTCTGTTGATCCGATCGCTACCAAACTTCAGAAGATCACCCGCTGGGCTAATCTAAAGATTGTCTGAAAATTTCATCAAAAATGGTCTACCCGTTTGGAGTCCATAGATTACATATACATCGTCTTTTATCTACATAGATTATTAAAATGTAAAAAGTGGTTATTGTGACATAACGATAATAGTTGGACATATAGTATCGCGAAGTTATTTGTAGTTATTGATATGTTCTTTAATATTGTAGAACATACTTTTGTTCTATCATCAATAGTTTCCGCAGCGCATGCGACGAAAGATGTTTTATGGCATTTTTTTACACCTTGGGTTACGTTACTAAAGTTTTAGTAAGGATCCCTAATGTTTTCTAGCAATAAATATAGCCTATGTTACTAAGGGTGAAAGATTTTTTTAAATCGGCACAGTAGTTTTTGAGTTTATTTATTACAAACATACACACAAAAATACAAATCTTCCTCTTTATAATATTACTGTAGATTATTAATCATGTTTAAATTTCAATATTATTTGTTATCTGTTTTTTCCATTTTATAGTTGTCCGCAGTATTTTAGGTTTAATCAATTAGTATAGTGTAGTGGTTTTTGTCATACAAAATAACATGCTATGAAATATTAACACACGTCAAGCGTATCTTATCAATTATTTGAGGTGGAGCTGATTAAATAATGTATTTACCGTATTCGTGCAATGTGTTCGGTCTTTTATATAATTTAGTAAAGTATCAGTTCAAAATAATGTGTTCCGTGAAGATAACGCGTTATTTAGTGTAATATTTTTTTAAGAAAAGCTACAAAAATAAAATTTTACAAAGTACCATCCACAGTCAAACCTGAGTGTGTGAGAAGAGGGTAAGCGAGGAATCTCGCTTAGTGAGAGCAATTGCTAGGTACTGTCTTTGACCTTTGTAACCCTCTAAAACCTCTATAAGTGAAAAACCAGAAACCTCTATAAGTGAAATTTAGTCTACACTAATATTATAAAGAGGAAAAATTTGTATTTTTGTGTGTGTGTATGTTTGTAATGAATAAACTCAAAAACTACTGTGCCGATTTAAAAAATTCTTTCACCATTAGTAAGCTACGTTCACCCTGAGTAACATACGCTATATTTATTGCTAGAAAATATTAGGGATTCTTACTAAAACTTTAGTAACGTAACCCAAGGTGTAAAAAAAATGCCATTAAACATCTTTCGTCGCATGCGCTGCGGAAACTATTGATGATAGAACAAAAGTATATTCTACAATATTAAAGAACATATCAATAACTACCAAAAACTTCGCGATACTAAATGTCCAACTATTATCGTTATGTCACAATAACCACTTTTTACATTTTAATAATCTATGTAGATAAAAGACGATGTATATGTAATCTATGGACTCCAAACGGGTAGACCATTTTTGATGAAATTTTCAGACAATCTTTAGATTAGCCCAGCGGGGATCTTCTGAAGTTTGGTAGCGATCGGATCAACAGAATTTTTTAAATTTCTTTTTGGGAAATAAGATTTTTCTTCGATTTTTGAACATTCACAAATAAAAGCGATTGAATTCGCGCAAATTCAATACATGTTGAGAATTTAATGATAATGATTCTCAGCATTTACACCCGGGCGAAGACGGACTGGGCCGCTAGTTATAGATAAAAACAGACGCCAAAACAAGTCAATGACATCATTCGTCTCGAAAAATAGAAAATACATTGCAACAGTGTACAATCATAGCATGAATGCATCTCAGGTGTAGTAAAATCACAAAACAGCGGGAAATTCAAACCACTTTTAGTTGTCCAAGCATCATATTATAATACAATAAATTATGTTTCAATGTTTTTTGCGAAGACTGCATCCCCCATAAAATTTCCATTCCAATATTTTCTTTTCCTGATATAACTTTTTTCCATTTTAATTAATTATAGGCACAAAACTTCAATTTTTATTTCCAATATTATATGTAAACAATTTTTTTTATATAATATTTACTTAACAATGGCCAAGCGGTGTTGCATTATATTAATAATTGTAATTGTATTAATTTCGTTAAAAAGAAAATGTTTTTTATTAGGTTAATTAAGATTTTATATGAAGTAAAAAATAATATTCATTAAAAATGAAGCAGGATACCAACATTTTTTATGTGAAAATTTGGTGGGTACGAGGTGTCACCTTGCAAAAAGACAATGGATTTTTTATAAGGTGCCCCAGATAAATAATCGATCTTGAACCTCCTTATGTAAGAACTAGCGGCCCAGTCCGGCTTCGCCCGGATGTAAATGTAATATATAGGATATAAAAGATGAGAATCATTATCATTAAATTCTCAACGTGTATTGAATTTGCGCGAATTTAATCGCTTTTATTTATAAAATCGAAGAAAAATCTTATTTCCCAAAAAGAAATTTAAAAAAAACTTGGAACATGTCGCGGGACAGGCGTTTGGAACGAAGTCCTTTTCGCATAAGACGTTTTTCGTAACGCGTTTTATATAATCTAAAAACACCCGGTATCACCGTATACCAGTTTTTCGTGACATTTTTGTCTTACGGTATAGCCTATGTTACTCAGGGTGAATATAGCTTTCTAATGGTGAAAGAATTTTTTAAATCGGCACAGTAGTTTTTGAGTAGCCTATGTTACTCAGGGTGAATGTAGCTTTCTAATGGTGAAAGAATGTTTTAAATCGGCACAGTAGTTTTTGAGTTTATTCATTACATACACACAAACATACAAATCTTTCCTCTTTATAATATTAGTGTAGATGAAAAGTAACATAGATTTTTTAATTTTCAGACATATTTAAAGGTGACACAACAACGGACTTATTGAAGTGTGCTCGGTGTCAGTCAGTACGACCGCATCGCGGTATAAATAGACCGAGGGTTGTTAAACCCGCACGCATATCTTAACCGTACCTACCCATTGAAACTACATATTACGTAACATTGGTGGGGTGGAAATTGGACAGGAGAGTTTTCCAGAAAGGACACTATTATAGGTACAACATAAAGCGATATAAGAGCGAGAGAGAGTGAGTGAGAGGAAGCAGGGGTGTACAGCCTGCTGCAATATAGAGACTGTGCGTTGGAGGGTAATGTACTGGAGTGCCGTCCCGCCATGTTCGCCCGACACCCCCGCGCCTCCAGCACGATCCAAGCACAGCGCCACTCTGGTCGGAGGCTGTGTGTACCTGTTAGGCGGTCGCAACGGAAATCTCCCTCTGAAGGATCTCTGGAAATACGACCTAGGTACGTGGTTATTCCTACTTAGATCTATGAGTTAGGGATGTCAGAAGTGCCAAAAAGTATCGATTTATATCGTACCGATATTTTTTTCAAGCATCGATACCAATATATTTTTTATTAAATATCGATATATCGGTACAATTTTAAAGAGAACATTGGCACTCGAAGGAATTTAGTATACATATTGGCTAGCTTAATATAATCTCAAATAGCAATTGATGGACATTATTTCTAATAAATCAAATAATAAATAATTATCTACAATCAAAAACAACGATAAAAATTTTTTTTTGTTTATTAATCAAACATCTAATACATTTAGGAGCAGATAATTTTAGAGATTAATCGAACAATTAATAAAGCCAGGGATGACGAACCTATCGCATGCAGTCCAGAGGTGACATTCGACAGAAAATTGTTGGTACAGCATGAATTGAGATGTAAATCGAAATAATTAAAAATATTCTAGATGTTGTAAAAATATTTTAACTGTTTATTATTCCGAAAATATCGAAAAATCTGGTGAAAAAGAAACGTGTTTTACATGTGTTTTATTCACTGTTGTCGTTTTTGGAACGCACATAAAAGTATGTTCCAAAAACATATATAAAAACACATATTTCTTTTTCAGTGGAGTTTTCGATATTTTCGGAATAATTAAACGGCCATAGTAGTACATACAAATGCTGCTACTGGAAAAAAATATCGGTTTTTGATACTCGGAATTTTATTATGATATATCGAAATATTAAAGATCGCCCAAAAGTATCGATATATCAAATAAAAAATATCGATATATCGATATTTTTTTGACATCCCTATCCTATAGTAACATTTGTAACTGTACACAATTTAAGCCCTGCAAACTAGGTATAAAATATACCTCGATATATGACTTCAAAATACCCCCATCCTTGCTTCTAAGAAATAATAAAAAAAATCCTTTTACAAATAGGTACACTAATCTATGAACCGAATGTTACTTAGGGAAAACCCTCTCATAAAACTAAAATATAATATTGTTTAAAATAATTTAAAAAGAGAGGAATTTTTGTAGGCGAACTCGCTATTCCAACATATTATATTATGATTTTGGCGCCCTCTGAAATTGCCGCCCGGGGCAGGTACCCCGGTTTGCTCCCCTAGGTCCGGGGCTGACTATTCCCGACCTGAAGTTTTCTTTTTGTTGCAAAACTCGTTAGCGAATCTCTACACAACAAAAAAAACCTGCCTGCCAAAAGTTAAGCCTGTAAATCTGATAGTTCTAAAACGGGAATTTTTTATCTATAACGCCCCCGCAACCTCCCTTGGGTTTCGATTTCGGCAAAACTAGTTCTTAACCGATCTGTATACTCAAAAAAAAAGAAACATGCCTTTTAAACAAGGCTGTAGGTCTAAAATAGTTCCGAAGATGTGATAGATTGATAATTAGATTTTTATCTCCTATTTCACCCCGTTCAAGTATCTTGAGGAAATACATACGCTACATGTATTTCCTCAAGATACAATCTATCTCATTGCCAAATTTCATAATCTGTTCAGCGGCTTAGGCATCAAAAGGTAACAGATAGACTTACGCATATACAGTAGAACCTCGATAAGTTAAAAACCTCTGTAAGTTAAAAATTTTTTGAATTCCCTTCATCTGAAAGCATAAAACCTCCATTACTTAAATCACAAAACCCCGGTAACTTAAACAAATATTCTGAACAACGCCCCTGATAACTTAAACAAATAAATAATTGATTCTACATGAATAGATAAAAAATTTATGTAATCTCTATTGAACTAAATACATCCTCTATAAAATCCACAAACCTCGTTAAGTTAAAAATTTTACTCTGACAACTTCTCTAATTTCAACTCTCGATAAGTAAAAAACTCTATAAATTAAATTTTTTAACGTTTCCCTTGGATTTTGACTTCTACTGTATTAGTATGGATAATATCGCCCTGGTAATACTTATATTTTGTTGACGGTTAAAACTTAACAAAATATAAACTGTAAAGATCTGAAACGAACCTCTATTAATACTTTATAGTCTGCGGCATTACAACGATAACATTTTTTAGCAATTATTCCAACGTGTAAAATGTCAATTATCATAATCGCGGTAGCAATTTTAGCCCTGCAGTTATGTTGATGAATGGCAATAAAGAACGACCATTCGCAATTTTATGCTATATTAGGTTCATTTTGTCTCATTATTCGCGGCTGCATTGTTTATGCGCTTATAGGTAGTCGTGTAACGTGAATAATGTCATATTCTCTGATTACTGCGAATTGAATATCTTTTGTGATATCTGTTCTGTTTACCGACTCAGTAGCGTAACTATAGGGTTTTCCATAAAGGGTGCTCGCACTTTAAATTTAAATGAATCAAGTTGGGTATGATATTATACTATTACCTTTCTTTTTAGTGTATTTGCCATAAGGCAACATACACTATTGGCGTTGGTCGGATGGCGGGACCTAGGGGTCGGACCAAAATTTCTCGACGTTTCATAACCTCCTAAACACTTTGGCGCCATTTTTGAAAAAGTTTATATATATATGTATATATATATGTATATATATATATATATATATATATATACATATATATATATATATATATATATATATATATATATATACATATATATATATATATATATATATATATATATATACATATATATATATATATATATATATACATATATATATATATATATATATATACATATATATATATATATATATATATATATATATATATATATACATATATATATACATATATATATATATATATATATATATATATATATATATATTCACAACATGGATTTCGAGGGCCAACGTTTTTTAATATATATATATATATATATATACAGGGTGTCTCACCGAACGTTGGCTAACATTTGTAACTTTGTTATTAGTGGAGATAGAAAGTCGGTTAAATGGACAAAGTAGTGCAGAAAATTGGGCTCATTAACATCCCGTCGAAAAAACAATTGAATTTTGACACCCTATGAATTTATTCAGAAAATAGTGAAAATTGCCATTTATGAAAACTGGCCATAACTTTTTTATTTATGAAGATATTTGAAAATTTCATTAACCATTTTTTGATAACTTTTTAAGGTCTTTTCAGTGGCGTAGGTTTAATTTTTTTATTTCCACTACATAATGAGATATTGACATGAACTTTGGTTTTTCTTATGGACGGCATTTTTGATTTTCAGATATTCGAATTCTACTTATTTTTCTGAATAGTTTGACATAGCACATCCTATATCTAAACCAATCAGAAGCTACAAAACTGACAAAAATAGCTTTTTGGCGTTATCAAAGTGTGCCGTGTAAAACGAAATTTGTTGAAACAAATACATATCGACAGGTTAACAATCTGTTGAGCGATCGCTACAGTTTTGCTAATTCATTTTGTTTGATTTACTCTCTAAGATGGCTCAAGCATTCTCAAATTTGGAGAAATAGGCTATTTTTGCGCATACATTCAGCGTAACAAAAATACCCCGTGGGCTCAAGCACAATACTTGAACCTTTATCCAGAAAGGCGACAGCCTTATTCAATAACTTTTAGGAACTTTTCTCCATTAATTTCAACGTTTGCTAAACCTAATTCTTCTTCACAGTGTTGAATGTTGCCTTTTTTCTTTGAAAATGAACCGTATACCTTTAAATTTCTATTTAAGTTCCTAAAAGTTATTGAATAAGGCTGTCGCCTTTCTGGATAAAGGTTCAAGTATTGTGCTTGAGCCCACGTGGTATTTTTGTTACGCTGAATGTATGCGCAAAAATAGCCTGTTTCTCCAAATTTGAGAATGCTTAAGCCATCTTAGAGAGTAAATCAAACAAAATGAATTAGCAAAACTGTAGCGATCGCTCGACAGATTGTTAACCTGTCGATATGTATTTGTTTCAACAAATTTCGTTTTACACGGCACACTTTGATAACGCCAAAAAGTTATTTTTGTCAGTTTTGTAGCTTCTGATTGGTTTAGATATAGGATATGCTATGTCAAATTATTCAGAAAAATAAGTAGAATTCGAATATCTGAAAATCAAAAATGCCGTCCATAAGAAAAACGAAAGTTCATGTCAATATCTCATTATGTAGTGGAAATAAAAAAATTAAACCTACGCCACTGAAAAGACCTTAAAAAGTTATCAAAAAATGGTTAATGAAATTTTCAAATATCTTCATAAATAAAAAAGTTATGGCCAGTTTTCATAAATGGCAATTTTCACTATTTTCTGAATAAATTCATAGGGTGTCAAAATTCAATTGTTTTTTCGACGGGATGTTAATGAGCCCAATTTTCTGCACTACTTTGTCCATTTAACCGACTTTCTATCTCCACTAATAACAAAGTTACCCATGTTAGCCAACGTTCGGTGAGACACCCTGTATATGTGCGGGCAATAACTTTCGAAAGAGTTAATTGATTTTAATGAAATTTGGTCCACGTGTTGAAATCCATCACCGCAAGAAGCCTATTTAAAATGGGCGTAATTGGGGCATTTTAAGGGTAGTTTTTAGGGGTTGAAAAATGTTTTTGGGCCCCAAAATACCGAAAAAATTCTCAGAATCGTTTCAAAATTGACATTTAACCCTTTAGTAGTAATTAAAAGGTGTCCCTGAAATTTAAATAAAATCGGCCCGACAGGACCGGACTTACAAATTTTATGAAAACACTAGTTTACAAATAGTGAATTATGTACTGAAAGTTCTATATAATTTGGTATAGAGATTCGATTTATAATAATATTGCAATTAAGAAAAAAAATGATATTTTAAGGGGTGTATTAAGGAGTTAAATTTTTTATTTTGCCCAAAAACCAACTTAAGCTCGCAAAATAAAGCCACACTGCCTGTATAAGCAAATACACTATATTGTCGGCAGGGTTTTGGCACTGCGACCCGGGTTTTTTTATAATTTGTAATTGTTTGATTACATTATGTATGAATCATTTATAATGTCGGTCAAATGGCCGCCGCGACATCGCTGGGGCAGCGCATATCCAAGAGCTCCAATTGTAACTCTTTTTCCAATTTAACTTTGTCTCCAAATTTTTTTTAGAAAATTAAAAAAAATGTTTCCAAACTTTGTTTATATTTTTTGAAAAAAAAACAGTTTTTGAAAAAATATTTCATATAAAATTAACTATTATGGATTTTTTTTCTTTTAAAGGGGACGGTGGCTCAGAAAAGGGTGGAAACCTCAGCTAGTTTATACAGGATGTTTAAAAAGTCCGGAAACGCTGAAATATCTTAAAGAAATGGTGTTTTCATGGAAAATGTTGCAAATAAAAGTTTCTTAATTTCAAGTAACGCTTATTTTTGTGATAAAAATTTCCCGCGCGGGGGGCTGGACTCAACTCTAAAATTTGAAATGGCTAACCCTATGTTTCGCTATTAGATCGTATTTTCCAGATAAAAATAAACATCTCTCCTTTGACATCTTGCAGTGTATCCGAACTTTATGAACAGCCTCTATAATATCCGCAATAAAACAGCTGATAATAATAACATACATAGTTTAGGTATATTTTATGTCACTGCAGTGTTCTCATATGGCGTTTTAACACGAAATGCGGTGTATTTTAATATTTCGTGTCGGAATTTTTCTTCATACCGTACGAGAGTTAGGTAACTCAGATCTGAACCGGTTCAAAGAGCCGACTTCGACAGAAGATCCGAGAGAGCCGACTCACTTTTTTTTGAGCCGACGGATCAACGGATCCGCATAACTCAGTGAAACACTTAAAATTTAATTATTTTGCAAAAAAATATTTCGACCTAAATGGTGACTTATGTTGGCAGCACTAAACAAATTTTAAGTTTTTTTCAGTTCGTATGGGTGGTAACAATACACACGAATTTCAGATAAACTTTAGAAAAAGAGGGAAAATAAATCAATTTTACTGCTAATTTTACTTTAATTTCTCATAAAAAAAGATTAATTAGTGTTATATATAACATTTTTACTGATAGTTATTCTAAAATAACTCCGATTTCTAGCGTTTATTTTGTATAATTTCGTAATAAAAAAAACAATTATACCCGTATAAATAGTGGTTATTTTATTTATCCAGTACCCCCGTATAAATAGTGATTATTTTATTTATACAGTACCCGTATAAATAGCGATTATTTTATTTATACAGTACCCGTATAAATAGACACTTCCTTTCTTTTTAGCGTCCGGCGTTTGGTCCCAGCTGCAGCCGGTCGGCGACAAGCCGCCAAGTCTGCAGGAACACACGGTGGTCGCGCACAAGGAGTCACTGTACGTGTTCGGCGGAGAGGTCGGTTTCAGTGCTGGCACGGAGACGCCGCTCTGGGTCTACGACGTGCGAAGGAACAGTTGGCGCAAGGTGCGCACGCCGAAGGGTGTCAGCGTTCCGCGCGGACGACGTGGCCATACTGCGCTCATCCACCGCGGCGCCATGCTCATTTACGGAGGCTATCAGGATCTTAGGGGCTCGTCTAGTGAGCTATGGGCGTTTCATTTCGGTAACTATTTGCTCCTCACGTATAGGTTCATAAATTTCATAGATATACATTAATAGACATAATAATAATAATAAAAAAAATTGAAATTTACTTGATTCATACTCTCTCTACTGTGATGATTCTTGTCTAGTAGAGTTGGGCAACTCAGATCTGAACCGGTTCAAAGAGCCGACTCCGACAGAAGATCCGTGAGAGTCGACTCACTTTTTTTTTAGCCGACGGATCACCGGATCCGCATAGCTCAGTGAAACACTTAACACACAGAAGCACATTTTACACTTACGTATCAGTTCTTGCTTTGATGCATCTGTCAGCTCAAATGACTCATGCATCACATTTTTGGCTATGTATTTTTGATTCTATACAGGTCGTGATATGATTGACTGAACTAGGTAACTCAGTAGCAGACTGCAGTAACATATCCAGAACTCGGCTCTTTTTGAACAGGTTCAGTGAGCCGGCTCACATACGGGATCCAGATGCAAAGATGCAGATCACTAAAAAGACCCGTTTTTCCCATCTTTATTGTCTAGCGATACCTAGCGAAATAATCAGCTCTCGCAAGTAGTGAATTTAAATGTTAGAATTGCTTTATTAGGATGAATTAACAGTTAAGATATCGCACCGCAGAGTAATTGATTAACTCATTCCGCCGCGAAAGTGGAAAGATTCGGGTTTGAACCCCGACGGTGACAGTGAATAAAAAATAAATTTTTCTAATTTAACAATTTGAATTATTATAACATTAATAGATAACGCGAAATGTACCGTTTAGAAGCCATTTTGAGAGAGGCAAACGCCGTACAAACCGCGTGAAATTCAAAAATATTTACAATTCCATAATGTTATTTCATTAGAAATATCAACAAAACTTACAATAATCAATGCAATGTTGCAGGTATAGCTATTTTGACTGTTAATTGTTCCGAAAATCAATTGAAAAAGAAACCTAGGAAGAAACAGGTAGATTTGGTTTCCACTAGACAGTAAGACCCCGCTTAACGCGGGAAATACGTTCCAATGAGTTCCTGCGCTATACGAAACAGCGCTGAACGAGGTCATCTCAATACGTAGATAATTGGCATAAGTGATATAATTAGAAAATGTGTTAGTTTTTTTTAATGATTTCCTATTTTCAAAAATTATGCATAGACCCATCCTACTCATATTGAAAATGTTTTTCTGTAGATTATAGTATGTAAATAAAACTATGGTATGAATGTGACGATCTGTCCATGTGAGAATTTTCACATGACATAAACATCAAAGTACCCTCTTAAGAAATTAAACTTCTTATGTGAGCTTATTTTTTAATCACATTAATTATAGATTTATTTATTGCTAATACCAATTTTTGTTCATAAAACATTTATGAAAATCAAATAAAAGTTGAGTAAGAAGTTATGTTTGTAATGAGGGAGGTTCCTTATTCGACAGATTTTATTTTTTGTGAAAAAGTCATTTAATGTCGTTTTTTTTCTGTTTCGTTCAGCAAGCTGTCATCGATAGCAAGATATTGCTTCAATGACACTTCGTCTTGCCTTTGACCTTCTATCAAAATTTGAATACATAATTTACGTTATAGTGGCTAAACGTTTTTTTAGAAACTGCGGAATACTGAAAAAGCGTTAAGCAGAGCAGCATTAAGCAAGGTCTTACTGTACATGATTCCATGTCAACCGGTACTATCATATATATAAAATTCCCTGATCTTATTTCATTGGAAATATCAACAAAACTTAAAATAATCATATGAAATGTTACAAGACTAGTTATTTTTAGTGTTTATTATTCCGAAAATATAAAAAAAAATCAGTTAAGTGGTGGAATTACGGGTATATGTGGTGGAATTACGGGTATCGTTAGGACGCTAGCTGACAATTGACAATACTAATATTTTGTTTATAAGAACATATTTGACATTCTTTTTTTTATTAACCTAAATGCCAATTAATTGCTCCTTTCGAATCCGCAATTGCTCCACATCTATAATGATTAGTTAATTAGTAATTAATTTAAAAAAAATTTAATTATTGGAAATTTCATTTTGCTATATAAAACGAAGAAATATCCACTTTTTATAGAAGTGTTTTTGCTTAAAAAATTGTCGTCGATTTGCTCTTTCAGTTACTGTATCAAATTAGTCAGTCTTTGCAATATTTTCAACAATTAACTTCAAATAGTGTTTGCATGTTAATTGCTGCTCTCTGACGTCATCAATTGTCGTTAAACTCAATAAAAGCCATGTTTATATGAATCGTTGTCGTGGCAATTTTATGTTTGCCCTAATGTTTATTTTCTAATAATAGTTACGTTATCTTCTATATTTAAACGGGCAATTCTTGTATATATATTTATACCGGGTGTCTCAGAAATCGCGCACCCAATTGTTGGGATCAAAAGAGAAAAATATTCTGAGCCCAAAAATCCATGTTTGTAATTTTTTGATAACGTAGTTAATTATATATAATTAATTAATTAATAATTAATTAAAGTGACCAATCAGGAGCGCGCTACAGAAGAATAAAAAGTGAGTGGGGAGGCAGTAGGGGACGCGAGAGTGAGACGCCAGAGGGCCTTGACAAGACAGATGCGAAAAAAGGGAATCACTGACGAGCGTTAATAAAGTTATTTTATTCATTAAAAATTATTAGTGTACCTTAAAAAAAAATTCGAAACTGGACAAAAACTCTGGAAGGCTTTGATACAATAAATTTATTTATTTAGAAATATTAAAACATTTTCATATCATAAATCCAACGATCGACATAGATAACTTTCCTCGCAAGCGTTGATCAAATTTATTTATTTATTATAAATAAATCAGCCGACGACACTTCTGTAGCGCGCTCCTGATTGGTCACTTTCATTAATTAATTATTAATTAACTACGTTTTCAAAAAAATCCAAACATGGATTTTTGGGTTCAGAATATTTTCGATCCCAAGAATTGGGTGCGCGATTTCTGAGACACGCGGTATATTTATTTATATGTTTCCATATTGATCAGAATTTCGCGTATCTAACGGCTCTAACGATTTGGATGAAATTCACTGAAAAGGAGTATTGGGGGGACAAAAAATCGATCTAGCCAGATCTTATTCTCGGAAAGATTAGTTTCCACGCAAATTTAATCATTTAAAAAAAATATTTTTTTTGTCGTTTTAAAATACATACTTAGGTACTGTAATATTGTAAGTAAGCTTTGGAATTACAAATGAACAAATGTGTCAAAAATACTGAAAATGAATAAGTTATACTATTTATTTTAATAAAAAAAAAAGAAATATTAATTTGAAACCTCCGAGCAAAGCTCGGTCTCCCAGATACTTATAATTGTTAGATAGCTGTAGCGTAATTAAAAGAGCAAGTCGACAGCAATTTTTTAAGTAATGAAAACTTAGAAAAACGATATTTTTCGATTTATAGCAAAATGAAATTTCCAATAATTAAATTTTGTAATTAACTAATAACTAAAGACGTGTAGCAATTGCGGATTCTGAAAGATCATTTAAGGAGCAACTGGCATACAGTTTAATAAAAAAAAAACAATATCTCGCGCTAACTTTTTTCCAGTGTTTTTTTTAGAATTAGTAAATGAAATTTCACTAAAACATAAACACTCACCAATTTTAGTTTTAGCAAGCTGTACAAATTTCTTAAAAATTCTTATAGGCTCAGCTAAATACTCTTTTACTCTTTTTAGCACATTTATAAAAGCGTTATTTAAAACAAAAAATAAATGTGAGTGTCACCCACATAAGCTTACGCGGGAAATATAAAGTCCTGTCGACATATTGTATAGGAATTTTATTTATGTAGAATGTTTGCAATATTATTTCATCGTGGTATAGTACGTGCCATGGATCTGAAAGCCTCGGAAGTTAGGTACAGTCGGTTGAAAAACTACAAACTTGCGCTATATTATTTTTAATTTTTCTTTAATCTAAAGGTCTAATTCCTTGCATAAAGTCACCCAAAAAATTATTTTTTGTGCTTGTCTTTGCAAACCTGTATTAGGCATCTTGATCAATTAACAATCAAAGAAACAACTTAACAATAGCGTACTAGACTGTACTTTAAAGTAGGAAAGCGACAATTGACAAGACAACCAGCGATAACCAATCACCGACGAGCGCACGTTCTGTGTCAGTAACTGGGAAGTGGTGGGAGTCTTCCTTTCCCACAAAACAACCAGGACGGCTCTAAAATGTGCATTTGCGACGCTGTTTGTGACTAACTTCAGAACCTTTTAGAACCGTGGCGAGTATTATATTATTGTGTATCTTGCAGAAACTGAATCCTGGCATTTATTATCGTCGAATAGTATAGCAACTGCAAGCAATAGGGGAGGCGGTTCAGCGTCGTCGTCGGACACGGCGCCGCCGGCCAGACACAAGCATTCGGCCATCATTCATGACGACTCGATGTGGGTGTATGGCGGGATGACGGACTTGCAGGAACGGTCGGACTTATGGAAATGGGACACGGTGTCGAGCACTTGGTCCACTTTTAAGTTGAAAATAAGTCCCGGTCCACTTCACAGTCACGCCGTCTGTAAACTTCCTGGCTCCATGTTGATATTCGGCGGAGAGAGCAACGGCCATACCACCAACGATCTGTGGAAGTTTAATTTCGGTACGTTGCCTCTTGATAAATTAATAATTGTTTTTATAGTCTACGAGCTAGGTAGAGTAGTAGTGGTAACAGCACTAGACTCGCATTCGGGAGGTCCGGGTTCGAATCCCGGCGGGGGCAGATGTGGCTGGGACTTTTTCCTACTGCCTCTCGCCGAGAAACGGTAATTCCTGTACCGGCTACCTTGTTTGAGGTTTTCCATGGTTTCCCTCAATTAATTCCAGATAAATATCGAGATGCTTCCTTATTCAAAGCCATGGCCGATTACCTATCAAACTCCCAGTTCAAAAATTACCTATCCTATCCTAATTTCCTATATAATTCCTTCATTCGCCCATTGCTCTTACATAAGTTGAAGTTGTAAAAATGTAGAAACTAACGGGAAAAAATAGTAATGGTGCGAATGGCGTCTGTTATGACATAAAGTCGACAAACGGACGTTAAACGCATTATTATTATTATTATTATTTGTCCACGAGCTGATAAGACCCGTTCTATAAAGTGTTTGATTCAGGTAGAAATTTTATACAATCGTATATATAGGTAAATGAGTGTTTGCCTGTCCTACCTAGGTACGCCAGGTACTGCGCATACAGGAAGGGTTTAAAAAAAATATGTCCCAAAAAAAGTGTTTGATTCGAAAGCCAACAAGTAGGTACTATTCGAAAGTTGATTTTAAATCAATAAATAAATGAGGCAGACACTTTTAAAATTTTCAAACATAAAAAAATAAGTGATTGATTCACGTTGAAATTTTTATAGCAGCTTCATTAAATATATTTAAAAATATTTGGAAAAAGCTAGACATTTTTCCGGAGTTTAAGACTATTTTTGGGAATTTATTTATGGGTACTTTATGCACGATTTAAAACACTTTCCCAAAAATAGTCTTAAACCCCGGAAAAAGTGTCTGGCGTTTTGCAAATATTTTATAGCGTTGCGATATTACATACATAGTATTAGGTATTCTAATAAATAGATATCCATACTAATATTATAAATACGAAAGTCTGTCTATCTGTCGGTCTGCTACCTTTTTGCGCCTAAATCGCTGAACAGATTTTGATCAAATTTCGCAAGGAAGTAGATTGCATCCTGAGGAAGGATACGGGCTACCTTTTGTCTCAAGAAATAAAATTGAAGGGGGTGAAATAGGTGACGATAGTCCAATTATCAATTTCAATTTTTTAGTTCATAAAAGCGTGTTGTTTTAGTTTTTTTAAACTTAATTTTTTTTCATACATATAACTACGTGTCGAACTTGATACAGTATTGTTACATATTATTATATCTTACAGCACTTGAATCGTGGGAGAAACTTCAAACCGACGGCTTGAGACCGCAACCGCGTTCCGAGAGCTGTGCTTTCGCCGTATCGGAGTTACAACTGCAATCCGATCGGCCAGTCGCGTTGCCACAGAACAGCAGCAGCAACTGTTGCACAGTCGGCACAACACCGACTACAACATCGGCAGTCCGTCCGCGTCCGAGAACCAGCAGTTCAGTTGATCGCAGCTCGCGACATTCGTCCTATCTTCCAAATAATCGCGTGTCTCCGTTCGAACGAACCTACGTATTCCAACCGACGACCAACAACTATATCGACGGAAGCGACGAATCGTTCCATCGCTCCTTGGCAATCAATACCGCCCAGAATACGTATAGGTCTGCGCAACCGAATAGTTTTTTGCGCGAAATTCAAAAATTGTCACAACTTAATTTGTCTAGACTAAGCCACAATAAATGCAATTACAGTGTTCTGCAAAGTGACAATAACGACAGTCAGGAAAGTTTGTTGCATCGGTATGCGTCGGGTCAGGACGAAACGAGTTGCAGCTCAGCGACGCCGGTACGAAGCAGCCTGGTCAAATCTCAGTCAGCACACGTGATCAATGCGAAACGAATGCAGCCGAGTGTCGCCGAAAGCAATATGACGTCATGCCAACCTGCAGACGGAGTTAAGCCAATTTTGAATTATAGTAGGACGCCAATAATTAAAACCGACGTGCCGTCGAAAAATTTCGAAATGACGCGCGAGCCAATATCAGTTCCGAATTTTAGCACTTTGATTCTGCCTACACCGGTTCTAACTCCGGTAGAAGCTGCACGTCTCGTGTTTTTAGACACGGACGACGAGAACGACGAAGATTTACATAGTGAAGCGATGCCTCCACCACCGGCTCACGAAATTATCAACGTGCAGCCTGCGAAAGAAACAGTGATCTACGAAAACTTTAAGCCGGCGTTACGCGACGAGAGTTTCAGTAATTCACCGATTTATCAAAATGTACCAAAATCGACATCAATTAAATTTAAGCAATATCCGGAATTGGAGGAAGTATCAGACGAGAATTCCACGTCGGACTATGCGAGTATCGAGGCCGTGAATAGATTATCATATATAAGTAATACAAGATCGAGTCCGCTGGACGAGGTCGAACAGTACAATAATTTTAATATGACGTACGAGAAAAATGTTGGTTGCGCCGTACGAAAATCCAAGAACAGAACTCCAATTATTGCAGACGGCCAGTTTGGGTTCTGCAATCCGAATTACTTAGGTCCCGACATACAGACATTGTTGAGTGCCGGTAATGGAAGACATTCGTGGCACGTGACCGATAGTAATAGCCTGCAGAAAGCTCAACAGTACGCGAAATTGTTGAACACGCCAGACAGTGGCGTCGACGTGTCATCGGGAAGAAGCAATAGTCGTCAGTTGTTGTTCAGTGGAATGGAAGAAATGGTGGAAATGAAGCGACTCGATAAAACGACGAGTTCCGATCCGGAAGATCAATCGAAATCGAAAAGTATCGACAAATATACAGGGAAAAAAGTGCCACCGAACTTTTTACCTTTGGATGGATCGTCGCGAAGTCCCAGGTTCAGGGGCGATAAATCGAGAGCGAGTAGCGCAAGTAGAGCAGAGCGTCATCGTGAGAAGAAAGTTGGCGATATTTCCGATGAACCAGCGCCGAGTTTTATCGATACGTCTGTCCCGCTCTATGTCTTTATTGTTGGCGGGAAAGAACAAGGACAGATTACTGTATTCAAAAGACCCATTTCTGTATGGAAATTAAGATTGTACTAGAATATGTGCTAGTTTATGTATCTAGGACGTAATGTATGTTAATATAGATGAGAAAGTGAGTTTTACTGTCGCGTGAGCCATAATATCATCACGTCCGAGAAATATACTATATTTTTTGCACGTACCTCCTATAAAATAGTCACTTCATTTTCAGTTTAAATTCAAAATTTTCGACATTTAATTTGTGTAACCAGACATAACAGGTTACTATAGAAACTAGTAGCGGTAAACCGGGGCTACTTTGTGACAATTATTTATGTTTTTTGCTTAAATTGAATTTGTTATTACACTGAATACAATAAATTTTACATGAATATGAAGCTTGAACCTTACTCTTTCGAATGGACAATGGTAGGTTGCAATATTATGTATCGAAAAAGAGATATTAATTAAATAAAGTGTCACAAAGTAACCCCGTATGTTGGGTTTACTTTGTGACAACCACTTTTTACTATAAAAATACTGTTGAGTAGACTGTTGACATAAAGTAACCCTCTTAATAACGCCAACAATAAATATGTATGCCCTATTTTTCTAAAGCAACACGTAGGGAGATCCCATTTTGTCTGATATCTTTGAGAGCTTTTTTTCATTAGTGTAATTTTTGTAATTCCTACTACCAAGCTTCTTTTTATATGTCCGTGGCATTTTAGATCTGAAAAATTTGCATTATTAGTCTAAAATTTTAATTAAAATCCCAATAAAATAATTACTGATACAATTTTATCTGCTTAACATTGCGATGGTTACTTTTGACAGGTTTTATAATGTAAAGTAACCCTTGAAATATTTGATTTTTAATTAAACTAATAACTACATCGAAATTAAAAATTCTAAAATTAAACTCTGTAGTTCAAAAGGGTCGTTAATAACAATAAGACAACTTGTACTTAACTGATTTTTAAAAAACTTTTTGGTTTTAATCTCACACTAGAAAGTATACAGACAAACTGAAAACACTTGTTTATTAATCATAAATGACGCCCAGTACACATAGACTTGCAATCGTATTTAGATACTGCATTATCTTCATAAATGGCCCCTCAAACCCTTCTACAAATAGTAACTTCCCAAAACTATGTTTTGTACCCGGATCCTGGTGTTACAAAGTTACCCCTGCAGTCACAAACTAGCACCGGTTTTCGGTATTAAATTATCATAGAAATTTACATTACAGCACTAGTGTTAAATGAATACAGGCACGAAAAACAACTATTTTATAGGGCCGTGTGCAAGAAATATAATATTAGATTATATTAGGTTTGCGGCGTAATTTTAATGGTTGTGAAATTTATGTTGTGATTTTGTTTTGTCGAAAAATTTGTTCAATAGAATATTATTAATAATATTTCGTATCTAGATAATATTATGATGATAAATAATTTTGTAATAAAAATTAGATTTCATAATTTTAATTAAATTCTTGTTAAACGTAGATTTAAATATTAAAACTGTCTTTTAATTTGTAAATCGTAATAATTAATTAAAATCGTATATTTTAAATACACCTTTTGATACATATTGGTTACTACTATCGAAATGTTTTTCTTAAGTTATTCTAATATTATGTGTTTTTTTCAGTAATTTAATGCCAAACATAACTTTGATAGGAAATTTTACTGATCAAAAATAAAATAAAAAAACCCGGGTCGCAGTGCCAAAACCCTGCCGACAATATAGTGTATTTGATAATACAGGCAGTGTGGCTTTATTATGCGAACTTAAGTTGGTTTTTCGGCAAAATAAAAAATTTGACTCCTTAATACACCCCTTAAAATAACATTTTTTTTTCTTAATTGCAATATTATTATCAATCTAACCTCTATACCAAATTATATACAACTTTCAGTAAATAATTCACTATCTGCAAAGTAGTGTTTTCATAAAATTTTTAAGTCCGGTCCTGTCGGGCCGATTTTTTTAAAATTTTAGGGACATTTTTTAATTACTACTGGAAGGTTGAATGTCAATTTTGAAATAATTCGAAGAATTTTTTCGGTATTTTGGGGCCCAAAAACGTTTTTCAACCCCTAAAAACTACCCTTAAAATAGCCCGATTACGCCCATTTTAAATAGGCTTCTTGCGGTGATGGATTTCAACACGCGGGCCAAATTTCGTTAAAATCAATTAACTCTTTCGAAAGTTATTGCCCGCACACATATATATATACACGCATATATATATATATATATATATATATATATATATATATATATATATATATATATATATATATATATAAATATATATATACATATATATATAAACATTTTTAAAAATGGTGCCAAAGTGTTTAGGAGGTTATGAAACGTCGAGAAATTTTGGTCCGACCCCTAGGTCCCGCCATCCGACCGACGCCAATAGTGTATGTTGCCTTATGGCAAATACACTAAAAACTCGGATTGCAGTACCTAAACCCTGCCGACAGTATAGTGTATTTGCTAATACAATAATATAATTATAACTTTATTAGGTGACCTTTAGTTTGTTTTTGAACAAAATAAGAAATTAAGGCGTTAACACCCCTAAAAATATTTTTTTCCTTAATTGAAATATTGTTATCAATCTAAAATTTGCACCAAATTGAATACATCCTTCAGTTTTCATAAAACTTGTAAATCCGGTCCTGTCGGATCGATTTTTTAAAAATTTTAGGGATACTTTTAATTGTTAATAAAAGGTTATATTTCAATTCTGAATCAATTCTGAGAGTATTTTCGGTGTTTTCGAGGCCCATAGCAATTTTCAACTCCTAAATACACCCCTTAAAATGGTCCGATTAGGCCCATTTTAAATAGGCTTCGTGCGATGATGTATTCCAACATGTGGACCAAAAACGGCTTGAGAAACAAACTTAAGGTGAGTGGTCCCTCCGATTGTAAAATATGCTTTCGAAAAATTTAAAACTGGTCACAAAATTCATTTTAATACTTTTGTATTAGCTGTGGTTTAGCTCTAAGCTTCACAAAATTTAGCTTGCTGCTTAAAAATTTCTAAAAACATATATTCTTGCCCTGAGAATTGAATCAAAAAACGTGATATTCGTCAATATTTCTTTATAGCACTTCACGAGATTTCAAATTTCGGAAAGGCATTCTACAATTTTGAAGTTTTTTCTTTACTAAATTATATTAAAAATACTGACAAATTTGGCTTGTTCAATATTTGTTTTATTTTTTCTGTACAAATATTTGTGTAAAATTTTCTCATGTTCTCGCCACGGGAATCATGTCGCACAGTGCAGAAATTTCAACTTTCTGCTGGGCGAAGCGGAACGGGGTCGCTAGTTAATAAAAACCCGGGTCGGAGTGCCAAAATCCTGCCGACAATATAGTGTATTTGCTAATACAGGCAGTGTGGTTTTATTATGCGAACTTTAGTTGCTTTTTGGGCAAAATAAAAAATTTGACTCCTTAATACACCCCTTAAAATAAATTTTTTTTTTCTTAATAGCAATATTATTATCAATCGAACCTCTATACCAAGTTATATACACCTTTCAGTAAATAATTCACAATCTGCAAACTAATGTTTTCATAAAATTTATAAATCCGGTCCTGTCGGGCCGATTTTATTAAAATTTTAGAGACACTTTTTAATTACTACCAGAGGGTAAAATTTCAATTTTGAAACAATTCGGAGAATTTTTTCGGTATTTTGGGGCCCAAAAACATTTTTCAACCCCTAAAAACTACCCTTAAAATGACCCGATTAGGCCCGTTTTAAATAGGCTTCTTGCGGTGATGGATTTCACTACATGGGCCAAATTTAGTTGAAATCAATTAACTCTTTCGAAAGTTATTGTCCGCGCACACACACACACATACATTATATATATATATATATATATATATATATATATATATATATATATATATATATATATACATATATATATATATATACATAAGTGTATGTTGCCATATGGCAAATACACTAATAAAATAGAAGGATATTAAAAATAACTTTTATTTAATATACAATACATATAGTACAAGTTTTGTAAGATGAAGTTGGTTTCTATAAACAACAATTATTTTAACGGCCGAAACAGCTCTATTTTCTGCCGACTTCATTAACGTTTTTCGGTAACCGCAACAACGAATTGATGAGTTCCGAATTCCGTTTCTGTGAGTTGACTAAGCGATACAGGAAGTTGTTCGTCTCTGAATTGCGTTTGGATACAACCGGGGACCGACAACGGCATAAATCTGGACTGTTGGTGTATTTGGACAATCCGTAATCTCCTTGATGTAATTGAGACAGAAGATATGCGAACACTTCTCTACTTTTCTATAAAAAAAATACAATTATAATACTCGCCACGGTTCTAAAAGGTTCTGAAGTTAGTCACAAATAGCGTCGCAAATGCATATTTTAGAGCCGTCCTGGTTTTTTTTGTGGGAAAGGAAGACTCCCACCACCTCACAGTTACCGGCACAGAACGTGCGCTCGTCGGTGATTAGTTATCGCTGGTAATCGTGTCACTTGTCGCTTTCCTGCTATAAAGTACAGTCCAGTACGCTATTGTTAAGTTGTTTCTTTGATTGTTAATTGATCAAGATGCCTAATACAGTTTTGCATAGACAAGCACGAAAAATAATTTTCTGGATGACTTTATGCAAGGAATTAGACCTTCAGATTAAAGAAAAATTAAAAATAATAATATAGTGCGAGTTTGTTGTTTTTCAACCGACTGTTCTTGCGCAAGCTTCCATTTGCATCTAACTTCAGAACCTTTTAGAGCCGTGGCGCGTATTATACTTTATCTTTTTGATTCAAAAGTCTAGACAATTGGTAAAACTACTCAAGACCACGGCCAAGACCACGAAGGAAAGATAATACGCCATGCTAAAAAAATGGCTTCGATTTGGTGGACAAACTATAGTTCGTGAACAACCGTTTTATCACTTACTTTCCGTTATCTGATTACGATGAAATTTTGCATTCAAGTGTAGTTCTGGTAACAATACACTATTATGGTAATAAGCTGATCAACCCGGCATCGTCCGGATGCGAATCGTGCTCTTAAAATTTCACTCGCTTCTTGTTAACTGATTGCGTTTAAATTTTGTACACATGTATTAGTTCCGAAAACAATAACCTTTCACTGAGAGAGTTGAAAACTGTTTAAAAGTATGCGTCCTTTGAACTATCAAACGAAAATATGATTTCTTTTTTAAATAACCCGATTAAAACATCTGCTATTTAATTGTACACTAAGACTGCGCTTAACGCGGGAGAAACGTTCCAATAAGTTCCTACGTTATACGAAACAGCGCTAAACGAAGTCATTTTAATTCGTAGATAACAGACATAAGTGAAACAGAACTGAGAATAAGAAAATTTATTAGTTTTTTTGTTTAATTTTGTAACACCACATGTCTACCGCAGTTGTAAATGAAACGTCAAGTTGAAATACCAATTGACCACGGCCTATACAAGACCGGAAGCCAAGAAGTTTTGCAGAGAGAGGCAAATTCTGAAAATGCTTAGATCTATCCAGGTTATGACTATCTAAGTCTAAATTGTGTCAAAAATTAAGAATTATACACAAAGTTAAAAGTCTTTGTATATAGTAAGTGTTGATCCAATATAGAATGTCACTGTTAAGGAAGGTTTGAATTGAGGATATAAGCTTTACCAAAGTTTTGCTAGTGGCCAACGTTTCGAAAAATGTATTTTCTTCTTCAGGGCCTTAAGCTGGTCAAATAGTGGTAAATTGAATATGAATATGAATATTTATTTGTAAAAGAGACTTACAAAGAGTCTATTACATTGTCAAGTTAAAATAATTACAAGTCATTCAGACTATAACAGTTTTTTCCTAATAAAAATTTTTTTAATGCGCACGCAAATTTGTTATGATCTATTATATTCATTTAATCATTCGGGATCATATTGTGCACTCGTATTATGGCGTTAGTGATACCACGATTTATAACAGTTAATGAGCTGTTATTTATTTTCAATTTTTCCTTATTTCTTGTGTCATATTTATGGTTATAGATGTTATTTCCAAAAAATTCTGGATTGCCTTTAAAGAACTTACTGCATTCCAATATGTATAGATCATAGATAGTTAGTAATTTTACTTTTTGAAAGAGGGGCTTGCACTGTTCTCGTATTGTAACTCCCGCCATTGTACGAATGCATCTTTTTTGAAGTATTAAAATTCTTTTTGTGTCTACACTATTTCCTCAAAACATAATTTCAAACTGTATGACAGACTGAAAGTATGCATAGTAAACACTCAATAGAGTTCTAATAGTATACATGCTTGTATACTATTAGAACAATTGACCACCATTTGACCAGCTTAAGGCTCTGAAGAAGAAAATAAATTTTTCGAAACGTTGACCACTAGCAAAACTTTGGTAAAGCTTATTTCTGATCCTCAATCCAAACCTTCCTTCACAGTGACAAAGTTAAAACTTGATTAATTCGTAACTATATTGTTTTTTTAATGATTGCTATAATTTATTGGCAAACCTCGTGGTCATCATCGGGCATAGCAAGCGCCGGCGTCATCGCAAAGCACAACTGGAAGACAAGCAAGGCCAAGGTGACGAAGATTACTGTGTTGTAGTATCTGTCATTAATTTCATCAGCTGTCCTGGTGATCGCCGCCATTGGAATCGATTATGCTTTTGCCTTAAAAATGTTTGTGTCTTACAAAAAAACTCTAAAAAAATATATTAACCAGCTTCAAATAAGCCATTAAAATGCTTTTATTATCTTCACCTATATGTTTGTTTGTAGCGGAACCTTTGAACGTGAAATTCATCTATTTCAAAACGTCAGAATAAAATAAAACTTTGCATACTTATCAAGGACCGATGACAATACAATAATTTAATAGGTGTGTCCCATTATCCTGACCAGGACCATCAGGATAAAAAATAGTTTAAAAAAGCACGCTTTTTAATTATAAAAAATCGGTTCACAAAAACTGGAGATATGAGGTAACATATATACAGTCAAAATCTGTTATAACGACATCAAAGGGTCTACTCATATTTGGTCGTAAAACCCGATAGTCGTAACAACCGGTGATGTTTTCGAGGCACAAAGTAATATTTTATTAAGTATGTAGTATTATTGAATGTGTAGGTACATATAAATCCATAGATATTAATAGGAATAATTCGAGTTGTTATCGTCCATGATGTTATATGTTTATGGATAGTGGATAATTGGACATAAATAAATTAAAATTCTAAGTTTTCTAAATTTGCTACGTTTCGTAGGTTAGTTTCCTACTTCTTCAGGCAAGCTTTAATTAAAATAGGATACAATCCTATTTTAATTTATCCTATTTTAATTAAAGCTTGCCTGAAGAAGTAGGAAACTAACCTACGAAACGTAGCAAATTTAGAAAACTTAGAATTTTAATTTATTTATGTCCAATTACCCACTATCCATAAAAAAATAGGAATAATATTGACATTATCATTTTTTTTGTATTCATAAAATTTGTAATTTTAGTCTGTTTGGAACACTTCTGTGCGTACGATATTTCTTTACAATACAGCTGGTCGTTCTAACAGATATAATTCTCCGAAGATATTACATTAAATGTAGTCGCTTAATGCGGTATGTCGTAATAAGCAATGTCGTAAAAAGCAGTGTTTTTTATAAGGCGGTCATATAGCATTCAGCCAGGACCTATGATTTTGGTCAATATAACCGGTATGTTGTTCTAAACGATGCCGTCGTAAACGGTTTTGACTGTATATAGAAATATGTTTTTTTAAAGTTATTTCGAAACTTATTATTTTCTCGAAAGTGGCACTACCTACGATAATGATCATGTTGTCACATTATGCCCCTCTCCGATTCGAGCAACTTTTAATGAGAACATGTTTTTGTATCTCATGAAATGTGGGAGATCCAACGGTGACGACATTAAAATGGAAAACAGGTCCAGATGACAAAATTGGTAGCTTCAAAAAATATATATAAATAACTTACCTCGATGTATTAAAAACTTGCGATTGTTAAAATAACAAAATAGCAACACTCAATCACTATTGCAACTAAAGTTAGTCGATGACAGCAAGTTGTTTGAGCAGTACCGATGTTTTGATTGCGCAAAGACGTCCCGACGGTGGTTAAATAGCCGTAGGGCTGGGAGCACGTCGCGCTCCGCGGGGCAATCAGGCGCGCGTATTTATGCACGCCCCCAACATGGGGGAAAAGGTGGGATACTGTCGTGGGTGGCAAATTGCAAAACGCCAGTAGAGATAAAAAACAGAGTTGCTCGATCATAAAAAAGTGGCGCATATACTTTATGTACGCGGGGCAGAAATTATACTTCACTGTAACAGAGAAATGAGACGTGTCATCTATGAATACAAAGTAAAAGACCGAGCTGGGTAGAGTAGTGGTACAGCACTAGACTCGCATTCGGGAGGTACGGGTTCGATTCCCGGCAGGGGCAGATGTGGCTAGGACTTTTTCCTACAGCCTCTCGCCGAGAAACGTTAATTCCTGTACCGGCCATCTTGATTGAGGTTTTCCATGGTTTCCCTCAATTAATTCCAGATAAATATCGAGATGGTTCCTTATTTGAAGCCATGGCCGATTACCTATCAAACTCCTAGTTCTAAAATTACCTACCTTATCCTAATTTCCTATAATTCCTTCATTCGCCCATTGCTATTATATAAGTTGAAGTTTTAAAAAATGTATAGAAAATAACGGGAGATGGTAAATGGAAAATAGTAATGGTGCGAATAGCGTCTGTTATGACATAAAGTCGAGAAACGGACGTTAAACGCATTATTATTATTATTACAAAGTAAAAGTATACTGCATCGAAAAGTCAACGATTTCAACCTTGGGAATAGTACTTATTTACTTTGGATAATAGATCGACATTGTAGCCGACAGATGAGACGTGTCATCTGTGAATACAAAGTAAAAAAACCCGGGTCGCAGTGCCAAAGCCCTGCCGACAATATAGTGTATTTGCTAATACAGGCAGTGTGGCTTTATTATGCGAACTTAAGTTGGATTTTGGACAAAATAAAAAATTTAACTCCTTAATACACCCCTTAAAATTACCTTTTTTTCTTAATAGCAATATTATTGTCGATCAAAGGTCTACACCAAATTAAATACACCCTTCAGTAAATAAGTCACTATCTGCAAACTAGTATTTTCAAAAAAATTGAAAATCCAGTCCTGTCGAGCCGATTGTATTAAAATTTTAGGAGGACTTTTTAATTGTTATTAAAAGGTTATATTTCAATTTTGAAACGATTCTGAGAATTTTTTAGGTATTTTTGGGTCCAAAAACTTTTTCCAACCCTTAAATGTTCGAATGCAAAAAGGTCTAATAATACACATAATATACAATCAAATAAAACAATGCAAATTTCAACACTGAAAAACAACCGATGGTAGCTGTGGAAGTGTCGCGTGATTAAGAAATGTCGAAGTTTGCATTTCGAAAAAATATGTTCATAAGCCTGGAAAAAAAATGTCACGGAGATCCTAACTGAAATTTAACGCGTCGCGAAAGATAGAAGAGGAACGATGGATCCCAATATAATTACCATAACCAAAGAACACATAACAACCTTGTTATTAGTGTATTTGCCATATGGCAACATACACTATTGGCGTCGGTCGGATGGCGGGACCTAGGGGTCGGACCAAAACCAAAATTTCTCGACGTTTCATAACCTCCTAAACACTTTGGCACCATTTTTAAAAATGTTTATATATATATAATATATATATATATGTATATATATATTTATATATATATATATATATATATATATATATATATATATATATATATATAAGCGTATATATATTATATATATATATATATGTGTGCGGGCAATAACTTCCGAAAGAGTTAATTGATTTTAACGAAATTTGGCCCACGTGTTGAAATCCATCACCGCAAGAAGCCTATTTAAAATAGGCGTAATCGGGGCATTTTAAGGGTAGTTTTTAGGGGTTGAAAAACGTTTTTGGGCCCCAAAATACCGAAAAAATTCTCAGAATCGTTTCAAAATTGACATTTAACCCTTTAGTAGCAATTAGAAAGTGTCCCTAAAATTTTAATAAAATCGGCAGGACCGGACTTACAAATTTTATGAAAACACTAGTTTGCAGATAGGGAATTATTTGCTGAAAGTTGTATATAATTTGGTATAGAGGTTCGATTGATAATATTATTGCAATTAAGAAAAAAATGTTATTTTAAGGGGTGTATTAAGGAGTCAAATTTTTTATTTTGCCCAAAAACCAACTTAAGTTCGCATAATAGTGCCACACTGCCTGTATAAGCAAATACACTATATTGTCGGCAGGGTTTTGGCACTGCGACCCGGGTTTTTATTAGTTAATAATAAAATAACTCTGCAGTCTGAATTGTTCCAGTCAACAGAAAACATCCTTTCAAGTTAATCGAAAGCATTTTTTTATTCAGAGATTTCAATTGGCTAGAAAGTCTACAGAAAAATTTAAAAAAAACTCACCAAAGTAGATTCATTGCAGGATGCTATCTGAAACAAAAGAGACATTTCTATTAATTTGTATTCCATTATTTTCATAAAAAATAGTGAAGGCGTTTCAGACCAGCTGGAATTTGCGCTGCCATTCCGAATTCAATTCGGATTCAATTTTTTCCCCGGAATTCGTTAGTGAAAAACCTTCATAAGCGAAAAAGAGATCGCGGTCCCTTGAACTCTTGCTTTCCAGGTTCTACTGTATATAATGATATAACCCACTAATATATTTAACGCCAGATACCTGTGGTACCAGAAAATGTCTATCATTGTATGATCTTACATTTATTTTGAGTTTTCCAAAAGGTCTTATTGTTTCGTGAAGTGAATAGTGAATGTATTCAGTGACCATCTTGCTTAATGATACAAATCCACCTTAACATCAAATTAAAATGGCGGATAAATCTGAAGAGCATCTTCGGGTTTAATGTGCTCATAAAAACATGCAGTAAATAATTTAAATTAAAACCAGCTTTTCATCACGTATTGAGTATAAAAAAGAAATGATAATTAAAAAAATTATGTTGCAATGCGATTTCATGTTGAGCTTCTTTCTTTCCTTACATAGTTACATATTATAAATTAAAATCCCCCACCGTCCTGGGTAATCTCGAAAACTACTGTGTGGATTTTCATGCGGTTTTCACCAATAAAAACAAGGATTATCTAGGAAGGTTATAGGCTATAATTTATCAACATTTTGCTAAAATAATATACCGGTATGATGATATTTGTGAATGAAATCCAAAAAAAAAATAGTCTCTCCTAAAAGCTTCCATGACATGTGCTTCATAAATAGTTAAAGTTACACAAAAATAATGTAATTGTTCCTCTTAAAAAGTTAAAAAAAGTCCGCGATAGCATATGTCTATCCTTTAAAATTGACTCACAATAACCATTTTTATGATTTTCAAATTTGATCTAAAATAATGTTTTATTTGCGAAGGTGTTTTTAACGACATGGAATAAATTCTTATTTAAGTAAATATGTTAAGCACCTTAAATATTAAGATTAAGAAGTAGATTTATTTTTTCAAAAATATACATATTCTGCATATTACATCTTTTACATTGTGAAAAATAATAGATACATCTAAAGGGATCCCCGTGCTAGATGTACCTTACAAAAAAACCTTTAAATGTCTCTGAAAATAATTATACCATATGTATTATAAAATTTTTAAATGCAATGAACTGAAGAAGAATTATTATGTTATTATATATAAATATAAATATGAAATTATTATTATATTATTATTTTAAAATATCAAAAAAATATTCAACATTTTCAACAGTGAGTAGCCATGATTTTGAATGCTTATTAAACTTGTAACTAGCTATTTTAGAAATATGTTTAGGCAGTTTATTATAAAAATATTTATTGATAACTGGCTCGATTGATAGCTGTAGTATCCATTTATTTAAAAACAAACAATTTTTACGACGTTTCGGTAATGTCGGTTTAAACCATGGTCTTCAGGTTCACATTGTTTTAGTTGTGCACCTGAAGAAGACCATGGTTTAAGCCAAAACGTCGTAAAATTGTTTGTTTTTTAATAAATGGATTGTGAGACCAATCGTTTGTTTTATTATTATTAATAATAATAATAATAATAAAAATGCATTTAACGTCCATTTGTCGACTTTCATGTCATAACAGATGCCATTCGCAGTTCGCACCATTACTATTTTCCATTTTACCACTTCCCGTTATTTTCTACATTTCTAAAACTTCAACTTAACTTAATTATAGGAAATTAGGATAGGAAAGGTAATTTTTGAACTGGAAGTTTAATAGGTAAAAGGTCATGGCCTTGAATATGGATATTTATCTGGAATTAATTGAGGGAAACCATGGAAAACCTCAATCAAGATGGCCGGTACAGGAATTATCGTTTCTCGGCGAGAGGTAGTAGGAAAAAGTCCCAGCCACATCTGCCCCCGCCGGAATTGAGTATTTGAATTTAAAAAAAACTACTTTTTTTTTTATTTTTTAAATAATATATATCGTAAATAATATTGAAGAACGAAAAGAAAAAAAATTAAGCCATAGGTAATTAATAACAAATTAATTAAAATGTATAAAACTTCAAAAGATATCACGTGATTACAAAACGTACCAGGAATATTTGTGACGTCAAAATGAAGTTGTGCATTTGTGTATGGCTTTATAATACATACTATCAAAGTAACCATGGCAACCAGAACCATAAAAACATTTTGACGTCACAGAGGTTTTTGGCGCGTTATCGGATCTTAGCTTAAACATTATTTTTAAAACAAAATATATAACTTTTACATTATAAAATTAAACAAAATAATATAAAAGTAGTTTCGCTATAAAACTTGTATGTGATCTTTCCATTTATGTAAAAAAAAAATTCATTCAAAAACCCTATTCGAATCCGTTCCTCCCGAATGCGAGTCTAGTGCTGTCACCACTACTCTACCCAGCTCGGTGTTTGTTTTATTATTATTAAATATTTAATTTAGATTAAAATTGCCCTTTACATCATTTTGCCCTTTTTAAACACACCCATTTCCAACGGCCGCTGCAGCGGCCGACACTATCGTCTGTTTTCGGGCAATGGCACGTTATTGGCACGAAACCGTCGTGACAAATGGCATCGGTTATTAACTCTCGATGTGGAGAATTTATTACCGTTAAGACGTTTCTATGTGTTGGAAGATCAATTAAACTGTTACACATCTGTCAAGTGTCAGTTAAACCTCGATGGCATTTGCCAGTTAAGGATTATTTGGACTACCTGATCTGATATGCCAATGATATGTCATTCATACCGCTTATTTACTGAGTGTTGTTCCACAAACGTTATTCATTTGTTGTTATTATAAAACACTGCGCTGACATCGGACGGTCAATTAAATGGTTAGTTATCTAGGCAACACTGACGTACTGTCATCAAAATGTTGAGTGCGAAATTTAAACACTGTTTAATCTCAACGGGATGCAGTGATGTACTTATTCACAATTCTTGAAATTTAGACCAATTGAAGACTAAAATACGAAATGCATCAAGAGATATAACACCTCTTCAGTTAAGTAACGTTTTGAAGAATTTTCATGACCGTTTAGGGCATTGCTTGGCAGTGAATAGAGGAATTTTCAAAAATTTATTTTGACTAGTTAAAAAAAAATCATAATATCTTGTGTATTTATTATTATTTGTATTCCTATGTTCTATTTTAAAATAAACGCGTAATTACATTGCTGTCAGAAATGTTATTGTGTAACCATGTAAACGGAAATTTGTATGTTCCATCTTAAAATAAATTCACGGTATATACGTAGCTATATTTTAGACAAATATTATATTAATGTGCCTTTTTATAACTTAAACTTTACCAAAAAATAAAATTGAGTTGTTTGATTATCTAAGGTTGCAGTACATTGTGTGAATACTATGGTATAAAAGTTTGTTGATAGATTAACTCAAATTCTTTAATAATTCATCGCTTTACCGAGCTGGGTAGAGTAGTGGTGACAGTACTAGACTTCCATTCGGGAGGTACTGGTTCGAATACCGGCGGGGGCATATGTGGCTGGGACTTTTTCCTACTGCCTCTCGCCGAGAAACGATAATTCCTGTACCGGCCATCTTGATTGAGATTTTCCATGGTTTCCCTCAATTAATTCCAGATAAATATCGAGATGGTTCCTTATTCAATGCCATGGCCGATTACTTATCAAACTCCCAGTTCAAAAATTACCTATCCTATCCTAATTTCCTATAATTCCTTCATTCGCCCATTACTATTAGTTAAGTTGAAGTTAGAAATGTAGAAAATAACGGAAAGTGGTAAAATGAAAAATAGTAATGGTGCGAATGGCGTCTGTTATGACATAAAAGTCGACGTTAAACGCATTATTATTATTATATTATAATTAATTCATCGCTTTAGAAATGTCTCTAAAATTTGCTTTTCAATCTGACAGTCCTAGGTGAAATACTTATTCTGAAAAAATAAAATATCGTAAAATTTTGAAAAGTAAAATTTGACCTTAATTAGTACTGTTGGGTCCATTTGAGACAACATTAATATTCTACATTGCCGACCACAACATTGTTTTGTTTTGAATTCCTATATAAGCAACGTTTAAGAAACAAACAAGTATAGATTATAATTTTCATTCTCGTCTTATTTAAACCAAATTTTATTGTTTTATTTATTTTTGAAATTTAACTTCTTTAGCGACGTATCTATTTGAAAACAGTAAGAAATCGAGGGCAAGTAGAACTGTTACATAAAGGGGAAGTTAGTTTGTTTCCTAAATTACATGAAACTGGCAAGGACAAAAGTTTATAGTGTGTTGGTAAGTATGTGTAAATATTATTAACTATTAAATATTAAAAACTAAAGAAGTTAAACTTCTTATGTGAGCTTATGGGGGTGAGGCTCATTATAATCATATATATTAATACGTTAAGGTTAAGATGTTTGCCTCCCTTTTTCAAAAAAACCACACAATTGCTCCACATAAATTTTATATCATTTTATAGATAATTGCTTGCTCTACCGACATCAACAAGTAAAAAATTTATTATTGCTTTCGTTTTTGTAAATTTATTAATTATTAAAATTATATATATAGATATACATTAAGACACAATACAGCAATGCTGCCATCTGACGGTTCTAACTTTGAAACATCAACATGATTGACGGTCGGTAAATTTTTTTTTGTTTAATTTTTAATCAAAATTCACGTATAAATACTTTTCGTATGGCGGCGCTTCAGCTCAACGTTTTCGATACTTGCGCCTCTATATGACAGTTTTAGAAAAAGATTTTCTTGAACCGTCACTGAGCTTCATAATGTAATACAACAAAAAGAAGAAAGTTATAAAGAGTGTGAGAAATTAAAAACGAATTTTAGTGCGAATTATTCGCACAGGTAACGCTAGTTTTTTTTAATTTCATATCAATAGATCAAATTGATCATTGTAGTACCATTCCCCTCTAGTGGGTTGGAATAGTAAAATCTCCTTTGTTTCTCGATTACAGTTTGTGGGGAAATAAGTAGGCTTCGAGGATATATCCTTGAATCCTGATTATTTTGCCACAAATTCGACATAAGCGGTCTTAAATTTGCCTTACAATAGTGTAAAAATATAAGCATGACATCAATCTCGAGTATTTAATAGTTGCCTATCTCTCAAATCAATAATTTATAGACATCCAGTATAAGCAATGAACGTGTATCAGTTCCCGTTACACAAGAAGCACCCACTAATAATTTACTCGTCTGATTTTTTTTAGGAGAGAGAATTAATTTGAAATATTGTCGCTCGACAAGTTTTTTATCCAGCAAAAAAAGGCATTGACCTTGCTTCTACGTGTTCAAAGGTAAACGACCATACAAGGATTTCATTTTATCAAAGATTGCAATAACCGTCTCTACATTATAATGTACATATTAATTATATGTTTAAACTGTGAAATCTCTTCAAAGCGAAAACACATCTGTTAAAAAGAATTAATTGGTAAGAATATGCTTAATAATAGTTAAGATCTAAGTTTCCCTCAATAGCAATATTTCGTAAATCTTAACTAACACACGATGTCCATCCGGTTCTAACCACCAAACAAATGCTGACTGACTCTAAGCTACATTTTCATCAGACTTTCAGGCCATGCGCGATGGTGCAGAGCCTCAGAAGTCGCTGACGAATCACTCGAAGATTTTCAGTTAAGTAGTTTCGGAATTTGCTATCTACGTAACGTATTTCCAAAGTTCTCTGCGTTTTCGGCACGGGTTAAACTGTATAAATTGAGCTGAAATTTTAAGCTAATCATTTTTTCAATATAAAGAACCATTTCAGTGGGTACCAACTCAAAAACTTTGAAAAAAATTGGCATATACAAATAAGGGCCAGTCTAATAGACTGGCCCTTATTTTGACAAGTTGGAAATTGTCACATGCTAACCTTTAAAATGGTTCTTTACATTGAAAAAATGATTATCTGAAAATTTCAGCAAGAATGATTAAAATTAACCCGTGTCGAAAACGCTGCAACGGTTATCGGTTATCATTAGCATTACGTTCCGTAGTGCAAGTGAGTAACATTGTCTATGACTTAACACCAACCGATTTCTATCTTAAAGAAGTCCTAAGGTATGTTTAAGAGGAGAATTGATTTGTCCAGATCCATAGGAAAAGTTAATTTTTTATATCCTAAACACAAAGTTAAGTAGTTCTGGAATTTGCTTTCTACGTAACGTATTTCCAAAGTTCTCTGCGTTTTCGGCACGGATTAAACTGTATAAATTGAGCTGAAATTTTAAGCTAATCATTTTTTCAATATAGAGAACTATTTCAGGGGATAGCAACTCAAAAAATTTGAAAAAAAATTGGCTTACATATATAGGCGATATATGTATCTGTTACCTATGGACTCCAAAACGGCTGGATGAAATTTTCAGGCAATCTTCAGATTAACCCAGCGGGTGATCCTGTGAAGTTTAGTAACGGTGATTTTAATTTTTTTTTTTCGATTTATGAACATTCACAATTAAAAGCGATTGAATTCGCGCAAATTCAATACACGTTGAGAATTTTATGATAATAATTCTCATCTTTTATGGCTATAGATAATTAGATAATTAATGCTACCCGTGCTAAGCCGGACCGGGCCGCTATATTATATAAAGGCGAAAGTCTGTCTGTCTGTTACCTTTTCACGGCTAAACCGCTGAACCAATTTATCAAGAACTTAGACTGCATCCTGAGGAAGGACATAGGCTACATTTTGTCTCAAAAAAATTAACACTAAGGGGGTGAAATAGGAGATGAAATTCTATTAATCTATATCACGATATCTTCGGAGTTATTAGACCTCCAGGCTTGAAATTTGGCAGGCATGCTTCTTTTGTTGAGTTTTACAGAAATTGACTCCCAAGGCGGGGTTGCGGGGGCATTATAGATATAGATTGTAGATTATAGACGCTCAACATCTGAGATCATCAGCGCTTACAGATATAATAATCCCGTTTTTGAACTCTACCTAAAAGGTCTCTTATATAGCCATCCACAAAAAATGGTTTCCTAAAATCGGCTTCTAAAGAATGGAAAGGGGGGAGGTTCAGGGGTGTCAATATTATATTTTTTAAACTACTGTTCCGATGAACTTAAAAAGCATAAAAAATACAACTAAATTTCGAGTCAATAGGAATAGGGATGTTGACTGTATTAAAAAAAAAACATAATTTTAACAAAAAGTAGTAGTTTCTATGATATAAATACTAAAAAACACTATATTTTTCCTTATTTTTAAGGAATTTAATTAATATTTAATAAATAAAACCTAATAAATTCACTCTCAAGTCACGTGACAACAGACACCAATCAGAGCGCATGACGTCATATGTTCAGCTGCTGTCAAAAAAATGTCATTGTTTGGTTAATATTTAGTGTGTAATTTATTATTATTTGTTTATAAGAAACGTCAAATTACATGTAACTATAGCAACGACTATACGAAACAACTTTTCATCACCTCAGTTTACTAACGTTTATGAGCACAGAATACGCATCTATAGGATGGTAGCTCCCGTGTAAACTTTTGAGCCTCCTTTGGTATGAACAGGTGACGTCACGCGACTAGTATTGGCGTTTTGGACCGAAATTTGAAACGGGATTTAAAATACATGATATTTAAGGCCTGAGTTGTATTTAAATAAAAATAATAAATATTTGTGGCAATATTAGGTATACTTATGCACGATTTAAAACACTTTCCCAAAAATAGTCAACATCCCTATTGTACTTTAAAAATTAGAATATGTTAATTATTGACAACTCTGTACCTCCACTCCTTAGTAGACAATTTTAGGAAATGAAAGACTTAAAAAGTATAAAAAATATAACGACTAAATTGAGAAGTCTTGCATCCGGGCGAAGCGAAACCGGGCCGCTAGTAATTTGTAAAAAAATCGAAATTATACCAGACTTGGCAAACTTAGCACTTATTGTGTGCTGCACGCCTTTTTCTGTCAACAAATTATTGCTATTTTGTTTTTGTTTATGATTATTCGGTTTATTAGTTTATTACTAAACCTGTGGTTATGTTCAATGAACTTTATAACGATATATACAATAAATCACCGCGTTAATAGAGTGGAAGACTCGGCACAAGTTGATCAACGTAAATATTAAGGAATGTTGCGAACATAAATTAAATAAAAAAACCAGCCGTAATAATGTACAAGTATACCAACATGAAAACAAAAATAATATATACATTTAGATGTGACACACCTGTGTGAAATACCAACCAAAAGAATGAATCAGTAACTATTCAATCTCCGACCATAGTTCCTCTGGTTTTGGGTGACTGTCGCAAACAGTCAGCGGTGTAGCTAAAACCACGAAGTAAAATAGGGATGTTGACTATTTTTGGGAAAGTGTTTTAAATCGTGCATAAGTACCTAATATTGCCACAAATATTTATTATTTTTATTTAAATACAACTCAAGCCTCAAAAATCATGTATTTTAAATCCCGTTTCAAATTTCGGTCAAAAACGCCAATACTAGTCACGTTACGTCACCTGTTCATACCAAAGGAGGCTCAAAAGTTTACACGGGAGCTACCATCCTATAGATGCGTATTCTATGCTCATAAACGTTAGTAAACTGAGGTTATGAAAAGTTGTTTCGTAGTCGTTGCTATAATTATATGTGATTTGACGTTTCCTATAAACAAATAATAATAAATTACACACTAGATATTAACCAAATAATGAAGTTTTTTGACATCGGCTGAACATATGACGTCATGCGCTCTGATTGGTGTCTGTTGTCACGTGACTCGAGAGTGATTTTATTAGGTTTTATTTATTAAATATTAATTAAATTCCTTAAAAATAAGGAAAAATATAGTATTTTTTAGTATTTCTATCATAGAAATTACTACTTTTCGTTAAAATTATATTTTTATTTGAATATAGTCAACATCCCTATTATAGAGGTAGTAAAACGACGTAGGGTTTTTCAAGATTTTTGCCTCCACAAAATTATATAATGTCAAATGGGTGGATAGGATTTTAATCTCGGATTTTCGAGATCTCGCAATTCTGAAATTTCGATCAAAATTTTTAAATATACTTATATTATTTCAGAAACTGACGAAATAACTTGTGGATTAATTAATTGAATTAATTCAAGGATTAAAAATTAACTATTTGTTTCCTCATTTTCCGACCAGAAAGATGCTCTTAATATAATTATTTTTATCTTTAAAGTTCAATTCCAAATATATGTTATAATAGAAAACAGTATCACCGGTAATTGGAATAAAAATAAATCAATTTAAACACTCATTGATTGCAACGTTTCGTCTTTTCTTTAATTAAGACTTTTTCAAGCTGTCAATATGTTTAAACGATAGTTAAACTATGATATAATATACAATTTGGCATTAGAAAAAACAATTATTAAAAATTTTTCTAATGGCAAATTGTATATTATATCATAGTTTAACTATCGTTTAAACATATTGAGAGCTTGAAAAGTCTTAATTAAAGAAAAGACGAAACGTTGCAATCAATGAGTGTTTAAATTGATTTATTTTCATTATTCCAATTACCCGTGATACTGTTTTCTATTATAATTATTTTTCCTAGTTATAAAAAATGATTGCAAGTTTTTTTTTTTAATTCAATATTCGAAATGTTTACAATTATTATTACTTCATAAAGTGTCGATTTTTTTGTTTGCTTGCCTCACTCGAAGTTTCATTCAACATTTTTCTGTTAATAAATCCCTAATTTCGATTTAAAAAACACGATATTAGTTTAATTAGCGAAACGTGGGTCGTGATTTTATTTTTAAATCTTACTGTTTTTTAGTGTATTTGCCATATGGCAACATACACTATTGGCGTCGGTCGGATGGCGGGACCTAGGGGTCGGACCAAAATTTCTCGACGTTTCATAACCTCCTAAACACTTTGGCACCATTTTTAAAAATGTTTATATATATATATATGTATATATATATATATATGTATATATATATATATATATATATATATATAAATATATATATATATATAAATATTTATATACATATATATATATATATATATATATACATGTGTACGCGCAATAACTTTCGAAAGAGTTAATTGATGTCAACGAAATTTGGACCACGTGTTGAAATCCATCACCGCAAGAAGCCTGTTTAAAATGGGCCTAATCGGGCTATTTTAAGGGTAGTTTTTAGGGGTTGAAAAATGTTTTTGGGCCCCAAAATACTGAAAAAATTCTCCGAATCGTTTCAAAATTGAAATTTAACCCTTTGGTAGTAATTAAAAAGTGTCCCCAAAATTTTAATAAAATCGGCCCGACAGGACCGGATTTACAAATTTTATGAAAACACTAGTTTGCAGATAGTGACTTATTTATTGAAGGGTGTATTTAATTCAATGTAGACGTTAGATTGATAATAATATTACAATTAAGAAAAAAAATGTTATTTTAAGGGGTGTATTAAGGGGTTAAATTTTTTATTTTGCTAAAAAACAAACTTAATTTCACATAATAAAAGTATAAAACCACAAGGCCCTATACAAGCAAATACACTATATTGTCGGCAGGGTTTTGGCACTGCGACCCGGGTTTTTTTTTTCTTTTAAGTAGAATGTTGATATGGTGACCAGAAATACTAATGTCGTAGACAGACATAAACTGAAATGAGGTGTAAAACCGTAAAGTCATAAAACAGTAATGTAATAATAAATTAAGAAAAAAAGATGGTTGTAAATTAATTTGAAGAAGACCGCAAGATAACAAAATGATATATGTATAATATACTCAATAAATAGAAGCTTCTGTTTCTACTTTTCTATATAATAGTCCAGGGAAACTTCGGAATAATTTCTGGAAAGCTGAATTTTGGTATGAACTTTGATATTGAGGCAGGCCCGTAGCCAGAAATTTTGTTCGGGGAGGCTAAGGTGATTTTTACTCGAAATTAATTTAGCACGTTCAAAAAGTAAAGTTTTTGATATCAATACACTATTAATCAAACATGTTCTTTATCAAATAGGGCACTGTTTTGCATGACACATGAGTCATTGACATATTTTTACGACGTTTTTTATAATGTATAATTTACGTAAACAATAAATCCATAATACATGTATCTTAATGCATCAAATATATAGAACTTAATTGTCTCACAAAAAACTTTAATACTTGTGAAAATCAGTACTGTTTTACTATTTTTCTCAAAATATTCTTTTTTGCTATGTGCTAGAATTTTCAATTTTTCCAGAATTTCGGGGGGGGGGGGGGCTTCAGCCCCCTCAGCCTCCTCCCTGGCTACGTGCCTGTATTGAGGTTCTAAACAAAATATCTGTCGATCTGAGTTGCGTTAAAAATTTTACACGGGGTCAGAAATCACCTAAAACGGTTTTTCGTGAATATCTTGTTTATTTGAAATAGTTGTTGTATATTGTTAATTTTTAGTAATTGTGTGCCATTATTAGTGTATTTGCCATATGGCAACATACACTATTGGCGTCGGTCGGATGACGGGACCTAGGGCTCGGACCAAAATTTCTCGACGTTGAAGTTAATTTATCTTAACGAAATTTGGCACACATGTTGGAATCCATCACTGCACGAAGCCTATTTAAAATGGGCCCAATCGGGCCATTTTAAGGGTAGTTTTTAGGGGTTGAAAAATGTTTTTGGGGCCCAAAATACCGAAAAAATTCTCCGAATCGTTTCAAAATTGATATTTAACCCTCCGGTAGTAATTAAAAAGTGTCCCTAAAATTTTAATAAAATCGGCCCGACAGGACCGGACTTACAAATTTTATGAAAACACTAGTTTGCAGATAGTGAATTATTTACTGAAAGTTGCATATAATTTGGTATAGAGGTTCGATTGATAATAATATTGCAATTAAGAAAAAAAAAATATTTTAAGGGGTGTATTAAGGAGTCAAATTTTTTATTTTGCTCAAAAACCAACTTAAGTTCGCATAATAAAGCCACACTGCTTGTATAAGCAAATACACTATATTGTCGGCAGGGTTTTGGCACTGCGACCCGGGTTTTTTCTTTTTTTTACTGTTGTTCACTTTTCATTTAATATGTCTTTAAAAATAAATAAATAAATAACAATCTCTTTTACAGAAACAATATCAATTATCAAATTTGTAGCTTAGGAAGGCTTCCTACAAAAAAGAAAATAAGACTTTTATTCGTAAGAGTAACCATTTAGGTCTTTAGGATTCACAGAGGTGTAACAAACAGTAATGATTATTAAGTTTTTTATTTGTCCACAATAATTTGACAAAGGCTTATTCAATACAGGTGTAACCTTAGAACAATCCTATATATCTTTCAACTTTGTGTATGTTATACGATATTGCATGTTATTTTTTATATAATTTTTGAAAGAATGAATTCTAATTTTAATTCTCAACGGTATATATACTATACTGATCTTAAAATTTTGAAAAATAGGGGATGTAGGGCATCACCAGCGTTGCCAGATTTTTTTTTGCCAAGTCGGGATTTTGGAAATTTTTGAGTGAAAAAAGCGGGATTCTTTCGTCGAAAGCGGGACATAGTAAAAAAACGTATATAATCAGAAGTTTTTAAATATTTATATTTTTATTTGAGTTCAAATTACGTTTACGTGTCAATAGACAGCAAAAATAGCCATAGAAAATGTATTTTAATAAAAATATGATATTTTAAATCAGATTTACCCTATCGTTAAATAGTTGAGTCTTATTCGTCTTCTGAATAAAAAAAAATAAAAAAAACAGAAATCAAAATCAAAAAAGTTTTATTCATTAGAAAAATATGGCGTTCAAAACAATAGTCTGAGAAGTGAGTGTTACAAATTGCAACTTACAATAAGAGAATAATTATTTACGCACGGTCGAGTTATTCCCGAAAAGCGGGACTGAGTCTGTCCCGCGCGGGACATTTAATTTTGATTTAAAAATCGGGACGTCTCACCAAAATCGGGACGTCTGGCAACGCTGGGCATCACCCAAGTTCACAAGAAAATCTGAACGAAAATCCTAAGTCTTAAAGTTCTCACGGAAAACGAAATAGTACGGAACCCTCTTCTCGCGAGTTCGACTCGCACTTGACCAGTTTTATTATTATTTTATGTACACGAAAAATCAATACATATAATCGAAAATTCCTGGACACCGTGTACACGTCTCATTGACAGTGAGGAGGCATCAACGCGCTGTTTCGAACCGAGGTTAATAATTGTAATCCCGTTAAAAGCAAGTTTTTTTACAAAGCAATTACGGCGAAAAGAATTAGCAGCCCAATTCAACGAACACAAAACATGTCGGGTTAATAGCATTGCTATATGAACAAATGCCTTTGTTATTGGGCATCCTTCAAGACTATAAACGAACAAAAAATATCTCGCTACATATAGTAGGAGAGTTGTCAGACATTTTTGGGTAGGTATTTGAGGCACTGTGAAAATTTGTACAATACCTCTTTAGTAATATCCGAATACAAAAACACAGACCTGGTTGAAGGGTAGCGGGGCTCAACCGACCCCCAAATTTTTAAATTAATAATAATAATAATAATTATAATGCGTTTAACGTCCATTTCTCGACTTTATGTCATAACAAACGCCATTCGCACCATTACTATTTTTTCATCTACTACTTCTCGTTATTTTCTACATTTTTTACAACTTCAACTTATGTAATAGCAATGGGCGAATGAAGGAATTATAGGAAATTAGGATAAGTTCGGCAATTTTTGAACTAGGAGTTTGATAGGTAATCGGCCATGGCCTCAAATAAGGAACCATCTCGATATTTATCTGGAATTAATTGAGGGAAACGATGGAAAACCTCAATCAAGATGGCCGGTACAGGAATTACCGTTTCTCGGCGAGAGGCAGTAGAAAAAAGTCCCAGCCACATCTGCCCCTGCCGGGATTCGAACCCGGACCTCCAGAATGCGAGTCTAGTGCTGTCACCACTACTCTACCCAGCACGGTAAAATTTTTAAATTAGCAAAAAAAAAAAAATTCGCAATAAAAAGTCCTTGAGGCATTTTGAAATTTTAATACCTTGAAATTTAATATTTAAGGACTTGAAAAATTTAAAGCCAGATTTCTTAATTGGGTCGAAAACTTAGCCTCATGTTTGCAAATTTATATTTTTAAAAAATTTAAAAAATATATTTGAAGCACGTTGAAATTTAAACAGAATAATATTGGTAACCAAAAATAGATAGATTCAAAAAAACAGGTCGGTGGGACATTCTACCTGCCAGGTAATTAAAAATTTGAGACTCGCTTAAGTCCCGCTACAATTCAGCCAGGTCTGAGTTTTTGTATTCGAATATTACTGAAGAGTTATTGTACAAATTTTCACAGTGCCTCAAACACCTACCCAAAAATGTCTAACAGCTCTCGGACTAATACCGAGTTCCGTCTGTATCTGATTGGTGCGTTTGAATTTATTGTTGACATAATGACGTATTATTATTGCTTCGAAGCAAATTATCAGTTTTGGAATATACTCTTTTAAGCGTACCCATAAGAAAAATCGGCCTACGTTAGTTTCTTTAGCTTAATTAAGATAAATAACGAATTAAACATCTTAAGTTTATTTAACGACCAGCGGAACGAAAGAGTTTTCTCGTGCACACTGATACGTAAGACTGCCGCCAACCAGTAGTAACTAACAGCTGTTATTGCGTATAACCTCAAAATTGCTCATTTGAAAGTTATTAGTCTTTTTATATATTGGTGAAAGTGCGGACTTTCGGTATGGTATGAAAAAAAATAGTGTACACCCACGAGCAGAAAGCTGAAAGTCCTGCACTGCGCGACATATGATGCCCTCGACTTCGCCTCGGGCATCATGTGGCGCAGTGCAGGAAACTCAACTTTCGGCTCTTGTGGTGTAATATACTATTACTTCATACATACCCTGTCGAAAGTACGTACTTGCGGCTACCTAACAATTATGCACTGTTGGAATTACTCGCATGTCGTCTGGAACGGCGAGCCGAAACAGTATTCTCGTGTACACTGATACGAAAGTACGTACTTTTGACCGGGTATGAAGAAAAACAGTATACACCATACGACCAGAAAGTTGAAATTCCTGCACTGTACGACACATGATACCCTCGGTTCGCGTCGGACATTATGTTACGGGGGGCAGTGCAGGAATTTCAATTTTCTGCTCTTGTGATGTAATATAATAATAATAATAATGCGTTTAACGTTCGTTTCTCGACTTTATGTCATAACAGACGCCATTCGCACCATTACTATTTTCCATCTACCACACTTCCCGTTATTTTTCTACATTTTTAAAACTTCAACTTATGTAATAGCAATGGGCGAATGAAGGAATTATAGGAAATTAGGATAAGGTAGGTAATTTTTCAACTAGGAGTTTGATAGGTAATCGGCCATGGCCTTGAATAAGGAACCATCTCGATATTTATCTGGAATTAATTGAGGGAAACCATGGAAAACCTCAATCAAGATGGCCGGTACAGGAATTACCGTTTCTCGGCGAGAGGCAGTAGGAAAAAGTCCCAGTCACATCTGCCCCCGCCGGGATTCGAACCCGGACCTCCCGAATGCGAGTCTAGTGCTGTCACTACTAGTCTACCCAGCTCGGTACTTTCTGATATAATATACTATACTTCAATTGCGCATAATGGCTACACGCACTCTTTTTTTTTCTACAGCATTTAATCCTGTTGGTGAATACAGTCGCCCTTCAGTAGACATTGTGCAGCAAATAAACGGTTCCCTTGAGGTTGTTTGTGCCGACGGTGTACGGCGGTAGGCGCTCTGACTTCAAGCGACCCGTTCCAAATGGCAACGTTTCACCTTGAACTTGCAATCCGATTACTAATATAGTCTTATATGCTGATCAGATCATCGCAAACGGAGTACCATATTTTTTAAGATATTCGTATCTGCGCCGATCGTGTTGGCACAGCATCCCTTCTTAACAGAAGCACGGCACATGCCAAAATATCTGAAGACTTGTACAGTGTTTAAGACAACTCGAGAGCAAGACGCACCTACGATCTACGTTACTCTGTCCGAAGTTGAAGGAATCGAACGAACGTATTTGAGCTGTAAAATAAGCTCTATTAAGGTAGCAGGCACTCGGCGGCGGCACCATATCAGACCTATCAGGTCATTTGTAGCTTTTTTGTTACGCTGGTCCCATTTTTGTAGCTCTTACCAGTTCCGAGAAAAACGCGAAACTGCTAGCTTAAATTCCAATTGTAGCGGCACAAGGTCGGACCCGGCTAGTCTTTTGTAGCTTTTTTGTTACGCTGGTTCCACTTTTGTAGCTTGGTTGAGAAGGCCCCCGGGACGCGCATCTTGAAATCCGTCCAATATCCGACCGAGATCCGTGGCTAACTTTTTCCGGAAAATCTTTGCATTATTTTATAAAGCTTGCAGATTATCGACAAATGTTTATTCTCTCCAACATAATAATAATAATAATAATAATAATAATAATAATAATAATAATAATAATTTATTTGTTCCGTAGACAAAACTGTGTGGAATAAGTCAAAATTAAAAATTACAATAGTGAAAAAAACAATACGGCAGCATTTATGATTAAAGGTCAGAACACAAGTATTCATGAATAGAGTAAAAAGAATACTCCAATAAAAGAGTCTTGACGGCTCGTTTAAAACGAGGCAAAGTACTGCATGCTTTTAAATTGGCCGGTAAATGATTGTATAATTTAACTGGCATTACATTTGGACTTTTAGCATACAGAGTAGATTTGTGATTGCAAACGGTCAACATATCAGGATTCCGAAGGAAATGATTACTATTGTCACCAACTTTGGTGAACATGTTAATATTTTTTCTAATATAAATTAAACAATTGTAGATGTATAATGAAATAACAGTTAATATTTTATGTGTTTTAAACAAAGGCCGGCAAGAGTCTCTGTGGTTTGCAAATGATAGCAATCTAATTATCCTCTTTTGCATTATTAATACCTCATTTATATGGGTGGAGTTTCCCCAGCATACAATACCGTAATTTAAAATAGACTGGACGCAGCCAAAATAATATGTTTTTAAGATATTAGTATTTACTGTTCTCCTGAGGTGACGAATGACGTAACAACAAGAGGCCAGCTTATTGCTGATAACAGTTATGTGAGTATGCCAAGTTAGTTTGGAATCAATATAACAATATAACATGAATATGTTCCAAGTTCGCTGATCGTGCTTCCGGCACAACCGAAGCTTTCGTTTTTTTTGTAATTTTTTTGTAGCTTTCTTGCTCCGGTGATATCACTTACGTAATCTTCAAATATTCTAAAAGTTCTAAAAAAAGTCCGCGATACCATATGTCTATCTTTGGTTGACTCGTAATAACAATTTTTATGATTTTCAAAGTCTAAAAGAATATTTTATTTGCGAAGGTATTTTTACCGCCATAGTATTAATCTTTATTTAAATAAATATGTTAGTCATCTTAAGTATTTAATTTAGACCAAAATTGCTCTTTACACTATTTTAGATTAATAGGTAATTATAATAGGAACGCATCTATCTTAATAATTCCGTTCTTCCTTTTTCGCTGAAATGAAAAGTAATCACATATGCCTACAACACGATCACCGAAATGAATGTTAATGCATAATGTATAATTTTTAGATTTAAATAAATTCGAAACAGTGCAGTCTCCCGGAGACTTTATTTCGATTTTTAATGAGATTCTAGATTATAGACACTTAACAAGTGCGGTTATTATTGTTTCAAATTTGTAATAATAGGTACTGATGAATGTATTTCATTCAATTTATTCATAACCGTTGTGTAAGAAGAAGGTAATTGAATGCCTGTGATTGGCCGTGCTGTCTTTTTCCAATGCAATGAAAAGAAGATTAATAGGCAGCACCGGCGCTAGCCCTTGATGACAGTAGAGCGAGATTGTCTTCCAGCGCCCTTTGGTGGACGCTTTCAGTTCACGTAAATTGTTCTTCGGTTTTATCTACACTAATATTATAAAGAGGAACGATTTGTATTTTTGTGTGTATGTAATGAATAAACTCAAAAACTACTGTGCCGATTTAAAAAATTCTTTCACCATTAGAAAGCTACATTCACCCTGAGTAACATAGGCTATACCGTAAGACAAAAATGTCACGAAAAACTGGTATACGATGATACCGGGTGTTTTTAGATTATATAAAACGCGTCACGAAAAACGTCTTATACGCGAAAGGGACTTCGTTCCAAACGTGTGTCCCGCGACACTTACCAAGTTTTTTTTTAAATTTCTTTTTGGGAAATAAGATTTTTCTTCGAACATATGACGTCATGCGCTCTGATTGGTGTCTGTTGTCAAGTGACATTTATTATTTATTAAATATTAATTAAATTCCTTAAAAATAAGGAAAAATATAGTGTTTTTTAGTATTTCTATCATAGAAACTACTACTTTTCGTTAAAATTATGTTCTTATTTGAATACAGTCAACATCCCTATTGAAAACTGTTTATATGCGTATGCTAAATATTAGTTTTTCGTCAACAACTGAATCAAACTGCTGGATCAAGAACCGTATTTCCATAATACGGTCGTCCAGATTGTTACTGTTGCTTCGATAAACGTTAAAGTCGAGCAAGTTTATAATTGGACGAGTGTTAAAAATTTGACTGTTTGACAACGAACTGGGGGCGGGGTCCTGAACGCATACCGGCCAAACCTGATTTGTGTTTTGTGAGGACTGCAGACGACAATCAGCGTGATCGACTTCTGATGCTCCAACAACAAAATAGTTGCGGTTTTCGAACAATCAGCAAACTACACAACAATGGATTACTGCTTGATTTGCAGATGGATTGAAAAAATTAGAGTCAATAGGGATGTTGACTATTTTTGGGAAAGTGTTTTACTTAAGACTGTCGGAACGCTCTGAACTTAAGCCACACAGCGATGCTAAAAATGCTGTTGCAAGAGTGCCGCTGTCAGTTGATTACTCTAAATTTTGGAAATATTTTGAAGATTTAAAATATTTTCCCGAAAAAGAAAGAGTCACTTTAGGTTTGTGGTGGAACAATTTTGTGAAATAAGTATGAATAAGGTCGTAGTGTGGCATTGAAAACGTGTGTTTTTTGGCACAATTAATGTAAATCGTACATAAATTACAAAAGTAGGACCACTTTTGGGGGTAAATTTGGTAATTTAAAAAAAAAGTTTTGCAAACTATATCGTGTGACATGTCAAATGAAAGGACTTGTAAGAATCTCAAATATATTTTTTATAATTTTAAAATAAATAGTTTAAAAGTTATCTAAGAAAATAGATGAAAATTGACCATTACAATCGCCCCCCCCCCCCTTTACCAACGAACCTAAAATTTTGAACAAATAGGTAATGTCGGGTCTTACCTATAGTTTACAGGAAAACCTAAACGAATATCTTAAGGCTGTCGGAACGCTCTGAATTTAAAGCTAAAAATAGAGCTTCGGCTGTCAACTGATTGTAGACTTATTTGTTAACATTCTGTCAAAAATTCTTTCTCTATAAGGAAGATAAAGGACAAATCTAGGTCTCTAATGGATTACTTTTGTAATTTATGTACGATTTACTAGAAAAAATTTGGCATTAATTATGCTAAAAAAACACACGTTTTCAATGTCACACTATGACCTTATTCGTACTTATTTCACAAAATTGCTCCATCACAAACCTAAAGTGACTCTTCCTTTTTCGGAAAAGTTTTTTAAATCTTCAAAATATTTCCAAAAATTAAAGTAATCAATTGACAGCGGCACCCTTGCAAAAAATTTTTTTAGCCTCGTAATTGGCACCAGCCAAAAATTGAAACGTGCGGATGATTTGAGCGAGACAGAGCTAATGAAGGTCACACCCACAATATGTCTTTTGCCTACTTCGCCCCTTACCGCTGGATCTCAGCACAAACTAAATTCAGAGCGTTCCGACAGCCTTAAGTCTTAAAGTACTCACGGAAAACGGAATGGTACGAAATCCTCTTCTCGCGAGTTTGACTCGCACAGGACTGGTTTATTTTTTATTTTCACTCAATAGTCCCAATTCTTCGCTTTAGACATTTATCGACTGCAGTTGTTGTTTGCCTTTATTTCGCAGTTTATGGTATAATGCGATTATAGGAACGGTTGTATATGCCGCAGCGAGATGCTATATTATGTTTACGGAGATCCGAACAAATTACCTGACGCGATGCGATTCGCGATTCGTCGCGGTCCCTGGGTTTTATTGGCTTATCATTAGTGCCGATCTGTGATATCTTTATTGAAGTTAAAATTCTTTATTCGCAATTGAGGGGTAACAGATCTTTTCTATCGGAAGTAATTTTTTCTCACGGAAATAACGTTCAGTTTATGCATATTGGTAAATTAGTTTATAATATACTTAAGATTGATTTATACATCAAATATAAAAATTACGATGTTTAAGAAATGACTCAATTGTTTTTTAGTTTCCAGCCGCCATTTTCAGGCTTTCTTGAGACTACACTAAAGAACAGTGAAAAAAAAATCTTATTTTTTTCCACTCCAAAATAGTTAGTTTCTAGTTTAAAAATATAAATTATACTTCAATTTTATGGAACCCTAAATTGTCTACCTCATTTTACTGTAGATATAAAAATAAGTTTTCTAAATCTTGCAGTCTTTTGAAACAAAGTTTATTATTATTTACTATTCATTCATTAAATCTCAAGCGTCAACATAACCTGGTCATTTTTCTGAAACATATGTAACTTGAGATAGACGTTTTTAACTTTTTAACATACAGTAAGATCTCGCTTAACGCGGGAGATACGTTCCAATAAGTTCCAGCGCTATACGAAACAGCGCTAAGCGAGGTCATCTTAATACGTAGATAATTATTTACATATTATAATAGGCATAAGTGAAACAGAACCCAGAATAAAAAAAGTTGTTAGTTTTTTTGTGTTTAACTTTATAACATTTATTGTTAAATACTTTTTCATCACATTAATTATAGACTAGTTGACCTGTGCAAAACCTTTTTGCAGGCAACTTAACACCACTTTCAAAGATCAATGTTTTTGGTATGGGTCTGCGGAAAAAATTTTTTTTAGAATTTTTTTTTCCATCCGTTTTTGCGATGGTTTGTAAAGATCACTATGTGATTTGAATCACGCCTGCGGCGCCAATTATCTTTAACGGGGTACGCAAAACTTTTTTAAATGTGTTTCTACAATAGTTTTCCAATATCGATGTGTTTAGAATCACACCTGCGGCGCCAATTACCATGGCTGGCATACACAAAACTTTTTTGAATGTGTCTTTAGAATAGTTCTCCAATATCAAAGTGTTGTAAAATTTGTCTGGGACCCAATAATTACTCGGCCTAACGGCCTCGCCATATGGTCCCAAAAAAATTCGTCTGCGATTACTCGGTCTTACGACCTCGCCGTTAGGCCCAAAAGCGAATTAGGGCACGGCGGGCCTTCGGCCCGCAATAAATTGGTCTGCAACTCAATATCTACTCGGTCTTACGACCTCGGCATTAGGCCCAAAAAAAAAATAAGGCGCGGCGGGCCTTCGGCCCGCAATAAATTGGTCTGCGGCTCAATATCTACTCGGTCTTACGACCTCGCCATTAGGCCCAAAAAGAAATTAAGGCGCGGCGGGCCTTCGGCCCGCAATAAATTGGTCTGCGACTCAATATCTACTCGGTCTTACGACCTCGCCATTAGGCCCAAAAGAAATTAAAATAAAATAGTTTATGAAATTTTCAGATATCCTCATAAATAAAAAAGTTATGGCTAGTTTTCCTAAATGGCAATTTTCACTATTTTCTGAATAAATTCATTTTTCTGCACTACTTTGCCTATTCAACCGACTTTCTATCTCCACTAATAACAAAGTTACCCGTGTTAGCCTACGTCGCTTGAGACAGTCTGTATATATTATGTGTAAATAAAGTGAATTTGACTTTTCGCTTTAATATTCAAATTTTAAAGAAATAGGGTATTTTTCGTCAGATTTTATCTATTTTTACACTTGTTAAGCTTTTTTAAGCCTGTGTAAAAAACGGAGTCCTTATAGGATCACTCTTGTGTCTATCTTTTCGTTTGTCACAGCTCTCTCCGATTCTACGGGACGAAAAGTGTTCAAATTTGATTCTTATATAAATGTCAGATGACGCAATGACGGATGTATAGCGTAAATAAACGAATTCCGAGTTTAGGGTAAATTTTAGGGGCTAAATTAGAAAATATATATTTCAAGTGCATCATGGACTTATCATATGAAAGAGTTCGCTATGAGAAATACAAATATATTTCCCTTATAATTTTAGAATGCGTAGCTCGAGATATTGAAAAAAATATACAAAAATCGAGCGTTAACCCTCTACCCCATCACGGTGAAAACGGAACTTCAAGTATGGAAGAAAAATATAGTCTGTAACGATACATTTACTGCATGATTTTGAAAGTTTTTTTTGACGTCAACTTCTGGAAAAAATACATATGAGGAGTATATTTACTTTTTTTTACAGATTTTAACTATCTATATTCATAGTAATGGTTTTTGAAACGTCTTAACAATGAAACATTTTTTGAAATTCGCACACTCGTACAATTAGTAATAATTCATTGAATGCAGTAATTTGACAACGATGCCTAAGTGAAGGCTTCTGTCTTGATCAATAATCATCTTTGTTCGACGTACTCCTTTTCAGTTAATCGCAAATTAATTCAAATGTATCATACTTTGTCTATGAATTTATTGCAATTTCGAAGGCAATTATATCTGTTTCTGTATTGAGAGCAAACTATTTATATTATTTAAAAAAGAATTATTAGAAAAAATGCGTAATTACTTCAAATATTATCAATAAAAATAACTTTATTAACAATTGTTCAGAAATGATTGTTACAATTAACATCGAAGTTATAACAAATAAGAGAAAAAATACATAACCTCATTTTGAACAGCATAATATTAATGTCAAATAAATGTTGTGGTTATTAAATACGATAATTTTTTAAAACAATTCCGACTGACCAATGTAGTATTTTTGTTTTAAAATTCCAATGTTGTCTTTCCAACAATTCGCATTCATTATAAGTAAATTTTCCAGAATACGTAGATATGAATTTATAACCCTTTTTCGGCATCTGTAAATATATTTAAATATGAACTATTTCACATAAGAAGTGTATAATATTTAAGAAAAAATGTTTAAACAAACCGTATTATAATTTTCTATATTCCAAATTGCAGCTCTATAATTTTTTTCTTCTTTAATTTGACACATGGAACGTATGTTCACGTCTGACATCTAATTGTGCGTTCAGTACACGACAACCTACACAAAGTGCTTACTTCGCCAATAAACGATATATTATATTTACCATTATAATATGTGGAATTATCTTAAATTTCGCTTTTAAATAACGATAGTCTACCGCTTACTGATTAGAAACTTTGAATTATCGTCGTTTACAAAAAATTAAGATTGAGATCACAATTATATGTCCGTCTCTATCTTACTAATTGTATATATTATGTCATCCTTTTGGCCCAATTAAATTTGAAGATTTCTCAGCAAAAATTATCGAGTCTGTCTCGGGTGTCTGTCAAAAGGTTCTATAATTAATAATTTACATGATTTTAGCAAAAAATTTACGGTCGATGGTCACAATTTTGTTAAATAATGTTAAAAACCAACCGTTTGACAGATAAATTCAATGTCATTGTTTGTTAGTCGTTTGTTTAAAATTGCAAATGTGTAAGATTTGTGGCCGTACTCAAAATTATATGTCCGTCTCTTTCTTACTAACTACTTATATGGCAGGTCCTTGGCGAAATTATTTTTCGAGATATCTCAGCAAAAATCACCGGATTTGTCTCGGGCGTCTGTCAAAACGTTCTATAATTATCAATTTACATGATTTTGGCAAAAAGTTTATGCCAGATGGCCATAATTTCGCTAAATAATGTCAAAAGTCAACCATTTGACAGCTATAAAATTATCATAATTTTTCAATCTTTTGTTTTTTTTTTTACATGTCAAAATAGAAATTGATTTGTTCGACGAATGAACATGCGACAAAAAATAAACTTCTGTCCCCGTCAGTTTCATGTGATTTAGCGACGTATGTTTTTCAAAACTATCGGTTCGACTGATCGCATGTTAACTTCCCGCTTAAGTTAGACTGTGACTTTTATTTTTTTTTGCTATTGCCCTAGCAAAACGACTGTTTCACAGTCTAAACGACAGAGAAAAAAAAGAGAAACGAATACTTTTATCGGCGAATTAAATACTTGAAAAAAGTCGCTTCGAACGCATCTTTTGCACTTTTCAGTTAGTCTTTTTGCTACTGAATCGTTTAAAACGCGTCCCGACGTCGTACGACCAAAAATGGCCGAGACATGAGCAATTAAAATTTCCCCATGTTAAACGTCCTATGGTGACTCTGCGCGGGTCCGAACTTTTGGCTTTGGCGGCCGAACCGCACGCTCGAATTTCGCGTTCGAAGCGTCTCGTAAAAATAGAAAAATGAGCGAAAATCGTCCCAAAAGCGCATCCTCGTGCGATTTTTTTTACTATTTTAGCCGTCGATTTCAAATCGGCCCAATGCGTTTCAAATGGGGCCGAGGGCCTGTTTGAAAAATCGCCCCGACCGCGCCCCAAAAATGCAAAAAAAGCCCACCCCCCTATACAATAGAGCGTCGCGAGCTCTACAACCGGTAATTTTCCTGAATTTTTTCCTCCAAAAGTGTCAATTTCTATAGACACATAACTTTTTGGCCCTAAATTTAAGCGTTTTAATATATAAGATTTAAGGTAGTTGTCGTGGTTAAGGCACACCGTCAGAAAATTCTTAATTTTTAGTGTATTTGCCATAAGGCAACATACACTATTGGCGTCGGTCGGATGGCGGGACCTAGGGGTCGGACCAAAATTTCTCGACGTTTCATAACCTCCTAAACACTTTGCCACCATTTTTAAAAATGTTTATATATATATGTATATATATATATATATATATATATATTTATATACGTATATATATATATATATATATATATATATATATATGTGTACGCGCGATAACTTTCGAAAGAGTTAATTGATTTCAACGAAATTTAGGCCACGTGTTGAAATCCATCACCGCAAGAAGCCTATTTAAAATGGGCCTAATCGGGCCATTTTAAGGGTAGTTTTTAGGGGTTTTTGGGCCCCAAAATTCCGAAAAAATTCTCAGAATCGTTTCAAAATTGATATTTAACCTGTCAGTAGCAATTAAAAAGTGCCCCTAAAATTTTAATAAAATCGGCTCAACAGGACCGGACTTACAAATTTTTTGAAAACACTAATTTGCAGATAGTGACTTATTTATTGAAGGGTGTATTTAATTCGGTGTAGACGTTAGATTGATAATAATATTACAATTAAGAAAAAAATGTTATTTTAAGGGGTGTATTAAGGGGTTAAATTTTTTATTTTGCCCAAAAACAAACTTAATTTCACATAATAAAAGTATAAAACCACGCGGCCCTATACAAGCAAATACACTATATTGTCGGCAGGGTTTTGGCACTGCGACCCGGGTTTTTGTATACTTATTAAGGATATGATAATACAATTACCCTGAATATTTGAAGTCGATCGACCGTATATAATCCGAGATAAATTCAATTAAAAATTGGATAATTAACATTGATTGTATACGATCTCTGTAGTTCTGAACCAGTTTCTTATTTATAAAAAAAGAACTAACTGTCAGAAACTTTCCAAAAACTGACAGTATTTCAATGCATTTGTTATGAGTTTAAAAAAAATAAGAAATTTTTTTTGACCGTCTAATTATTTATAAATAACGGTTTAAAGTTCAACAATTTATAGAAAAGTATACATGCATATGAATACTGTATGGGTTACGTTTCCACGGGTACAGTCTTGCGTACAAATTATGGATCACTTAGCTACAAGCTAGTATACTTTTGTGGCGCGTATAATCTATAACTTTTTGACAATATTGTACCACGACAACTACCTTAATAATAATTTGCTAACATCCATTTTTGTTCATACAACATTTATGAAAATCAAATGAAAGTCCGAGAAAGAAGTTATGTTTGTGATGAGGAAGGTTCCTCATTTGACATATTTTGTTTTTTGTGAAGAAGTCATCTAATGTTGTTTGCCTTTTTCTGTTCCGTTCAGCAAACTGTTGTCGAAGCAAGATATTGCATCAATGACACTTCGTCTTGCCTTTGAACGTCTATCAACATTTGCATAATTTTGCATAAACCGATTCATAATTTACGTTCCAGTGACTAAATCTTTTTTTAGAAACCTCATAATACTGAAACAGCGGTAAGTGGAGCAGCGTTAAGCGAGGTCTTACTGTACTCAATATTTTCCACAAGAACAGAATTTGTGAGTTGTCTTTTGATACATTTATAAATAAACACAAATGCTTAGCGAAACAGAATTACAATAAACTTAAAACCAACGCGCATTTTGCCAACAATAATATCTTTACAAAACAATTTTATATTGCTAAAAAAAACATGCCTCTTAGGTCATCTTTTATTAGCGTATTTACTATACTACGGCACATACACTATTGGCGTCGGTCGGATGGCGGGACCTAGGGGTCCGACTAAATTTTTTCGACATTTCACATCATTCTAAGCAGACGGGCACCATTTTTGGAAATATATGTTTACCAATTTTCTGAAAACACTAGTTGTTTAATAAAGTCTTAATAAACAGACGAAACGTCGCATATTAATAATTTACTGAAAGGTGTATTTAAGTTGGTGTAGATCACGGGTTCTCAAACTACTTTAGTTCAGTGCCCACTCTGACAGCCCAATTATTCTCACCGCCCATCCACACATTTCTCAATTGCAAATTTATCCCCTTTACTAGTAATTCCTACAAAAAGGTACGTTTTAGGCCTTTTTTTATATGATTTTTTTATCAGTTATCGGTCGTTTATTTTTTATTAATAATGTTAAGAGAAATAATGAACTTCCTTTAGAAAAGAACGAACTTCTATTTTTATAATTCTTGGAAACAAAACCTTTGAATGTCCATTACCCAATTATTTTTTTTCAACGCCCATCAAAATTGTGTACTACTCATAGTGCCCACTGCCCACCAAATTATCTCCACCGCCCACCGGTGGGCGTTATCGCCCAGTTTGAGAATCGCTGGTGTAGATGTTCAGTTGATTATGATATTGCAATTAAGAAAACAAATGTTATTTTAAGGGGTATATTAAGGGGTTAAATTTGTTATTTTGCCCAAAAAAAAAGTTCATATTCAATTATTAATGCGCACATATACTTATTATGTTATTATTGTCAAAATTTTGAACATTTTGTATTTTTTAATGTTTGACCTACATATAATAAGACTTTGGTCTGTTTGTAAAGTATAAATAAATAAATAATAATAATAAAACCCCACTGCCTTTATTAGCAAATACACTACAATGTTGTCGGCAGGATTTGGCACTGCGACCCGAGTTTTCTTATCTTGTAAATGTTATATAAATAAAGAAAAAAAATTAGTGTTCTTTTAAACATCCCAGTTTAAATTGTTAAGTGGGATACCTACAAAATATATGACTAGAGTCAAAATTATCAACAGAATGTCCAAGGCGTATGGTATAGAGTAAATTTATTCCCCAAGTTACTATTCTACCCTATGTATTATTCGGTTTGAAAGTTATTTTTATTCCAAAGAATAAATGTATTCCCCGAGTTACTATTCTACCCTATGTATTGCTCGGTTGAAAGTTAATTTTATTCCAAAGAATAAATGTATTCCCCGAGTTACTATTCTACCCTATGTATTGTTCGGTTTGAAAGATAATTTTATTCCAAGGTTACTATTCTACCCTATGTATTGCTCGGTTTGAAAGTAAATTTTATTCCAAGGAATAAATTTGTTCCACGGTTAGTAACTTCTATCTTTAATAGTGTCCAGTGAATACGGTTTTTTTTATTTTCAAAATTATTTCGAAACTATGAACCTTAGAAAAACAATCTCTACGAACCGTTTTGGGAAAAATGAAAAGAATAATAAACCGTTATAAAAAATTGTTATACAAAAACCAACAATGTATCTTTTCTGCGCATGCGCCGATTTTGGTTTTCTATCCGCTCATCCGTGTATCGTGTTAACAGACAAACAGATGCATAGACTTTTTCCAAAAATATGTGTTTTTTGAATTCAGAGGTACTCAAAACGAAAAAATATTGAAAAAATTTGGAAAAGTGCATTTTACATAAATAATACCATTCCCCACTAGTGGGTTCGAATGGTAAAAAATGTGACCACCAGGTACTCTCCTCATGAAAACTAGTATACGTTCGTGTTTAAATCATTTATGGTATATACAGTGTAAACTCTTTATAACATTATTCTTTATAACGATAAACTCTCTATAAAATAGAAAAGATCACAATTTGATTGGTTTACCTTAAAACCCATACATTGATACACTCTTTATAGCACAGCAGCCATTCTCTATTACGAATAAATGTGTTCATATTTAAACACAGAAAATCGTCATTGTCGGTGTTATTGCTTATGTTATCTTATCAGGTTACAAAAGACGCCGACTAAACTTTTGAGGCCCCGAAACGTCAGGCAAAGTTAACTGACTATATAATTTTATCAAAAACATACATATTAAAGATTATTGTTAATTTGGTTGTTTTTCTTTCTTCACTCCATATAACGGTAACTCTACTATAACGATAAAAATGCTCGGTCCCTTGAGTTTCGTTATAAAGAGTTTACACTGTATTTAAATTTTTATTCGAACTTAATTTGTAGAAAAATGTCCTTTTATAAAAAGTTGATATTAATTATAAATGCGAATAATCTCTTCTAAATATTCTTGATTATTTAACCATAATCTATAGCATTAATGTGTGCCATAAATTATAATTAAGATAAAAAGAAATAATTATTATTCGGGTTCGTGCAATAATCGAGAATTGAAATCTCCACACAAGCTCTACTTAAATACAATATGCTGGGTTGCAGAAAGCATTGACAAAAAATGTTATTTAACAAATAATCTTAGGCTGTGATCATATATGATTACAGTTTTCATACTTGCAGGAACAGTCTAATTTCGTTGTGAAACTGTGTCATTTAGGACTCACACAAAACCAACTAAATGGCTTACATAGAAAAAGACCTTTTTAACACGTTTTTATTAGCTTTACCTGTAAGTTTGTTTGTAACGCAATCTTTGAACGTGAAACTCACCGACTTTAAAACGTCAGATTAAGCTGAAACTTTGCACACTTATGAAAGACCGATGACAATACAATAATTTAATAAGTTTGTCCTATTATCCCGACCAGGATCACCAGGATAAAAAAAACAAGAATAAAAATTAATAATAGTTAAAAAACACGCTTTAATAGCAAACCGAACTAAAAAGTAAAAAATATTTTTTTATTGTAAAAAAGCGTGGGTGCTTATTACGAACTCTATTTTTATAAACAGCTACCTATCAATTATTTATACCAGTGGATATCAAGCACCCCACGCTTTTTTACAATAAAAAAATATTTTTTACTTTTTTTTTATTTCAAGCTAAAAATTCATGAAAACGCTTTTTCGAAGTAAAAACTACGCTAAATACATATTAAAATTTAATGATTAATAACAGATAGATAAAAAAAAATTCTACAAAAATAATTATTCAGTTATTTCTCGACTATCATTTCGGACAATAAGTCCATCCCCAGGAATATAAAACATGTACATATATATTCCTGAGAATGGACTTATTGCCCGAAACGATCGTCTAGAAATAATTTAATAATAATTTTTGTAGAATTATCTGTTATTAACCGAGCTGGGTAGAGTAGTGGTGACAGCACTAGACTCGCATTCAAGAGGTACCGGGTTCGAATCCCGGCGGGGGCAGATGTGGCTGGGACTTTTTCCTACTGCCTCTCGCCGAGAAACGGTAATTCCTGTACCGGCCTTCTTGATTGAGGTTTTTCATGGTTTCCCTGACAATTAATTCCAGATAAATATCGAGATGGTTCCTTATTTGAGGCCATGGCCGATTACCTATCAAACTCCTAGTTCAAAAATTACCTATCTTATCCTAATTTCCTATAATTCCTTCGTTCGCCCATTGCTATTACATAAGTTGAAGTTGTAAAAAATAACGGGAAGTGGTAGATGAAAAAATAGTAATGGTGTGAATGGCGTCTGTTATGACATAAAGTCGAGAAACGGACGTTAAACGCATTGTTATTATTATTATTTATCTGTTATTAAATACATCTTGTATACACAGTTTTAAAAAGATATCGAGCAATTATTTTTCGAGCAGATTTCATTGGGAAAAATACCTGTGGTCACAATCTAAGATTATTGTTAAATCAGATTTTTTGACAATGTTTTCTGCAGCCCAGCAATAACACAGAAAAAGTGGTTCTGTACTAAATCGAAGATAAATGTATAAATTATACAAGTACGTTGCATCAATATATTTCATTATCAACAAACAAGTTTGTAATATTTTTCATGTCATTGTTTTTATTCAAATTAATTTTTAACTTTCAGTTTAATAGTAAAACGTGTCAAAATTAAGTCCAAATCTTATCGCATAAAAATTTTAAGAATAATTCCAAATCAATTAGCGTTTTTAATTTATGACTTTAAATTTGTGAAAATATTTATGTTATCAAGCCAAATGATATTTCCGTCCTGATACAATACTTACTTTTTATTTTATTTTGTATAGCATAAAGTAAAACAATATTTTTTGACATGTCAAAAAAATAGTACAAATAAATAAAAATGTATGGCATTAGTTCTGTTTTAGGCCCACATGAACAATTTCCCGGTATGGTCAATACTGAATATTAAATATGCAAGTATTCAACAAATTAGACCTGAGAAATATTTTTCAAAAAATCCTAAAATACAATTTTTTGCATAAATAAAATTAACGACAATTGAAAATTTAATTGCGAACAACGTTTCAGCCCGGATTTGGGTCTTCTTCAGGCTCTAAAGAAAATATTTAACAGTGAAAATATTTACAAACTATTTCGTTGCCTTGAAAAAACTGAACTTCTTAACAAAATTTAACCAGTGATAAACAGTTATATATATAATATACAGTAATCAGTTATAGATTTGGAGCTAATAGCCTTGCTGCCGAAGCCCTATCGTTTATAATAAAAAGTACAAAAATACAGATTATGCAGTTTTTTTGTTTAAACAAAAAAAAAAAAAAAACGGCTGACCGACTTTTAGTAAAAAAAAACTTGGATCATATTAACGTTATACGTTTCGATTGGCACCATAACGAAGTCAATATCGTTTTTTATTTATGAAATTTCGTTAAAAATCCACTTTTATGCAATCTTTTTTTTGACAAAAAAAAACCGGCTGGATAAATTTTGGTAAAATTTCTTTCGGGTCAAAATGACATTAACACGTTTCGCATGACATTCTAACGGAGTCGATATAAATTTTCATTCGCGAGGTTTTGTGTGAAATCTACTTCTTTAGAGTCACATAGAGATATTCTATTGGATCAACACTACTATATACTGAAGATATTTTTTTAATGTCTTAAAATAAAAAAGGACTGAGAATATAGCCGACTTATTGTTGGAATAAGTTTTGCAAAACAAATAAAAAAAATACCACACACATTTGAACATGGGTCTGATTCATGTTATATGCGAAAGCTAAAAGCTGCATTGTAATTCAAATGCGAAATTGAGAATTCTAAATTATATGCTTATGAATGATACTTAACCATCCAAAGTCCAAACAAAACCGCATACCATTGGGGATCAGATATGTGTCCAAAACGCAAAAACATTGAATCTCTGGTAGTTTTTTTATTTCACACTGGTGGTAGGCGCCACACAAACCCCTTGACCAGCATCGAAGCTAAGCATTGACTCAAAAATCTAGTATACAAAGTAAATCTTATATTTTATTTGTTAAAAATGTAACTTTTTTTTAATTTTTAAAGAGAATTAAAAAAGAAAAATAAATATACAAAATCATTAGTGATGATATTTAGAGCCAATTCATAAAATAAAAATAAGAAAAACATTTAACGGGGAGCAAACATCAATGAAATACCATAACCCCATATTAAACGTCTATGCATCACGTTAAGTGGTACACACGCTGTATTTCTCCATAAGAAAAATATTTAAGGTAATTGTTTACCAGCTGTCCAGTCCCGCATAGCTTTATCCTATTAGCAGTTTGATGTGTGTGTGCATATAAAATGCACTCACTTTTCGGAAATCCCTTACTTCTATCAGAAATCTTTTTCAATTTTTGATGTTAATGCTTACAAAATAAACTGGAAATACGTACCATTCTTCTCATATGACTAAGATTTTACGTATAATATATAAGTTTTAATTTCTACAAGCTGCAGAACGGCTATTTAATATTCAACGGTGTTGGTGGATAAAAATATTTTTCCTGATTTAGCATTGTAACAATGAATGTTTAACAATTAAGATTTTACGGTTTATTTGATCTAAATAAAATATTGAAAATCATATAAAAACGAGAAATCTAGCATAATTTTAGCACACACTTTTGTACAGAAAATATTAAATTTGAAAAAAAATTAAAGAAGCCAAATTTGTCAGTATTTTTAACATAAGTTTGTAAAGAAAAAACTTCAAAATGTTAATTTGTCTTCCCGTAATTCGAAATCTCGTGACGTGCTGTAAAGAAATATTAGGGCAAAAATATGTTTTTGAAATTTTTAAACAGCAACCCAAATTTTGTGAAGCTTAATGCATAATCACAGCTAATAAAACCAGTAATTTTTGAGGCATACCGTAGATTCGTAAACAAATTGGGCATATCAAATTGTAGCTACACATTGGCATAAAATAATTCGAGCCACAATATTGAGCTTTGAGACACTGCACGCTGTGAACAGTTGTGCGAGATCTTTGGCTAAAGTATGGCGCACACGATGCTAAGACACTTGCTGAATTTTTCTGCAGGCCGCTGTGCATGGTGGGTTGCTTGCAGGTCGGCAGAGAACGCTGCTGGTTTTACCTCACACGAAACTTGTTCGTTTGCATATTGCTTTGCTAGCTTGACAGGTAAAAGTTTTGACAAAAGATGATAGATGTTTTCATAAAACAATGGGTTCTTTTTACCTAGAAGTATTTTTCCTAATTTTCTTTATATAGCATACTTTAAGATGTTCTATCTAAATATAAGTTTAATTGTGTTTTTTAACTATTTTTCATATGTAAGTTTTCTTTGATATATAAATAACATATGACTGTTTTTCAACACAATTCTAATACTATAAGATAATTTTGTTTTTTAGATGTAGGAATATGTAAGACCTGATTTCCATTAGTTTTTTGGTAATAAATTACTTTTTTTATTATTATCTTGTGAGGATTTATATTTTTCAATTCAAGAAGACCCAAGAATCGGAGTCATTCTCAATTATGGATGATATAATTATGCAAGAAGTAATTCCTCCAAGATCAGTTGCTGTTGGGACAGATTTCAGAGATCAAAACGCTAAGAAAAAAGACGAGAAAAAGCAAGGAAAAAATATGTGGAGTCGGAAGTGATTATTGCATCAATTAAAATAATTATTCGCTCTAAAGTCCATTTAATAGTTTTAGGCTTCATAATTTTTGGTTCCATCACTTTCACAACAAATAGCAAATAAAAGCACTTGAAAATTCTACAAAAATTATTTTTAAATCATGTCTCGACGATCGTTTCGGACAGTAAGTTCATCCTCAGGAAATAAAACTTATGTTGGGCCAAGTGCAAATTAAACTGTTTTATGTTAACAATTTAACACAAAATATTAAAAAATTGCAAAGGTTAAACTATTAAGTAACGTGACAAAATCCTGATCCACTATTGGCTCAACGCTTAAACTAGCTCTGCGTGAAAAATAGCTCCGGACCTATCACCAAAATATAGCAAATTAGCGAGCAGCGAAACCATCAGTGACGTCACTATCCAGCAGCGTAACATGCAAGACTGCCATCAGGACACCGATCAAACGAACTATACAGAACAACTTCGATATAACATTAAAACTGAAGGGAATTAGAAAATATTCGTTACAATGAAGTTTGTTATATAGAGGTTAGGTTGGTCTAAAATTCGTTTTAACAAGGTAAGAAAACCCATTTTCTTCTGAAAACTTATCTTTAAACTTTAAAATTGTGACCAATGTACTTGCGGGAATTTCGAACTCTTTAGCAATATCTAATTTTTTCTTTGTAGGATTCTCGTCTATATATTTAATGATTTTTCGTTTCTCTGCGACGGTTAAGGAACACCTTTTTCGTTTCTCAGCTGCTGCAACTTTAAATTTACTAACAACAGTGACCAACAGCAGTGTTTACATTACTTTACATCAAACAACAATGCTTGTCTTACTGAGACATGAATTGTTGTTGTTATTGTGGAACTGTATGTGATTGATTGGTAGGATACGTTATGTAAAGGTTATAACTTGACAAAAATCGTTAAATAGAGGTAAATTATGCTTTCTATTTATATTCTGCAATGATTGAAAATTCGTTATAAAGAGGTTTTCGACAAAAAGTATTCGTAATGTAGAGGTATATTTTGCATTAACTCTTACGGGCAGTACTAGGGGATTTCAAAAAAAATTTTAAATCGAGGAAATCGCTGTAGTAAGGTTCGTTATATTAAGGTTACACTGTAGCTCGAAAACTAGCATCGTGTGCGCCATACTTAACACATTCAGACATGCTTACATATATGTGTACAAGCCGGGTCCGTCACAGATTATAAAGGGGAATCCACCACACATTTGTTATCATTGTTGTCTTGACTTTGGAAACAAGCGCCTGTCTTACACGCATGTCAGCTCTGATTTGGAATACGTCACGCGCTGAAACAAACAACTGAAGTATGTGTTTTTTTTATATATAATTGTTTTAAACGTGTTTATGTGATTTGTGGTTTTAGTGATTTTTATTTTGAAAGTGTGTGGGATTGTGAATTTTTTTTATAATTCTATTTTCCGTGATTGGTTTAAAAAACAACTGGTATTGAAGTAGAATTTATTGTAATTTTAAGTTTCTTCGTTATTTATAAAAAAAACGTGTGAGCCTCACAGCCCCGGATGTACGATTTTTTCGAACCGGGCCACAAATTTGATAGCGGCGTCCCCTCTGTCCAGCGTTTGAGATACATTGTTTAAAAAAACTGGGTGGAATTTTTTGTGACCGAGAGAAGAGAATAAGAACCCTTTAATAATTTTTTTTTAAATAATTTGTTATCAATTTTCAAACATATTATATTTACATCCCCTGAAACTGCCGGCGGTTTGCCCCCCTAGATCCAGGGCTGGAGTCTCAACCACATAAGTTGGTTCGGAAGAAGTGAAACTTCTGTAGTGATTACTTTTAATTTTGCGTTACCAAGACTTGTTTGATATTTTGATTTTGCGTTACCAAGATTTGTTTGATATTTCCCGGCATTGAATCATTCCTCTTTAACGTTACAGAAAATTTCAAACAGATATATCGCTAAAGAAGATACACTTACAAAAATAGAAATTGTGCAAATCCGTAATGTAGAAAAACCGTTTTAAGATAAAATGTAGCACATTTCAAATTATCGCGCCAAAAATCTTTGGTAACGCTCAAACAACAGTTCAGTAACTTACAAGATCAAACCTTGCATATAACCAGATTTTATACCTGATTTTTGCGTCAATTGAAAATATTATGAATTAGTACTAAGCCCAAATAATCTTAGTTATTAATAATAATAATTAAAAAAAATCTTTATTTAAAGACCGTAATCGTCTGAATAATTAATTTCATACTCGAAGACCGCAGGATAAATATCTAACTAAACACCGTTGAGAATTAACCGCTAAATCTCCTTCAATCCGTGGCCCTAAACTGTTTAACGCTTTACCACGCGAATTGACGGAAATTGAAACATTTGAAAAATTCAAAACAAGTTTAAAGAGCTTTTTAAAAAATAAAAATTTTTAATCCGTCAATGAATTATTCACACTATAATTTGATTTTTTGTTTACAATTATGACATTTTTTGGAAATATTTATTTACAAAATAAATTAGAATTTGAATTTACTTTTCTAATATATATATATATATATATATATATGCAGCCATTAACGTTTTTTGATAATAATAATAATGATAATATTATTGACTGTCGTATAATATACTAGCGTGAACAGTTAATGCAATATTAAAAAAAATATATTTTTAACATAAAAAATTAAAAGTGGTATGGCCTTAAAAAAACGAATGTTTTCCAGAGAAAAAGATGCAATTTTTTGTTGGCTTACGGATGCACCAAAATTTCAAAATATGTTATCACCATTACAACAGAAATATGGTTACCATGGATACATAAAACAATTACCGTACTATAGCTGTCGAAAGAAACCATGTTTTCCAAGTATTACACTATATGCTATGATATAATATTATGTAATTTGTCTTTGTCAAAACTATTTCACGTAGTAAAACCTTTTTTTTTCTATTTGTTTAATTCCCGCTAACAAAGTCACAGTCAAATATGTCAAATTTGACAAGAAATAAAAATAGAATCAGCTTTAAAGTTAAATTAGCTAGAGTAATATTTTGTTTTCCTCTAAATCACAAATAATTAATTAGCAAGTATTTAACAAGTATTTAATCTGATTTTTCAGTAACATTTTTCTTATGAAAATTTTATGTATTTCCCGCGGCAACCATAAAAAAACTCGCTAATACCGAAAGTACGGTAAAAAAGTTCGCTGTCTAATCAAGCGTTGATATCAGATAAAAATAACTTACCAAATCTGAATGCGTGTAGAATTTTCATTGACGACGACTGCAATTCGTGCAACAGAATCTAAAAATTAAAAAAAAACGAAATTATTTATTACATAAATGTATCCAAGACAAATTTATGGGCTGTTGAGAGATGTTGTTTTAATGTAGACTAATGTTAAAAATAAACTGAAACTAAAAATGTTTTAAAAATAAATACAACAAACTTATAAAACGAAACCGGTTCATTCATTTCTAGAATTATGTTTGGTCAATAATTGTGTTTTTCAATTTTTATCTGCGAATAGAGAATTTATCGGCAGAGATTTTAATCTATTAAAACTTGATTTAGCTATTGAAATACTAATCTACCTAATAGGTTGTGTGTTATTTTTCCACAATTTGGGGTTTATAATTAATCTCAATCTTTATATGGGTTCCTGTTCTACACGGTCGTTGCTATCTCCGTACATTGAAAGAACATTTAATTAGTGATGATTGACAAGAATAAATCTAATCTATACTATATATAATAAATATACCGGGTGTTTTTTTTCAAAACTTTGAATGGATTTTTTTGTTGATACACCGGTTGAATAAAAAAAAGTTTTAGGCAAAAGTTGTTGGGTTTTGAGGGGGAAATAATTTACACGTAATACCAACCCACTCCCCCCACCCCTCGGCGAGGGGAGGGGGTAACTTTTGTTTTTTAAATGGAAAACCCCGATTTTTATGATTAAATTAAATTAAATTAAGTTTTAAACTTGTTCATTTTTACACAAAAAAAAAATTTAATCATAAAAATCGGGGGTTTTCATTTAAAAAACAAAAGTTACCCCCTCCCCCTGCCGAGGTGTGGGGGGAGTGAGTTGGTATTACGTGTAAATTATTTCCCCCTCAAAACCCAACAACTTTTGCCTAAAACTTTTTTTGATTCAACCGGTGTATCAACAAAAAAATCCATTCAAAGTTTTGAAAAAAACACCCGGTATAATATTATAAAGACGTAAAGTTTGTAAATTTGGATGTAGAAGGTGATCTCCGATTTCAAAAAAAATTTCACCAATATTTAGAGCGAACCTTCAGAATGGACATAGGCTAAATATTATTGCGTTAAAATAAGTCCTTTTCGTGGAGACCAATTTTGCAAGGTTGAGTCGACGAAAAAACTATTGTTATTATCGAGTGGTGCGCAGCCACGAAAGGCATGATTGTAAAATAGTGGAGCCGAAGGCTCCACTACTGTTATTGCTCCCGAGAAAGTTATAAACATTGTTTATCTTAATCGCGTGAGGCGTCGCAAGTAGCGACTAGTATGAAATATTTTTAGGGTATGAATACCACGTATGTTTAACCTATTTAGACCCAGGGCATAAAATATGGTGTGGCATTATAGAAAGGAGAAAAGATAAAGGAACGCCGCGAAAAAACAAAACCAATCACTTAAAACAAGTATATAATAATTTAAACCAAAAATATCAAAAATCACAAACTAAAGTCGCTCGATAATAATTTAAACAAAATTAAAGGTAAAGATTTACGAATTTTGTGAAATTCGGAAATTAAAAAAAGGGATCAGCAGATCAGAAAAAAGAATTTTATAATGTGTTCTGTTAGAATCGAATTATAACTAAATCAAAAAATTATTTTTAAGTCACAGAATGGAATGTCTAAAAATTTACATCAATTACATAACTGAGGTCGGACTAAACTTATTTAACTATTTAGTATATTTTTGTTTTAATAAAAATACAAAAGGTACGTTCTTTTGCTACCCTATAAATAAATATTATAGCAATTTAAAAATTTAAAAAAAAGTCAAAATAGTACAATTCCCTATATTAAAACACATATTAATTTTAAAGAATTTAATGGACAGCCAGTGGTCAAAGAAGCACTCATTATATTATTTTATATTTTTGATATTTACCTACATTTATCACACAGGTCGTTTAGTTTTTAGACTAGACAACTAAGGTGTCTTCAAAACAGTGAACTATTAGATATTTTTTCATAATTGAGTTTGTATTAAGTAGTGGTCTAAGCATTTGATGGTCACTATACTTCTAATTTTGAAGCTTCTTGTTTAAACAGTTCGTTTCTGCGTTAAAATATAAACGAGCTTGTGTTATTTTTAGATTTTTTTAAGATCCCTCAGATACGAAGCATGCGTTTATGGCATCTGTGTACTGGCTATACTGAGATTTTATCAGAGAATTTAAATAAATTAACTGAGTTTTGTCATCACACTGCGTCATAAATTAATAATTCACGCTCTAGAGAAACTATCATTTATAACAGATTTGTAAAGTTCTCAAATCAAATGTCTCAAATTATAGTAGATACATAATGATATGTTAATTTGATAGCACTGTTGTGTTTAATAGGCATAATACTGGTTACTTATTATTTATACTAATATAATAAAGAGAGAACGAAAAGTCGGGTTACTAACTATCAACGCCCAAACCAAACCACTAAAATTAAACACTTGAAATTTGGATAATATATTCCTTTCATGACACGCAATAAGAAAGGATTTTTCAAAATTCAATCCCTAAAATGGTCAAAACGGGGTATAAATTTGTTGACAAAAATTAATATCTGTAGAATCTTTAAAGTGTGAGGTTTTGAATTCTGCATATTAATGCTTCATTAAAAATAAGCAAACCTTTCCTCAGGCGTTTTTTTAAAAGCAACTCTTAAGATGGTTAAAAAAAAGATGTAAAATTTATTGACATTAGTTCATATTTTAAAAATCGTTGAGTCAGAGGTCAACAAATACAAATTCTTTATTAAAAATAAGCAAACACGTATTCGAGCGTTTTTTTTAAATGGTGTGTGGTTTTTTTTTGACTAATCAACGTTTAGGCTAAATCGCTAAAACCAGAAACCTGAAATTTGGATAGTGTGTTCCCTTCATGACCTACACACGCAATAAAAAGAAATGTTTCGAAATTAAACCCCTAATGTGGAAAAAAAATGGCGTGGAGTTTTTGACAAAATGTTTGTATTTCATGAATCGATGAAGTTTAACATACGATCTCTTCATTAAAAATAAACAAATACATATTCGATTTATATTTTCCTATGAAATGTTTGTAAAAAAAAAATTATTCTATATTTTATAGTATCGGAAATATTTTGAAAACAAAAAAAATCAGCTGTTCCTTGTTCTAAAGATCTGTTAAAAAGAAACTAGGTAGCTGCTGGCAAACATGTTTTGGTTCATTTTGACATGAAAAACCATATTATGTAACCATGCAACCGAATAGCAAACATAATATTTATTACTAATCAATAGTCGCGTCACCGCACAGTCCAACAGAAATTTTATTAGTGTATTTGCCATATGGCAACATACACTATTGGCGTCGGTCGGATGGCGGGACCTAGGGGTCGGACCAAAATTTCTCGACGTTTCATAACCTCCTAAACACTTTGGCACCATTTTTAAAAATGTTTATATATATATGTATATATATATATATATATATTTATATATATATATATATATATATATATATATATATATATATATATATATATATATATATATATATATATATTTATATATATATATATATACGTATATATATATATATATATATATATATATATGTGTGTGCGGGCAATAACTTTCGAAGGAGTTAAATGATTTTAACGAAATTTGGCCCATGTGTTGAAATCCATCACCGCAAGAAGCCTATTTAAAATGGGCGTAATCGGGCTATTTTAAGGGTAGTTTTTAGGGGTTGAAAAAAGTTTTTGGGTCCCAAAATACCGAAAAAATTCTCAGAATCGGTTCAAAATTGACATTTAACCCTTTAGTAGTAATTAAAAAGTGCCCCTAAAATTTTAATAAAATCGGCCCGACAGGACCGGACTTACAAATTTTATGAAAACATTATTTTGCAGATAATGAATTATTTACTGAAAGTTGTATACAATTTGGTATAGAGGTTCGATTGATAATAATATTGAAATTAAGAAAAAAAAATATTTTAAGGGGTGTATTAAGGAGTCAAATTTTTTATTTTGCCCAAAAAAAACTTAAGTTCGCATAATAAAGCCACACTGCTTGTATAAGTAAATACACTATATTGTCGGCAGGGTTTTGGCACTGCGACCCGGGTTTTTTTATTTATTATAATATATCAAATGTCAATATTTTTGAAATTGGGATGATCCTGTCGCCCAATTGGCTGAATTTTTTTCTTTTTATTCAACCCTTAAGCTATTGAAAACTGCTATATTCAATAATGATAATAGTATTAATAATTATAATAATAATAATAATAATAATAATTAATAAATCGCGAGCAAAGGCTATATTATATCCATACACTAAATTTATACCCGGGCGAAGCCAGACCGGACCGCTGGTAAGATATAAGAAAATATATAAATCATAATAATATTGTCCATTCAACTTACAGCATAACAGTATTAACATAAAACGACGGGTGAATGGCCTATCCGTCTTATTTACATTTTTTGTAATACTTTATTGACATTGAAATCTTATATTATTATATCGAGTTGTAGTCTGTTAAATGTTTGTATAAGCAGCCTCTCCATTGGACCTAGTGATGCGCGATTCATGCTACGTTGCAGAAAGAATTGTCAAGAAATCCTATTTGACAATGACCTTAGATTGTGAACACACTATCTATTAGACATTATATCGCATCCAAAATTATTATTATAATTCAATACTAAATCGCAGGTATTTGGATTAATAATACAAAACAATCGTGTTATTGTTAATCTTGCTACGTTTCGACTACTTTATTTAGTCTTCGTAGCAAGATTACCAATAACACGATTGTTAGTGTATTTGCCATATGGCAACATACACTATTGGCATCGGTCGGATGGCGGGACCTAGGGGTCGGACCAAAATTTCTCGACGTTTCATAACCTCCTAAACACTTTGGCACCATTTTTGAAAATGTTTATATATATATGTATATATATATATATTTATATATATATATATATATACGTATATATATATATATATATATATATATATATATATATATATATATATATATATGTATGCGGGCAATAACTTTCGAACGAGTTAATTGATTTCAACGAAATTTGGCCCATGTGTTGAAATCCATCACCGCAAGAAGCCTATTTAAAATGGGCCTAATCGGGCCATTTTAAGGGTAGTTTTTGGGGGTTGAAAAATGTTTTTGGGCCCCAAAATACCGAAAAAGTTCTCCGAATCGTTTCAAAATTGAAATTTAACCCTCTGGTAGTAATTAAAAGGTGTCCCCAAAATTTTAATAAAATCGGTCCGACAGGACCGGATTTACAAATTTTATGAAAACACTAGTTTGCAGATAGTGACTTATTTATTGAAGGGTGTATTTAATTCGGTGTAGACGTTCGATTGATAATAATATTACAATTAAGAAAAAAAATGTTATTTTAAGGGGTGTATTAAGGGGTTAAATTTTTTATTTTGCCCAAAAACAAACTTAATTTCACATAATAAAAGTATAAAACCACACGGCCCTATACAAGCAAATACACTATATTGTCGGCAGGGTTTTGGCACTGCGACCCGGGGTTTTTTTTGTATTATTAATCCAAATACCTGCGATTTATTATTGAATTATAACACATATCTATATTATTATTATAAAGAGGTAACGTTTGTAAGTTTGGATGTAAGAGGTAATCTTCGAAACTTCTCAACCGATTTCAAAATTTGTTTCACCAATATTTAGAATGGACCTTCAGGATGGACATGGGCTATATATTATCGCGTTAAAATAAAAGCGTTCCTTGTGGAAACTAACTTTGCAACGTAAGTCGACGAAAAAAATGTTGTTACTATTGAGCGGGGCAAGATAGTAAAACAACAGTAATGGAACCGAAGGCTCCATTACTGTTGTTGCTGTCAAACGAGCTATAAAACATTGTTTATTTTAATCCCGTGTAGAGTCGCCAGTAGCGGCTAGTTTTTTATAACAAAAGAGCTATTTTAAAACGATCTTGTTCGAAAAAAAAATCGATCGTTTGAAACGATATTTTTTTTAAACTGAAACACTACTGTATATAATATATATTTTTTTCATTTTTAGAATATTTTATTTTCAATTGTTCTTAGCGAGATGTGCACTTTTGGTTTTGTCAACTATTTTAGAATTTCTTGAAAAAGATTTCTCGGGTCTAATTTATTAAGATCATACTGGGAAGTGTAGACCTCAAGGATCGCAGTTGCAAAGTTCTAATCAGCGTTGCCAGATGTCCCGATTTTGGCGGGACGTCCCGATTTTTAAATCAAAATTAAATGTCCCGAGCGGGACAGGCTCAGTCCCGCTTTTCGAGGATAACTTGACCGTCCGTAAATAATTATTCTCTTATTGTAAGTTGCAATTTGTAACACTCACTTTTCAGACTATTGTTTGAAACGCCATATTTTTCTAATGAATAAAACTTTTTTGATTTTGATTTCTGTTTTTTTTATTTTTTTTTTATTCAGAAGACAAATAAGACTCAACTATTTAACGATAGCGTAAATCTGATTTAAAATATCATATTTTTATTAAAATACATTTTCTATGGTTATTTTAGCTAGCTATTGTCACGTAAACGTAATTTGAACTCAAAAAGATAAATATTTAAAAACTTCTGATTATATACGTTTTTTAACGGTATGTCCCGCTTTCGACAAAAGAATCCCGCTTTTTTCACTCAAAAAGTTCCAAAATCTCGACTTGGCAAAAAAAAATCTGGCAACGCTGGTTCTAATATATGACCCACCTCACGGCTTGTTATTATTTGTAAAAAACCGGTTAAAAATGTAGGATCCAGTTTATAAACAAAGGGTCTAATAAAGGTTCCATGTATGTTTCTAAGTTCTGAAATTCAAGGCGACATATTGATCTGTTGGCGACTTGACGCACTCTCAAAAAAATTCAAAATGTGAGATTTCATTAAAGCATAAACATTCGATGAAGGAAACAGACAAACAACACAGCATCAAGGTTTATTTTTGTTTTCGATTTCGCAGAAAGAAATTAATATGTATCCATAATCGCAAGCGTCATTCCAAATGTGGAACAAAATAACAATTAAAAACCGCCATTAAGGAATTATAAATTCAGTGTTCGTATATTTGTGGTGAATTCCAATTCAGAACGCGAAGGTCTCGCGCGTATCACGATGGTCAATCGTATTGTGGGATGGAGTTCTGTCTGCGGTGTCAATCGTTCGAGTCGTACATTGAATAACACATTTTACAATTACTAACTTCCACAATAATACTATGGGAACTTTAATTGAACCACAAAACTTACAGAGAAAAGAACTTCACAGAAATAACTGTTAAAATAGTAGATTATATACCTAGCACAGCGTTGCCAGACGTCCCGATTTTTGCGAGACGTCCAGATTTTTAAATCAAAACTAAATGTCCCGCTTTTCGGGGATAACTCGACCGTGCGTAAATAATTATTCTCTTATTGTAAGTTGCAATTTGTAACACTCACTCCTCAGACTATTGTTTGAAACGCCATATTTTTCTAATGAATAAAACTTTTTTGATTTTGATTTCTGTTTTTTTTATTTTTTTTTATTCGGCAGACGAATAAGACTCAACTATTTAACGATAGGGTAAATCTGATTTAAAATATCATATTTTTATTAAAATACATTTTCTATGGCTATTTTTGCTATCTATTGTCACGTAAACGTTATTTGAACTCAAATAAAAAGATAAATATTTAAAAACTTCTGATTATATACGTTTTTTTACTATGTCCCGCTTTCGACGAAAGAATCCCGCTTTTTTCACTCAAAAGTTCCAAAATCCCGACTTGGCAAAAAAAAATCAGGCAACGCTGACCTAGCAGCAAAAACTTAAATGTCAAAAAAAACCGAGTCGCAGGGCCAAAACCCTGCCAACAATATAGTGTATTTGCTAATACAGGTATTGTGCGGCTTTATTACATGAACTTAAGGCTGTCGGAACGCTCTGAATTTAAGTCAAAAATAGGGCTTCGGCTGATAGCTGATTGATAAATTATTTTTTATGTATTAACTGTTTTAATTAGTTGTTTTGTCGTTTCCATTTTTTAGTCTACGGTTTTTTAGTCTATAATTTTTAGCCAAATAGTTTATAAAAACTAATTAAAATATACAATCTCTATTTATTTGAGTGTCAAAAATTATCTTCAAAAAACCGTAGACTAAAAAATGGAAACGACAAAACAACTAAATAAAACAGTTAATACATAAAAAATAATTTATGACAGACACCTGATGAAAGAATAAATAAATTCTGAAACGTCGTGATAAAAATAAAAATTTAGTATTGACTTAAAAAATTGATCCTAAGTCCTCAGACAATTTTTCATCTATTTAATTAGTCAGGATCGGAACAATCTTTGAAATATGTTATGTTTTTTTTTATACATTTCTGTTACACACGATCATCGCGATCGAATCCCGATTATTCTGTGTGTAAAAAGAAATTATCTGAAATAACAAACACGTCTTTATTTCGATAGACAGTAATCCAACCCTAATTGCATGGATGTAAGTAAGTATTATTTATATTATCAATTACTGTCATCGACACATTATTATGCATTTTAGCGGAGTCTCTAAGTCTCAAGATATAGAAGAGTCTCCAAGCTAGGGATGCGCACAATTTTTAAAGCATCGATGTTAACATCGAACGATACATCGAGATAGATAGATTATTGATTGTAGACGCTCAACATCTGAGGTCATGATTAAATTTGATATACGCACACCATAATTTTGGGAAAATCCGAGGTCAAAAAGCGACCAAATAGTATTTACTGATTTGATTTCAAGTACCAAATTTGTTTTGTCAGAAGTATAGTTTCTAAGTGTACTAGCGGTTGCCCGCGACTTCGTCCCAGTAGTAAAACACGATTATAACCTGGTTAAATAGCGCACTGATTGGAAAACGGTTCGAATAATTCCTATAGCATTTTTCTCCTCTATCCACTGAGCCCAGAAAAAACATCTATGTCCATTGTAGTTAGATGTTTTTTCTGGGCTCAGTGGATAGAGGAGAAAAATGCTATCGGAATAAATTCGAGAAAATAACATCATTTCCATTGTAGTTGATGTTATTTTCTCGAAACTGACGGAGAAGAGTGTGGTCAAGTGATTAACGTGTTGGCTTTTTGATCGAACTGTCATGTGTTCGAATGCAGCCTTTGCTCATGGATATTTTCTGATGTCGTTTAGTTTTAAGTGATTATATTACCTGATGTAATAAAGACGCTGATGACCTAAGTTGTCGAGCGTCTATAATCTACAATAAATAAATAAACCTAAAGTGGCGTCACCTATGAAAATGATCATGTGATCAAAGTTTGTCCCCCTCCGAACCGAACAACTTTTAATGAGAACATTTTTTTATATCTCGTGAAAAATGACGGAGATTTAATTAACTCTTTCCGTCACGCTTTTACATTACAAATATTTTGAACTCAGAGCAATATTCAATATTCAATTCGATGCTAATGAAGTAATTCATTCAATATACCGCCAATCGGTGTCACATCTTGTCAAGCATGGTTCGAACTTTCATGATATTCAACCTATTGTCGCTAAATGGCATGGATTTTCATTTTAAAATTCGGAAAGAGGTAGTTATTGACACTAACCACCAAGACTGAAAGAGTTAACGGTGGCTACAAATGGGACACGCACATCGACAAAAACTTGACATGGAAGCAGCACATAGAATATCATATAAATACCATAAATAAATACATATTTCTTATTCGTTCCTTAAACAAAACAGTTCCTTGTTCAGTCTTACTGAATATATATTATGCTTATGTACACTCCCGTTTGTCTTATGGAATTATATTTTGGGGACGTTCAATTAACATAAATGATATATTTAAAGTCCAAAACAGATGCATAAGAGCAATATGTAATGAAGGACCCCGCACTTCTTGTCGACCACTATTTAAAAAATTAAATATTTTAACAGTTCACGATATATATGTAGGTACTAGAATGTTCAATTTTTGTAAAAAAAATATCCTTTCTTATTTACAAATAATATATTTCACCACAGCTACGGTGCCAGAAATAAAAACGATTTGGTCATAACTCAAATACATTTAAATAAAATGATGTAAGGTCTCTTAAATTCTGTGATAAAAATATTTAATAATATACCGCAAGATCTGAAAAAATTATCAATGAGTAAATTCAAATTTAAAAAATATCTAAATAATTTAACATTGTATTCTTTGGAAGATTTTTTTATCTAATGTATTGTACCTATTTGACGTGTTCTGTACCTTTGTAAGGTCTTCGGAATAAAACTAATTATTATTATTATTATATTAACATTTGTCTAAAGATAATATTACGACACACGACGTTGAGCGTTGACGTTGACGTAGGGCGTATCGTTTTAAAGAATACATTTATTTGTTTTACCCCATGCGGGCAATAAATGCCAAAGCAAAGCGAACCGACTGTACACTTTATTTGCATGGTCGAGCTGTATAATCTAGCCATATACATAATACGGGCCGGTCGTAGTGTAACATTGACCACTTTACGTGCTCTGAACGGCCTATTGAGTCGTAACAGGGTCAATATACACTATATTTTGTATGTGCGAGTTGAGTAAATGTTATGAGAATACTATTAAATATCGACTGTAGATTTTTTATGCAGGAAATCGTTCTGTTTTTTAGAGTATTTGCCTATCCCAACATAATATATGGGACATACACTATTTCCGTTTTAAAGTTTAATGGGAATTATGGACAAATTTGATGTGTTAAACTTTTTAATTTATTGCCAACGTTTCAACAGTCTTTGCTGTCTTCTTCAAGGCTCAAATTTTGAGCTTTACACATAAGTGTGTGTGTGTGACTTATGTGTAAAGCGCAAAATTTGAGCCCTGAAGAAGACAGCAAAGACTGTTGAAACGTTGGCAATAAATTAAAAAGTTTAACACATCAAATTTGTCCATAATTCCCATTAAACTTTAAAATTATTAAAAATGGACTTAAACTTCGATGACTATTTCCGTTGTTCAAAAGGAACCTAGAAGTGGGAACATTGTTCGTGCGTGTTAGATTTAAATGAAATTTGACACACATATTGGAATCCATCACTATTAACAAAATTAAAGTAAAAAAAAAACTTTTTAAAGACAAGCTTTTATTGAATTGCACTGAAAAAGAAAAAAAAAATATTTGTAATAATTTAAGTTCATAATTATAAAAGCGTGGGTCGTTACTAGCATAGAGCTTACAACCCACGCTTTTATAATTATGAACCTAAATTATTAAATATTATTATTTTTTTTCAAGTTGTTATCGTCCATAATATTAAATATGTTTGTAGATATTGGATAATTGGACTATAAATAAAAGAAAATTCTAATTTTTTTTTAATTTGCGACGTTTCATAGATTATTTTTCTACTTCATCAGGCAATTTTATATTTTAGAATATTTGCTGATATATTTTAGTGATATTATCTTGTCATTTATTTAAAAAATAATTATTTTTTAAATTATTTTTTAAATTATTTTTTAAATAAATGACAAGATAATATCACTAAAATATATCAACAAATATTCTAAAATATAAAATTGCCTGATGAAGTAGAAAAATAATGTACGAAACGTCGCAAATTTAAAAAAATTTAGAATTTTCTTTTATTTATAGTCCAATTTAATCCAATATCTACAAACATATTATTTTTTTTTTAGTACAATTTAATAAAAGCTGTCTTTAAAAAGTTTTTTTACTAATATTTTTTTATAGTCTTTCAAAACATCAATTTATTACAATTAATTGATTATTTAATTATAATATTCCACACGTCAAACCGTTCCATTTGATATCAGTTTTAAGGAGGTTGTAAAGAAGTAGGCAATCCGCCATTTTGTACGATTGTCATATTGGATTTAGAATGATGTCACACAGCTTACAGTATTCTACTTGTCATACCTTTCATTTGATACCAATATCGAAGGGATTTTAAAGAAAAAAGTAATTGATTTTAACGAAATTTGGCCAACGTGTTGAAATTTATCAACACACGACGCGTATTTAAAATGGGCCTAATCGGACTATTTTAAGGGTGGCTTTTTGGGTTGAAAAATGTGTTTGGGCCCAAAATACCGTAAAAATTCTCAGATTCGTTTCGAAATTGAAATTTAACCCTTTAGTAGCAATTAAAAAGTGCCCCTAAAATATTAATAAAATCGGCCCAACAAGACCGGACTTAAAAAGTTCGACTTCAAAAAAGAGCTTTAGTTGCTGGGCATTTTATGAAAAGATTGCTATATTAACAAATTATTTTTTATCTTTCAGAACAGAGTTTCCTTGCAATGGGACGACCATTTCCAGGTCGTTGCTTTTACAAAAATGCTTTGGTGAGTACATGAAAGCTCTGTTTATTATTCTATCTTTTAGAATATTTTAGATTATTATTGTTGAAATGAATAACTTTTTACACACGGACAGCGCCGTGTTTAGATCTATTTTTTAATGAAGACGTTGCGTGCGTCCTTTCCTCCTCAGTCTTTGTATGAAATTTTGAACATTCGTTGCTCAAGGCTACTAACAAACTGATATAAGTTCTAAAAAAAATAATTTAGTCTCAATTAAACCAGTATCCTGCAGTCATTTATTTTAATGGAACCTAAATTATCTTATCAAAATATTCCGGGAATTTCAAAATGTAAATTAACTTGCCACCTATTATTGTCAAAATAAACTAATCTTAATTAATTTCTTCAAGCACAATATCTTAATCCGACTCTAACTCACTGTTCTCTAAATAATGGATAGCGGATAGACGAATAGTCCCTATACAATGATTAAAATCTCTTTAAAGCAGTGATGGCGTCATGATCCATTAATTGAGTATTTGAATTAAAAAAAAAACTATTTTTTTTTATTTTTTAAATAATATATCGTAAATAATATTGAAAAACGAAAAGAAAAAAAAATTAAGCCATAGGTAATTAATAACAAATTAATTAAAATGTATAAAACTTCATAAGATATAACGTGATTACAAAACGTACCAGGAATGTTTGTGACGTCAAAATGATAAAAGTTGTGTATTTGTGTATGGCTTTATAATACATACTATCAAAATAACCATGGCAACCAGGACCATAAAAACATTTTGACGTCACAGAGGTTTTTGGCGCGTTATCGGATCTTAGCTTAAACATTATTTTTAAAACAAATATAACTCTTTCATTATGAAATTAAAAAAAATAATAAAAGTAGTTTCGCTATAAAACTTGTATGTGATCTTTCCATTTATGTAAAAAAAAATAATTCAAAAACCCAATTACATATCAGTGATCTAACCACAATCATTTAGTGGTTTTAATCGTTGACTAAGGAATATTTAATAGTGTAATGCTATTGGTATGCGTTACCTGTTGTCCGAAATTATGTCTATGGAAGTCATTGTCTTGATTATTTGAATAATTAATAAGCTACATTGCATTGTATTTCAAGATACATGACTCACTTCTTAAGATATTGTCGGTACCATATTTTATCAGTGGCGCACCCACAATATTCTGTTGGGAAGGACCGGATGATGATTAGGCCAAAATTTTAATCTTCTGTATTTAAACAAATAATTTGCGTTGCATGACTAAGGCAAAATTACCAATCAAAATATTGCGGTTAGACATCTTTTGATGGAGGAGTTTCTGAACCATACTTATGAATTTACAGTACAAATATTCTTCAGATATTCAACAACAAAAAATAATTACACAATGCTCATATAATACAGTCGACTCTCGAAAATTTGACACTCGCTAATTTGAATCTGTCGATAATTTGAAATGTCTTCCCGGTCCCTTGAAAAATACTCGATAAATTGAATAAAGTTGAAGGAATAGTATCTTGCCCGCCAACATGGAATAATTTGAAGTTCGGGCTTCCTTACTCTACAATTTGAAGCGTTTATCATGCACATACCTGTGGATTGTCTACATAAATGAGATATGAGTAAATTTGCAGTTCGCATTCCAATCTTCTTTCAAACTTCACCACTATCGAAAATTCATTTTAAGCAATTCAATTGGACAATGATAGACTGAAGTCGCTCACTCACCAGAAAATTACGGACTTCTTTTCAAAATGAATAAGTGAATATTTGTACAAATGTTTCAAATATTAAATCACGAATTTTGATCAAACTCTACTTGATTTTTTTCCTCCCTCCCTGCTGATTATTTAAATTCCTGTTATTTTGAACTCTTGGTAATTTGAAATTATCAAGAGTCGACTGTACTAGCTAACCGGCCTGGCTTCATCCGCATGCAAATCAAACTTTTGAATTTTCTGATGGATAAGTCACCTTAACTAAAGTTGTATAAAATATTGTAAAATTATGAAATTATCATTTTTAGGGTTCCGTACCCAAAGGGTAAAACGGGACCCTATTACTAAAACTCCGCTGTCCGTCCGTCTGTCACCAGGCTGTATCTCATGAACCGTGATAGTTAGACAGTTGAAATTTTCACAGATGATGTACTTATTTCTGTTGCCGCTATAATAACAAATATTAAAAAACAGAATAAAATAAATATTTAATGGGGGCTCCCATACAACAAACGTGATTTTTTTGCCGTTTTTATAGATAATGGTACGGAACCCTTCGTGCGCGAGTCCGACTCGCACTTGGCCGGTTTTTTTTTTACATTGCCCGACTGAATAATAGTTGCTTATAAATGTTTAAGAATATTCTGTTTCCATGGTGCACTCAGTTCCATAAATCTACTTATTTCTGCGTGACTTTCGAGACAAAAATACACAATAACACGTTTGTAATATCGTACTACGTTTGTACAGTAAACATTTATCTTTAAAAATCGGAAAAGTACTTGTTCAACGTTAAAAATATTGTCTGGATCAACTTAAAAAATTATCCATATAATTGAAAACCTGTCTGCTGACCTTACTGGTCTCACAAATACTGTGTTATCTTTTGCGTGTTGATTATACTTGTAGGCATATTGAATACGTGTGTCATGAAGTATAGTTACGAGGAGGTTAGACGCAATGTTAAAAAACTGGTCAAGTGCGAATCGGACTCGCACACGAAGGGTTCCGTACCACCGCACAATATATATTAACATAAAAATGATCTGTCGGGAGAAAGGACTTTTTAAGTAAACACTTATTTATTATTTATAGCAACGTTTCGTCCCTTGCTTGGGACTTTTTCAAGCTTTATAACTATTAAATGTTTTGATCAAGTAGATATAAAAGTTAAAATACGCATGTAAATATAAATTTTAGTTAAACAATTGTTCATTAAAAAGTTTGTAATAATTCCGTTTTTTAAAACATATTTTTACGGTTGATGTTCAAACTATTTTATTTTATTAATTATTTTATTAATTATTTTATTAATCATTTTATTAATCATTTTATTAATTATTTTATTAATTATTTTATTATTTAATTTTATTATTAATAAATAAAATAAAATAGTTTGAACATCAACCGTAAAAATATTTTTAAAAAAATGGAATTATTACAAACTTTTTAATGAACAATTGTTTATCTAAAATTTATATTTACATGCGTATTTTAACTTTTATATCTACTTGATCAAAACATTTAATAGTTATAAAGCTTGAAAAAGTCCCAAGCAAGGGACGAAACGTCGCTATAAATAACAAATAAGTGTTTACTTAAAAAGTCCTTTTTGCCGACAAAACATTTTTATATTAATTACCAAGGACAAAAAAGAAAAAAAAGTAAATATATATTGACTTTTTTTAAGCTTGCTCCAATCCTGACTATGAATTAAATAGATGGAAAGTTATCCGAGGACTTAGAATCCAAAATAAGTCAATACTAAATTATTATTAGCGCAACGTTCCGGAATTTATTATTCCTTCCTCAGGTGTCTGTGGAAAAAATACATATAAAGTATAAATATCATTTACAAAACAACGAATCTTAGCAAATTCAATATCACATACCAGACAAGATTTATGTATTAACTATGTCATAAATTAGTTGCTCCGTCGTTTCCATGTTAGTCTACGATTTAGTCAAATAGTTCTTAGAAATATCTTTAAACTAATTAAAATACACAGTCTCCAGCCAGTTGAATGTCAACAATCAGCCACGTTATCTCCAAAAACATATGACTTATTATAGAGTAAACGACATCTAAATAAAACCCGGGTCGCAGTTGCCAAAACCCTGCCGACAATATAGTGTATTTGCTAATACAGGCAGTGTGGCTTTATTACGCGAACTTAAGTTGGTTTTTGGGCAAAATAAAAAAATTGACTCCTTAATACACCCCTTAAAATAACATTTTTTTTCTTAATGACAATATTATTATTAATCGAACCTCTATACCAAATTAAATACACCTTTCAGTAAATAAGTCACTATCTGCTAACTAATGTTTTCATAAAATTTGTAAATCCGGTACTGTCGGGCCGATCTTAATAAAATTTTAGGGACACTTTTTAATTACTACCAGAGGGTTAAATTTCAAATTAAGCGATTCGGAGAATTTTTTCGGTACTTTGAGGCCATAAAACATTTTTCAACCCCCAAAACGTACCCTTAAAATAGCCCGATTAGGCCCATTTTAAATAGGCTTCTTGCGGTGATGGATTTCAACACGTGGGCCAAATTTAGTTGAAATCAATTAATTCTTTCAATAATATTTGCTGATCTGTTGGTTTCTGACTTTCAAAGAAATATTCTAATAATTTACTTATCAAAATAATTTTTACAGTTACTCTTCTTAATTGTGGTGGCATACCGTGTGCCAACAACAGGAGGTGGAGCCCTAAAAGACGCTGTCAAATTCAGACACATCCCCCCATTAGACGCACCAACATTCCAAAGGGGCTCCGTAGAAAGTGCTCCACAATGGACACCATCAGACCGCAGTTCTCCGTACATATATAATTCGTTTGGAAGCAAAACTTTGCCGCTACGAGCCGCTGTTGAAAGTGTTCCAAAAAGGTATTTTGATTATGTAACGACTATGAACTACTGAAGAACTGACCTTCAGTGACAATTAATAATTCCAGATGATGCTTTATTTAAAAGCTTAGTAGCTGAGATCGTTTGTAAACCGTTGATTATATGAAGCATCCACATTTATGCATGGTTTTAGAAAGAACTGCCACAAAATTTGATTTGACAATATTCTCACCACACATATTTCTCCATAAGAAAAGCATTGTAATATTTTAAGTCCTAAGATGTGTTTAAGAGGAGAATTGATTTGTCAAAATCCATAGGAAAAGTAAATTTTTTATACCCTAAGCACAAAGTTAAGTAGTTTCGGAATTTGCTTTCTACGTAACGTATTTTCAAAGTTCTCTTCGTTTTCGGCACGGCTTAAACTGTTTAAAAAGGTTTAAAATTTTAAGCTAATCATTTTTTCAATATAGAGAACCATTTCAGGGGGTAGCAACTCAAAAAATTTGAAAAAAAAAATGGCTTATACAAATAATGCCCAGGCTAGTAATAGACTGACCCTCATTTTAACATGTTGGAAATTGTCACATGCTAACCTTTAAAATGGTTCTTTACATTGAAAAAATAATTCTCTGAAAATGTCAGCTCGAATGATTAAAATTAAGCCGTGCCGAAAACGCTGTAACGGTTATAGGTTTGCGGAGCTTGCCGCAAGCTAGGCGGTAGGTAGGATAGGGGGCCCATGCAGGCTAGGTCCCAGCTATTGGGACCTAAATGTAAACTAGATCAGATAGTTCGTTCATACATTAGAGAGAAATGAAATAGAAAAATATCCCATTTATCATTAGCCCCGGGCTTGTGGGGTGCCACCCGGGCCCTTCCGGCCCAGTCCGACCCTGCTAATGGTACTAATCCTTAATACATACCACGTCACATCTATCTAAAATACAACATTTTTTTGCAGTGACACTTCCTATCTCAAATTGTTAAGCACTAACTTTTTTATTACTAATTAGAATTTTCTACATTAATAATTATCAAAAACTTACATTTAATTGCAATCGACTGTAGACTTTAACAACTTGTGCAGCGCTCTTTTAAGACGAAAAAAATCCACACTTTCTCCTTGTAATCGTAAAAAGTTTATCACAAATTATTTTTTCAAAACTATAATATAATGAACAACTGAAAACTAAATCATAAATGTTGCACAAAACAAATTTTGAAGAAAAAAATACAAAACCACATAAAATCAACATTCAAAAAGTTGTTTTAATTCTCGTATTTATGAAACGTTAAAATAATTAACACACGAAAAGAAACACTAAATCCAATAAAGTATACATATCTTTTAAAGTCCCTTAAGAAAACATAATGACTAAAAATTAAATCAAAATCACAGAATAAGATACGATACACTCTATTCAGAAATCACGTTGCAACTAAAAATTCTCAGCAGGTCATTTTGAAAACGTGAACTGTCCTGTAGATTACACAATTATGAAATCGATCATGCAATTTAAAAAAAACCAACAGCGCTGTTTCATTTATTTCATTTTTATAATGTTGAAAAAAAACTTTATATTTATACAGAGTGTCCTCTTTATATTTTTATCTTTTAAAATAAAAATACGTAGTATCAGTTGAACTAGAAACTAACTGAATGAAATTTGTTAAGAAGTATTTTGCAAATACTTCGTATAATCGTCAATATAAACTAAAAAAAATAATAGATAATACTTGAACGGATTGAAACCAAATTTTGTTAGGATGTTTGGTATGCAAATATGAATAGCCCTATTGTTTTTGGGGAAAATTGGCGCATGCGCAAAAGAAATATATTATGCTATAACGTTGTTTTTTCTCATAATAATATAATGATATACTTTTCCATAATGATTTATGTACTATTTATTTTTCTAAAAAAGTTTTGTAAAAAAAATTGTTTTCTACGCCGGTCGTGAAATTCCGACTTTACAGTCAATATATCTGTCTAGGACTCACACCAGACTGCCATTACGAGATGCTGTTGAAAGAAGGCCATCACCTGACGAGCCCTATGAATTCTATCCAGATTACGACCAATTCCACAACCCGAATTGGTTCCGGGTCAACGACGTTCAATCACCATATAGGTACAGTCAGCCAAATGTTCATCAGCAACCCAAATTTCACCAACAGACCGTATTTCGTCAACAACCCGTTCTTCAACAACAACCCATTTTTCAACAACAATCTGTGTTTCGTCAACAACCCGTATTCCAACAACAGCCAATCACTAGTTATCAGAGAACTCATGTACTGCCCGCTTATCGACAATTTCAAAATTTAATATACAAAAATGATATCAACCAAAATGCATCGCCATTCAGGGTCGACAATAGATTTCAACAACTGATTGTTTCTCCTAGAGCACGTTCATTGCATTCCATGTTTAGGACACCGATAATCGATTATAAAAATGAAATTGGTAAGTCAAGATTTTTTCTCATCAAAATATAATAAAATGGACAATTTAGTATCGTCAGCGATATATCTTTCTTGCTTAAATTTTTTTTAATGTTGATATTGTTGGTTCTCTTTGTGACAACATTAATATACTCTGCATTGTCGACCACAACACTGTTTTGTTTTGAGTTTCTATTAACAGACAAGTATAATATAATTTTCAATTTCGTTGTGATCAGACGTATTTAGATTTTAGACTTAGTTTTGATAAAATTAAATTTTAAATTTAAAATTAACAGGGAAGTGGACAGTATTAATCAATGAATCAATTCAGCTACGTTTCGGCTTTATTATTAAGCCTTCCTCAGGCTTTTAAAACATACATAACAATAAAATTAAAATTAATACAATAAGTTAATAAAATTAAAACAATATAAATATACCTAGATTTATAAAGTGCAATAATAACTTATTGTACAACATCCTTTGAATTGCTCATTATAATTTCCAAAATTATTTTATTAAATTAAAAATTTGTTGACAGAAAAAATTTTATTGTACTTTATAAATCAAGGTATATTTATATTGTTTTAATTTTATTAAGTTATTGTATTAATTTTAATTTTATTGTTATGTATGTTTTAGAAGCCTGAGGAAGGCTTAATAATAAAGCCGAAACGTAGCTGAATTGATTAATACTGTCCACTTCCCTGTTAATTTTAAATTTAAAACATTATGGATGATAACATTAATATTAAATTTTATGTTGTTTTATTTATTAATTTTTTAATTTATATTAATACATCTAATAGATCTGTATAGTATGTCGAAAAAAAAACGAAAACAGCATTTCTACAATACATAATAATGGTATAAGTACTAGATTTAAAATTCTTCTTGAAAATTACTATGTTAATCTCGCAATGTAATTTAAATATTTCTTACACAATTGCCATTTTTTTTTCAATTTTCGACAGTGCCTATTCAAATATTTGAAAGCGTGTACATAATGAAAATTATATTTAATTTCAGAAACTCAAAATCCATCACCACAAAGACAACAGCAACAAAACTACAACCTAATTTGCTACATGGAAAGCTGGGCAGTATACAGAAAAGAGCCTTTAGCATTTACACCAATAGAATTAGACCCATTCGCTTGCACTCACGTCATCTACGCCTTCGCAACAATTGACTTCCACACTTACGACTTGATATCGTCGGATTACGAATACGACGTCGTTAGGGGCGGATATCGTGCCGTAACAGGTCTTAAAAGAAAGAATCCAAACTTAAAAATCTTACTTGCTATTGGAGATGCCAAGTTAGATAGCGCAAGGAAATTTTCCAATTTGGTTGCTGTTGCATCTAGACGTAGAGATTTCATCAGATCCGTTGTGTCTTTCATAACGAAATACGGATTCGACGGTATAGATCTTCATTGGCAATATCCTGGTTCGGAAGAACTCGGTGGTCACAGAAACGACAAAGAAAATTTAGTTGCTTTGCTCGAAGAATTATCGGAAACGTTTAAACCTTACGGTTGGTTGATTTCTACTGTCGCTCCAGCTTCACGATTTAAAGCCGAAGACGGCTACGACATACCGAAACTCCTTAAGACTGTTGATTTTATTAACCTGTTAGCGTACGATTTTCATACTGACAGACCACCATCGGCAGATCATCCTTCTCCTTTATTGCAAAGAGATCACGATAAAGGAATTGATATTTTCTATAATGTTGTAAGTAAAAAGTAGATATTATTTTTTTAGATTTGAAAATTACTCATCAAATTTAGTTTTTCTAAAATCTCATTACAGATAAGGATTTTTTTCATTCATGTTATTAAATAATGAAGAATATTGGATACTTGGAGAGACTGAATAAACAAATGTTACGATTTCAAATGTTGCAACGTTTCATTGATAATTTTCAACTTCTTCAAGCAATCTATAACATAATTTTTGGTATGTGTTGTTACATCAATGTAATTATTTTATAGATTGCCTGAAGAAGTTGAAAAATATTAACGAAACGTTCCAACATTTGAAATCGTAACATCTATGTTTATTCAACCTGTCCAAATACCCAAGATCCTTAATCATTATTTAATTACAAAATTCCATTTCAAATGAATAATAGTAGGTAATAGATACTGTCAAAATAAGGTGCATTTAGCATAATTTCTGTTTTTGTAGGATTACGCCGTACGTCACTGGTTAAAAAGGGGAGTTCCCCGTGAGAAGTTAATCTTAGGTGTTCCATTATTTGGAAGATCATTCACACTTCAGTATCGTAACACGACGCAACCGGGAGCTCCTATCAAAGGTCCTGGTCGAGAAGGATTTTATACTCAACTGGCTGGTTTCTTAGCGTATTACGAGATATGTGATATACTTCTCGGAGACAATTGGTCTAAGAACAGAGACTCTGTCGGTAGTCCGTATGTTGTAAGCAGAGACCAATGGATCGGGTACGAAGATAAGGACAGCATAAGGAATAAGGTACTTCAGAACTTCACTGAATCTAATTATTAAAATAATTAATTCGCACTATAACACTACGTTTTTTAGATGTTATACATCAAAGAACTGGGTTTGGGAGGAACCGCAGTTTGGGCTGTCGATTTGGATGATTTCCAAGGACTATGTGGCGAAAAATGGCCTTTGTTAAACACAATAAGAGAAACTCTACAAGGTATAAAACACACTAAACTTTCGATTTAAAGTGCAAAACTCATGCTTCATAATTCGTGGATAGTTCATCTTTAATCATCTCATCTAGAAAACATTAAAATAATCCTAATCAATAATAATTAATTTGCAGTTCAGTCATTGAATGAGGCAAACGGAGAAGCCACAGTGCCTATAAAACCAGTGGGAACGTGTTTCTCGGAAGGCCTTTACAGCGACCCAAGTGATTGTTCGGCATATTATATCTGCCGTGGAGGGTTCTCATACCATCTTGCGTGCGGAAACAATTTGCTCTTCGACGTTAAAAGTGGACAGTGTACTTACGGATCGGCAGAGCAATGTCTGCCTGGACAGAGTGTTCTTGTGAAAGCAAACTACAAAAGTAAAAGTGATAGCAAAAAAGTCGTGTGTTATGTTACGAACTGGGCATTTTACAGAAAAGGAGAAGGCAAATTTGTGCCCGAACATTTAGATCACAGGCTCTGCACACATCTTATCTTCGCCTTCGCAAGTTTAGATCCGGAGCAACTGATGATAAAGGAATTTGATCCTTGGACCGATATCGATAATAGTAAGTAAAACAAATTTTTGAAGATATACTTCTTTTGGCGCACTTAGGGCAAATTTTCTCTGTTACGAAAGTATGAGACACCATGAAGTAAGATAAAATTTGTTTCTAGACTTATACGAACGTGTAACATCACTACCAGATACTACAGTTCTCCTTGCACTCGGTGGTTGGACCGATTCAGCGGGCGATAAATATTCACTTTTGGTTAACGATGGATCGTCCCGACGTAAATTTGTCATTAGTACCGTATCGTTCCTCAGAAGGCACGGTTTCGGAGGACTCCATCTCGACTGGAATTACCCCAAATGTTGGCAGAGTAATTGTCGTAAGGGACCAGCATCGGACAAGCCAAATTTCACCAAACTTATACAAGTAATGGAAATATGTTCTAATTTTTTGGATCAATTTCTTTTTTTTTTTTTTTGTATTTTATTTTTTATCGAACGTTTTTACTAAGAATTTTTCTTTTCCCAGGAGCTAAAAAAAGAATTCAGTAAACAATCTCCACCTTTGATATTAGCGGCAGCTATATCTGGTTATAAAGAAGTAATCGACGTGGCATATGATTTGCCTGCCTTAGGACAAGCATTGGATTTCATGTCTGTAATGACATATGACTACCACGGAAGTTGGGAGCAGCGAACTGGTCATGTCAGTCCTTTGTACGAAAGACCTGGTGATAAATATCCGCAATATAATACGGTAAGAATTAAAATTACCCCAAATCTTCGAAACTTATCTAAACCAAGCTTGTTTAAGTGATTCCATAAAATACAAGTTCACAGTACGAGGCTACTCTTCCATTAGCAGTACGCTTCTTCATCGCAAGTTGTTAATAATGAGAAAACCAGTTTCGACTCTTATCATCTTTCTAAAAGACACTGAAAGGATGTACCGTAATGACGATGTCGCATATTACTGATGGAAGAACGGCTTGAACTGTTTGATTTATTCACCGATAACAAAATTTGAAATGTTCATATTTTCGTAGAACTACACAATGGAATATTTAGTCAACAAAGGAGCACCTCGGGAGAAATTACTGGTTGGAATACCATTTTACGGTCAAACATTCACCTTAGCACGTCACGATGGAGATTACAGTATTGGTGCAAAAGCCGCAGGACCAGGCGATGCCGGAAAGTTTACCAGGCAACCAGGAATGCTCGCTTATTACGAAATATGTTACCGAAGTACGTGCTATCTGGACTCAAATTATAATTTTATACCGTACCCATGACTTGTTTTGAACTAATAATTATCATATTTCACAGTTAAACACAATAAGTGGTCTTCGAGTCAGGATCACTACAAAGCAACTGGTCCTTACGCTTATTCTCGCGATCAATGGGTTGGCTACGAAGACGCCGCGTCAATTACTGAAAAAGTATTTGTCTACCTTTAAATTAATCAGCGAAATAATTATTAGTTCATTACCCTCAATGTAATCAATTTAATTTCTAGGCTAAATATATTAAAAACAATGGTTTCGGCGGTGCTGTGGCATGGACTGTCGATTTAGACGACTTTTCGAATCGTTGCTGCAGAGAACCTTTCCCGTTATTGAGTGCTTTAGCTAGAGGGCTCGGTCAAATCAACACACCTGATCCGGTGGTAGGTGATTGTACTAAACCACCACCTCCAGCTACGCCACCACCACCCACGCTCACAACGGGAGTCGACACAGGTGAGTAGAGCACGGTGCATACGAGGACTCTTATAATGTACCTATGGTGTAATATACCGGTACGTATTTAACATTAATTTGTTACTATATACGACAATTTATTCAAAAGACTAACTTAGTGTTTGAATAAAAAAAATGTGTTTAGCTGTATTCCAACAAAAAATTTCTTATATATATCTTACCAGCTGTAAATAAAATCAAAATATAATTATTATATCAACCAAGTAGTTGGACTTCTGGTTTTAATTATGAATTGTAATAGATACATTCATAACTCTCGCATATGAGTCGATGCATGTCTAGCTGTTTTCTAGATAATAAATTGCTCTCATATGTAGTGTATTTTACGTTACAATTTGCTATATTATGAAGAATTTAAAGTTTAGATATCGCACCGTAGAGTAATTGATTAACTCATTCTGCCGCGAATGTGGAAAGATTCTGGTTTGAATCCAGACGGTGTATGGTTGATAAAAAATAAATTTTTCTGATTTAGCATTGTAACAATTGATTATTTAACAATCTGACGTTCTGCATGTTGTAGATAAAATTTAATATTTCTTATTCTCTTATAATGTACCTATGGTGTAATATACCGGTACGTATTTAACATTAATTTGTTACTATATACGACAATTTATTCAAAAGACTAACTTAGTGTTTGAATAAAAAAAATGTGTTTAGCTGTATTCCAACAAAAAATTTCTTATATATATCTTACCAGCTGTAAATAAAATCAAAATATAATTATTATATCAACCAAGTAGTTGGACTTCTGGTTTTAATTATGAATTGTAATAGATACATTCATAACTCTCGCATATGAGTCGATGCATGTCTAGCTGTTTTCTAGATAATAAATTGCTCTCATATGTAGTGTATTTTACGTTACAATTTGCTATATTATGAAGAATTTAAAGTTTAGATATCGCACCGTAGAGTAATTGATTAACTCATTCTGCCGCGAATGTGGAAAGATTCTGGTTTGAATCCAGACGGTGTATGGTTGATAAAAAATAAATTTTTCTGATTTAGCATTGTAACAATTGATTATTTAACAATCTGACGTTCTGCATGTTGTAGATAAAATTTAATATTTCTTATTCTCTTATAATGTACCTATGGTGTAATATACCGGTACGTATTTAACATTAATTTGTTACTATATACGACAATTTATTCAAAAGACTAACTTAGTGTTTGAATAAAAAAAATGTGTTTAGCTGTATTCCAACAAAAAATTTCTTATATATATCTTACCAGCTGTAAATAAAATCAAAATATAATTACTAAATTTAATGTTAACCCAGTTTCGTTACTAGAGACAATCAAATCGTTTTTCTTCCAATCACAATTAGCAAATACAAGGATAATCTTTAAGAACAGTGTTCCTTCCAGTTCACTTTTTTTCTCTCACTCTAAGGAATATAAGTACTGTACCGTTAAGTACTGTACAGTAATCAAGATATCAGACGGTTCACTCGAAAGAATGGTTCACTTATGAATGTTCGTTTTTTTTCATACTGCGTTCACACGGCACAGACAGAATGACATAGAAATGAACGTTCATCTAGTCTTTTCCTCGAAAATGTTGGCGAATGAAGTTGCGCGCTTTAGAATTCGTTTGATTTGTGATCATTTGATCGCAGAATTGACAAAAAAGAAGCAAAGTCTAAGTTTAAAATTTAAATCATTAATTAGAGATTTTATAGAATTGGTCCAATTGGTCTTTGTAGTGGTCAAGTTTGTGGTTCTAAAGGCATTGATTGTGTCGGTCGTTCCACTTGAATACCATTTTGTCTCATACACAGACAGAATATATCCACTACGCGGTGTCGTAGTCCCAAGTTCGTCCGCTACAAGACGTGAGACAAAATGGCCAAACCCGACTGAATGTTCTCTCCAAGTTCAGACGTTTCATTTTTCGTTCATTCGGAACACGAGTGAATGATGCCGAATGCCGATATCTAACATTATTGGATCAGTTCACTAATGAATTCATCCGTCACGACTGTTTCACTTTGTGTTCAGACGTTTCACTTCGAGTGAAAGATGCTGAATGAAAGACAGAAATGAACAAAAAGTGAAGCGTCTGATATCAGCTTAACAATCTGATTTGGAATTTTTTGGTAGGTGCAATCAGCACAACAGCAATGCACGAACATGAACAGATGACAACTACAACACGAAAAACAACGACGTGGCCCAGTTGGACAAGTCCAACAATGCAACCGACTGAAAGTACAACGATGACTCCATGGTGGACACAATCTACAACGAAACGTTCAACAACGACGCGCAGACCCACCACAAGCTACGAACCTTCTACCACAGAACGAACAACTACATCTCCAAGACCTACGAGTACTACTCAAATGACCTGGTGGCCTACTCAGTGTAAGTTTTCTTTATAAGGACGTTATTAAATTGACGAGGAAAAATTAACTTGATATTTTTGTGCCTAATAGGGATGTTGACTATTTTTGAGAAAGTGTTTTAAATCGGGCATAAGTACCTAATATAGTCACAGATATTTATTATTTTTATTTAAATACGACTCAAGCTTTAAAAATCATGTATTTAAAATTCCATTTCAATTTTCGCTACGAAACGCCAATACTTGTCACGTGACTGCCGTGACGTCATACAGTCATAACGCTGGTAAACTGATGAGGTGATGAAAGGTTTTTTCGTAGTTGTTGCTATAGTTATATGTAATTTGACGTTTCCTATAAATAAATAATAATAAATTACACACTAAATATAACCAAACAATGAAGCCTTTTGAAAACGTCTGATAATAATGTTTATGACTGAGTGACATCATGCACTCTGATTGGTGTTCGTTCCCACATGACTTGAGAGTGATATAATTCCGTTTTATTTATTAAATATTAATTAAATTCCTTAAAAATAAGGGAAACTATTGTGTTTTTTTAGTATTTCTATCATAGACGTTAAAATTATGTTTTTATTTGAATACGGTCAACAGCCCTATTGTCTTTTGACCTCAACTGTCGAGCATCTATAATCTACAATATCCTTATTTCGACTTAGTTTGTATTCACTCAGACGCTAGAACATGGCATGCACTGAATTAACTTAGTTCGACTTGGAAATATTCTAGAAAAAAACAAAACTCAGAAAATATTCTGTAGCAAACTAATACGACGCAGTCTTTGTTTTTTTGTATTATAAGTTGCGATTGTCCCGTATCGTTCCGGTGCTAATTTAAGTCAAAATTCACGTTTCAAAATTTTACATTTTTTCGGTTCGAGGTCTCCTGAATAGAAAAAACATATTTTTTGGAAAAAATCAGTGCGTCGTTCGTCGGGTTGTCTAGCTGCATGATAAATGTCAAACGGATGAGCAGATTCAATCAAAATTTTGGGAGTATATTTAAATAATATGCAATTATAAAGAGTCCAATTATTTTTGGTGAAGAGATATGCTATTATGTTGTTTTTTGTGTAATACTTTTTATAACAGTTTATTATTCTATTTATTTTTACAAGAAAGTTTTTTTCTAAGTTTCATGGTTTCGGAAATATTTTTAAAATCAAAAATATCATATGTTCTTTTGTGCTGAAGATCTGTCAAAAAGTAATTAGGTAGCTGACAAGCATGCTTTGGTTTAATTTTTATATGTGATACTATATGGTCACAATGCAAACAAATCAAAAATATTATAATATTTATTAATAGTCGTTACCCGCGTCATCACACGAATGAAATTTTTTTTTTATTTTAATTATAAAAAATTATCAAAATGTTAATATTTTTGAAGTTGGAATGGTCCTGTCGCCCAATTGGCTGAATTTCTTTTTTTTTTTGTATTTTAAATAAGCAGGTAAATATAGGCATGGCGAATATGAAATCATATGCGATAATTATTAGAAACATTCATTGTTACAATGCAATATTAGAAAAGTTTATTTTTCAAACCACTGTCACCGTCGGGACTCAAACCCGAATCTTTCCATTTTTATCGTAAATATTAGCTACTACTGCTCATGTAGAAAAGTCTTACGGACTATAAACGATTGAAAAAAAATTTACTAAATGAAATTATATTTCTTGATTTATTTTTTTTTTAATTCAGCTACGACAATACCAACTCCAGCTGTCATAATGCCGGAAGTTGAGACCGAATCTCCAGTATCAATACAGTGCGAACCGGGACAGTACATCCCCGACCCACAAAACTGCAACGCCTATTATCGATGCGTATTGGGTGAAATGCGCAAGCAATATTGCGCCGGCGGCCTTCACTGGAACAAAAATGCGTTGGTTTGCGATTGGCCAAATGAAGCAAACTGTAAGGAAAATGAATCTCAGCCTGTTGTAGCACAAACTGATGCCCCGGAAATACCGACAACTACCAAGCGCACCACGACAACAAGAAGAAGTACAACATCTAGGTACAAACAAACTACAACAACATTATTTCGTTCACTTTTCTTTAAGAGTAACCAAATTGACTCAGCCGACAGTAATCGATATATTTACGAAATGAAGTTGCTGCTATACTGTTCAAATAAATTACAACAGTTGTAATTTTAATTTTATGGACGCATTTAAAACTTGAAAAGGACCACAAAAGTGGTTGAAACGTTGTAATTTATTTCAATAAAAAACTTTGAATAGTATAGCAAGCAACTTCATTTCGTAAATATTTCTTTAAGAGTGTTGAATCACTTTCACACAGTTGGTGCTGGTGCCACACTAAGAGGCTTAAAAATTGCTGTTGCAAGCGTGCCGCTGTCAGTTGATTACTTTAATTTTTGGAAATATTTTGAAGGTTTAAAAAACTTTTCCGAAAAAGGAAGAGTCACTTAGGTTTGTGATGGAACAATTTTATGAAATAAGTACGAATAAGGTCGTAGTGTGACACTGAAAACGTGTTTTTTGGCACAATTAATGCCAACTTTTTTCTAGTAAATCGTACATAAATTACAAAAGTAGTCCATTATAGACCAAGATTTGTCCTTTATCTTCCTTACCGAGAAAGAATTTTTGCAAAATGTTGACGAATAAGTCTACAATCAGCTATCAGCCGAAACCCTATTTTTGGCTTAAATTCAAAGCGTTCCAACAGCCTTAAGAGTACCGATCTTGCTTTGATATACTAATGCTGGGTTGCAGAAAGTATACTAAAAAATTTTGATTTGACAATGACCTTAGGTGTGATCATATACAGTCGAACCTGGATAATTAAGAGTTTAAGGGACCGCGATCTCTTTTACGCTTATGGAGGTTTTTCACTAATCCGAGTTTCCAGCTTATAGAGGTAAAGGAGTGGCCTTTCTCACTTATCAAAATTATCAATAGAATCTCCAAGGCGTATGGTATAAAGTGAACTGATTCCTCAAGTTACCATTCTACCAAATGTATCGCTTGAAGGTTAATTTTATTCCAAGGAATAAATTTATTCCAATATTAGTAACTTCTATCTTTAATAGTGCTCGGTGAACACGGGTCTTAATTGCTTAAATTACCTGACATATTAAAATTATAGGAAAACAACAACATGGTCATGGACGACTTCAAGAAGATCCACGACTACTAGAAAACCCACTACGACAAGGAGACCTCCAACTACAACTCGACGCCCAGCATCGACAACCAAACCTAGTGAAGGCAAAGGTTGTGAATCAGGACAATATTATCCTCACGAAAACTGCAATAGCTTTTACGTTTGCGTGAACGGAGTTTTGATATCACAACAATGTGGACCTGGACTTCAATGGAGTCAACAAACGTCCATGTGCGATTGGCAACACAAGGTCAAATGCACAAAGGGATCTGCCTCGTCTCCTGCTGGAACGTACGGTTAGTTAAGATCCATCATTGGAATTCATAGGCATGTAGTTTCATTTTGACAACTGACTTGTATTGAAAGTGGCCCCCATGTTTAAAATTAATTTATTTACGTTACACGTCCGTGTTTGGGTCATCGACTTACATACGTGTACCAAATTTTAACTCAATCGGTCCAATAGTTTCAGAGCAAATTGGCTGTGGCAGACGGACGAACTTCGAGTGATCCTATAAGGGTTCCGTTTTTTCATTTTGAGGTACGGAACCCTAAAGAGAGGAAAAGATATTGATTGAAGTTATTGCGGTGACATTTATACGAACGATACTACAAAATATAAAAATGAAACACTACAATATGTTTTATTTCTAGTTGCTGGGAGAGAAGAAGTTCCTGATGGTCCGTGTGAAGGTGGAAATTTTGCTGCCTATCCCGGCGACTGTTCTCAATATTTAGTTTGCCTGTGGGGAAAATTCGAAGCATTCAGCTGTGCACCCGGACTGAGCTGGAATAATGTAAGTAGCCTAAAATATCACAGATTATTTAGCTACAATTTTTTTTATTATCGACACTATAAAAAAAATGCAACTGAGGTAAAAATTTTGAAATAAAACTTCTATAGGCGCAATATAAGAGATATCTCAGATCTTTTCTACCGTAGGTAACTTTTTCCACTGAAGTAACGTTCAGTTTATGCAAAAGAGTATCGACATATTGGTAAGTTAGAAATTTTATAAGGTAACTGTTGATGGTTCTAATCAACAGATAATTGCACAGTTGTAAAATTTCTAACTTACCGACATAAATTGTGACGATTGTCATTTATTCCTTTTGCTACGTGCACTATTTATTCTTAAAATACCGAGCTGGGGAGAGTAGTGGTGACAGCACTAGACTCGCATTCGGGAGGTCCGGGTTCGAATCCCGGCGGGGGCAGATGTGGCTGGGACTTTTTCCTACTGCCTCTCGCCGAGAAACGGTAATTCCTGTACCGGCCATCTTGATTGAGGTTTTCCATGGTTTCCCTCAATTAATTCCAGATAAATATCGAGATGGTTCCTTATTTGAGGCCATGGCCAATTACCTATCAAACTCCTTGTTCAAAAATTACCTACCTTATCCTAATTTCCTATAATTCCTTCATTCGCCCATTGCTATTACATAAGTTGAAGTTTTAAAAATTTAGAAAAATAACGGGAAGTGTGGTAGTTAGAAAATAGTAACGGTGCGAATGGCGTCTGTTATGACATAAAGTCGAGAAACGGACGTTAAACGCATTATTGTTATTATTATTATTATTTAATCTTAAAATTTAGCAAATTACGATCTATTGTCGGTGTTTTTAGAATGAAAATTAATTTATAATTAGATCAAAGAATATCCGTTCAATAAAGCAGCAATTGCTTTAAAAACATATTTTAGGATACACAAGCATATATACTGCGCAAGTATAACTGGTTTTACTCCAATCGGATGTAAAAGTTACACGCAGAAGTTTTTTTTTTAATAGACAGAATAACAATAAAGATTATTTCAGGCAAGAAAAATATGTGATTGGCCGGACCACGCTCAATGTGTCGACAACGGTGGAGGACTAACAGAACCAGCTAACCCAGATCCACCACCAACAACCCCTAAACCGGAATATCCACCATCATCATCATCATCATCCAAACCAGTAATTGTAGATAACCCTTCCGTTGCGGAAACCATGATTCCAACACCAGGCTCGACGACTTCAGAGCCTACCACAACGCCTGAACCGAAACCACTTTCGGGCAAATATAAACTTGTGTGCTACTTTACCAATTGGGCCTGGTATCGAAGAGGTCTTGGAAAATACACACCGGAAAATATTGATAGCAATCTCTGCACGCATATAGTGTATGGTTTTGCTGTACTTGATTACGAAAATCTAGTTGTAAAGGCGCACGATTCTTGGGCAGATTTTGATAACAGTAAGTTTAATTTAACTAGACATCTAAATAAACTACTAATAAATCGAGTTGTAGTGCCAAAAACCCTGCCGAAAAAAATTCCAAAATCGTTTCAAAATTGAAATGTAAACCTACGGTAGCAATTAAAAAGTGACCCCAAATTATCACAAAATCGGTACAAAAATAATTTTAAAAATTTGGAAACACTAATTTGCAGATAGTGAATTACTGTATTTAATGTTGTGTCGAGGTTGAATTGATAACATTATTGCAATTAAGAAAAAAATATTATTCTAAGAGGTGTATTATGGGTTTAAATTTTTTATTTTGTCCAAAAACAAACATAAATTCAAATAGTAAAGTCACACTGCCAAATACACTGTATAGTCGGCAAGGTTTTGGCACTGCGATACGGGTTTATTAATTTTACGGACACGAAATTAAAATTTCAAAATTTTTTTGGCAGAGTTCTACCAAAGAGTGACAGCTTACAAAGCGAAAGGACTGAAAGTGTCTCTCGCTTTGGGCGGTTGGAACGATTCAGCTGGTGATAAATATTCCCGACTGGTGAATAATCCAGCGGCAAGAGCACGCTTCATTAAACACGTATTGGCTTTCTTGGAGAAGCACGACTTTGATGGTCTGGATCTCGACTGGGAATACCCAAAATGCTGGCAGGTATGATAAAAAAAGCGAGTCGGACCCGCATACGAAGGGTTTCGTACCACTGTACAATATTTATTAACTTTATTTTATTTTTATTATTCGTTGTTATAGCAACCATAGTAATACACATTAAGGCGCAGAAATTAATAGGTTTTAAGAGAGTTCGTTCGATACCGCTATTATGCACTATTTTGTACGACCAAATAATTAAAATCATAGAACATCCAAATTATTTAAAAAGAATTTGGGAGATCAAGATAAGTTATTTCTCATTTTTAGTTATAGCTGAAACAATTAGTCGATTTATTTTCGTAGGTGAACTGTGATAAAGGACCAGATTCAGACAAACCCGCCTTTGCTGAATTTATTAGAGAAATCAAAACTGCTTTCAGACCAAAAGGATATTTGCTTTCATCGGCAGTGTCCCCAAGCAAAACCGTTATTGACGCAGGTATATTCACACAAAACGCAAGAAAAGTTATAATTACTTAAAGATTATTATAAATAGCACTTGAATTAACTTGATTTTATTTTTAAGGCTACGATGTTCCCGCTTTGGCTGAAAATTTGGATTGGGTCGCCGTAATGACGTACGATTTCCACGGTCAATGGGATAAACAAACTGGACACGTCGCACCACTATATTACCATCCTGATGATTCAGTATCATTCTTCAATGCTGTAAGTTATAAAAACTGGCCAAGTGCGAGTCGGACTCGCACACGAAGGGTTCCGTACCACCGTACACTAATTATTAACTTTATTTTATTTTTATTAATCGTTGTTATAGCGGCCATAGTAATACACACGAAGGTGCAGAAATGCCTGAACTAATAGCTTTTAAGAGATTCCGTTTGATGTCGCTAGTATCCACTATTTTAACGTTTATAGAAAAAACACATGTTTTGTGATGTACCCACAAATTTACTTTTTTCGGATTTTTCTTTATACTTGTGCTATAAGACATTGCTTCTTGCCAAATTTCATGATTCTAGGTCAAAATATGCAGCATAAACGACCGTATCTTTTGGTTGCGTTGACTTAGAAGTTTGATTTTTTCACAGTTCCAAGGGATTGCAGATCTGAGTATTTGGTATTAATTTCAGCTTAATACCTCCACGCGTTCCTAAGAAAAAGGGTCTTGACAGACAGGTGGATAACGAATTTCGATTTCCTTGATTCCCACGCGTTCCTTTTTTCCTTTTGAGGTACGGAACCCTAAAAACCGACTGAGATTATCCCCATTTTACTAGTATTACTATTTTCTACGATGAAGTTACAAAAATTATTATTTTAATTAAAAATTTTATTTCTTTTAGAATTTCTCAATAAATTATTGGATATCTGAAGGAGTTCCTCGTAGAAAGATTGTAATGGGCATACCGCTTTATGGTCAGTCTTTCCAATTAGAAAACGCTAAAAATAACGGCCTTAACGCGAAAGCTCCTGGACCAGGACAAGCTGGAGAATTTACTAGAGCTGCTGGTTTCTTAGCCTATTACGAGGTAAATTTGAAATCAAAATTGTTTTATTTCAAACTATGAGCTGTACCAAAAAGATAAAAAATAATCAACGACTTTTAACAAACAAAAATAAAAACTTGGGGCGCATAAAAATCTGTATAACGACAGTATAATTAAATAATAGCGACTTGTCTAGAAAAATGTGTTTCCCAGCCTTCCAAAAGAAATATTTCAAGTAGGTACTTCCCACGTTTTTATCTTATTCTGTTAAAAGTCCCAGATTATTTTCTAGTTTTTGGTACAACTGGTGATTTTTAGATATGTGATCGTATTAAAAATCGTGGATGGACCGTCGTCCAAGATAAAAAACATCGTATGGGTCCATATGCCTATAAAGGTAATCAGTGGGTATCGTTTGACGATGCAGATATGATAAGACGTAAAACGGAATATATCCGAAAAATGAAACTTGGCGGTGGTATGATTTGGGCTCTTGACCTTGATGACTTCCGCAATAGATGTGGACAAGGTGTTCATCCTTTACTGAGCGTTATCAGAAATGTACTGGCAAGAGAAGATAAGCCCTCTGAAGAATTGATCGAACCTGTAATAGATGAAACGCCAGATGAAATGGAAACACCAGAAGAGGAAAAACCGGACAGTGGTGGTTTTAACGAACCAGAGGAGAAACCAGACAGTCCAGACGGAAATGAAGAAATGGTGGATATGCCAAAACCGACAGAACCTTCAACACCGAAACCTATAACCGATCCGAATTCTGAATACAAAATGGTTTGCTATTTTACCAACTGGGCTTGGTATCGTCAAGGTCATGGAAAGTATTTACCGTCCAATATTGATCCGGATTTATGTACCCATATCGTATATGGATTTGCAGTACTCAATGGAGACCAACTCATTATTAAACCACATGATTCCTGGGCCGATTTCGATAATAGTAAGTAAAATAACTGTTATGTACCTATTACAACTGAAAAAAAAGTGTTTCCAAAATTACCGAATTTAATTTCACGTAAGGAAAAGGCAAATTATTATTAATTAATTATTTAACCGGAATCAAAATACCTAAAAATCCACGAAAAGCGCTTTTATTTTGACGCAACTCACAGGTAAGTGAGTAGACAACTGCCACTCTTTCTCTGTGAACAGCCTAGAGCGCTACCACATCACCTTTAATAATGTCTACCGCAGTTGTAGACGAAAGTTCAGGTAGAAATACCAATGGACCACGGCGTACAAACCGTGAAGCTAAGAAGTGTTACACCTTTATAATATTAGTATAGATATAAATTGTTTTTACTTATGAAAATTTGCTCATTTTCAGAATTCTATGCAAAGGTGACGTCCTATAGGGCAAAAGGAATAAAAGTTTTGATCGCTATTGGTGGTTGGAACGATTCAGCTGGAGATAAATATTCTCGATTAGTGAACAGTCCTTCAGCACGTAGGAGATTCATTGCGCATGTTGTCAGTTTTATCGAAACCAATAATTTCGATGGATTAGACTTAGATTGGGAATATCCGAAATGTTGGCAGGTAAGTTAATCAGCATTTTATTCCTAAAATTTTACTTTACAACCCAAAAAGCCTTAATTAAAATACAGTAAATGCATCGATATGTGACACATCTTTCTAAGCAAATATTTTCTCAACCCTTAAAAATGATTTTCTATGAGGTTTAAAATTAATTACACTTTTTCTAGGTGGATTGTAACAAAGGACCAGAATCAGACAAAATGGCGTTTGCCACGTTTGTAGCCGAATTACGTGAAGCTTTTAACGAAAAAGGTTTCCTGCTTTCGTCCGCCGTTTCTCCCAGCAAACGCGTAGTCGACGCAGGGTACGATGTGCCGGCTCTTTCAAAACACTTGGACTGGATAGCTGTCATGTGCTACGATTACCACGGACAGTGGGATAAAATTACCGGTCATGTAGCGCCTATGTATGTTCATCCAGACGATACCGACGTCACATTCAACACAGTAAGTAAAAAGATTTAAACAAATAAGCGTGGTGCTAAACAGATCTAAAAAGTGCACATCCCTTAATTTTTTTTGTCTTCCGTTTTTTTTTCTGGATCTACTAGTTAGCAAATAATCTGGATCTTTTATGAACTCCAGCACATTGCCTACAAGATTATCAGTTTTATATATTTAGTTTAGAAATTACATGTCTTGTTTTCCATTTTGCAGAACTTTACTATTCATTACTGGATCTCTCAAGGCGCTGATAGACGTAAGATTGTGTTGGGAATGCCTCTATACGGTCAATCATTCAGCCTGGCTGATAATTCTAAAAATGGACTGAATGCTCCGACATACGGAGGAGGAGAAGCTGGCGAAGAGACGAGAGCACGAGGTTTCCTTGCCTATTATGAGGTAATAAATCAAAAGTTGCTAATCCTTCACATGTACTTAAAAAGCGCTAAAATCTGCCATTAAAAATACCAATGCATTCTTCTTTCAAATTAATATTTGTAAAATGTTTTTCCAGATCTGTCATAACATTAAAAAACGTGGTTGGAAAGTAGTACGAGACAGGCGTGGCCGTATGGGTCCTTACGCTTACCTTCGCGATCAATGGGTCTCGTTCGATGACATCAAAATGCTTCAACACAAATCCGAATACATCAAAGCAATGGGACTTGGAGGTGGGATGGTTTGGGCACTCGATTTAGACGACTTCCGTAACAATTGCGGCTGCGAAGAATATCCATTACTGCGTGCAATCAATAGGGTATTGCGTGACTATCCAGGTCCGCAACCCAAGTGTCAACTGGAATCGGAATCCGGTGACCAAGAAGAACCAACGACCAAAATCCCTCATAAGAAACCACAAAACACGCAGTTCGCGAACAGTAAACCAGAAAAACCTCCATCTGTTTACACAAGTACGATGAAACCGGACCATATACCCTCAGATCCTACCTGCGGGGGTAAAATATTCATGGCTCACGATACCGATTGCAACAAATACTATCTATGCAACTTTGGACAACTCCAGTTACAGAGCTGTCCTTCCGGATTGTATTGGAACGAGGATCATTGCGATTGGCCTGAAAATTCCAAATGTCATCCAGATAGTATTCCCAATGAGGAAGACAACGAAACTTACCAAACCACCACAGAACAAAGCAATAGCATGATCACAGAAAGTACTGTTACTGTAATTCCAACGAATAAACCCAGTTCACCGGGGACTGAAATTAGACCTGACGTTAGAGGACCAAAAGTGATTTGTTATTTTACCAATTGGGCTTGGTACCGGCAAGGCGAAGGGAAGTACCTACCTGATGATATAGATGAATCTTTATGTACACATATAAACTATGGATTTGCAGTTTTGGATTCGAATTCGCTCACGATTAAACCACACGATTCATGGGCAGACATTGACAATAACTTTTATACCAAAGTCACGGCACTAAAAAATAAAGGTGATAATAGATTTCTGTTGTTTTTAATACAGTGGGTTTCGGTTATAACAAACGATGAAGGGAGCACTATAATTCCGTCGCTATATCCAGAAGTCGCTATATACGTAGGCAGAAAGAAAGAAAAAAAGAAAGAAAATCATATTTATTGCCAGACAATTTGGTCCACACGTTGGAATCCATCACCGTACGAGGCCTATTTAAAATGGGTCTAGTCGGACTATTTTAAGGGCGGTTTTTAGGGGTTGAAAAAATGTTTTGGGCCCAAAAATACCAAAACAATTCTCAGAATTGTTTCAAAATTGCAATGTAACGCATTAGTAGCAATTTTAAAGCACCTTAAAGTTTTAAAAAAATCGATTCAACAGAATTGGATTTACAAATTTTATGAAAACACTAGTTTGCAGATAGTAAGTTATTTACTAAAAGGTGTATTAAATTTGGTGTAGATGTTCGATTGATAATAATATGCCCATTAAGGAAAAAAATGTTATTTTAAGAGGTGTATTGAGGAGTTAAATTTTTTATTTTGCCCAAAAACAAACTTAAGTGCATATAATAAAACCACACTGCCTGTATAAGCAAATACACTATATTGTCAGTTTATTTATATTTACTACTAATGGTGACTTTTTTCAGGTATTCGTGTTCTCATTGCCATCGGAGGATGGAATGACTCATTGGGCAACAAATATTCACGGCTTGTCAACGATCCTCAAGCGAGGGCACGTTTCATAACGCACGTGTTAGAATTCATAGACAAATGGGGCTTTGACGGATTAGATTTCGATTGGGAATATCCGAAATGTTGGCAAGTCGACTGCAACAAAGGACCAGATTCCGATAAAGAAGGTTTTGCCGCGCTCATTTCCGAACTGAGTGCCGCATTTAAACCTCGCGGGCTGTTACTTTCGGCCGCAGTATCGCCCAGTAAAGCGGTCATCGACGCCGGCTACGACGTGCCATCTTTGAGCCGACATTTTGACTGGATCGCTGTAATGACTTACGACTTCCACGGACATTGGGATAAGCAAACCGGACACGTGGCACCGCTTTATTATTATCCTGGGGACACCTACGATTATTTCAATGCTGTACGTATTTAGTACCCACTAGTATTCGATAAACATTGCACAACTTACTGAAGGGATCAGATAAAACAATCCGAAATTTTTTATAATTTTCAAATGGCTGTATTTTCGCAAAAAATGATTGGATTTTAAAAAACGAAAGCTCATTTTAAAGCTTGTACATTCTAATGTTTAAATCAAAAATTCAAAAGATTTCATCATCCCTTAGCGAACCATAAGAATCTATATTGCCAACTTATTATTTATTTAAAAATGAAAATCCAATATACTTTCGTAAGTTCTCAGGTCAAGAAACGAGATAATAAATAACCAATGTAATCATCATATAACTCTTTTCATGACGCTTTTACATTAAGAATATTTTGAACTTAGAGCAATATTCAATTCGATGCAAATTAAGTTATTCATTCAATATTACTGCCAATCGGTCTCACATCTTGTCAAGCATGGTTCGAACTTTCGTAATATTCAACCGATTGTCGCTAAATGGCATGGATTTTAATTTAAAAATTCGGAAAGAGGTGGTTAGTGACACTAATAACCACCAAGACTGAAAGAAATAAACGACATCCATACGAGCTCGTCTATTCCGAAGACGTTTTATTTTGATAATAATAGCTGTTGATATTTTTCAGAACTTCTCGTTGAATTATTGGATAGAGAAAGGAGCACCATCAGAGAAAATCATAATGGGAATACCCTTATACGGACAGTCATTCAGCTTAGCCGACACATCTAACAGAGGATTAAATGCGAAATCTTATGGCCCGGGCGAAGCTGGAGAATTCACTAGAGCTGGAGGTTTTCTAGCATTCTATGAGGTATGATAACTTCAAGGTTACTAGAAACTAAGATTGAGCGTTAGCATTATTGAAGGTGTGACTAGGGGAGACGCGAGAGAGGGCGGAGGAAGTAGGCTTGTCACGTCACACTAACTCAGATCTGAACCGGTTCAAAGAGCTGACTCCGACAGAAGATCCGTGAGAGCCGACTCACTTTTTTTGAGCCGACGGATCAATGGATCCGCATAACTCAATGAAACACAACACACAGAAGCACATTTTACACTTAGGTATCAGTTCTCGCTTTGATGCATCTGTCAGCTCAAATGACTCATGCATCACATGTTTGGCTATGCATTCTTGATTCTATACAGATCGTGATATGATTGACTGAACTAGGTAACTCAGTGTCAGACTGCAGTAACATATTCAGAACTCAGCTCTTTTTGAACCGGTTCAGTGAGCCGGCTCACATACGGGATCCAGATGCAAAGATGCAGATCACTAAAAAGACCCGTTTTTCCCATCTCTACGTCACACGAAGTCTTTTTCCAAACAGTTGGGATAACAATAATAGAAAAACCAAGTCATGGGCGTCGGTGACGTAAGCAATCGACTCAACCAGTTACAGACATGACCATGTTTATAGCCTTTTACGCCCAACCTAAGGTGTGAGTAGGCGAGACGCGAGAGAGGGTTGGGGAAGTAGACTTGTGACGTCACATGGAGTCTTTTTCCAAACAGTTGGGGTAACAATAATTGAAAAACCAAACCATGGGCATCGGTTACGTAATGTCAATATGTGATTATAGTTAGTAGGATGTTCAATTTAATTATGTACGTTTCTTAATTTGGTCATTAAAAAAACGTTGGATATTATTTTGTATAATTTACTTAAATACTCTATGACAGGCCGGATAAAGGGCATATCTGGTTCTCTGTTGCGTGCCAGATTGTTAGACTTCGCGGTCCACATTTGACTCACGGACCCTAATTTGAAGACCCCTGAATTAGAATATTCTTTTGTCACAAAATACTTAAATCTCTATACTTTTACTCTAACCTAAGGAGCCAGGTTCGCAGCTGGTATCTTAAATAAAATGTTTTGTTTAGATATGTGAGCGGGTCAAACGCAGAAACTGGTCTGTAACACGAGACCCACAAGGAAGGATAGGTCCTTATGCATACATGGGCAACCAATGGGTATCGTACGATGATATTTCGGAAGTTAAGAGAAAGGTAAAATAAACTGTCAAAAATGACCATCATTATCAACGGGTTAAATCTTAATGAATTATTAACTCATTTTTTGTCGCCTATTCAATTTTCAGTCAAAACTAATTAAGGATCTCAACCTGGGAGGAGGCATGATTTGGGCACTGGATTTGGACGATTTCAGGAACCGCTGTGGGTGTGGAAAGCATCCGCTGCTTAAAACACTGAATAACGAATTAAGGGGAACCCCACTGGAAAGAACAATGGATAATTGCACATAATATGACCTTGGAAATTGCGTTTTAAAGAACTCGATTTGTTTGTAAACACAACGAGAATTCAAAAAAAGTATATAGTAAGTCAAATTACAGTAGATTATTCAAGGCTTCGTATTATCTGAATGTATGCGAAATAATATAAGATCTCAAGAATATGTAGTTTAGTCGAAACTCTAAAATCTACGTTTACAAATAAATAGCTAGCGAGCTAGTGACGATTTTACGTATAAGTATTACCTCACAAAAATTCAGGTTTGAGAAAAATATTATGAGTAAAATCGTCCCTAGTTCCGTAACTAAAAGGTCTTCCGGATTTTTTTTATAAATAGATAAATTATTTATTTATATCTAGTTTTATGCTATATTTTTAGCTCAAGTTTTAGAAATACGTTTAGTTTAAACTGCAAACTAAAGTATGGTTTCTAAAATACATCTGCTTATCAATTGCTAAGAAACAAGACTAACACAAACGTTAAGAAGTTAAAGCTAGGTTTTTAGAGTGACTAGAGTAAGAATGTGGACAACATGTCACGTGACCTGACCGGAACAAGAATTGGTTGCGCCATACTGAGCCATTTTATACGCAGTGTACAGCTGTCGGCTGCTTCTGTATAGAGTGACCTCGCAGGCGCTACATATGCAATTTCCACCACACTTTTACTATAGTCATTCTGTAGGTTTTTAATAAGGCGATGCCATCTCTTGACGAAAGTTATGAATCGATACTCTGAAATCTAGCTTTAAAGTAGAAGAAGTCTAGAATTAAATACTAACGTACTTTTTTAATATTATTATTTAACTGGGCTGTGAAAAAAATTGTTTAAAAATACATTTAAAATTGATAGATAAATATAGTAGATTCTCGACAACTAAGGATTGAAGATTATATCAAATTAAAAAGTTTTGAACTTACTTTTCGGTCAAAATAATTGATTTAGAATCTTAGAACCGAATAAAAAAATATATTGACAAAATAAGATGTTCCTTGCAGAATTGAATTATTGATCCTGAAAACCTAGCCGCTACATTTTTAATAACAAAAATACTAATAATTATCCCGAAGTTCGTCTGTGCATTGCCTCGTTGTTTGAGATATAATTATAGCCTAAAACGTCCCTAAATATCGTTTCTACATATTTACGGAAAGCGCATGAGAATTGGTTGAATAGTTTCCGAGTTATCAATTTAAACGGAAATCGTAATTAAAAAAAAATATTGTCAAAATAGATATTTGAATTTATTTTGTTTGGTAAACGTTAAATTTTGGGCTAAAAAGTGAAAATGCACTTCATTAAATCGAGTACTAGAAACCATACTTGAGTAAACGTTGACATTTGTAATTTTCCTAACACTGATATTTGTGATGAAACGTTAGTTCTAGAGAATAATTAGTAATAAGAGCTATATTTAGTTATTTCTATACTGTATATAAATTAATAAATGCGTCGTTCGACGAACGAAATTAAAATAGTAATTATTTATTCTCTTTTCTGTTCCCCAATTTGTTTTTGAGGTAATTTTTAGCCAATTTACATTCAAAAAATTTGGAACATATAAGCATATAATTGAAATATTAGAAATAGAACGCGCTTTTTATTTTAAGGCAGGTCTAACTCAATTTTATTAGAAACTGAGGTTAGCATTGTCAAGGGGGTATTCTCATGTGAACGCATAAATTTTACCTCTTTTTAGGGAATTTTTTTTAGACGACAATAACATTCAATCATTTTATGTTTTTGTTTGCATCTTAAACTGTATAAAAAAATTTTTTTTTCTCTTATTTTACAGTTTTTATATATATTTTTTTTAATTAAATTAGACACTAAAAAAAAAGCAGGCACTGGTCATGGTAATAGCGGCTGTTCATGTTGTCTGAAATAAAAAAATCGAATGGATAATTGTTCAGTAGGTATGTCGCTATCGGCCCTACCAAAATTAATCAATTTCATTAAAAGAAAAAAAATGGCGGACTGTAGAAAAAAAGTTTGTTTTTTGTTAATTTTTTTGTTAAAAATCGTTTAAAAAAAATAAGACAATATTTCCGAAAATAAGCAATTTTGGTACGGCCGATAACCATTAATGTGTAGAAGAACATATACCTATAAATTTCAAAGCAATCGGTTGAATACTTTTTTTTAGGACCATGACAGTTTTAGAAAATAATGTTTCCAGAAAAATGCGTTTAAAGTTTCAAGAGGCCGACAAGTCGCTTACGGCGCGTCGGCGACTATGAGTTGTAATTTATTTAAAACTAGGAATTTCGGTCTCTATTTTTCACAGCATATTTTCGATAGGTTTTACTATTGAAATATGAAAAAAAAATCGATTTTTCGAAGTGGTCACATGAGAATACCCCCTTAAAGGTGTGACTAGGCGAGACGCGAAAGAGGACGAGGGAATAGGCTTGTGACGTCACATGGAGTCTTTTTCCAAACAATTGGGATTACAATTGAAAAACCAAGCCATGAGCATCGCTGACAATGTTTATAGCCTCTTACGTCCAACCTTCTAGTATTCTAGTAGCCTTGCGACTGACTAATGCAATCTTTTGATGTCCATAGTACACTGTGCAACAGACAAAGGTAAAATCGAATTTATAGTTTTTATTCAGTATAAAAAACTAGCGTCGGACTGGCCATATAGCCGAGGTGGTGATTGCTAGCCGGGCCCCAGCCTGCGCGGGCCCCCCACGGAGCATTACGTTCCGTAGTGCGAGTGCGTAACTTTGTCTATGACTTAACACCAACCAATTTCTATCTTAAAGAAGTCTTAAAATGTGTTTAAGAAGCGAATTGATTTGTCCAGATCCATAGGAAAAGTTAATTTCTTATACCCTAAGCACAAAGTTAAGTAGCTTCGGAATTTGCTTTCTATTTAACGTATTTTGAAAGTTCTCTGCGTTTTCGGCACGGGTTAAACTGTATAAATTGAGCTGAAATTTTAAACTAATCATTTTTTTCAATATACAGAACCATTTCAGGGGGTAGCAAGTCAAAAAATTTGAAAAAAAAGGGCTTATACAAATAAGGGCCAGTCTAATAGACTGGCCCTTATTTTGACAAGTTGGAAATTGTCACATGCTAACCTTTAAAATGGTTCTTTACATTGAAAAAATGATTCTCTGAAAATTTCAGCTTGAATGATTAAAATTAAGCCGTGCCGAAAACGCTGTAACGGTTATAGGTTTGCGAGGCTTGCCGCAAGCCAGGCGGTAGGTAGGATAGGGGGCCCATGCAGGCTAGGTCCCAGCTCTTTGCGACCTAAATGTAAACTAGATCAGATAGTTCGTTCATACATTAGAGAGAAATGAAATAGAAAAATATCCCATCTACCATTATCCAGTTTCGGACCCCGGGCTTGTGGGGAGTCACCCAGGCCCCTCCGGCCCAGACCGACCCTGTAAAAAAACTGCTTTTATTATAGAAAAACAATTCCAAAATTTTTAATATAATTTATTTATTTATGAGCGCTTTCGACGATAGTTATCTTCAGATAATACATATTTTATTTACAACGTAAGCTGTTAAAATTTAAAAAATTTAAATGTCACAATGGCTGATCATTTATCCAAGGTTACGGAAAGTTAAATAATCAATAACATAAGTTATAATAATTTATAATATGTTTATATAAGATATTATTTTCTGCTTTGTTAAAGATCAGGTTCAAATTCTTTTCTGTATTTAAATATATATTATTTTTAACTATTTCAAATTTTTCTAGTTCGTTTAAAATTAAACCTTTTTGCGATTTATGTAAAATTTTGAAAAAATTATTGCAATCATACGAATGTTCTTTATCTGTTATATGGAAGGCGAAACTTGATTTATGATTATTAAAATTTTTTATGTCATTAATATGTTCTGAAATTCTATTTTTAAATTTTCGTCCTGTTTGACCAACGTATTTGGCTCCACAATTACATTCCAGAGAATATACACCACTACATTCTAAATCATTAATTGGTTCTTTATTACTAACTAATAAACTTCTAAGTGAAATGTTATTATGGAACACTATATTAGTTGAATATTTTTTGAATATATTAACAAATTTTAACATATTTTTGTTTATGAAAGGTAACGAAAAATATTTTTCATCATTAATACCCAACACAGTTTTAGAATTGTATAATGTACTCTGTTCTTTTAAGTACATTTTTTTAATACGTTTCAAAAACAATTTTTCAATTAAATATTCTGGATAACCGTTATTTTTACCAATGAAGACTGAAATTGAGAGTTCCTTAATGAAGTCAACCTTGTTCAAGGGATATTTAAATAATCTATGAAGGGCACTATTTAAGAAAGCTAATTTGTGTTGTATACAATGATTGGAATCATATGGTATACAAAGATCTGTATTCGTTGGTTTACGGTATACGCTGAAAGACAGTATTCCATTATTAAGTTTAGTTATCGTTAAATCTAAGAAATTTAGTTGGTTATCTCGCTCTAATTCAAATGTAAACTGTATTTTAGAATTAATTGAATTTAGAAAATTTAATAACAAGTTGACTTCACTAACTGAACCTGTAAACATCGCAAACACATCGTCCACATATCGTTTCCAAAAAATGACTTTTTTACAAAATTTATTATTACTTTTTTCAAATATTATGTTTTCTAAGTAATCCATATAAATATTCGCCCATAAAGGGGAAGTTTTTGAACCCATGGCTAGACCATCCATTTGTTTATATATTTGACCATTAAATGTAAAAAAGTTTTGTTCTAAAAGTATTTTTAAAGCACCTATCAAAGAACTTTTTATGTCATTGTGACAACAACTTATATTTATTAATTCAATAATGATATTTGATAATTCTTCTATTGGTATGGAAGTAAATAAATTGTTAACATCAAAACTAACCATAATTGTATTATTTGGAATAAATAACGATAACTAAACTTAATAATGGAATACTGTCTTTCAGCGTATACCGTAAACCAACGAATACAGATCTTTGTATACCATATGATTCCAATCATTGTATACAACACAAATTAGCTTTCTTAAATAGTGCCCTTCATAGATTATTTAAATATCCCTTGAATAAGGTTGACTTCATTAAGGAACTCTCAATTTTAGTCTTCATTGGTAAAAATAACGGTTATCCAGAATATTTAATTGAAAAATTGTTTTTGAAACGTATTAAAAAAATGTACTTAAAAGAACAGAGTACATTATACAATTCTAAAACTGTGTTGGGTATTAATGATGAAAAATATTTTTCGTTACCTTTCATAAACAAAAATATGTTAAAATTTGTTAATATATTCAAAAAATATTCAACTAATATAGTGTTTCATAATAACATTTCACTTAGAAGTTTATTAGTTAGTAATAAAGAACCAATTAATGATTTAGAATGTAGTGGTGTATATTCTCTGGAATGTAATTGTGGAGCCAAATACGTTGGTCAAACAGGACGAAAATTTAAAAATAGAATTTCAGAACATATTAATGACATAAAAAATTTTAATAATCATAAATCAAGTTTCGCCTTCCATATAACAGATAAAGAACATTCGTATGATTGCAATAATTTTTTCAAAATTTTACATAAATCGCAAAAAGGTTTAATTTTAAACGAACTAGAAAAATTTGAAATAGTTAAAAATAATATATATTTAAATACAGAAAAGAATTTGAACCTGATCTTTAACAAAGCAGAAAATAATATCTTATATAAACATATTATTATAAATTATTATAACTTATGTTATTGATTATTTAACTTTCCGTAACCTTGGATAAATAATCAGCCATTGTGACATTTAAATTTTTTAAATTTTAACAGTTTACGTTGTAAATAAAATATGTATTATCTGAAGATGACTATCGTCGAAAGCGCTCATAAATAAATAAATTATATTAAAAATTTTTGAATTGTTTTTCTATAATAAAAGTATATCTTATACTATTATATTTTCCAAATTTCTTTACGTAAAATATTATAATTATTACTCATACATTAGAGGTTATGTTACATATTCGTACTCAATCGGAAAACATCGTTCTCACTTCTAAACACCGCTCTTACTACTAAAGTCTGTTAATAAATTAATATTGCATGATCTATTCTGGCAATTACAGTAAACGTTTTTTTAAAAGCGCTAGATTTGACAAAATGGTGGACTGCGGTAATTTGTCAAATCTAGAGCGTTAAGTAATTCACGAATTTTGCTGTGAATTTCATAAAATTAGAACGAATGGCAATGGACACTGCCAAACTTTACGAAAACTTTTATATCTTTTGATTGTATCTTAAAATGGTGGGCAACTGCGGTAATTTAAGATCCAATTAAAAGATATAAAAGATTTCGTTAAGTTTGGCAGGGTCCATCGCCATTCGTTCTAATTTTATTAAATTCACAGCAAATTCACCAAAAATGACGTTGCGTATTTTAAAAATTATCTAAAGGTAATATCAGACGGTTCACTCGGACGAATGTTCACTTGAGTAAATGCTCATTTTTTTTCATTTCGCGTTCAACACGGCATAGACAGATTGACAGAAATAAAAGTTCATCTAGTCTTTTCCTCGAAGATGTTGAATGAAGCTGTGCGCTTTAGAATTAGTTTGATTTGTGATCATTTGATCAAAGATTTGACAAAAAAGAAGCAAAATCTAAGTTTAAGTCATTACTTAGAGATTTTATAGACCTTGTCCGTATTGTTCTGTCTTTGTATTCGTCGAGTTTGTGGTTCCAAAGCATAGATAATTTTTGAAATCCTCCAAAAACAGTAGCGTGTTTTGGTCGTTCCACTTGAATACCTACCATTTTGTTTCATACACAGACAGAATATATTCCGTCCGCTACACGACACGACACAAAATGATCGAACCCGAATGAATGTTCTCAGTTCACTAATGAATTTATTCGTTACTACTGTTTCACTTCGAGTGAAAGATGCTGAATGAAAGACAAAAATGAACAAAAAGTGATGCGTCTAATATCAGCTTAACCACATTGGCCGTCAATGTTGTCAGCTAAAGATTTGAGGTTATGTCACTTATTTGTAGTCTATCGTTAAACATCGCCTCTCACTTCTAAATTCCGATCTTACTACAAAAGTCTGTGGATCTAACAATTGAATGTTTCAAGAAAAAATTACTTTGTTACAATTTGTCATACTATTTTTTAATAAAATATATTTAGGTCTCTATATCATAATGTAACATATAATTATAAAATAGATCTAAACATAAAGCTAAAGAGAGAAATAATAATATACAATAATATTGCTAATATCTGTGATTTTATAAACCATTGTAGTGAGTTTCAGCACCAGAGGTATTTGTCTTTGTCTTCGATGACTTAAAAAGACTTGAGCTTTTTGGTACCGGTTTACTCGCCGCAACGTTTGTCGGTTCTCTATAAAAACAATCACAAAAAAACAAAACACTTATGCTGGGTTGCAAAAAGCATTGGCCGTGTTCGTTGGCATATTTTTGATCCATGTGCGCATGCGCTTTTATGCAAATGCGTCCAATTGGACATGTGCAGTAAATAAAATTGGGCACGTTTGCATGAAAGCGCATGCGCAAATGAACCAAAAATATGTCAACAAACACGGCCACTGTCAAAAAATTGTATTTGACAATGACCTTGGATTGTGATCATACATTTAAAGTGTTTGTACATGCAGAAGCTGTCTAATGTCGTTGTGAAACTCTGTTGTTTAGAATATTAGATTGTATTCACATAAAACTAATGCTTGAAATCATGAAATTCATGTGACGTAATTCATGGATGACCCCTTATACGTTTTTCCCCAATTATCCATTTCAATAATCAGTGAAAAATGGTAGAATTCCGAATTACTCATTGCTAATACATACCGAAAGAATGCGAGATGCTGTTGTAGAGCAGCTCTACTGGAGCACGCAGCTAATTCTGGCCAATGAGCTATCACTTGACGCAAATAGGACTGCAATTTTTTTCGTCTGTGTTCCACGACTACCGTATCCTAAAATCAAACAAATAATAATTTTTGTACAAAAACTGAATAAAGTTTTGGTTTTGGTCCACTTAACTATGAGGTATGAAACCCTAAATAACCGCATCCAATTATTATCATACCTTGTTTCCGATAGTCTTCTTAGACGGAAAACCGAACTGAGAAACTGCTGAGTCGATTTTCTTCAGATCTGTATGTAACGCATGAAAATGGGCATACCGTCTATAAATATTCCACTCATCCGTACCAGCTTTTATATAGATCTGGTAAACGTGATAAGAATCAGATCCTGTTCCAGACAAGAACGCCGACGGTATCGAAATACTAACTTCGCCAGTTGTTTCCGCGTCGTCGGGCGACAATCCGCGAAATTGAGAAATTTCGCGTCGTAGCCGCTGAATAATCGAATCTTTGTAATTCAGTTGGCGTTGTAAATGCTCATTAAATTCCATCAATTCAGCGTGCATACCAGCTATCTGTAAAATAATAACAAAAGAAAAAATATGTTCACTGAAGTTTATTTCTTTATTGTATGTTTTTAACAAATGAAAAACGCCTGACTTTTCTATAGTGTTTCAAGGTTACTAGAAACTAAGGACAGGGGAAGTAGGCTGGTGACGTCACATGGAGTCTTTTTCCAAACAGTTGGGATAACAATCACTTATCACTTAACAGCATGATTGTTTACCCGTTAATTCTACTAATCACTTAACACCTGCACTTGTTACTTAACAAAGTGTAAATTAGTCATAACCCCAAAAATATAAAAATACCGATTTCTAATTTTGAAATTTATTACGTGTTGCCAACGTTAGCCGACTAAATATATACATTAAAGAAATCAATTACTGTACATTCATTTTTGATGACAAAGACAGAAATCAAGTCGAATTACCTGTGAAAGTTTTAACTCGTACTGATTGGCCACTCGATGATAATCAGGACGACTATCAGATGATTGTTCTTTCTGAGTTGCATTTCCATTTTGTTTTAGCATTTTAATAGCGCTAACATATCGTTTTAGTTGCGACTTCAAAGCACCATTTTCTCTAAAACAAAAACAATAGACCTTTTCACAGTTGAAAATTCTTCGTGCGCATGCCTCATCTGCGCCATTTTTTTCGGACACTTTTTTATTTTTTGACAGGTGAAAAGTGACTGACTTTGAAAAAAGTAAATAGTAATTAAATTACGGTTATGAACAAGAGAGGCTACGAAAATTAAGAGGAACAAAGAATGCCTTGTTTTATATTACGTAGACGAGGGAGGGGTACTTCCGAACCATTCTGTCCAAAAACTAGATGGAGGAGATTCTCAAACTATTCTGCCCAAACATTAGATGGGGGAGGGGGAAACTTCTAAGCCGTGAGTTAAATTCCCGTAACGTATTTTACGAATGGCCCCTTTAAATTATTTGAATTCACACTAACTTTAGCAAAGCGTTTATTTTATCCGTATAATTATTTTCGGAGCTATCCACCGTTCCTGTCGCTATATCCAATTTCAGTTCCAAAGCAGGCAGTTCTTCAGATCCTGTAACTTCTACACTTGGCTCGATCGGTATTAATACACTGACTTCACCTTCGTCGTCATCGACGGGTGTCAAACCATTTTCAACTTCGACTAAAATGTATTCACTTTTTTCAGTAACTCTCAGCTGAGGCTTTGGTGACGCTTTGATTTCAATAACCGGTTTCTCTGGTTCTTTCACTGGAGGAGAAACCGCAACTGGTTGGACGTTTTCTACCGGCGCGTTCGATCGAACCGTTTCTTCAGTAATGCTGCAACTATTGCTACTGTTGTCGTCGATATTTTCGTCGTCGTCGAACGATATGACTTGTTTAGCGATCCGTCTTTTCGTTTTGTGATGTTCTCCGGGTTCAGGAAGACGTGTGACAATTATGGGTTCTGTTTTTGTACTGAACCCTGATAAAAATCCTTTATTATCTAGAGGCATTATGTTTAAATCGGGATTATCAATGTTTATCGCGAAAAGAATTGAATTTAAACCTACAACAAAAACATTAAAATTAAAAACGCTTTGAAGTAGATGATTTTCACGTTCAAAGATTCCTTTACAAACAACGAACCAAACAAACACGTTTTATCTACTGCGCATGAGTGTGATGGTAATATTATCGTTCGCAATTAGGTTGAAAACCGCATGAAAATCAGTTGAATAATTGAACGCATTCAGACAGACGGACCTTTTATGTATTTAATATTACCTGCGGCCATTGTTGGTAGCATACTACTTTTCTCTTGGTCGCGTAAAAAGCCCCAGTCTTCATAGTAAGCTCGTAGTAACTCAGAACTTTCCAATAAAAAATGCAAGTATCTACAACGAAAAATTGCACTAAAGAACCGGTTTGAAAAATTAATTTAAGGTGACTAATCTCTCAGATTGTAAAATATGCTCTCGAGATATTTCAAACTGTGGTCGCAAAATTCATTTTATTACTGTTTTTAGTGTATTTGCCATAAGGCAACATACACTATTGGCGTCGGTCGGATGGCGGGACCTAGGGGTCGGACCAAAATTTCTCGACGTTTCATAACCTCCTAAACACGTTGGCACCATTTTTAAAAATGTTTATATATATATGTATATATATATATATATATATATATATTTATATATATATATATATATATGTGTACGCGCGATAACTTTCGAAAGAGTTAATTGATTTCAACGAAATTTGGGCCACGGGTTGAAACCCATCACCGCAAGAAGCCTATTTAAAATGGGCCTAATCGGGCTATTTTAAGGGTAGTTTTTAGGAGTTGAAAACTGTTTTTGGGCCCCAAAATACCGAAAAAACTCTCCGAATCGTTTCAAAATTGAAATTTAACCCTCTGGTAGTGATTAAAAAGTGTCCCCACAATTTTAATAAAATCGGCCCGACAGGACCGGATTTACAAATTTTATGAAAACACTAGTTTGCAGATAGTGACTTATTTATTGAAGGGTGTATTTAATTCGGTGTAGACGTTAGATTGATAATAATATTACAATTAAGAAAAAAATGTTATTTTAGGGGGTGTATTAAGGGGTTAAATTTTTTATTTTGCCCAAAAACAAACTTAATTTCACATAATAAAAGTATAAAACCACACGGCCCTACACAAGCAAATACACTATATTGTCGGCAGGGTTTTGGCACTGCGACCCGGGTTTTTTATAAGATGGGATTAAAATTTTCCTTGCTCCTTAAGGTAGTTATCGTGGTTAAGGCACACCGCCCGAAAATTCTTAATTTTTGTATACTTATAAAGGACATGATAATACAATTACCCTGAAAATTTGAAGTCAATCGACCATATATAATCCGAGATAAATTCAATTAAAAATTGGATAATTAACATTGATTGTATACGATCTCTGTAGTTCTGAACCAGTTTCTTATTTATAAAAAAAGAACTAACTGTCAGAAACTTTCCGAAAACTGACAGTCTTTCAATGCATTTGGTTTGAGTTTAAAAAAAAATAAGAAACATTTTTTGATCGTCTAATTATTTATAAATAACGGTTTAAAGTTCAACAATTTATAGAAAAGTATACATGCATATGAATACTGTATGGGTTACGTTTCCACGGGTACAGTCTTGCGGACAAATTATGGATCACTTAGCTACAAGCTAGCATACTTTTGTGGCGCGTATAATCTATAACTTTTTGACAATATTGTATCACGACAACTACCTTAAGTCCTCAAAATGGAGACAGGATTCACCAAAATCGCGATATGTAAATGACAAATTTATTCAGTAACATGGATTTGCACTGGTATGAAAAATGATGTACAAAATATGTGAAAATCAGCTAACCTTTCTAAAGAGCGTTCATTTAGTGCAGCTCGGATCCAAGCCCTACCTCTACCAATGTCCGTGTTTACGTGCTTTAACAGTGCATATCTTTGTCGTTCGTGTGACGTCAAGTGAAGAAAGACGTAATGCCAGAAAACTGAAAACAAATTTTTATTTAGTTCAAAATATCTCGCTTAACACCGCTCCGCTTAACGCTGTTTTAGTATTCCGCGGTTTCTAAAAAAAAGTTTAGCCGCTATAACGTAAATTATGGATCAGTTTAATACAAAATGTTTCAAATGTTGATAGCAGTTCAAAGGCAAGACGAAGTGTCATTGATGCTATATCTTGCTATCGACAACAAGAAACAAAATATCTCAAATGAGGAACCGTCCTCACAACAAACATAATTTATTCCAACTTTTATGTGATTTTCACACATTTAATGAACGAAAATCGATATTAGCAATTAATAAATCTATAATTAATGTGATATTTAACATTACATGTTACAAAATTAGACAAAAAAAAACTAACAAATTTTCTTATTCTCGGTTCTGTTTCACTTATGTCTATTATTCTACGTATTAAGATGACCTCGTTTAGCGCTGTTTTGTATAGCGCAATAACTTATTGGAACGTATCTCCCGCGTTAAGCGCGGTCTTACTGTATTAAAACCAAATACACCATTTTAACACTAAACCTACCATGACGGGTCAAATGACCTATTTTTAGAATTTCTTGAAAATAACATTATCACATCGCCATTTGCCTTTACGACTTTTATTAAAAAATACATCGAATGTATTTTTCAAGATTTACTCCTCTCTTGTTAATTTTTTTACCGAGAAATATATGTAATCTGCCCTAACTACCGCAAGGGGTCATTTGACCCCTGCAAAGATTCTGTATCTTGATTTGTATTTCTTGTGATACGAAATCGCTGTATTAGACATGTTTGTTATTGCGTGATATATTTTGCTGCATTGGGCTATATTTGTTGTTGGCTGACGGGTGAATAGCCAATTTTACTCTACTCCAAGCGAGTATTACAGTAAAAATTTCAAATTATAGTGCTATTTTGCGAACCAAGAATTCTTATTTCACCAGTTTACTAATAATTCTTATCCCCAAAATGTCGAAACATTTAATATATTTGAAATCCTTAGAAATTATAAATAACATAGATGAAGAGTGTTCGGAATTTAGTGAAGAGAAACTATCTGAAAGCGAAGTGGATAATATAGAACAATATAGTGATTCATTTGACACTACGGACGAATGTGAGTTCTTAAATTTAATATATAAACTATTTTGAATCGTTATTTGAAAAAAATTGTTTTATTCATGTACCAAATTGGCCTAATTGATATATTTTTCGCTAGCACTTTAAAGACGGGTCATTTGACCCGCTTTGGTAGGAAGTATCGGTAGGTTTAGTGTTAAAACGCGGTGATAAAAACCATATTCTGACACCATGTTGTCAGTACAATAAGAATGTGCGTAATACAAAATTGTTCTATTTTTAAACATTTTTTCTCTGAAAGTTTGGATGAGAAATGCTAATTTTATTTTAGAAACCGTGTAATTTTATTCTTTCTACAAGTGAAAAAAATTGGTACGTTTGATTTAATGAAAAATACTAGAAATAAAAACGTCCCCATCAACTATTATATCCTTTGAAACTATAGTTTATTTTTCAGCTAAACATTTGGGGGTTTACGGTTTAAACTTTAAATAATAATAGAGCCAGAAAAATACTTTTAAAGACTTTACAAATGACGTGACTCATATCTTAACGCTTAACGTAATCACGTACCATGAATATCATTGCCACTCAAACTTAATCTAGTCGATATTAGATGAGACACTTGTTTAAGTGTAGAATTTTGTAAATCTTCAGTCAAAGGCAGCGTTCGCAAACCATGTGATAATACTGCTTCTAAACCTCCACACAAATCAGCTACACAACTATCTTTTTCCGATGCAAGCTCCCTTTTGCCACCATACCGAATTTGACACTGTTTCACAGATTCTAATAAGCGTGAAGATAAAAAATCTTTTTTCTCGGTGTGGTTGACAGATGAGGTGGAATTTGGAATTATGGCTGACATCAGTCGTAAAGTCTAGAAAAAAAAACATGTATTACAAAACAACACGTAACAAAACAATAAATAATAAAGTATGATTATATTGTTTTGGTTGAATTATTCTGACAACATACCATACTGATGTAAACAATGAAATTGTATACCACATTTCTGTTTGTTAGTCAATTTATCTTATATTGATATAATACAACACGTAATTGATATCAATATTAAAAATTAAAAGTAGGTGTATACGATTCGTCAAAGAACAATTAAAAATTACGTAGTATCCCACAAATACTAACGCAATCAAGGTTATGTTTTCATGACGTTTTGAAATGTCATTTATGGCCTTGACCTCATTTCTTACCACCACAACAGAATGAAAAGTAAAGCTGCAAATTGCAAAAATCTTATGCAAAATAATTCTTACAAAAGGGTTATTGTAATATTAATACTTCTCTTTTTACATAAATCCGTGTAAAAATATACACAAATTTAAGTAATATTTTAAAAAAACTAAACATTTACTTTGCGCGTCCCTAGTTTTACAATGTTGTTGAACTTGGTTTTCCAAGTGGACAGCGTTCTTCATTAAAAGTTGTCAATTAACAAATTTGTTTATTTATGTGTGTTAATGTACAGTTTTTAAAATTGATATTATGGCGCAACGCTTTCCCGCAACGGGGACTACTCCTGGGCCAGGTCCTGTGCCTCCACAGCGCTATGTTCCACCGCAAGGGCCTCCACTGCGTCAGTATTCTAACCCTAATTTCCCGGTATGTTAACTGCATTTTTCATTTCATTATAAAAGAAATGTATTTCTTTAACACATCATTACGTATTTTAGCCACGAACAGGTTTCACGCCTCCACCCCCAATAGTTGGAGGTGCCGTTTCTACATCGGGAGGCAGTATGATGCAACGTCCTCCACAACAGCCCTATTCTCCAATTAGAGGAGGACCCATGGCGACGCCTCCAGGAGGTGTTAAACGACCGCAAGACAGCCGTGGGCCTGTTCCACAACCAAAAACGTACGTATTTTTTATAACTCGCGGCAGCTGGGAAAGTATATTTTATAGAACCACAAAACAACAGTCGGGATATCAATAATTGAAAAAACAAGCCATGGGCATCGGTGACGTAAGCAATTACCTCAACCAATCACAGACTTGACCATGTTTATAGTCGTTTACGCCTAATCTTCTAGTATAATACTCGCCACGGATCTGAAAGGTTCTTAAGTTAGTCACAAACAGCGTCGCAAATGCATATTTTAGAGCCGTCCTGGGTGTTTTGTGGGAAACCACCTCCCAGTTATAGGCACAGAAAGTGCGCTCGTCAGTGATTGGTTATCGCTGGTTGTCTTGTCACTTGTCTCTTTCCTGCTATAAAGTACAGTCCAGTACGCTATTGTTAAGTTGTTTCTTTGATTGTTAATTGATCAAAATGCCTAATACAGTTTTGCATAGACAAGTACGAAAAATAATTTTTTGGGTGACTTTATGCAAGGAATTAGACCTTTATATTAAAGAAAAATTGAAAATAATAATATAGCGCGAGTTTGTAGTTTTTCAACCGACTGTACCTGCGCAAGCCTCCATTTGCATCTAACTTCCGAGCCTTGTAGATCCATGGCGCGTACTGTATTCTAGCAACCTTGCTATAGTGAGACCATTTGAAAATTCCTAAAACCCATTTATTTTGCAGTGACTTTTCACATAGCACCAACAAGAAAAAGAAAAAACTGGCCGACAAAATATTACCCCAGAAAGTCAGAGATCTCGTTCCTGAAAGTCAGGCGTACATGGATCTGCTAGCTTTCGAACGAAAACTGGACGCCACAATAATGCGCAAGCGTTTAGATATCCAGGAAGCTTTGAAGCGTCCAATGAAACAAAAACGAAAGCTAAGAATTTTCATTTCCAACACGTTTTATCCCAGTAAAGACCCGGGTTCTGAAAACGTCGATGCAGGTCCCACAGCTGAAGGATCCGTGGCATCGTGGGAACTGAGGGTCGAAGGAAGACTTTTAGAAGATTCGAAAAACGATCCGAATAAAGTGAAACGTAAATTTTCGTCGTTCTTTAAATCGCTCGTTATCGAACTGGATAAAGAATTATACGGACCTGACAATCATCTTGTCGAATGGCACCGTACGTTGACTACCCAGGAAACGGACGGGTTTCAAGTCAAACGGCCTGGAGACAAAAACGTTCGATGCACTATACTTTTACTGTTGGATTACCAGCCGTTACAATTCAAACTGGACCCGAGATTGGCTAGATTGTTAGGAGTCCACACGCAGACTAGACCGGTTATTATTTCTGCACTGTGGCAGTACATAAAAACTCACAGGTAAATATAAATTTTATCAGTAAATTAGATGTTAAATGAGACGTTAGCAGTGTTGCCAAACTATTTTTAACACGCTTTTATTAGCTTCAATTGTTTGTTTGTAAAGAAATCTTTGAACGTGAAATTCACCCTTCTCAAAACGTCAGATTAAGCTCAAACTTTGCACATTTATCAAGGACCAATGACAATACAATAATTTAATAAGTTTGTCCCATTATCCTGACCAAGACCTTCAGGATAAAAAAAATAAGATCTTTGAACATATGTTTGTGACGAAATCTTTCAACGTGAAATTCACCCACTTCAAAACGTCAGATTAAACAGAAACTTTGCACACTTATCAAGGACCGACGACAATACAATAATTTTATAAGTTTGTCCCATTGTCCTGACTATAATCTTCAGGATAAAAAAAATTTGAAAAATTACAGCAAGCAAGCTAACACGCTGTACAGTGACGTACGTTGCGTTGCCTACCTCGTAGTCAAATGCAATATTGTTTTTAGTCTTAAAATTAAAGTTTAAAAAAACTAAAACACGCTTCTGTGACAACAAAATTAGCTTTACTGTAAAAAGCGTGGAGAGCTTAATATCAGTAATAAATTTTTCATTTACTAGCTAATTGTAAACGTAGAACTATTATGAAAATTTAAGTAGATAGCATTCCACGTTTTTTACAGTAAAGCTAATTTTGTTGTCAAATTATTTTGTATTATTTAGTTCATAAAAGCGTGTTGCTTTAGTTTTCAAACTTTAATTTTATGTAAATTGTTCCTCAACCAAACTGTCCGTCAACTGTTTATAATAATCTACTGTCTACTGTTTCTATTGAATTTTTATATTGTTGCAGACTTCAGGACGGTCACGAACGTGAGTTCATCGTATGCGACAAATATCTAGAACAAATTTTCAACTGCACGCGCATGAAATTCGCCGAAATACCACAACGATTGAATCCCCTCCTGCATCCTCCCGATCCAATCGTAATCAATCACGTGATTTCTGTCGAAGGCGGTGCAGAATCTAAACAGACGGCGTGTTACGACATAGACGTAGAAGTCGACGACACGCTCAAAACTCAAATGAACAATTTTTTGTTGAGTACGGCAAGTCAACAGGAAATACAAGGCCTCGACGCAAAAATACATGAGACGGTCGATACAATCAATCAGTTGAAAACAAACCGTGAGTTCTTTTTGAGTTTCGCTAAAGATCCGCAACAGTTCATACATAAATGGATAATAAGCCAGACTAGAGACTTGAAAACGATGACAGATGTCGCCGGTAACCCCGAAGAGGAGAGACGAGCTGATTTCTATTATCAGCCGTGGGCTCAAGAAGCTGTTAGCAGATACTTTTATTCTAAGGTCCAGCAGAAACGAGCTGAATTAGAACAAGCCCTCGGTATCAGAAATAATTAAAAAATTTGATAATGTGTCGGAATCTTTTTATTACGTGACCTTCCGTCATGTTTTTGGGAATAATTAAACCATATACTCTTTTTGTAACTACTTTAATACCTAAAAACTAGACAGCTGGGTGTTGAGACTGAAAACTGAAAAACTAAGCACAACTGTAATCATACCGCAAATACAAAATAATATTGACTTTTTTTCTTTTTTGTCCTTAGTAATTAATATAAAAATGATTTGTCGGGAAAAAGGACTTTTTAAGTAATTACTTATTTGTTATTTACAGCGACGTTTCGTCCCTTTCTTGGGACTTTTTCAAGTTATAAAGTTTGAAAAAGTCCCAAGAAAGGGACGAAACGTCGCTATAAATAGCAAATAAGTGTTTACTTAAAAAGTCCTTTTCCCCGACAAATCATTTTTACAAAATAATGTTTTTGTAAAATTTAAACAAGAAAATACGTCAAAAACGAAACTGCCTAACCAAACAAAAGATATTGTAGGTTAAGCGGAACTGTCAGATACAGTTTGCAATTATCACGTAGGATGGCGCCACTTTCGATCTGAAAAGACAAGAACACGTTAGTTTTAATCAGCGCATGCGTGACTTTCAAATTTCTTTGTCAACTTACGTCTTCGAAAACAACTATGAAACGTGGCATTTTCAGTGCATGTACAATGATATATGTGTTTGTGTTAATGACAATTAAATTGTTTTATCAAATCAGCTGTCTAATAAGAAGTACAGAAGACAACTAAAATAAATTAATGATCTATGTAGTACCATTCTTGATATAATAGATTTTAAATTGATATAAAATAAATAAAACTTGTCTTTTTATCACATATTTTAATAAAAATGTTTTGCTGTAATATGGTGTCTTTTATTTCATTATTAAAATAACAGACTTATACCATGTATGTTGATAAGTTCTGGACACACAATAATTTTCCTTATTTTCAAGGAATTTAATTAATATTTAATAAATAAAACGTAATTAAATCACTCTCGAGTCACGTGACAATGAAGTGCATGACGTCACTCAGTCATAAACATTATCAGACGCTGTTCACGCTGTCCAAAGGCTTCATTGTTTGGTTAATATTTAGTGTGTAATTTATTATTATTTGTTTATAGGAAACGTCAATTTACATATAACTAAAGCAATAATTACGAAAGAACCTCATCAGTTTACCAGTGTTTATGAGTGTATGACGTCACTGCAGTCACGTGACAAGTACTGGTGTTTTGGAGCGAAATTTAAAATATGATTTTTGAAACTTGAGTCGTATTTAAATAAAAATAATAAATATTTGTGGCTATATTAGGTACTTATGCACGATTTAAAACACTTTCCCAAAAATAGTCAACATCCCTATTCTAGACTCCTAGACCTGATAAAATTCTAGAATTACTAAGACCAGGCTCAACCAGTACAAAGAGAATTTAACCAACATATACGCAGTTTTGTCTGGAGAATTCTGTATTACCGACAGACACTGGGCGTTCAGAACTTATCGACAGCAAATCTAATATACATTTTATTGTAAAGAATCATAATATTATGATTTTATGTTACATCAGATATATATTACATAATAACTTACCGACTTCTGTATAATATAAACAGTTTAAATATTTACATACGAGAAAATAAAAATTTTTACATTAGGTTATTTGGGTTTTCGTTTAATAATTCCGAGTTTACTTAAAACTCGTCTGTACAGTCTTGTCAAAGTGATGTTTTAAATATTAAAAATAATAATGCACTTGCGCTAAATAAAAACATATCTCTATAAATAACAGAGGCATATTTAATCAATACAGTTCAGGTTATTATCCCATTTCTGTACGACTCCATTTTGTTTTTCAAAATGACATTTTCTACAAAATCAGTGTATTCTAGAGTCCAAAATTGAGTATTTTATTTCACATTGTCAAAAACCAACAACACAGCAATCAAAACAAAAAAAAACAGGTCGTAGTGCCAAAATAGTGTAGTTGCTAATACGAGCAACGTGGCTGTCATGTGAATTTATTTGTTTTTGGACAAAAAAAAATTTAACCCCTTAGTACAACCCTTTACAATAATATTTTTCCCTTAATTTTAATATCTCATCTTTGTTTTATCAATTCATCATCTGCATAAAATTATACGAAGGTTGATCAATAAGTATCCGTGTTTGACGGCAGATGACGTTGACGAGTGAAATTAAATTTATAGGTTAGGTTATTTTTGACAGCCAGTTGTATCATTCGTGTTTTGTATTTTTCGACAAAATGGAAAAAGAGCAATGTCAATCCGTAATTCGTTTTTTAAAAAACATGCGAAGAAATAGAACTGAAGTTGGATGCTGTCTATGGAGACCCTTCATCATCTATGACCACGGTGAGACACTTGTATAAAAAAACGAATTATGGATTGGCATTGCTCTTTTTTCATTTTGTCGAAAAATACAAAACACGAATGATACAACTGGCTGTCAAAAATAACCTAACCTATGAATTTATCTACAATTCAGCACGAGGTCGTTCAAAAGTCTGCAGTACACGATGGTAAAGTCAATTTCACTCATCAACGCCATCTGTCGTCAAAAGGGGTACTTATTTATCAACCCTCGCATAGAGTTTTAAGTAGGTATAATTCCGCAAACGTTTTCATAAAATCTGTAAGTCCGACCCTGTCAAGCTGATTTTATTAAAATTTTAAGAGCACCTTTTAATTGAAACCAAAGGGTTAAATTTAAATTTTGAATCAATTCCGAGATAAAAGAAATGAGCTGCCTTTTTAAAACACTGCTTTGATACTTTTTGCTTAAGTATAAAAATTAAAACAACTTAGAAAAATTGTAGAGAACAAGATTACACAAATAATTCATAAGGAATAATATAAGTTCTAAGACTGATCTAGTATCACAGACGCAGCTAATTCTACGTTCCAATTGGTTTGTTGCAAAACAGCTATGCATTGCTCTTTGGGCGCCAGGCCCAACCTGAAACCAAAATATTTCAGTTTACTGCTCAAATCGATTTATTTATTGCACATTATGGACGCTCGACAACTGAAGTCGTTAGCGTCTGTTGAAATCGAATAAACAGAAAAAACGTTCACGTAGGTTTCGAAAAAAAATGTTAGTGGCGCCTTATTTCGGTCGGTTTCGAAAAGATTTTTTTTAAAATACAGTAGAACCTCGATAAGTTAAAAACCTCTGTAAGTTAAAAATTTTTTGAATTCCCTTCCCCAGAAAGCATAAAACCTCCATTACTTAAATCACAAAACCTTGGTAACTTAAACAAATATTCTGAACATCGCCCTTGATAACTTAAAATAATATTTTGGTAAGTATTTGGTAAGTATTATCAGTGAGTCATCATGAGTAAGTATCCGAACAAAAGGTTTTGCCAAAAACTTAATTGATTTTCACTTTAGTTTTCCACTAAATCGCTTTACTGATTTCTTTGTTTAAATAATTAATTGTTTAAATAAATAATTGATTCTAAATGAATAGATAAAAAAAATTATGTATCCACAAGCCTCGGTAAGTTAAAAATTTTACTCCTATAATCTCTTTATCTTCTACTCTCGATAAGTAAAAATCTCAATAACTTAAATTTTTTAACGTTTCTCTTGGATTTTAATTTATCGAGGTTCTACTGTATATCAAGCCACCACCGATGAAAATTCTTAGATACAATTCCTAATTATTTCTGTAGTAACTAATTAAAAATAAAAAATCAAAAAATCCAACTGCGTTAAAGCCAATTCAGACTAGCCGTTCTCGGTTACGATTCACCGGTCCGGTTGGGAGCTCGACCAATCAGGGCGCAGTCGTTCCCGATTGCGATTCGGTTCGAGCGTTTAGGTTCAGCTCTAATTTCAACCGGACCGTTCGCAACCGTAGCCAATGAGAACGCTTGCTGGAGTCACGTGACTAGCCAGCTGTTTTTGTTGACGTTTAACTACACATCAAACGTCAAATCATATTTCGAAATTGCGCATGCGCACCGAGAATAATCGCAGAACCGAATCGGGATAGTGTGAGCAGCCTATATTAATCGAAAACCGAACCGGACCGGTGAATCGTAACCGTGAACGGCTAGTCTGAATTGGCTTTTAAAAGCAAACTAAAAAGATTGTAATCATCCTTTAATATTCTTCATTTTGATAGCCTATTGAATTCACTTGGAGGTAAAAAAAATTTTCGAGTCACATTATGGCACCTAAAATCCGCCATTTTGATTTTTCTGTAACTTCACCTATTCTAGGACACTTGGATTGCCAAGACAAATCCAACGATAGCTTAATTTTAGAAATATGTCGAGCCGCGCAAAAAACATAAGTAGTAAGAAGTACTCACTTGGTAAATTTTGCTATTTTGAGATGCTTGATGGCCGCAGCTATATCCCCATTCGCAGTTTTTAAGGCCGAAACACATTCGTCATGCGATGAATCAGGTATCTCTCGTTGTATGGTCGACACCTGCATAATAAGATCCGGTGGCTTTAATGGCGAAACAGCACCGAGACCCAATTTCCTTTGGAGTTGTTGTGTCGATTGAGGGTGGACTCCAAGCGATAAAGGCGACGGAGGTGCAGGTCTGAAAAGCAACTAAATTTTAACAAAATGCCATAACTATGGTGTAGCCCAGTATTTCCCAAATTTTTTTGATCGCACTCGGAACGAGTTTTTAAAATTTTTCTCGACTCACTTGAAAAAAAAACATTTATTTACAAAACAAAATTTATTTTTTAATAGGAATCAAGTTACAGTAGAACCTCGATAAGTTAAAAACCTCTGTAAGTTAAAAAATTTTAGAATTCCCTTCCCCTGAAAACAAAACCTCCATTACTAAAATCACAAAACCGCGGTAACTTAAAACAAATATTCTGAACATCGCCCTCGATAACTTAAAATAATATTTTGGTGACCGTCATAAGTTAAAGTATTATCAGTGAGTCATCATGAGTAAGTATCCAAACAAAAGGTTTTACCAAGAACTTCATTGATTTTCACTTTAGTCTTCCACTAAATCGCTTTACTGAATTTTTTGTTTAAATAATTGATTGTTAAAATAAATAAATAAATAATTGATTCTAAATGAAGAGATAAAAAATGTATGTAGCCTCTATTGAACTAAATACATCCTCTATAAAATCCACAAACCTCGGTAAGTTAAAAATTTTACTCTGACAACTTCTCTAACTTCAACTCTCGATAAGTAAAAAACTCGATAACTTAAATTTTTTAACGTTTCCCTTGGATTTTAACTTACCAAGGTTCTACTGTATTTGTTTGCTTACTTCATATACTCAGTTCTGGGCGTAAAACACGGCATAAAAAAGAATGGTAGTATATCTCCCACATAAAAACGCAAGTCTAGTATATGGACAGCCCGCGGAGTAGCGCTGCGAGCTGATCAGCAATGCTTGCTGTGTTAAATAAAAACAGTAAAAAGATTAAATTCAATTTTCAAAGTATATTACGCAACGCCAACGCATAGGCAAGCACGTTACGCATCTCACAGCAAGCATTGCTGGTGTGCTCGCAGCGCTACTCCGCGGGCTCTCCGTGTACTCGGCCAATAAGAGCTTCACCCCTTCCATGTATAAAAGAACATAAAATACACTACCATACTTTCTTATATCATGGTGTAAAATTTCAAAATAAGTGACGTCACCCCAGGAAGGGGGGTTTCCAGAAATGTAACTACCTGTGACAAAGACGGGAGGGGGGGGTAAAAAAATTATGAAATTCGTGTGACGTAATTTATGGATGGCCCCATTCCAATAAACTCGATTGCTTACCTGTGAGGTCGCAAAACCTCATTCTGAGTATTGTAAATAGAATCGCTATAGGCATTGTACTCGGCCACTTCGCTATAGACGTCCGTCACTTCACTGTACAGCCTCAATATTCCGGATGATCCGTTATAAATATCCGTATTCGTCGAGTTCGGCAGAACAGCCACCGGAGCACCGTATTGCGACAGGCTGTGACTGTTCATTTTCGGCAACGTGTTATACGCAGAACTGTCCACCCCTAGAGTATTACTATAGCTTACGTTATTTTCATTTTGAATATCATTTTTAGGAGGCCGGTTCGAAATCGCTACGAAACCGTGCGTTTGTTCCGGCAATTGAGTATTTACGTTTTGAAGATTACTTTTTAAGCTGTTTTTTGTGACATTTGTACTTTTCGCAACCGTTTCAAACCAAATTTTATTCAAAACATTAATCGTACTGCTATCGTCGAAAGCATTCTGATAAACATTATTGTCCGACCCTGAATCGGTATTTTGACTGCGTACTGAGTCAGTATTAACATTTTTCGACTGCCACAAATTCTTTTGTATATCGATATTCGATCTTTTCGGGCTTACCCTCAAAGACTGAGGGGGCGGTTTTATAGCCGGAATAGTATCCATCGATTGCGACGTTCTTTCATTCGTTTTCTTCGGCTGGAGTACATTTACGGTTAACGGTATATCCGTAAGATTATTCGATTTCTGTTCTAAAGTATTTAAAAAGGCCGCGTTCAAATCCGAACGGAGTCTTTTTTTATTTTCGTCTACGTTCAACGACTTTAAACTATTGACTAGATCGGTGTTGATGGGATTAACACCGTTCGTCGATTCTTTGGAAACAAAACCTGCACTCTGTTGACTTTTTTGCAAAGTTTGAACACCGAATGAGTCAATGCCACTAATTCTATTGTCATTTGTTACGCTGTTATTGGACGGCTGATTTGAAGGCGAAGGTATTTCGCTATAATGCTCCTCCTGGTGGTCTGTTTCAACATTGATATATTGGCTGACGCCAACAGAAGAATAGTACCTACGCTGTTCCGGCGGAGCGTACACTTTCGAAGTATCAAAAGGATCGAACTCCTCCGGCCGATACGATCCTTTATCGACGGATAATAAAGACGCGTTGCAATACGTCGGAGGAGGCTGATATGGGGGCGGTTGCGCAGGAAATAGCTGAGATATGTCATCGTTCGTTGCTTGAAATTGAGTCGCTGTAAAAAAAAATATATTTAGTAATAATAGAAAACAGTATCACGGATAATTGGAATAATGAAAATAAATCAATTTAAACACTCATTGATTGCAACGTTTCGTCTTTTCTTTAATTAAGACTTTTTCAAGCTCTCAATAAAAAAAAACAATTATTAAAATTGAAAATTGTAGAAAATAAATAAATAATTTTCTACGATTTTCAAATTTTAATAATTGTTTTTTGTAATGCCAAATTGTATATTATATCATAGTTTAACTATCGTTTAAGCATATTGAGAGCTTGAAAAAATCTTAATTAAAGAAAAGACGAAACGTTGCAATCAATGAGTGTTTAAATTGATTTATTTTAATTATTCCAATTACCCATGATACTGTTTTCTATTATAACATATATCTGGAATTGAACTTTAAAGAGGAATATTTAGTAATATAGCTATTGTCTGCTATAATTGTTAAGAAACATTGTTGTCGTGTTATATTAGAAAAATTTATTTTTCAACCATGTCACTGTCAGGACTTCATTCAGAGCTCTCACTACTGTGAGATTTCATGTCTAGCTATAGCTAAAATAATTGGCTCTTGCATGTAGTGAATTTAGTGTCGTAAATAGGGATGTTGACTATTTTTGGGAAAGTGTTTTAAGTCGCGCATAAGTACCTAATATTGCCACAAATATTTATTATTTTTATTTAAATACAACTCAAACCTTAAAAATCATGTATTTTAAATCCCGTTTCAAAGTTCGGTCCAAAACGCCAATACTAATCGCGTGACGTCACCTGGTCATACCAAAGGAGGCTTAAAAGTTTACACAGGAGCTACCATTCTATAGATGCGGTCACAAAGTAGGAGGCTGTGCTCATAAACGCTAGTAAACTAATGAGGTTATGAAAAAATTTTTCGTAATTCTTGTTATAAAAGATGAATTCTAAGTTTTCGAACTATTAGCCTTAATAAATACACTTTCCATGACGTTAAAACTCCTTGCAGTCACACCCACAATATGTCTTTTGCCTACCTCGCTTCTTACCGCTGGGTCTCAGCACAAACTGTGTGAAAGTGAAACTTCCATTGAGCTAAGCTAAATAGAACCGAAAGTTTTTCTATAAAAATCAATATACTTACGTTGTTCAGGTACATCGATTGGTAAATCCAGTAAAGATAAACTACTGGACGACTGGGTATCTTCGAATGTAGTCGCGTGCCCCAAATTCAATTGTTCAATACCATTTTCCGGAGAAAAATCAATCAACGGATCTTCACGTTCTGTTTTTTTGACTTCAACGTGAGCACCAGAAGGCTGCGGTGGCCTTCGAGGTTTCGTTTTACCTCTACCGACGTCGGTATTGCTTCGAGTGACTTCATTTTTTAATTTGTGGTAATTATATTGCCTAGACTGGCTTTCTCGACGACCTGATGGTGTCGAAACCGCTTTTTTTTGTCTGTCCGATAATTTCTGTGTGAGGTGAGGGGAGTCGTTTGAAATGCCCAATACATCGGGCGGTTCCATAGGATTTCGAAGATACATTTCATCGATATAAGACGGACTGCCCCAAGAACGTCCAAACGCCGAACCATGACCGGTGTGGATGAACGAATTTTGGAGCGGTGTACTAATGTCGTCGGAAACTTTCGGTCGCATCGGGTCCACAAGGCATCTGCAAAAAGGAATTTTTTTTTTATTATTGATAGGAGGTTGACTCTAATTAAAAGAAGTTAATTAGAGTGGTTGTGATCCTTGACGATTGTTGGATAAGTTTGGATAAAATCTGTGGCACAGGATCAATAAAACACAATACTGAAGTTAAAATTGCATTCCCACTATTAGTGATGTTTTATATTTGCAGCAAAAGAATCTGTTTTAGTTTAATCAAACCACGGCGGTTAGTAGAAATGAAACAACTCCAAAATAGACCATTTTTAGGGTTTCGTACGTCTGAAAAAACCAAAACCCTTATAGGATCACTTGTTTGTCTGTCCGTCCGTCACAGCCATTTTGCTCCGAAACTATCAGATTAATTAAGTTGAAATTTGGTACAGTTGAAGGACAGTTTGGTTAAGGAACAATTTAAGGTAGTTGTCTTGGTTAAGACACACCGTCAGAAAATTCTTAATTTTTGTATACTTATTAAGGACGTGATAATACAATTGCCCTGAAAATTTGAAGTCGATCGATCGTATATAGTCCGAGATAAATTCAATTAAAAATTGGATAATTAACATTGATTGTATACGATCTCTGTAGTTCTGAACCAGTTTCTTATTTATAAAAAAAGAACTAACTGTCAGAAACTTTCCAAAAACTGACAGTCTTTCAATGCATTTGTTATGAGCTTAAAAAAAATAAGAAAAAATTGTTGACCGTCTAATTATTTATAAATAACGGTTTAAAGTTCAACAATTTATAGAAAAGTATACATGCATATGAATACAGTATGGGTTACGTTTCCACGGGTACAGTCTTGCGTACAAATTATGGATCACTTAGCTACAAGCTACTATACTTTTATCAGTTCTTGATAGGTATGCAAAGTTTCATTTTAATCTAACGTTTTTAAGTGGGTGAATTTCACGTTCAAAGATTTCTTTACAAACAGGTGAAGCTACTAAAAGCATGTTAAAAAAATATGCCTGCGCTGAATACCACTTACCTGGGGAAAAGTCCAATTGCAAAAGTTTTTTGGTTCTGACCTTTCCACCAATACATTTCTGCGCGGCCGTCTATTATCGCTATATCGTCGCCCTGTTCGATCTGCAGTTTATCAGCATCGTCAAACTTTGCAACGGCCTTCATGACTCTCGGCTGATTTATTTTAAAAAACTCTTTTATAGCCGCAAAAGTCGGTCTTTCCGAAGGCTCCCGAGCCCAGCATTGCAACAACAGCTGGTAAACGGAAGGGGGACACGCCTCTGGATGATGTAAGCGTTCTCCTTCCCTGAAATGAACATGCGTTAACTCAGTGATCCCCAAGTGAGCGCCGTGGCTCCCCGGGGCGTCGCGAAATATCGGCGCCTCAAGGTGCTGCGACTGTTTTATTGGGACGGCGTGAAAATTTTGATTATTTATTAAATAAAATTGCAGAAAACATTGGAGGTATAGATCAATGCGTTTCTGAATTAGAAATGAAAAAAAAAAACTATTAGTAACATAAGGTTTTTTTTTTTTTTTTGGTGCATTTGGGCCAAGAGACCACCCCATTCTATTTTTTTAACATAAGGTTTACCATGAAATAACCAATGTACACTAGAACCTCGATAAATTAAGAACCTCTGTAAAATAAAAATGTTTTGAATTCCCTTCCCTTGAAAGTATAAAACCTCCATTACTTAAATCACAAAACCTCGGTAACTTAAACAAATATTCTGAACATCGCCCTCGATAAATTAAAATAATATTTTGGTGACCTCCATAAATTAAAGTATTATCAGTGAGTCATCATGAGTAAGTATCCAAATAAAAGGTTTTGCCAAGAACTTAATTAATTTTCACTTTAGTCTTTCACTAAATCGCTTTACTGATTTCTTTGTTTAAATAATCGATTGTTTAAATAAATAAATAATTGATTCTAAATGAATCGATAAAAAATTTACATAACCTCTATTGAACTAAATAAACCCTCTATAAAATTGACAAACCTCGGTAAGTTAAAAATTTTACTCTGACAACCTCTCTAACTTCAACTCTTGATAAGTAAAAAACTCAGTAACTTAAATTTTTTAACGTTTCCCTTGGATTTTAACTTATCAAGGTTCTACGGTAATGACTGATATTTTAAGGGCGCCAGAAACTGAAAAAGTTTGGGAACCTCTGAGATAGCCTGTTCCATGTACTGAAGCCACAAGGCTAGTCATATATTTTCTTTCATTAAAATTTCAAAAATAGAGAAATATATCGACAACAATTGATAGTTTCAGAAACAAACCAATAGCGTTCGAATGTGAAATATGTCGGTCGTTATCTAACAGATACCTGTCAATTTTCCGCAGTATCTGCGAACCATTGAGTCCCATCCACGGGTCTTCCCCAAACGTAAACATTTCCCAGACCGTAACGCCATACATCCATGTGTCGGACGCATGACTAAATTGACGGCTGCGCAATGACTCAGGGGCACACCAAGGAAATGGCACTTTTTTGTGTTCAGTCATGACGTAACAGTCTTCTTGTTGTGGTAAGGCACGCATTAAGCCAAAGTCTCCGATTTTTACCTGAAATCAAAAAAATACATCGACCATTAGAAGAATTGAATTGTAATAAGTATAACAATAAAAAACGGCAAACTGTTTTTTTGAAGTTAAGGTTAAGATGTTTGCCTCCCTTTTTCGAAAAAACCATACAATTGCTCCACATAAATTTTATATCATTTTATAGATAATTGCTGCTCTGCCGACATCAACAACTAAAAAATATATTATTGCTTTTGTTTTTGTAAATTTATTAATTATTAAAATTATATATATAGATATACATTAAGACACAATACAGCAATGCTGCCATCTGACGGTTCTAACTTTGAAACAACGTCAACATGATTGACGGTCGGTAAATTTTTTTTGTTTAATTTTTAATCAAAATTCACGTATAAATACTTTTCGTATGGCGCCGCTTCAGCTCAACGTTTTCGATACTTGCGCCTCTATATGACAGTTTTAGAAAAATATTTTCTTGAACCGTCACTGAGCTTCGTAATGTAATACAACAAAAAGAAGAAAGTTATAAAGAGTGTGAGAAATTAGAAACGAATTTTAGTGCGAATTATTCGCACAGGTACCGCTAGTAATACATAATGCATTATTAAAGGTTTTAACAATAAAACATTTTTAATTTTGAACTTTTATAACACAAACAACATGGCGTCTTCTCCTTCTAATGTCTACTGTCAGACTACAGAGCGAACGACTCCACAAAACGTCAGAGTATAGAGAAATATTTGTCAAGTAAACACATGTATCGGATTACAGAGCGCAATATCGTAAAAATGTCGGATTATAGAGTGATTTTTCTAGACCTCTACATACTTAAAAACAGCGGATTACTGGACGTGTCGGATTATCGATCGTGTACTCGATATAAATAATTAAATTAGCTTACCTTGTCTTGCGCAGTGAGTAACACATTTCGACAAGCTAAGTCCCTGTGTAAAAATCTTTTCGCTTCCAAATACGCCATTCCGGTCGCGACTTGAGACGCATAGAGTGCCAACATTGGAACAGGCGTATGTTGACACTGTTTACGTAACCAGTCTAACAAAGACCCTAAAGGTGCCAATTCAGTTACCATCATTAACGGCTGCGATAACACGACTCCAAAAAGTCTGCAACAAAAATGTTAATCGGTATATTTTATTTCCCAAAGGTGTTTTTTTGTCGGTATGAAATATCTCCCTTAATACAGTATCAAAATTAATGTTTGATACGCCATTTTGGAGATTATTTTTCTCTCCATTGACGAGAAGTAAATTAATATTTAAAAAAAAATGTTTTCATAAAAAAATTACAGTTTAAAAATTTGAACAGTTCATTACAGAAGAAAACGTTCAGAAAAAAACAAATGTCGCTATCTGGTGGCAATCTGTTTATTTTAACAGTTGTCAGAAGTGACGTAGTGGCGCTGAAGTCTCTAAATAGAATAGAATCAAATTTATTTCTGCCCTATTATATTATGTAACTGACCACTAACGGTGCGAATTTTCGCCGTTTTTTTTTAAAGATATTCACCTAGCACTGTATTAGTAGTAGTTTCGACCAGGTATAAAGAAAAATACATATTTTAAATATTATATACCTGATCAGATTTTGATGATCAAGCATGTGCATAGCTTGAACTTCTTTTACAAAGTCTTCGAAAACTCCTGGTTGATTTAAAGCTTCGGCTTTTAGAACCTTAACCGCCACGGGAACAGTACGACCCGTTACTGTAGTCCATTCTCCTCGCCGAACAACTCCAAACGACCCGTCGCCCAATTTCACAGATAGACTATAAAACAAAAAATATTAAAAATTGTCGTCAAACATAATTGCAGAAAGTTAATTTTATATTTATATTATGTCACATGTCTGTTAAAAAAAACAAGCAAACATCATTCCCATAAGCTCACAGTGAAAGTGAAACTTCTTTAGAGTTATGAACTCTTTTCATTGATGCGTCATTCATTTTGCGTTACCAAGGTTTTGTTTATATTTCCCCTCCATTGAATCATTTCCCCTCTATTTTTATGTTACCAGGGTTTCTATTATATTTCTCCGCCGTTGTAACATTTCTCCTTTAACGTAACAAAAAATGTCAAACAGATATCACCTTGCTAAAGAAGTTTCACTTCAAAAACACTATGAATTATGAACTCATTTCCCTGATGGGTTATCAATTTTGCGTTACGACGGTTTCATTTATAGTTCCCCGTCATTGAATCATTTCCCCTTTAATTTTGTGTTACCAAGGTTACTATTATATTTCCCCGCCATTGAATCATTTCCCCTTTAACGTAACAAAACATCCAAACAGATACTTTCTCGCTAAAGAAAAGAAACTAGTAATGAAATACGCTAACCTCACATCTTTTTCTTGTATTAAACAAGTTAAACTAAATGCAATATTATCATTAGTTGAACTTTTTCTAGAATTGAGCGTCTGTTGTTTCGTGGCTGAAGATATCGGTTTTAATTTTGTTAATATGTTCTTTTTCCAATAATGTGCCTTTCGTTTTTTAACGGCGTCTAACAATCTTCTTGCACCTGGTTTGCTCAAACCAATCTTTTCTAGATCTTCACATTGTACATAATCAAAATGATGCAGACGAGTGATTTGAAGATCATCTCGGATTCGAGCTGTAAATTGAGTTAACTGAACGTCTTCAAGTAATTCGTAAAGCCATTCTATACCCTCGGTATCGTCTGCCATGGTAATAAATTAAACTATCTTGTCTAAAACAAATGAAAACATTATTAACACTTTTGTTTTAAAAATAACCTTTAAAAATTCTACTGATAACAAAACCACGCGTTTTAATGTGTTTTGTGCCCTCAAAACAATATTTACAAACACACAATATAAATAAGACAAGCGGATATGATTCTGAACACTAATAAAAATTAGTTAAGCTGGTACTTTCACAATAGTAGCATAGTTCAAACCGTTACCTCTATTATTTTGTCGTCTCAGATTTTATTTAATTCTGTATTGAATAGAACAGGAAAAGCTAACACGATAATTGGAAATAAACACAAGGACATCTCACAATAGTCTTTATACGTGTGTTTCAATTATTAACTGAGTAAAAATTATGCTCTTAGTTACAAAATTATGATCATTCAATAAACGTGTCATCTATGTTAATATATGACGTTCTTTTTTATTTATATCTTTTATGTTTTGATATTCTCTGTACTTTTTCTAATGCCTCAACTTCCATAACATAGTTTTTATGAAGTCTGTTCAAAAATCATAAGACAGAGAGTGGGTGGCAAGATTATGACGTCACTCGTCAGCCAGATCCCAAGCATTTTATACAGAACTTTTTTAATTCTTTCCTGTTTTCGATTTCTTTTCGAGTTTTGACACTAAACGACAATAAAGTTTCAAACAAGAGCATTAATATTTTGAATTTTTATTTTTGCTACAGTTTGTAACTTCTTTTTCTGCATTGTATCAAAAAAATGTTTGAAATAGATAACTTTAGGAGCACATTTGACAGGTGTCAAATTTGCAATTCCAAAAATATATTGCGTTACATAACCCCACTTTAACACGATGTAAAGTTTAAAATTGCACTTTTTCAAGAAATATTTCATTTATTTATTAGTGTTATTGAAATTAACTTAAAAGAAAACAATTATAACAGCGTCTACATATTTAAGAACTGATAACATCACCTTAAAATACGGAACACAATGTTGAAATATAATATTGCATGTACTTATATGCATTGTGAGCAAAAACTGACCTATTTAATTAAAATAAGTTGAGCTGCACTCTGCACCACTATTTATAGTAAAATAAACTCCAGAACACGAAGATCTTTAAAATTGTTTTATGTAGTGTTTTCCTTTTGGATTAGAAAATGGGAACTAATGAAATGAAAACATATTTATCACAAAGAGTTAAAACATTAGTTGTCGACATGATACAAGATCACCATAAAAATCCACACTGCAATTCAGCGAAAAGAGTCACCACCGAAACTTACACAATTAACTGGAAACAAATAGAAAATATTTTTGGAGATTGTAATGGTAAAGAGAAAATGCACTTTCAAACAAGCAATTCCTTAGATATAGTACATTACTACACAAGGGCAGAAAGTTGAAATTCCTGCACTGCGCGACATGGTGCTTGAGGCGAAGCCGAGCATTATGTCGCGCAGTTCAGGGCTTTCAACTTTCTGTCCGTGTGGTGTATACTTTTTTTTCCTCATACCCTGTCGAAAATGCGTACTTTCACCATTATATAAAAGGCCTAATAAGTTTTAAGTGAGAAATTTTGAGACTATACGCAGTAACAGCTGTTAGCTACTATTGGCTGGCGGCAGTCTCACGTATCAGTGTGCACGAGAAAACTCTCGTCCCGCTGTTACTTTCTTTCGGCCGGCTGTTATAGATGGCGTGCGAGTAATTCCAACAGTGCATAAATGTTAGGCTCTCTGCCTTAAAATCGAAGCCGGTATGTACTTTCGACCGGGTATAAAGAAAAATTACAAATCTCATCTTTTTCAGATCAGTGTGACATTTTAAATAAACCTAATAGCTGGTTTGATACCAAAATCAACGAATGTATTCCATTGTATTTAGAAATTCACAATACGTTAAAAACGATGTCTGAAAAAGAAATATCTGAATTTTGGAAGTACTTTTATTGGACCAACAGAGTAAATGATATAAAGGAATGGTATAAAACATTTTATGCCACGAATTCAAAAATTAGCACTCTCGTAGGAATCTTGGCTTTATCGTCTATATTTGAGAGAGCTTTAGGAAATGTAATTATATGTCTATTTAATTATAAGACTTTCATTTCTTCGGTATTCACAGACATACATATGTCTGGTGATAACTATATACAGAATGAACACTCTTAATTACACCGGTAGCTTTAAATACTTAGACTTTAAAAAGAGATTCAGTTTATTCTCCTTCCACAAACGTGGTTTCGAAAAAATGTCTACTAACTGTTTCAATCACAGAACACGGAGCTCTATAGAATGTCAACTCCTGTGTTAACTTTTGAACCTCCTACATTTAGCTGATAGACAAGGGGGGTCGGCCCAACGGGGCGAGGAATAACCTTGCAAAAACGGTTGCCTATATAATATTTTCTTTCCTTTTCTTTCGTTTTATATTTATGGGTTATTTTGATTTAAAAACAAACAATTAATGAGAAATAATTTTATTGTACGACATATAATTACAAATAATATACAATATATATGATTAATATTAATAACAACTGTAATATATTATATAATATTACTATATATTATGTAACTAATATTCGTAATTCCATTATATATTATTATGCGTTTATTTATTTTATTTAGTTAATTATCTAATTTTTATAAAACTCTTGTTCTTATAAAATAAATTTCAATTAGCCAGCCACATAATTTAAATCATTTTTTGATACAGAGTTCATTAAACCTGTGTCAAATCCTGTTTATGTGGCTGACTATGTAAAAAAAATTAAAACAGTGAAACATATTTTCACTCTGTTTTCAATATGCGTCTCAGATATTGGTGTGGCCGTTGGTAAGCCAGTTAAAAATTCTTTGCCCAAGTCGATAGCACTAATTCCTTTATGCATTGATGGAATGTGGCGACGCGAAATTGTTTAAAATAAGCGTTTTGAACGAATTGCTGAAGTCAGTGGGTGTAGGCTTAGTATTGAATCTGTCCTGACTTTGTATTACTGCGAAATTTTTTTCCAAAGGATCTTGGATTATTTTTCGAGGTAATAAATACTCAGACCCCTCACTTCAAGTCTATCCATAAATTTTAAAATGAATTAAGTGTTATCTGCCATTTTTTTAATGATGGGTGTAATTTATGGACTTCTTCCAAAAGATAACATGTTGAGAGGTGCTTGTAACGGCGCGACAAAGTGGCTTACCTGCAATTTGCCGAATCAAACAATTTACAAAAAATATCAGACCGGTAATCGTATCTTTAGCATCTCGATCAATGTGGCCTGCTCCTAAAATAAAAAAAAAAGAAATGTATTATTTATGAGGAAGAAACATTACGTATTAAAACATTAAATGATAATACTGTTTGTTACCTGTCAACAACCGCATGTATGAAGCAACCCGGACTACTTGAGACGCATATTTCATTTTCATTTTTTTTATTTTATTAGGAATCACATGAAAGTTTGTTATTTTTAAATATTCGCTCACAATTACACTACACTAGACTCCAACTAAAATATTTTTTTATAAGTTTATAACTATAAAATATGAAGATTACTTTCAGTTATAACCTCTGTATTTATAACCTTTCTATGACAATTGACAGATAATTATAACGTCACATCAAAATACCAATATAAACATCACATCTTGTTACCAACATGAATAAATAAATTTTCTACATTCCCCCGTCCTTCCTCGGCCGTTTGTCTACAATCTGAAGGGGTCACAGTCGCCCTATTAAAGTAACCACTCTATATATAGGTACTTTGTGGTTTCAATATACCAGTATAATACTCGTCACAGTTCTAAAAGGTTCTGAAGTTAGTCACAAACAGCGTCGCAAATGCATATTTTAAAACCGTCCTGGTTGTTTTGTGGAAAAGGAAGACTCCCACTACCTCCCAGTTACCGGCACAGAACGCGTGCTCGTCGGTGATTGGTTATCGCTGGTTGTCGTGTCACTTGTCGCTTTCATGCTATAAAATACAGTCCAGTACGCTATTGTTAAGTTGTTTCTTTGATTGTTAATTGATCAAGATGCCTAATACAGTTTTGCATAGACAAGCACGAAAAATAATTTTTTGGATGACTTTATGCAAAGAATTAGACCTTTAGATTAAAGAAAAATTAAAAATAATAATGTAGCGCGAGTTTGTAGTTTTTCAAGCGACTGTACCTGCTCAAGCCTCCATTTGCATCTAACTTCAGAACCTTTTAGAACCGTGGCGCGTATTATATTTTATTTATACATACGATTGCAGGTTTACTTATTGAGAGGAAAATGTGTTCCATTTTTATTGCGCGATCTTCTAGCTACTCAAGAATTGCGCAGTACATTTTCGACATGCCCGGTTTGTATTCTAAAGTTTCGGCACTATTGATTTTTTGTTATAGAATCGACTTTTGTGTTTTTGTTACCCAACATTATACACGATTTTGTATTATTGTTGAATAATCTGGGTTCTACAGTATTTGTAAAAAAAAATGCTGACAAAAATATTTAAAAAAAATGTTTTTACATAGTGGACTATTTAATTTTATCATGTTTTTTGAAGTTTAATCAAGGGGAAGTAGAACTGGCAAATAAAGGGGAAATTAGTTTGTCTCCTAAATTACATTAAACTGACAAGGACAGAAGTTTATAGTATGTGCAAATATTATTAATTAGTTTGACATAAAAAAAATTAAACTTGGGAATAATATTAAAATCTAAAGAAGTTAAACTTTTTATGTGAGCTTATGAGGATGAGGCTCATTATAATTTTTTTTTTTTAGATTGTGTTTACACAAATACTGATCGGAACTCCAAAAGGCTTAAATCTACGTAATCTTGCATGGCATGGTTTTCCGGGTTCTAATGAGCTCCATATTTCGTACGTTTCGACATTATTTGTCATTATAGCTTCCTATGGGAAAATTTTATACGACAAAAATATAAATGTTAACACAATACCAAGATCACAAATATCGACTCTTTCAGACCACTGCAGCATTTTACAAAAAGCAACAAATTTTCCTGATGTTTTACAGTACTTAACTTATTTTAAAGAAGAAATACTTAATTGTAAATTTATAAATTCAATACATCAACAATATTGGGAAAGCATATGCGATTTATACAAAAACAAAAATTATAGTTTTTGTTTATTGTTGTTGCTATCTCAATTTGAACATTTAATGCGAACAGTGTTTTGTTTTCTTAATGATTGCCCCGAAAGACAATTGACAGCTGAATCAGACGCATTTTATACAACACTAGACGAAATATTTGATGAGCAAGTTCTAAACAGTAAAAAAAATGCAATTTATGACTATTTTAAAACTGATTTATTAGAACTTTATCATGACATTTTTACTTACCAAAAAGGGCCCCGCATAAGAGATAAACTGAGTCATGGTGAAATAAATTTTACCGACATTACTCAATGTTTTGTGAATATAGTCATTAACTTAACATCAAATTTTATAAGAGAATTAAATTATAAAACAAAGCTTTCAATCAATATGCCATGCTTGAGCGTATATGAAACGAAATTTCATCCAAACGCGCTTTTAAAAAACAGTATTTTGAAAAGTCTGGAGGATATAATGAAATGGAAAAACATGATTGAACCTGAAAACATGAATATAGTGTTGGAAGATAATATTAAAGAAGAGATGGATAGATTATTAAAATTAAAAAATATATATTTAAATAAAATGCTGACAGATTCACGTGAAATATTTCCCGCAGTTAGTGAAATAAGAGTTCCGACGAGATGCAGACCGAAAAACGAATTAGAAGTCGTATCTTTATTAAGAAGAATTATAGAAAATACTATAAAAATAAATGAAATTGCTCAAAATAACTTAAAATCTAAACACAGTTCATACTTAAATAAACAAATGAGATCGAGGCAACGTGAGACATATTTTAAATTACTCGAAGCATTATCGTTGGGTAACTCGAGTATCAAATGCGTCATTATTATTGTTATTTACAATATGGCGCTACAATTTCAAGAAGATGATAGCAGTCATTCTTTGATTACAATTAAAATAAAGTAAGTTTAATTTTAGTTTCGTAAAACTAAATTCATCAACAGAATAATAGCTATCGTCCATTGTTACAATGCTATATTTGAAAAATTTATTTTCAAACAACTATCACTGTTGGAACTAAAACCCGAATCTCTCAACAGTTAATATTTCATAATAAAGCAAATTGGAACACTAAATTCACATCATGAAGGTTCATGACTATAGCGTTACCTAAGCTAAAATTAGCTCTCGCATGATGTGAATTTAATGTTGCAATTTGCTTTATTCTTTTAAACCCAATTTGAAAATCATTATTGTGAGTCGACCTTAAAAGATAGACATAATATGCTATTGACGACTTTTTTTAAAAACTTTTTAAGGGGAACTATTCCACCATACATTATTTTCGTGTTATTTTAACTATTTACGCAGCGTACGCCACGGAAGCGCTCAGAAGGGACTATTTTTTCCGATTTCATTCACAAATATCATCATACCAGTAGCTTACTTTCGCAAAATGTTCATAAATTATAGCCTATAACCTTCCTAGATAATTCCTCTTTGTATTGGTGAAAATCGTATGAAAATCCGTACAGTAGTTTCTGAGATTAGCCCAGACAAACACAAACTCAGCGCGACGGGGGATTATAACCTATACTAATATTAGAAAGAGAAAGATTTAATTGTTTGTTCCGAATAAACTGAAAAACTACTGAAGCGATTTAAAAAATTCTTTCACCAATAGAAAGCTCTATTATCAGCAAGTAGCATAGGCTATATTTTAGAATAGTTTTGGATTTCACTATTTTTGTCGCTGCCGAGTTCAATACACTGCTGTTGTTGATATCGAGTGGGGCGCAACCCCACGAATTAAGTTAGTAATACGGTAGAGCCAACGGCTCCACTACTGTTGTCGCTGCCGAGTTTCGTTTCAATCGCACGCAAAGCTGCGGATAGCGGCTAGTTTATAATATATAGTGATAATATTGTTTTGTTGTAGGTATCTTAAAACCATACTTCAGTACGTTGAAAATTTTTTATCCTATATTGATCCACAAAAAAATCTATGGGAAGCAATTTTAACAAATACAAAAAATATGATCAGCTTATCTTTACAAAACAGCCAAGAATTAGTTCAAATACATATATAAAAAAAACAATACACAAATTGCGAAAATGACACAAGGCATTTTGTATTTTCAGTTAACGAACTATTAAGAAAATTTGGTTTAAAATGAACAAGACTGATGTTTGTTATCTGTAGATATTAAAAAATAAAAGTAACCAATGTCTGAAAATAAATATTCAACTTATTCTGCAAATTATTCTTTGTGACAAATAAAATACATGAAAAAATTACGCAGCTTGACTCCAACTCCCCCTCCCCTCACGTAGCGTTCACCAATATACATGGTTTATGGACGCTTCCTAAGTGTTCCGTTTTTTCATTGGATGTACAGAACCCTAAAAAGGTATAAATTTGCAACGATGAAGGGATTATTTACCATATATTTTTTATTAATTTCATCACATATTACACAAAAGAATGTAAACTACTTTAGTTAGTTGACATTATTGGATTATATAAAAAAGTAGTTTCGACAAACTTACTTAGAACTTTTTATCATTTTATCACATTTTCAACTACAATACAGCTGTTTTCATTGAGATTATTGTGTCATTATTTTCTTAAAATACCAGTTTGTTACATACAACATTTATTACAATTCTGGAAAAAGAATCAATCCTTAAACTTTTCTACCCTGAGCTGTTTTATCAACAATTTAAAAAAATACTTGAATTCTGACGTCACAATTCGCAATTCAAAAAGATAAAATTGTTTGAAATAAAAGTTCAAACAATTTTATGAATGTAATAAAATAAAAAACGATTTTCTTACCTGGCAAATAATCGATTTTAAGTACAATTTTCTCGTCATTTAAACTAACCATGAAAATGGAAAATTAACGTCATTTCTATGAAAATAACTCCAGTGAATATCTATGTCTCCAAGTACATACGAAAAATACTATATTTATTAAACAAATTAATTAATCATCGAAGTTTAAGTTCACTTTTAATAATTTTAAAGTTTAATGGGAATTATGGACAAATTTGATGTGTTAAACTTTTTAATTTATTGCCAACGTTTCAACAGTCTTTGCTTATGTGTAAAGCGCAAAATTTGAGCCCTGAAGAAGACAGTAAAGATTGTTGAAACGTTGGCAATAAATTAAAAAGTTTAACACATCAAATTTGTCCATAATTCCCATTAAACTTTAAAATTAATTAATTTGACTTCAAAATGACAAATGCCCAAATACAATATTATAAAACAGCATATTATTACATATGTGTAGTCAATATATTTTACAAAAATCGTCATTCCTTCGTAGCTGTTCACTAAAAGAAATATTTGTTAAGATAAAATAAAATACAGTCAAACCTGAGTGATAGCAATTGCCAGGTACCGTCTTTGTAACCTTTTAAAACCTCTATAAGTGAGAAACAGAATAAGAGAAAGGCGTTTTTCATACATGGACCTCTATAACTGAGACTAATGCTTGCCTGTACCTCTATAAGCATTAATCGAACGTTTTAATAGTTCCACGAAATTTAAGAATGAGTCAATAGCTGACCTAACATTGTTTTTGTATCATTGGTCTTATTTTTCGTATTCTATTCGAATAGGCAAACGTGGATGTGTACCGCCTTATTTGTCGAGCTTACTACAGTTGATAAGTATCAATTTCAAAGAAAAGTTCGGAATGTAATCATAATGTTAAAACGAAAAATTAAAGTATCGTCTTTGAGTGATAAACTTAAAATTTATCACTACATATTTGCTGTATTTTCATAGAACTCTATAAGTGAGAAAGGCCACGCTTGTACCTCTATAAGCTAGAAACACGGATTAGTGAAAAACCTCCATAAGCGAAAAAGAGATCGCGGTCCCTTGAACTCTTGCTTAACCAGGTTCGACTGTATATATTATAGCGTTTTCAATTTCCATGACTTGAAGTGAACGGACGACTGCTGTCAACACGAGAAATTTTATAAACTGTCATTTAAAAGTTTCAAACGGCTTTTCAGTTATTGAGCAAAACAGAGAACAGAGAACTTAGTTCATATATAGCCTCTAAGGGTTTTTGAAAGGGTCATTTTAAGCTATTCGCGCCGAAAAAAGCCTACAATTTGTGATTTTAGACCATCAAAATTTAAAAAATAACCCTCAATTTAACCAAATAAACGGCGTAATCATAATATAAAAACACTGTTAATTAAGAAGTCGGTAAAAAACAACTATTTCGATCAGATTTTTTCTACAAAAAACGTATCATTGACAGTTTAAACATTTCTTAAAAACGAAAATTGAAAAATTAAAGATTGATTCTAATTCCATCCCTAAATTCATTTTTTTCCAGCGAAAATACTTTCCTTTGAGATTTTTCCCAAAAAACAAAAAAATGTACTAAATGTGAGAGAAAAATATTTTCACCAGGGTTGGCGCTTTTTTTTTTCATTGAAAAAACTTAGGTCCAAAAAAAGAAGTTTTCATCAAATCCTAAATACTTTTCTGTACAAAGTGCATGTAAAATATATTCTTTTCATATTTATGACACCTTAAAATGTATTTATTTATAAGTAGTTAATTTTTATACAAGCATCCATAGACTATTATGAATTACGACAATTCATACACAGAACAGTGACAAAATAATAAAAAAAATATATTAATAATAAATACAAATAATAAAAACTGCACTGACACAGTTGGGTCACATTCACAATTATTAAGAAATAATAAAAACATGACTATTTTATTTCTCATAAACTGCCGTAACTTTTAAACTAAAAATATAAAGCACAAAGAGAATAACTTCATAACCTGCCACAAAATAATTTAATACAAAAGAAGATACACTTTTTGACTTACGAACTTATTATTTTTTTAATTAAGGAAGAAATGTCGCGTCACTAATAATTCTTGAACAGGAAATATCAGTCTGCCTTCAGTCGTTTGGCACCAGGTTCACTACTCTGTGAATTAGAGTCCTCTGAGAAAGCCATGTGTGATGAGAAGTCAGTCGGTCCTTGGGAATCGCTAACCATCGAAAAACCTACAGAAATAAAAAGATAAATCACAAAACCAATGTGACGGTCCCACAGACACAGTCCTGCATAGGACAGCGCAGGATCAAATTAGGGAGCGTCCATAAACCACGTAGCCCTATTTCAACCTCTCTGGAATCCCCCCCCCCCCCTTCCTTCATGTAGCCTAACGTAGCCTTTCCTATGAAAGGATGAAACATAGTTCTTTATCTTTAAAGTTCAATTCCAAAATATGTAATAATAGAAATTAGTTTCTCGGGTAATTGGAATAAAAAATCAATTTAAACACTTATTGATTGCAACGTTTCGTCTTTATTAAATCAAGACTTTTTCAAGCTCTCAGCATGTTTAAATTATAATAAAACTATGATATAAAAGGCAATTTTGCATTACAAAGATCAATAACCAATTACCCGTGAAACTAATTTCTATAGTTCTTTATAATAGAAAACAGTATCACGGGTAATTGGAATAATGAAAATTAATCAATTTAAACACTAATTGATTGCAACGTTTCGTCTTTTCTTTAATTAAGACTTTTTCAAGCTCTAAAAAATTTTTACAAAAATTAACATTCATATAATAAAAAATATTAAACATTATGGATTAAATAATTTACTAACCTCAATATGCTTAAATGATAGTAAAACTATGATATAATATGCAATTTGGCATTACAGTTTCTACAATTTTCAATTTTTATAATTGTTTTTTGTAATGCCAAATTGCATATTATATCATAGTTTTACTATCATTTAAGCATATTGAGGTTAGTCATACCATTGTTTCTTTTTAGTAAATTATTTAATCCATAATGTTTAATATTTTTTATTATATGAATGTTAATTTTTGTAAAATGTTTTTAGAGCTTGAAAAAGTCTTAATTAAAGAAAAGACGAAACGTTGCAATCAATTAGTGTTTAAATTGATTTATTTTCATTATTCCAATTACCCGTGATACTGTTTTCTATTATAACATATATCTGGAATTGAACTTTAAAGATGAATAGTTCTTTATTATCAAGTCCAGAAGACATTTTGTATTTTCTGTTAACAAACTATTAAAAAAATTTGATTTCAAGTCGCACATACGGCATTGTAAGAATATAGCGTGTTTAAGATATCAAAGTAATCTTTCTTTGTCCCTTAACCCCAGTCCTGTTAATCTATCCATCTGTGTCCCAGTTTTATATGTTTTTGAAATAAGAAACAGAAATACATATATTTTTTCCGGGAATAAGATGCTGCCACACGAGTTAAACCCTGAAGCCATTGGTGACGCTAAAAAAACAATGTTTGAAAATACCGTGACTGCAGGGGTAACTTTGTGACACCAGATCTTAACCAACAAAATCTGGATCCGGGTACAATACCATCGACCAAACATAGTTTTGGGAAGTTACTATTTGTAGAAGGGTCTGTGGGGTCATTTATGAAGAGAATGCAATATCTAAATACGATTGCAAGTCTATGTGTACTGGGCGTCATTTTTGATTAAAAAACAGGTGTTCTCAGTTTGTCTGTATACTTTCTAGTGTGAGATTAAAACCAAAAAGTTTTTTAAAAATCAACTGGGTACAAGTTGTCTTATTGTTATTAACGACCATTTTGAACTACAGAGTTTAATTTTAGAATTTTTAATTTCGATGTAGTTATTAGTTTAATTAAAAATCAAAGGTTTCAAGGGTTACTTTGTGACATTAAAAAACCTGTCAAAAGTAACCCTCGCAATTTTAAGCAGATAAAATTCTATCAGTAATTGTTTTATTGGGATTTTAACTGAAATTTTAGACTAATAATGCAAATTTTTCCGATCTAAAATGCCACGGACATATAAAAAGAAGCTTGGTAGTAGGAATTACAAAAATTACACTAATGAAAAAAAGTTCTCAAAGGTATAAGACAAAATGGGCTCTCCCTACGTGTTGCTTCAGAAAAATAGGGCATACATATTTTTTGTTGACGTTATTAAGAGGGTTACTTTATGTCAGCAGACTACTCAACAGTATTTTCATAGTAAAAAATGGCTGCCACAAAGTAACTCCAACATACGGGGTTACTTTGTGACACTTTATTTAATTAATATCTCTCTTTGCCACCTACCACTGTGCATTCAAAAGAGTAAGGTTCAAGCTTCATATTCATATAAAATTTATTGTATTCAGTGTAATAAATTCAATTTAAGCAAAAAACATAAATAATTGTCACAAAGTAGCCCCGGTTTACCGGTACATCAACTTATAATCAAGTTATTTTCATTATTGCAAATAAAATACAAAAAAAATTACGTAGCTTGACTCCAGCTCCCCCTCCCCTCGCCCAGCTTTTGAACTGACACCCCCCTCCCTCGTGACCAAGCTACGTGGTTTATGGACTGTCCCCAAATGTGTAAGCTCACAGCTTTTTGTTATAAAAATAAATCATCAACATACATGTGTTTGAATCTTCCGCTATTCCGAAATTTGAATTTGATGAATCAATTACAGGTTTTCTACTGCCATTTTCTTTAACAGAATCTTTAATTTTTTTCTTTTGTTCACTGCTTGATATGGGAACCCATTTATAAATTTTCATAGTCGTTTCACCAATCGTTACCCATTTTTTCTCCCTAAAAAGTAATGTTTTTATTTTAAAACTTTTTACTACCTATTGAACAGTCAAACTTGATTTTATCATCAACAGTAGCGTCTAATTTTCAAGAATCCCATTAACTCATTTCCCAAAGCTATGTGAAAAAACCTTAAACAAATACATAGTTTCAAACCACAAACTTTTTCGTCAAATTAACATAAAGGCTCCCAGTTCCAGCCAGCGCCAGCCCTGGGGTAAAGCAAGTGGAGCGGTCGCTCTAGGCGCCAAAAGCCAAATGCGAAAAACAAGATTTTATTATTTAGTAACTGAAATTACCACCCAATACTAATCATACTAATATTATAAAGAGGAAAGATTTGTATTTTTGTATGTAATGAATAAACTCAAAAACTACTGTGCCGATTTAAAAAATTCTTTCACCATTAGAAAGCTACATTCACCCTGAGTAACATAGGCTATATTTATTGCTAGAAAATATTAGGGATCCTTACTAAAACTTTAGTAACGTAACCCAAGGTGTAAAAAAAATTCCATAAAACATCTTTCGTCGCATGCGCTGCGGAAATCATTGATGATAGAACAAAAGTATGTTCTACAATATTAAAGAACATATCAGTAACTACAAAAAAACTTCGCGATACTATATGTCCAACTATTATCGTTATGTCACAATAACCACTTTTTACATTTTAATAATCTATATAGATAAAGACGATGTATATGTAATCTATGGACTCAAAACGGGTAGACCATTTTTGATGAAATTTTCAGACAATCTTTAGATTAGCCCAGCGGGTGATATTCTGAAGTTTGGTAGCGATCGGATCAACAATTTTTTTTTAATTTCTTTTTGGGAAATAAGATTTTTCTTCGATTTTTGAACATTCACAAATAAAAGCGATTGAATTCGCACAAATTCAATACACGTTGAGAATTTAATGATAATGATTCTCATCTTTTATATCCTATATATTACATTTACACCCGGGCGAAGCCAGACTGGGCCGCTAGTTTTATTATATAGCGGTCGGAACTTTCTTAATGTTTAAAAAGCAGAAGTATATTAATTAAAGCTACTTAATTTAATATCAATTCAATAAGTGACGATGTTTAAAATAAAAGTTGATTTTTGAAAATTTGGAACTTATCATTTATTTAACATAAAACCGAAGAACAATTTACGTGAACTGAAAGCGTCCACCAAAGGGCGCTGAAAGATAATCTCGCTCTACCCTGATCAAGAGCTAGGGCCGGCGCTGTGTATTTGACTAATTACAAATTTGTTATAGACTTGTTTAAGGTTCTAACATAGACAATGGTTCTAAGGAGTATTAATGTGTAAAAAAATTGAATTTAAATTCAAATTGCTGCAAATTTTCGATTAATCGAGACACAGGATAAACGGTTATTAGATAAACTACAATGTCGGATAATAGAGATGGCAAATGAAAAAAACGTAGACTGAAATTCAGCATAAATTTAAATTCCTCGCAAAGTTCCAATTTTTTTAACGTTTAAGCCACTTTTTTTCTTTTCACTAGCAATTTTTCAGGCCAAAATGAACCAACAACAGATAGCTGGGCAATTAGGGCTGTGCTCTACATTTAATTAAATAAACATTGATAATTTAGACATTACAAATTGTAAATTTTTGTTCATTCTATGCGGCTGAATTTGGTTCATTGCTTCATAATTTATGAAAAGTAATGCTTGCAACGTCTATGACTCGTCAAAATTAAGCTAATTTTACCAGCATGTACTTATATTTAAATATTTTAGCCAGATATAACTAACACGCACTTTTGAACCTGAATCCATTAGCCGGTTTTTAATCATTTACATAATCTGATATTATTACGCTTGTTTCGGGTCGATCAAATAAACAGATCTATTACAAAATATTTCCACGAAACGGTAGAATAACAATGTTAGAATCTAATCGTCTTTTGAAGCTTAGACGATAGAACCGAAACATAGTGTAAAGACTTCCATAATTTTTTAACATGCCTGTTTCATAGTAAGTTTAATCGGCATAATACAGCTATTTAAGAGATTAAAAATAGTTATTTTTATGTTTAAAGGAGTGTATATAAAATTGTTATTTAAAGAAGTTGTTTAATATTTTAATAGCACGAGAATTCTAAAAATACTTACCATCTTCTGACTTTATCTACAACTTGCATTACACGTTTTATATCATCTTTGGCACGGCTTCGAGTTTCTGCACGGATAGAACGAGACATTTCGATTAGCTAAAGTGTTTTATAATATAAACTAGTATATGCATGATATTTTAGGTTTAAACGAAAATTTTCTCGAGGGTTAGGTTTTCCTTGCTTACAAATTTTATTTGTCAATGCATCTGTTCTCTGGTTGTCAAAAAAGACGCTGTTTAGTCTATGGAGGATCATGGTTGAGCCAATAGAGCTACCATTTTAAATAAATAATTTGAAATTTTTAAACAAATTTTTAATAAATTCCAAATTAATTCCGTATTTGTTTAAAAAAAACTTACGTGATTGAAGATGTGATTGTAATATATTTTCTTTTAAATAGATTTTAATCAAAAATATTTTTAGTTCTTCCCTCCTTCAACTCGTCTCAGCACAGAACTTTTTGAAACAAAAGTTACCAATCAGTTTGAAGCGTTCAGTAACTGACTTTCAAGTGTTTGTGGTGGTTGATTTTCAGAGAAGTAAAAACTAGAGGGAAATTTGTGCATACTGTTATTTTATAAACATTTACTGAAAACGTTAATATTTTAAAGATGGACTATTCAACAAAATATAGAAATGTGAAAAATGCAGGTTTTGCGCTTCCAGCAGAAAGTGGCGGTCGTGCCTTAAAATCAGCCCTGCACAGAGAAAATCGGAAAAGTTGTCGAACAACAATCTTAATGGAAAAGCGCAATGCACTAAATAGTGATTTTACAGATAATAAGGACCCGAAAATAAGTAATAAGGTAGAACATGAGAACCGACAAACAAAGTTTTTAAAATGGAAAGAAGAAAAACAAAAAAGACGATTGATTGAGAAAGCAAAAAAGAAACCCATTTTCAAGGTTTTCCATTTATCTCCAAAACCAAGAGAAGAAGTAAAATCTGTCAGAGTGACACGTTCTATGGCAAAAGCTTTTAGTTCCGTTAAAAGCAAAATTGATACTGGTCTATCAGAAATACAAACTTCAAAAGCTACTAGATCGACAAGAAAAAAGGAAAATGTTGCTAATAAACTGCCTACAGTTTATGATTTTAAACCACCAAAATTAATAAATGTTCCTCAATTAACGAAGCCAAAAGGACGTAACCCTAACATAAAAAGCACTATTAAGAAGTCGGCAAAGAAACAAAATAATTTTGAACAAATTTTTTCAGTAAAAAACGTATCAATGAAAGATTCAACATTCTTTGAAAATAGAATAGAATCCAACGAAACTATTCAATCACCAAAGAGAACTCTTGATTCGACGCCTAATTTTTCAAAAAAAACGTCAGTTCAAAAAGTAAAACAGATTAGTTCAGGAAGTAGACTGACTCAAAACGGAAAAACGTCTGCTCGAAAACTTTCAACATTCTTTGAAAATGAAATAGAAACCAACGAAACTATTCAATCACCCAAGAGAACTGATTTGACACATAATTCTTCAAAGAAAACGCCAATTGAAAAAGCAAAACGGATTACTTCAAAAAGTAAATTGGCTCAAAATGGAAAAACGTCTGTTCGAAAAGATTCAACATTCTTTGAAAATAAATTAGAATTCAACGAAACTATTCAATCACCTAAGAGGACTGTTTCGACACCTAATTTTCCAAAGAAAACGCCAATTCAAAAAGGAAAACAGATTAGTTCAAAAAGCAAGCTGGCTCAAAATGGAAAAACGTCTGCTCAAAAACTTTCAACATTCTTTGAAAATGAAATAGACGCCAACGAAACTATTCAGTCACCTAAGAGGACTGTTTCGACACCTAATTCTTCAAAGAAAACACCAATTCGAAAAGTAAAAATTAGTTCAGAAAGTAAATTAGTTCGAAATGAAAAAACGCCTGCTGAAAAAGATTCAACATTCTTTGGAAATAAAATAGAATCCATCGAAACTATTCAATCACCCAAGAGATCTGTTTCGACGCCTAATTCTTCAAAGAAAACACCAATTCGAAAAGTAAAAATTAGTTCAGAAAGTAAATTAGTTCGAAATGAAAAAACGCCGGCTCGAAAACTGGATGAAACTTACTGTGAACTCGATGAGGAAAAAGGAACAACGCCAGAAAATGAGACAGAAGTTGACACAGAAATAATTTACAGTCCGTTTGTAACCACGGCCAGAGGCAAGGGCAGTGCCCGAAATGAATGGAAGCTACGAAAAAGCATTGGTATGATTTTTTTATTTTTTTTACAAATCCCTATGAACATATTTGTTGAATACACCCCCTTCAATTCAGCAGAACTGTTACTGTTTTTTTATTTTTTCATCCTGAAGGTATCGTGATGACCTGTCAGTGACATTCATCCCCTATTTCACCCCTTTTAAGTTTTTATTTTGAGACAAAAGGTAGCCTATGTCCTTCAAATTTTATCGAAATCTGTTCAGCGGTTTAGGCGTGAAAGCGTAACAAACAAACTCACATTTATAATATTAGTTAGGCTGTTGCAGAATTAAGTTTTAAACAAAGCTTTCCATCTGAGAGATTAATCTAAATATATTTTCAAGAATTCAACATTGGTGATGTAATCATTACTTAAATGATTAAAAGTCGAAATTTCTGTCTGTTATCAACATTTAAACTAAGTTTATTAGCTGAAAACCAATCAGTAGCCCCAGAATCAGCATCTTCACGACTAGATTGATTATAGACGCTCGACAAACTTATGAATAATCAGTATGAATATAATCATTAAGAGCACTGTGGTTGGAACAATAAAATAAAAGAATAGTTACTTCTTACCACAACAGATTTATTCAGTGGATGTACATTTCGAGAGCTAAGCTTCCATCTTTAGCAAAACACTAAACTAAATTAAGGTAGTTGTCATGGTACAATAATGTCAAAAAGTTATAGATTATACACGCCACAAAAGTATACTAGCTTGTAGCTAAGTGATCCATAATTTGTACGCAAGACTACCCGTGGAAACGTAACCCATACAGTATTCCATATGCATGTATACTTTTCTATAAATTGTTGAACTTTAAACCGTTATTTATAAATAATTAGACGGTCAAAAAAATTTTCTTATTTTTTTTTAACTCATAACAAATGCATTGAAAGACTGTCAGTTTTTGGAAAGTTTCTGACAGTTAGTTCTTTTTTTATAAATAAGAAACTGGTTCAGAACTACATGCATCGTATACAATCAATGTTAATTATCCAATTTTTAATTGAATTTATCTCGGATTATATACGGTCGATCGACTTCAAATTTTCAGGGTAATTGTATTATCATGTCCTTAATAAGTATACAAAAATTAAGAATTTTCTGACGGTGTGCCTTAATCACGACTACTACCTTAACAAAATCCTTACATTTATATACAATAACAGGTATAAACCTGTTACCTGTTATTGTATAATTTAAGGATTTTGTTATTAATTTAGTTTAGTGTTTTACTGAAGATGGGAGCTTAGCTCTCGAAATGTACATTCACTGAATAAATCTGTTGTGGTAAGAAGTAACTATTCTTTTATTTTAATCAGTACGAAATTTATACACTTACACATTTTTTTATGCTTTTAGGTAACGCGTCTGATTTCTCAACGCCTCTAATTTTGAATACTTCTATTAAAACTCCGTCACCACAGCAGGAACAGTTGGCTGCTGCCAAATATTTCGATACTGTTCTGGATAATGAAATTAGCCGACTATTAGACGAATGCGAGAAATGGACAAAAATAAAAGAAGCCGCCGACTTTCCTGATAATCAAGAATTGAAGGATGAAATCGACTCGGTCATAGGACAGACTAGACTATTGGTCAATAATAAGTTTAAGCAGTTCCGAGGCTTGATAAATATGTGCAGAGAAGGAACAGGAATACCTCCGGTAATGAATAAGGATTTGCAAGGATTCTGGGATATGATTTATATGCAGGTTTGTGAAATTTCGGTTTATGTAATTGTGGAACTATAAATTAGTATTTATTACCGAGCTGTATAGAATAGTGGCGACAGCACTAGACTCGCATTCGGGAGATACCGGGTTCGAATCCTGGCGGAGGCAGATGATGTGACTGGGACTTTTTCCTACTGCCTCTCGCCGAGAAACGGTAATTCCTGCACCGGCCATCTCGATTGAGGTTTTCCATGCTTTCCAATTAACACATATTCTGTTAAAAAAGATGCCTAACGCTCTTTTTTTAGGTTGAGAAAATAGACTTAAGTTACAAAAAACTAACAGACCTACAGAAAAACAACTGGATAGATGAAAGTGTTATAAAACCAGTAAAGAAAAAACCGACAACAAATGCAAAAAAGGGCACGAAAGCTGTTCCATCGAAAATTAAGGCCGCTATTCAAGGTAAGAACTTACTGAAATCATAACTTGAGAATAGTCCAAGGTTCTTGTCTCAATGAATGAACGTGTCCAATTAGATTTTGTTTATTATTAAAAATGAGAGTTTAAAAAAACTAAAACAACACACTAAAAAAATGTAAAATGGGCCTAATCGCACTATTTCAAGGGATGTATTTAGGGGTTGAGAATTATTTTTCAGGCTCAAAAACACCGAAAATATTCTCGTAATTGATTCAAAATTGCAATTTAGCCTTTTAGTTGCAATTTAACCTTTTAGTATCAAAGGTGTTCCTAAAATTTTAATAAAATTGGCTTGGCAGGACTGGATTTACAAATTTTAAGAAAACATTAGTTTGCAGATAGTGGGTTATTTATTGAAAGGTGTATTTAATTTGGCATAGATGTTCTATTGATAATAATATTACAATTAACAAAAAAAAATTTTATTTTAAAAGGGGTGTATTAAGGGGTTAAGTACTTTATTTTCTCCGATTTTCTCGTAATAAAGTCACACTGCCTGTATTAGCAAACACGCTATATTGTCGGCAGAGTTTTGGCACTGCAGCCTGAGTTTTTTTTAATTTTGTTTTTGATGCTAATTAGATACGTTCAGGTAGTTGTCATGGTACAATATTGTCAAAAAGTTATAGATTATACGCGCCACAAAAGTATACTAGCTTGTAGCTAAGTGATCCATAATTTGTACGAAAGACTGTACCCGTGGAAATGTAACCCATAAGTGTTTATATGCATGTATACTTTTCTATAAATTGTTGAACTTTAAACCGTTATTTATAAATAGACGGTCAAAAATTTTTTCTTATTTTTTTTTAAACTCATAACAAATGCATTGAAAGACTGTCAGTTTTCGGAAAGTTTCTGACAGTTAGTTCTTTTTTTATAAATAAAAAACTGGTTCAGAACTACAGAGATTGTATACAATCAATGTTAATTATCCAATTTTTAATTGAATTTATCTCGGATTATATATGGTCGATCAACTTCAAATTTTCAGGGTAATTGTATTATCATGTCCAAAATAAGTATACAAAAATTAAGAATTTTCTGACGGTGTGCCTTAACCACGACAACTACCTTAAAGCTAAACAATAACCTGGAAAACTGGAAAATATAAGAGAAATTCATTCTGTAGAAAAGTGGCCATCCTGTTATTGATAATTTAAGCCAATACTCAAATGAAAATTAATTTTAAAAAATTGATTTCAGCTGCTCGACAGAAAAAAATGATGCAACAAACCGACTCAACGAACACTTTTGACGGTGTATTCTTCTCGGTACGCACTCCGCAGAAATCAGAACTTCCAAGGGCGATAACGCCGGGCCGTTCGTCGGTGAGAAAAACTCTTCTCGCGAGCGTTTTGTCTGCACAGGCGCAGAAACATGCAAATGTTCGATTGTCATCGTCCCCGGGACTTTCCGTAATGCGAGCTACGAATTTCGCAAAGAGTTTTGAAAAGGAGCTTTCACAGGTATGAAATACCAGAATACATACGATGGTGTTTGACGACAGATAGCGTTGGCGCGTAAAATTGACTTTTAAACGACCTTGTGCTTTGTAGATGAATTTATAGGTTGGGTTATTTTTGACAGCCAGTTATATCGTTCGTGTTTTGTATTTTTCGACAAAATGGAAAAAGACCAATATCGATCCGTAATTCGTTTTTTATACGAATACCTCACCGCGGTCATAGATGGCGAAGGGTCCTCATAGACAGCATCAAACTTCAGTTTTATTTCTTCGCATGTTTTTTAAAAAACGAATTACAGATCGATATTGCTCTTTTTCCATTTTGTCGAAAAATACAAAACACAAATTATACAACTGGCTGTCAAAAATAACCTAACCTATGAATTTATCTACAACTCAGCACGAGGTCATTTAAAAGTCTGCAGTACACGATGGTAAAGTCAATTTCATGCGTCAACGCCATCTGTCGTCAAACATGGGTACTTATTGATCAACCCTCATACTCTGGAAGCTAAATATTAAGCCATTGTGACAAAACGGATTAAATTTCAGTGTTCACCAAATTCGGGAAGCTTCGATCTGACAGAAAATGGACAGGAAACTTCTGACGAACCAAAAAGAAGAAGTGAAAATAGCGAAAACATAGCTCCCAATATGATTGCTTCACCAAAGGATAAAAGTACGTTATTTCTGCGCTTTGGGGGCCATCCATTAATTACGTCACACGTTAAGAGAGGGGTGGGGGTCGACGAAGTATGACAAGGGGGTCGTAACGTCACATGTCAAAATCTAAAGTATTTAGGCTGTCGGAACGCTCTGAATTTTGTTTGTGCTGAGACCCAGCGGTAAGGGGCGAGGTAGGCAAAAGACATATTGTGGGTGTGACCTTCTTTAGCTCTGTCTCGCTCAAATCATCCGCACGTTTCAATTTTTGGCTGGTGCCACACTGCGAGGCTAAAAGATGCTATTGCAAAGGTGCCGCTGTCAATTGATTGCTCTAATTTTTGGAAATATTTTGAAGATTCCGAAAAAGGAAGAGTCACTTTAGATTTGTGATGGAACAGTTTTGTGAAATAAAAATGAATAAGGTCGTAGTGTGACATTGAAAACGTGTGTTTTTTTTGCACAATTAATGCCAACTTTTTTCTATTAAATCGTACATAAATTACAGAACTAGTCCATTAGAGACCTAGATTTGTCCTTTATCTTCCTTATAGAGAAAGAATTTTTGCAGAATGTTGACGAATAAGTCAACAATCAGTTGACAGCCGAAGCTTTTTTTTGGGCTTAAATTCAGAGCGTTCCGACAGCCTTAAAACACAAAACTTAAATGTACTCAGGTCTAGGTATAAAATTGCAAAATATGTGACGTCACACTTTGCTCATGTGAAGCAGTTTTCACCAAAAGGCTGCAACATCTGAACAGGCTTTTCGCAAAACTTGATGAGGTGTGCAGGACAGCCCCCAGTAAAATAATAAGGTTTATTAAAAGCCGCCTACCTGACTGGGAATAAAAAAAAGGGGGATTCACAAAAAACAGCTTTTTTAATTAAATTATTGTTTTCAAGGTACAAAAAAATCTGCGATCAGACGTTCTATGAGAATCTCCGTGAAGTTCGACGCAGCACCGCAGTCAGCTGAAGACCTCAACAGCACACCGAATCTAATTAGTTGGAGCACTCCTGAAGCAAGAAGCAATAAGAAACGATCGTTACATCAAGTCAAAATCTATGATACTCCAAATTTAATAGATCGGGATTCTCCGAAACTGAAAAGTAATAAAAAATTATAATAAGCCTCACCCTCATAAGAAGTTTAACTTCTTTAGTTTGTAATATTACAATTACGGCGAAATTATTACACATTTTAAGAGGGTACTTTGATGTTTATGTAATGTGAAAATTCTCACATCGAAAGATCGTCACATTCATACCATAGTTTTATTTACATACTATAATCTACAGAAAAACGTTTTTAATATGAATTGTGGGTAGTATATCAACATCATAACCTCACATTATGTCCGAAAATTGTTCTGATATCTGAAAATAGAGAATATGATATTTAATATTTTCCTTTCTGAATTTACTTGAAATATATATTGAGTTCCTACCATTTGTACGTCAAATTACAGAAATTGTCCGCGATTTTAAACGTCAGATTCAAGCCGTTCATCCTTGTCTTACTATTTTACGAATCAAAATGCAACGCACTATAAACTTCTGTCCTTGTCAGTTTCATGTAATTTAGGGGACAAACTAACTTCCCCTTCATTTGTTCATTCTACTTCCCCTCGATTTCTTACATTTTTCAGACAGATACGTCGCTAAAGAAGTTAAACTCCAAAAACTTAATGTTGCGTTGCTAAATTTAAGTCTAACCTAATTTTTTTTATTTTTAGGGAAATCAAGGTGTTCCAAACGGTTAAGTACCAATTTTACAAAATAATAATTAGATGAAGTTGTTACGTTGTTTTATAGAATTTTATTTTTTCGACCTTAAATCAGAAAAAAAATGTCAACGATTGCAAATTCTTCAAATACGGTGAGAACAGTGGATTTTTCAGTAAAGCCTGCGCATGTTTGAAATATTAATATTTTTTCACTGTACTTTTATATATATATTTCTTTTTAATTAGATGTATTAATTATTTTATATGTTAAGGAAACGATTTTGTTTGTTGATCTACTTCAATTTTTATAAAATGATTCAAATAATAAAAATTATGCCAGGTATTGTTCGTTTCTTAAATTCCAAAAATTTGATTTAAAAATGAACAATTTGATCTGAGTTAGACAAAGCCGAGTTTAATTTTATTTTGTCTCTGACTCTGATCTGCTGTTGTTTGATTTACCATTTTGATTGTCATTATTCAGCCGCCATTGCATTTTTTGTGTTGCAATAATAGCCATTTATTTAGGCTTGCATCACACTACGTAGTATAAATTTATTGGTTTCCAAAGTAAAATATTCTATTTTTCTAGTGCAATAGGGATGTTGACTGTAATTTTAACGTTATGTGGTAGTTTTTATGGTAAAAATACTAAAAATATTTTCCCTTATTTTTAAGAAATTTAATTCATATTTAATAAATAAAACGTAATTAAATCACTCTCAAGTCACGTGACAACGAACACCAATCAGAGTACATGACGTCACTCAGTCATAAACATTTTCAGACACTGACAACAGGCTTCATTGTTTGGTTAATATTTAGAGCGTGTAATTTATTATTTATTTATAGGTAACGTCAAATTACATATAACTATAGCAACAACTACGAAAAAACCTTTCATCACCTCGTCAGTTTACCAGCATTTATGACTGTATGACGTCACGGCACTCATGTGACAAGTATTGGCGTTTTGGAGCGAAATTTGAAACGGAATTTAAAATAATTTTTAAAGCTTAAGTCGTATTTAAATAAAAATAATAAATATTTGTGGCTATAATTATGCACGGTTTAAAACACTTTCCCAAAAATAGTCAACATCTATTGAATCATTTGCCTTAATTAAAAATGGTGGACGACTGCGGTAATCTGTCAAATCTAGGGACTTTAATATACGAACAATCATGAAAAAACCTATGTCGTTCGTGGCTTGTTCCTAAAAACAAGTACGAAACGAAGCCCTTTCAATACTCGCGTTACAAAAAATAAATACAAGTACATTATATTGTCTTAACATAAAATTATAATATTGTTTATTTACACTTTTATACATAAAAAAAATCAGTACACTTTAATAGCATAACACTAAACATTGACGCCTTAATTCCTTCTTCTTCGGACACGTGATATCCTCCATGCGTTGGGTTCCTCGTATTTATTGTACAACGGTTCAAGCCGTTGATTTTTCTTGAACTTACTCAATTTCGTCGGATCGGAGAACTTGAAGAAAGCCGGTGCGAATTCGACAAGCCATTTCGGATCAATGGTCGTGACTTCTCGCATGTATTCCTTAGTTGTTTGAACGAGCTCGTGATAAATCACCCATTCTGGTTGCCGGTTGAACAGCGCACTAGAAGGATGAATGTAAACCACCTGACTGTCTACCAAAGTTCGGTAGCCTTCTTGAGGGTCCTTTTTAGCGGCATTTCTGAAGAATCCTGAACAAACAGCCTTCTGTACACGAACTGTGTTTTTTTCCGCCGAAACCACGTCCAATTTATGTCGGTCCATAATACCCAACAGTTGCTTTCGAACATCTTGCGCCCGCTTTAAAGTTCTAATCTGAACGAAGTTTTCATAACACCAAGCGTTCGAGAATTTATTGTTCCTCCAACTGTTGTATACCGCGAGTAATGTCAAATGGTCGCCTTCTGCTTGATTGAATTTTGCTTTCTTCTGGTCCGCCAAAGCTTGTTTATCTTTTGGACGATAGAAAACGTTTTGGACTGACAACATGCTGACAATTGTTAAGATTTCATCCGAACACTGCAGCGCTACCGACATAATGAGCATTTTCGATAAATTCGGTTCCAAAGGGAATTCAGCCATCTGAAACAAAAAATGTATTAGTGATTTTGCTCGTGTCTACTATAAAAAAACTTTATCTTTCTAATTGTAGCGAAATAAAAGCGTCATATTTCAGTGTACAAAGGTTAATCAGAATGGTCCAGTTGTCTTCAAGTGATGCTGGTGCAAACAGATCAATTCTGGAGTTTGGGCCAAACCGGCATTAACAATCAGTCTTAACTATGAACTACAGTAGAACCTTATAAGTTAAAATCCAAGGGAAACGTTAAAAAATTTAAATTATCGAGTTTTTACTTATCGAGAGTTGAAGTTAGAAAGGTTGTCAGAGTAAAATTTTTAACTTACCGAGGTTTGTGGATTTTATAGAGGATGTATTTAGTTCAAGAGGTTGCATAAATGTTTTATCTATTCATTTGTTCATTTAGAATCAACTAAGTATTTATTTAAACTATTAATTTAAACAAAGAAATCAGTAAAGCGATTTAGTGGAAGACTAAAGTGAAAATCAATTAAGTTCTTGGCAAAACCTTTTGTTTGGATACTTACTCATGATGACTCACTGATAATACTTTAACTTATGGAGGTCACCAAAATATTATTTTAAGTTATCGCGTGCGATGTTCAGAATATTTGTTTAAGTTACCGAGGTTTTGTGATTTAAGTAATGGAGGTTTTATGCTTTCAGGGGAAGGGAAATCAAAAAATGTTTAACTTACAGAGGTTTTTAACTTATCGAGGTTCTACTGTACATACTAGCCACGTTGGACAAAATTTATTGTAGGCAGCCACTGTCACTTTGATGTGCCATTAGTCATTTTAAAATGGAAATCACATTTATTTATTTATAGGGAACATGACTAGTAATTTAATAATAATGGTTTAACGTTCGTTTCTCGACTTTATGTCACATCGCACCATTACTATTTTCCGTTTACCACTTCCCGTTATTTTCTACATTTTTAAAACTTCAATTTAACTAATAGCAATGGGCGAGTGAAGGAATTATAGGAAATTAGGATAAGGACAATTTTTGAACTAGGAATTTGATAAGTAATCAGCCATGGCTTCGAATAAGGGAAGCATCCCGATATTTATCTGGAATTAATTGAGGGAATTCCATGGAAAACTTCAACAAGATGGCCGGTATAGGAATTACCGTTTCTCGGCGAGAGGCAGTAGGAAAAAGTCCCAAGGCTAGTAATATATAATTAAAAGAAACATTTCAAAAAAGAATTATAAACAAATGGTTCTATTACTCACCCTCCTTCCGAGTCTTGTTAGTAGTCCCTCGTTGTCGAGTGCTGATAATGAATGCAGTTGTTCCAAGGCCATTATGAGAGACTCCACAGGTGGCGCATCCATAAAATCAAAATGTAGCAAATCATTAATGCCCATGGTTTTTAACTGCAACACCGTCGTCGCCAAATTTGTTCGTTGTATTTCAGGTACAGGTGTCGGAAGCATTTCGTCACGATATGCCCGTTCTGTGTACAATCTGTAACATTTTCCAGGTCCCGTGCGGCCCGCCCTGCCGGCCCTTTGTTTTGCTTGAGCCTGCGATATAGGTGTAACGACTAAAGAGTCCATTCCGGTTTTCGAGTTATAAACCTTCTGTTTAACGAAACCAGGATCGACCACATAATAAATGCCGTCGATCGTCAGCGAAGTTTCGGCAATATTGGTAGCGATCACCACCTTTCGGCTGCCCGGAGGAGCTGGTTCAAAAATACGAGTTTGCATTTCCGACGGCAACGCCGAATACACCGGTAAAATTATGAGCTCCGGAACATCCGGACCGAGAGATTTCATGCGTTCGTATAAAATTTCGCAGGCGGTATCGATTTCTTCTTGACCGGTCAAGAACAGCAAAATATCACCCGGCGGTTCTCTTAAATGTATCTGCATGACCGTGATCAAACTCGCATCGAGGTAGTCGGTTTCCGGTTCCTTGGTGTACAATACTTCGACCGGGAACGTTCTTCCCGGTATGGTAAAAATGGGAGCTTCGAAAAAGTACTGAGAAAACTTGACCGCGTCGAGCGTAGCAGACGTAACGATCAATTTCAGCTCGGGTCTCTTTTGAACGGCCTGCTTGAGCAAACCGAACAAGACGTCGGTATGAATCGTCCTTTCGTGGGCCTCGTCCAACATTATAACCGAATAACTCTTAAGATCAAGATCCATCAAACATTCTCGGAGCAACATACCGTCCGTCATGTATTTTATAACGGTTTCTGGACTCGTACAATCTTCGAAACGGATGGTGTAACCGACTTCTTGACCCAATCTGCACCCAAATTCTTCCGCAACGCGTTTTGCGACTGACATAGCCGCCACACGTCTTGGCTGCGTACACCCGATCTTTCCTCGCGCAGTGAAACCGAATTCAGCTAAGTATTGAGTAATTTGTGTCGTTTTTCCGGAACCGGTTTCGCCGATAACAATCAAGATTTGATTATCTGTAACTGCCTTCAACAATTCGTCGCGTAATTTATAAATCGGAAGCGACTGACGCTGTTCTAGTAGAGTGAGATTAGTTTTCTTGCCAAACGATGACTTTTTTCCTCCAATCACGTGTTTTTTCCATTCTGGCAAGTCTTGAGTTTGAAGTCCTATTCCTCGCATATTTGCTGCCAGCGTTCTGCTATCAGCTTCTGGTAGTGGATCGATCCAGTTTTTATTCAGTCCTGTAGGCATTGAATCCATTTCTTGTTCTCTCTGCAGCATCTTCTGTTCTCTGCGTTCCTTGGCTAAAGCCGATTGCATCATTGCCGCTTGGGCAAGTGAGCCGTCGGGATTTTTGACGATTCTCACCGGGCTGAGATCATGTAATGCTCTTCCGTGACCTTGTAAAAATGGCGGTTCATCTTCAACCATTTCGATTTCTATATCGGCTTCCCCGTCTTCGTCTTTCGGTAACAGCCCTGTTTCTTCATCAAAATCGGGAAGCTCACTCTTGTCTATGCAACCCGATGAAATCATCTGCTTGATTTCCCATCGTTCCGGACTCGATATGCGATGAACGCGTTTCCTGGATACATCCTCGTCGTCGTCTATCGGCCCTGCAAGAAGCAATACGGATGTTGCAGTTCCCTGAGGTCTGTCAGGATTTCGACCGCTCGTCTCCCGATCTTGGCGAAGGTGCGCGTGGGATGCTGGATTCAAGTCCCGACCAGTGTCTTGGCAGACGTCTTTCATAGAGAGCGATATTTTCTGACCGGCTACAGACAATATTTTCACCTACAAAAAAAAAACAAAAACACTTAATACTCAAAATCTACAAAAAAATATTAAATAGATGGAAAGTTATCCGAGGACTTAGGATCCAAAATAAGTCAATACTAAATTATTATTATTAGCGGAATGTATTATTCCTTCCTCAGGCGTCATAAAAGATTTATCTATTAACTATGTCATAACTCATAAACTAGTTGCTTCGTCATTTCCATCTACAGAAGAACCTCGATAAGTTAAAATCCAAGGGAAACGTTAAAAAATTTAAGTTACCGAGTTTTTTACTTATCGAAAATTGAAGTTAGAGAGGTTGTCATAGTAAAATTATTAACTTACCGAGGTTTGTGGATTTTATAGAGGATGTATTTAGTTCAATAGAGAATAATACTTTAACTTATGGAGGTCACCAAAATATTATTTTAAGTTATCGAGGGCGATGTTCAAATTTGAAACGGAATTTAAAATACATGATTTTTAAGGCTTGAGTCGTATTTAAATTAAAATAATAAATATTTGTGGCTATACTTATGCACGATTTAAAACACTTTCCCAAAAATAGTCAACATCTCTATTGTGAGATTTTTTCAAAAAATGGGAGGCAAATATCTTAACCTTAGCGTATTAATATATATGATATTTTACCTTGACTTTTGTGCCTCGGGACACCACATCAGAGACATTCGTCACTCGTCCTTCGGCTCGCAACTGCGAAATATGTACCAGACCTTCGGCCCTACGTCTGAGTCCTTCCAGTTGAACGAAACAACCAAACGGAACAATATTTGCTACTTTTCCTGTATAAATTTTTCCAGGTTCCGGATCTTCATCTAGCTCAGGGCTCTCTCGTTTAACTTTTCTATCACAACTGCGTTCTCTCTCCTTAGATCCATCGCGTCTTCTATCTCTGCTATTATTTCTGTTTCGATCTCTGCTTCGATTTCTTCTGTTTTTATCCCTACTCCTGCTACGATCTCTGCTTCTATTTCTTTTACTTCTATCCCTACTCCTGCTACGATCTCTGCTTCTATTTCGTCTGTGACTGCTCCGATCGCGACTTCTATTTCGGTCTCTCTTACCATAATATCTGTCTTTGTCACGTTGATACCTGTCTCTACTTCTGCTACGATTTCTAGAACTATCTGTTCTATTACGGCTCCGACTTCTGTCCCTGTGTTTCTTACGGTCGTTTATTTTTTGTTCTGATTTCACTTCAGAAAACTTTTGCATATTAGCAATGTTTGAAGGATCCAAAGCCTCGAATTCAGCCATAGCTTTTTTAACTGCCTCATCATTACAATCCGATATATGCTGTTTGATTTTCTTATCCTCATATTCTGACGCATTCAAATCAATCTGTTGTTTTTGAGGTTCATTTGGTATGGCCAAGCCAGGGAATTTCTGTGCTAATGTATCAGACTTTGAATTGGTAGTTAGCGCAGAATCAGACTTTGAGCTTCCCTCTGGACGCATGTGCTGAATAATTCGTAATAAGTTCGAAACAAAAGAGTCAGAGAATTCAGCCCCATTTTCGATTAGAACTTTTTTGAATGATTCTAGAGTAGTGTGTTTTTCCGAGAGATGGATAATAAATTCAGCTGTAACAAAAATATATATAAATGAATAAATGCAACTAACAATATTATAGGCGACACAAAAACCACTTCCTCCAAGAATTTTAACAAAAACATAGAATAGATTCTTACCTAAGTCTTGATCATTTAGGCCCAAGTGATTCTCCAGCTCCGTGCATACTTTAGAAACTAATGATAAATGTTGTAATTTTTCTACTTCGTTCATGGCTCTTGAAATATTTATTTGCGATATTTCTATTCATGCAAAAATATCAACGTAGTTATTTCGTTGACAATTGACAAATACCACACAGGTTAGATCACGAAATGTATTATCATTTTCAAACTATATTTTAAAAAATAAAAATAGTCAACACTTTAAATCCGCACGTCAAATTTATAATCACTTTCACATTAAAACAAAATTATCTTGTGAATTGTGATCCAAAACGTCAATGAAATAACATTTAGCTCCGTCCCAACATAATGAGATCCCTTCCTTTGTGATCCCTTCTCTATGGACAGATCTATGGAGATCAAATACGTTTTGTAGACGCTCATAGATTGTCATGCTTCCTCCAAAACACAGATGGCATCCGCGTATATAAATAATTCGTCTGAGTCAAATACTCGTCCGTAGAGCATTTAAATCATCAAGACCTAATAGCAAAAAGAAGTTTTTTAAAATCGGTTAAGCTGTTTGAGCTCAGTTTTTTAATCGGGGAACCATGATATCGAGACTTCATCTCCACATTCCTAATTTTACACAGAAGTACCTAATTATTTTCTAAAATAAAACTAGTCTAAGCTGCTCCTTATAACATCTGCTATCTGTCAGTGAAAGTCCCGTCAAAATCGGTCCAGCCGCTTCGGAGATTATCCGGGACAGACAGACAGACACAAATTTTAAAAATTATTCATTTAGTAAAAAACTGTTATTTTGGCGTTTGTTTCGGCGCTATTTAACATTTCTTTTAAATTTTCAGGTAGATTGTTCGTGAATCTGGTTTGGAAGAAATTTATGCAGTCGAGGAGGATATTTTCAGTTGTCAGTTTCTCATGGCAAGTGCCGTAGTTCGGTGAGTTTTCTTTTTTGAAAATGTAGCTATTTGTTAGTTTATTAGTGCTATTTTTTGTTGTCTTGCACAACAAATAAAATAAAGATATAATAAGATAAAATAAATTAATGTTTACTGTGAGGTTTATACAAAAAGTTAATATGGTTAAATGAAGTGCCGGTTTCGTAGATTTAGGGGAAGTAAGTATTAAAGGTTATTTATGATTCCTGTTTCTGTTACAAATTTAATTTTTTTATTTTGTATGTATGTAATAGATGTATAGATTACACATGTATGACCTTTGATCTTTACACATATTATACCGCGTGATTTGTATACAGAGTGTTCACTTGAAAACTTCCAAGCATTTGATTGTTTTGCCTTTTGAGGTGGAAATTTCAAATTTCAGAATCGATAGAGGTACACAATTTGACATAGGTATGGAATAGTTGATTTAATTCATTTTGAACACTTTTCATGGTTTCTGAAATATAGTTTTTGTATGCCAATATTTCAGGCGTAAAATATAAATCTTATTTAAGAAAAATATTTTATTGGTTTCCAATATATTTTCGATGTGTAACCTAAATTTAAGTTTCTTAACTTAATATTTAGCGCACTTAAAGGGATCATTAGCTTTAATTTGTTATGTGACGTAAAATTAAATAGACGGTCGACAACATAGGTCATGCGCGCCTGCCGATCAATTATCTTCTTTGAAACGTGGGTCGACAACAACGTTACAGAATTTATCATTACAATATGCGATGCACATTTTGTGCTTAAAAATGCGGATCTTAATTTTCTTGATTCTAGAATCTAGAGCATAAAATATGCAATAAACAAATATTTGATTGCGACCCCATTTCATAAAACCGGTATAGATAAATGATTGATCATAAAACACGTTAAACAATACTCTTGACAGGGACACCGACAAAACAATACTTTGTTTCTTTTTTTTTACTAATTATGTGATTTTAAAATGCTACACATTTGTGTTAGGTTTCCGATAAGGGAACATACACATAATATTTACTTGTTTTGATAAATTTTTACAACTGATGTTGAAATAAAGACAATTCCTAAACTTGTAATAGCTCGAGGGCTTTAAAAGATCGTAAACTCAAACATTATAAAAACAAATTTGTTTAAACAGTAGTTTGGAATTTCCTATAAAAAGCAATATTTGACTTTTGTAGATCTCCGTTAAATGACTGACTCCACTCTCGACAATATTATTGTATACATGTATTAGCGCCCGACCTATGCATCCAACTAATCAACTCAGGATCGGATTAGTTCTCTTATCTTTAACACTACCATTAATCTCTCAGTGGATTATGAATAGCGGCCATAGGTATGAGCGAAAAAGGACACGGTACCCCTATCTGGAAAAATGCACTAGTGTGAAAATTCATTAAGATTAATTTTCTGCTTAAATCCCTTTTATTTCCCATTATTGACCTTACACCTAAAAATTCCCCGAATTACACTTAGAACTAATAAACTATCGTCAGTTTGCGTACATAAAACTTTTTCTATGCTTGTACGACGCCATGTGTGTGATGAAATTACGTGTTATTTTAACTCACTATTTGGCTATCCACAATCCGTATAATATTTAATATGGATGTAATTTACGAGCTATGTGTGATTTCCATATCGTGAAGATATTTATTTTTATAATTCGGTATTTCTCCACAGATTAGTCAGACGTTTTATTTATTTGTAGATCAGTAATTAGCAAATATACGATAACAATTGCGTAGCGTTAAAGTCATAGATATATTTGCACTTTATGGAGTTGATTTATTGACTTTCAGGCAAAAATAAAAAGTTTTAATGCTCATATTGCAATTAAACACCTATGCGTCGGTTTTATGTATTTAACTTCTTTAGCGACGTATCGGTTTGAAAAAAGTAAGAAATCGAGGGGAAGTAGAACTGCCACATAAAGGGGAAGTTAGTTTGTCTCCTAAATTACATGAAACTGACAAGGACAGAAGTTTATAGTGTGTTGCTAAGTATGTGTAAATATTATTAATTAGTTTCACATAATAAAACTAAACTTGGGAATAATATTAAAAACTAAAGAAGTTAAACTTCTTATGTGAGTTTTTTAGAGTGAGGCTCATTATAAAATGTTTTCCTACCCCCCTATAAAGTAACTAATATTCATGCACATAAATTGCAGGTCGGTGTCGAGAAAAGGTTTTTTTCTATACTTTTCGGCACGTGTGCGTAAAATTCACTGTTTTTCAAAATATTACGTGCGGGAAAGTAAAGTTTAATTTTAATATACTTAAAATGGCAAGTATTTTAAAACTTTGTAAGTTCGAGATATTATTTTTACGTAGTTATTATAAAAACAGATACCTAATACCCTAATACAGGTAAGAAATTTTGAATCCGACCATTCCGCCTCTGTTGTGTTAAGGAGTACAGCAACCTCTAGCTTGGCATACCGTAGCATGGCATGGCCGTCTGAGTGATCCACACGTTCAACACAACAGACAACACTCATATCGTTCAGTAAAAATGGCTTCCGTGACATGGTCGTGTTGCTGTTGTTTGCGGTTTAAATATAGTCCGGAGGAATTGGAACAGCGTAATAAAAGTCAAGAAATCGATCGAATGCTCGCTAAAGACAGACAGACCTACAGAAGACAAGTTAAAGTGTTGTTATTAGGTGCCGGTGAAAGTGGAAAATCGACGTTTCTAAAACAAATGAAAATTATACACGGTGTTAAGTTTGGCAGTGATCTGATGAAGGAATATCAACATGTGATTTATCAAAATATTATATTAGGAATGAAAGTATTAGTGGACGCGCGTGATAAATTAGGAATACCTCTTGAAAATGCACAAAATCTAGAAATCGGCCTTAACCTGCTCAAGCTCGAAAATACAGCTATGCTAGACGCTAATCAATTTATTGAATGGGCGTCGAATTTAAAGAGTTTATGGAGAGATTCAGGAATCAGGACAGCGTTCGAACGAAGAATAGAATTTCAATTGGTATGTAGCGATTTTTTTTTGTTTGACTTTACCGAGACCACTCCTTGTCAAACGTAACTTTTGCAAATATGAGTGCACTGACAGCATTCTTTTATTGATTGACAAGGTCATTGTCAGTCGTCAGAATAACATTATCGCGGCTTCTAATTATTCTGAATTAACTCAGAAAGCATTCGAGACTTGAACATTATTCAGATTTATATTTAAAATTGAACAGTACACCTACATTAAACACTTCAAAAGAGAATCGGTTTGTTTTTTATTTATTGAATATATTCTGTTTACATTACAATACAGGAAGAAATAACTGCATTATATTGTTTAATAAATAAATACCTTAATATTATGCCGTTTTTAATTAAATATAAAACAATATTCATTAGTCTAAAAGAACGTTTTTTGCTTTCAGAGTGACTCAGTTCAATATTTTTTGGATAATTTAGATAGAATAGCTCGTTTAGATTTCATTCCAACCCACCAAGACATTTTACATTGCCGAAAAGCGACTAAAGGCATAACTGAAGTAGTGATTCCAATAAACAATATACCTTTTCTTTTCGTCGACGTTGGAGGCCAAAGAATTCAACGTCAAAAATGGTTTCAGTGCTTCAGCAATGTTACATCAATTCTGTTTCTGGTGTCGTCCTCTGAATTTGATCAAGTATTACTTGAAGACAGGTAAATAAGAAATATTAAAATAAATTAAGATCAAACAGTAGAGCAGATATAAACCTGACCTATGATCTATTAATTATCATAGAAGCAGTGACGTAATAGGGTATATGCATAATTTGTTAGTTTAAATCAATTATTTTCATATACGAAATCATTCATGAAATTATTCGTATTGAATTGAAAAATAAATATTCTCTTTGGGCAAGATATTTTGGTTATTCAAACGCGCCTGATGTCATAATATATGTCAAACATCTTGTGTAAACAATTTGTATTGATTCTGGTGAAAGAATACCTAGCAACCACACGAGTAGTAACGTTTACATATACTTTGACGTCACATTTCGATATTTTATATTTCGTGCGTATTTATTGCATTTTTGTTTAATTGATGTTTATTATTTAGCAAACATTCAAAAAGAGAAAAACTATTTGGAGTTTAATCAATTGCAATAAAGATTACACTAAATAATATTTGAACTAAATATAAGTTACATGCATATACCCTATTATACCGTTTGAGGTCCGTGGCAAATTCATCGGATGGGGCCCTTCCTCAATGTAAGAAGCTCAGCCAACATTATATATATTTTTCTGATAAATGCGTTCAAATCTTGATACATTTTTTTGTTTAATTTATGTATGTACTTTAGTAGGTAACTTAAATTAATTGAGTGCAAAACTAATACATTTTACTAAACTAGCGGTACCTGTGCGAATAATTCGCACTAAAATTCGTTTATAATTTCTCACACTCTTTATAACTTTCTTCTTTTTGTTGTATTACATTACGAAGCTCAGTGACGGTTCAAGAAAATATTTTTCTAAAACTGTCATATAGAGGCGCAAGTATCGAAAACGTTGAGCTGAAGCGCCGTCATACGAAAAGTATTTATACGTGAATTTTGATTAAAAATTAAACAAAAAAAATTTACCGACCGTCAATCATGTTGACGTTGTTTCAAAGTTAGAACCGTCAGATGGCAGCATGTCTGCATATACTGAATAAATGTTTAATTGTTATAATTAATTATTTTGCAAAAACAAAAGCAATAATAGATTTTTTAGTTGTTGATGTCGGTAGAGCAAGAAATTATCTATAAAATGATATAAAATTTATGTGGAGCAATTGTGTGTTTTTTTCGAAAAAGTGAGGCAAACATCTTAACCTTAGCGTATTAATATACAGATTGTATCAACTCAAAGCTGTCCATAGGGCACTCTGTGTGTAAGACAGAGCACCATACACAAACGATAAGCAAGAGTGAGATAAATGATCGCTAATAGGTAGTAATTACTGTGGTTACTGTAAAATAAATTTAAATAAACGTCTTTGTTTTCTAAGTAAAAATAGCCATTTTATCAATTAATGACAGTCTGTAGTCACTACCGAAATTATTGATAAAATGGCTATTTATACTGTTCACGAAAAAATCCAAATAATTAAATGGCTTTATGGTGGTAATTCAACCGCCGACGTAATAAATTAATTGATAAAATGGCCATTTTTACTTAGAAAACAAAGACGTTTATTTAAATTTATTTTACAGTAACCACGGTAATTACTACCTATTAGCGATCATTTATCTCACTCTTGCTTATCGTTTGTGTATGGTACTCTGTCTTACACACAGAGTGCCCTATGGACAGCTTTGAGTTGATACAATCTGTATATGATGATGTTGTAACAATAAATGCTAGAATCATCCTGTGCTCACGACCCTCTCAGGCCGGGGGCCCCCTCCGGCGTGTGTCCGTGACATTTTGCCCGTCCGCCACCCTATTGTTACACCACTGCATAGAACTAGTAATATATACACTAAATGCGTTTATGCCAGCGTAATTATGTATAATAATGTACAATATAAAATTCTGTAACGTACATTTATCTGAAAAACTTTAGATTACACAATAGCTGTGTACATTATAGACGCTCAACATCTGAGGTCATCAGCAAACAGCTGTGTGATTCACATATGCTTACTATTTACATCCATTCAGATAGAATAATCAGTGGTTCCCAAAGTGGTCCCTACGAACCCCATTGGGGTCCCTGGGATCATTCAGAGGGTCCTTGGAAAATTAAAATCGATTTTGGGGTCCCTGAACAACATTAGGGGGTCCGCGCAAGGTTTAATATAAAATAAAATTTGCGGTTGCTACTCACAAACATTGAACCGGACATAAATACACTCATAACATCCTATCATGTTCATCCAAGTCATTAATTTTTTTGTATTTTAAAACAAAAGTTGTCATTTCAATAAATACTTCTTCAACAAAATGTTTTATTTATAAGTTTTTTTTTTATTTTTTAAAAGATTTAACGAAACGTCGCAATTTTTTAAGTTAGCTTAACTATATTAAAATTGAATTGTCCAATTTCCCGTTAAAAATAAAAAAAACTTATTAATTATAATGGACGTGAACAATATTGAGTTTCATTTATATTTTATTTTTACGTCACCATTTACCATTCAAGACATCGAAGTTAAATTTTTAATTTTTCTATTATGCATTCATGAAAGGGGTCCGTGGGCCAAAAGAGTTTGGGAACCACTGAGAAAGAGCTTGTAAATTACAGACGCACAACAAATCCCCATTTCTCTGGGAACTAAATTTTTAATTTGTTGGGTAAAATAAAAATAAATTGAAATACTCAGTCAGTACAACCCCCAGATAACTTTGGCAGTTGGTAGAAACAGTAGTCAGCGAGACTTTGAGAGGTAATAATGTTATTAACACGCTTTTATTAGCTTCACCAGTATGTTTGTTTGTTTGTAAAGGAATCTTTGATCGTGAAATTCACCCACTTCAAAACGTTAGATTAAACTGAAACTTTGCACATTTATCAAGAACCGATGATAATACAATAATTTAATAAGTTTGTTCTATTATCCTGACCAGGACCTTCAGGATAAAAAAAAATTGAAAAAATACAGCAAGCAACTAACACACTACACGGTGACGAATGTTGAGTTGCCTACCGCGTAGTCAAATGCAATATTGTTTTTCAGTCTTATAATAATTGGAGTTTAAAAAAACCAAAACAACACGCTTTTATGAACTAAAAATGCAAAATAATTTGACAACAAAATTAGCTTTACTGTAAAAAGCGTGGAGTGCTTAATATCGGTATTAAATTTTTCGTTTACAAGCTAATTGTAAACGTAGAGCTATTATGAAAATTTAAGTAGATAGCATCCCGCGCTTTTTACAGTAAAACTAATTTTGTTATCAAATTATTTTGCATTTTTTAGTTGATAAAAGCGTGTTGTTTTAGTTTTTTTAAACTCTAATTTTTTCTTCACCAATACGATTTTATATATTACTAGCCGTCTATGCAAAATTGTATTAGACACCTTGATCAATTATCTAACAATCAAAGAAACAACGTAACAATAGCGTACTGGACTGTACTTTATAGCAGGAAAGCGATAATTGACAAGACAACTAGCGATAACCAATCACCGACGAACGGACGTTCTGGGCCGGTAACTGGGAGGTGGTAGGAGTCTTTCTTTCCCACAAAACAATCAGGACGGCTCTAAAATATGCATTTGCGACGCTGTTTGTGACTAACTTTAGAACCTTTTAGAATCGTGGCACGTATTATACTACTCTAGTGTGGATAATTAATCGTACCGTACATAGAGAAATTGTGTTTTACAGAATTCATATAAAATGTATTTTTTTTTTTTCAGAAAAACGAACCGCCTTGAAGAATCCCGCAATATATTTGAAACGATTATAAATAATCGTGTTTTCAACCACATATCGTTAATATTATTTTTAAACAAGACTGATCTCTTAGCAAAGAAGGTAGCCAACCCTAAGACTGACATACGTTGGTATTTCCCTATGTTCTCGGGCAATTCACACTCCATTCATGACGTCCAGATCTTTATTCTGTCAATGTTCACACAGGTTAAAAGGGAGGAAAAGAAAGCACTCTATCATCATTTTACAACAGCCGTAGATACGGAAAATATTAAAGTTGTTTTTAATTCAGTCAAAGATACAATTTTACATCGAAATTTAAGTACACTAATGTTACAATAATAGTGCGCGTTGAACAGCCGTAGCCCTCCAGTAGACTTGCGAATATATTAAGAAATTCTTGCAGAATTATAACAAAAAAAATGGGTCAAACATTAGTGATGCAACGATTACGATTAATTCACGATTATTGCAATAGGGATGTTGACTATTTTTGGGAAAGTGTCTTAAATCGTGCCTTATATAGCCACAAATATTTATTATTATTTTTAAAGACAACTCAAGCTTTAAAAATCATGTAATTTCGCTCCAAAACGACAATATTTGTCACGTGACTGCCGTGACGTCATACTCTAATAAACGCTGGTAAACTGATGAGGTTTTTTCGTAATTGTTGCTATAGTTATTAGTGTATTTGCCATATGGCAACATACACTATTGGCGTTGGTCGGATGGCGGGACCTAGGGGTCGGACCAAAATTTCTCGACGTTTCATAACCTCCTAAACACTTTGGCACCATTTTTAAAAATGTTTATATATATATGTATATATATATATGTATATATATATATATATATATATATACGTATATATATATATATATATGTGTGCGGGCAATAACTTTCGAAAGAGTTAATTGATTTTAATGAAATTTGGTCCACGTGTTGAAATCCATCACCGCAAGAAGCCTATTTAAAATGGGCGTAATCGGGGCATTTTAAGGGTAGTTTTTAGGGGTTGAAAAATGTTTTTGGGCCCCAAAATACCGAAAAAATTCTCAGAATCGTTTCAAAATTGACATTTAACCCTTTAGTAGTAATTAAAAGGTGTCCCTAAAATTTAAATAAAATCGGCCCGACAGGACCGGATTTACAAATTTTTTGAAAACACTAGTTTGCAGATAGTGACTTATTTATTGAAGGGTGTATTTAATTTGGTGTAGACGTTAGATTGATAATAATATTACAATTAAGAAAAAAATGTTATTTTAAGGGGTGTATTAAGGGGTTAAATTTTTTATTTTGCCCAAAAACAAACTTAATTTCACATAATAAAAGTATAAAACCACACGGCCCTATACAAGCAAATACACTATATTGTCGGCAGGGTTTTGGCACTGCGACCCGGGTTTTTTATGTAATTTGACGTTTCCTATAAATAAATAAGGATAAATTAAACACTATTAATATTAACCAAACAATGAAGCTTTTTGACAGCGTGAACAGCGACCTTCTCTATGACAGCGTCTGATAATGTATACGAGTGAGTGATGTCATGAACTCTGATTAGTGATTGGTGTTCGTTGTCACGTGACTTGAGAGTAGACTTGAAACGAATATTCGGTTACTATTCGGTATTCGGCCTATTCGGCTGCTTTTATTATATTCGGCCGAATACCGAATATCTACATATTATTCGGCCGAATACCGAATACTTAAGTAATATATTTTGTTCTAAGGAGATAATTGGTAAAATGAAAAACAAAAAAAAAAGGCCATAATCGATTTATTATTATTAAAGTACGTTCGTAATTATTTAATTGTTTTTTTGTTAAATTTCACACTATTACACTTCCAAACAGATCGAAACTAAGAGAGTACGTAAACTCAGTACTTAACGTAATACGATATCCACGAAATAAACTTGTTTAAACATGCAGTGCGTTAGCAATATACCGCGCAGAGCAACTGCGGGCGCGCGGGCGGTGACTACATTAGAACAAACGATCACGTCTGTACAAGTTTTGGCGCTAAAATCCAGCCGAATACTTTTGCCTAATATTCGGCTATTCGGTCAGGGAGCTCGCCGAATATTTGGTATTCGGTATACTGCCGAATATACTATTCGTTGCAAGTCTACTTGAGAGTGATTAAATGACTTTTTTTTTAATTAAATATTAATTAAATTCCTTAAAAATGAGGAAAAATATAGTTTTTTTAGTATTTCTATCATAGAAAGTACCACTTAATGTTAAAATTATATTTTTATTTGAATACAGTCAACATCCCTATTCAAAGCCTTTTTTTTAACATTGTTTTTAAACTCCTTATTTCTATACTTCAGGGCTACCATGTTTTATGAAACCGAAAATTGTTTCGTAAAACGGTTGTTGAAAACCATTTGTGTACATTTTAATAACCAAAGTTATATTAATTAAAACAAGCTAAGTGATTTCTACCTTTGAATGCATTTTTATATTTAAATAATTAATAGCATGTACTGCCAGTTAAAATTCAAATATATTAATGTTGGCGTTTTAAATTTTATATTACAAAATGAAAAACAAAACTATTAGGCTGTGCTCAAAGTATATTATCAAAAATTTTATAAAAAATTTCCCAAAAGATGATTCGAATTATACTTGCCAAATGTTGCCTACATTTATAAATTTACGTTTCTCGTCGAGCTCAAAGTATATCAAGTTTAATTATAGGTTTGCGATCTAGTAACGATTTTACTCATAGTATTTCCTCAAATCTGAGAGTTTGTGAGTCATTAACAGTATCAGATCACTTTCACACAGTTTTTGCTGAGACCCAGCGGTAAGAGGCGAGGTAGGCAAAAGACATATTGTGGGTGTGACCCTCTTTAGCTCTGTCTCGCTCAAATCATCCGCACGTTTCAATTTTTGGCTGGTGCCCACTACAAGGCTAAAAGATTCTATTGCAAGGGTGCCGCTGTCAATTGATTACTCTAATTTTTAGAAATATTTTTAAGATTTAATAAAACTTTTCCAAAAAAGGACGAGTCACTTTAAGTTTGTGATGGAACAGTTTTGTGAAATAAGTACGAATAAGGTCGTAGTGTGACATTGAAAACGTGTTTTTTTGGCACAATTAATACCAACTTTTTTCTAGTAAATCGTACAAAAATTACAAAAGTAGTTCATTAGAGACCTAGATTTGTCCTTTATCTTCCTTATAAAGAATTTTTGCAGAATGTTGACGAATAAGTCTACAATCAGTTGACAGCCGAAGCTCTATTTTTGGCTTAAATTCAGAGCGTTCCGATAGCCTTAAGAGCACTACCCTGAACATACAAACCGCAGTCTGACAGCTGAGTCCGGCGACAACGCGTGGGTGGACGCGGTCAAAGATGTCCAACTGAATGTGTTAATAGATTTCCTCATGTTAGAAATTTTCTGAGTGATATGTTTAGCACAAAAATTCAAGCCTGGCGGCCCGTGCTTGGGGAAAAGTATGTCTGGCAGGCCGATGAAAGTGTTATGAAACGAAAAATGTGTAATGATAAATGTGAAAATTGTCTACCAAAACCATGGTAACATTTTTAAGATTTAAAAAAAAAAAAAAATTCCGATCCTGAGTAATTAATTAGATGAAAAATTCTCAGAGAATTTTTCATCTAATTTTTAAGATTGTTGTATCAAAAAAGTGAATTGTTTAAAATAAAAGTCAGGGATTTCGACATATTCAACCCTTTTTCCAGATGGTGGTTGTCCCGGGTACGAAATGCCAGACTTGAATTTTTGTGCTCAAGAGCACCTGAACTTATCGCTCAGAAAATTTCAAACATGAGGAAATATATTGACACCTTCAGTTTTACGTCTTTGACCCCGTCCACTGTCAACAAAGGTCCTGTTAATTCAATGCTGAAAGTGTTTAACAAGTTGCCCGCAGAGATGAAAAATCTTCCAGACATAAAATTTAAACAACATTTAAAAGCAATGCTGCTTCAGAAAAATTTTTACTCGGTCGAGGAATATTTTAATCATAAGTTTTAATTGTATACTTTTATAATTGACGCATTCTGCACTGTTTTATACAGTACTAGCGACCCAGTCCGGCTTCGCCCGGGTGTAAATGTAATATATAGGATATAAAAGATGAGAATCATTATCATTAAATTCTCAATGTGTATTGAATGTGCGCGAATTCAATCGCTTTTATTTGTGAATGTTCAAAAATCGAAGAAAAATCTTATTTCCCTAAAAAGAAATTAAAAAAAAACTTGAAACGTGTCACGGAACACGTGTTAGGAACGAAGTCCCTTTCGTATAAAACGTTTTTCGTAACGCGTTTTATATAATCTAGAAATACCCGGTATAATCTAAAAACACCTGGTATAATCTAAAAACACCCAATATTTTCTAGCAATAAATATAGCCTATGTTACTCAGGGTGAATGTAGCTTTCTAATAGTGAAAAAATTTTTTAAATCGGCACAGTAGTTTTTGAGTAGCCTATGTTACTCAGGGTGAATGTAGCTTTCTAATGGTGAAAGCATTTTTTAAATCGGCACAGTAGTTTTTGAGTTTATTCATTACAAACATACAAAAATACAAATCTTTCCTCTTTATAATATTAGTATAGATAAACAGAATAAAGTTTCTATCTATCTATCTCCGTTCTCAGCTGCCAGACTGTGGTTTTTATGTTCAGGATAGTGCCCTTGAACTCACAAAAACTCAAATTTGAAGAAATATTATGACTAAAATCTTCACTAGCTCCCCGACTATTACTATTGCAACAATGTTCCAATTACTGATAAAATAATAAATTTATCAGAAAAAAACTTCTTTAATCAGTCAACTGATGAAAATAAGGAACTTGTATTTTATTTTTTTTAATTTCGTAGATATTTTTCATCGAACTTTTTAATTTAAAGTAGGTACTCGTGTTATATATGTAACATATTTCAAAGATCTTTTTTTAGAAAGAAAAACATATTTTAATACTCATTTCCATTTAAATTTAAAGAATTCCTAATTTTTTTTAAATCATTTTAAATTTTCTTTTAAATGGTTAGTATATTTTTTAAGTACACTTGTGTGTATATCTTATACTGCTATACAGGGAAAGAAATGTTTTTCTGCAAATACATACTAAGACCCTTCGCACGCGGGTCACAGAACAATCGTATCCTGAACCGGTTTGAAACTCAGACTGCAAAACAGTGCGGAGAGCCTTAATCTCTTGAAAAATAGTGCGTGTGACACCTTTATGCGTGATTGAAGTAAAACTTCTTTGGCGTCGTGGCACAATTTATGCTGGTAAGCTAGAAATTTTACAACTGTGCGGCCATCTATTGACTAAAAGCTTCAACAGTTATCTTACAAAAATTTCTAACTTACCGATGTGTCGATACTCCTTTGCATAAACTGAACGTTACTTCCGTTAAAAAAAGATCTGAGTTACCCCTCATTTTACGCCTAAAGAAGCTTTCACTGCAAAAACTGTGCATGTTGGAGTAAAACTGCTTTGCCACAGTGACATATTTGACATTTGGCACAATTTACGTCGGTCAGCTAGAAATTTTACAACTGTGCGGCCGTTTATTGACTTAAAGCTTCAACAGTTACCTTATAAAATTTCTAACTACCAATATGTCGGTTCTCCTTTGCATAAACTGAACGTTACTTCCGTTAAGAAAAGATCTGAGTTACCCCTCATTTTACGCCTAAAGAAGCTTTCACTGCAAAAACTGTGCATGTTGGAGTAAAACTGCTTTGCCACAGTGACATATTTGACATTTGGCACAATTTACGTCGGTAAGCTAGAAATTTTACAACTGTGCGGCCGTTTATTGACTTAAAGCTTCAACAGTTACCTTATAAAATTTCTAACTTACCAATATGTCGGTTCTCCTTTGCATAAACTGAACGTTACTTCCGTTAAGAAAAGATCTGAGTTACCCCTCATATCGCGCCTAAAGAAGTTTTACTTTAATAAAAAAATGCGTATAAATTAGCGAAATATTTTCGGTCTAAGGCATACAGGAGAGTTGTAAAAGAAAAATATAATATTTCTCTGTGTAGAATAATACACTATATTAGTTTTGAATGTCTTATTAAAAACTGCAAATATGAATATATTAAGTAAATAATTAAATCTACTAATAAATAATCCATAGCCAGGGCTGGCCAGAGACACAAAAATTTACCGGAAAAAGCGATTCAAGCGACCCTTCTCGTTTAAAAACTGTGGATATAATAATTTGACCGGCCCAACGGAAACTCTCCCGGTCCACTAAACGAGTTTAGATTTGTTACTTGTCTATGCTTACCATGACGTGTTGTGAGTGTTGTTATGATAGCCATGACGCAAATTTCGTTTTGTAGCCTTTTTACTTGTGCCCGAACCCATTGTTGTTGTTTTTAACGAGGGTATCTGTTTGAAATTTTCTGTGGCGTTTAAGGTAGTTGTCGTGGTTAAGGCACACCGTCAGAAAATTCTTAATTTTTGTATACTTATTAAGAACATAATAATACAATTACCCTGAAAATTTGAAGTTGATCGACCGTATATAATCCGAGATAAATTCAATTAAAAATTGGATAATTAACATTGATTGTATACGATCTCTGTAGTTCTGAACCAGTTTCTTATTTATAAAAAAAGAACTAACTATCAGAAACTTTCCAAAAACTGACAGTCTTTCAATGCATTTGTTATGAGTTTAAGAAAAAAATTTTGACCGTCTAATTATTTATAAATAACGGTTTAAAGTTCAACAATTTATAGAAAAGTATACATGCATATGGAATACTGTATGGGTTACGTTTCCACGGGTACAGTCTTGCGTACAAATTATGGATCACTTAGCTACAAGCTTGTATACTTTTGTGGCGCGTATAATCTATAACTTTTTGACAATATTGTACCACGACAACTACCTTAAGGGTAACTAACGCGTTACTCTAAACGGAAAGTATAAGAGAAACCTTGGCAACGCAAAGTTATATAAATCACATCTACGACTAAAGAAGGTTTCTTTCCCCAGCAAGTCTATGTGGACGAGACTTACATATTTTTAAAGTAAAACTTTTTTAGTGAGGTTAACTGTTTGAAATTGTCTGTGGCGTTTAAGGGGAAATAACGCGTAATTTTAAAGGGGAAGTATAAGAGACCCCTTTGGCAACGCAAAATTATATAAATAACATTTATGACTAAAGTCCCCCAGTAGCTGTGGATTTTTTTATCGATCAGGGAACATTTTTATTTATACAAAAATGCTAATATGTAGATTTTATAACATATTGCAGTTTTTAATGGGTGTTTAGTAATTTTTTTAACTAAAAATAATAATTTTTAAGACTCACAAATACAAGGCTTTAATACAATGACCTTTTTAATAAATGTTGTAACACAATGTTGTATATATTATTGTTATTTTGTATACATATATAAAATTTCAATCTATTAATTTATTATTTTGCAATAAGAAGACAGTTGCATGGTGGGTGCAAACTGCCAGCTGGCATATCTTAGAATAAATCATGTATCATTAGATGACAGCTTGTTGCGAAGACTTCTAATCAAGATAAAAGTCTTTTTATGTAATAATTTAGATAGCTAAAAACCCAAGTGCCTTGTAATGTAACTAAAATGTATATTATATTAATTAGTTAGTAAATTGTATATCTGATATTGTTTATTTTTTAATATCGCCACATTTTTATGTATGTAAATGAGAAAATATATTTATATTACATTTATTAAAATATTATTCGTTATATAATATATAACTTCATATATGGTGGTGTTGATCCAGTAGAATGTCACAGTAAAGGAAGATTTGGTTGAGGATCAATAAATAAATAAAAAACCCGGGTCGCAGTGCCAAAACCCTGCCGACAATATAGTGTATTTGATAATACAGGCAGCGTGGCTTTATTATGCGAACTTATGTTGGTTTTTGGGCAAAATAAAAAATTTGACTCCTTAATACACCCCTTAAAATAACAATTATTTTCTTAATTGCAATATTGTTATCAATCGAACTTCTATACCAAATTATATACAACTTTCAGTAAATAATTCACTATCTGCAAAGTAGTGTTTTCATAAAATTTGTAAGTCCGGTCCTGTCGGGCCGATTTTATTAAAATTGTGGGGACACTTTTTACATTACTACTGGAGGGTTAAATGTCAATTTTGAAACGATTCTGAGAATTTTTTCGGTATTTTGGGGCCCAAAAACGTTTTTCAACCCCTTAAAATGGCCCGATTACGCTCATTTTAAATAGGCTTCTTGCGGTGATGGATTTCAACACGTGGGCCAAATTTCGTTAAAATCAATTAACTCTTTCGAAAGTTATTGCCCGCACACATATATATATATCTATATACGCTTATATATATATAAATATATATATACATATATATATAAACATTTTTAAAAATGGTGCCAAAGTGTTTAGGAGGTTATGAAACGTCGAGAAATTTTGGTCCGACCCCTAGGTCCCGCCATCCGACCGACGCCAATAGTGTATGTTGCCATATGGCAAATACACTAATAAGCTTTACCAAAGTTTCGAAAAATATATTTTCATCTTCAGAACCTTAAGCTGGTCGAATGGTGGTAAATTGTTCTAATAATATACATGATTAGAACAATTTACCACTATTCGACCAGCTTAAGGCCTGAAGATGAAAATATATTTTTCGAAACGTTGGCCATTAGCGAAACTTTGGTAAAGCTTATTTATTTATTGATTCTCAACCAAATCTTCCTTTACTATAATATATAACGATCCAATAGTTCATAATCTATATAATATATAAACCGCAATGTATGTATGTATGTTATCTATGGACTCCAAAATGACTGGACCGATTTTGATGAAATTTTTAAGCAATCTTTAGATTAGCCCAGCGGGTGATCCTGCTGATTTTCTATGAAGTTTGAAGTTATCTTAAAACGAATCCTGACCAACTGAAGATGCCAGCAATGCGAATTATCAAGTGAATATGTGAAAATCCTAAACTTTTATCCTTTCAGAACGTGGTCCGTAGGAATAAGTAACTGAAAACGGTAAAAATTTTAAACTCCCATGATAATGTTATGGTACATTTGTGCTAAAAATCCCGTGGGGGTTTTCCACGTCCCATCAACAAATGCGTAGTTTCATCCCGGTTGATGGTGATTGGTATTCGGAAGTGTACCCAATTTTTTTATTGTCTAGTTTTCCTCTCAAAATTAATTACTAAAATCGAGAATCGTATATATTAACCGTCCGTGATTGCTTCATCTAAGTCTATATATGTACCATATTTCAACTTTTTTTGAAGTTTAACTTCTTTAGCGACGTATCTGTTTGAAAAAAGTAAAAAATCAAGGGGAAATAGAATCGACCCAAAAAGGGGAAGTTAGTTTGTCTCCTAAATTACATGAAACTGACAAGGACAGAAGTTTATAGTGTGTTGCTAAGGTATGTGTAAATATTAATGTTTCACATAAAAAAATAAACTGGAATAATATTAAAAACTAAAGAAGTTAAACTTCTTATGTGAGCTTATGAGGGTAAGGCTCATTATAATTTTTTTCAGAGAAAATAGGTTGTGACAGACAGACGAGAGTGATTCTATAAGGGTTCTGTTGTGTCGTCGAATGTACATAACCTTAAAAATTAGTTTTATTAACAGGCCCGAGTGGGTAGTTGATTAATTATTAGCGGGGTTGGACAATAAAAAATGAATTGCTAGAATAGCTTTTGTTGTGATCTTTATTCAAATTTATAATAATGACATAAAAAACGTCATTTTGCCAAAAGAAACTCATTTTCGCAAAGCAAAAACACTAGCATGTTTCGAATTTCGCGAAATAAACTCATTTATCAGTTTCTCCAGATCGAGCTCGTTGGTCATATCCGAATAAATATGTAAGAGAGCGACGTTGTTGAGACGATTTTGCAACATTGTTGATTTCAGTCGACGAAGGACAGAAAAACTTCGCTCATTTGAACAGGATGACCCTGGAATCATGATTACAAGACGAACAAAGCGCACGAACTCTGGAACGAGCCCTCTGGGGTAGAGGGCTCGTTCCAGAGTTCGTGCGCTTTGTTCGTCTTGTAATCATGATTCCAGGGTCATTCGTATTTTTGAAATTTGTAAATGGACATAGTTAATGATATATGATATTTTCCTACTCGGGATTTCTCGAGTGGGTCAAGCTACCCACTATACCTGCCGGGCCTGTTTATCAACAAAATTCAGTTGAAACGAAGTAATGTTTCTTCAGATAGTTGCAACCGTCGTCGCGCCGGGTCTCTCGTAACCTGGGACTCCAAGACTACTGTTAGAGCCCCGTCAGCCTCGCCCTCATGCAGGGGGCAATGTTCAAAAATATATAATGAGTGGCATTTTTTGTGACCGAGAGGGGAGAATAAGAAACTTAATATTTTTTTTTAGTAATTTATCAATTTTCAAACATGATTTTGGCGCTCTTTGAAACTGCCGTCCGGGGCAGATGCCCCGATTTACCCCCCTCCCCTAGATCCGTGGCTGGCAATGTTTGTGATAAATAGTTGTCTATAACGAAATCTTCATCTAGTAGGTAATTTAGTACAAAAACTAATTGTTGTTTCCACGGATTGTTTTAATTTAAATAAATATTGGATTTGATCAAAATTATATAAGAAAAATAAAAATGTCAAATTCTAGTATTGTGCCGTATCAACGTTTCCTTATTTTCAAGGAACTTTGGGAATCACTAGTAAAATCAATCGATAGCTTTGATTTTTTTGATATAAGAGAAGCCAACGATTTGTACGCGTTGTTCATGTTTTGCCATATGTTTTCATGGAGTGTTATTCTTTGGAAACTTAGTTAATGGTAAACTTTTAAAGGTATACATAATAGCTAAAAATATTTATTATGTTAAATTCAGTAAAAAAGTGATATATTACCCACTTATTTCTTTTCAGCAGATTTTCATAATTCGGATTTCAAGCAGGTCAATCGAAATACTGTATTTGACTAATAAAAATCAAGTTTTTTGCCAGAAATTTATAAAAAACAATGAAACTGATTATATAATTTATAAGAAAAAATAAAATATATTTTCAAATTTATAATACTTTAAAATGTAAATGCACCAGATGGTCAAATAATAACGATTTTAATTGTTATGTAGTAATTTAGAAATTAAAATTTATTTGTTTATACACATTATAATCAGCCCTGGATCTACAATTTTTTTGAACTGGGGCAGAAATTTGATAGTGGCATTCCCTCTCTCCAGCGTTTGAAACAAATTGTTAAAAAAAACTTAAAAATATATAATTGATGGCATTTTTTGTGACCGGAAAGAGAAAATAAGAACCCTTTAATACATTTTTTTTTAATAATTTGTTATCAATTTTCAAACATTATATTATGATTTTGGCGCCCACTGAAACTGCCGCCCGAGGCAAGTGCCCCGGTTTGCCCATCCTAAATCCGGGGCTGAAAACTCAGAAATTTCAAACTCGGTATGTATTTTCACCGCTCTCATTCTTATAGGTATTTTCCCACTATAAAACTATTGGTACGTTAACAATATGAAGTGGCTTCTCCAATCAATATTAAAGCCACAGATTCACGTAAAATGTATTGATTACATATAATATATTAATTCTTAATAGCATCCATAATAACAGCAAAAGGGCACTGTCTCTTAACTCTTTTGTACATATAATTAAAGAAATACAGTCGACTCTCCATAATTTGACACAAAGGAAAAAAATCAAGTAAGCAAGAGTTTGATCAAAATTCGTGATTTATTATTTTAAATATTTGTACAATTATTCATTTTGAAAAGAAACCTGTAATTTTCTGTTGAGTGAGCGACTTCAGTCCATCATTGTTCTATGAATTTTCAAATTTCATATCGCATTTATGTAAGCAATCGACAGGTCTGTGCATGATAAACGCTTCAAATTACAGCACAAAGTGAATTACAAGAAGTAAGGAAACTCGGAATTCAAATTATTGCATGTTGGCGGGCAAGATACTATTCCTTCAACTTCAAATTACCGAGGGATCCAATTGCAAGGCAAGTCTATCTTCTGAAAAATTTGATAAAAGTAGTTGACCATAGTACTGCTATATTAATATTTCACTCGCTTATTCAAGGAACTCTATTACATGGAATATTTATATGGGGGCACACACCACAAGCTCAACGCTTATTTAAAATACAGAGAAAAGCTCTGAGAATTCTACCTGACATAAGTTACGAATGTTTATTATATGCTAAAACTAATAGTGAGAACTACGATGTCCACTCGAATTTGCACAGTTACACAACAAGGAATAGGCATCACTTAGTAATTGATTATCTAAGACTAAAAAAATCAGAATTTTCTATAAACTTTTTTGCACCCAAGCTATATAATAAAATTCCAGATCATTTTAAATGTATGGAAACAAAAGCTTTTAAAAGTTCTATAAAGAAACTCTTATGTAAAAACGCGTTCTGCAGCATTGAGGAATTTTTAAACTCTTCGTAAAGTTATTGTTTTTTGCTTGAATTATGTAACATACTTTGTATGATCTACATCAATAAAGTAATACTAAATATTAATTTTATTCCATTTTTCGAGTATTTTTCAAGGAATCGGGAAAAAATTACAAATTATCGAGAGATTCAAACTAACGAGTATCAGATTATCGAGAGTCAACTGTATTTTAACACCTCGATGATTACGATATGTTTGTCAGTACGTGAAGTTGCAGCTTTATATAACTGTCAAACTGAAAGCGTGCTTGGCGTGTATTACGAAAAGTGTTTATTGTTTTTATTCCAAGGGTTTTGAAAATATATTATTTTTTAATTAAAGATTTTTTTATAACATGTCGGAAAGATGGCACGAAACTACATTTTATCGTATCATATACAGAAACTAGGTATAATATGAAATTTTTATTTTTTTTTAGTTTTGTATTTCAGAATTGTCTTTAATATAAATTGTTTTATAGACCATAGAATAGACGAAATTAGGGTTCGTGCACTAAAAAGCATAATCTCCAAACTGAATCATGGATTTTTGTACGACAATGATCTTGTACGAAGCAAGGAGCTACTTATAAAACTATTTGAATGGTTTACATTGAATCCTATTTTAGAACAGGAAACAGTTTTGAAGTTAATGAAAAGGATATTATTGGTTAGTATCTATCGCACTTAGTTTAGAACCTCACTGAAAAAACATATTAACAAATAAATAAAAACACTTGGAAATTCTGCACATATTATTAAATTGTTTCTCGACGATCATTTCGGACAATAAAAGATTAAAATAGAATGAGGTGGTCTCTTGGCCCAAGTGTACCACATCCTGAAAGGATTTTTGTTCTTTCTCTTTTTACTGGATCTGATCGGCAAATAATCGGGATCTTCATATGAGCTCTGGAAGAGTGGCTACTAAATTGTCCTGTGGAGCTATTCCATCGTCATCAATGTAGCGAAAGATGGCTGTTTTTCTGTAGGTTAGAGCCTCACATTCGAACACGATATGGGGAGCTATTTCAGCCTCCATTTCGCAAAATCTACATAGTGTTGATTCCTGTTGTATCCCCATTACATGTAGGTGTTTTGTCAGGAAAGCATGGCCGGTTAAAAGCCCAGTCACCTTTCTGAGTGTCGGCCTGTTGAGTAAGTCCTCAGCTATGAGGAAGGGCCTACAATCATTTTCTTCCCATGTTTCGGACAATAAGTCCATCCTCAGGAATATAAAACATATACAGTCGAACCTAAATACGCAAAGAGTTCAAGGGATCATGATCTCTTTTTCGCTTATGGAGGTTTTTCACTAAACTGAGTTTCTAGCTTATAGAGGTACAGGAGTGGTCATAATTCATAATTTTATTAGTTCCACTTCTCAGTAAGATAATTAAAAAGAGATATTTTAAATAATTTAAGTGAAGTTGCATTTTTAGAGGGCTATAAAAATACTGCAAATATATTGTAGTGATAAACATTGTATGTATTATTCAACATAGATAATTCGACATAGATGCTAAAAAAAGAAAACAAAAAATATTACACTACACTCAAAAAAAAATACGTTAATTGCTTCTGTGTTTCTGTTTTTACATTTTGTGTGTATTTTTCTAGTTCATAAATTTTATCAAATATTGTTTTATCAACAATCGTTGAGTATTCAAAAAACATTCTTAAATTTCGTGGAACTCTTAATACATTCAACTATCGCTTATCGTGGTACAGGCAAGCAGTAGTGTTAGTTAGTCCATGAGTGAAAAACGTCTTTCGCTTATAGAGACTTCTGTTTATAGAGGTTTTAGAGGACTACAAAGACGGTACCTGACAATTACTCTCACTTAGAGAGTTTTCTCGCTTACCCAGTTGTCAGGTTTGACTGTACTACCTGAGGATGGACTTATTGTTCGAAACAATCGTCGAGAAATACAGTGTAAACTCTATATAGCGACGCTGAAGGAACTGCGCATTTTCTGGTCTTATAGAGAGTTGTCGTTATATGGAGAGAACGAAAAATCAATATTGTTTTACTATTATAGTATTATTTAATAATAACGCATAAAATTTACAAACAAACATTATTATTAACACAAATAACAACGCTAATTGGATAAAATCTGTCGAGGTAAAAAAGGGCTAGACAATAAAGCTGCAGCTCATCAATTTCGGGAACTTAGAAAGTACCTACAAACAGCTTTATAAGTTGCCGAAATTACTTGCTTTATAATGACATATGGTCGTTATTTAGAGTGGGTGTGATGCTACATAGAGTGTATCATTGTATGGGCAACAAAATAAACCAACCAAAGTCGAGTAATTTCGACGTTTTAGGGAGTTTGACGTTAAATCGAGTGACGTTACATGGAGTTTACACTGTAGTTTAATAATAATTTTTATAGAATTTTCAAGTGTTTTTATTTATTTGTGACTATTAAACATGTTCTACCAAGTACCAAGTGCAGATTATAGAAAAGAGATATTATCATTTGATTGCAGTCTCAATCAGGCTCAACTTTAATAACGCATATTGGAGTTGCAACTCTTTTATCTGAATTGAACGAATTACGTAACTATGTCCAAAAAACACATACTTCATTACTCGATGAAATAATAATGCATATCCAGAATTACGAGGAGCATCCCTTGGTGCCTCCTTTAGAAACGGGCGACGTACCTTTGAGTTATCGGTCCGGTGTTACCATGTCTGATAAAATTTCGCCGCTGGTAGGAACAACTGCCACGCCGATTGATATATTTGTAAAAGACACAACACCTCATCTTCAAGAAGCAGGAGATCCTGCTAGAGGTAGTCCTAAAATGTCCAGTTCGTCGTCGTCGGCTAGCCCGCGACCTTATAATGTCATTGCTGTGGAACGTTGCTTGCCACATTCGCTCTTTGGCTGGCAGCCATTGATTGCTTCTGATCGACATGTACTTAAGGCTGTGGAATCATCGTTAACCGAACCAACTGATCCAGCAATATTATTGCATACTTGTAGCTTTATACATGATGTTTTGTTGCAAGATTTTCCGGCGGAAGTATTTTTACAAAGACCTGCTATAGTAAAGGTAATTTGAAAAAGTGGTTGTTTTTTAGATACAGGATATAATCGATAATCCGCTGCTCAGTAATCTGACACGTCCAGTAATCCGCTGTTTTTAAGTATGTAGAGGTCTAGAAAAATCGCTCTATAATCCGACATTTTTACGATTTTGCGCTCTGTAATCCGACACACGTGTTTACTTGACAAATATTTTTTTGTATTCCGGCGTTTCGTGGAAGCGTTCGCTCTGTACTCTGACAATAGACATTGGGAGGAGAAGACGTCACGTTGTTTGTGTTATAAATGTTCAAAATTAAAAATTGTTTAATTGTTAAATCCATTATGTATCATAAATTTGTATTATATAAAGTCGTTAGTGAGTTTAGGAACAAAAAAAAGGATCAAAGAACTCCTTTCTTTAATAGTTAAAGTTAGTCCTTGCTTACATCCGGTAATCCGACAGTTCCACTAATCCAACATACGCGAAAAATTCTGTTGTCAGATTAGTGAACGTGTCTTGTATTAAATTTGCTATTTCATTTTTAAGGAATTAAATTACGAGGTCCTTAATGGTCCTGTGAGCGCGACGATCCAGTAAGCGTCTGTAGGTAGTTTGAGCCCCCCTCTCCAACTTTTTCCTTTTATATTATTCTCTGTCGTTAGGCTGGAGCGCGCTAGAGCGCTTTGTAATGAACATCTGTATTGATATTCAACACTAGTGGTCGCGATGTCTGAAATTTTTTTTTAGCATTTGGGGGATCTAAAAACACATTTTCTGACAAATTCCGCCGAGTAGGAACTTTTCATCAAAAAATAAAAAAAAATTCACAAAAAGTGACTGTTCGGTGGAATTTGTCAGAAAATGTGTTTTATATGATATAATTGTAATAATCATACCCATAATTGTTGCATCTCCAATTTAGAATTTACTAAATATATAGGTACCTGATTTTTTTTAATCGTTTTTTGTGTTTGTTTTCAGCAATTTCATGTTTTATTAAATAGCAACCCATCGTCAAGAATTTGTACAGCTGTCGTTTCTTGCCTAATAAAATTAACTGAATCATTGCATGTCAGAGTGCAGTATTACACAGATCCCTCGACTCATAATTTGAAACAAGAGGTGAGAAAATTATCCTTTTAAATTAATTATTATATCCTCAAAACATTTTCTGCTTTCAGAGCTGTAGTTTTCTTAGATACAGTATAACCTTAATCAGTGGCGGATTTACAAATTTGCCGCCAGTAGGCTATTAAATTTTTGCCGCCCCTACTGACCTCTGAAATTAAATACCCTAGTTCGCAATCTCATGTCTTGTCATCCTTGCTGTCAATATAACACATTTCTCTTTAAAAATAGTATTTTGATAACATTTTAACACAGTTGGCAAAGAAAAAAAGATAGTTTTGCCGTAGATGAATCGTCCATGTAGTCGTTTGTCCCATTATTCCAAGCCAAACTGATCTGAATTGACTTTTAAGTAAATCTAAAGACGAACATCTAATGTCATTAAATGTTTTTGATATAATAAATATCAAGTTGCTTTGCCGACTGTGTTAAAACTCGTTTTCTCTATGTATATGTTTTTTTTTTTTATTTCTGTAAGACAAACATTTTTAGGCCGCCCCCTAAAATCTGCCGCCCTAGGCTTCAGCCTGCTGGTAAATCCGCCACTGACCTTAATAGAATGAGCCTCAATATAACAATTTCCTCGATTTAACAAATTTTTCGAAATCCCCTAGAACTGACCGTAAGAGTTAATGCAAAACATACCTTTAGATTACGAATATTTTTTGTCAAAAACCTTTTTATAACGAATTTTCAATCATTGCAGAATATAAATAGAAAGTATAAATTACCTCTATTTAACGATTTTTGTCAACTTATAACCTTTACATAACGTATCCTACCAATCAACCACACACAATTCCACAATAACAACAATTCATGTCTCGACAGGTTCAGATATGTTAAATTTATCGTAAGACAATCATTGTTGTTTGATGTAAAATAATATAAACACCACTGTTGGTCACTGTTAGAAAATTTAAAGTTGAAGCGACTCAGAAACGAAAAAGGTGTTCCTTAACCGTCGCAGACAAACGAAAAATCATTAAGTATGTAGACAAGAATCCTACAAAGAAAAAATTAGACATCGCTAAAGAGTTCGTAATTCCCGCAAGTACATTGGCCACAATTTTAAAGTTTAAAGACAAGTTTTCAGAAGAAAATGGGTTTTCTTACCTTGTTAAAACTAATCTTAGACCAATCTAACCTCTATATAACAGACTTCATCATAACGAATATTTTCTAATTCCCTTCAGCTTTGTTATATCGAGGTTGTACTGTATTAGGAGAACTTTTATCATGAAATGCACTTTTGCTACCGCCATTGTATTAAAGGATGCTAACCAGGTAAATAACATAAATTACTTGCAGAAATGTACATCGGTAACCCCTGATATCGAGCTTTTAAGCAATAGCGCAGTTTCTCAGCCAGCGTCGCCGTTGAGTCCTCATTTTTCTGCACGTTCCGGTGGAGGAGACAGCCACAACGATTACTATTTACAAGCAACGGCAAGCACTGAGAGATGCGAGAGCAACACCGACAGTGAGGATTCCGTCTTGTTGCAACTACAGCAGCTCTCTCTACCACAATATTGCATACAAACGCTTTATTACGCGTTTGTTCGACTTGCTATGAAAAATAACAACTTGAAAAACAGTTCTGCGCGCAGTCCTAATGTCCAGGTTAGTGTTTTTGATAATTTTTATTGAATTCGGATATAGTATGTACAGTAAGACCCCACTTAACGCGAGAGATCTGTTAAAATCGGTAGCAATTGTAAGAGTAATTTTAATTAATGCAGGACATGATAATCCGCTGTTCAGTAATCTGACACGTCCAGTAATCCGCTGTTTTTAAGTATGTAGAGGTCTAAAAAAAATCGCTCTATAATTCGACATTTTTGCGATATTGCGCTCTGTAATCCGATACACGTGTTTACGTGACAAATATTTCTCTATAGTTCGACATTTCGTGGAGTCGTTCGCTCTGTAGTCTGACAATAGACATTGGAAGGAGAAGACGTCACATTGTTTGTGTTAGAAAAGTTCGAAATTAAAAATTGTATTATTGTTAAAACTCGTTATTGACTTTAAGAACAACAAAAAAGTTAAAAGAACTCTTTTTAATTGTTAAAGTTCTAGTCTGTGCTTTCATCGGGTAACCCAACATTTCCACTAATTGTTGGATTATAGTCCAGCAGCCACCGCCTGTTTTTTTTAAGTGATTAATAACAGGCTGAATCTTCGTGAGTTCGTTCGGTTCGACGAGACGCCCAAGTTTTTCCTCTGTTCAAATTCTCAAAGAGGTAGGTAATGAACTGCGCAGATGTAAAACATGTCAATTTGGTAGGGTGTCGAAATTGTCTGACTAACAGTAAATTTTTCATTGAAATTTTAAGATAATATGATAATAAACTCGGGAAAACAATTGTCCTACAAAATCGATGGTTTGAGTTGGAGCGTCCTCCACGCCGAATATGTCGAAATAACGAGGTCATAAAAATTATTAATAACCAGCTGATTTTTTGTATGCAGCTTACTAAATATTAGTATAATTGAATGGCCACAAAGTCCTACAAATGTAGTGGTAGGTTTTCCTAGTCCTACGCTTGGTAAAATTGTGTTCTACACTTTATTCCCGATAGGACAAAATCAAACCTAGGTTGTTATTAATGAAAAAAGTGTTACCGTGGAATCGACACCTTCCAAGCATAGGACTAGGAAAACCTACCACTACATTTACTGTTAGACAATTTCGACACCCGACCAAATCGACATGTTTTACATCTGCGCAGTTCATTACCTACCTCTTTGAGAATTTGGACAGAGGAAAAACTTGGGCGTCTTGTCGAACCGAACGAACTCACGAAGATTCAGCCTGTTATTAATCACTTAAAAAAACAGGCGGTGGCTGCTGGACTATTAGTGAACGTGTCCTGTATATAAAAAAAAAATATTTTTTCAATAATATAAAAGATGTATTATAAATAATTTCCTGCGCTATACGGAACAGCGCTAAACTAAATCATCTTATAACGTAGATAAATATAATAGGCATAAGTGAAACAGAACCGGAAATAAGAAAATTTGTTAGTTTTTTTTTGTTTATTTTTATAACATTTATTGTTAAATACTTTTCTATCACATTAATTATAGATTTATTAATTGCTAATATCGATTTTTATTCATGAAACATTTATGAAAATCAAAGTTTGATTAAGAAGTTATGTTTGTGATGAGGAAGATTCCTTATTTGACATATTTTGTTTCTTGTGAAGAATTCATCTAATGTCGTTTGCCCTTTCTGTTTTGTTCAGCAAGCTGTTGTCGATAGCAAGATATGGCATCAATTACACTTCGTTTTGCCTTTGAACTTCTGTCAACATTTGAATCATTTTGTATAAACTGATCTATAATTTGCGTTATAGTGGTTAAACTTTTTTTTGAGAAACCGCGTAATACTGAATCAACGTTACGCGAGGTCTTACTGCACTTTAACATTATTCGATTTAATTGTTTTGTTGTAGAATTGTGTAAATTCCCTTCTCAATCTGCTATTTGAACTGATCAGACTGACATTAATTTGCGTTAGACCAGACGTGTGGCAGCACAGGTCGGAACCAACAATAAGAGAGATTGTACATCAGCTAACATTATTACTAACAAAATTAGGAGATGTTCTTCATCATTCAAGGTATTTTATTTACACACTAAATATTAACCAAACAATGACGCCTTTTGACAGCGCCTGATAATGTGTATGAGTGAGTGACGTCGTGCACTCTGATTGGTGTTCGTTGTCACGTGACTTGAGAGGGATTTAATTACGTTTTATTTATTAAATATTAATTAAATTTCTGAAAAATAAGGAAAAATATTGTGTTTTTTAGTATTTCTATCATAGAAACTACCACTTAAGGTAGTTGTCGTGGTTATGGCACATCGTCAGAAAATTCTTAATTTTTGTATACTTATTAAGGACGTGATAATACAATTACCCTGAAAATTTGAAGTCGATCGACCGTATATAATCCGAAATAAATTCAAATACAAATTGGATAATTACCATTGATTGTATACGATCTCTGTAGTTCTGAACCAGTTTCTTATTTATAAAAAAAGAACTAACTGTCAGAAACTTTCCAAAAACTGACAGTCTTTCAATGCATTTGTTATGAGTTTAAAAAAAATATGAAACATTTTTGGACCGTCTAATTAATTATTTATAAATAACGGTTTAAAGTTCAACAATTTATAGAAAAGTATACATGCATATGAATACTGTATGGGTTACGTTTCCACGGGTACAGTCTTGCGCACAAATTATGAATCACTTAGCTACAAGCTAGTATACTTTTGTGGCGCGTATAATCTATAACTTTTTGACAATATTGTACCACGACAACTACCTTAACGTTAAAATTATGTTTTTATTTGAATACAGTCAACATCCCTATTTGTAATAAAAATACCGTTAACACTCAGTTTTTATTATTAAGTTTTTGATGCAAAATATATCCTTTTTAGGGTTCCGACCCTCAAAAGGAAAAAAACGGAATCCTTATAGGATCACTCGCATGTCTGTCCGTCCGTCTGTCACAATCAATTTGCTTCGAAACTACCGGATTGGTTGAGTTGAAATTTGGTACATATATGTAATAGTAGGGGAGCCCAGCGTGCTAAATGTGTTTTTTCTCCCACCCTTTGAAGACCTAAGGAATCGTGAAGATTACATATTAAAAAGAAAAAAAGTTTATATGATGTATATCCTTTCAGTGGTGGGGGGAGCGTGTATGAATTTTCAAAAATGTAAAAAAAAGTAGTCAGGCAAAAATTCTCGAGCGCGTCAGAGTTTGATTGTGTATACGACCTACGAACTTCTGACCACACAGAGATAATAATCTGTCAGATTGGTAGTGGGAGGTGGCCATACAAAGAGGTGAAAATTAGAAAAAAAAAATTTTTACTCGAGCTTGTCAGAAATTCAAGAGAGATGTTAAGTAAACCCTAAAAAATGTCCTATTATAAAGACTGACGATTTGAACGTGACTGAAATATACAGCCGATTTTTTAAAACAACAAAAAAAAGCCGTGACCTTGAAATACTCGAGCGCATCAGATTTTTATACAGACGGTTTAGCTTGATGCACTGTTCATGCTGACTCATATTCTGACAATTTGGTGAAGGGATTTTTTAAATCTGACAATTGAAAAGAGAGTAGTGTGTAGTAGTGCGAGAAAGTAAGACATAGAGAAAGAGTGAGAAAGGAAGAGTAGCGTGGAGCGGGAAATACGTAGTTCTCTGTACTTGTAAACACTACACTCTATTAATAATTTTAGATAGTTCGGCTTAAGAAAATCGGCAGATTATGTTATTCCTATAATTTTTAAATATTTTTCTTTCAAATGAAAAAAAAAAAACCACGCTCGAACATTTCGAGGTTATGATTTTTTTTTGCAACTTTGCGACTCGCTTATTTTTTTATGTCACGTTTAAATCGTCAGATTATTATAGAGATTTTATTTTTTGCATGTAATTAACTTATTTTGTTTAAATCTGATGCGCTCGAGTTTTTTTATAGATCGATTTTTTTTTACTAATCTGATCAACTGCCCTAGACGCACACCCCTATATTAAGGGTTCATATGTGGTGGAAGTACATAACATGGTACAAGGTTTCTTTTCTCATATAAAACTGTCGGGCTCGAGTTACTTCCAAAATCCCCGCTTGGGCTCCCCTACTATAAGTCGGTGACCCAAAGACGGACGTGTGATGTAAATAAATGAATTTTGAACATGGGGGTCATTTTTGTGAGGCAAATTAGGAAATTAAAAAAAAAAAGTTTTGCAAACTGTACCGTGTGACATATCAAATGAAAGGGCTTGTAGTAAGGGTGTCAAATATATTTTTTAACTTTTGTAGACTATTAATGCAGACTTCCGAAATCCGGCCGGTAACAAGAGCAAATCACTTGAATTTATTAGTACTTACTAAATCTCTTCTTTCATCTATTGTGCCATTGCAAGATTCGGATGCGATATTACCGAGGCATCTTAAAGAGGCTTTAGCTTCCTGCTTGCTAGATGCATCTTTAGCTAGCTTGTATCCTCAAGTACATGATGATTTGTGTGCTTATGTTAAGGTAAAAATCCGAAAGCTGTTAGACATTTTTGGGTAGGTATTTGAGGCACTGTGAAAATTTGTACAATACCTCTTTAGCAATATCCGAATACAACCGAGCTGTGTAGAGTAGTGGTGACAGCACTAGACCAGCATTCGGGAGGTACCGGGTTCGAATCCCGGCGGGGGCAGATGTGGCTAGGACTTTTTCCTACTGCCTCTCGCCGAGAAACGGTAATTCCTGTACCGGCCATCTTGATTGAGGTTTTCCATGGTTTCCCTCAATTAATTCCAGATAAATATCGAGATGGTTCCTTATTTGAGGCCATGGTCGATTACCTATCAAACTCCTAGTTCAAAAATTACCTACCTTATCCTAATTCCCTGTAATTCCTTCATTCGCCCATTGCTATTACATAATAACAATCAAAGAAAGCATAGTTACTTCTTACCACAACAGATTTATTCATTGAATGTACATTTCGAGAGCAAAGCTCCCATCTTCAGCAAACACTACACTAAATATTTAGTGTAGTGTTTGCTGAAGATGGGAGCTTTGCTCTCGAAATGTACATTCAATGAATAAATCTGTTGTGGTAAGAAGTAACTATGCTTTCTTTGATTGTTATTGTTTCAACCACAGTGCTCATAATATATATATATGCTATTACATAAGTTGAAGTTGTAAAAAATGTAGAAAATAACGGGAAGTGGTAGATGAAAAAATAGTAATGGTGCGAATGGCGTCTGTTATGACTTAAAGTCGAGAAATGAACGTTAAACGCATTATTATTATTATTATTAATATCCGAATACAAAAACACAAACCTGGCTGAAGGATAGCAGAGCTCTACCGACACTCAAATTTTTAATCACCTGGCAGGTAGAATATCCCCCTGAAACGACCTGTTTTTTTAAATATATCTATTTTTAGTTACCAATATTATTCTGTTTAAGTTTCAACGTGCCTCAAATACATTTTTTAAATTTTTCAAAAACATTATTTTGCAAACACCTGTGTAAGTTTTAGATCCGATTAAGAAATCAGGCGTTTTTATTTTTCAGTTCCTTAAATACTAAATTTCAACGTATTCAAATTTCACAATGCCTAAAGGACTTTTTATTACGAAACATTTTTTTGCTAATTTAAAAATTCGAGGGTCGCTACCCTTCAGCCAAGTCTGTTTTTGTATTCGGATATTACTAAAAAGATATTGTACAAATTTTCATAGCGCCTCAAACACCTACCCAAAAATGTGTAACAGCTCTCCTACTATAAACTCATTTATGTGCCAAAATGGCGATTTTAGATCACAAAAGTGTTTTTTTTTGTAGGAGTTTAGAGGTCATTTAGAAGCTGATTCACTTTTGAAATATAAAGATACAAAAAACATATGCAAATCAATGTCTTCTGCTGTAGAAATTCTACGCAGTTCTTCTAAACATGTAACTCCTGACATATTCCGAGTTTTTTCCGAGTCTCTTCCAAGTTTAGAATTTCATCGTAATTTTAATTATATAAAAATGTTTGTAGAAATATGCATAAATAAGTTACCAAAGTGGAAACTAGACGAAGAACGTTTAAACTTAGTTGAAGGTAAGTGATTAAATAAAATTTTAAAATATTGTCAACGTTTTATTGCTTATAAGCACAATTTGCTACTTTTTATTTTTTAATCACATCGACATTTTGAAGATTATATTTTTCTTTATTGGGAAACTGAGCATTTAAATACGCTATCTGGTGGGTTAAATGGGAACTAGCGATTGTAGGATAAACTACCATTTTGATTACCGCGATCTCAATGACAACAGCATTTAAAAATAAGTTTTGATTTTTGTTTAAAAGGAAATTTGCCATAAAACGACTAAATATTGAAATTACATTAAAAAACAACACTTGTGCGTATATAAATATATTCATTTGGCAGTTGTTGGCAGTGGTTAAGGGCATTTGGCAGTTGTTGGCAGTGGTTAGGGGCATTTGGCAATCATTGGCAATGATTTGAAGGCATTTAGCAATCATTTGCAGTGGTTTGAGGGCATTTGGCAATCATTGGCAGTGGTTTGAGGGCATTTGGCAAACATTGACAGTGCTTTGAAGGCATTTGGCAATCATTGGAAGGGCTTTGAGGGCATTTGGCAATCATTAGCAATGGTTTGAAGACATTTGGCAGTCATAGGCAGTGGTTTGAGGGCATTTGGTAATCATTGGGAATGCTTCGGGGATATTTTGCAAACATTGGCAGTAGTTTGAGGACATTTGGCAATAATTGGCAGTAGTTTGAGGGTATTTGGCAATCATTGGCAATGATTTGAAGGTATTTGGCAGTCATTGGCAATGGTTTGAGGGTATTTGGCAGTGCTTCCGCGGCATTTGGCATATATTGGCAGTGCTTTGAGGTCATTTGGCAATCATTGGCGGTGCTTTGCTGCCCAATGAGCACACCATGTAATATTTACACCATGAATGGAATAATTTCAGATATATTGTTGAGTTTGCTATCTCACAACGACGTTGAAATCAAATCGGCTACTTATTCGGCATGCCACGTGTATGTCGTAGGTGTGCTAGGCGCTGATCAAGTGACCCAAACAGGACCAAGTCGCCCGGCCGAATGTCTTACTTTTCTGTGGCGTTCGTCGGTGATTACTGAAATTATCTGTCATGGCTTGAGTAGCGATAATACCCAGGTAATTGCGAACCAAAAAGTCTCATTTATATTATTTAGTATGTAACGCCATGAAAAATCAAACTATTTGTTTTTAACACGCTTTTCTTAGCTTCACCTATATGTTTGTTTGTAAAGGAATCTTTGAACGTGGAATTCCCCACTTCAAAACGTCACATTAAACTGAAATTTTGCACACCTATTGAGGACCGATGACAATACAATAATTTAATATATTTGTCCCATTATCCTGACCAGAACCTTCAGGATAAAAAAAATAAAATCTTTGAACATATGTTTTGAATGGAATCTTTGAACGTGAAAATCAGCCACTTCAAAACGTCAGATTAAACTGGAACTTTGCACACTTATCAAGGACCGACGACAATACAATAATTTAATAAGTTTGTCCCATTATCCTGACCAGGAACATCAGGATAAAAAAATAAGACTAAAAAATAAATAATAGTTTAAAAAAACTAAAAAAAACACGCGCTAATTGCAAACCGAACTAAGAAGAAAATAAAAAAAAATATTTTAAAAAAGTGTGGGGTGCTTATTACTATTTTTATACTAACTCTACTTTTACAAATAGCTACCAATGAAATATTTATACCAGTTGATATCAAGCACCCCATGCTTCTTTCCAATAAAAAAACATTTTTAATATGAATTGTCTGTAGTATATCAACATCATAACTTCACATTATGTCCGAAAATTGTTCTGATATCTGAAAATAGAGCATATAATATTTAATATTTTCCTTTGTGAATTTACATGAAATATGTATTTTGAGTTCCTACCGTTTGTACGTCAAATTACAGAAATTATTTTGTACTTCAATTAGTAACATTAAACGTCTGATTCAACTTTATATGTTCATCCTTGTCTTACTATTTTGCGAATCAAAATGCAACACACTATAAACTTCTGTCCTTGTCAGTTTCATGTAACTTAGGAGACAAACTAACATCCCCTTTATTTGTTTCATTTTACTTCCCCTCGATTTCTTACTTTTTTCTCATTTTTTGTTATAGATACAGCGTTATGCAGAAGATATGATAATATTGATCTTGAAGGCTAAAGTATTAGTCAGTGAGCAAGTATGGCAACAAATGTTGTCTGCAGTTATACCGGCTTTGCCCTTATTGCACTGCTATGCGAACAAAACAAGTGTTCTTGGCAGAGCAATAACAAAAATGCTAGATCCAGATGTCGCGAATTCCCTTTCCCTCCCCGCAATTGAGGTAAAGTCGTTCAAATAATTAATTTTGAAATTGAATAATTTATTACAAAAATTCATAAAAATATCTAAGAGTGAAAAGCAGAAGCGTAGCGTGCCTTGGCGGGGCCCCGTATAAAAATTTGTTTGGGGGCCCTTCCCCCGTTGAAGTAAATGACTTAAACGGGGAAATCCCGCAGCCCGCGTTAACCGATGTAGGGTGTTGCCAACTTTTGAATGCACGCTTTACGTGGGAAAAAAAGAAATTGCTTTTTTTGACTTCTGTCATTTCTGAAATAAAAAAAAAATTGGGAAGTTTTTATTAATTTTTGCTTACGCACATTGGGGGCCCCCGTGGCCCGGGGGCCCCGTATAATTGATACGGCGGTAGCTACGCCCCTGGTGATAAGAACAGTATGATAAAAAAGTTATATTTTTCTTAAAACTTTAACTCCATGTAGCTCAAAAATCAAGAGTTTTAGGACATATATCTTAAAATTACCCAATGATTCACACCCTTAAATATCGGCACTCAGTTAATAAACATGCAAAGTTAATAATTGTTACAACTTCAATTTTAATATTTAAGGTTCTAAAAGGAAATTTGCGTTTACTTTTTGCAATCGATTCGTTAGCTCGAAACGAAGCGATATCTCGTTTGACATGGCTAATAGCGACTGAAGAACGTAGTAATGAAAAGTTACCGCATTTGAAATCATTGCAAGGCTTGATTCTTAATACAGTATGCTTCTTAGAAAATCCAGTCGATCTTACAAAAGTCAAGCCATTACAAGCTTTCTACCAGGTACAAAAAATTTTTTTGAAGAAAAACTTCTTTAGGCGCAATATGAGAAGTAACTCAGATCTTTTCTACCGGAATTAACGTTCAGTTTATGCAAAGGAGCATCGACATATTGATAAGCTAGAAATTTTATAAGGTAATTGTTGAAGCTTTTAGTCAATAGATGGCTGCACAGTGGTAAAATTTCTAGCTTACCGACATAAATTGTGCCAATTGTCATTTATTCATTTTGTCACGTGCACTATTTAAACTTGAATTTAATTTAGCAAATAAAAATAAATAAGCTGGTTATATTTGCGCAGTATATATGCTTGTGTAACCTAAAACATATTTTAAAGTGATCACTGCTTTAGTGAATGAATATTCTTTAATCTATTTATAAATTAGGTTACATTCTAATGTAACACACAATAGAATGTAAACTAATTTATAAGTAGATTAAAGAAAATCCGTTCAATAAAGCAGCGATTGTTTTAAAGTACGTTTTAGGTTAGCATATATATTGCGCAAGTATAACTGGCTTATTTATTTTGATTTTAGTTCAATTGAAAAATATGCCACTAAAGTAGTTTTACTTCAATCATGCATAAAGGCTATACGCAAAAGTTTTTGTAATTATACTTTACTGAGAAAGTATAGTTTACAATAAATAAAATTTTAGGTGGGAAGTTTATGTCAAGTCATCGATCTGCTTTCATCGTTTGGAATCGAGCCAAATATACGTAAATCCGCAATAACTCAAATAAACGTTATGCTTGAAGATCATATTTTACATAAAACGTTTCTTGAACAAGACGGTCTGAAACTCATAATGAACGTTTATCAAAATGCGCTTATAGAAAAGGAATTTCAAAATTATCCAGACAATGCGATGCCGATTGTGAATATTTTAAAAAACCTTTGTTTGCACAACCCTGGCGTGAGACAAGAACTTAGTCTAAGGATCGATGTGTATTTTTTAATTTTGAGAAGTATGACGTTTAAAAATATTAAAACCCCAGTTAGTGTGACGTCACAAAACTCAAAAGTTCCCAGAAAGTTTACCGGGAGTTTTGCGAATTGGTGATTTTATAGATTTCGATGTGCTCTTTCCGAATTTCTACTCTTGCCACCTTGTATTTTTGCTGCTCGCGCCGCCATATTGGAAAAATGGCGTCTATAAACAGTTTTTTGACAATATTTCCTTTCCGGCTCATTTTACGATAAAAACAGTTATATAATAAATTAAACTAGAGAACATTTCCTATAATTTATGTAATAACCTTTTTTTTTGTAAAATGAATAGTTTTAGCGTGGTGTCGCAAAGTCTACTCTAACGCTCTAACATGCATTTTGGCCAAAAAACTCATTTATAGAAATTCGGAAAGAGCGCATCGAAATCTATAAAATCACCAAGTGACCTATCACCTTAACTGACGTCCTGTGCAAATGCAATACTATAAATTGACTTTTTTTCTTTTTTGTCCTTGGTAATTAATATAAAAATGATTTGTGGGGAAAAAGGACTTTTTAAGTAAACACTTATTTGTTATTTATAAGTGTTTACTTAAAAAGTCCTTTTTCCCGACAAATCATTTTTATAAAAAGTCCCAAGAAAGGGACGAAACGTTGCTATAAATAACAAATAAGTGTTTACTTAAAAAGTCCTTTTTCCCGACAAATCATTTTTACAATACTATAAAGTTTAAATTAAATTTAATATATCGCAATGTCGTTTCTTTGTCAGCTTTGTTTCTATTCAGCGGCAATGACCAATTGCGTGCCAATGCAGCCCAGTTGTTGACTTTACTATTGTTCAGTGATTTCACGCTGACCTTGCAGTCGGCCGGCACTCATCAAGTCTCGATACCGGCCCTCGTCACGGACAAGTTGCAGTTGCCGTTTGTTTGCCGCACGCATTGGCGCAGTAGTCGCCACACTAAACCAAGCTTAGCACGTAAGTACATAAAATAAAAATGATATACATTAGAAACATGTATTAAGGTAGTTGTCGTGGTACAATATTGTCAAAAAGTTATAGATTATACGCGCCCCAAAAGTATACTAGCTTGTAGCTAAGTGATCCATAATTTGTACGCAAGACTGTACCCGTGGAAACGTAACCCATACAGTATTCATATGCATGTATACTTTTCTATAAATTGTTGAACTTTAAACCGTTATTTATAAATAATTAGACGGTCAAAAATTTTTTCTTATTTTTTTTAAATTCATAACAAATGCATTGAAAGACTGTCAGTTTTTGGAAAGTTTCTGACAGTTAGTTCTTTTTTTATAAATAAGAAACTGGTTCAGAACTACAGAGATCGTATACAATCAATGGTAATTATCCAATTTTTAATTGAATTTATGTCGGATTATATACGGTCGATCGACTTCAAATTTTCAGGGTAATTGTGTTATCATGTCCTTAATAAGTATACAAAAATTAAGAATTTTCTGACGGTGTGCCTTAACCACGACAACTACCTTAAGGAGGCTACCCCTTGTGACAGCCGGTTTTTTTAGGCATTTTTTAGGAATTTTTTTTACGACAAATAAAAAAATAGAACTTTGAGTTATTTACTATTTGTTTATTAGTATTTCGAGAGTACACATATAAATTTTCAGCTAGAAATCTTCTCTGGATCGTGAGTTGTACCAGTCTGAAGACACCCGCCTCGAAAAAAAGTGTGCTCATGGTTTCCATGATTTCGGCTGATTGGGTTATCTGAAATTAAAATGACCAACGGCATTTTAATCTGTAATGCACCGTGTGAACTAGAATCATTTGAAAATTTTGAAAATTGAGTTTTTGACAAACTAAAAAAAAAGTTTCAAATTTTTAGATTTTTTTTTTTCATTATCTCGTTACGAAAAAAATAGAAATACTTGGAATTTATTAATGATTCTAGTTCACACGGTGACTCTATATGTGCTGAGTCTACCCTACAAAATTCAAGTGAATCGGTCAAACCGTTCTTGAGATATCTTGGAGACAAGCTCGAAAAACACAGTTTTGAGAAAAACGCGTTTCAAGTTTCAAGTACGGTCTATGAAAATCTTTCCTTACCATCAATCTGCGATATCTGGTTTGAAATAACAACTCATCATCGAAATCTCCTTCTATACATGTATATATGAATGTACATTTGTATTGAAGGATCTCAGGCACCAAAACGAGACGTCACAATATGCCTAGTACCCCACGACGCAACTCAGCGCTCCGAACACCTGCCCTTTCTAACGACTGTATCTTTACGACTTCGAATTTGAAAAAATCACTTCACCAGCATATTCTATACATATTAGGGAATCAGTTTATACCAAAAAAATTCGATTCTTTGAATCCATCACAAGGGGTGACCCCCTTAAACATTTCGAAGGAAAGAGGAGGACAAAAACGTCTTCGACAACATATAGAATGCTGTGATTTGTTTACAGAAATATTATCGACCGACGATAGTTCAATGTCGATATTGCGGCTTCACTGGAATTCTGAGTGGCATGGCGGTCTCTCTGAACTGGTTGCGTGGACCCAAATTCCGTGTCCGGCTTCACTTACTCCTGAAAAACTAGCTGAATTCAGTGGCGACTTGAGACTCACCAAATCGGATTTGGCTAATCTGAAATATTCATCTCTAGAGTATTGTTGTAAACAGTTTTTGTTCGATATACAAAATGCGTCAAGCCACGACTGCGTCTATGAGTCTATCAAGGGTTTAACGTCGTAAGTTTTATATTAATTATGTTTGTGAGAATTGTGTCACGACACTAACAAAGTATTTAATTTGGCAGGTATTTATTATTAAAAATATCAACAGAAGAGACAGAACAAAGCAAATCAGAAACAAGCATACTCGATTTACCCTGGGAATCGTCCATCAGTAGATTTTTGTCTTCGCCTCCGACGAGCACAGCTGATGCAGAACTATTAACCGCCATTTTGAGATTTTTGCAATTGTTTATTAAACATTTCCAAATTACTGGTATGACTGAATTTGAAATATAGGCATAGTAGCCGTACTCATCTGTCAGTATTTTAATTGCGCAGACGAGCTGCGCTGGTTGTGTTAGCATGCAAAGCGATCAGCCACGCCCATACTGTTTTCTTATTGGTGGTACCTACATACCAGTGGTGTAGCTATGTAACCAAGAGCCCTGTTGCAAAAATAAAATTGGAGCCCTATTTTCAGTATTAAATGAAAAGTATTAATAATAAAGATGAAGTCCTGGGAGTCGACATTTTGTTCGGAAATTTCTCCTTTCTAGGAATCGTATTTTTAATTTCATTAGCATTAATAATTTTCCAGTTATAGTATAGATTTTTTTTTACTAATTGTGTTTACAATTGTTTAATATGTTCTATTTTATGTCTAATTTATAATCCCGTGGCCCTGCTACAATACACGTTTGAGATTATCTCAAGGTCAATGAAAGCCCTGACTAAAGATCAAAGGGCCGACATTGGAGTGCACCTACTCTATGTATTCTACATACTCTGGTATAGGATGAATAATTTCTATTGTTTTGTTTATATTTTATGTGTTTGCAGATAAGAAATGTTGGATTATGAATTTAATCCAAAGTCCAGATCATTTTTTACCAAGACTTCTTGAGCCGTCAGAAGAAATGAGCGATGAAATTCAAACGTTAAGCTGTTGTCTGTTGTCATTAATAACAACGTGTGCTTCGTTTGAACAAGTTTTCATGAATATTGAAACGACTGAACTCAAAGGAGACTCGAAACATAAAAAAAAGAAAACTCAGAACTCATGGATTTACATAATTAGCGCAATAACAAATAATTTGAAACTCAATGACACTCAACATTTTTACAATTTGCGTACGTATTTTGATGATTTTCATCAATTTTTAAACATGTTTTTATTGTAAAATAATGATCACTAAGCGATATGTTTCTAATAATCAAATAGGAAAAGATAAATTGCATGTAACAACCACTCATTATAATTTTTGAACAGTTTTAACACCAATTGAAAAACTCGCAACTCCAAGCCCTGCCGACATTATAGTGTATTTGCTTATACAGGCATTTTGACTTTAGACAAAATAGAAAATTTAACCCCTCAATACCGCCCTTAAAACAATATGTTTTTCTTAATTTCAATATTTTTATCAATCCAACATCTGCACTAAATTAAAACATATCCCTCTGTAAGTAAATCCTTCTCCGCAAACTAGCGTTTGTAAGGCTGCCTCCGTTAGGTCGATATTTTTAAAATTTTAACAGCACATATTAATCTTTACTAAAATGTTAAATTTCAATTTTGCAACGATCCTGAGAAGTTTTTCGGTATTTTTGGGCTCAAACGCCTTACAATCCCTAAAGATCACCCTTAGAATGCCCCAATCGGGCCCATTTTAAATAGGCTTCGTGCGGTGATGAATTCCAACTTGTGTACCAAATTTCGTTTAAATCGGTTAACTCTGTTGAGAACTATACCGCGAACACACAACACACACACATATATAATTCGATATCTTGGCGGTCGGTGCCATTATTTGTTAGTTTTATGTCTATAGTGTGTAGTGTGAAATGCACAGTCTCTTTTTTTATTACAGCTTATTTAGACAGTATTTTGAATTGTCTTGTTCACATTACTGCTTCGTTTGGTTGGAGCAGCATAAAACATTTAAATCGCGCAGACATGAAGAAGATGGAGTCCGATCTAACGAGGGTTTTAATTGAGTTGGTTAGCGCGTTTCATTGTGGGAAAGGACCAGCTGCTTCAACATCATTTATGGGCCTTAGTATAACTCGAAACGCTGTCCTCACTATGAACCATATTTTGTGCGAGATGCAGACATCGGGTGATAAGGTAAGTAGAATTTCACCAGAAATTTTTGTTGACTATTTTTAGGAAAGTGTTTTAAATTGTCCATAAGTACCTAATATAGTCACAAATAATTATAAATATTTTAGAGGAATAAGGATCAATGAATTTTAAGATAAATTATTTTTCACAACGTTTCGTATTTAATTAATACTTCATCAGGTGATCTAAATTAAATATCTTAACAATTAGATTTAATTTAGTTATCCTGTTATATTATTTTGAAGTTATCATAACAAATTAAATTATTTAGTAATTAAGTATACTACAAATTATGCAAAAAAAAATACTAATATTTAGTAAGCTGCATACAAAAAATCAGCTGGTTATTAATAATTTTTATGACCTCGTTATTTCGACATATTCGGCGTGGAGGACGCTCCAACTCAAACCATCGATTTTATAGGACAATTGTTTTTCCGAGTTTATTATCATATTGTCTTAAAATTTCAATGAAAAATTTACTGTTAGTCAGACAATTTCGACACCCTACCAAATCGACATGTTTTACATCTGCGCAGTTCATTACATACCTCTTTGAGAATTTGGATAGAGGAAAAACTTAGGCGTCTCGTCGAACCGAACGAACTCACGAAGATTCAGCCTGTTATTAATCATTTAAAAAACAGGCGGTGGCTGCTGGACTAATTGTGTTTTTTAGTATTTCTATGACAGAAACCACCACTTAACGTTAAAATTATGTTTTTATTTGAATAGTCAACATCGTATATTAATTAACTATTGATTTAAGGGATGGGAATCATACTGGCTATGTGCAAGCAATGAATCGAATTCCCTACAGTGGTTGGTCAGCCTGTGGAATAGCAGAGATGTTGTGTTGCGAGCGGCTACATTTCAACTGTTGGCCAACCTGGCTTCGTCACACAGAGGCGCGGCTGAATTAGTTCTCGGTCTGAAACAGTTGAATCACAACGGCGGAATGTGGGCCGCAACTTTGACGACCGTTCTCGACCACTGCGAAGCGAGTATCGTCCGCGAACAAGCCGCAATGCTGTTGACTAATCTAAGCAGTCACGTGATTGCCGTTTCGGAAAATAGACCGTCCCTAGCGCTGTGCCACGCGCCAACTTTTACCGATCGGGTAAGTTTGTGTAGAGACAAGCATCAGAAATCAGTGTTTTACTTTCATATTTTGAAATTTGGGACATAAGCATTCAAGATATGAAAGTGATCACTTATTTAGAGTCGGTATATACAAGGTGTCTCAATCGACGTTGGCTAACATGGGTAACTTTGTTATTAGTGGAGATAGAAAGTCGGTTAAATGGGCAAAGTAGTGCAGAAAATTGGGCTCATTAACGTTCCGTCGAAAAAACAATTGAATTTTGATACCCTATCAATTTATTCAGAAAATAGTGAAAATTGCCATTTATGAAAACTGGCCATAACTTTTTTATTTATGAAGATATTTGAAAATTTCATTAACCATTCTTTGATAACTTTTTAGGCTGTTTTCAGTGGCGTAGGTTTATTTTTTTTATTTCCACTACATGAGATATTGACATGAACTTTGGTTTTTCTTATGGACGGCATTTTTGATTTTCAGATATTCGAATTCTGCTTATTTTTCTGAATAATTTGATATAGCATATCCTATATCTAAACCAATCAGAAGCTACAAAATTGACCAAAATAGCTTTTTGACGTTATCCATACCGATCGAAGTCTACCTTGTAAAACAAAATTTGTTGAAACAAATACATATCGACAGGTTAACAATCTGTCGAGCGATCGCTACAGTTTTGCTAATTCATTTTGTTTGATTTACTAACAAAGTTATCCATGTTAGCCAACGTCGGTTGAGCAAATCAAGACCAAGACTAAGACTTGGTGTTGCTTATTCAGTCTTGGATAATTTGTTAACGGTAGTTTTGATTTACTTTTCAGGCCGATTTAGATTCAGTCGACGCAATTGCAGTTTTACTCAATTCACGCAATTTTTACACTGAAGTAAATGTGTTATTGTCATGTCTTTACCTCGATAGCTCAGTCAATAGATCCTCGACTGCAGAATTAGCTAACTGGAAAGTCGAAACAAATTCAGGTAAAACAATCCGTCCAGGATCGAATTTGAAACCAAACGAATACGTATTGGTTTATACGAAAAAAGTCAAATCGTCCCGTTCGACGGAGTCTTCAAGATCAACCGAAGATTCGTTGGGTGATTTGGGTTTACAAGTGATTACTTCACCGAGTTTAATCAAAGCTACTGCCAAATTTATAACAAATTTGTTAGTACTAGCGCCTCAGCAGACTGTTGTTGAACTAAATGAATATGGCGTTGTACAAAACATTTTTAGGTATGTTTGTCAAACATTATGAAGTATGGCTGAAATAACGAGACTAATGCTATTGCTGAAAAACTGCGCATGCGCCAATGTTATACGACCATCAGCTGTGTAGAAGAAGAATTAAAAGTAGGAGCCAAACCGGTAGGCACTGCGACCTCTAAGGTCTATTGTGCTCCCCTAATGATTTGTTTTTGCAAAATAATTAATTATAACAATTATACATTTATTCAGTATATGCAGCAATGCTGCCATCTGACGGTTCTAACTTTGAAACAACGTCAACATGATTGACGGTCGGTAAATTTTTTTTGTTTAATTTTTAATCAAAATTCACATATAAATACTTTTCGTATGGCGGTGCTTCAGCTCAACGTTTTCGATACTTGCGCCTCTATATGACAGTTTTAGAAAAATATTTTCTTGAACCGTCACTGAGCTTCGTAATGTAATACAACAAAAAGAAGAAAGTTATAAAGAGTGTGAGAAATTAGAGACGAATTTTAGTGCGAATTATTCGCACAGGTACCGCTAGTAGAAACAATAATAATAGAAAATTTATTTGTAGCGACCAAAAACAGGTTACAAAACGTCAATACTATACGGTTCATTACAACAAATCACTAAAATTGTCTGGAACTTTAGAAATTAAGTATTTTTTTTAATTCAGTATTAAATGTTTTTGTGTTTTTTATCATTTGTGAGTTTTCCGGTAATTTTTGGTACATTTTGTAACCAGTTCAATCTTCAAATACTATTTTTCTTTATATCCGGTCGAAAGTATGTACTTTCACGATTATATGACTAATAACTTTCACGTGATCAATTTTGAGGTTATACGCAATAACAGCTGTTCGCTGCTACTGGCTGGCACGAGAAAACTCTTTCGTGCCGCTGTTAGTTTCTTTCGGCCCGCTGTTATAGATGGCGTACGATAATTCCAGCAGAGCATAAATGTTTGACTTTCTGCCTTAAAATCAAAGCCGAAAGCACGTACTTTCGACCGGCTATAAAGAAAAATATTTTACAGCATTAGTCTCGATATTTAGTAGTCATCTCGTAGACAAATATCGACCGATGTGCTTACTGACTGAATGTTTTTAGATGCCTGTCGAATTGTCCTGTCCAAATATCTGATAATCGGTCCCTGATATTTTATGTGGACGTATTGGAAATGAACACAGCGATTTGCAATTTATTAACAATGGCTGTTTCTTTGAGTAACGAAAGTCATGCAACTGTTTTGCATCTGCGAGATTGTTTAAACGTATTGTTATTATTACTGGATAACGTTTTGTATTGTAAGTATGATAAATTCGGGAATTTTATAGATGAACACTTCTCAAACTGTGTCACGGAAAGTTGTAACCCGATGTTCTTTAGCTGTCATTTGTTTTAATAATTGAAAAACTTTGGTTCTGCTTTTGGATTATGTTTATTTGTTGTCTTAATTTTGTTTTCATTAAGTTGACAAAATTATCTCGGCCAAGTGGCCGCTGCCAGAATTGATAGCATTTTCCATCACTTTTGCAATCTCCCGTTTTGGCGATTTGCACTGGCCGGCATGATCCGCCGATTTAGCCGTTCCAGACTTCTTTTTGTGGAGTTTTTTGAAGTCGCAAGGTTCCCAATATCTTACAACGTGATATATGTGATGAGTAACTGTTTTAACGAATATTTGAATTTTTTAGATACTCACACACCACATCTACTGTACTTACGTAACCAACTCTGGAATGAAGTATTTAAATTACTCACAATGTTACTCGTATCGAGTTCTCATCCGAAGAGTTATTTTGTTATATCATCTAGCCTCAACGAATGCGGATATCAAACATTTTTTAAAGCTCTTTGTGAGTCTGCTAGCTCTTCTACTGGTGAGTCACTATTAGAGTAACAATTTGTGTCGCGAAAAAGCGCTATTTAGCAACTGATTACTTGGCTACACGAAATTTTTCGTTTGATCGCATGGTTTAGCGATGTTGCATTTGTTTATTAGAGACTGAGAACTGAGTTGTATTTTTATTTTAGTTTTGAAAAATTTGTTTCATCAATTTTCAGATCTTCAGCAATCGGCTTTGTCATCATTAACATCATTACTCAGTTTTGAAATCGACCAAAAAAACGTTAAACCCGAATTAAATGATTCGCTTCAATCGCTTTCCATGCAAAATATACTCGATACTTTGAGTACACCGAATTTATCGTCGTCCGATCACCTCGATGTAGACAGCAACGTTGAAAATACAAATCCGAAGCGATATACTGAAACAATTGACGTCACATCGCCCAGAACTATTGACAGATATTCGAACAGAAATGTTTTGAAAAATATTCAGTCAAATAATACGCGGCAATATAACAGAAAAGAGATTAAAAGTAGATCTGTTAAGAATACGTTAAAATCGAGTGCGCATGACGAAACTAACGATGCAGCAATGGCGGGCGCTGAATTAGCAAGAATTCTTATCAAATTATACAACATTCATAGCTTGAAAAACAATTATAGTGAAGGAGCAATTACGTATTCAAGGAATAAAGATATTGTGACTAAAGCATTGACTAGTATTTTGTGTCTTTCGAATGAAAGCAAAAAAATAGCTGTTCGAGAAGGCTTATTGGAAACGGTTGTGGTTCAGTTACGCGAGTTGCACGTACGATTAAGTTTGGAATCCGTGGATTGTTTAAGAAGAATAAGTGACAAAAAACGAGTGAGTTTTTTAATTTCCATAAATATTTTTGTCATGATTGCAGTTATTTTTTTGCAAACTGGCGGTTTACCTGCAACCCTAGCCTTTGATTAGGGTAGAGCGACATTGTCTTTCAGCACCTTTTGGTCCACGCTTTCACTTCACGTAAATTGTACTTCGGTTTTATGTTAACACTAAACCTACCAATACTTCATGTATTCCTATTCCTACCAAAGCGAGTCAAATGATCCGTCTTTAAAATGTTACATATATTACTACGTCTATTGAAAAATATATCAATTAGGCCAATTTGGTACATGAATAAAACAATTTTTTTCAAATAACGATTCAAAATAGTTTATATATTAAATTTAAGGACTCACGTTCGTCCGTAGTGTCAAATGAATCACTATATTGTTCTATGTTATCCATTTCGCTTTTAGATAGTTTCTCTTCACTAAATTCCGAACACTCTTCATCTATGTTATTTATAATTTCTAATGATTTCAAATATCTAGAATGTTTCGACATTTTGGGGGTAAGAATTATTAGTAAAATGATGAAATAAGAATTCTTGATTCTCAAAATAACACTATAACTTGAAATTTTTACTGTAATACTCGCTTGGAGTAGAGTAAAATTGGCTATTCATCCGTCAGCCAACAACAAATATAGTACAATGCAGCAAAATATATCACGCAATAACAAACATGTCCAATACAGCGATTTCGTATCACAAGAAATACAAATCAAGATATAGAATCTTTGCACGGGTCAAATGACCCCTTGTTAGGACAGATTACATATATTTCTCGGTAAAAAAATTAACAAGAGACGAGTAAATCTTGAAAAATACATTCGATGTATTTTTTAATAAAAGTCGTAAAGGCAAATGGCGATGTGATAATGTTATTTTCAAGAAATTCTGGCAAAAAGTTTAAAATACGTCATTTGATAATAAAGCTTTCTATTGGTGAAATAATTTCTAAAATCGGTTCAGTATTTTTTGAGTCTAATCGGAGCAAACAATCAAATCTTCCTCTTTATAATATTAGTATAGATAATATTGTGTCTAATGTCCCGTCGCCCAATTGGTTGGAATATTAATTATACGGTACATTTACATTTTTGAATGATTTTTTTAGGTATGCCCCGCTCTCAATGAAATATCGAATATTTTAGACTTATTGATGAACTTTTTAAATACCGATGAAAAAGTTAAATTACACGCCGTTGAACTGGGTTTGGCTGATTTAGTTCACAAGCTATGGGTGTGGCTTATGACACAACAGTTTTTGTTAATAAAAACTTTGAAGCTGCTATGCACTTTTACTTCAGATTGTTTACAAGGTATTTTTAATATTCGTTTTTTATTTGTTTTAAACGCGCTTGATTTCAAGTTAACCTACTCGAAGTCTAGCACCATTTACAAGGCATTTTATTTTCTTTTCTTTCGTTAGAGGCCATCCATAAATTGCGTCACATGAATTTCATGATTTTTTGACTCCCTCCCATACTTGTCACATTTGTGACGACACATATTTTGCAATTTTATGCCTAAATACAGTGTAAACTCCATGTAACGTCACTCGATTTAACGTCAAACTCGCTAAAACCTCGAAATTACTCGACTTTGGTTGGTTTGCCTTGTTGTCCATACAATGATACACTCTATGTAGCATCACACCCACTCTAAATAACGATCATATGTCATTATAAAGCAAGTAATTTCGACAACTTATAAAGTACCTACTGTTTGTAATGTATCTTATATTATTTTATACATGGTAGGGGTGAAGTACATGGAGAGTTCGCGGAGTAGCGCTGCGAGCACACCAGCAATGCTTACTGTGTTAAAAGTGATGCGTAACGGGTTTGCCTATGCGTTGGCGTTGCGTAATATACTTTGAAAATTAATTTTAATCTTTTTACTTTTTTTTATTTAGCACAGCAAGCATTGCTGCGAGCTCGCAGCGCTACTCCGTGGGCTCTCCGTATTCTATACTCGCTGTTTTATGTGGGAAATATACTACCATTGTTTCTTATACCGTGAAAAGAACTTATTAATTAATGTTTTATATTTTTGTATAGCTTGTCAGTCGATTCCGTTGACAAGTTCAGTGGCCGGAGTAGGTCCTAGAAGAACGCCCAGCAACTTGTCGTTACTTCATGCATTAGTGGCAGTCGTCAGTAAAGAAATGGAACAAGTGAGCCGTTCTCGTGAACTCTCTGTCCTCACCTTAACATTTTACACGCTGCAAAACTGCTGCCAGTCTCAGGAATGCCGAATATTGCTTGGAAAGGTATTTTCACACATAAACATTTTTTTAGATAGTTTTTAATTAGCATCTACATTTTTTTTGAAGTGCAACTTCTTTAGCGCCATATGTTTGAAATTTTTTGTGATGCGTTATGACGGTTATGGAAAAGAAACAGCGTCGGCCTTAGCCCTTGATCAGGGTAGAGCGAGATAGTCTTTCAGCGCCCTTTGGTTCACGCTTTCACTTCACGTAAATTGTATTTCGGTTTTATGTTAAAGAAATAAGTTCCAAATTTTCAAAAATCAACTTTTATTGCAAACATCGACACTTGTTGAATTTAAATTAAATTAAGTAGCTTTAATTATACTTTGACTGTATGAATATGTGATTTGGTAAATAATAATTTATTAGTATTGTCAACTGTGAATTTTACATTTTTGTTTTTTTTTAAGTTTAACTTCTTTAGCGACGTATCTGTTTGAAAAAAGTAAGAAATCGAGGGGAAGTAGAATGAAACAAATTAAGGGGAAGTTAGTTTGTCCCCTAAATTACATGAAACTGACAAGGACAGAAGTTTATAGTGTGTTGCATTTTGATTCGCAAAATAGTAAGACAAGGATGAACAGTGCTTGGGAATCTGATGTTTAAAACAATTGAAATGCAAAATAGTTTCTGTAATTTGACGTACATAAAAACTTAAGAAGTTAAACTTCTTATGTGAGCTTATGAGGGTGAGGCTCAATTGTTTTTTTTTTTTTTTTTTTTTTTTGTAGAGTAATTTGTTTCTATCAATTTCTCGTCTTCATCCAGCGATATCTAAGCATCAGAAACCGTGGGATTTAGTGGAGTCGTTATGGTTAGAGTTCCTTGAGGTTTTAACGGGGTATCCAGAAGGTCAAACCAGTGTGCCGAAAGCTAACGATGTCTTAGATATCGTAATGGCGCTTGCTTCCAGCCCAAATCCGACGAACAAGTTGTGCGCATTAACAGTTCTTAGAAATATAGCGTTTTGTCAAGCAAATCGGACAAAACTCTTATCATCAGGTAAATATAAAAGATTATATATATTTCTGTCGTACTTTACTTTGTTTACAAAAACCATTACTATTCATTTGTACAGTAAGACCTCGCTTAACGCTGTGTCAGTATTACGCGGTTTCTAAAAAAAGTTTAGCAACTATAACGTAAATTATGGATCAGTTTATACAAAATGATTAAAATGTTGATAGAAGTTCAAAGGCAAGACGAAGTGTCATTGATGCAATATCTTGCTATCGACAACAGCTTGCTGAACGAAACAGAAAGAAACAAATGACATTAGATGACTTCTTCACAAAAAAACAAAATATGTCAAATGAGGAACCTTCCTCATCACAAACATAACTTCTTACTCGAACTTTTGATTTTCATAAATGTTTTATGAACAAAAATCGATATTAGCTATTAATAAATCTATAATTAATGTGATTAAATTATTATTAAATTATTTAACAATAGATGTTACAAAAGTAAACAAAAAAAAACTAACAATTTCCTTATTCTCAGTTCTGTTTTACTTTTGTTTATTATCTACGTATTAAGATGACCTCATTTAGCGCTGTTTTGTATAGCGCAGGAACTTATTGAAACATATTTCACACGTTAAGCGGGGTCTTGCTGTACTTATTAGTTTTCCCAAGTAGACAGGTTCAAGTCTAATATTTAAAATCAGCTCTCGCACGCACAGTGAAACGAAATCCAAAAAAAACCGGACAAAAGTCCAAAAAGACAAATAATCAACTTCAATCGTCTTGAGATTGATAACTCAGGGGTTATTGGGGTCGCTGATTACGAATCTGAACTCAGAATTGTGAAATTCAAAATGGCGAATCAAATATGGCGGATATGATTCTCAAAATGTTTGTATTGTTAGGATTGGGGCCCAGTAGATGGAATTTACTGGACCTTTCCTATGTGGATTCTTTTTCTGTCTGAGCTGTCTGAGGAAACCAGAAGGTGTGTGCGGGATAACACCAAATAAATTATGACATCTTCATTAAAATCAATATAATTAATAATAAAAAAAAATATATATATATATATATGCAAAATCAAATAGAACACTTTACAAAATTTATTCCCATTATAACTGACCTTTTGAAACCCTTAACTGAATAAAACAATAAAATAAAATGATAAAAAAAAAACTACTGACCTTTTGGACATAGATTGCAAATGCACCACATCCTGAAAGGATTTGTGGGCTACCCCCCCCCCCCCTTTCACGTATAAAACTTAACCCATTGTAAACAACAACTGAACGACTTAAAGAACGAATACACGAATGTGAATGACGAATCAAAGAATCAACGAATGCCGCGATTTTACTCGGGAAGCCTTTTTATATAAATTCTTCCCGATTGCTCGTTGGGTGGGAGATCCATGAAACAAGGGCTGGCAATATTTTTGTTTCTGCCAGCTTGCGGTTCTCAGGAGACCACCGGTGTCGCCAAATTATCACTGGAAAACGTTATCATCGGAAAACACTATCGCCGAAAAACCGCTGACAAATATCTGGCAATCTTATCTTTCTTAGGAGGCTGAACGCCAACGCAATTTACATGATTAATAATATCCGGCCGCTTACAGTATATTTTTCATTCATTGCACTTTTCCTTTTGTAGCCGAATTCATTTACAATATCAATACAAAGCTGTCATCGGGAACATTAGAAGAACAGTGTCTTTGCGTCACTATTGTTTGGTCATTGGTTGCAAACAATCAAAAAGGCAAATTCACTTTGAAATCGGCGGGAGTCGATTTACGCTTACAGGAACTGTTAAAAAACTGGAGACTTACAGATACTGAGTCATCTGCCAAAGAGAGAATGGATAGCGTTTCGTATGTACTGAAAATATTGCAAGACAATAGATGAAATTTGTTCTATCCTAGATTTTGGTTCTCTTTGTTTTTTGAGAACGTTAAAATCAATTTGAAGACGCTTTGAGAATTATAATTTGACAACGGGTTTACAATTTATTTGTTTTCAGTGTTATTTATTATCTATTTGATTATGTATTTATATTAATTGATCATTAAACGTACTTTTTAGTCCAGTGATTCCCAAAGTGATCTATTTCGACCCCCAGGGGTCGACGACAACTTGCAAGGGGTCCATGTCAGCAAGAAAAAAAAAACCCGGGTCGCAGTGCCAAAACCCTGCCGACAATATAGTGTATTTGCTGTATTGTGGCTTTATTAAATGAAATTAAGTTTGTTTTTGGACAAAATAAAAAAAAATTGAACCCCTTAATACACCCCTTACAATAATAATTTTATTAGTTGAAATATTGTTATCAATCCAACATTTGCACCAAATTAAATACGACCTTCAGTAAGTAAATTCGTATACGCAAACTAGTGTTTTCATAAAATTTGTAAGCCCGGTCCTGTCGGGCCGATTTGCTTATAATTTCAGGAGCACTTTTTTATTGCTACTAAAGGGTTAAATTTCAATTTTGAAACGATTCTGAGATTTTTTCGGTATTTTTGGGCCCAAAAACTTTTTTCAACCCCTAAAAACTACCCTTAAAATGACCCGATTGGGCCCATTTTAAATAGGTTTCGTGCGGTGATGGATTCCAACATGTATGCCAAATTTCGTTAAAATGAATTAACTCCTTCGAAAGTTATTGCCCGCACATATATATATATATATATGTATATATATTATGACATGTTGAAAATCTCATGATCCAATGCCCCTAGGGACTTGACAGACTCATTACTGGATACCCCTTGACGTCCTGAATCCGTAGAGCCCACGATTATGATTCTAGCATTTCTGGAAGCCTAAATATTGCAAAAAGAATCAAAAAGAAAAAATGATCGTGTGTATGCGCTTTAGACCGCACCGTTGAATGTATAAGGCGTGCTTTACTGGTTCATAATTCGCAGCCGACGTCAAATGAGCGCTACTTTTTGCGAGAGAGATAAGTTCATGTATTGTGTGCGTTAGAGAGAATTCGAATTCGATGCGTTGTGTGAGAATTATAGAGCTGGACGGTACGAGTCGACGACTTGACGGGGGACTTGCGTCTAAACTGGCGAGATATGCACAGCTATTGAAGGCCGATGTGTGTTTTTAACTTATAATACAGATATTTTTTTTATACATGGAATTTTAATATTTGAAAGGAAGCATATTTTTTTATGGCGAATAGGGACTGTTGTTATGGATTCTGGATTATCGTTGTAGTGTATTTCTGGCGCTATCTCGTTTCCGTATTTCGTTGTCGTTCTTGTCGAATTTTTTCCTGGTTCGAGAGTCCCGTATTTCCCTGGAAATCCTGTCGTTTGTATTTTTTGATTGTTGCGTAGGATTTAGCTTCCCGTGAATAATAAAAGTGTATGTCTGGATTAGGTCTGATCTGTTGTTAGGGAGTGATACCGTGAAATCATTGCCCCATACCCCTTTTAGTAGTTGTCGTTTTCTTGGATTTGTATTTCTGGAAGTTAGGGATAAGACGCTTAGGTTTTCCTGGAGTTAATTGTTTGAAGTTTGTGATATCGTCCATTATACCTGTGTGGCGCTCTTAATGAATATGATATCAGCTTATGTTGGATTTGTTTCATGTTCAGGATAGTGTTCCTACAGGTTCCGGGAATAAAGTTCCAGACTTCCCGAATAATCAAATTTTCATTTTGAACTAAACATTTTACTTTATCTGAACGGCAATTCTATGTGCATGCCCAGTAATCAAAATTTGTATTCGTTGGGCATTGATTGTAAATGCTAGGGTGTTCCCGAGGGATAACAGGAACACAAATTTGGTCTCGTTTTCGTGTTGTTACGACTTGTTTCGGTGTTCATACTGTTTGGTTTGATTGCACAGACGCTTATGTCCCGTTTGAAATTTTAATTTTATTTTTTCGGTATTTCAATACATTTTGAGTATTTTCCGAGACGAAAATTTCATTGAGATACCGGGTGTCCTGTTTAAGATAAAATTCTGTTGAAACTGAACCGTCATTTTATAGTGAGTTTATTGTCATTGCATCTTCCGGGACAGGTCCCGTTGGTGTCTTCAGACCCATCTACAGGGTGTCCTTGTCAAGTCGGTCAATTATATGAAGTGACTACTAGCTGATTATTCAAGATTTTATCATCACTTTTGTTAGTAATCAGGATATCCAAAGACACATATACCGGGTGTCTTATTTAAGCCGGACAATTGCTGTGAACTGACCCGCTATTGTGAACCCTCAATATTTTAGCACACCTGTCAGCATATAGTGGCGTCACTACCGACATATACCGGGCGTCCTATGTAAGGAAGATTATTAATTCCCGTGGATCAGCTGTGTATTGTTTTATATTAGTTACTACGGATAATAACTGTGGTGTACCTGACCTTTATACCGGGTGTTCGATAAAACTGAGTGTATGCACCCTCGTTTCGCTGGTTCTTTCTCAAGTCCAAATTTCTTTTAACGTGTTTCTCGAATGTTTTGTAAATTGTGTTGTGAAATTTAAACTAGTAAAGATCATCATTGACCTGCCCCGTTCTAAGCCTCCTAGTCTGGACCATCTAGGTGTGGCAGCTAACGATCTGAGTCTTGGCGCCCTGTTACCTCCTGTCGGTGGATACGTTAGCCCAATTACTACCTTGGACGTGTTGGTCAACTGGTTGGTCAAGTATCGTGTGTCGTCTGTACTGTGTTGTCTATTTGTCGAGTGGTAGGTGGTAGGATTTTTTAAGCCTTCATTAGGCTATTCCGTTTGGAATTATTTTCGAGAACTCTACTATTGTGTTATTCTTCTGTGTTGTGTTGTTTACTTGTCGAGTGGTAGGTGGTAGGATTTTTTAGCAGCCATAGTAGGCTGTTCCCCAAGTCATTGGTTGTTTGTCTAAAGTGTTCAGTTGGTTTGAATGTTCCCCATCAATGTTTTGTTCGTACCACGACCCAGCATCCGCTGATCGCTAGCCGCGCATCTGATTAAATTCAGAAGTGAACTTCTTTCACTTGCTGTGGTACAAGGGTGATCTCTAGGCCCTGTGGCACTTCTCCAATCCCTTCTAATACCTCAGAACAGCTTGAGAAGGTTAAGGTCACAATATATAATATATATATATATATATATATATATATATATATATATATATATATATATATATATATATATATATATATATATATATATGTATATATATATACGTATATAAATATATATATATACATATATATATAAACATTTTTAAAAATGGTGCCAAAGTGTTTAGGAGGTTATGAAACGTCGAGAAATTTTGGTCCGACCCCTAGGTCCCGCCATCCGACCAACGCCAATAGTGTATGTTGCCATATGGCAAATACACTAAAAAAATATTATTAACCAACTTCAAAAAAAAGGAGGAGGTTCTCAGTTTGTCGGAATCTTTTATTTTTTATGTATGTTCCCCGATAATACTCGAAGACGCCTGAACCGATTTGGAAAATTCTTTTTTTTTTTGAAAGGGTATACATCCCAGGTGGTCCCATATAGTTTTTATTAAAATCGGTTCATCCGTTTTTAAGTGACGTCAAAAAAACATATTTTTTAATGTATGCTACCTCAAATCTCCAACATTTGTAAAGCGATTATGATGATTCTTTTCTTATTTAATAGGGCACACCTTCGGGGTGATCCCACATAAATTTTACTTAAATCGGTTCTGTAGTTTTTAAAAATGTGCGAAATAAAATCCACTAAAAAGTAAAAAATAAAATGAACTTTTTTAAAATAAAAATATCAACCTCCTTCAAAAAAGTCACTAAAAAGATGAAAATAATAATGAAGTTTTGAGGTCGGTTCCAATTTATTAAAAGTAGATGCCTATTAATTTTAAGTTTCAGTAATAAAATTGACAGCGACCTCAAAATTTCATTATTATTTTCATCTTTTTAATGACTTTTTTGGAGATTGATATTTTTATTTTAAAAAAGTTTATTTTTTTATTATCTATTTGATTATGTATTTATATTAATTGATCAGCTCGCTGTGGACTGCAGTAAAATGCGAACGCGTAATATTTTAACGTAGTGCATAGATTAAATAATATATTACATACTCAGTGCGTAGTGTTTTAAATAGTTCAGAATCCTGAGAAGTGTGAAGTTTAGTCAAAATTATTGTGTATTAAAGAAAACATCGAGTTTACTATAATAATGAAATCATACATAAAATTTCGACTTGGAATAAAGTATTTAACAAGTTATTGACTTTATTTCTTTTTGATTAATGCGATTTACAAATGTTTAAGCATTATTAACGTGTACTTACAAGTGTTGGTTAAATTTCTAGAAAATTTGCAAAAAAAGTTTGACATTTTTAAATTTAACCTAAAAAGAGATTTGCCTAAATAAAGCTACGAAGTTTTTTGATCACAGCTACGACTGTCAGTGACGAATAAATCAAAATAAGTAGTAATTTCTTTAAAGTTAACGAAATATTATAAATAAATTATACAATACGTGTTTTATATTTTTAAAAATAAGTATATATTATGCCATGAATTACTGTTCCATAAAAGTTGCCTTTAAAGCCATACATTTTTTATTTTAACAGGAAGCCACCTTCCATCTTGATTTTTGCATGCGAATAATTGGTTCGCTTTTGAAACCAGTCATATCCAGTATTATGAAAAGAGACAAGGCCGGAAATAAAATTTTGCAACAAAGAAGAGTGTTTTCTCTGATTGTGATGTTAACAGTAAAGCAAGTTACAGGCTTAAAACATTTTTTAATTGTTTGAAAATATATTTATTTAAAGTGTTTAGCAATACATTATGTTCAGTTATAGAATGTGCAATTAGTGGTAATAGTTAGTATAAGTTTTATAACAGGAATGAAGATATCCTGTGATATTTCTGCTGAACAACACAAGAGAATTCGGCATTATATGATAATGGTAAGACATTATGTTTAATATATATGTTTCTTTGTACTTATTTTTGATAATTTCAAGAGTTATTAGTAGAAAAATACAGACTCAGACTTCAGGGACTTTCAGATTGCCATGAAATCATATCGGATGATCCATTTGTATAATAATGCCTTTTAGAAATACACTCTCAGACACTCAGGGCTTTTAAGATTGCCATAAAATCATATCGGATGGTCCAATCGTATGAAAAATACCTTTTAGAAATATACACTCTCAGGCACTCAGGGCTTTTCAGATTGCCATGAAATCATATCAAATGATCCAATTGTAGACAAAACCTTTTAGAAATACAGACTCTAAGACTTCAAGGCTTTTCAGATTGCCATCAAAACATATTGGTGATCCAATTGTATGAATTACCTTTTAGAAATACAGACTGACATCAGAGATTTTCAGATTGCCATGAAATCATATTATTTTTTTGAGTAATGCGATTTACAAATGTTGAAGCATTATTATCTTGTACTTGCAAGTGTTGGTTAAATTTCTGGAAAATTTGTATAAAAAGTTTGTCATATTTAAATTTTACCTAAAAAGAAATTCACGTAAAGGAATTTGCTACGAGGTTTTTCGACCAATCACAAAACAGCCACGGCTTTCATAAAATCAGTGACCAGTCGAAATAAATCAAAATAGTAACTGCTTTAAAGTTAACGCAATATAATAAATAAATTATACAATACGTGTTTTATATTTTTAAAAACAAGTAAATATTCTGCCATCAATTACTGTCACATAAAAGTTGCCTTTAGAGTCATACATTTTTCTAAAAAGTGTTTTATTTTAGCAGGAAGTCGCCTGCCATCTTGATTTTTGTATGCGAACGATTGGTTCGTTTTTGAAACCAGCCGTATCCAGTATTATGAAAAGAAACAAGGCCGGAAGTAAAATTTTGCAACAAAGAAAAGTGTTTTCTCTGATTGTGATGTTAACAGTAAAGCAAGTTACAGGCTTTAAAATTTTTTTAATTGTTTGAACATCTATTTGTTTAAAGTGTTTAACAATACATTATGTTCAATTATAGAATGTGCAATTAGTGGTAATAGTATAAGATATCCTGTGATATTTCTGCTGAACAACACAAGAGAATTCGGCATTATATGATTATGGTAAGACATTATGTTTAATATATATGTTTGTTTGTACTTATTTTTGATAATTTCAAGAGTTATTAGTAGAAAAATACAGACTCAGACTTCAGGGACTTTCAGATTGCCATGAAATCATATCAGATGATCCAAGTGTAGACAAAACCTTTTAGAAATACAGACTCTCATACTTCAGGGCTTTTCAGATTGCAATAAAATCATATCGGATGGTCCAATCGTATGAAAAATACCTTTTAGAAATATACACTCTCAGGCACTCAGGGCTTTTCAGATTGCCATGAAATCATATCAAATGATCCAATTGTAGACAAAACCTTTTAGAAATACAGACTCTAAGACTTCAAGGCTTTTCAGATTGCCATAAAATTATATCTAATGATCCATTCGTATGGAATACCTTTTAGAAATACCCGCTCTCAGACACTTAGGGCTTTTCAGATTGCCATAAAATTATATCTAATGATCCATTCGTATGGAATACCTTTTAGAAATACACTCTCTCAGACACTTAGGGCTTTTCAGATTGCCAGAAAATCATATCGAATGATCCATTCGTATGGAACACCTATTAGAAATACACACTCTCAGACACTTAGGGCTTTTCAGATTGCCATAAAATTATATCTAATGATCCATTCGTATGGAATACCTTTTAGAAATACCCACTCTCAGACACTTTGGGCTTTTCAGATTGCCAGAAAATCATATCGAATGATCCATTTGTATGGAACACCTTTTAGAAATACACACTCTCAGACACTTAGGGCTTTTCAGATTGCCATAAAATCATATCGAATGATCCATTCGTATGGAACACCTTTTAGAAATACAGACTCGCAGACAATAAGGGCTTCTCAGGTTGCCATGAAATCATATGGGAAGTTCCAATTGTATGATAATACATTTTTGAAGAAGTAGAATATAAGTTTTTTTTTTATTTTTTAACGGGAAATTGGACAATTCAAATATAGTTAAACTAAAAAAAAAAAAGTTATTAATTATAATGGACGTGAACAATATTTAGAAAATAGTATATAAAATTTCAGGGATTTTCAAATTGCCACGAAATCATACCGGAAGATCCAGTTGTATGATAATACTGTTTTGAAAAAATAGAAAATAAAACTTTAGGAGTTTTCAGGTTGCCACGAAATTATATCGGAAAATCCAATTGTATGGTAATACCTTTTAGAAAAATAGAATATAAGAGCTTGGGTATTTTCAGGTTGCCATGACATCATATCGGAAGATCCAATTGTATGATAAAACATTTTTGAAGAAATAGAATATAAGATTTCAGGAATTTTTAGATTGCCACGAAATCATACCGGAAGATCCAATTGTATGATAATACATTTTTTAAGAAATAGAATATAAGATTTCAGGGATTTTCAGATTGCCACGAAATCATACCGGAAGACCCAATTGTATGATAATACATTTTTGAAAAAATAGAAAATAAAACTTAGGTGATTTTCGACTTGCCACGAAATTATATCGGAAAATCCAATTGTATGGTAATACCTTTTAGAAAAATAGAATATAAGAGCTTAGGGACTTTCAGGTTGCCATGAAATCATATCGGAAGATCCAATTGTATGATAATACATTTTTGAAGAAATAGAATATAAGATTTCAGGGATTTTCAGATTGCTACGAAATTATACCGGAAGATCCAATTGTATGATAATACATTTTTGAAGAAATAGAATATAAGATTTCAGGGATTTTCAGATTGCCACGAAATCATACCGGAAGATCCAATTGTATGATAATACATTTTTGAAGAAATAGAATATAAGATTTCAGGGATTTTCAGATTGCTACGAAATCATACCGGAAGATCCAATTGTATGATAATACTTTTTTGAAAAAATTGAAAATAAAACTTAAGTGATTTTCGACTTGCCACGAAATTATATCGGAAAATCCAATTGTATGGTAATACCTTTTAGAAAAATAGAATATAAGAGCTTAGGGACTTTCAGGTTGCCATGAAATCATATCGGAAGATCCAATTGTATGATAAAACATACATTTTTGAAGAAATAGAATATAAGATTTCAGGGATTTTCAGATTGCTACGGAATCATACCGGAAGATCCAATTGTATGATAATACATTTTTGAAGAAATAGAATATAAGATTTCAGGGATTTTCAGATTGCCACGAAATCATACCGGAAGATCCAATTGTATGATAATACATTTTTGAAGAAAAAGAATATAAGATTTCAGGGATTTTCACATTGCCACGAAATCATACCGGAAGATCCAATTGTATAATAATACATTTTTGAAGAAAAAGAATATAAGATTTCAGGAATTTTCAGATTGCCACGAAATCGTACCGGAAGATCCAATTGTATGATAATACATTTTTGAAGAAATAGAATATAAGAATTCAGGGATTTTCAGATTGCCACGATATCATACCGGAAGATCCTATTGTATGATAATACTTTTTTGAAAAAATAGAAAATAAAACTTAAGTGATTTTCGACTTGCCACGAAATCATATCGGAAGATCCAACTGTATGATAATACATTTTTGAAGAAATAGAATATAAGATTTCAGGGATTTTCAGATTTCCACGAAATCATACCGGAAGATCCAATTGTATGATAATACATTTTTGAAAAAATAGAAAATAAAACTTAACTGATTTTCGACTTGCCACGAAATTATATCGGAAAATCCAATTGTATGCTAATACCTTTTAGAAAAATACAATATAACAGCTTAGGGACTTTCAGGCTGCCATGAAATCATACCGGAAGATCCAATTGTATGATAATACATTTTTGAAGAAATAGAATATAAGATTTCAGGGATTTTCAGATTGCTACGAAATCATACCGGAAGATCCAATTGTATGATAATACTTTTTTGAAAAAATAGAAAATAAAACTTAAATGATTTTCGACTTGCCACGAAATTATATCGGAAAATCCAATTGTATGGTAATACCTTTTAGAAAAATAGAATATAACAGCTTAGGGACTTTCAGGTTGCCCTGAAATCATACCGGAAGATTCAATTGTATGATAATACATTTTTGAAGAAAAATAATAAAAGGTTTTAAGGGATTTTTATATTGCCACGAAATCATACCGGAAGATCCAATTGTATGATAATACATTTTTGAAGAAAAAGAATATAAGATTTCAGGGATTTTCAGATTGTCACGAAATCACACCGGAAGATCCAATTGTATGATAATACATTTTTGAAGAAATAGAATATAAGATTTCAGGGATTTTCAGATTGCTACGAAATCATACCGGAAGATCCAATTGTATGATAATACTTTTTTGAAAAAATGGAAAATAAAACTTAAGTGATTTTCGACTTGCCACGAAATCATACCGGAAGATCCAATTGTATGATAATACATTTTTGAAGAAATAGAATATAACAGCTTAGGGACTTTCAGGTTGCCATGAAATCATACCGAAAGGTCCAATTGTGTGATAATACATTTTTGAAGAAATAGAATATAAGATTTCAGGGATTTTCAGATTGCTACGGAATCATACCGGAAGATCCAATTGTATGATAATACATTTTTGAAGAAATAGAATATAAGATTTCAGGGATTTTCAGATTGCCACGAAATCATACCGGAAGATCCAATTGTATGATAATACATTTTTGAAGAAAAAGAATATAATATTTCAGGGATTTTCAGATTGCCACGAAATCATACCGGAAGATCCAATTGTATGATAATACATTTTTGAAGAAATAGAATATAACAGCTTAGGGACTTTCAGGTTGCCATGAAATCATACCGAAAGGTCCAAATGTGTGATAATACATTTTTGAAGAAATAGAATATAAGATTTCAGGGATTTTCAGATTGCTACGGAATCATACCGGAAGATCCAATTGTATGATAATACATTTTTGAAGAAATAGAATATAAGATTTCAGGGATTTTCAGATTGCCACGAAATCATACCGGAAGATCCAATTGTATGATAATACATTTTTGAAGAAAAAGAATATAAGATTTCAGGGATTTTCACATTGCCACGAAATCATACCGGAAGATCCAATTGTATAATAATACATTTTTGAAGAAAAAGAATATAAGATTTCAGGAATTTTCAGATTGCCACGAAATCGTACCGGAAGATCCAATTGTATGATAATACATTTTTGAAGAAATAGAATATAAGAATTCAGGGTTTTTCAGATTGCCACGATATCATACCGGAAGATCCAATTGTATGATAATACATTTTTGAAGAAATAGAATATAAGAATTCAGGGATTTTCAGATTGCCACGATATCATACCGGAAGATCCTATTGTATAATAATACTTTTTTGAAAAAATAGAAAATAAAACTTAAGTGATTTTCGACTTGCCACGAAATCATATCGGAAGATCCAACTGTATGATAATACATTTTTGAAGAAATAGAATATAAGATTTCAGGGATTTTCAGGTTGCCACGAAATCATACCGGAAGATCCAATTGTATGATAATACATTTTTGAAGAAATAGAATATAAGAATTCAGGGATTTTCAGATTGCCACGAAATCATACCGGAAGATCCAATTGTATGATAATACATTTTTGAAGAAATAGAATATAAGATTTCAGGGATTTTCAGATTTCCACGAAATCATACCGGAAGATCCAATTGTATGATAATACATTTTTGAAGAAATAGAATATAAGATTTCAGGGATTTTCAGGTTGCCACGAAATCATACCGGAAGATCCAATTGTATGATAATACATTTTTGAAGAAAAAGAATATAAGATTTCAGGGATTTTCAGATTGTCACGAAATCACACCGGAACATCCAATTGTATGATAATACATTTTTGAAGAAATAGAATATAAGATTTCAGGGATTTTCAGATTGTTACGAAATCATACCGGAAGATCCAATTGTATGATAATACTTTTTTGAAAAAATGGAAAATAAAACTTAAGTGATTTTCGACTTGCCACGAAATCATACCGGAAGATCCAATTGTATGATAATACATTTTTGAAGAAATAGAATATAAGAATTCAGGGATTTTCAGATTGCCACGAAATCATACCGGAAGATCCAATTGTATGATAATACATTTTTGAAGAAATAGAATATAAGATTTCAGGGATTTTCAGATTTCCACGAAATCATACCGGAAGATCCAATTGTATGATAATACATTTTTGAAGAAATAGAATATAAGATTTCAGGGATTTTCAGGTTGCCACGAAATCATACCGGAAGATCCAATTGTATGATAATACATTTTTGAAGAAAAAGAATATAAGATTTCAGGGATTTTCAGATTGTCACGAAATCACACCGGAAGATCCAATTGTATGATAATACATTTTTGAAGAAATAGAATATAAGATTTCAGGGATTTTCAGATTGCTACGAAATCATACCGGAAGATCCAATTGTATGATAATACTTTTTTGAAAAAATGGAAAATAAAACTTAAGTGATTTTCGACTTGCCACAAAATCATACTGGAAGATCCAATTGTATGATAATACATTTTTGAAGAAATAGAATATAACAGCTTAGGGACTTTCAGGTTGCCATGAAATCATACCGAAAGGTCCAATTGTGTGATAATACATTTTTGAAGAAATAGAATATAAGATTTCAGGGATTTTCAGATTGCTACGGAATCATACCGGAAGATCCAATTGTATGATAATACATTTTTGAAGAAATAGAATATAAGATTTCAGGGATTTTCAGATTGCCACGAAATCATACCGGAAGATCCAATTGTATGATAATACATTTTTGAAGAAAAAGAATATAAGATTTCAGGGATTTTCAGATTGTCACGAAATCACACCGGAAGATCCAATTGTATGATAATACATTTTTGAAGAAATAGAATATAAGATTTCAGGGATTTTCAGATTGCTACGAAATCATACCGGAAGATCCAATTGTATGATAATACTTTTTTGAAAAAATGGAAAATAAAACTTAAGTGATTTTCGACTTGCCACGAAATCATACCGGAAGATCCAATTGTATGATAATACATTTTTGAAGAAATAGAATATAACAGCTTAGGGACTTTCAGGTTGCCATGAAATCATACCGAAAGGTCCAATTGTGTGATAATACATTTTTGAAGAAATAGAATATAAGATTTCAGGGATTTTCAGATTGCTACGGAATCATACCGGAAGATCCAATTGTATGATAATACATTTTTGAAGAAATAGAATATAAGATTTCAGGGATTTTCAGATTGCCACGAAATCATACCGGAAGATCCAATTGTATGATAATACATTTTTGAAGAAAAAGAATATAAGATTTCAGGAATTTTCAGATTGCCACGAAATCGTACCGGAAGATCCAATTGTATGATAATACATTTTTGAAGAAAAAGAATATAAGATTTCAGGGATTTTCACATTGCCACGAAATCATACCGGAAGATCCAATTGTATAATAATACATTTTTGAAGAAAAAGAATATAAGATTTCAGGAATTTTCAGATTGCCACGAAATCGTACCGGAAGATCCAATTGTATGATAATACATTTTTGAAGAAATAGAATATAAGATTTCAGGGATTTTCAGGTTGCCACGAAATCATACCGGAAGATCCAATTGTATGATAATACATTTTTGAAGAAAAAGAATATAAGATTTCAGGGATTTTCACATTGCCACGAAATCATACCGGAAGATCCAATTGTATAATAATACATTTTTGAAGAAAAAGAATATAAGATTTCAGGAATTTTCAGATTGCCACGAAATCGTACCGGAAGATCCAATTGTATGATAATACATTTTTGAAGAAATAGAATATAAGATTTCAGGGATTTTCAGGTTGCCACGAAATCATACCGGAAGATCCAATTGTATGATAATACATTTTTGAAGAAAAAGAATATAAGATTTCAGGGATTTTCACATTGCCACGAAATCATACCGGAAGATCCAATTGTATAATAATACATTTTTGAAGAAATAGAATATAAGATTTCAGGGATTTTCAGGTTGCCACGAAATCATACCGGAAGATCCAATTGTATGATAATACATTTTTGAAAAAATAGAAAATAAAACAAGTGATTTTCGACTTGCCACGAAATTATATCGGAAAATCCAATTGTATGGTAATACCTTTTAGAAAAATAGACTATAAGACCTTAGGGACTTTCAGGTTGCCATGAAATCATATCGGAAGTTCCAATTGTATGATAATACATTTTTGAAGAAGTAGAATATAAGAGCTCAGGGATTTTTAGGCCAAATCACGGAGTTCATAAGCCGCCCCACACATTGAGAATATTACGACTAGGAAAGAGCAAAGTCAAAAAATAGACGATTAGAATTTTTGATTTAAAATAAAGAAAATGATTTATGTTATAAAGTTATTATTTACTTTAATTTTTAGTTAAAAAATTATTTTGTTCGTGCCCCCCTCTTATATTTTTTTCTGAATCCGCGCCTGGCGTTGTAATCAATTCTAGATAATATTTTTAAGGTCACTTTGATACCGATGTAAACAAACTATTTGTCTTTCTTTAAATATAGAAGTTCAAGGCTTTCTTTGCATTTTGGTAATAAAATATGTTAGCGTTGACTATCAATAATAAGAAAAATAAATAATAGGATATTTTTTATTGTTTTTTTGTGTACATATTTGTAAATAACTTTTGAGGGTGTATATCACTTATGAGCAACCTATAGCCGGCGGGCCGAATCCGGCCCTGATCAAAAGTTTCAACGGAAAGACATATTTTAGATAAAATTATAATTACTTAAAATGTAAATAATTTGCCAGAAAACATAGATGGAATTTCATGAGCTTCAACCAAATTTCGTGCTAAAATGACAATTTAAATAACGTATAGCCTTGACGGATTTTTATGAATAATATTTGGTGGAAGGAAAATATACATAATTTGCGCGCATTTTCAAAAAAACTGATTTTCTTTATACCCGGTCGAAAGTACAGACTTTTGGCTCCGATTTTAAGGCAGTAACCGTAACATTTATGCTCTGCTGGAATTACTCGCACGCCATCTATAACAGCGGGACGAACGAGTTTTCTCGTGCACACTGATACGTGAGACTGCCGCCAGCCAGTAGAATAGCGTATAACCTCAAAATTGCTGCCTTGAAAATTATTAGTCTTTTTATATATTGGTGAATAAAAGTTAAATAGTGATATTAAATAAAAACTAATCAAAGAAAAAAAAATTAAAAATTTTAATAAACGCACTTTCGACCAGGTATAAAGAAAAATAGTATACATCACACGGCCAGAAAGTTGAAATTCCTGCACTGCGCGACATGATGCTCTCGGCTTCATCTCGGACATCATGTCGCTCAATGCAGGAATTTTAACTTTCTGCCCTTGTATCGTTAGTGACACCTCGAATTTGACATCTTTGACCGCGTCCACCCACGCATTGTCCCCAGTGTCAGCTGCCCGACTGCGTTTTTTATGTTCAGGATAGTATTCTTAATAAACTCACAAAAACTCAGCTTTAAGGCTGCCGGAACGCTCTGAATTTAAATAAAAAATAGGGCTTCGGCTGATAGCTGATTGTAGCCTTATTCGTCAACATTTTGCAAAAATTGTTTCTCTAAAAGGAAGACAAGGGACAAATCTAGCTCTCTAATGAACTACTTTTGTAATTTGTGTACGATTTACTAGAAACAAGTTGGCATTAATTGTGTCAAAAAACACGTTTTCAATGTCACACTACGCCCTTATTCGTACTTATTTCACAAAATTGTTCCATTACAAACCTAAAGTGATTCTTCCTTTTTCGGAAAAGTTTTTTAAATCTTCAAAATATTTCCAAAAATTAGAGTAATCAAATAACAGTGGCACTCTTGCAACAGCATTTTTAGCCTCGTACTGTGGCTTAAATTCAGAGCGTTCCGACAGCTTTAACGAAATACTATGAGTAAAATCGCCACTAGCCTGCTAACTATTATGTCATTAATTATCAAACAATAACAACGATTAGATTATTATCTATGGGAATGTAAATTAGCAGTGGCCAGTGACGCAAATACTGAGTTATTTTTACCACATTTTTTATACGCATTCTTGAATTAAATCATTTAGGTGTCCATTTGTGGGTTACAGGTCCGCGTACTTGTCGAATAAATTATAGCAGATGTGTGTTTGTTAATGATTGAATAATTACAATACAATTAGATGCCTTGTAAGTGCAACTTTTGTTTACAATTGCGCTGTGAAACGATTTATATCCATTTACATAATTTTTTATCATTTTAGTTTTATTTCAAAATGTCACTTTCAAACTTTTCAAATGTGAGCGTAAGATTAAATTATTTCGCAGTGAGCGCATTTTTAACACGCTTTTATTGGCTTCGCCTGTATGTTTGTTTGTTTGTAAAAGAAATTCACCCACGTCGAAACGTCAAATTAAACTGAAACTTTGCACACTTATCAAGGACAGATGACAATATAATTTAATAAGTTTATCCCATTATCCTGACCAGGACCTTCAGAATAAAAAACTTTTATTATTGTTACATTTTATGTGTGAATAATATTATGAATAGATGAAAATCATTGTCATAAAATTCTCGAAGTGTATTGAAATTGCGCGAATTCAATCGCTTTTAATTGTGAATGTTCAAAAATCGAAGAAAAATCTAAATTACCAAAACAAAAAATCTGTTGATCTGATCGATACCAAACTTTACAGGACACCCGCTGGGCTAATCTGAAGATTGCCTGGAAACTTCATCAAAATTGGTCCAGCCGTTTTGTAGTTCATAGATAATATATATACATCGCCTTTTATATATATATGTTGTAGGATAATTAAAAAAATCGGATTTTCGCGAAAATCTTACGACGTTTTCAAAAAACCGGATTCTAAATACCCGGTTTATTGCAACCGTCCTAGGATTTTCGCGAAGATCCGATTATTTCAATTATCCTACGACATATATACATATAGATAAATAAAATTAAACGACTAATGACAATTGAAAAAATTTAATAGTGAACGTTTCGGTTCGGACTTAGATTTTCTTCAGGTTCTTAAAGAAATGATATATAATAAATATGCCTTATGCCATATTGTCATAATATACCGGGTGTTTTTTTCAAAACTTTGGATGGATTTTTTTGTTGATACACCGGTTGAATCAAAAAAAGTTTTAGGCAAAAGTTGTTGGGTTTTGATGGGGAAATAGTTAACACGTAATACCAACCCACTCCCCCCCACCACTCGACAGGGGGAGGGGGTAACTTTTGTTTTTTAAATTGAAACTCCCGATTTTTTTGTGTAAAAATGAACAACTTTTGTCTAAAACTTTTTTTAATTTTCCCTGTTATTTTTGTGTAAAGTCTTGATAATGATGAGGGGTGGGGGAGTATGCCGAGTTGCCAATTTTCTTTTTTTTCATCTTTTCGTCTTTCTCCATTGTTTGTTTATCCTGTAGTCAGAAATAATTCCCACTCGCTCCGCTGAAATTGAATGAATAATAACAACGATAAAAATTATAACAATTCAATTTTACCTTGAGAGTAAACAAATCAAGATTTTTCTTGACATCTTGATGATTCTTGTTGATATGTTATCATTCATTCATTGACAACAGTTCGATAACGGTGAATTCTCTAGCGCAGCGAGTGAAGATTATTTTTCTGTACGGGAAAAATAATTTCAAAGCGAGTGCAACTGCCCGCTGTTTCAATGAAGAACATCCGGGAGCAACGGTGAGTGACGTATACGTAGGCCAACTAGTGCATAAATTCCGAGAGACTGGATCTATCGCCAATAAGAAGAGGAACACACCGAGAGTGCTAAACGAAGAAACTTCCATCGAAGTATTAGGACATTTCGTAGCAACGCCAAATCTTTCTCTTCGCCAAGCTGCTAAAGTAACCGGTCTTTCTGTGCCTTCGGTGCGCAAGGTGTTGAAATTACATAGATAATCGATTGTTCCATTTTATGGCAGTGAATGGAGAACACTTTGAAAACTTATTATCCTAATGTTAAAATAAAGAATAATTTAATTGAAGTACCTGGTGAGGTTTTTAATGCAATTGGCAACTCGGAATACTCCCCCGCCCCTCATTATTATCATCAATATTATCAAGACTTTACACAAAAATAACAGGGAAAATTAAAAAAAGTTTTAGACAAAAGTTGTTCATTTTTACACAAAAAAAATTTAATCATAAAAATCGGGAGTTTCAATTTAAAAAACAAAAGTTACCCCCTCCCCCTGCCAAGTGGTGGGGGGGAGTGGGTTGGTATTACGTGTAAACTATTTCCCCCTCAAAACCCAACAACTTTTGCCTAAAACTTTTTTTAATTCAACCGGTGTATCAACAAAAAAATCCATCCAAAGTTTTGAAAAAAACACCCGGTATATTTATTATATATTTTTTCTTTAAGAACCTAACGAAAGTTTAACAAGTCCGCACTGAAATGTTGTTCATTATTAAATTTTTTCAATTGCCTATCATTAGTCGAAATTTTATTGATTAGATATTATCTGCGTCTGAAATACTTTGTGTTACGAATAAATTCCTAATTTAATTTGGGTAATCGTTTCGCATAATATCCTAAACTAAATCAATTAATTGTAGCGCGCGATACGCGACCGACTTGCCACACCGTGGCTGAACACGACGCGTTCTCTGTTGAGTGCAACACGCCTTGCTTGAGCGGTGTGGTTTGTTTTAAAAAATACAGACGGGTTGTTCTCGCTAGTGCCTGTGGTTTGTCTAATCTCCAGTACTCGTGACGTGTTTGGTGTGTTTGACAGGTGAAGTGTTCTAATTATTAGCGTGTCAATAATTACTCTGTTATCATAAATAAAACTGAAGTGTTGAAGCATAATTTAGTGCACATGGCGCCAGCAGTCACCGCATTTCCTCCACAGACGTACGCATCTTCGTTTTTGACGTTTATAAAGCAGGTAAATGTGTTTATTTAGGTTATGTTGGAGAATTTCTCTGCTTTCTAATGCATTGCAATTCATAAATACCACTATAATGAATGATTAACTACAGCTTGTTATTATTATTATTTAATTAATAACAGATAAGGGTTTTTATACAATTACGTAGTATAATATCCCTCCTTTTTTGTGTCAGGGGTTAAAAAAATAATACAATTCGTCAAACGTTCTAAAAACTCTCCCTTAAAATGGAAAATTATTGTATTTTCTACTCATCTCCCAAAGAATTTTTCTTTTTTAATTTGAAGTCGTTTGTTTTAAAAATAAATAAGTAACATTAATTATTGGCAATTGCTTAAAATTACACTTACATATTTTTACTGTAATCTTTGTATATCGATTGATTATAATAAGATAACTTTATCTTCAAATTATAGATAGGTATATTTATTTTAGTCCTATAATAATTATTTTGAAGTGTTGTTGCTGACATTGCTATTATATTTTTAGTGAATTTTTATTTCAAATATTAATTATTGTAATTGCAATTAAATTTTAAACCGCCGAGGCTGTTAATAAATTAAAATATTGTATCTTTGAATAGGTAGGTACTTCTTTTTAAAACTCACTCAGTATTCAAACTTTTTTTAACCAGACGACAATATACTAAGTATGTGATTATTCGTAATTCTGAAAACATTTAATCAAACGCTGTTACATTGAATATGCATCGTTGATGTTTTACTGCACGTAAAATGTTTTTTCTTCATATACCTGGTCGAATTTAAGACAGAAAGTCTATCATTTATGCACTGCTGGAATTCCTCGCATGTCATTAGGGATTGCAATCCAGCTGGATTTTTGCAAACAAATCCAGCGCCGATCCAGCATTAATCGATTTTTCAAATAAATGTAATAATTTTTTAACTCTAGAAGCTTTAATAACTATTTATCTACATTTACATCAAATACTCGTTTTTTTAACGTTAGTAAAGTACTCTAATAGTAAGTAATAGCTATGATTATCCGGAGTAGAATTATTAATTATCACAATACAGTTTTAAGTCACCTAAATTGATATTCTAGATATCTGAAATAGTTATTCGCTTACCTATTTTACAAACTATGTAGTCTCAGTTCCTCAGTCTCAATAATTTTAGAAATTTCCCGCTTATAAAATGTCTAGTTAACTCTTATTAGAAACAAAACTTTAATATAAATTATATAATTTAGGACTTGACTTGTCTTTTAAAGAATAAAACCAATCAATTATGTAACAGTTTTTTTTTTACTTTTTTTAAAGTAAGATCTCAAAAAAGAAATGTTATTGATGGTGTTATCTTCCAGCCAACTTCTTAAAGAACTGCATATATATACCTGCCTACGGAAAGGGCTCTCTCTACCTCTACGCTGGTTGGTTTAGTCATTAAATAATCGTAGATTAAACTTAGGTTTGCATCTCTTACTGCCTCACTTTCAAAAAGTCTCATTTCTATCTTCAATATCTTATCATAATACTTCTCAGACCCTGTTAATTACTTGTTTTTAGCTGACTGCGGATCCGCACCGCTGGATCCAGCGCTAGATGCTGGATCCAGCATTGCAATCCCTACATGCCATGTATAACAGCGGGCCGAAACAGTTTTCTCCGTACACACTGACACGAAAGTACGTACTTTCGACCGGGTATACAGAAAAATAGTATACACCGCACGGGTAAAAAGTTGAAATTCCAACTTTCTGCCCTTGCGATGTAATATACTATTGTAATTATAACAAAGTAAACTCCTCCCAGGAAGCCACCAATTCATTATCTAAAGAGTATTGTATTAGTACAAGCTTTCGGGAACTTTCCGGTCACTATCATGAACATAAAAACCGCAGTCGGGCAACTGAGACCGGTGACAATGCGTAGGTGGACGAGATGTCAAACTGGAGGTGTCACTAAATATATTTCCTCATGTTTGAAATTTTCTGAGCGACAAGTTCAGGTGCCATTGACCACAAAAACTCAAGTCTGGCGGACCGTGCTTGGGGAAAAGTATGTCTGGCAGGCCGACGAGTGTTACGAAACGAAAAATGTGTAATGATAAATGTCAAAACTATCAACCAAAACCATAACAACATTTTTACGGAATAAAAATTATGGATTTCGACATTTTACCAGACGGAAGTTGTCCCGGGTACGAAATGTCAGACTTGAGTTCAGAAAATTTCAAACATGAGGAAATATTTAGTATAATAGCTTTTGTCTGCTATAATTATTGTTAAGAAACATTCATTGTTGTAGCACTATATTAGAAAAATTTATTATTCCAACACGTCACTGTCGGAATTTAAACCCGAATCTTTCCACTTTCGCGGCGGAATGAGTTAATCAATTACTCTACGGTACACACAATTCAACATTTTAATCCTTCATAATATAGCGATTTACAACACTCAAATTCACTACATGCGAGAGCCAATTATTTTTAGCTATAGCTAGACATTAACTCTCACAGTAGCGAGGGCTTTTGAATGAATCAAAGATGAACTTTCCATTATTAATACGGTCCTAAGTCACATAATTTTTCTGTTTCGTTAGGATTGTTTCAATGCGGAATATATTGACACGTTCAGTTTGATATCTTTGCCCGTTTCCACCCACGCATTGTCCCTGGTCTAAGATGCCAGACTGCGGTTTTCATGTTCAAAATAGTGCCCTTAATGAGGTCTCAAAAACTCAGATTTAAGGAAATACTTTGAGTAAAATCGTTACTAGATCCCTAACTAGTATACGTTGTACAGGAAACATGTTATCTTAACAGTTATTTGATTTTTGCATACCTTATTAGCGGTAATAAAACCATTATTTCATATTATTGATTCCAAGAATGTTTACGGCAATGTTTTTACTGTCCGCGTGCCATTATTGTATTAGCTGCTAGCAAATTACAAATAAGTAATCGATAATGACGGATTTTTCAAGGTTCTTTCAAAAACGCATAGTGACTATTTAACGAGGTTGAGGCTATTTCTACACATGCGTAAATTGCAAATTAGGTTTTTAAATGACAACATCAAAAGAAATATTAAAGGGTAACATCACTGTAAATTTTTCAAAAAATCGAATTTTTTTTTTAGACTTAAAAAATACTTTGAACCTTTTAGAATATGGGGAAAAATATTTCATACCTCAAAGTATTTTTAGTGTATTTGCCATATGGCAACATACACTATTGGCGTCGGTCGGATGGCGGGACCTAGGGGTCGGACCAAAATTTCTCGACGTTTCATAACCTTCTAAACACTTTGGCACCATTTTTGAAAATGTTTATATATATATGTATATATATATATATATTTATATATATACGTATATATATATATATATATATATATATATATATATATATATATATATATATGTGTGCGGGCAATAACTTTCGAAAGAGTTAAGTGATTTCAACGAAATTTGGTCCACGTGTTGAAATCCATCACCGCAAGAAGCCTATTTAAAATGGGCCTAATCGGGCTATTTTAAGGGTAGTTTTTAGGGGTTGAAAAATGTTTTTGGGCCCTAAAATACCGAAAAAATTCTCCGAATCGTTTCAAAATTGAAATTTAACCCTCTGGTAGTAATTAAAAAGTGTCCCCAAAATTTTAATAAAATCGGCCCGACAGGACCGGATTTACAAATTTTATGAAAACACTAGTTTGCAGATAGTGACTTATTTATTGAAGGGTGTATTTAATTCAATGTAGACGTTAGATTGATAATAATATTACAATTAAGAAAAAAAAATGTTATTTTAAGGGGTGTATTAAGGGGTTAAATTTTTTATTTTGCCCAAAAACAAACTTAATTTCACATAATAAAAGTATAAAACCACACGGCTCTATACAAGCAAATACACTATATTGTCGGCAGGGTTTTGGCACTGCGACCCGGGTTTTTTTTTTCTTGTAATTTCGAGCTCTTCCCCAAGCGCGTCTATAATGTCTATAATGCATTTCAAAACTTTAAATGCGTTTTTCTCGAAACATGATTTTTCAAAACGGCACGCAGCATAACTCCAACAATTTTCATTCTTTTCATTCGAATTTGTTACAGTATCTTTAAAATAAGATTTTGAAGAGAAATACGTAGGGGATTTTCGATAAGTTAATTTAATCATTATTTATTGACAAATGATTATCTTTTTTTTGTTGAAAATTTAACGATTTAATTCAAATACTCGCCAATCACACAAAAATCAATATTTTTAAAATCCCGTACGTATTTCTCTAGCTATAAGCATGTACAATAAGTGTTTTTTTTTTCTAAATCCAAATTTGCAGCAGCTACACTGCGTGCCGCAGAGCGCCTTCAATTCTACGTGCCTCGCAAAAATGGCTGTGGTGCCGTCATTTCTGAATATTTTTTTATAATAATTTTCTATTTTGTTACTTAAATATACGCTAAATAACTTCCTCCAATATTATAATTTTATTACCTTTCCTTCCACCCAAAAAAAAAAAATGATAAAAAACACGTTTTTTTAGGCTGTTACAGTGGTGTTACCCCTTAAAAGTACTTACGCAGAGCAATGTTAAAACTCGAACGAGTTCAGGACGTAACATTTTATAAAATACACGCAGCTGGCGGTTCGAATACGTTGAACCGAATGAAAAATACATGAGATTTTTTATAGAAAAAAAAAACAACTCAAACCTGACTTTTCCTACCCGGGACAACCCCCGTCTGGCAAAGAGTCGAATATATCGAAAACCTTAATTTTCATTTTAAACAATTCACTTTTTTGATATAACAACTTTAAAACGTTACCATAATTTTGGTAGTTAATTTTGACATTTGGGGCATTCCACGTGAAGCGGACATAAGAAAAAAAGTGGCATCTTGAATTTCGCTCATATTCAGGTTAGTTATAGTCCTTGAGGACATGACATTTTTTTTCGTGTATGAGACTCGGTTGTGAAGTTATGGACTACGAAAGATTGCACCAACTATGAAGTAGAGATTTTTTGGATAGTGCTGCTGGGACTGAGTAAATGAAAAAATATTTTATGTAGTGATTTATCGAGAAAAAATAAATGATTTTTATATTATGGAACAAAAATAAGAAAAACATTTTTTTTTTTTGATAGAAAACCGGAAGTGAACTTTTTAACACAATTTTTTTAACTTCGACAATTTTTTAAAAATTTTTTATTTACTCAAAATAAAGCTATTAATACTAATACGTTCTCTATCTCAGAAAGGAATGCAGATCCCATTTTGAAACTTTTAGTGTAACATCTACATAGTTTTAGCTTTATTTTGAGTAAATAAAAATTAAAAAAAATGATCGAAGTTAAAAAAAAATTGTGTTAAAAAGTTCACTTCCGGTTTTCTATCAAAAAAACATTTTTTTTCGTATTTTTGTTCCATAATATAAAAACCATTTATTTTTTCTCGATAAATCACTAAATAAAATATTTTTTCATTTACTCAGTAGTCCCAGCAGCACTATCCAAAAAATGTCTACTTCATAGCTGGTGCAATGTTTCGTAGTCCATAACTTCACAACCGAGTCTCATACAAGAAAAAAAAATGAATGTGAACATTCACGTCCTCAAGGACTATAATTAACCTGAATATGAGCGAAATTCAAGATGTCACTTTTTTTCTTATGTCCGCTTCACGTGGAATGCCCCAACTTTAAAACGTTACCATAATTTTGATAGACAATTTTGACATTTATCATTACACATTTTTCGTTTCATAACACTTTGCATAGTAAAATTACAATTGATTTCACGTGTTCTAGGAGAGACGAAATGGTAACATCAGATCCAAGTCTCAAGATAACAAGTCAGATGAGGCACCTCCTGCTCTCTTGGACTGTTTCATTTCTACGGTAAGTTTTTTACACTTAAATATACAGTAGAACCTCGATAAGTTAAAATCCAAGGGAAACGTTAAAACATTTAAGTTATCGAGTTTTTTACTTATCGAGAGTTGAAGTTAGAGAGGTTGTCAGAGTAAAATTTTTAACTTACCGAGGTTTGTGGATTTTATAGAGGATGTATTTAGTTCAATAGAGGTTAGATCAATTTTTATCTATTCATTTAGAATCAATTATTTATTTATTTATTTAAACAAAGAAATCAGTAAAGCGATTGGTGGAAGACTAAAGTGAAAATCAATTAAGTTCTTGGCAAAACTTTTTGTTTGGATACTTACTCACGATGACTCACTGATAATACTTTAACTTATGGAGGTAACCAAAATATTATTTTAAGTTATCGAGGGCGATATTCAGAATATTTGTTTAAGCTACCGAGGTTTTGTGATTTAAGTAATGGAGGTTTTACGCTTTCAGGGGAAAGGAATTCAAAAAAATTTTAACTTACAGAGGTTTTTAACTTATCGAGGTTCTACTGTAATATCAATTACGTTTCAATAAATATTAATCTTCCTGATTGATGTCAAATTCAGCCTGTCAGGAAATTTATAAATTTAATCAACAAGTAAACCATCATTCGGTAGAATATTATCGATAAAAATTATAATTGGGCTTTCATCTCAAATTTCACCCCGTTTTTTTTGTGATTAAAGCAGCGTTGCCAGACGTCCCGATTTTGGCGGGACGTCCCGATTTTTAAATCAAAATGAAATGTCCCGCGTGGGACAGGCTCAGTCACGCTTTTCGGGGATAACTCGACCGTGCGTAAATAATTATTCTCTTATTGTAAGTTGCAATTTGTAACACTCACTCCTCAGACTATTGTTTGAAGCGCCATATTTTTCTAATGAGAAAAACTTTTTTGATTTCTGTTTTTTTTTTATTTTTTTTATTCAGAAGACGAATAAAACTCAACTATTTAACGATAGGGTAAATCTGATTTAACATATCATGTTTTTATTAAAATACAATTTCTATGGCTATTTTTGCTATCTATTGTCACGTAAACGTAATTTGAACTCAAATAAAAATATAAATATTTAAAAACTTCTGATTATATACGTTTTTTTACTATGTCCCGCTTTTGACGAAAGAATCCCGCTTTTTTCACTCAAAAAGTTCCAAAATCCCGACTTGGCAAAAAAAAATCTGGCAACGCTGGATTAAAGGTAGCCTATGTCCTTCCTCAGAATGTAGTCTATTTCCATGCTAAATTTTATCGAAATCTGTTCAGCGGTTTAGGTGTGAAAAGGTAACGGACAGACAGACTTTTTATGGAGTACATATTCGTCTGTTTTTTATGTAGTGTCTTCGTAAAGTACGACGCAAACCGTATAATCGTAAATTGAAAAACATTTTTTAAAAGAGGAAGTTCAAATCCATTATACTTTGGCGTGAGAAATGGATGATATTATATAAACAACAAAATTCGGGGATTCCCGTAGTAGAAGACGAAACTGTAGTAATAAATATAAATAATTTTTTTGTTGTAATAGTCACCGCATATACAAGTCAAATACATAAAAACAATGTTTATAATCATATAAATATTAATTTGCCAAATATCTTGTTTCTGGCGACAGTTTATTGTAAAATTGTGAATTGTTTAGCTCAATGGTCACTCATGCCAAGTTTATAAAACAATTGACTTTATTTCTTTTTCGTCCTTGGTATTTAATATAAAAATTATTTGTCGGGAAAAAGGACTTTTAAATAAACACTTAATTTTTTATTTACATCAGCGACGTTAATTAATAATTGTTAAATTCTAATTTATATTTCATGTATATTTTAAATTTTATATCTACTTAATCAAAACATTTAATAGTTATTAAAGCTTGATAAAGTTCCAAACAAGGAACGAAACGTCGCTGTAAATAAAAAATTAAGTGTTTATTTAAAAGTCCTTTTTCCCGACAAATAATTTTTATTTTTTTATAAAACAATGTTCAGAACTAGCATTTTTTAATTCTTATATCTGCTAGCTAGACTAGCGAATGTGCTCTATTACCGCTTTGCTAGTCAGAGCTGAGTTTCAATTCATATAAGAAATTAAATCTAGGTTAATGAAGTCACTTTTTGACAGACTTTGCTCATTTTTTTTCATAATTAATAACAAGTTCGCAATTTTCACGGTCAGATTGTGAAAATTGCGAACTTTGTTATTAATTATCTTGCGTTCTAACCGGCCAAATATTCTGAAACTTCGGGATTTATTAGAAAACGTTATTTTGAGCCTACGAAAAAAGAATGAGCAAAATCTATCAAAAAGTGATTTCACTTTATTATAACACGCTAGAACTACCTTAATTTCGCACGAAATCCGTTTAAATTGTTGTTTTCTGAAAAGAGGGTATTCTGTTCTATAGAACGGAACCATTTCTAGATGGATTCGAGTTTATAATTGCCTCGTAAATTGTAATTCAAAATCGCGAACAGCAGTTCTCGGTTGGTCTGTACGTACGTCCGAGCTCTACAGATCGCAATTTGTCACAGAACCTCTTGAATTATATTTTAGCTCTTTTACTTCCGAGGCGGTTTAAAACAACTGTTTTGGTAATTTTTAAATACAGATTACTTTAAAGTGTACACAATTTGCTTTTTGTCTACTTAAAATAATAATAATAATGCGTTTAACGTCCGTTTCTCAACTTTATGCCATAACAGACGCCATTCGCACCATTACAATTTCTATCTACTACATTTCCTGTTATTTTTCTATATTTTTCGAACTTCAATTCATAGCAATGGGCGAATGAAGGAATTATAGAACATTAGGTTAAGGTAGGCAACCACGAGAGTATAGGAGTTTGATAGGTAATTGGCCATGGTCTCGATTCTCGAATAAGGAACCATCACGATATTTATTTGGGATTAATTGAGGGAAACCGTGGAAAACTTCAACAAGATAGCCGGCACAGGTTTTACTGTTTCTCGGCGAGAGGCAGTAGGAAAAGGCCTTAGCCCTCTCTCACCACTACGCTACGGTGCTTTTTGTCAACAAAATTTTGGTATTCATAATACCGACATTTTATGTAGATAAAAAGCAAATTTCTAATATTAAATTAATATGCAAATAATTTAAACAAATTCAAGCAATCTCTAGAGTTTTGTTTTTAACACTTATGCTTGTATATTACATTAAAATTAAAAATGTTTATAATTCTTCGAAAACTTGTTTTTTGGTAAAAACTTTTCCATTTTAAGTCAGCTTCCAGCAAACAAAGTTGTTATAGCGTAAATTTTACATGAATTATAAAAGCTACAAGTAGATTTAATTTTCTGATTAGATTAGCGTCAAGATAGACATTATAATATTATATGAAATGACTAATTTCCCAGAAATCTTTTTTTTATTTGTTGTTTTATTTACGTTTTAAATTAATTAAATATAATCTGTTTCAAATTACTACCATAAGTTAGTATAAAATATCGAGTAGTTTTTTATAGTGTCAATTTATTTCTAAGAAACTATATGAATATGCGAATTATAAAGTAGTGCTAGCACCCAACTTTATTTATTTTTCTTGCTCAAAGTGAATTTTGTTTTTACTTAGAAATAATAATAATATAATAATAATAATAATAATGCGTTTAGTGTCCGTTTGTCGACTTTTTTGTCATAACAGACGCCATTCGCACCATTACTATTTTCCATTTTTTACTACTTCCCGTTATTTCCTACATTTCCAAACTTCAACTTAACTAATAGCAATGGGCGAATGAAGGAATTATAGGAAATTAGGATAGGATAGGTAATTTTTGAAATGGGAGTTTGATAGGTAATTGGCCATCTCGATATTTATCTGGAATTAATTGAGGGAAACCAAGGAAAACCTCAATCAAGATGGCCGGTACAGGAATTACCGTTTCTCGGCGAGAGGCAGTAGGAAAAAGTTACTTAGAAATAATCGTTGCGTCTAGATAGTAATGCATTATTTTATGTACGAGTCAAAACGAATACCAGCGAGTTTTGACGGTAAAAGAATTACAGTCGAGATACATACTATATTTTTTTCACGTACCTCCTGTAAAGTTGCTGAAAAATTTCTAAAATAGAATAGCGACATCTTCCATTCTATTCTATTTTAGATCGCCTGAAAAAGTTTACATATTTAAACGAAACGTTGCGTGAAATATAACTTTGACTGAAAAGTCTGATCATCCATCCTCTCAATGCAATGCTGGATTCAGCAATCCAGCTGAATCCAGCAGTGCGGATCCGCAATCAGCTAAAAATAAGTAATTAACTGAGTATGAGAAGGATTATGACAAGATATTGAAGAAATAAATCGCACTTTATAAAAGTGAGGGAGTAAGAGGTGAAAACCTAACTTTAATGTATTTAATCTATGATTATTTAATGACTCTAAACCAACCAGCGTAGAGGTAGGGGGAGCCCTTTTCGCAGGCGGGTTCTTTAAACAGTGGGCTGAGAGATAACACCATCAATTACATTTCTTTTTTGAGATCTTACTTTAATGCCGGCGCCAGACATAGCAACAATATTTGAACACTTGTTTTAACTAGAGATGGGGATTATAAATCGATTATTCGAAATAATCACAAAAAGAATATTTTTCCCGATTTTATAGAAGAAAAAAAGTTTTATTATTTTTTTAAAACTGTGGGAACGAACAGGCATTTTATAGAGCTGTGGAAAATTGTGTGCCAACTCACGTGCCCAGAAGTCTTGCCAGTCGGTCTTACGTCAGTTGCCTGGTCGTTCCCACAGTTTTAAAAGAACAATAAAACTTTTTTTCTTCTATAAAATCGGGAAAAATATTCCTTTTTGGACCGATTATCCGATATTAGGGTAATAAAATAATCGGTTTTCCCCACAATCGGTTTTTCGAAATAATCGGAATCGATTGGCAGGAAAATAATCGATTATTTCGAATAATCGATTTATAATTCCCATCCCTAGTTAAAATAAGTGTTCAAATATTGTTGCTATGTCTGGCGCCCGGGTAAAAAAAGTAAAAAAACTGTTACGTAATTGATTGGCTTTATTCTTTAAAAGACAAGTCAAGTCCTAAATTATATAATTTATATTAAGGGGGGTTTCTACCTTGTGGGATCAAAAAAATCGTTTTTTTTGTGCATTTTCAGACATACATGTTTCAAGAATACTCTCTTAAATTTTCAAGTTGAAATCTGGTAAATTATGAAAGTTATTGGCCGTTTGGTGGAGCGGTGTACATCTTGCAAAATGTGTGATTTGTTATAAAAATTTGTTTATAAAAATTGTTTAAGCAAATTCATTTTGCAAATTTGATGGCAGATTCGTAATAAGCGACCCCAAAAACATGAAACATGGAAATATGGAAACATAAAAAATTGAGATCCCTAGAATTCAACATAATTTTTTGCAGTTAAAATTCAAATTTTCAAACGCGTTTTTCTCAAAACCACGTTCTTCAAGTTGGTGGAAGTCCTACAGGGCGCAAAAATTGAGCAATCGCCATGAAATTTTTTACACATTTTCATCAGGAGTTTGTGCATCCGTCGTACTAGAATCTTCTAAACATATAAAAAATTGTTCATTTAAAAAAATAATTAGTAACAAAAACAGAGCCAAAAATCGTTTTTTTTAAAAAAAGCTCATAATTTTTGCAATTTTCAAGTCTTCTCCTTCGTTCTAGTACCACGGATGCGGAAAAGTGTACAGATTAAGAAAATATTTTTATTTTGCGTTTCACACTTCATTTACGGACGCTAGGACTTCCACCATGAGGACGAGTCGCCGCCGACCTGCTGCCATTGTTCGGTACCCCCTTGCCCCCCTTTACTTGGATCACCGAGAAAAAATTTGTAAAGCTTCAATAAACTTTTCCCTACAACTGTGCGAAAATTTCATCTTTTTACCTATTATACTTTTCGAGAAAAAAATTTCAGAAAAAACAGCAGGTTTTCGGACCAACAAGGTAGAAACCCCCCTTAAAGTTTTGTTTCTAATAAGAGTTAACTAAACATTTTATAAGCGGGAAACGCAATCTTATTTCTAAAATTATTGAGACTGAGAAACTGAGACTACATAGTTTGTAAAATAGGTAAACGAATATCCAGACTCTGAAGTAGCAATTTAGGTGATTTAAGACTGTAATGTAATAATTAATAATTATGCTCCGGATACTCATATAACTATTACTTACTGTTAGAGTACTTTACTAACGCCAAAAAACAAGTATTTGATGTAAATGTAGATAAATAGTTATTGAAGTTTTTAGAGTTAAAAAATTGTTACATTTACAGTGGAATCCGTTTATAATGACATCGAAGGGAATTGACAAACACGTCATACTAGGCGGACGTCATACAAAGCATACGGTTCTTGTTTTTGAAAATCATTGAGATTGTCGAATGACCCACGCCCAATTCCTTTGCAAGAGATGAGTTTGATTCTCCATTTTCTAATCTGCATATTAGTGCATCTTTCTCTTCAAACGTAAATGCTTTACGACGTTGAAATGATATTTTTTTACATAGGATATCACTAAAAATAATGCATGACGTTCAACTATAAATTACTCACTGAGATTCAAAACAAAAACAAACCACGTGCCGAACGTCGTCGGGAATCAACGAACATTGCCGAAGGTGTAAAGAATCGTCGGTCACTATAAACGGACAAAATTTATTAAAAATGGGTCATAATAAGCGACATGTCACTGTAAGCGAAGTCATTATATCCGACTTTGTTACAAAGAATTTTATATGAAAACCAAACTTCGTTGTGTAATTACGTCATAATAGGCGGTTGGTCAATATAGGCGGAGTCATAATAAACGGATTCTACTGTATCTGAAAAATCGATTAATGCTGGATCCAGCTGTATCTACTTTAATGCAGCATAAATCCAGCAGGCTGCTGGATTGAAAATGCCGCTGGATTGCAATCTTTACTCTCAAATTGCAAATATTAGAATCGTCTCTTAGAATCTTAACTACTAAAATAAATAAAAATTATTCTATCCTTTTTAGTACACTGCAGCGAAAGCTAGAATATTATATTTCTGTATAAAAATAAAAAAAAATGTACTCTGCTATTTGAAATTTGTATTTTATTTCAGTTTTTATCAAGTCAAAGAAGAGAATCTCAAACAAGCAAGAAGGCTGATTCAGTAAAAAAGGTGAGTAATAAACGGCATGTTTTTCACTGTTTTTATATTGCTGATTTAGTTATTGTGATTCGCATATATATTTTGTCATCGGATATTCATATCTACTTGTTATATTGTGTTGATTAATATTAATTTTCTGTGAGACAGTTACCTGTTAAACTAGTTTAACTGCGGAAAAATCAAAATTACTGACTTTTTTCTTTTTTGTCCTTGGTAATTAATATAAAATTTATTTGTTGGGAAAAAGGACTTCTTTTAGTTTAGTTTGAACATCAACCGTAAAAAATTAAAAAAAAAACGGTTTTATTATAAAAGTTTTTATGAACAATTGTTTAACTAAAATTTATATCTACATGTTAACTTTTATATCTACTTGAACAAAACATTTAATGTTATAAGCTTGAAAAAGTCCCAATAAAGGGACGAAACGTCGCAATATATAACAAATAAGTACCGACCTGGGTAGAGTAGTGGTACAGCACTAGACTCGCATTCGGGAGGTCCGGGTTCGATTCCCGTCGGGGGCAGATGTGGCTGGGATTTTTTCCTACTGCCTTTCGCCGAGAAACGGTAATTCCTGTACCGGCCATCTTGATTGAGGTTTTCCATGGTTTCCCTCAATTAATTCCAGATAAATATCGAGGTGGTTCCTTATTTGAGGCCATGGCCGATTACCTATCAAACTCCTAGTTCAAAAATTACCTACCTTATCCTAATTTCCTGTAATTCCTTCATTCGTCCATTGCTATTATATAAGTTGAAGTTTAAGAAATGTAGAAAAAACGGGAAGTGGTAAAATGAAAAATAGTAATGGTGCGAATGGCGTCTGTTATGACATAAAGTCGAGAAACGGACGTTAAACGCATTATTATTATTATTATATAACAAATAAGTGTTCACTTAAAGAAGTCCTTTTTCCCAACAAATAAATTTTAAATCAAAATTACTGTTCTATAAATCAATGGTGGGCAATCCCCGGTCCGCGAAAATTTTCTGTCCGCGCCACGAGATCTTTAGAAGAAATTATAAATATTTTTAGATGTATTTCGTCTGAGTTTAAATTTCATATTAAACACACATAGTAGTAACATGTACAGTTAGACCCCGCTAAACGCAGGAGATACGTTCCAATATGTTCCTGTGTCTTACGAAACAGCGGTAAACGAGGTCATACGTAGATATAATGCCTCAGCCACACACTCGACGAGTGGCATGGGAAGTAGCGAGGAAAGGAGGCAGAGGCGTTGTGTGGCCGCGTTACTCGTCATGCCGCACGTCATGCTCCTCGTCATGCCCAGTGCTCCCTCGATTGTCGGTTTTTTGTGCGCGAGTCAAAGGATCGGCAATAAGAGCGCGAGTAAGCTAGCCACATACTCCCGCGCCACTCAATACGCATCAAGCGGTCTAAGTGTGAAGGCATAGTGCGCACGCTGCCACAGTATCGACCTCCATTGCCGAAAGGCGGAAGCCGAGTGCGGAGCGTCGCGAGTACAGCAGTGTTTGGCCGCTTAGGGCAACATCGCGACAGCGCGATGAGCAGAGCGAGTAGCAGTGCGAGGAGCATAGTCTGGCAGTAGGGTTAGGCATAGGCGAAACAGAACCGAGAATAAGAAAATTCAATAATAAATCTCAGGTATTTGGATTAATAATACAAAACAATCGTGTTATTGTTAATCTTGCTACGTTGCGACTACTTTATTAATAATAATCCAAATACCTGAGATTTATTATTGAATTATAGTAATAATTTTGGATGCGATATAATGTCTAATTCGTTAGTATTTTTTGTTTAATTTTGTAACATTTATTGTTAAATATCAAATTAATTATACATTTATTAAATCCTAATATCGATTTATGCTCACAGAACATTTATGAAAATCAAATAAAAGTTTGAATAAGAAAGGTTCCTCATTTGACATATTTTGTATTTTTTGAGGAGCTCATCTAATGTCGTTTGCCTTTTTCTTTTTCGTTCAGCAAGCTGTTGTCGATAGCAAGATATTACATCAATGACACTTCATCTTGCCTTTGAACTTCTATCAACATTTGAATCATTTTGTATAAACTGATCCATAATTTACGTTATAGTTGCTAAACTTTTTTTTTAAACCGCGTAATACTGGAACAGCGTTAAGGAGGTCTTACTGTATGTTCATAATTTGGTATTAATGTTAAAACTAACATCTATTAAAGCATCTTTCACTTCAAATGTCCTTACTCATAACAACTATTGTGTCAATTATTATCATTTTGAGGTAACCTAAATAATAGTACTTAGGGTAACGACGATCTGAGGAATCAGTCAGCTTAAGAATAAGCGAAACAGGCGAGCCGAGAACAACAGCTATTATATTATACAGTTTGTTAAAGTAATATCAGACGGTTCATTCCGAATGAATGTTCATTTGAGTGAATGTTCATTTTTATTTCATTCCGCGTTCACACGACACAGACAGAATGACATAGAAATGAACGTTCATCCAGTCTTTTCCTCGAAGATGTCATCGAATGAACTTATGCGCCTTGGAATTCGTTTGTTTTGTGATCATTTGATCGAAGAATTGACAAAAAAGAAGCAAAGTCTAAGTTTAAATCATTAATAAGAGATTGTCCGTATTGTTCTGTCTTTGTCTTCGTCGAGTTTGTGGTTCCAAAGACATTGATAATTTTTTATATTCTCCAAAAACAGCAGCGTGGCTTGGACCATTCCACTTGAATACCATTTTAACTACAAACAGAATATATTGACTATGCGATCTCGTAGTCCCAAGCCCGTCCGCTACAAGACACGACACAAAATGACCGAACCCGAATGAATGTTCAGACGTTTCATTTTTCGTTCATTCGAAGTGCGAATAAATCATGCTGAATGCCGATATCTAGCGTTGTTGAATCGGTTCATTAATGATTTCATTTTTCATTGTTTCATTTTGTGTTCAGACGTTTCGAATGAAAGATGCTGAATTAAAGACAAAAAAATGAAACCTTAAGGTAATTCTTGAACTACATTTTTATGAAAATTTATCTAAATTTTGTGTAATCTGAAGGAGTCGCAGAACTGTTTATATATACGTGAGTCTCAGGTTACATAAATAACAAGATCGCATATGTTAGACCAAAGTTTACAAATAAAATTACTTGTTAAAATATCAAATGCACTTATAGCACTTATTTCTTGTCTGCATGTAAATACATTTCTCACAGATATTATGTTATTTGACGATGAAGCTTGGACATACATAAAAAACTATATTTTTTGCAGACCAATACGTTGTTTTGTTATTTTACATCGTACGTATCAACCGACAACTGCTGTTTACGATTTTCAATTACAATTTTAGAAGTAATTGTGAACTTGACGAATCGATCAAAAAATTGTTCTGTTTTATAAAACAGAATCTTTCCTTTTGTAAAACTATAATTTGAATGTATTTCGTGCGAAATGAACCTAAATATAAGTATAACTTCTTGTATATGAACGAAACTCTCCTCTGACGCTCTATCCGCTAGTGTAGCGGATGTGCATTAATATATTATTTAAAAAAACTAAATAATTGCTTTTCGTATTTTGAAAAATATGGCTCAGAAAAATATAAAAAATTCGGAAAATGCAAGTTTAGTTCGCACTTGACCGTTTTTTTTTTCATTCTCAAGAACTAATCGTCAAAACTTCCCACGCATTTTGTTCTTTTGACCTTTTGAGTTTCTTCAAGAACCTGAAGAAGATCCAAATTCGGACTAAATCGTTGTTCACTATTACATTTTTTTAATTGTCTGTTATCAGTCTTTAATTTTAATTATTCGAAAGATTTACTGACAAATATAATCGAAGAATTCTATAAATGTACAACCTCTCTAACTTTGATCTCAAAAATTCCAGGAATCATTCACTTTACTCTTCTACTTTTTATACATAAAAAATTCTCAAAACGATTTCGTTCTTCTTCCGTAGTTTTTTATATCGGGTTCTTGCATTATATTATTAATGTATTTGCCATATGGCAACATACACTATTGGCGTCGGTCGGATGGCGGGACCTAGAGGTCGGACCAAAATTCCTCGACGTTTCATAACCCCCTAAACACATTGGCACCATGTACGGGCAATAACTTTCGAAAGAGTTAATTGATTTTAACGAAATTTGGCCCACGTGTTGAAATCCATCACCGCAAGAAGCTTATTTAAAATGGGCGTAATCCGGCCATTTTAAGGGTAGTTTTTAGGGGTTGAAAAATGTTTTTGGGCCCCAAAATACCGAAAAAATTCTCAGAATCGTTTCAAAGTTGACATTTAACCCTTAGTAACAATTAAAAAGTGCCCTTAAAATTTTAATAAAATCGGCCCGACAGGACCGGACTTACAAATTTTTTGAAAACACTAATTTGCAAATAGTGACTTATTTATTGAAGGGTGTATTTAATTCAGTGTAGACGTTAGATTGATGTTAATTATTACAATTAAGAAAAAAAATGTTATTTTAAGGGGTGTATTAAGGGGTAAAATTTTTTATTTTGCCCAAAAACAAACTTAATTTCAAATAATAAAAGTATAAAACCTCACGGCCCTATACAAGCAAATACACTATATTGTCGGCAGGGTTTTGGCACTGCGACCCAGGTTTTTTTTCTTCATTTTAAATTAAATGCTGGAATTAAATTAAAATATTCCGTTGCGTTCCGCCACTTTCCTTTTGCAACTGACTGCCTGAGCGAAAAAGAGACGGCACTAGAGAGATAGATAATGTAACCAGGCGATGACTGTCATCATGGAGGTCACCATTGACGTCAATGCTCCGACTGTCACGTGACTGTTTTCAAAATCATCACGACTCCTTCCTCCGCGACCGTTTTTCACCATCGACTCGTTATACATTTACTTAACACCGCATTATACAAGCGAGCCAATAAACTACTTGTTATTAATTACACGTTTCATATTCAAATGAAAGTGCGTTCATCACCAAGGATTATCGTAAATGAATCTGCGTCCTGCAATCTTTATTGCTGTTTCTTCAGTCGTGTAGCTGAGAACTCAGGGCCCCCCTCAAAAATCTCAGTGGGGCCCTTCTTTTTAATTTATCAATATAATTTATATCAAACGCTGTAAATTAAACTCTAATACAGAGCGTAGTTGATGTATGTTAATCATAACATCGAGGTTTAACTGACCAGCGATACCTTGTGTTGAATGGGTTGTATGTGTTTGCCTTTAAAGCGAGGTTATTGGAGATTGATTAATTGAATTTTAAAGATTTTTAGGGTGAATGGGGCTCGGGGCCTCTCCGCGCCCCGGGCGCTGCGGACTATCAGCTACGCTACTGTGTATTTTAAGATGGCGGTTCCCGGTTTCTGTTTCTTAGAACAACAAAAAAAAGAACATTTTTCAACAGTAGAATCGAAAAAATTAATTCAATAATGTACATATATTTACGTAGATATTGGTTTTAAATGAAAATTTACAATCATGCGCCAAACTTTCTGCGCAGCCTTGGACTATAAGGATCAAGTTGATACTTAGAATCAATATGTGAAATTTTATATTAATTGGGTATTTAACACATTAGTATTTTTCTCACACTTCCAGCCAAAATACCGCCCCCAAGTTTTGTCGCCCTGGACAAATGCGTGGGTTGCCTGCTTCTGGAGCGGGCGCTAAGCTTAGTCGTAAGATAAGGACAATAAAAAATTTTGAATTAGTCATTGATTTGATGTTTTTCATCATAATATTGTCTGTTAAATTCAGGAATAAAATTTTAGTAGTGGTGTCCAGTAAACTTTTGTACGGTCAGAGCTTGGACTTTAAGCTGTGTAGTATTGAAAAAAGAATTATTTTCTCAACAGCATGAACACGACCATAAAACTTTATTAATAATATTATTTACAAGGTGAATGAAAGTAAAAATAATAGTAAAAAAACACGCTTTAATAGCAAACCAACTAAAAAGTAAGAAATAATTTTTAATTATTAAAGTTTTGAACAGCGATGAAAGTCCACTCGCTCAATACAATTTTGAACTTTCTATCGCTGTTAAACAAAATCTTTATAATTAGAAATTATTTTTTAGTTTTTAATTCGGTTTGCTATTAAAGCGTGTTTTTTTTTGAGTTTTTTGAACTATTATTTATTTTTTAGTCTTATTTTTTATCCTGATGATTCTGGTCATCGGTCCTTAATACGTGTGCAAATTTTTTAATCAATCAGACGTCTTAAGGTTGTCGGAACGCTCTGAATTTAAGCCACACTACGCGGTTAAAAAATGCTGCAAGGGTGCCGCTGTTAGTTGATTTTGGAAATATTTTGAAGATTTAAAAAACTTTTCCGAAAAAGGAAGAGTCACTTTAGGTTTGTGATGGAGCAATTTTGTGAAATAAGTACGAATAAGGTCGTAGTGTGACACTGCAAACGTGTGTTTTTTGGCATAATTAATGCCAACTTTTTTCTAGTAAATCGTACACAAATTACAAAAGTAGTCCATTAGAGTTCTAGATTTGTCCTTTGTCTTCCTTATAGAGACAGAATGTTTGTAAAATGTTGACGAATAAGTCTACAATCAGTTGACAGCCGAGGCCCTATTTTTGGCTTAAATTCAGAGCGTTCCGACAGCCTTAAGTCCGTGAAAATTACGTTGAAAGATTCCGTCACATCATACAGGTGAAAAAGTGTGTTTAAAAAGAGGAACGTTTCTTTTGAATAGCCTGTGATAAGCGACGTGTGATATTAGCAATGTGTGATATCACATTATTTATACTTGTTTTTAAATACTATTAGATGTTTATCATGTGCATTGCCATTTCTATATACTTTATTATTTAATAGTATTTGCATTTGTTCAGAAAAAAAAATCGAGCCAATAGGGATGTTGACTGTATTCAAATAAAAACATAATTTTAACGAAAAGTAGTAGTTTCTATGATAGAAATACTAAAAAAACACTATATTTTTCCTTATTTTTAAGGAATTTAATTAATATTTAATAAATAAAACCTAATAAAATCATTCTCAAGTCACGTGACAACAGACACCAATCAGAGCGCATGACGTCATATGTTCAGCCGCTGTCAAAAAACTTCATTGTTTGGTTAATATTTAGTGTGTAATTTATTATTATTTGTTTATAGAAAACGTCAAATTACATGTAACTATAGCAACGACTACGAAACAACTTTTCATCACCTCAGTTTACTAACGTTTATGAGCACAGAATACGCATCTATAGGATGGTAGCTCCCGTGTAAACTTTTGAGCCTCCTTTGGAATGAACAGGTGACGTCACGCGATTAGTATTGGCGTTTTGGACCGAAATTTGAAACGGGATTTAAAATACAAGATTTTTAAGGCTTGAGTTGTATTTAAATAAAAATAATATTTGAAGCAATATTAGGTACTTATGCACGATTTAAAACACTTTCCCAAAAATAGTCAACATCCCTATTGGACGATGGAACCCATTATGTTCATTCAGCTATAATTTTTCAAGGGGTTAACCGATTTGAAAAATGTCGACACCATTTTGTTCAGAATGTTCACGGAGTACCATATAATTTTTTAGATCAACCTAGTCGTTTTTAAACTGACTTCAAAAAAGGAGTTTTTTAATTTGTGTCCTCATACGCATTCAGAAAAAGTCGTATCTTGAGGACAGCTTTCAATCCACCGACGTAGCTTAGAGTTTAGATTTCGGGAAAGTTAGTTGTTAAAATTTAACTGACGTAATGCGAAAATTTCAAGGAAACCACAAAAAACGTTTTTTTTTTGGACGAGGTTGACTCTAATTAAAAGAAGTTAATTAGAGTGGTTGTGATCCTTGATGATTGTTGGATAAGTTTGGATAAAATCCGTGGCACAGGATCAATAAAACACAATACTGAAGTTAAAATTGCATTCTCACTAACGTTTCGGTGTGCTTTTGGCTAAAGTATCCTTGGTATTCTAGGAACTACCCTTCAAAATCCCGCCTCAGATGCCAGAATTATTTCGAGTGTAGTTGTTTTTTTTATTAAAACTTCTTCAGGCTTCTGAAACATACATAGTAAGAAATTACAAATAATACAATTAGTTAATAAAAATAAAACAATATAAATATACCTTGATTTATATAGTTAAATAATAAAAACTGATTATACATTACTTATACTCATAAACATTTACAAAATTCTTTATTTTTTTTTTATTTTTATTAAAATAAATTAAAAATTAGTTAACAGAAAAATTTTTTGGTAAATTATTAAAATGGAAAAAAATGAACGATAAATACATAAACAGATTGACGAGCAACGTAAACTAGATTAGGTACAACAATAACATCACGGGAATTTTAAAATACATATTAAAGTTTATTGTTAATTTGGTTGTTTTTCTTTCTTCATTCCATATAACGGTAACTCTCTATAACGATAAAAAATGCTCGGTCCCTTGAGTTTCGTTATAAAGAGTTTACACTGTATTGATGAAAAAAAATTTGAAATCTGATGAGTAGCTTCGGAGATTACCTCCTATATCCAAACTTGCAACCTTTACCTCTTTATAATATTAGCGTACATAGATTGGTCTCCACAAAGCGCTTTGTGTGGATTGTTTTATTATAGGAAAGTCTATAAATGATTTTACCCTAGTCTGTAAATAAAAAAAACCCGGGTCGCAGTGCCAAAACCCTGCCGACAAGATAGTGTATTTGCTTGTATAGGGCCGTGTGGTTTTATACTTTTATTATGTGAAATTAAGTTTGTTTTTGGGCAAAATAAAAAATTTAACCCCTTAATACACCCCTTAAAATAACATTTTTTTCTTAATTGTAATATTATTATCAATCTAACGTCTACACCGAATTAAATACACCCTTCAATAAATAAGTCACTATCTGCAAACTAGTGTTTTCATAAAATTTGTAAATCCGGTCCTGTCGGGCCGATTTTATTAAAATTGTGGGGACACTTTTTAATCACTACCAGAGGGTTAAATTTCAATTTTGAAACGATTCTGAGAATTTTTTCGGTATTTTGGGGCCCAAAAACAGTTATCAACCCCTAAAAACTACCCTTAAAATAGCCCGATTAGGCCCATTTTAAATAGGCTTCTTGCGGTGATGGGTTTCAACACGTGGCCCAAATTTCGTTGAAATCAATTAACTCTTTCGAAAGTTATCGCGCGTACACATATATATATATATATATACGTATATAATATATATATATATATATATATATATATATATATATATATATACATATATATATAAACATTTTTAAAAATGGTGGCAAAGTGTTTAGGAGGTTATGAAACGTCGAGAAATTTTGGTCCGACCCCTAGGTCCCGCCATCCGACCGACGCCAATAGTGTATGTTGCCATATGGCAAATACACTAATAAAATCGTGCGCATAGAAAAAAAACAATTGTTGGTACGGTACAGTCAACAATACGTAACCCGTTTATTCGGTTCATGTAAATTTAAGCTCATGACTTTTAACAAAGTGGTTTTAAAATGAGTGTGGGTTCTCATTTTGCAATCAGAACGTCGGTACTGCCATCAATAATTTCAGTGCATGTTTTTGTCTTCTATTTATTTTTAAATTTAATAATGCCGTTCAGAAGGGCGTTGACTTATGCATTGACGTCATAAATGACTTTTAAGGTACGTTAACGTAGAAAACAGAGTTACATTGAACTAAGCGACTGGATTGTTCGTTAAAGCTATGGTTACATTGAAAGCGTCTTCGCGCGATTATATTCGAATGTGCCCAGCAGCCAGCTTACTATTATTATAAGATCCCTCTGCCAGTTTTATACGCTCATCCAGTGGCGTAACAATAGGGTGGCATGGACGGGCAAAATGTCACGGGCTTCCGCCGGAGGTGCCCCCAATCCGAAAAGGTCGTGAGTTCAGGATGATTCTACCATTTATTGTCTTGCCTTTGAACTTCTATCAACATTTGAATCATTTTGTATAAACTGATCCATGATTTACGTTATAGTGGCTAAACTTTTTTTTAGAAACCGTGTAATACTGAAACAGCGTTAAGCGGAGCAGCGTTAAGCGGCGTCTTACTCCTTATTGGCCAAGTAGTCAAAGAACTCGAGTTCGCGTCAAATGCCGGGCTCGGATGTGATTCAAGTCATGACAAGATTATGACTTGCATCACATCCGCTAAAGTTCCGCAACGACTGTTGCGAATGTCAAAAATGATGCGGATGTTCCGCGGTTGCATTTGCAGATGTCTGCAATGTTTCCAGTGTGCAGTGTGAACCCACTTTCCTGCTAACCTAATTGTGTATGTTTGAAAAAAAAATATGGACGCAACAATTTCCAATTAAATATAATTATTCTCAGACACTTAAACTATTTTATTTTTCGAACATAATAATAATGTTTTTAAAACCGTTTCATTTCTCTATAAATTCGACATTTAAATTGTATTTCTACGAGTTATCCTCTATTCTGTGTAAATGTGAGATACGCTATCTCTTTTCATTAGAATAAGCAATAAAAAATAAAATAACATAAAAATTTAATTATTAAAGTAAGTTATTTATATAATTTTATCATAAAATTTGACATAATCAATAAATAATCGATTTTAAGTGTTTAAATCTTTTAAATTTTATTAAAAAAAAACATTTTTTCATCCATGGGTTAGTTGTAATTTTTGAAAGCTCCCTCCTTGTCAAGACTCTAAAAACAAAGGAACATAGTTTTTCGTAAACTGAAATGAATTGCAGTCGTTTGACAACCGCGTGGTTTTTTAATTATAAACAAATGGTGATTCCAATTATTATGAAAAAGTTGAATTTTGTATATCGTCGATACGTGTTTGATATTTTCAAAATAGAGCGTTATGCAAAAATAGTTTTTTGAGTGAAAATAAAAAATGCATTTTTGACAGATCTATGCAATTATTGGGTTATGGGATCATACCGGCATTTACAGCATAGGGCAATACCGTTAAACTTTATCATTCAGCTGTCAGTTGAACAGAAATCACAGTTTGAAGCTTGTAATTTAAGTGTATTGTGTTTGTTTCCAACTAATATTGCTAATTTTGTGCTAATTGCTGCTACTACATTGGTGAGTTATTTTCTCAAGTATTAGTAGATTAATTATTATATAAACTTTTGTGAAACAGTGATTTAAAACAAAACAAATGCGGTTTAAGGGTTCGTTGTTTTTTATGAGTGATATTATCTGTAGTGGAATTATTTTTTCGCGTACTTCTAGAATTTCTTGTATCTCAGATACGATTATTTTTTTAAATATTTGACATTTTCAAATTTAGTAATATGTAATAACATTTATTTGTACCTATGTATGGAGTACTTGACCCAGTGGTTACTAAAACAAAATTCAATGCTTGCATAATGCGTATAGACATTTGGAACTTAATATTTTCGTTTTTTGTTAAAAGCTAAATAAATTGAATTAAATTTCGTTTTGGTGATACAATACATAAATATATGTATTTACGTATTATTTTTTATAAATATTTCAATCAATCTGTATTCTGAACGTGAAATTACTGTTACCTAATATATTTTAGGTCATTGCGTTTAATTAAAGTTCTTGAATAACGTCATTCGAAGTTTAATAAAAAAATGTAAAATAATTTTCATATATAAAATTCCGGTGTGCATGTGTTTATAATTCTCCTAAACGGCTTGACCGATTTTGATGAATTTTTTTTGTACTTATAGGGTCACCTGGATGGTTCTTAGCTATAGTTGGACCCAGTAGGTGACGCTGTTGATTTTTTTTTCAATTTTCCGGCCAAATTATTTTTTACATTTTTTTTTTGATTTTTCACTAAAAAACATAATTTCAAATTTTCAGCCTCCCAGCACCTCTCAATATTTTTTTAAGTCAATGATTTTTGTGCTAGCGAGTTTTGGCAGGACAACGTCTGCCCACGGGGTCCGTTGTTATTTTATAAAAGATTCTTCACCGCTATTTAAATACACAATACTTTTCACAAATAGTGCCAAATTGCTTAAAATGATGTGAAACGTCGAGACATTTTGGTCCGACCCCTAGGTCTCGTCATCCGACCGACGTCAATAGTGTATCTGCCACGTGACAAATACACAAAAAATACAAACATGAGTATTTTTGTCAGCGTTCCAGATTTCTTTTTTGCCAAGTCGGGATTTTGGGACTTTTTGATTGAAAAAAGCGAGATTCTTTCGTCGAAAGCGGGACATAGTAAAAAAATGTATATAATCAGAAGTTTTTAAATATTTATCTTTTTATTTGAGTTAAAATTACGTTTAAGTGACAATAGATAGCAAATATAGCCATAGAAAATGTATTTTAATAAAAATATGATATTTTAAATCAGATTTACCCTATCGTTAAATAGTTTAGTCTTATTCCTCTTCTGAATAAAAAAATAAAAAAAAACAGAAATCAAAATCAAAAAAGTTTTATTCATTAGAAAAATATGGCGTTTCAAACAATAGTCTGAGGAGTGAGTGTTACAAATTGCAACTTACAATGAGAGAATAATTATTTACGGATGGTCGAATTATCTCCGAAAAGCGGGACTGAGCCTGTCCCGCGCGGGACATTTAATTTTGATTTAAAAATCGGGCCGTCCCGCCAAAATCGGGACGTCTGGCAACGCTGATTCAAACGTATTCGAAAATCTCAAAAACTTAAATTTGCGTGAAACGGTCGTAGTGTAATCGGGGCTTTAAAAATGAAAAGTGAAAGCCGTAGCTGAGAATATTTGCGTAAACAATTTGGATTTTTAATAAATTAGTTTTATTGTAGACATGAAAGATGCCAACATTGCAGCGTAATTTTTATGAGCGGATTGAAAGCAAATTTTGAAAGGATATTTAATCTGCAAAATACTCCTATTGTTTTTGGAGAAAAGCAACGCATGCGCATAAGAGAATATTGTTTTTTGTATAATGATAGTATACTATACGGTTTAGTGTTTTATTTATGTTTCCCAGAAAGTTTCGTAAATTTTTTTTCTAGGCTTCATTATAATTTCGGAAATATTTTGAAAGTAAAAAAATCAGATGTTCTTTTGTCAAAAATAAATTAGGTAGCTGACAAGCAAGCTTTAGTTAATTTTAACATGTAAAACCGTATTACGTAGGAATAGCAAATTTAATAATATTTATTACTAGTCGTTACCCGCGCTACCCCACGCTTTAACAGAAATTTTATTTATTACAATAAATCAAATGTCAATATTTTTGAAATTCGAGTAGTCCTGTTCAGAGCTGGGCAAACTACTTGACAAAAGTAGTTGAGTATAACTACTGACTACTTAAGTAAAAAAGTAGTTAAACTACTTAGTAGTTAAACTACTCGTTCTTAAAAGTAGTTAAACTACTGACTACTAGTAGTTAGTAGTTAAAATTTTAACTACTTTTTTAACTACTATAATAATAATAATATAAATCTCTTTATTTATGTCGTACAATCTGCACTTATAATATATAAAAATTATTTTAAAACTTATATTTAATAACAATACGACGTTTCGGCCAAGATGTCAGTCTTTTTCAAATGAATATAAATAAAAAATTCTACAAAAAACAATTTACAATCTAGAATGTCCAAAAACGATATTTAAAAAAATATATAGGTATATTACTATCAATTGCCATCAAGTTTTATATATTTTAATCTTTCTTTTTGACAGTCTAGGCTGTTAATTGTTTCCAACTTAATGCTATTTTTGTTTTCTTCAGTGATTGTTATTTTTTGTAGGATCTTTTATTTATATTCATTTGAAAAGGGCTGATATCATGGCCGAAACGTGTTTTTATTAAATTTTGCAAATAGCAACGATGCGATTACCAGTTCCGCGTTGTATTTCAAACTAAAACTCAAGCAACTGATATTTTATTATTTTAAAAAAAGTGTTCCAGAATCCAGAAAAATGCATAACGAATAAGAACTTGTGTTAACACGTCGGTTAAATATAATATTTTAAAATATTTTTAAAAGTAGTTAAAATTCAAAATAAGTAGTTAGATTACAAAAAAGTAGTTAAACTACCTAAAGTAGTTAGAACTAAGTAGTTAACCACATTTTTAACTACTTTTTGTGATTAATTGGTAGATATTCAAAATAATAGAGGACGATTACTATGTGGAGAAAAGTAGTTAGAGTACAACTACTTTTCCAAAAAAAGTAGTTAACTACTTTTGTAGTTAACTACTGCCCAGCTCTGGTCCTGTTGCCCAATTACGAAACGTTATCAGAGATCATTTTCAGACTGTGTAAAAAAGAAACTGCCTACAAGTTTTATAAAAGTATTATTCTGAATGAGTAGGTACTTGTAGTTATAGTAAACTAAGAATTAAATTTCTATAATTAACAGACTGGTTTAATAATAAAAAAAACATTTAAATACAAACTTTTGCAATAATAAATAAAGGTTTATAATTATATAGTACTAGCCGCTATCCGTGGTTCCGCACGTGGTTTAGATGAAACACAGCAGCGACAACAGTAGTGGAGCCGCCATATTGCTGTCTTTTCTGTTTGGAGATGCGCACTTCTCGGCAGGACCTAAAAAATATGAAAAATATGATCGATTACCTATCAAACTCCTGGTTCAAAAATTGCGTACCTTATCCTAATTTCTTATAATTTCTTTTCATTCGCCGCTATTAATTGAACTGGAGTTTTAGAATGTAGAAAATAACAGGAAGGGTCGTAGATTGAAAATAGTAATGGTGCGAATGGCGTTTGTTATGACATGAAGTCGAGAAACGGACGTTAAACGCACTAATTCTTATATAGGTAGTCATTTTTTATTATGTATCGTATAATTTCGTGTCAAATTAGCAAATATCTATTTAACACAAAAAACAATTTACTGTTTTTTGCAAATAATAGATACACAATATTTAATGTTAATAAAATTTGAATTAATGGACAATGCGTCCTTGGAGTGCAACTCGTTTTTAAACATACCTACTAGTTATTATGTAGAATTATTGAACGTGGAATTTTTTGCACGCGGCGATCTTAATGTCATATTTATTAGATTCGATTAACCGTAACTCATATAGTTTCTATGTGTAAACACATTACAATGTTTGTAATACTTTGTAGTATTTACTTTTTTTTATTATGCCGTTAGATATTTGCATAATCATTTAAGTTTGGCTAGTTTTTGTGTACTGCGAACTTTATTAGTCTACACATGTAACAATATTTAACAGTTGTCGCACTTTTTTAATAAAAACCCGGGTCGCAGTGCCAAAACCCTGCCGACAATATAGTGTATTTGCTAATACAGGTATTGTGGCTTTATTAAATAAAATTAAGTTTGTTTTTGGACAAAATAAAAAAAAAATGAACCCCTTAATACACCCCTTACAATAATAATTTTATTAGTTGAAATATTGTTATCAATCCAACATCTGCACCAAATTAAATACGACCTTCAGTAAGTAAATTCGTATACGCAAACTAGTGTTTTCATAAAATTTGTAAGTCCGGTCCTGTCGGGCCGATTTGCTTATAATTTTAGGAGCACTTTTTAATTGCTACTAAAGGGTTAAATTTCAATTTTGAAACGATTCTGAGAATTTTTTCGGTATTTTTGGGCCCAAAAACTTTTTTCAACCCCTAAAAACTACCCTTAAAAAGACCCGATTGGGCCCATTTTAAATAGGCTTCGTGCGGTGATGGATTCCAACATGTATGCCAAATTTCGTTAAAATGAATTAACTCCTTCGAAAGTTATTGCCCGCACATATAAATATATATATATATATATATATATATATATATATATATATATATATATATATATATATATACATATATATATAAACATTTTTAAAAATGGTGGCAAAGTGTTTAGGAGGTTATGAAACGTCGAGAAATTTTGGTCCGACCCCTAGGTTCCGCCATCCGACCAACGCCAATAGTGAATGTTGCCATATGGCAAATACACTAATAATAAGTGAACAACGTTTTCGGTCTTGTCGAACTACAAAAGAAAATGAGGTGAAAACTAAGAATGGAGGCCGATCACGGTATGCCGGAATTTTGCCAGAATTAAAATTCTGCCGGCTTTCTTTCTATAAATGTTTCTACTATTTAAATGTGTACAAATAAAAGAGATATCATACGGTATGATATATCTATAATGTTTAGTTAACTCTTATTAGAAACAAAACTTTAATATAAATTATATAATTTAAGACTTGAGTTGTCTTTTAAAGAATAAAGCCAATCAATTATGTAGGTAACAGTTTTTTTTCTACTTTTTTAAAGTAAGATCTCAAAAAAGAAATGTCATTGATGTTATTTCCCAGCCTACTTCTTAAAGAACTGCAAATATACCCGAATGCGGAAAGGGTTCTCTCTGCCTCTACGCTGGTTGGTTTGAGAGTCATCAAATAATCATAGATTAAAGTTAGGTTTTCACCTCTTACTCCCTCACTTTCATAAAGTGCCATTTCTTTCTTCAAAATCTTATCATAATCCTTCTCAAACTCAGTTAGTTACTTGTTTTTAGCTGATTACGGATCCGCACCGCTGGATCCAGCGCCGGATGCTGAATCCAGCAATGCTAAAAATGTGCTGGATCCAGCTGGATTGCTGGATCCAGCATTACAATCCCTAGGTGATAGTTTACCAACTATTCAATATGCTCCCCTTTTCACCCGCATAGCTTAATCTTACGAGTAGCTGGATGTATGTAAAAGTCACTTACTCGAGTTTCGATAATCTCAAATTTCTATGAAAAATCTTATTCAGTCTTTGATGTTAATGCTTCAAAATAAACTACAAATACGTGCTATTATTTTCATATGACTTTTAGTCAAGTTTTCACAGTTTATTTGATCTAAATAAACGATTTAAAATCATCATAAGTTTTACCCAACTTTATGTAAAGAAGAAATAAAATTTGAAAACAATTATTGGGCAAGACAAATTTGTCAGTATTTTTAAGATAAGTTTGTAAAGAAAAAACTTCAAAATGTTAATTTGCCTTCTCGTATTTGAAATCTCTTAACGTGCTGTAAAGCGAAATATTGACGAAAATCACGTTTTTTTTAAATTCAATTTTTAGGGTAAATGTACATGTTTTTTGAAATTTTTAAGCAACAAGCCAAATTTTGTGAAGCTTAGTGTTTAAACCAGTTTGAAATTTTCCTAGAGCACATTTTATACAATCTGAGAGATTTGTCACCTTAACTGAAATTATTACTGGGAATTTTTATCTTTATTTAAAAAGTTTATATCATAAAGTATTTAGAGCTTATGCTATTTTATTATACGGCTATTATACCTAAATAAATTCATTTGTAAACAGTGAAATTATTTAAGTCATTGTATTTACGAACTTGTTATGAACTGTATTAGAGATGGAAAAAACGGGTCCTTTTAGTGATCTGCATCTTTGCATCTGGATCCCGTATGTGAGCCGGCTCACTGAACCGGTTCAAAAAGAGCCGAGTTCTGAATATGTTACTGCAGTCTGCCACTGAGTTACCTAGTTCAGTCAATCATATCACGGCCTGTATAGAATCAAGAATGCATAGCCAAACATGTGATGCATGAGTCATTTGAACTGACAGATGCATCAAAGCAAGAACTGATACGTAAGTGTAAAATGTGCTTCTGTGTGTTAAGTGTTTCACTGAGTTATGCGGTTCCGTTGATCCGTCGGCTCAAAAAAAAGTGAGTCGGTTCTCACGGATATTCTGTCGGAGTCGGCTCTTTGAACCGGTTCAGATCTGAGTTACCCAACATTAAACTGTATTCTATTTTTCTTTTTTTTCCTCTATGTACATGTTTGTGATAAAATGTGGCCAGTAGCCAAGAAGGATCGAGGGTTTTTTAACATCCCCTTGCCCTTATAATTTACAGTAGAAGATATTACGAAATATTTTTGTCAAAAGCTAAAAAATCTGAATTAAATTTCGTTTTGGTTATACAATACGTCAATATATTTAAATTTTATTTTTCAAGTCAGAATACCATATTTTGTATTTCGTCCAGTTAAATATGTATTTAAGTATTATTTTTTATAAATATTTCAATCATTCTGTATTCTGAACGTGAAATTACTGTTACTTAATATAATTTACAAAGGAAGATATTACGAAATATTAAATTCAGTCGCGGGCTAATACGCCCGCAACACCCACTCTAACAGTTACGTCGCCTCGAACAAAAAAACAAATTGCGGCCTCTTAAGAATATATATAGGTATAATTTTTAAATAAAGGTACATATTTCTTATTTTCAAAAAAAATCAAATTATTTTGTTTAACATGTAACATAACCTAATATTGACAACGTTCCGATTGAATGTAATGACGTCATCCAGTGAACTGTCAATTACTTATAGGTAAAATTGCTTACCTAACCGGATCTCTATAAAACAAGATGTTGATTTCCAGTTTCCGTTTCTCAGAACAATAAAAAAACAAAACATTTGCAGCAGTTTTCAATACTAGAATTGAAAGAGTGAATTAAATAATGTATTTCTATTCATGTAGATATTGGATGCCTATATAAAAGTAAAGTTAAAATCTCGACCGGGAGTTACAAACATGCGCAAAACTTTCTGCGCAGCCTTATACTATAAGGATCAACTTATACTTAAAATCGTGAACGAAACAATCGATATGTGAAATTTTCTATTAACTCTTCAATTCCCAGTGTCACTTGTAGGTGACAGAAGTTTCATATTTATTTTCTACTACACGGAGATTTTATTATTTAATTCCACTACCATTGTTGCAAAGCCAATAAGTAACACTATTAATATTTTTTTTCTAACAACACTAGCCAAATGTCATCTGTCAAATATAATCAGATGTTTCGCGCGAAATTCGAGCAGTCTGTGTTTGTGTAATCTCTTGCGATAAAAAGTGAAATAAAAATGCCTAAACGGTAACTATTGTTATTTTTTTCTTATTGCGTGTAATAAATAAATAAATCAGCTATTGCACAATTTTTTTTATTGGCAAAAATAACTTTGAACACGTTTTTTACGACGTTGGAAATATGCCGTGTCACCTACGGGTGACACTGGGCATTATAATAACCGTTTATGCCGCAACGGAAGCTCTCAAAAGGAATAATTTTTCCCGTTTTTGCAACATTTTTCATTGATGCTCCGTTCCTACTGGTCGTAGCTTGATATTATGTAGCCTATAGCCTTCCTCGATAAATGGATTATCCAACAAAAAAATAATTTTTCAATTCAAACCAGTATTTCCTGAGATTACCGCGCTCAAACAACCAAACAAACAAACAAACTCTTCAGCTTTATGATATTAGAATAGATAAATGTTTTGTTTCTTTCAGATAAACTATTTTTATTATAAAGAAACTGATATATTATCTAAATATAAATAAATATCATTATAAATTCTAACGTTTTATTCTTACCGTAACAATAAGAAACAATCTGTGTCTGCTTCAAAGTCCTAATTTCACAATGCCCAGTGTCACCTGTAGGTGACACCCCTATAAAAGAAAATTGGAGTAGTTTATTTTTTATTTATATTTTTTCTTGTCATAACCAAATGTATATAAGGTATTTTATTTAAAAAGAAACCAAAAATCTTTATTAACTTGGACATGGGAATTGAAGGGTTAATTGGGTATTTAAAACATCAATATTTTCCTCACATAGCCAAAATGCCGCCCCCAAATTTTGGCGCCCCGGACAAATAATCGGGTTGCCCGTCCTTATAACTGTCTGAAAGCCCGCGTCACTATGTTATTTTCATAATGTGGTCTGCTAACTCTAGTCAACCTCCCTCTTTTCCCTACGACCATGAGTATAAGAACGAAATTATGTATCATTTTCAGCCGATATTTTAAAACTACTTTTAAGAATGCACTTTCCGGGATGACTTCAGCGTTAGACGTGTTGCCTAAAGCGATATGCAAATTTTATTAAATTAGCACAGACTCATCGGCGCGGCGCGCATTGAATATTAGAATAAAGTTTTGTCGCTATAGATTTTTAATATCATGTCATTTTTTGGGTTGAAAACAACAGCAGCTTGTCGAAAGTGATCGTTTTTTAAATCCAATACTTAATGGAGTTTACATCCTGAGGAAAGACATAGGCTACCTTTTGTCTCAAAAAAAAAGCTTGAAGGGGGTGAAAATAGGAGATGAAAGTCCAATTAATCGATCACGATATCTCCGGAACTGCTGGATCTACAGACTAGAATTTGACAAGCATTTTTCTTTTGTTGAGTAGAGATTCTCTAAAAACGCGTTTTGCGGGTGCATTATAGATAAAAAAATCCTGTTTTTGAACTATCAGACCTACAGACTTAAATTTTGGTAGACATGTTTCTTTTATTAAGTAGAGATCCGCTAAGAACGGGTTTTGCGGAAATCAACTCCCAAAGTAGTTTGCGGGGGCGTTATAGATAAAATATTCTTGTTTTTGAACTATCAGACCTACAGACTTAAATTTTCATCATCACCATCACTTTATTTATCCTAATAATTCATACATGGTATGGAGGACGTGTCAAGATATGTATACAAAATAAATATAAAAATAGATCAATAAAAGACAGGTAAAATACAATATTAAAACCAAAAGAAATAAAAAATATAACAATTTAACATTTAAAATTTATTCACAAGTATTAAAATTGTAGCATAAAAATTCTTCCTTGCTGTAAAAGGCATTTTCTACTAAAATTTGTTTTATTATTCTGATGAATTTCATCAACTTCATTTTTTTATGTATTTAGGTATTATATATTTTAATGCAGTTATAATAAGCACTGCTCGCATAGCGCGCTGATTTATGTAGCGGTATACGCATATCCTTTTTATGCCTTGTATTGCAACTATGAGTGTCAAGATTTGAAGTAAATAAATGATTATTTTTATATATGAATTTTAGACATTCAAGAATATATAGGGATGGCAATGTTAATATTTTTAGTTCTTTGAAAAAGGGCTTACAAGATGTAATTGAGCTAGAACGAGTCATAATTCTCATAACTCTTTTCTGCATTATAAACATTTTTTGCATAAAAGATGTTCCACCCCAAAATATGATCCCATATGAAACAATAGACTGAAAATATCCATAATAAATTGTCTTAAGGACTGTTAAGCTGACAAGTTGTCTACATTTGAGAAACACATAGCAGATCTTAATATAGACATGTTTCTTTAGTTGGGTAGAAATCCGCTAAGAACGCGTTTTGTTAAAATCAACTCCCAAGAAGGGGTTGCGTAGGTGTTATAGATATAAAATTTCCGTTTTTTGAATAATAACTTTTACAGACCTGAAATTTGGAGAAACGTCTCTAAAGTTATATAGACATTCCTAATATTATCTTCTAAGGGGTGTCAATAATAAACTGCACAGTCTAATTTTCAAACTACAGTTCCTATGGACTTGAAATTTAGTTGTTATATGTTTTATGCTTTTAAGTTCTGCCAAAGGACGTGTAACCACGCGAGGCAAGCACCTAAAAAGACTCCACTATTGTTGTTCCTGCCGTGTTTAATTGCAATTGCGTACGCAGCCGCGGACAGCGGCTAGTTTAGTATATTTAGGATTCGCGATCTCATGAAACTGGATGGATTAGTGACTTATCTAACAGAAAGTCTTTAATTTTATTTGGCATATTAAAAAAACCCGGGTCGCAGTGCCAAAACCCTGCCGACAATATAGTGTATTTGCTTGTATAGGGCCGTGTGGTTTTATACTTTTATTATGTGAAATTAAGTTTGTTTTTGGGCAAAATAAAAAATTTAACCCCTTAATACACCCCTTAAAATAACATTTTTTTCTTAATTGTAATATTATTATCAATCTAACGTCTACACCGAATTAAATACACCCTTCAATAAATAAGTCACTATCTGCAAACTAGTGTTTTCATAAAATTTGTAAATCCGGTCCTGTCGGGCCGATTTTATTTAAATTGTGGGGACACTTTTTAATCACTACCAAAGGGTTAAATTTCAATTTTGAAACGATTCTGAGAATTTTTTCGGTATTTTGGGGCCCAAAAACAGTTTTCAACCCCTAAAAACTACCCTTAAAATAGCCCGATTAGGCCCATTTTAAATAGGCTTCTTGCGGTGATGGATTTCAACACGTGGCCCAAATTTCGTTGAAATCAATTAACTCTTTCGAAAGTTATCGCGCGTACACATATATATATATATATATATATATAAATATATATATATATAAATATATATATATATATATATATATATATAAACATTTTTAAAAATGGTGCCAAAGTGTTTAGGAGGTTATGAAACGTCGAGAAATTTTGGTCCGACCCCTAGGTCCCGCCATCCGACCGACGCCAATAGTGTATGTTGCCATATGGCAAATACACTAATTATTCTTACTATTTCTCTATTATATTATTTTTTTACGCCATCGCGATTTGTAATTGAACCTATTGCAAACGTATAGGAAAAAATTTTCTATTGTTTTTAGAAACATTCGGATTTTTGAAACCGGTTCCATTTTTTTGAACCTCCACTCTATTGACATTCTAAAATTAAGAAAGTTAGAATGAAGAATGTCTACATTCTAACTGAATTTTTTTGGAGGGGAATAAATCAAAGACGAAAAATGATTGCAGTCTTCCGTTCTAAAATGTGGCGATAATATTTAGACAGTTTGGTTACTCAGCGGAAATATATTATTAGAACAATAATATGTAAAATATGATATGTTTAATTAGTCGCAATTAGTTTAATTATAATAGCAACGGAGGTCTGCATTGCCTGGTATCAGATGTCCTGACCGTTTAGTTTTTTATAGTATGACTTTTTAGGTGCACATCAATGTTTGTTGACAGAAGCGTAGAGCAACTAAAAAAGTCTAAATGTCAAATTTTCGACATGAATTTAGCCAGTTTTAATACCTCTGCGTTTCAACACATTGTAGGCGTCTTAACTGTGATTTTAAGGGGGTATTCTCATGTGACCACTTCGAAAAATCGATATTTTTTTTCATATTTCAATAGTAAAACCTATCGAAAATATGCTGTGAAAAATAGACACCGAAATTCCTAGTTTTAAATAAATTACAACTCATAGTCGCCGACGAGCCGTATAAGCGATTGTTGGCTCTTGAAACTTTAAACGCATTTATCTGGAAACATTATTTTCTAAAACTGTCATGGTCGTAAAAAAAAAAGTATTCAACCGATTGCTTTGAAATGTATATATGTTCTTCTACTCATTAATGGTTATCGTCCGTACCAAAACTGCTTATTTTCGAAAATATTTTCTTATTTTTTTTAAACGATTTTTAACAAAAAAATTAACAAAAAAAACAAACTTTTTTTCTACAGTCCGCCATTTTTTTTTTTAATGAAATTGATTAATTTTGGTAGGGACGATAGCGACATCCCTACTGAAAAATGATCCATTCGATTTTTTTATTTCAGACAACATGAACAGCCGCTATTACCATGACCAGTGACTTGCTTTTTTTAGTGTCTAATTTAATTTAAAAATATATATATATAAAAAATGTAAAATAAGACAAAAATTTTTTTTTAATACAGTTAAAGATACAAACAAAAACATATAAAAAAATTAAAATGATTGAATGTTATTGTCGTCTAAAAAAAAATTCCCTAAAAAGAGGTAAAATTTATGCGTTCACATGAGAATACCCCCTTAATGGATTACTTTTTTTAATATACAGGTTTTTGGCTTCTACACCTTTACGTATAATTAGCCACGACTTGTATATATTTCTGAGTCAATAATTAATCAATATTCTTTTATATTTATCGTGACCTCTTTCATAACCTCTTGTGCGTAAATATTTAAAGAAATATATTATTTTTTAATCTTCTTAGACAAGATCTATTTATGGTATCTAAAACAACACATTAGTTGCTACATGTTTCAGGCAACATAAAACCTTACTTTACAAAAAAAGAGGAAGTCGTACATCTTATTTGTAAAGTACAAAGAAATTTTTTTAAAATAAGGTTTTATGTTGCCTGAAGATGATGGCCACGCCATTGAAACATGTAGCAATGTGCAAAACTTCTTGGTTTCCGGGCTTGTACGCCGTGGTCCATTGGTATTTCTACCTGACGTTTCGTCTGCAACTGCGGTAAACATTATCAAAGGCGATGTGGTAGCGGGCGAAGTGTCCTTCTCGGCTGCTCACAAGCAAGTGTGTCGACTACTGCTGCTCCTTCTTATTTTATGCACCGTTGGTTGTCGTTCTCTACTCGGTCGTAGTTTGCTCTTCTTTGATTGGTCGTTGGGTTCATTAGCTTAGTGTGCCTCAGTGCTGGTGTCCAAGTTTTACTGAGGTGCAGACCTTCGTCTTTTCGATTGAAATTGTGCGTGTGTTTTTGTATTTCTATGGCTTCCCTGAATATGCGCGGATAGTAACTCACTGTTTTGTCTATTACCTTCGTATCCTCGAAAAGGATCTTGTGGTTGTCCAGCGTTAACGTGCGTTCGGCTATTGCGGATTTTTCAACGTGGCCAAGTCGGCAGCTTCTCTTATGTTCCGCTATACGAGTTTTTATAGTGCGTTTTGTTGTCACAATATATACTGCACCACAGGTGCAAGGAACGCGGTATATTCCCGATGTTGCCAAAGGGTCTCTAGTATCCTTGGCCGATCTTAGGCACTCCTGAATCTTTTTGGTTGATTTGTATACAGATTGTATCAACTCAAAGCTGTCCATAGGGCACTCTGTGTGTAAGACAGAGCACTATGTACAAACGATAAGTAAGAGTGAGATAAATGATCGCTAATAGTTACCGTGGTTACTGTAAATAAATAATTCTTGTAAATCTTTTTACCAGTTTACAAACTAAAACAACTAAACCGTAATATTAATTCGTATTATTATTATATCTGGTACAACAGTTTGAACAATAATTTTAATAATTAATTTATTAAGTGTTCGAAAAGACCTCCACGTTCTGCCAAACAATAACCTAATCGATTATAAATACTTTTCCTCACATTGGCTAACATCTCATGGTCAACGGACTGACATGCATTAGAAATTTGGATTTTTAGTTCGTTTAAATTATTAGAAGAAGTCGGTCTGTTTTCAAAGGCAGCTACAAATAAATTTATTACGTCGGTGGTTGAATTACCACCATAATTAATTATTTGTCTTTTTTCGTGAACAGTATAAATAGCCATTTTATCAATAATTTCGGTAGTGACTACAGACTGTCATTAATTAATAAAATGGCTATTTTTACTTAGAAAACAAAGACGTTTATTTAAATTTATTTTACAGTAACCACAGTAATTACTACCTATTAGCGATCATTTTTCTCACTCTTACTTATCGTTTGTATATAGAGCTCTGTCTTACACACAGAGTGCCCTATGGACAGCTTTGAGTTGATACAATCTGTATAGTTTTTATGTTGTATTTTTCCAGAAGCTTACCTATGCGGTCCGTCGGACTATATACTATTTGTTTGTAAATCGTACAATAAACAAACGACACGCGTTGTAATATGTAATATTGTAAATATGTTAATGTGACACCTTTGCTATGCAAGTGAAGCGTCGTTATAAATAATTTATAGTTTTTGTTTGTCTGTTTATTAATAATCTGTCGCAGGCAAACAGACAAACAGACAATTACGTGCGTTCGTACCAACTTAATGATTCACGTTAACTAATCTGCATATAGGAACAAATCGGAATAAAATAGATAGTGTTCTGATTTGAATACAATGGACTTGCTGGTGGCCAATTGAAGGTTAATGCCCAATGTGCAGGTGTGAAATAGTACCTATATTACACCGCAAGGGCAGAAAGTTTAAATTCATGCACTGCGCGACACACGATGTCAGAGGCGAAGCCGAGGGCATAATGTGTCGCGCAGTGCAGGAATTTAAACTTTCTGGCCGTGTGTGTATACTATTTTTCTTTATATATTTTGTGACAATAGGGATGTTGACTGTATTCAAATAAAAACATCATTTTAACGGAAAGTAGTAGTTTCTATGATAGAAATACTAAAAAACACTATATTTTTCCTTATTTTTAAGGAACTTAATTAATATTTAAAAAATAAAACCTAATAAAATCACTCTCAAGTCACGTGACAACAGACACCAATCAGAGCGCATAACGTCATATGTTCAGCCGCTGTCAAGAAACTTCATTGTTTGGTTAATATTTAGTGTGTAATTTATTATTATTTGTTTATAGAAAACGTCAAATTACATGTAACTATAGCAACGACTACGAAACAACTTTTCATCACCTCAGTTTACTAACGTTTATGAGCACAGAATACGCATCTATAGGATGGTAGCTCCCGTCTAAACTTTTGAGCCTCCTTTGGTATGAACAGGTGACGTCACGCGACTAGTATTGGCGTTTTGGACCGAAATTTGAAACGGGATTTAAAATACATGATTTTTAAGGCATGAGTTGTATTTAAATAAAAATAATAAATATTTGTGGCAATATTAGGTACTTATGCACGATTTAAAACACTTTCCCAAAAATAGTCAACATCCTCATTCCAGCAGTGCATAAATGCTAGGCTTTCGGCCTTAAAACCGAAGCCGAAAGTACGTACTTTCGACCGGCTATAAAGAAAACATTATTAATTCTTATTCGCAATATTGATTTCCGGTTTTTTGCGAAATTTTACTTATGTAGGTATATGACTTCATATTTATTGTTGCACTAAAGTCAACAAAGGTTAAAAATGTTTTTTATACTGTAATGAATCGGTCTGATACGTCGTAATAGAAAAAAAATTACATATTATAAATCCCACCGCACTGAGTTCGTGTTTTTTCGGGCTAATCTCAGATACTATTGTACGGATTTTCGTACGGTTTTCACCAATAGAACGAGGGATTATCTAGGAAGGCTATAGGCTATAATTTGTGAACATTTTGCGAAAATAAGCTACCGGTATGATGATATTTGTGAGTGAAGTCGGTAAAAATAGACCCTTCTGAGAGCTTCCGTGGCGTGCGCTACGTAAATAGTTAAAGTTATACAAAAACAATTTATGGTGGACTAGTTCCGCTTAAAAAGTTCTAAAAAAAGTATACGATAGCATATGTCTATCTCTTAAGGCTGACTCACAATAACCATTTTTATGATTTTCAAAACTTTGGTCTAAAAGAATGCTTTATTTGAGAAGTTATTTTTACCGATCTATTTAAAAAAAACTATGTAACTGTTTAATTTAGGCAGAAATTGCACTTTACATCATTTAATTTATATTAATAATAATTAATTTACAAATCCGGGTAAAGCCGAACCGGGCCGCTAGTTACTTAATAAACAAAAAAATACATCTTGTAAAGCCTGATTTAGATCTAGCGATAATCTTGAACAAAGATCATATTATAATATGTTTTTGTTGCGTTCACTTCGTATTTTTTATAATAATGTCATTCATATTGAGTGTTTTATAGTGTCAACACTTAATGTTAATAATGTTAAGTTATGCATTAGACGTGTTGACGGGCATTAACTTTTTATTCCACTTGTCAATTAGAAATGAACAAAAATCAAGTTCATGTTTTCTTTGAATTTATTATTTGTGATGTTAACTTAGCTTAATACAGTAGAATCTCGATAACTCGAACCTCATTAAGTCGTAATCCTCAGTAAGACGAAAAAAATTATCATCTGCTTTCGCTTAACCTCTAAATACGCGGTATCTCGAATTATTTAGACTCTGTAACTGGAACAAAATGTTATTTTTCTGCGAGGTATGGATAGTACAATTGATACTCGCTATTATTATTATTATTATAACTAGAACTACAAGAAGCAGACTCCGTGAGTCGAAGCTAGTAAAATATAATGACGTCTTACTTGAATTTCCCGAACTCATAGCACTAAAATCCAAAAGGATTGTTTGGTGGTTTTGTTCACGTGCAATTGTGCCTTTCTAAGTCGAAATTGTAGCAATTAAATCCTTTGTATCTCGAATTTCTTGTTAAGTCAAAAACTCTTTAACTCGAAATTTTTCGCATTTACCTTGAAATTCGAGTTATCGATATTCCACTGTATTTATAATTGTTCAGCATACTTGAAATTCCTTTTGTCAATACACGGTTGAATTGATAATTAATGTTTTCTGGTAAATTGTGAATTAAAAATATTGTTAAAATTTCTGTAAGTTGTTCGTGCCATGATTTTATAAATGAAAAGCGGTAACGACTATTAAAACAATCAACCTGAAACTATGACTTGTTACTATAGATGATTCAAAAATACTTGTCCTACTAAAAACATAAATGTGAAAAAATATTTTTTATCATTTTGTTCGGACACCAAAATAATGCTACCGATGTCCATTTTAATCCCAAACTCTTGAAACTAGATTTGAAATATAAGTTCTGAAAAACCATGGCACTGTGTTAAATTTATTTTCAAACATATACAATTAAGCTAGCAGGAAAGTGGACAAATTGATGTAAATCAATAAACCAATTATTAATTTAGCGACGTTTCGGTCATTTATTTAATCTTCATCAACCCTGGAACTGGCAATAGCCAAGTTGGGTTGGAAAATTCCATATATTTTTTAAACATAATGTGATTTATTTCTATTAGGTACTAATTTTGTAACTGTTTTCTGTTTTTTTTTCCCGAGGAGGAATAAAATTTATTATTATTATTAGTGTATTTGCCATAAGGCAACATACACTATTGGCGTCGGTCGGATGGCGGGACCTAGGGGTCGGACCAAAATTTCTCGACGTTTCATAACCTCCTAAACACTTTGGCACCATTTTTAAAAATGTTTATATATATATGTATATATATATATATATATTTATATATATTTATATATAATATATATATATATATATATATATATATATATATATATATATATATATATATATATATATATATATATATATATATATATATGTGTACGCGCGATAACTTTCGAAAGAGTTAATTGATTTCAACGAAATTTGGGCCACATGTTGAAACCCATCACCGCAAGAAGCCTATTTAAAATGGGCCTAATCGGGCTATTTTAAGGGTAGTTTTTAGGGGTTGAAAACTGTTTTTGGGCCCCAAAATACCGAAAAAATTCTCCGAATCGTTTCAAAATTGAAATTTAACCCTCTGGTAGTGATGAAAAAGTGTCCCCACAATTTTAATAAAATCGGCCCGACAGGACCGGATTTACAAATTTTATGAAAACACTAGTTTGCAGATAGTGACTTATTTATTGAAGTGTGTATTTAATTCGGTGTAGACGTTAGATTGATAATAATATTACAATTAAGAAAAAAATGTTATTTTAGGGGGTGTATTAAGGGGTTAAATTTTTTATTTTGCCCACAAACAAACTTAATTTCACATAATAAAAGTATAAAACCACACGACCCTACACAAGCAAATACACTATATTGTCGGCAGGGTTTTGGCACTGCGACCCGGGTTTTTATTATTATATTATTATAAAGTTCAGCACATGCCTGATGAAGATCAAATAAATGACCGAAACGCTGATAAATTAATAGTTGGTTTATTGATTGACATCAATTTGTCCACTTTCCTGCTAACTTAATTGTATATGTTTGAAAAAAATATCGACGCAAAAATTTCCAATGTAAATTTATTTTAAAATTTAATAATTATGAGGGAGCTAGTGACATTTTACTCATAGTATTTCCTCAAACCTGAGTTTTTGTGGGTTCATTAAGGGCACTATCCTAATCCTAAAAACCAGTCTGGCAGCTGAAACCGAGGACAATGCGTCGTGGGTGGACGCGGTCAAAGATGTCAAATTGGAGTTGTCACTAAATATATTTCCTCATGTTTGCAATTTTCTGAACGATAAGTTCAGGTACCCTTGAGCATAAAAACTCAAGTTCTACTGTTTATTAATTAGTGTATTTGCCATATAGCAACATACACTATTGGCATCGGTCGGATGGCGGGACCTAGGGGTCGGACCAAAATTTCTCGACGTTTCATAACCTCCTAAACACTTTGGCACCATTTTTGAAAATGTTTATATATATTTATATATATATATATATATTTATATATATATATATATATATATATATATATATATATATATATATATATATATATGTGCGGGCAATAACTTTCGAAGGAGTTAGTTCATTTTAACGAAATTTGGCACACATGTTGGAATGCATCACCGCACGAAGCCTATTTAAAATAGGCCCAATCGGGTCATTTTAAGGGTGGTTTTTAGGGGTTGAAAAAAGTTTTTGGGCTCAAAAATACCTAAAAAATTCTCAGAATCGTTTCAAAATTGAAATTTAACCCTTTAATAGCCATTAAAAAGTGCTCCTAAAATTTTAATAAAATCGGCCCGACAGGACCGGATTTACAAATTTTCTGAAAACACTAGTTTGCAGATAGTGAGTTATGTAATTGAAAGGTGTTTTTAATTTTGGTGTAGACATTCGATCGACAATAATAATGCAATTAAGAAAAAAATGTAATTTTAAGGGGTGTATTAAGGAGTTAATTTTTTTATTTTGCCCAACAATCACCTTAAGTTCACATAATAAAGCCACAAGGCCTATATTAGCAAATACACTATATTGTCGGCAGGGTTTTGGCAATGCGACCCGGGTTTTTTAGTCATAAGGCGGGTATCCACTGAAATTGTTGGCAACTTCTGTATTGGCAACTGTTGGCAACTCTTCAGAAAGTCACCAACTTTGGTTTATATTTTGTCTACACGGGATTAAAATAAGTCGCCAACAATTTGAGGAACATTTCAGTTGACAACTAGCTGTCTCCACCAATCAGTGGCGGATTTACCAGAAGGCTGAGTAGGCTGAAGCCTAGGGCGGCAGATTTTAGGGGCGGCAAATTTGACCCAAAATTTTTTGTCTTACAGAAAAAAAAACACTATTATATACCTAGAGGAAACGAGTTTCGAGAATTTAACAAAAATTTAAATATTTTAGTACTGTACTGAATACTCTAACGTCTATATGAAAAATTACTAAACGCTCTGTAAAATATACTTTTGTGATCATGAATTTTTAAAATATTTCAATAGCGTTTCAATATTACATTTTAAATTTTGTAATTTTTACTCATTTTTTTTATTAATCATTACTATAATTTTTTTCTCCATGTACCTAAATGTTAGGTTCACTCACACAATTCATTTGACGTGTAATATGTTTCAACACTTAAATATTTTTTTTTGTGCAACGTATTTGCGTAGTCGTTTTTGGGTCCCTGGCATACCTTACCCCGCCTTTTAATTAGTATATAATTGAGCTTTTTTTAGCTCGGAAGTATACCCAAAAACTATTTCTCGTGTTATCTACACTAAATCGTAAGTTGTAAAATTAATCTAGAAACTAATACAAAGATCCCCTAGTTCACAATCATAAAGACGATAGAGCACAAATCTTAAAGTTGCAATTTCATTAACAGAATAAATGTAATTAATATGATTGCGAACTAGAATATCGAATTTCAGAGGTCAGTAGGGGCGGCAAAAATTTAATAGCCTACCGACGGCAAATTTGTAAATCCGCCACTGCCACCAATTAGTTGACAAAATGTCGTCCAGCGAAGATATTATGCTGGCAGCCGCAGCGTTTATAATTTTAAGTGAAAAGAAGCGGAAACATAAGTGTTGGGTACGACCAAGCCTCAAAGAAAGAAATATATATGTCCAGGAGACAGCCATGTTTCTATTTGCAATAGTTATTGTTTCCAACTGAGCAAGCGTATCCACCGAGAAATAAATGTCGGCAACACACGCATAAATATTGCCAACGTGCGTTTTCCTTTGATGTTTACCGCTAAAAATGGAAACACGGTTCCCTACATTTGTTTACAATTTTTGTTGACAACTTAAGGGGGTCGTCTTATGTGATAACTGTTTATTTCACGCTTTTTTGGGAATTTTTTGTGGCGAACAATGAATGTATACTACCTTAATATTTTCATCATGTATTTATTGACATTTCACCAACCTTTCCAAATTTTTTCACGTTGAAATGTACAGTTGAACCGACTGTAGATCTCCGGGATGACGCCCATGTAAAAAAAAGTCGGCTGACGGTTGCCACGATACATACTATTCTGCTTATCTAAAATCAACAAATCAAATTGCGTTTTAATTGGTAGGCCTGTGACTACAGCCGGGACCAGAATTAAGTCGAAATATTGAAAAATTCATGTTTGGCGAAGATTTGAAAAGACATTTACGATTTTCATCGTTTTTTTTACTATTCCAGCTTGAAAAATAAAAAAACTATTACAGTTATCACAACGATTTTGGTTCGGGCTAGAACTATAGATGTACTGAAGATACCATAAAAATATCAACGCAATCGGATCATTAGTTTTTGAGATAATGTGGGAACCATTTTAAAAAATACAGTTTCGAGAAAACCGCGTTTGAAAAATCTAGTATGCGTAACAGAAAATAGCACTTGACTCACCATCAACCTCTGTAATTTTCCAACGACTTCGAATCTCGAAAAACTCTTTCACAAACATAATCTGGAGATCCTAAAAAGGCGATTTAAGCAAAAAAAAATTTTCGGTTTTTTTGACCCGTCACACCAGACACCCTTAAGATATTTACAGAAAATTTTGTCACCAACACAAAAGTTGGCAATTTTCCTTTGGTGGAAACCCGGCTTAGAACTAGACCGTAGGAAACAATTTACTAATTTTATTTGTATGGCGTATTGTTTATTAATAAGCAATGAAATCGAGTTTTTAAGTTTTGTGAGTGTAATTCCCAGTCATTAATTATAAGAAACTGCTTCAGAAACTTACACGATCACGCTGCAAACACCCAAATTGTTTGAAACAAGTTTTGTCATTATTTGTAAGAGTACATATCTATTTTGATATCGATATAGCTGTACTGGTTGGTTCAGAAATAACAGATCTAATTCAATTTTTCGTAGACATTCCTGTAGTCATTTATTGAACTTTCTCCAATATAGCTCTCATAAGAGGTACAAATAGTGCGTGAAATTTTCTGTGACACGCCGTGAGTGTGTAGATTTCGAGAAAATCGTGAGTGACCGTGATTAAATAAAATACAGTACAACCTTGATATAACAAAGCTGAAGGGAATTAGAAAATATTCGTTATACCAAGTAATTCGTTATAATGAAATGTGTTATATATAGAGGCTAGGTTGGTCTAAGATTCGTTTTAACAACGTAAGAAAACCAATTTTCTTCTGAAAACTTATCTTTGAACTTTATAAAATTGTGTACTTACAGGAATTTCGAACTCTTTAATTTTTTCTTTGTAGGATTCTCGTCTACATACTTGATGATTTTTCGTTTCTCTGCGACGGTTAAGGAACACCTTTTTCGTTTCTCAGCCGCTGTGACTCTGTATTTACTAACAGCAGTGACCAAAAACAGTGTTTACATTACTTTACATCAAACAGCAATGCTTTTCTTACGATAAATTTAACGTGTCTGAACCTGTCGAGTCATGAATTGTTGTTATTATGGAATTGTGTGTGATTGATTGGTAGAATACTATATGTAAAGATTAGTTGACAAAAATCGTTAAATAGAGGTAAATTATACTTTCTATTTATATTCTGCAATGATTGAAAATTCGCTATAAAGACGTTTTTGACAAAAGGTATTCGTAATGTAGAGGTATGATTTGCATTAACTCTTACGGGCAGTTCTAGGGGATTTCGAAAAATGTGTTAAATCGAGGAAATCGGTTTATTGAGGTTCGTTATATTAAGGTTACACTGTATAAGTGGAAAAGACATGCTTGGTATTAGAGTTGGGTAACTCAGATCTGAACCGGTTCAAAGAGCCGACTCCGACAGAAGATCCGTGAGAGCCGACTCACTTTTTTTTGAGCCGACGGATCAACGGATTCGCATAGCTCAGTGAAACACTTAACACACAGAAGCACATTTTACACTTACGTATCAGTTCTTGCTTTGATGCATCTGTCAGCTCAAATGACTCATGTATCACATGTTTGGCTATGCATTCTTGATTCTATACAGGTCGTGATATGATTGACTGAACTAGGTAACTCAGTGGCAGACTGCAGTAACATATCCAGAACTCGGCTCTTTTTGAACCGGTTCAGTGAGCCGGCTCACATACGGGATCCAGATGCAAAAATGCAGATCACTAAAAGGACCCGTTTTTTCCATCTCTACTTGATATAGTTAGTTGGTCTGTGTGCTCATGATTTAGATAGATTTTTAGCCACCTTCAGTAAGGAAATTATTAATTTTCATTGTTTTCAAAGCAAGCAACATAATTTATATATTTGTTGCAAATCATTGCTTTGTCGCATTTTATGTATGTATTCATGTATTTTTTTGTATTATCAATGTTGCAACAGTTTTGAAGAATATGAACAGGTTGTTGGTTTCTTGGTAAAGCGAAGCCGCAGCGTATAAACCCATCTTTAAGGTAGGTGTCGTGAAGTATACTAGCTTATAGCTAAGTGATCCATAATTTGTACGCAAGACTGTACCCGTGGAAACGTAACCGATACAGTATTGATATTCGATTTTAATTTTTTCTCGTATTACAAGACTTTTTCACTCCCATGGCTGTTAGAAAAAAATGCAGTAGTACTGAATAAAGGCAGGTTTCAAACATGAATCAAGATATCATATTTTTGGTAAAAACAGTATAACTATAAATATCATATTTTGATAAACAGATTTTTTTTGACTTCACAAAATCAAGTTATTTTGCTTAAGTAGGTCGTTCACCTATTTAAATATTATAAACTCATCGATTTATTATTCTGATTTCAATCTATTTTTGTATTATTGAAAATGTTTTTATTGATTGACGCAGGCAAGTCGTATGATAATAATTACGATTCGTCATAATGTATTGTAAAAACCTACGTATTTATAAATTATTAATAATATTATGTAAACCGTTGGCTGACCTTTTTTAAATTTATTACAAATTTTGCAAATGAACTGTCACAGCCTAGTGACGGGAATTAATGTTGATTATTATCACAACTAATTCATTACAAAAAACAGTTTTTACGAATGTTATATTGAAGGGTGACCATTTTGAATGGAAGGTGTGCCCTCTTAAATAAGAAAAGAATCTTCATCAAAATCGGTTCACAAATGCTGGCGAATGAGGTAGCATTCTAAAAAAAAATATTTTTTTGATGTTATTAAAAACGGATGAACCGATTTTAATAAAAACTATATGGGACCAATCCGGTGCGATTGTGAACAAAATGACTTTAAAATTTTTCAAATTGGTTCATAATTGGCGGAGTAATCGCGTGTCAAACATAGAAAAAAAAAAACACAACCGAATTGAGAACCTCTTCTCCTTTTTTGAAGTCCGTTAAAAGCCTTCGCTTCAAAACTATACAGGACAATTTTAACATAATATCACAATTTTAATATATCTTGGAATGCTGTGCAACTTAATTTCTAATGGGGACATGCAATAGTAAATAACGGAAATGAAACAACAGTATGCTATGTAGGTGTGCAGTTGACCGTAAAACAATTCAAATGTCGGATGTCTTGTACAGTAATCTGTATTATTCTGTAGATACCTTGAGTGATATGGAACATTGACGTCAATGCGTACACCATTGATTCGTATTGTATCAGCGACAGCGGATGTGGGGAGGCAATAACATGTTCACCGCCATCCCAGTGGGTATTTTGTTTGCTTATTGTATTACGATTAGATTGTTTACAATTAACATATTTGAAATATGTTGCTTATTTCCTGAAAAAGCGGTCAATGGTTTTATAAAATAAGAAATTAAACAATAGAACAGTAGAACCTCGATAAGTTAAAACCCAAGGGAAACGTTAAAAAATTTAAGTTATCGAGTTTTTTACTTATCAAGAGTTGAAGTTAGAGAGATTGTCAGAGTAAAATTTTTAACTTACCGTGTGGATTTTATAGAGAATGTATTTAGTTCAATAGAGGTTACATAATTTTTTTATCTATTCATTTAGAATCAATTATGTATTTATTTATTTATTTATTTAACAAACCGAGCTGGGTAGAGTAGTGGTACAGCACTAGACTCGCATTCGGGAGGTACGGGTTCGATTCCCGACAGGGGCAATTGTGGCTGGGAGTTTTTCCTACTGCCTCCCGCCGAGAAACGGTAATTCCTGTACCGGCCATCTTGATTGAGGTTTTCCATGGTTTCCCTCAATTAATTCCAGATAAATATCGAGATGGTTCCTTATTTGAGGCCATGGGCGATTACCTATCAAACTCCTAGTTCAAAAATTACCTACCTTATCCTAATTTCCTATAATTCCTTCATTCGCCCATTGCTATTATATAAGTTGAAGTTTTAAAAATGTTGAAAAATAACGGGAAGTGCTAGATGAAAAAATAGTAATGGTGCGAATGGCGTCTGTTATGACTTAAAGTCGAGAAACGGACGTTAAACGCATTATTATTATTATTATTATTATTATTTATTTAAACAAAGAAATCAGTATTTTTTTTTGTTTCACGCAATTTTGATTTTCTACATCAATTATGTTTTCTATATTATGTAAAAAAGAGGGCGATGTTCTGAATATTTGTTTAAGTTACCGAGGTTTTGTGATTTAAGTAATGGAGGTTTTATGCTTTCAGGGGAAAGCAATTCAGAAAATGTTTAACTTACAGAGGTTCTTAACTTATCGAGGTTCTACTGTATATTCGGCGACAAAAATCTTTTCCAGTAGATTGCACAGTTTTTTTCTTAATTATTGATTTTAATTTGATGTTAGATAATTATCTGGCACCAAATTACAATCAATAATTATGAAAACTCGTCCTAACAGCCGCAGAAGAAATTAAAATTTGAAAGAGGATTTACGACAGAGTTTTAAAGAAACTGTAAATTATATAAGTATGTAAGTAAGTAAGTAAGTAATTTATTTAGTCATGATTTCGATACAATGGTATCAATATGACGAGTCACAAATAAACATAATACGTATAAAAAAATTACAATTTAAACACATCATATTACAAAGTACACTAATTGAGCTACGAAATATATCTCAATCTTCAGCCTAGTGAATAGTAAAGAAACACATTAAAATTTTATAGATAAAAACTCTTCAACGCTATAGAAGCATTGGTCTAATAAAAAAGATTTTAATTTATTTTTAAAATTTGCTAGGGTTTTAGCATCTTTAATTAAAATTGGTAATTTATTGTAGATAACACCACACACATGTTTGGGACTTTTTTTGAATAGGCTAAGCCTATGCTTATCTGTATGTATACTGTCCTTACATCTGGTGTTATGATGGTGAATATCAGAATTTTTTTCAAACGTCAGTATGTTTTTATGAGCATACAAAGCTGCCTCAAGAATATAAATGCTCGGAAATAGTTTCTTTAAAGTTATGTCGTAAGGCCTCTTTCAAATTTTAATTTCTCTGCGGCTGTTAAAACAAGTTTTTATTATTCTAACCCACTCGTGAGGAATTTAGGTCAAAATTCACTTCTCCAAATCTTACAATATTTTTTCGTTTTGAGGCCCCCTGAATTAAAAAAAAAATATTTTTGGAAAAAAGGCTGTTCGTCTGTTTGTCTGTGAACACGATACAAGCCAAACAGATGGACGGATTGAAACCAAATTAAATATGGAAATATGAAGAGTCATATAGTTTTTGGGAAAATTCGATGCTTACGCAAAAGAGATACATGCTATAATGTTGTTTTTTTGTATAATGGTGGTATAATTTTTATAACAGCTTGTTATTAGTGTATTTGCCATATGGCAACATACACTATTGGCGTCGGTCGGATGGCGGGACCTAGGGGTCGGACCAAAATTTCTCGACGTTTCATAACCCCCTGAACACTTTGGCACCATTTTTAAAAATGTTTATATATATATGTATATATATATATATATATATATATATATATATATATATATATTTATATACGTATATATATATATATATATATATATATATATATATGTGTACGCGCAATAACTTTCGAAAGAGTTAATTGATTTCAACGAAATTTGGCCCACGTGTTGAAATCCATCACCGCAAGAAGCCTATTTAAAATGGGCCTAATCGGGCTATTTTAAGGGTAGTTTTTAGGGGTTGAAAAATGTTTTTGGGCCCCAAAATACCGAAAAAATTCTCCGAATCGTTTCAAAATTGAAATTTAATCCTCTGGTAGTAATTAAAAAGTGTCCCCAAAATTTTAATAAAATCGGCCCGACAGGACCGGATTTACAAATTTTATGAAAACACTAGTTTGCAGATAGTAACTTATTTATTGAAGGGTGTATTTAATTCGGTGTAGACGTTAGATTGATAATAATATTACAATTAAGAAAAAAAATGTTATTTTAAGGGGTGTATTAAGGGGTTAAATTTTTTATTTTGCCCAAAAACAAACTTAATTTCACATAATAAAAGTATAAAACCACACGGCCCTATACAAGCAAATACACTATATTGTCGGCAGGGTTTTGGCACTGCGACCCGGGTTTTTCTATTTATTTTTCCAAGAAAGTTTCGTAAAAAAATTGTGTCTAAGCTCCATAGTTTCGGAAATATTTTGAAAATAAATAAAACTGCTGTTCTGTGATTCTGAACATCTCTCAAAAATAAATTAGTTAGGTAGCTGACAAGCACGCTTTGGTTAATTTTTACATGTAACCATGAAAATAAATAGCAAATTTCTTGATATGTATTACTAGCTGTTACCCGCATCACTGCACGCTTTAACATACATTCTATTTTATTATAATACTAGCGGCCCAGTCCGGCTTCGCCCGGGTGTAAATGTAATATATAGGATATAAAAGATGAGAATCATTATTTGCGCGAATTCAATCGCTTTTATTTGTGAATGTTAAAAAATCGAAGAAAAATCTTATTTCCCAAAAAGAAATTTAAAAAATTCTGTTGATCCGATCGCTACCAAACTTCAGAAGATCACCCAGCGGGTGATCTTCTGATTGTCTGAAAATTTCATCAAAAATGGTCTACCCGTTTGGAGTCCATAGATTACATATACATCGTCTTTTATCTATATAGATTATTAAAATGTAAAAAGTGGTTATTGTAACGATAATAGTTGGACATATAGTATCGCGAAGTTTTTTGTAGTTATTGATATGTTCTTTAATATTGTAGAACATACTTTTGTTCTATCATCAATAGTTTCCGCAGCGCATGCGACAACAGATGTTTTATGGCATTTTTTTACACCTTGGGTTACGTTACTAAAGTTTTAGTAAGGATCCGTAATATTTTCTAGCAATAAATATAGCCTATTTTACTCAGGGTGAATGTAGCTTTCTAATGGTGAAAGAATTTTTTAAATCGGCACAGTAGTTTTTGAGTTTATTCATTACAAATATACACACACACAAAAATACAAATCTTTCCTCTTTATAATATTAGTGTAGATATCAAATGTCAATATTTTTGAAGTTGGAATGATCCTGTCGCCCAATTGGCTGGCTTTTTTTTCAATTACAATAAATGACATGAAACGTGTAAAAACAGTTGGTTTTGATCACTCGACGCTCATATGTTTCGCGCGGAAAATTCGTAACGCAAGAAGAATGTTATTTTAATGCATAATTCAATCAGATTGTGGAAAAATAAACAGTTGTTGGCATGTTGAATGCGCAGAACCAGACTGCTTGGCTTTTTCCAGCACATTGTACTTTTGAACGATACCCTTAGATTCCTTAGAAGATTGCATGTTCGGTTTTTGAAGTAAAACTTCTTTAGTGAGGGTATCTGTTTGAAATTTCTTGTGACGCGTTACGAAAAAGGAAGGGAGGAAAGAATGCTTTGTTTTATATTACGTAGAGTTGTAGACGAATGTGGAAACTTCCGAACCGTTTTGTCAAAAAATTAGCAGGGCATGGGGGACTCCCGAACCGGTCTGTCCAAAAATAATTTTCCAAAAATTTTTCTTTTATATTATGTAGACAGGGAAGGGGGAACTCCCGAACCGTTTTGTCCAAAAATTAAATGGATGTGGGGACTTTCGAACCGTTCTATACAAAAATTATTTTCGAAAATTTTTGTTTTATATTACGTAGACGGGGGGGGGGGGGGGGTGTTTCGCTCTTTCGCTCTCGAATCGTTTTTATATAGTTGTCGAATTTTTGTCGTCCTTTTCCACTGCATTAAAATATTGTATAATTGCCTTCATATGAAAATTTGATAATTAAGACAATAGGTTCTTGTGTCTGATTCAAACAAATATGTGAGCTGGTCCCATGTACAGTAAAACCCTGCCTAACGCGGGAGATTCGTTCCAATAAGTTCCTGCGCTATGCGAAACAGCGAAATGCGAGGTCTTCTTAATTTTTTGTTTAATTTTGTAACATTTATTGTTAAGTAAATATGTTTTTTTATCACATTAATTATAGATTTATTAATTGCTAATATCTATTTTCGTCCGTAAAACATTTATGAAAGTCAAATAAAAGCTCAAGTAAGAAGTTTAAAACTGAAAGTGTTTTTTTCTTTGGAATTTATTCTAATTAGAGTCAGAACCCCGAAAGGTAAGACTGTAATACGGCGGAGCCGACGGCTCCACTACTGTTTTATCTCAATCGTGTGCGAAGCGGCGGGTAGCGGCTATTAATTATATATAAGAAAGTCCACTGCATAGCATAATATATCTATCTTTAAGGTAGTTGTCGTGGTTAAGGCACACCGTCAGAAAATTCTTAATTTTTGTATACTTATTAAGGACATGATAATACAATTACCCTGAAAATTCGAAGTCGATCGACGGTATATAATCCGAGATAAATTCAATTAAAAATTGGATAATTAACATTGATTGTATACGATCTCTGTAGTTCTGAACCAGTTTCTTTTTTATAAAAAAAGAACTAACTGTCAGAAACTTTCCAAAAACTGACAGTCTTTCAATGCTTTTTGTTATGAGTTAAAAAAAAAAATAAGAAATTTTTTTGACCGTCTAATTATTTATAAATAACGATTTAAAGTTCAACAATTTATAGAAAAGTGGACATGCATATGAATACTGTATAGGTTACGTTTCCACGGGTACAGTCTTGCGTACAAATTATGGATCACTTAGCTACAAGCTAGTATACTTTTGTGGCGCGTATAATCTATAACTTTTTGACAATATTGTACCACAACTACCTTAAGAGATAATCTATATATTCGGGCAAAACTGGACCGGTATAACATATTTAACTAAAAATATATCGTTATAGGTTGAAAAAAAAAACAGTTACAAAAATAGTTGATAGATTTTTGTGTAAAAATAAAATGAAAAAATATATGCCCCGGGTGAGGATCGAACTCACGACCTTAAGATTATGAGACTTACGCGCTGCCTACTGCGCTACCGAGGCTATGTTGCAATCGACTGGATAAAGCAAACACCCTGTGTGGCGAATACCTGGTACGTGCAGGATCATTCATTTTTATTTATTTCGTCATAATATTCTAATTATTATTCGTGCTTTCACTAATTTATACTTCATTATATTCGTGTTGATGTAGTTTAAAATCTTTAAATTATTAATGACCAACGACGTAGGGAGACAATTGTTTTTGGTAATGTTCATGGACACAGAAGGAGAGTTGTCGCTCCTGCGATCTGAAGTCTAAATAAAATATATAATTTAAAGAGTTTACAAAACTAAAACAACACGCTTTTATGAACTAAAAAATGCGAAATAATTTTACAACAAAACTGTAAAAAGCGTGGAGGGTTTAATATCGGTAATAAATTGTTCATTCAATTGTAAACGTATATAGAGCTATTACGAAAATTTAAGTAGATAGCACCCCATGCTTTTTACAGTAAAACTAATTTTATTGTAAAATGATTTTGCATTTTTTAGTTCATAAAAGCGTGTTGTTTTAGGTTTTTTAAATTCTAATTTTAATTATAATACTAAAAAACAATATTGGATTTGACTATGGGGTAGGCAACGCAACGTACGTCACTGTATAGCGTGTTAGCTTGATTGCTGTACTTTTTCAAATTTTTTTCTCCTGAACGTCCTGGTCAGGATAATACCTACCAATATAATATACCAAATTCACAGTTGACAATACTAATAAACATACGCCTATCTCTCTGTCAGTCGGACCGGCGTCCCCACTATGTTTCCCGTTTCTTTCTCGCATTCAAGCCACTCTTTCTTCTCCTTCATTTTCGTAACGCGTCACAAGCAGGCCTAATTTTTCCACTTGGCACTCTGGACAAGTGCCAAGGGCCCCGCGATGCGTGGGGTCTCATAATTCCTGTCAGATTAGCATACGATAACTGATACTGCCGACAAATATATCGATATATTTTTATAATAATGTATTTGTTAACTATTGATTTGCTAAGTAATTACGCTTTTTTTAGGTAATAATATTCAAGGTTGTTGAAGTATTTTGTTTATTTACTCCTAGCCATAGGGTTCCCAGTATCTTAAAGTGCACAGGGCCCCCACTAGGTTAAATACGGCCCTGAAATTTCAAATAGATACCCTCGCTAAAGTAGTTTAATTTCTAAGAGTAAGTCCATGAAAATTGGAACATGCTGTATCTATGGAGATGTTCTGTCATGGATTTTTGCAGCTTATGCGAATTACCAATTGAGAAACCCTGCTGTAAAACAATGCATATTCTGAATGTAAAATAGAACGTTGCTCCCGTCGAGGTTCTTGCGTACGTAGGACATCCATAATAAAAATAATTATGCATGTCTATATTTAGACAGTAGGCTTGTTCTTTAATAGACGTTGTGCTTCTGTTTTAATTCAATTATTATTGTTATTATTATTCAGTCATTTGTCTGCTGGCATTAAACAAACAGTGACATGGAAGGCCTTCGCGTGATTGTCATTTGTTGTCACGTTTTTTTTTCTTGATTGAAATGCCACAGACTATAATGCTGAGTTGCACGAAATATTGTCAAAAAATTTGATTTGACAATGACCTTAGATTGTTATCATATAATTACAGTTTTTATATATGCAAGAGCAGTCTAATGTTGTTGTGAAATTCTCTATTATGTTGAATATTAGATTGTACTTAGAAAAAACAAATGATTGATCTAAATAGAAAAACATCGCTTTTGGAGTTAAATTTTGATCAAAATGTCTAGAAAAATGTTGTTTGGAAGTGGAAATTGTACTGAGCACTATGTTAAATAGATGTATACATAGTTTAAGAAAAAAATCGGTTCGTTTGACAACGTCTGTTGGGTCAATTGGTTACAAATCACAAAGATATCCGTATAATGGTCAAGATTCTGAGAATTTTATTTTTAAAAATGATGCCTCATTGTTTAGAGGGCTATGAAACATCGAGAAATGTTGGTCCGACTCCTAGGTCCCGCCATCCGACCGACGTCAATAGTGTATGTGCCATATGGCAAATACACAAATATTAAATGTAAGATTAACTAACATTTGCAACACACGGTATAGCAAATTAGTATTTAGACAGCTGTTTCGTTAATGCATCTCGTACGTAAATGCAGTTATTATGTTATGAACTGTGATATTATGTTACACAAGCGAGTTTGGCAGTCACACGAGTCATAATAGCATAACGTACAAGATACAAACTATCGTTTTTGGACTTACCTCCTATAAATTAACTGATATTTACATGAAAATAAGTATATTTGTAATATTTTTGACAGTTTACTTTCGGCTATTTTGGTATTTATGTATTCTGTTCATCGTCTATTCTGGTCTCTGTCGCTGATATGGATTTAAATTACAACTGAGAGAGATATAACTATTGGATTAAAAAAATCGCATTATTTTTGTTTTATTTCATGAATTGTTACAAAAAGAGTCATTTTATAACCGCGATACAGACATGAAAAGCAACTATTTTATAGGGGATCGTGCAAAAAATGTATTTCTAGTTTGTTTGTGATATTTCGTTTTATTAGTTTGTTAGTGACGAGCTTAAAACTTGTTGAATTTGGATAGACTGTTAAATCAATATATAAAATTTTCCATCCGATTTGCGACGCCCATTCTAAACATTTTATAATCTAAAAAAACGAGTTTCTTAATTGCTAAATATATTTGCAAGGTGTCAAGGTTTATGGATCCTGTTTTTGCTTAAATTATTTCAGGCTGATATTGTTAAAATTATTATGTACATTTTTGAGTGTTTGTTTTGTATTTTTAAATACTTATAAACTATAACTGAAAAACATTTACATATTATGTTTTGTGTTAAAAAGTGTTTCGGAACAGAAGACAGGTAAAATAGCTATACGAATATTCGAAAAGTCAAATAGGTATACGGGTTGAATAGTAACGATTGATTCCATAAAAGTTATATTTTAAAGAATTGTAGCAAACATCAGTGTTGACGCGTTTCACTGCCATAATATAATTATTATACGAGGCGATTTGTAGAAACAATAATGCTGGGCTGCAGAAAGGATTGTCTACTAATTTGATTTGACAATGACCTTGGATTGCGGACATACATATTTCTCCATAAGAAAAGCATTGTAGAATTTTAAATCGATTCTGTTCGAAAAATAATTGATAGATTGAAATGATATTTTTTCTAAACTGTATATGTGTATTTAATATAGACATTTTTCTAAGCATTTTAATCAAAAATGGACTGGAAAAACGATCTTTTTCTGTTTTTGTGTGAATACAATCTAATGCTGTACATGACAGGGAGTTTGAATACGACATTAGACTGCTCTTGCATGTATGAAAACTGTAATTATATATTATCACAATCTAAGGTCATTGTCAAATCAAATTTTTTGATAATGCTTTGTGCAACCCAGCATGAGTCTACCCTAAACATAACGCAATAAAAAATGGTTAAAATTGTTAAAAAAAATTCCGATTGCAAGCTTTCGAATTCTTTGTATAAGTCTGTACCATTTGACCTCATCGCACTCTAAGCGTGTACATTGAACCTGCCTTTTTGGACAGAACAGGTATATCGCTCGCAAGTAGACTATAAGCTGTCGGTAAAGTAGAAATAGATACATAATATTATCTAAATAAATGACGCGCTAGCAGCATGGTTTGACAGTTGAGTGTCTACCGCCAACATATGTTGAACTCGCGGGCCGTGCAGGAATCGAAAACTATTTTATACAATGCGAGAGTGTGTGTGTGATTGTCATCGCAGTACAGTAAGACCCCGCTTAACGCGGGAGATACGTTCCAGTAAGTTCCTGCGCTAAACGAGGCCATTTTGATACGTAGATAAGTGAAACAGAACCGAAAATAAAAAAAATTGTCAGTTTTTTTGTTTAATTTTGTAACATTTATTGCTAAATACGTTTTTATCACATTTATTATACTTAGATTTATTATTGCTAATATCGATTCTTGTTCAAAAAACATTTATGAAAATCAAATAAAAGTTTCAGTAAGAAGTTATGTTTGTGATGAGAAAGGTTCCTCGTTTGACAGGTTTTGTGTTTTGTGAAGAAGTCATCTAATGTCGTTTGCCATTTTCCGTTTCGTTCAGCAAGCTGTTGTCGACAGCAAGCTATTGCATCGATGACAATTCGTCTTGCCTTTGAACTTCAGTCAACATTTGAATCATTTTGTATAAATTGATCCATAAATTACATTATAGCGGCTAAACCTTTTTAGTGTATTTGTCATATGGCAACATACACTATTGGCGTCGGTCAGATGGCGGGACCTAGGGGTCGGACCAAAATTTCTCGACGTTTCATAACCTCCTAAACACTTTGGCACCATTTTTAAAAATCCATCACCGCAAGAAGCCTATTTAAAATAGGCCCAATCTGACTATTTTAAGGGTAGTTCTTAGGGGTTGCAAAATGTTTTTGGGCCCCAAAATACCGAAAAAAGTCTCCGAATCGTTTCAAAATTGAAATTTAACCCTCTGGTAGTAATTAAAAAGTGTCCCTAAAATTTTAATAAAATCGACCCTACAGGACCGAATTTAAAAATTTTAAGAATAGTTTGCAGATTGTGAATTATTTACTGAAAGGTGTATATAACTTGGTATAGAGGTTCGATTGATAATAATATTGCAATTAAGAAAAAAAAATGTTATTTTAAGGGGTGTATTAAGAAGTCAAATTTTTTATTTTGCCCAAAAACCAAGTTAAATTCGCATAATAAAGCCACACTCGCTGTATTAGCAAATCCACTATATTGTCGGCAGGGTTTTGGTACTGCAATCCGGGTTTTGTTTTTTTTTGGAAACCGCGTAATACTGAAACAGCGTTAAGCGTAACAGCGTCAAGCGAAGTCTTACTGTACATTGCAATGTAAATTTACGACACCACCGTAGCTGTTGTAGTAGCAGCTATGGTCGACCCATAACTGAATGACACACGTGCAGAAGAAACACTGGTGCAGTGTTATGTGCATCGAGGTCGTACGCACAGCTGATGACTGATGAGTTGATTGCGAACTTTATAATCAATAACAAATGATTTGTTTAGATTTGATAATTGCTCGTGGAAACTATTCATTGACATAATTTGTTGTTGAAAACATTGTGATTAACAGGAAAAGCTATTGTGTTTTTTATATTGTGAATGTGAAATTATATAGTTATATTAATTGGATTGTGTTTTAAAATTAAACAAGATTAGATTAAATTATTGATCGATTAGGAAGAATTAGTTTTTTATCATTTATATATAAAATATAGAAGCATAATATGAATTATGAAACAATCTTTATTTTAACTTTGAAACGTCGTTGAATTTATTATTTTATGCAACCGGAAATTATACGTTATACGATGTGTAGAAAAGTTGAAGAAAATAAAAAAAATAACCGATACGTGATAAAAGATTTGTTATTTTAAAATAATTGTTTTGGTTTACGATTTTTGTCGTAGATTTGTTTAAACAGATTTAATGGCATCGTTAAAGTTAATTTCCTTTAGATAATTAATTTATAAAAGAAACATAAACAATCGCGAATTTTAAACAAGTATTAAAAACATTAAAACTTACCGATGTTTTAACTTACGAATATTAAAACAATTAAAATAGTGTGCCAGAAAATGGTGTCTTCGTCAATTTTATGAACGAATTCCGAGAATTGAAAATCTTCAATTCTACATCACGAACTATTATTTTAAAATGTTCAAATAATGATGGTTCTGAAGTGCTGTGAAATATATTTAATTAATATTTTGATAGTGACACGAATAAAATGTGATAAATTGTGAGTGGGCGGGAGTAAATTGAAGAAACAATGAGTAGCGTGTGCGGAGCGCCTCGATCAACGTACAACAGTTCCGGAGTTTCGTCTGCAGTCGAGGGTTCCAGGGAACCCTTGCCTTTGCCAGCTCGAATCGAAGCTTTCACGATGCGCTTATGCGTTAGGGTGGCGAACCACTACAAAACTAAGAAAGTGAGTTTAATATTGAATTGTGAAATATTATTTATCAGCAGTATATAGTATTGTTGAGCCAATAGAATGTCACGGTCAAGGAAGGTTCGATTGAGAATCAAGAAATAAAATAAATAAATAAAATTGTATTAACTCATATTATAATAAAAATAAAAGTTACTTCTTACCACAACAGACTTATTCAGTGGATGTACATTTCGAGAGCAAAGCTCCCATCTTCAGCAAAACACTAAACATCCACTGAATAAATCTGTTGTAGTAAGAAATAACTATTCTTTTATTTTTATTGTTCCAACCACAGTGCTCTTAATATTTATATCATATTGTAATGATCATGTATATTTTTGGAACAATTTACTACCATTTGACCAGCTTAAGGCCCTGAAGATGAAAATAAATTTTTCGAAACGTTGGCCACTAGCGTAACATTGGTAAAGCTGATTTCTTGATCCTTAACCAAACCTTCCTTCACCGTGATTATTTATCAGTACAGTAAGACATCGCTTAACGCTGTTTCAGTATTACGTGGATTCTAAAAAAAAGTTTTGCCACTATAACGTAAATTATGATTCAAATGTTGATAGAAGTTCGAAGGCAAGACGAAGTGTCATTGATGCAATATTTTGCTATCGACAGCAGCTTGCTGAACGAAACAGAAAAGGGCAATCGACATTAGATGACTTCTTCACAAAACACAAAATATAGCAAATGAGAAACCTTCCTCATCACAAACATAAGTTCTTTCTCGATTTTTTATTTGATTTGCATAAATGTTTTATGAACAAAAACAATTTTAGCAATAAATAAATATATAATTAATTTGATGAAAAAGTATTTAACAATAAAGGTATTTTTTTAAACCGTCACCAATGGCTTCAGGGTTTAACCCATGTGCCAGCATCTTATCCCGTAACTTCAAAAGCATAGATGGATAGATTAACAGGACTATATAGTCAACAATAAAGGTTACAAAATTAAACAAAATAAAAAAAAAAAAATAAATTTCCTAAAGCCAATTCAGACTAGCCGTTCGCGGTTACCATTCACCGGTCCGGTTCGGTTTTCGATTAATCTAGGCTGCTCACACTATCCCGATTCGGTTCTACGATTATTCTCGGTGCGCATGCGCAATTTCGTGACTCCAGCAAGCGTTCTCATTGACTACGGTTGCGAACGGTCCGGTTGAAAACGCTCGAACCGAACCTCAATCGGAAACGACTACGCCCTGATTGGTCGAGCTCCCAACCGGACCGGTGAATCGTAACCGAGAACGGCTAGTCTGAATTGGCTTTTAGTCTCGGTTCTGTTTCACTTATAACCTATAATATAAATTATGTAATAACACTAGAAGTATAATTTATCCAATGACGCAAGTAAAATGTCACTGGCATCCTTTGTAATAGACAACTTTCCTCAGTTACTGTTATAAAACTTCGTAACACTAATCTGTTAATACTATTGATGTGTAGTAATATTGGATAATTTATGACATCTTGTTTATGGAATCCCTACAACTGTTGACACGTCTTCAGGACAAAGTCTAATATAAATATTTTATTTAGAGATAAATATAATTTTTATAATAATTAAAACAATACATAATGTTTTCGGCTCAGTCCATATAGTATGTATTTACAGATGTGGACTCAAATTAGTTTGAACCAAACTTTATATTAAGGCTTGCCTGAACTTGAAACCAACTGAACGCTAGCGTTTGTATAAATCTCGCCTTTTATCTATAATGAAAAAAAAAACCAGATCGCAGTGCCAAGACCCTGCCGACAATATAGTGTATTTGCTAATACAGGCAGTGCGGCTTTATTATGCGAACTTAAGTTGGTTTTTAGACAAAATAAAAAATTTGACTTCTTAATATACCTCTTAAAATAAATTTTTTATTTCTTAATTACAATATTATTATCAATCGAACTTCTATACAAAGTTATATACACCTTTCAATAAATAATTCACATTTTCAACCTAGTGTTTTCATAAAATTTGTAAACCCGGTCCTGTCGGGCCGATTTTATTAAAATTTTAGGGCCACTTTTAAATTACTACCAGAGGGTTAAATTTCAATTTTGAAACGATTCGGAGAATTTTTTCGGTATTTTGGGGCCCAAAAACATTTTTCAACCTCTAAAAACTACCCTTAAAATGGCCCGATTGGGCCCATTTTAAATAGGGTTCGTGCGGTGGTGAATTCCAACATGCGGACCAAATTTAGTTAAAATCAATTAATTCTTTCGAAAGTTATTGTCCGCACATATATATAAACATTTTTAAAAATGGTGCCAAAGTGTTTAGGAGGTTATGAAACGTCGAGAAATTTTGGTCCGACCAATAGGTCCCGCCATCCGACCGACGTCAATAGTGTATGTTGCCATATGGCAAATACACTAAAAAAACCCGGATCGCAGTGCCAAGACCCTGCCAACAATATATTGTACATATTTGCTAATATAGACTGTGTGAGTATTATGTTAATTTGTTTGTTTTTAAACCAAATAAAATCTCTAACTCCGTAATACACCTCGTAAAATAATACTTTTTTCTTAATTTCAGTATTTTATCTCTGTTTAATCAATTCATCGTGTGCTCAAAATTACATATAGCTCTATTCGCAAGTTTTTTCATAGTAAGTCGGGTCCTATCCAGCCGATTTTATTAAAATTTTAGGAACACCTTTTAATTGAAACTAAAAGGTTAACTTTCAATTTTGAATCAATTCCGAGAATATTTTCGGTGTTTTTGGGCCCCAAAACAATTTTCAATCCTTTAAAATGATCCGTTACGGCACATTTCAAATAGGCTTCGTACGGTGATGGATTCCAATACGTGGGCCAAATTTCGTTGCAATCTATTAACTCCTTCGAAACTTATTGCCAACTTCCTTAGAATGATGTGAAACGTCGAGAAATGCTGGTTCAACCCCTAGGTCCCGTCATCCGACCGACGCCTATAGTTTATGTGTCATGTATAGCAAATACACTAATCATTAAGAATCAATTATTGTTTTCCCATCTCTTCATCCTTAGCTCTAGGCTTGTGTATTATGTCTTTGTCGTGCTACTAACCTTGTCTTTCTTGCTGCATTCATTCATTTTCTATATTCTCAATTCTGTGAAACATTCTGTATATAGTCTTTAAGATTTTGGGAAGTTTTGAATTATGGTCGCAAAATTAATTTTATTACTGTTTTTATTAGCTGTGATTAAACATTAAGCTTCAGAAAATTTAGATTGCAACTTAACTCTTCAATTCCCAGTGTCACTTGTAGGTGATAGAAGTTTAATATTTTTTTCTATCACAGGGAGATTTTATTATTAAATGCCACTACCATTGTTGCAAAGCCAACAAGTAAAACTATTAATTATTTTTTTCTGACAACACTAGCCAAATGTCATCTTTCAAATATAATCAGATGTTTCGCGCGAAATTCGAGCAGTCTGTGTTTGTGTAATCTCTTGCGAAAAAAAGTGAAATAAAAATGCCTAGATCGAAACTATTGTTATTTTTTCTTATTGCATGTACTAATGAATAAATAAGCTATTGTACAAATGTTTTTATTGACAAAAATAACTTTGAACATGTTTTTTGCGACGTTGGAAATATGCCGTGTCATCTGCGGGTGACACTGGGCATTATAATAACCGTTTACGCCGCAACGGAAGCTCTCAAAAGGAATCATTTTTCCCGTTTTTGCTACATTTTTCAATGATGCTCCGTTCCTATTGGTCGTACCGAGATATTATATAGCCTATAGCCTTCCTCGATAAATGGACTATCCAACACAAAAATAATTTTTCAATTCAAACCAGGATTTCCTGAGATTACCGCGCTCAAACAACCAAACAAACAAACAAACTCTTCAGCTTTATAATATTAGTATAGATAAGTGTTTTGTTTCTTTCAGATAAACTATTTTTATTATAATGGAACTGATATATCTAAATATAAATAAAATTATTATAAACTCTGACGTTTTATTCCTACCGTAACAATAAGAAACAATCTGTGTCTGCTTCAGAATCCTAATTTCACAACGCCCAGTGCCACCTGTAGGTCATAACCAAATTTATAAAAGGTATTTTATTTAAAAAGAAACCAAAAATCTTTATTAACTTGGACATGGGAATTAAAAATTAAAAAATTCGAAATATAGATTAAAAGCGATAGAGACAACTTAATTGACCAGTAAACCAACATTTTCAATTTGACTATAATAAACATCATAATGTGTTAAGATTTACAACTGAGTATAGTTAGACTCTGATCTTTTTTTGGTGTAAAATACGACCCTGAATATTTTCTTAAAATAATGTCATTGGTTCAGGTCAGAAGTCTCGTCTGATATTTATTTGTGTTATATTAGTTTGCACAATTAATTATTATAACATAATTTTAATCTAATTGTGCATTATTGACAATCCAAAGTTCATGTAAATCAAATTATGGCAAATCGAACATTGAAATTAATCGGTTGCTATACGGTGGCGTCTCTTCACTTTTTAGTGGGGCGAAACTATCAATATTTTGAACTGGCTAAAGCCGGTTTTAAGTTCAATAATATTATTAACTAGCGGCCCGCTCCAACTTCGCCCTGATCTGTAGATTACCTAAGATAAACATATTTGCAGAGGACTTTCTTATAGAATAATAGGCAGCGTCGGGTCCTAGTTAGGGTTGCCAACCGTCCCGCTATACGCGGGACGTCCCGTTTCTGATACCCTTAACGAGACGTCCCGCTCAGGGTGTGTGCGGGACGCTAAATATCCCGCTTTTCGGAGGACGCTCAATACATTGCATCTATTCCGTGTTCTAATGCAGCAGCAGAGAGAGTTTTCTCACTTTGTAATAATGCCTGGACCGACGCGCGAAATCGTCTTTATGTGGATTCTGTAAAGTCAGAGCTACAAGTTAAAGTAAATTTTTCTTATCCATGCAAAGATTTTTACAATTTTGTACTTAAAAATAAAAAAATCCTCAAAAAAGGCCAAATGTCAAGAAAAATACTCATTTAAAAAGTAATTTATAGTTTTCATAATAAAGTCTAAATTACACTATAACTGTTTTTTTAGTAAATATTGACTATTATTAATCTAACAAGGTGTTTTATTTTACTTCTCATCCTGATTTGTAAAGAAAATTTCACGTTTTTTGTATTCTAAATAAAATTAGTAGGATCCCGCTTTTTAAACCCTTGTCCCGCATTTGAAATCATTATTTCCCGCAAATTTGTATTTTAAAGTTGGCAAGCCTAGTCCTAGCGCTTGATCAGGGTGTCTTTCAGCGCCCTTTGGTCGACTCTTTCACTTCACATAAATTGTACTTCAGTTTTATGTTAAATAAATAAAAAACCCGGGTCGCAGTGCCAAAACCCTGCCGACAATATAGTGTATTTGCTTGTATAGGGCCGTGTGGTTTTATACTTTTATTATGTGAAATTAAATTTGTTGTTGGGCAAAATAAAAAATTTAACCCCTTAATACACCCCTTAAAATAACATTTTTTTCTTAATTGTAATATTATTATCAATCTAACGTCTACACCGAATTAAATACACCCTTCAATAAATAAGTCACTATCTGCAAATTAGTGTTTTCAAAAAATGTGTAAGTCCGGTCCTGTTAAGCCGATTTTATTAAAATTTTTGGGACACTTTTTAATTACTACCAGAGGATTAAATTTCAATTTTGAAACGATTCGGAAATTGTTTTCGGTATTCTGGGGCCCAAAAACATTTTTCAACCCCTAAAAACTACCCTTAAAATGGCCCGATTACGCCCATTTTAAATAGGCTTCTTGCGGTGATGGATTTCAAGACGTGGACCAAATTTCGTTGAAATCAATTAACTCTTTCGAAAGTTATTGCCCGCACATATATATATATATATATATACGCATATATATATATATATATATATATATATATATATATAAATATATATATACATATATATATAAACATTTTTAAAAATGGTGCCAAAGTGTTTAGGAGGTTATGAAACGTCGAGAAATTTTGGTCCGACCCCTAGGTCCCGCCATCCGACCGACGCCAATAGTGTATGTTGCCATATGGCAAATACACTAATAAGTCACAAATTTTCAAAAATCAACTTTTATTGCTAACATCAACACTTGCTGAATTTAAATTAAATTAAGTAAGTAGCTTTAATTATTATACGTCTGCTTCTTTAACATTAAGAAAGTCCTACCGAATTTAGTTTTTTGTCGCCCATTGCCATCTGGCGCCTAGAGCAATCGCCGTCGCTGATAATAGGTAGATATATTTTCCCGGTGTTGTTTTCTATTTATTATTAACAGTCGCAACCGCGACTCCGCACGCGATTATGAGACAAAACATGGCAGCGACAACAGTCGTGGAGCCTTCGGTTCCACCGTATTACAGTCTTGTCTCGCGGAGTTCTGACATTGATTTAATAAGAATAAATCCCATAGAAAAAAACATTTTCAGTTTTTATGAAATTTTCCAATTTTCCGGGCAATTTTTCCAATTTGTCTTTTCCTAAACTCTTATTCGGACTATTACGAACATTTTAAAAAATTGCCAAATGTCGTTTTCAAATGATGCGCTTACCAACGAACAGCATTTCATTTTTAGGGTTCCGGACCTCAAAAGGAAAAAAGGAATCTTTATCACTTCGTTGTCTGTTTGTCAAGACTCTTTTTTTAGGAACGCGTCGAGGTATCAAGTTGAAATTATTATCGAATAGTCGGGTCTGCAATCTCTTGGAACTGTGAAAAAATCAAACTTCTTGTAATTTAGCACTAGTAAAGAGAAGAAGTCGAAAATGATACATTTTTAATTTTATGTGGAATTATTACGTGTTAGTCCTAAGAGCGCGAGTTCTGCTCGCAATTGTCCGTGTTTTTATTGTATAGATAATATTTAATACTGATAAATATTCATTCAAATCAAAAATCAAACACTTCAAAACAAAACTAATCTGTATTGCATTACTGGTTCTGATAAGTCGAAAATTGAAATCTCACATTTTCCGGTACAACGTCTTTTGTTACACTGACCAAATTTTCTCGACTTAACAGACGGATGAAGTTCAAATCCTGTTGTACACTAATATTTTGTCAGTATCACAAACGCTACACAGCCTTGAAATTTGAATAACATGTTATGCAAAAACCGATCAAAATTAATAAATTACAACTGCTAATTCAATACGTACTTTCGAATGTTCTTTTTTTCTTCGTTTTTTTAAAAAATTTATTAACTTAATTTTTTAGACATGACCTAAGCATTAGCTAGAAGAGCCTCTAGTACTCACTTTGTCTGTAAATCAGTCACGTTTTTTTTGTATTCGGCGCACAGCTCAAACGATTTAACTGATTTAAAAAAAAAACGTTTTTGTTCGATTCATCTCGTGGTCTATTTGATTTTGAACCTAACATCGTCGTCTGATTTTTGAATATAGAAGGTTTTATTTTTCATCTCCTTAAATACTAAATTTCAAGGTATTAAAATTACAAAATGCCTCAAGGAATTTTTATTGCGCAAACATTTTAGAAATAGGTTAAGTCGGTTAAGTTCCGCTACCCTTCAACCAGGTCTGTGTTTCTGTATTCGGATATTAGTAAAGAGTGATTGTACACATTTTCACAGTGCCTCAAATACCTACCCAAAAATGCTTAAGGGGGGTTTCTACCTTGTGGGATCAAAAAAATCTTTTTTTTTTTTGTGCATTTTCAGACAGATACATGTTTCAAGAATACTCTTTTAAATTTTCAAGTTGAAATCTGGTAAATTATGAAAGTTATTGGCCGTTTGGTGGAGCGGTGTCAGATTTGAAATCACTGATAACGAAAGCTATGGAAAGGATACGCATCTTGCAAAATGTGTGATTTGTTATAAAAATTTGTATATAAAAATTGTAACAAATTCATTTTGCAAATTTGATGGCAGATTCGTAATCAGCGACCCCAAAAACATGAAACATGGAAATATGGAAACATAAAAAAACGAATACTTTAATTGAGATCCCTGGAATTCAATATAAATTTTTGCAGTTAAAATTCAAATTTTCAAACGCGTTTTTCTCAAAACCACGTTCTTCGAGTTGGTGGAAGTCCTACAGGGCGCAAAAATTGAGCAATCGCCATGAAATTTTTACACATTTTCATCAGGAGTTTGTGCATCCGTGGTAGTAGAATCTTCTAAACATATCAAAAATTGTTCATTTAAAAAAATAATTAGTTAACAAAAAAAGAGCCAAAAACCGTTTTTTTTTTAAAAAAGCTCATAATTTTTGCAATTTTCATGTCTTCTCCTTCGTTCTAGTACCACGGATGCGGATAAGTGTACAGATTATTTTGCGTTTCTGACTTCATTTACGGACGCTAGGACTTCCACCATGAGGACGAGTCGCCGCCGACCTGCTGCCATTGTTCGGTACCCCCCTTGCCCCCCTTTATTTGGATCACCGAAAAAAAAATTGTAAAGCTTCAATAAACTTTTTTCTACAACTGTGCAAAAATTTCATCCTTTTACCTATTATACTTTTCGAGAAAAAATTTCCAGAAAAAACAGCAGGTTTTCGGGCCAACAAGGTAGAAACTCCCCTTAAGGCTGTCGGAACGCTCTGAATTTTGTTTGTGCTGAGACCCAGCGGTGAGGGGCGAGGTAGGCAAAAGACATATTGTGGATGTGACCTTCTTTAGCTCTGTCTCGCTCAAATCGTCCGCACGTTTCAATTTTTGGCTGGTGCCAACTACGAGGCTAAAAATTTTTTTTGCAAAGGTGCCGCTGTCAATTGATTACTCTAATTTTTGGAAATATTTTGAAGATTTAAAAAACTTTTCCGAAAAAGGAAAAGTTACTTTAGGTTTGTGATGGAACAGTTTTGTGAAGTAAGTACGAATAAGGTCATAGTGTGACATTGAAAACGTGTTTTTTTTTAGCACAATTAATGCCAAATTTTTTCTAGTAAATCGTACATAAATTGCAAAAGTAGTCCATTAGAAACCTAGATTTGTCCCTTATCTTCCTTATAGAGAAAGAATTTTTGCAGAATGTTGACGAATAAGTCTACAATCAGTTGACAGCTGAAGCTCTATTTTTGGCCTAAATTTAGAGCGTTCCGACAGCCTTAATAGCTCTTGGCGCTACTAGTGGGTTGGAATGGTAAAAGTTCACTGCTCGAACATCTGTGTGGAGAGTCAATTGATTTCAGATGTTAGATGAATGATTCAGTATGCACGATACGACGCATATCAAAGCTGTCTCGTCGGTCGGATTGAATCCAAGGCTCATCTGAACAACCGGCCTTGATTGGTCAAAATGCAAACGTGCATCGTGTCGTTAATTATCTTTATTATTATTTGTTTATAATAAGACATCGTCACATCGTGTTTAATTTGGGTTCGAGCCAAAAATAAAACATGTATTCAACACATCTTGCATACAACAGAGTAATTGTTGATGATGTTGCACAGACATTTACATCTTGAAATAAATAACTAATCGATGACATTTCCGTAATACAGTCAAATATGTTAGAAAAGACGCCGTTGACCTCAGATTTAGAGCGCCTACACGGTTTGTCCGAAAGTAATGGTCTGGTAATGTAGAGCTCATGACACCCGTTTCATGAGGTGTTTGATTCAGGTCAGCGTTGCCAGATTTTTTTTTTGTCAAGTGGGAATTTTGGAACTTTTTGAGTGAAAAAAGCGGGATTCTTTCGTCGAAAGCGGGACATAGTAAAAAGAAAACGTATATAATCAGAAGTTTTTAAATATTCATCTTTTTATTTGTGTTCAAATTACGTTTACGTGATAATAGATAGAAAAAATAGCCATAGAAAATGTATTTTAATAAAAATATGATATTTTAAATCAGATTTACCTTATCGTTAAATAGTTGAGTCTTATTCGTCTTCAGAATAAAAAAAATAAAAAAAAAAGTTTTATTCATTAGAAAAGTATGGCGTTTCAAACAATAGTCTGAGGAGTGAGTGTTACAAATTGCAACTTACAATAAGAGAATAATTATTTACGCACGGTCGAGTTGTCCCCGAAAAGCGGGTCTCAGCCTGTCCCGCGCGGGACATTTAATTTTGATTTAAAAATCGGGACGTCCCGCCAAAATCGGGACGTCGCGTCGGGCAACGCTGATTCAGGTAAAATTTTATACAATAGTATATATAGGTAAGATGTATAGGTAAATGAGTTGCTTGTCCTACCTGGGTACGCCAGGTACTGCGCATACAGAATTTTTAAAAATGAAAAAATAAGTGATTGATTCACGCTGAAACTTTTATAGCAACTTCATTAGATATAGGTATTTAAAAATATTTGCAAAAAACCAGACACTTTTTCCGGGGTTTTAAATGGTGCATAAGTACTCTACCCATAAATAAGTTCTTAAAAATAGTCTTACCCAGGAAAAAGTGCCTGGCTTTTTGCAAATATTTTTAAATATATCTAGTGAAGTTGCCATAAAAATTTCAGCGTGAATCAATCACTTATTTTTTCATTTTTGAAAATTCAACGTTGGGGTATTTTGGTTTAATGTGAACCTCTCCAAAAATGATTACCTCATTTATTTATTTATAATCAACTTAACTTTCGAATAGTACCTGTTGGCTTTTGAATCAATCACTTTTTTTGGCACATATTTTTTTAAAACCTTTCCTGTATGCGCAGTATCAGGCGTACCCAGGTAGGGACAGACAAACATTAATTTACCTATACATCTTACCTATTTATACTATTGTAAAAAATTTCTACCTGAATCAAATTATCGCGATCACGCCAAAGAAGTATAACTTGTGCCGCGCGTTACACACACCATTTTTTTAAATTTTTATTTTCATGTTTGGATATCAGTAATCCATTTAATGGTCGTAAATTGAAAAACTGTTCTCTTTTTCGTCTAAACACCGCCATGTTTTAAGTTTTGGTGAAAGAATATTTATGTAAATTACCGTGGTCCTTGGCCCATACTTAAGTAATTCCCACAGCATTAATAGAACAAAATCACTTCTAAGAATTTGAACTTGTATAACATAATATGCTAAATTAGCATGTTAACTTTGCATATAAAAAAGTGTAATAAGTTAAAAATTGCTTTAATGCTAAGTGATTCAGTTGCATGAAAATGTTTTTTAGTTTTATTACTTCTAGTTGGTACCTGGTAATTGGTTAGCGGCCTCATTAATTTTATTACAGCATTCATGTTTTAAAGAAAATGTAATAAAATAATAATAATGCGATTTTATTGTTTCGATTTTTTTTACGTACAATAAAATGGAAATGCGTCATGTTTCGATACAGAGATTTTTTTATTATTAAAAAATACTTAGATCTCTCTAATTATTTCATCGCATTGCATGATCTGTAATTCCAGAAATTCATATACATGTTCCGATTGATTTTTGAGTAGGTCCTTGATAGGAATTGGAACTTCGTAGAAACTGGAGACCTTTTCTGGAACCGGTTCATCATATTTTCGAACCGTCATAGTTTCGGTCGGGATAATGCTAGAAAGCTGAAATTTTCAGCATAAGATGTTCTTATCAGACTTATCAACATCAAGTATCAATTACCTAATTCGAAAAATTTGTAAATTCAGTCAACGGGACCTTATTTCCTTTGACCCCTCAGAAAAAAGTTCGTTGGTCCTTGTCAGAATAACTCATGACAGTTTTATCCGAAATTAAAAAACCAAATATTTTCTGTTAGTAGATGTGTAGAGTTCGTGCTTGGACGAAGGAAAAAAATTAATAAAAATTTGAATTTTTGGCGGAGCTGTGAACAAAAAATCCTATTTTTTGGTAAAATTTGCACCACGTATTGCCTTGTAAAATTAGTTATGATAAAAAAAAATAATCCCTCGTTCAAGCATTAGATAATGTTATCTTGAAGAAATGTAAAAAATTTGAATAAAACTGGTTCATAACTTTTTGAGAAATGATGACAACCAACTTTAAAAATAGTTTCGAGAAAAACGCGATTGAAGTTCTTATAGATCAGTTCTAGTAATTTTACAAATTTTGCAAAGAAATGAATAAAAATCTCGGTAAAAATTTACAACGAACACTTATAACCTCAAAGAAACCTCGTGACTCAACAAGCAACAATGAACTAATAGGTATATTTAAAACTAATTACCCTCAAAAATTGAAAGCAACCAAGAAAATAGCTAAGCGCTGCCTCAATATACCTGCGAGGCGCAAGGCTAAAATTTTACTCCAATCAATTTAAAATTTTAGGAGAATATTCTTGACATATTGTACTATTTAATAAGACAAAAAAAAATTGAATTTTTGAAATATTTAAACTCACCTAACCCCTAATAAAACTGTCTGGCCTATTTTTTTACAAAGTAAATATCATTTTTTCCCTTGAATTATCTTATATATTAATCATCATAAGTTTTAAATCACCATGAATTCAGTATATTTCAATGATTTTCTTATTTAATTTAGACGAAACGTACTTTTGATAGTGAATTATGAAACACGTAATTTTTTATGAATAGAATATCAGTGTAATCACGTTTGCAATTATTATTGTTGTTATTATTGTTTAGATTAATAATTAAATTTAATTGACTCAGTTATGTTTTTAGATAAGTTAATTTTTTGTCTCGACATGTGCTAGTGTAATGTTCGTTAGAGAATAAATCATTAACATAGATTTTGACAATTAAACAAGTAATTAACAAACGTCTACAATTAACTGATCGCATAAAAGTTTGATGAATTTTGCTGTGATTTTAAATTTTAAAAATATTAGTATCTGCTTTTTAAGTGACATCCTTCAGATGCTTTCGGGAAATTTCGAACTTGCTGCTTTAAAATTTGAAAAAAAAACATACATTTTAGCCCTAAAAATTGATGCATGTCATGTAACATAACCTCAACACTTAATATTTATATTTATACAAATTTTAACGATTCCTTTTAAGGTCTGGTCCCTCAGATTGTAAAATATGCTTTCAGGAAATTTCGAATTGTGGTCACAAAATTCATTTTATTAATGTTTTTATTAGCTGTGATTAAGAATTAAGCTTCACAAAATTTGGCTTGCTGCATAAAAATTTCACGTTCAAAGTAGAGTTGTGTAACTCAGATCTGAACCGGTTCAAAGAGCCGACTCCGACAGAAGATCCGTGAGAGCCGACTCACTTTTTTTTGAGCCGACGGATCAACGGATCCGCATAACTCAATGAAACACTTAACACACAGAAGCACATTTTACACTGACGTATCAGTTCTTGCTTTAATGCATCTGTCAGCTCAAATGACTCATGCATCACATGTTTGGCTATGCATTCTTGATTCTATACAGGTCGTGATATGATTGACTGAACTAGGTAACTCAGTGGCAAACTGCAGTAACATATTCAGAACTCGGCTCTTTTTGAACCAGTTCAGTGAGCCGGCGCACATACGGGATCCAGATGCAAAGAAGCAGATCACTAAAAAGCTTCCGTTATAAACATACAGTTGAAGCTAATAAAAGCATGTTAAAAAGGGTATACCGGAGTGAGGACTTTTGAAGGATGTCTTCTTGGGTACTATAGTAAAAAATCAATATATTTTATGAGTTTTTTTTGAACTTATACTTTATAACGTATATGTGTTAAATGTAATATGGTAAAGAAGATATAAAAAATCTATCCCGTTGTTACCTGCTATCTTAACATTTGTGTCAAGGACGTGTATAAAACTAAGAAGACAGGCCAATGACATAGTTATCTTGAATGTTAGAAATTATTTTCCGCTTCATAACGGCGCCTCGATACAAAAGAAAAAACACGATAATAATTTAGTATGTATTATTTTAATAATCATCAACAAAGTTCATGATGAAATAAATACTAATAATAACATATTAAAGTAGATATTTTACATACGTTTGTAGTTATACGTACCAGCTGAATTAATTTAGTATAATAGCTTTTGTCTGCTATAATTGTTAAGAAACATTCATTGTTGTAGCACTATATTAGAAAAATCTATTATTCCAACACGTCACCGTCGGGATTTAAACCCGAATCTTTCCACTTTCGCGGCGGAATGAGTTAATCAATTACTCAACGGTGCATATAATTCAACATTTTAATCCTTCATAATATAGCGATTTACAACACTCAAATTCACTACATGCGAGAGCCAATTATTTTTAGCTATAGCTAGACATTAACTCTCACAGTAGCGAGGGCTCTTGAATGAATCAAAGATGAACTTTCCATTATTAATTCGGTCCTAAGTCACAGAATTTTTCTGTTTCGTTAGGACTGTTTCAATGCGGAAAACGACAATTTAATATTGGTAAATTATCAACACCATTATTTCATATTAGTAGATATTTTACATACGTTTGTAGCTACGTACCAGTTGAATTAATTTAGTATAATAGCTTTTGTCTGCTATAATTGTTAAGAAACATTCATTGTTGTAGCACTATATTAGAAAAATCTATTATTCCAACACGTCCACTTTCGTGGCGGAATGAGTTAATCAATTACTCAACGGTGCATATAATTCAACATTTTAATCCTTCATAATATAGTGATTTACAACACTCAAATTCACTACATGCGAGAGCCAATTATTTTTAGCTATAGCTAGACATTAACTCTCACAGTAGCGAGGGCTCTTGAATGAATCAAAGATGAACTTTCCATTATTAATTCGGTCCTAAGTCATAGAATTTTTCTGTTTCGTTAGGACTGTTTCAATGCGGAAAACGACAATTTAATATTGGTAAATTATCAACACCATTATTTCATATTAGTAGATATTATACATACGTTTTTTAGCTACGTACCAGCTGAATTAATTTAGTATAATAGCTTTTGTCTGCTATAATTGTTAAGAAACATTCATTGTTGTAGCACTATATTAGAAAAATCTATTATTCCAACACGTCCACTTTCGCGGCGGAATGAGTTAATCAATTACTCAACGGTGCATATAATTCACTACATGCGAGAGCCAATTATTTTTAGCTATAGCTAGACATTAACTCTCACAGTAGCGAGGGCTCTTGAATGAATCAAAGATGAACTTTCTATTATTAATTCGGTCCTAAGTCACAGAATTTTTCTGTTTCGTTAGGACTGTTTCAATGCGGTGTTTCAATGCGGAAAACGACAATTTAATATTGGTAAATTATCAACACCATTATTTCATATTAGTAGATATTATACATACGTTTTTTAGCTACGTACCAGTTGAATTAATTTAGTATAATAGCTTTTGTCTGCTATAATTGTTAAGAAACATTCATTGTTGTAGCACTGTATTAGAAAAATGTATTATTCCAACACGTCACCGTCGGGATTTAAACCCGAATCTTTCCACTTTCGCGGCGGAATGAGTTAATCAATTACTCAATTGCTACAACAATGAATGTTTCTTAACAATTATAGCAGACAAAAGCTATTATACTAAACTAATAATAACAGTGTGATTTTTTGACGTCGAAAATGTAATCTACATTAATATAATAAAACCGAAGACATTGTTCGTTTTTAAGGTTCCGTACCTCAAAAGGAAAAAAAACAGAACCTTTATAGAAGCACTCGTGTGTCTGTCCGTCCAATTTGCTCCGAAATTACTGGACCGATTGAGATGAAATTTGGTAAACATATGTAAGTCGGTAAATGAATTTTGAACATGGGGGTCATTTTTGAGGGGAAAATTAAGAAATTACAAAAGTTGTATAAATTGTACCGCGTGTCTATCAAATGAAAGGACTTTTAGTAAGGGTCTCAAATATATATTATTTATTATAAGTTTTTTTTTATTTTTTAACGGGCAATTGGACAATTCAAAGATACGTCGCAATTTTTTAATTTAGTTTAACTATCTTTGAATTGTCCAATTTCCCGTTAAAAAATAAAAAAAAACTTACTAATTATAATGGACGTGAACAATATTGAAAATTTATTATAAGTTTAAAATAAATAGATGAAAATTGACAATTCCCCCCGTTATCTCCGAAACTACTGAGCCTAAAATTGTGAAAAAAATAGGGAATGTCGGATCTCATCCATAATTTATAAGAAAACCTAAACGACAAGTACTCACGGAAAACGAAAAGTATGAAACCCTCTATTTGCGACTTCGATTCGCACTTGACCGGTTTTTTGTTTGAACGCGTTAAGTCTGTCGGACCGCGCTGAATTTAAGCCACACTACGAGGCTGAAAAATGCTGTTGCAAGGGTGCCGCTTTCAGTTGATTACTCTAAATTTTGGAAATATTGGTTTGTGATGGAACAATTTTGTGAAATAAGTACGAATAAGGTCGTAGTGTGAATTTGAAAACGTGTGTTTTTTGGCACAATTAATGCCAACTTTCTTCCAGTAAATCGTACATAAATTACAAAAGTAGTCCATTAGAGACTTAGATTTGTTCTTTATCTTCCTTATGGAGAAATAGTTTTTTCAAAATGTTGACGAATAAGTCTACAATCAACTATCCGCCGAAGCCCTATTTTTGGCTTAAATTCAGAACGTTCCGACAGCTTTAATCACTGAAACTGCCAGTCGGATTTGAAAAATTCTTTTTGAATTTAAAAAAAAATGCGTGATGGGAAAATCCTATTATTTATTTGATAGGATAATTACCACATTGTTCTTCTAGATTGATGTTTTAACAACCTCGTCATTGTGTCATAGGTTACATGTTTATCGATTTTAAAATAGGTATAACGTTATTGCACAAGATGATCTATGAACTATATCTTGCGAAAAAATATACACAAAACGGCAGGCTTAATTTATGGCGTCTGTATTTTTGTCGTGAATTGATATGCCTAGGTCAACAAAATTAGTTAAACTTTTTTTTAATTGATAATTTTTAATAGAAAATATAATACTTAATAATAATAATGCGTGTAACGTCCGTTTCTCGACTTTATGTCATAACAGACGCCATTCGCACCATTACTATTTTTTCATCTATTACTTCCCGTTATTTTCTACATTTTTTACAACTTCAACTTATGTAATAGCAATGGGCGAATGAAAGAATTATAGGAAATTAGGATAAGGTATGCAATTTTTGAACTAGGAGTTTGATAGGTAATCGGCCATGGCCTGAAATAAGGAACCATCTCGATATTTATCTGGAATTAATTGAGGGAAACCATGGAAAACCTCAATCAAGATGGCCGGTAAAGGAATTACCGTTTCTCGGCGAGAGGCAGTAGGAAAAAGTCCCAGCCACATCTGCCCCCGCCGGGATTCGAACCCGGTTTCTCCCGAATGCGAGTCTAGTGCTGTCACCACTACTCTACCCAGCTCGGTTTTAATAGAAAATATAAAAAGACAAAAACCCTTGTCTCGGCTTAATGTGAAAGCTAGGAACGATTTGTGTATCTATAGGAGTTATTTTCTGTCCTGGACCTTTCGTCGTTGTATATTAATTTTTAATTTTTGAACTCATTTGATATGTGCAGTTTTTTATTTATACACATCGACAATTTTATGCTAGCGACATTAAATTAATTGTTACATCATCTTGAGAGATGCAAACTTATTTATTTCTGCTCTTCATTGTAGATAATTTTTACTATTCCAACCAGCTTGTAAGGAATGGTGCTCATTTCGATCAGAATTCATTTCTCAAAATTTTACAATGTTTTTCATTCTGAGACCCTCTAAATTCAAAAAACATATTTTTGCAAGTTTGTTTGTCGGTTGCTCGGTTAGTCTTTGAACACGATACAGGTTCAAACGGATGAACGAATTGAAACCAAATTTTGGGAGGATATTTAATAAGAGCCCTATTGTTTTTGGAGAAAATCGACGCATGCGCAGAAGAGATATCTGCTATAATATTGTTTTTTGTGTAATGATGCAGTATAGTTTTTTAACGGTTTATTATTCTATTTATATTTTTTCAAGAAAGTTCCGTAGAAACATTTTAGTTTCGGAAATGTTTCGAAAATAAAATAGTCTTTTGTTCTGAAGATCTGTTAATACCCACGTCACCGCACGTTTTTAACAGAAATTTTATTTTATTATAATATTTCAAATGTGAATATTTATGAAGCTGGAATGATCCTGTCGCCCAATTGGCTGGAATTTGTTTTGTTAGTTTGAATATCAACTGATTTGTTGAGATAGCGATCGTAATATGACGAGAATTACTTCACAAATAGATGGTGTCGGCCGCTACCTAGAAAATCTCAGCCATTTACATCTATGCGCACGTCTATTGTGACGTAATTCACCGTCATATACGGCCGCTGTATTACGGTATCGCTATCTTAGGAAACCGAGGCTTGACTTAAGTTCAAAAATTAATTCGTGCAGTTTAAATAAGACGCAATATTCGATAAATCGACACTTTCGGCATTTCCTTTCCTGCTTTCATTTGCCACGAGTTGGCTCTTTTATTTTGTAAATAAATGCATGCAACCCAGTATTAATGATATTTAAGAATCATTTAGCTTAATTAAAAATATGATAAAATTAATGTTGCCAGAAATGCATTGATTATAATAATTTATTATTAAAAAAGAAAAATTCGGGTCGCAGTGCCAAGCCCTGCCGACAATATAGTGTATTTGCTAATGCAGAGGCAGTGTGGCTTTATTATGCAAAATTGAGTATTTTTAGACAAAATAAAAAAAAATAACTCCTGAATACGCCCCTTAAAATAATGTTTTTTTTTGTAATTTCAATATTTCGTTTCTGTTTTATCAATTCATCATCTGGACCAAATTATATACAGCCTTCTCTATCAGGAAGTCCGGTCCTATCGAACAGATTTTATTAAAATTTTAAGAGCACCTTTTAATTGATACAAAACAGTTAAATTTCAATTTTGAATCAATTCCGAGTACTTTTTCGGGGTTTTCGGGCCAAACAATTTTCAACCCTTAAATACACCCTTTAAAATGGCTCGATTAGACCCATTTAAAATAGGTTAAATCATATACGCTCAATGTCTAAGGTCATCAGCGTCTATATTTTAAATAGGTTTCGTCCGGTGATGAATTCCATCATTTCCACAAATGGTGTAAAGTTCCTTAGAATAGTATGAAACGTCGAGAAATTTTGGTCCGACTCCTACGTCCAACCATCCGACCGACGCCAATAGTGTATGTGCAATTAAGGTATTCTAATAATAGTCACAATTATTGCAATATACCTAATTGCAATTGGTTGTGTTATTATTCATTCATCGTATTAATATCTAAATTACGTGTGTATTAAAACATAATAATAATAATATTTTTTTCGCTTCTGATATCCGATTGTTTTATTTATAATAATATAATAACAATTATAGTTTTTGAAGACTTCGCACTGTCAGACAGCGTTCCGTGGAAAAATCCGCACAACTGTCGCTATGCTCTGATTGTGACCCCCGAACCCCGACTTATAATAAGTACGTCAATCGACCACTTTTGTTTCTATTTTTGTATATTTGATAACTGATAACAACGAACAGGGAGTTTGCAGACAGAATATATTTTTTTCATTTAACAAGTAATTCTGTTACATCTGTTATCCGGGCGTTTGCAATTGTGTCCGTGGTTCATTGGTATTTCTACCGAACGCTTCGTTTAGGGATTTCGAAGAAATATCGATATTTTTTATTTGATATATCGATATTTTTGGGCGATATTTAATATTTCGATATATCGATATAAAATTCCGAGTATCGAAACCGATATTTTTTTTTCCAGTAGCAACACTGGTACCGCGACTGACTATGGCCGTTTAATTTTTCCGAAAATATCGAAAACTCCACTGAAAAAGAAACATGTGTTTTTACATATGTTTTTGGAGCATTATACCTACTTTTAAATGCGTTCCAAAAACAACAACAGTGAATAAAACACACGTAAAACACGTTTCTTTTTCACCGGATTTTTCGATATTTTCGGAATAATAAACAGTCAAAATATTCATGCAATATTTCATTTCATTTCTACTACATAGAGAATATTTTTAATTATTTCGATTTACACTTCAATTCATGCTGTACCAACAATTTTCTGTCGAATGTCACCTCTGGCACGCATGCCATAGGTTCGCCATCTCTGGCTTTATTTAATTGTTCGATTAATCTCTAAAATTATCTACTCCTAAATGTATTAGACGTTTGATTAATAAACAAAAAAAAAATCTTATCGTCGTTTTTGATTTCAGATAATTATTTATTACTTGATTTATTAGAAAATATAATGTCCGTTATTTGCTATTTGAGATTATACTAAATTTCGTCGAGTGCCAATGTTCTCTTTCAAATTGTACCGATATATCGATATTTTTAAAAAAATATATCGGTACCGATATCGATACTTGAAAAAAATCGATGCTATATATATCGATATTTTTTGGCACTTCTGACATCCCTATCGTCTACAACTCATACGGTAGACATTATAAAAACCGACTTACCTGTGAGCAGCCTAGAAGGACACTTCGCCCACTACCACATCGCCTTTGATAACGTCTGCCGCAGTTGTAGACGAAACGTCAGGCAGAAATACCAATGGACCATGGCGTACAAGCCCGGAAGCCAAGGCGTTTTACAACAACGCCGGTCGTGAAAGCCTACACACTTGGAGAATTTTGATTTTTCTTTGACTTTTGAATATTCACAATTAAAAGCGATTGAATTCGCGAAAATTCAATACACGTTGAGGATTTTATGATAATGATTCTCATCTTTTATGGCTATAGATAATTAGTGCTATAATACGCGCCACGGTTCTAAAAGGTTCTGAAGCTAGTCACAAACAGCGTCCCAAATGCATATTTTAGAGGCGTCCTGATTCTTTTTGGGAAAGAAAGACTCCCACCACCTCCCAGTTACTGGCACAGAGCGTGCGCTCGTCGGTGATTGGTTATCGCTGGCTGTCGTGTCACTTGTCGCTTTCCTGCTATAAAGTACAGTCCGGTACGCTATTATTAAGTTGTTTCTTTGATTGTTAATTGATCAAGATGCCTAATACAGTTTTGTATAGACAAGCACGAAAAATAATTTTTTTGGATGACTTTATGCAAGCAATTATACTTTTAGATTAAAGAAAAATTAAAAATAATAATATAGCGCCGACTGTACCTGCGCAAGCCTCCATTTGCATTTAACTTCCGAGCCTTTTAGATTCATGGCACTTGTTTCTGTATGAATCAACATAATATAGTACGTAATGTATACGTATTATTTTTGGACATGCGTACGTGCTTTTGCATCTTAATTTAGCATTAACACTTTGAACTTTCTTGAATTTATGACGATTTAGTATCGATATTTTAAGTTCTACTGAATAATATTTATCTATTTGCGAAATCGTGTGATAATCGCATGATATGGTACAAAACACATTTTTTATTGCAATACGTTTATCAACAATAATGAATACATAACAAACACGGTATGTTATTTAAATTGAATTACAGTAAGACCTCGCTTAACACTGCTGTGCTTAACGCTGTTTCAGTACTAAGCGGTTTCAAAAAAAATGTTTAGCCAGCTAGGGTAAACGACTAGTCATTGGACATTACTAGTCATTGGACAGAGCACATTTTCATTAGCTATAATAAGAATAAGAACGATACTAAAGCAGATTTGAATGACTCACAAAATGAGTCATTCAAATCTGCTTTAGTATCGTTCTTAATCTTATCATAGCTAATGAAAATGTTCTGTCCAATGACTAGTAATGTCCAATGACTAGTCGTTTACCCTACAACGAAAATTCAGTTTATACAAATTGATTCAAATGTTGATAGCATTTCAAAGGCAAGACGAAGTGTCATTGATGCAATATCTTGCTATCGACAGCAGCTTGGTGAACGAAATAGAAAAGGGCAAACGGCATTAGATGACTTCAAATAGCTACCAATGAAATATATATATTCGAGTTGATATCAAGCATTCCACGCTTTTTTATAATAAAAAAATACTTTTTACTTTTTAGTTCGGTTTGCTATTAAAGCGTGTTTTCTTAGTTTTTTTAAACTATTATTTTTTAGTTCAAAATGGACATCGACAATTGGTGGTCTCAAAGTGACCACTTTGCTACAACGCCGTGACCTTCAGTTGCACTTGAAAAATAAAATCTAACTATAAGTTATCTATGAAGTATAAATTATCAGGTTACCTCGCTGTTATTGCATAACCACAAAATGTGAGACTGAACTGTTATGAAATAAAGTTCTCTAGTGTAAAATAAGTCAAGACTTGTTTTGTTCATTAAGCAACGATCTAGTGTACTTATTGTATTTTGTAAATAAATAAATAGTCCGGATATTAAAAATGCTAACGAAAATAGATATTGTAAAAAGAAAAAACTACTAATTGCGGTTAAAAGTGTTACCGGGCCTTTTTTAATTACAACTTTTAGTTATTTTATGTTTATTTAAAATAAACGTTAGACTGTATTTTCTAATACCGCGTAATAAAGCCATTGACGTAAATTGAGATAAGTAAAGATTTCCTTAAAAATTTGAATTAGTTAGTCAGGTTTATGTTAATATTAAATCAAAGTGTTTGGTAGATATCATTTTTAACGTGTCATATGCTGTGGAACTTGACCATAACGGATTTCAGAGGACCGCAAAATGTTCTAAAAACATTTTTAGTGTATTTGCCATATGGCAACATACACTATTGGCGTTGGTCGGATGGCGGGACCTAGGGGTCGGACCAAAATTTCTCGACGTTTCATAACCTCCTAAACACTTTGGCACCATTTTTAAAAATGTTTATATATATATGTATATATATATTTATATATATATATATATATAGGTATATATATATATATATATATATATATATATATATATATATATATATATATATATATATATATATGTGTGTGCGGGCAATAACTTTCGAAAGAGTTAATTGATTTTAACGAAATTTGGCCCACGTGTTGAAATCCATCACCGCAAGAAGCCTATTTAAAATGGGCGTAATCGGGCCATTTTAAGGGTAGTTTTTAGGGGTTGAAAAATATTTTTGGGTCCCAAAATACCGAAAAAATTCTCAGAATCGTTTGAAAATTGAAATTTAACCCTTTAGTAGCAATTAAAAAGTGGTCCTAAAATTTCAATAAAATCGGCCCGACAGGACCGGACTTACAAATTTTATGAAAACACTAGTTTGCAGATAGTGAATTATTTACTGAAAGGTGTATTTAATTTGGTGTAGAAGTTTGATGATAGTAATGTTGCAATTAAAAACAAACTGTTAATTTAAGGGGTTAAATTTTTGATTTTGACCAAAAACAAACTTAAGTTCATGTAATAAAACCAGACTGCCTGTATTAGCAAATACACTATATTGTCGGCAGGGTTTGGGCACTGCGACCCGGGTTTTTTTTATGTGTTTTTAACATCTATGAACATTTGCCCACATTGTTATCCTGTGACCACGATAGTGTTGTCACTATGAAAAGGTGTTTAAAATACCGGTATTGGTACATATAATAATTATTATTTCGTGTTGACTGTGCCGTGATCACCTTCATAGATTATTACTATAAATGATTAGTTTAGGGCTGGGATTATTAGTGTATTTGCCATAATATATCTCACATACACTATTGGCGTCGGTAGGATGGCGGGACCTAGTGGTCGGACCAAAATTTCTTGACGTTTCATTGTCACCTGAGCGATTGGGCACCGTTTTTGAAAATGATTATATATATATATATATATATGAACAAAAAAGTCGCATTCTGACAGCTAATATAGAGTTGGGTAACTCAGATCTGAACCGGTTCAAAGAGCCGACTCCGACAGAAGATCCGTGAGAGCCGGCTCACTTTTTTTGAGCCGACGGATCAGCGGATCCGCAAAACTCAGTGAAACACTTAAGGTAGATGTCGTGGTACAATATTGTCAAAAAGTTATAGATTATACGCGCCACAAAAGTATACTAGCTTGTAGCTAAGTGATCCATAATTTGTACGCAAGACTGTTCCCGTAGAAACGTAACCCATACAGTAATCATATGAATGTATACTTTTCTATAAATTGTTGAACTTTAAACCATTATTTATAAATAATTAGACGGTCAAACATTTTTTCTTATTTTTTTTTCAACTCATAACAAATGCATTGAAAGACTGTCAGTGTTTGGAAAGTTTCTGACAGTTAGTTCTTTTTTTATAAATAAGAAACTGGTTCAGAACTACAGAGATCGTATACAATCAATGTTAATGATCCAATTTTTAATTGAATTTATCTCGAATTATATACGGTCGATCGACTTCAAATTTTCAGGGTTATTGTATTATCATGTCCTTAATAAGTATACAAAAATTAAGAATTTTCTGACGGTGTGCCTTAACCACGACAACTACCTTAATAAACTCACAAAAACCCAAAGAAATACTATGAGTAAACTCGCCACTAGCTTCATCTGTATGCTTGTTTGTAAAAGAATCTTTGTACGTGGAATTCACCGACTTTAAAACGTCAGATTAAACTGAAACTTTGCACACTTATCAAGAACCGATGATAATACCATAATTTAATAAGTTTGTCCCATTATCCTGACCAGGACCTTCAGGATAAAAAAACCTTGAAAAATTACAGCAAGCAAGCTAATACTCAAAAGCAATATTGTGTTTTAGTCTTATAATTAAAATTAGAGTTTAAATAGACTAAAACAACACGCTTTTATGAACTAAAAAACGCAAAATAATTTGGCAATAAAATTCGCTTTCCTGATGTAAAAAGCGTGGAGTGCTAAATACCGGTAATAAATTTTTCATTTAGGTACTAGCTAATTGTAAACGTAGAGCTATTATGAAGATTTAAATAGATAACACGTTACGTTTTTTAACCGATTTAAAAAAAAGAAGGAGGTTCTCAATTCGTCGGAATTTTTTTTTTATTTTTTATGTATGTTCCCCGATTACTCGAAGACGCCTAAACTGATTTGGAAAATTCTTTTTTGTTTGAAAGGGTATACATCCCAGGTGGTCCCATGGTCATCAGGTCAGGATCTGATGATGGAACCCTGGAGAAATCGAGGGAAATCTTCAAAAATGTGCGAAATCAAATCCACCACTAAAAAGTAAAAAATAAAAAAACTTAAAAAAAATATTAAAATCACTAAAAAGATGAAAATAATGAAATTTTGAGGTCGACGCTTATTTAATAAAAGTAGATATGTAATTAAAAATTTTTGTAATGAAATTAGCTCCGACCTCAAAATTTCATTATTTTCATCTTTTTAGTGATTTTTTTGAAGGAGGTTAATATTTTTTTTTTAATGCTTTTTTATTACAGTAAAGCTAGTTTTGTGGTCAAATTATTTTATCATAAAAGTGTGTGTTTTAGTTTTTTTAAACTCCAATTTTATTTTTAAGTTTTTTTATGAATATTGTAGAATGGCAGTATTAAAAAGTCCGTTTGAATGTCGACTTCTCTTTTTAACTATACCGTAGGAAAAGCAATGGTAATTAACATGTTTAAAATGCAGACTGCTCTCTTTGTTCCGCATTACGTCAGCAAGATTGCAGAATGCATAAAAAGTGCGTTCACACACGCGCCGTCACATAAAGAATAAGTGAAGACGTCTGGGGCATTCTTATAAATGCAAATTCCTGTCTATTGCATATTACACAATGTGTTTTTGGAAAGATTCGCATTTATTTAAAGCACAAGTAGTTATTGTTACATTAATTATACAGGTGAATATTAAGGGGGTATTCTTATGTGAACGCATAAATTTTACCTCTTTTTAGGGAATTAATTTTTAGACGACAATAACATTCAATCATTTTAATTTTTTTATATGTTTTTGTTTGTATCTTAAACTGTATTCTCTTATTTTACATTTTTTTTATATATTTTTTTTAAATTAGACACAAAAAAGCAGGTCACTGGTCATGGTAATAACGGCTGTTCATGTTGTCTGAAATAAAAAAATCGAATGGATCATTGTTCAGTAGGGATATCGCTATCGTCCCTACTAAAATTAATCAATTTCATTAAAAAAAAAAATGGCGGACTGTAGAAAAAAAGTTTGTTTTTTGTTAATTTTTTTTGTTAAAAATCGTTTAAAAAAATAAGAAAATATTTTCGAAAATAAGCAATTTTAGTACGGACAATAACCATTAATGAGTAGAAGAACATATATAAATTTCAAAGCAATCGGTTGAATACTTTTTTTTTAGGACCATGACAGTTTTAGAAAATAATGTTTCCAGATAAATGCGTTTAAAGTTTCAAGAGCCAACAAGTCGCTTATACGGCTCGTCAGCGACAATGAGTTGTAATTTATTTAAAACTAGGAATTTCGGTCTCTATTTTTCACAGCATATTTTCGATAGGTTTTAATATTGAAATATGAAAAAAAAAATAAAATTTAAAATTTTTTTGTTTTTTTAAAATAACAGCTTAAGTACCTGTTTCTTTTGTGAATTAGTTTCGACTAAATAAATTGTGTTTCACTGACTATTTAATAATGCATGGTTTACTAAACATGCTTTTAATATCTAAACAATATTATTTGATCTTTCCACTAAAACAGTTAAAGAATTCGGTCACATCACTTACTTTCTTTAGGGCAGGGGTTCCCAAAGTTTTTCTTAGGCAGGCCAATTTAATATTACCGAATTTTTTGGCGGGTCAAAAAAACGGATTAAAATCAAAACAATAACCACGATTTTTTCTTTTAAATATATTTAGCTATTTCTTTTTTTTTATTAGTACTTATACTAAATTTAATATGAATATAAATCTTTAATTATATATTTATTAAAACAAAAAAATATTAAAATATTTTATTGTATCTTATTTCTAATATTTATTATTTATTTTACTATTTACTTATTTATTTTTTAATAAAAATACAATATATCGTATCGATATCGAGGTCGAATTCACAGGCTTTGCGGGCCGCATTTTGGGAACTCCTGCTTTAGGGAAATCACTCCATTTTCACCATCTTCCGTGAATTGATCATCTACCTTGGAGATTTGATCAAATCTCCGTTTTTATCATCTCTCTGCGACATTTTACATCAGCCACGCGTGCGTGTTTGCCCCATCAAAAAAAAAAAGAAAATAAACAAAGGACGCTGTCTGTAGGAGTTTGTTTTTGTTATTGATAAAATGCTATTGTCATGTAACTATTTGATTATTCAAAATGTAAATTTGCAACTATTGTTAGGTGTATTGCGTCAGTAAACATTTACCGGGTGCACTTAACTTTTTGTCGACTCTGGTAGTCGACTAGCCAGGGCCGGATTTACCCTAAGTGCCGCCCTGGGCACCGTGAAAAATGCCGCCCCATTACCTAAAGCGGTATATAATTTTCAAATAAATAAAATTATTCATTTATAGTCGAAAATATTTTTATTATAAACGGGATAATTACACAAAAAATATTCTTTTTCGTATTAAAAAACATAAATTGACAAACAAACCGATTGCTCATAAGTTGCGCGATATTGAACATCTTTTCAGAGGCAAACGCGTCTGACTTTTTGATTTGCAAACTGGACAGTTGTGCATTTTGCAGCGCGTCATTTAAACTAAAATAATGATCATACTAGGCAAATTGTGATCGAGCCAAAAACTTTCAAAAATTGTGAATAACAAGATACTTATTTTCTTTACTAAAAATGTGCGTAAAATTGTAGACACGAAATTTTTTCACAATTTTGTAAATAAAACTGCAATATTTATAGTTTTACACACATTATTAATAAAGTGAAAAAAGTATTTTGTTTATGAATATTTTCAAGACGATCACACTTCTCGAAAAATTTTCTATAAAGTGATTTTTTCCTCATGTTCCAAACTTTGCCGCCCCTGGAAATTTGCCGCCCTGCACACTAGCCCCTAGTAAATCCAGCGCTGCGACTACCAACTGTCTTGTTTCTGAAATGAAACTTGCATATTCCTTGCATAATTCGAAAGATACTTTAATAATAATTATCAAATCTTAGTTTTTTGTTTTTTAGCAGTCTTGGAACAAAACAGCAAACGAATTGTATACGTGTAATTTCGGATTTCCTTTTACTTTTTGTATATTTTGTTAGCACCTAGTAGACGAGAAACTGATTTATTTTTCCCAGAAGACTTAATAATAAAATATCTTAGTTAGTTTTTCAATCAGTGCAAGATTGGAAAACGAAAAATAAATAATGTTGGGCGTTAATAAGATAATAAAGTGGAAATTGAAAAAAACCCGGGTCGCAGTGCCAAAACCCTGCCGACAATATAGTGTATTTGCTTGTATAGAGCCGTGTGGTTTTATACGTTTATTATGTGAAATTAAGTTTGTTTTTGGGCAAAATAAAAAATTTAACCCCTTAATACATCCCTTAAAATAACATTTTTTTTCTTAATTGTAATATTATTATCAATCTAACGTCTACACCGAATTAAATACACCCTTCAATAAATAAGTCACTATCTGCAAACTAGTGTTTTCATAAAATTTGTAAATCCGGTCCTGTATGGCCGATTTTATTAAAATTTTGGGGACACTTTTTAATTACTACCAGAGGGTTAAACTTCAATTTTGAAACGATTCGGAGAATTTTTTCGGTATTTTGAGGCCCAAAAACATTTTTCAACCCCTAAAAACTACCCTTAAAATAGCCCGATTAGGCCCATTTTAAATAGGCTTCTTGCGGTGATGGATTTCAACACGTGGGCCAAATTTCGTTGAAATCAATTAACTCTTTCGAAAGTTATTGCGCGTACACATATATATATATAAACATTTATAAAAATGGTGCCAAAGTGTTTAGGAGGTTATGAAACGTCGAGAAATTTTGGTCCGACCCCTAGGTCCCGCCATCCGACCGACGCCAATAGTGTATGTTGCCATATGGCAAATACACTAATAAATACAGATATAATATTCCTTTTTTAAATAAACTACAGCTATTTTTATGAAGCTGATTCACGTTCTCTTATATACGATAGAATTAAGTAGGGCGTTGGTGTTTCTGAATTTTATTATGTCAATTGAAAATTTACAGTTTTGTAAAAAAACAATCATTGTAATGCCAAATAAACAAATGCGCCGTAAAAATACGCAATGACGAAGAAGATTGGTGTTTGTGTAACATTATTTTATAAAAACACAGTTTAAATGTAATTCTACTTTAATATTCTTTTTTATTTAACTTTCGGTTGGATGGCGGGATCTAGGAGTTGGTTCACAATTTCTCAGCGCTTCATAACCTCCTCAACCATTTGGCATCGTTTTTTAAATGTTTATACATTTAAGGTAGTTGTCGTGGTTCAATATTGTCAAAAAGTTATAGATTATACGCGCCACAAAAGTATACTAGCTTGTAGCTAAGTGATCCATAATTTGTACGCAAGACTGTACCCGTGGAAACGTAACCAATACAGTATTCATATGCATGTATACTTTTCTATAAATTGTTGAACTTTAAACCATTATTTATAAATAATTAGAGGGTCAAAAATGTTTCTTATTTTTTTTTTCAACTCATAACAAATGCATTGAAAGACTGTCAGTTTTTGGAAAGTTTCTGACAGTTAGTTCTTTTTTTATAAATAAGAAACTGGTTCAGAACTACAGAGATTGTATACAATCAATGTAAATTTTCCAATTTTTAATTGAATTCATCTCGGACTATATACGGTCGATCGACTTCAAATTTTCAGGGTAATTGTATTATCATGTCCTTAATAAGTATACAAAAATTAAGAATTACAGGCAATAACTTTCGAAAGAGTTAACTGATTTTTAACGAAATTTGATTCCCATGTTAGAATCATCACTGTACAAATTATTGCGTTGGTTCAATCGGACCATTTTAAGGATAGATTTTTTAGGGGTTCAGAAATGTGTTTAAGCCTAAAAATACTGGAAAACATCTCAGATACGTTTCACAACTAAAATTTATTTCACTTTCGATGCGACTGAAGTTGAAGAAATTTTAGTAAATTTCTTATGTAATGAAAAAGCTGTTTACATGTTTTAAACACGGTCCAGGCGAGTTTTTTCTTCTTTTTTTTTTGCTCTCATCGCATAAATAAATAATAACACGTGTGTACATTTTTTATTCATGTTTCTATGTAAATGTTAAAATATAATAATAGTGTCGATTCGTGCTAAAATTATATGCGAATTATAATTTTTAAATATCGGTTATAAACTCGTGTGTAATAGATGGACCAATTAAATAGGGATGTTGACTTGTATTCAAATAAAAACATAATTTTAACGAAAAGTAGTAGTTTCTATTATAGAACTACTAAAAAACACTATAATTTTCCTTATTTTTAAGGATATTAATTCATATTTAATAAATAAAACCTAATAAAATTACTCTCAAGTCACGTGACAACAGACACCAATCAGAGCGCATGACGTCATATGTTCAGCCGCTGTCAAAAAACTTCTATGTTTGGTTAATATTTAGTGTGTAATTTATTATTATTTGTTTATAGAAAACGTCAAATTACATGTAACTATAGCAACGACTACGAAACAACTTTTCATCACCTCAGTTTACTAACGTTTATGAGCACAGAATACGCATCTATAGGTGGTAGCTCCCGTGTAAACTTTTGAGCCTCCTTTGGTATGAACAGGTGACGTCACGCGACTAGTATTGGCGTTTTGGACCGAAATTTGAAACGGGATTTAAAATACATGATTTTTAAGGCTTGAGTTGTAATTAAATAAAAATAATAAATATTTATGGCAATATTAGAGACTTATGCACGAAGTTGAGAGGTTGTCAGAATAAAATTTTTAGCTTACCGAGGTTTGTGGATTTTTATTTTTATAGTCAACATCCCTATTGGCGCTTGATGTGTATAACACTACGATATAAACGTAATTTTTGGTAAAGAAATGGTTCGGAGGAGCGTAAGTCCCAAGCGTCGGGTCGTCTGCCAGTTTTAATAGAATCTTAGAAACAAATATTGAACGTAGTCTGCAATATTACTAAAGCTAAAGGCTCCTTCTCATTAGTCAAATTACTTGACTTCAAGTCACTTCAAGTACTTGATCAATATGAACCTATAATTTACTTGACTTTCAACTTTTAACCTGTCTTAAAGAAGAAATTACCGAATGTGAACTGCTTTTCGAGCCACTTGAAAACCGTTAATTGTGACGCTTGGGTTAAAACGTGTGAAAAGTGAGGTTATATGCAATTGTTTTGAATACTGATAAAAGGAGCAAGTAAAGCGGTGAAATATTTTCTTTATACCCGGTCATGAGTACGTACTTTCGGCTTCGATTTTAAGGCAGAAACCCTAACATTTATGCACTGCTGGAAATACTCGCGCGCCATCTGTAACAGCTGGCCGAAACAGTTTTCTCGTGCACACTGATACGAAAGTACGTATTTTCGACCGGGTATAAATAAAAATAGTGTACACCACACGGCCAGAAAATTGAAATTCCTGCACTGCTGCGCGACACATGACCAAACCGAGGCCGGTTTGGTCTCGGACATCGTATGATGCGCAGTGCAGGAATTTCAATTTTCTGCTCTTGCGGTGTTATATACTATTCTAAACGAAACGTACGATATGCTACGGAAAATCGAAGTTGGTAAATTCTCAGGGAATTCTTATATGCTTGCTTATATTCTAAAGCTAAGTCGCAGATTATGAAACATCATTTAATTAACATTGCTTAACATTGCAAACGTTAATTGAAGCAGAACCTACCTACACAAACATTATAATAATTATGTCTATCTCTGCATAACATAATGCACATGAATATTATAATAGGCATATTGTTCTTTACGTTTGATGTGAGTAAGGCTGGGAAACATTGTTTTCTTCGTACATACTTTCGGCTTCGATTTAAGGCAGAAATTTATGCACTGCTGGAATTACTTGCACGCCATTTGTAACGGCGAGCCGAAACAGGTTTCTCGTACACACTGATACGAAAGTAGGTACAGTCAAAGCCCTCTAAGTGCACAGCTCGGAACCGAGCCCATCCTTTAAGTGCACACTTCCCCTACGATCTTTTTCATCCCCACTCTTCTAACTCCTATAGCTATCTTTATTCAATCAGATGCTATAAACAATATCTCTAAAACTCTATGAATATGATGGAAATGGAAAGTTTGAAAATAGCGCGCTTACGGTCGCACGAGATTGGTCGCAGATTATTCGAAGTGGGGGCTGGGGAACGTGCACTTAGAGGGCGAGTTCGTGTGCAGTAAGAGAGCGTGTGCATTTAGAGAGCGTGCACTTAGAGGGCTTTGACTGTACTTTCGACCGGTTGTGAAGAAAAATAGTATACACCACGCGGCCAGAAAGTTGAAATTCCTGCCCTTGCCCTTACTATTATCGATATCGATAGTATCCTTACATATTCTACTTGGTGCCACGAAAATTCTTTGTTTCTTAATCCCGATAAAACTGTTTATATGTCTTTTCATACCAAACAGAATAAGAGCGATGTAGCCTTTAATCTATCATTAAATAGTAAAAATTTAAATAGAAAATCAGAAGTTAATTTCTTAGGAATCATATTTAGTGAAACTCTTTCTTGGAGTGCCCACGTCGAAAATCTAAACATTAAATTATCTAAAAGTATCTTTGCTCTCCGTGTCATAAAAAATAGCTGCACTGATATTTCAGTTTCTTTGTCTGCATATTATGCTTATTTTTACCAGCTTGTTAAATATGGAATTGTTTGTTGGGGTTGTTGTGCAGATATGCAAAAGGTATTTGTACTTCAAAAAAAAGCAATCCGCATAATTTTTAATCTTAATTTTCGTGCCAATTGTAGACAAACATTTATAGAAAAACGTATTTTAACTGTGCCGTCTGTATATGTTTATTTTACGTTATGTTTTTCATAATTATGATACGTTTCAGGCTATCCATGACACAAGGAGTAATTTAAATGTCATTTTGCCGAAGTCTACACTGACGTTGTTTAATAAGAGCGCCGAATATCACGCCTTGAAATTGTTAAATAAATTGCCACATAGTTTCAGAAATCTAAAAATTTCGAAATTTAAAAAACAGTTGAAAACTGCTCTTCTTAAACAATGTCTGTATAGGGTGGATGATTTTGTTGTAAATGATTTGTAAACATATCTTTCTTTTTGACGAATCCTATACATATTTGTATGTCTTTGGATCAATAAATTCTAATTCTAATTCTATTACGAATTAGACCCTCGCCGCGCTAAGGTTGTGTTTGTCCGGACTAATCTCAGAAACTATACTGTACGCATTTTCAGCAATAGAAAGACGGATTATATTGGAAGGTTATAGGCTATAATTTATGAACATTTTGCCAAAATAAGCTACCGGTATGATGATATTCTTGAATGAAGTCGGAAAAAATAGTCCCTCCGAGAGCTTCCGTAGCGTGTGCTGTGTAAATAGTTAAAGTTACAAGAAAATAATGCATGGTGGAATAGTTCCTCCTAAAAACTTCTAAAAAAGTCCGCGATAGTATCTTTTAAGGTTGACTCACAATAAACATTTTTATGATTTTCAAATTCGGTCTAAAAGAAGATGTTTTTACCGACATTTAAAAACTCATTTACAGAATAAAAGCTGTTATTTATTAAAATACCGTTTTTTTTTTTTTTTTATTTTTTTGGGTCTAGGCACCGAATGCACTCAAGTATAACATTAAAGTATCTGATTCCAAGACTCATGCGACCTTCCGAAGCTATTTTGGTCCTGCAAAAGCGCTGTATTAAATTATCAATATTCCACGTTGCACAACTAACACTGTTGCGTTTGGAAACCTCACTGGAGTGAGGAAGAATTAAAATTTGATCAAAAAATACACAATAAAACGGTGAAATTTTAGTGTTTTTAAAACGACCTCTACATGGTGAATTGCAAGGAACGTTAAATATTCAGCGGATTGTTCTTTTCTGCAATCTAAATAAATATTATTTCTCGCTAAGCTTATTATAAGCTATAAAATTGTCGTTCTGAAAAGCAGGATTTGATACCTGTTTTTAGACTTTATACTTTGAAAATGGTGATTTGAAATTTGAAAACCTCATCCATGTGCACAAGCTTGTTATAAAATCAAAGCGGTCCTTTTGATTTTCGTCGACCTAAAGCTAATACGGATAATCCCAGCCCTAATATGGACAGAACTGTTATATTCATCAGTTGGCATATAAATAACATAAAACATAAAGTATATAATTCGCGCCCATTACATTGCACCCTGAGAAGAGGTCGCCATTGACGTCAAATGCGGCCTACATTATGCTGTGCCGTGTACGCTGTTGCACGCTCTCACTAACCGGCTCCGTTCATGCATAGCGTTAAAGACGACGAAATAGAGTCCCTTTACACACTTCTTACACGAGACCAACTCTCAGCGTTGCAGCTCTATTAAGCTAGCAGGCACTCGGCGGCGGCACTATATCAGACCTATCAGGTCTTTTGTAGCTTTTTTGCTACGCTGGTCCCATTTTTGTAGCTCTTACCAGTTCCGAGAAAAACGCGAAACTGCTAGCTTAAATTTCAATTGTAGCGGCACAAGGTCGGACCCGGCTAGTCTTTTGTAGCTTTTTTGTTACGCTGGTCCCATTTTTGTAGCTCTTACCAGTTCCGAGAAAAACGCGAAACTGCTAGCTTAAATTTCAATTGTAGCGGCACAAGGTCGGACCCGGCTAGTCTTTTGTAGCTTTTTTGTTACGCTGGTCCCATTTTTGTAGCTCTTACCAGTTCCGAGAAAAACGCGAAACTTCTATCGCTGGTTTTCAATTGTTATTTTAAATGAGAAAAAAATTAATTAAAAAACGTATAGATTTTTGTACACTATTTTAAAAATCACAGCAAATTAATACCATGTTTATTGAACTCTCCTAGAAAAATCTCGGTTTCCCATGTACTAATTAATTATTCCCAATTTCGGGGACAATTCTACTTCCGATTTCTTACTTTTTTCAAACAGATACGTCGCTAAAGAAGTTAAACTTCAAAAACTTGTTTTCAAATACTGTCAAAGTCAACCACGATAGGTGTTTCTTAACAATTTAGCAAACTATAGCTATCTTATTGTTATAAATTTAGTCTTACGAACTATACTGTGAATTGTGATGAACATTTGCTATTACGCTGTTAATATTCTTTCAAGATAACCCACCTGCTGAATGGTAGAGTCCCATTATCGTGTTTTTTTAAAAACAAACTAGTTGCAAAGACAGTCGAGTCGTGCAAATCGTATCTAATTGGTTTTTGGATATTTTCGTACTTATTAATTAGTTTCTAAAAATTGAATAATATGTTGTTACCACATTTGATAACTTTATGTAGTACTAGCGAGCACGGGTAACACTAATTAATTATCTATTGCCATAAAAGCAGAGAGTCGTTATTAGAAAATTCTCAACGTGTATTGAATTTGCGCGAATTCAGTGGCTTTTGTGAATCTTGAAAAATCGAAGAAGATTGCCAAAAAACAAAAAATCTATTGATCCGATCGCTATAAAACTTCACAAGAGTGCCTGAAAATTTCATCAAAATCTGTCCAGCAGTTTTGGATCCATAGGGAACATAATATACACATCGATTTTTATATATGTAAAGTATATCAAAACAATAAAAGCAAATATCTTTGATAATTATTTTTTATTTAATTATGGACAAACATAAAAATGGTAGCTTGTTGCATCGACTGATGTGGTCATTAGCTGTAATATTCTGATACTAGAATGTGTAATCAAATTTTTACCATAACATCATTTATATTTATTTAAGTCGGTAATTTTAATATACGTCAATGAATTTATCATGTTTGATATTTTTTTATTTTGAAATAGCTTAACAATATAGATTTTTGTTAAAAACTGGTCATTTTGTTTTTGTAACAGATAAATAAAAACACTTGAAAATTGTACAAAGTTTTTATTAATTTATTTCTGGACGATCGTTTCGGGCATTAAGTCCATTCTCAGGAACATAAACATATACTAAATGACAAATTTTCAATATACCTATACGGGAAGTTGACCTGATGTGATTTGGGTTAACCTTTGACCTACGTATAAACTAGCTATAGGAGAGGTGATAAGTTAAAATCTAGTTGGTCATTTGTTATATATTTATTTTTCTAATAGCTTTTTGGACCTCAACATTTTCTAGTAGCGTAAGTTTTTTGCCTTTATTACAAATGTGTAGAGGTTTAAAATTGTGATTATTAATAATAATAATAATAATAATGCGTTTAACGTCCGTTTCTCGACTTTATGTCATAACAGACGCCATTCGCACCATTAATATTTTCCATTTACCACCTCCCGTTATTTTCTACATTTTTTAAAACTTCAACTTATATAATAGCAATGGACGAATGAAGGAATTATAGGAAAGTAGGATAAGGTAGGTAATTTTTGAACTAGGAGTTTGATAGGTAATCGGCCATGGCCTCAAATAAGGAACCATCTCGATATTTATCTGAAATTAATTGAGGGAAACCATGGAAAACCTCAATTAAGATGGCCGGTACAGGAATTACCGTTTCTCGGCGAGAGGCAGTAGGAAAAAGTCCCAGTCACATCTGCCCCTGCCGGGAATCGAACCCGGACCTCCCGAATGCGAGTCTAGTGCTGTACCACTACTTTACCCAGCTCGGTTAAATTGTGATTATTATCTATGAGTTGTAAAGCCAGTATTGTGACTGATTGTTCCTATTGCCTTTGCGTGCTCTTTCATTCTTAATTTGGACATCACAATCCGAACAATGAATTTCATAAATTCCACTAAGTTCTGATTTATCCCATTTTTCTTTATTTTATCTCGATTAATTTTATTTGAACACATAGATTTTATCCCGTTTCTTTTAAGTATATTACTTATATAACTAGTGTCAGATATAATATAATTAATTGATTTATACATTAAATCTTCGTTAATTTGTGGTGCGTAAAGTTTTCTTATTATTATTTTTTCTTTTTTTTAATAAGGAGATTGTTAATTAATCTGAAAAGGTAATAATTATTTTAAGCGATTTGTTTTATAATGTTTAGTTCTTTATTATATTTTTTTTGTGGATAATGGAATGTTGCATAATCTATGGATATAGCTATTAAATGCACTTATGCTGGGTTGCCGAAAAGATTGTCAAATAATTTGGTTTGACAATGACCTAAGATTGTGAACACATATTTTTCTCTATAAGAAAAGCATTGTAGAATTTTTAATTAGATTCTGTTCGAAAAATAATTGTTCGTTTGAAATGACATTTTTTTAAACTATATGTATACGTGTATTTAACAAGTTTTTTTTGCATAATTTTTACTTCGAAACGACATTTTTTTACACATTTTAATAAAAATTTGACTTGAAAAACGATTTTTTTCTGTGTAGATCAAGCATTTGTTTTTATGTGAATACAATCTAATGTTGTACATGACAGGGAGTTTGAATACGACATTAGACTGCTGTTGCATGTATGAAAACTGTAATCATGTTATCAAAATTTAAGGTTATTGTTAAATCAAACTATTTGACAATCCTTTCCGCAACCCAGCGTAAATCTTATATTGTAGGACTGATTAGAAATTCCTGAGGATGAACTTGTCCGAAACAATCGTCGAAAAAATATTTTAATAAGAAATTTTGTAGAATTTTCAAGTGTTTTTATTTATCAGTTACACCGAGCTGGGTAGAGTAGTGGTGACAGCACTAGACTCGCATTCGGGAGGTACCGGGTTCGAATCCTGGCGGGGGCAGATGTGACTGGGACTTTTTCCTACTGCCTCTCGCCGAGAAACGATAATTCCTGTACCGGCCATCTTGATTGAGGTTTTCCATGGTTTCCCTCAATTAATTCCAGATAAATATCGAGATGGTTCCTTATTTGAGGCCATGGCCTAGGTAATCGGCCATGGCCTCAAATAAGGAACCAACTCGATATTTATCTGGAATTAATTGAGGGAAACCATGGAAAACGCTGGTCCCATTTTTGTAGCTCTTACCAGTTCCGAGAAAAACGCGAAACTGCTAGCTTAAATTTCAATTGTAGCGGCACAAGGTCGGACCCGGCTAGTCTTTTGTAGCTTTTTTGTTACGCTGGTCCCATTTTTGTAGCTCTTACCAGTTCCGAGAAAAACGCGAAACTTCTATCGCTGGTTTTCAATTGTTATTTTAAATGAGAAAAAAATTAATTAAAAAACGTATAGATTTTTGTACACTATTTTAAAAATCACAGCAAATTAATACCATGTTTATTGAACTCTCCTAGAAAAATCTCGGTTTCCCATGTACTAATTAATTATTCCCAATTTCGGGGACAATTCTACTTCCGATTTCTTACTTTTTTCAAACAGATACGTCGCTAAAGAAGTTAAACTTCAAAAACTTGTTTTCAAATACTGTCAAAGTCAACCACGATAGGTGTTTCTTAACAATTTAGCAAACTATAGCTATCTTATTGTTATAAATTTAGTCTTACGAACTATACTGTGAATTGTGATGAACATTTGCTATTACGCTGTTAATATTCTTTCAAGATAACCCACCTGCTGAATGGTAGAGTCCCATTATCGTGTTTTTTTAAAAACAAACTAGTTGCAAAGACAGTCGAGTCGTGCAAATCGTATCTAATTGGTTTTTGGATATTTTCGTACTTATTAATTAGTTTCTAAAAATTGAATAATATGTTGTTACCACATTTGATAACTTTATGTAGTACTAGCGAGCACGGGTAACACTAATTAATTATCTATTGCCATAAAAGCAGAGAGTCGTTATTAGAAAATTCTCAACGTGTATTGAATTTGCGCGAATTCAGTGGCTTTTGTGAATCTTGAAAAATCGAAGAAGATTGCCAAAAAACAAAAAATCTATTGATCCGATCGCTATAAAACTTCACAAGAGTGCCTGAAAATTTCATCAAAATCTGTCCAGCAGTTTTGGATCCATAGGGAACATAATATACACATCGATTTTTATATATGTAAAGTATATCAAAACAATAAAAGCAAATATCTTTGATAATTATTTTTTATTTAATTATGGACAAACATAAAAATGGTAGCTTGTTGCATCGACTGATGTGGTCATTAGCTGTAATATTCTGATACTAGAATGTGTAATCAAATTTTTACCATAACATCATTTATATTTATTTAAGTCGGTAATTTTAATATACGTCAATGAATTTATCATGTTTGATATTTTTTTATTTTGAAATAGCTTAACAATATAGATTTTTGTTAAAAACTGGTCATTTTGTTTTTGTAACAGATAAATAAAAACACTTGAAAATTGTACAAAGTTTTTATTAATTTATTTCTGGACGATCGTTTCGGGCATTAAGTCCATTCTCAGGAACATAAACATATACTAAATGACAAATTTTCAATATACCTATACGGGAAGTTGACCTGATGTGATTTGGGTTAACCTTTGACCTACGTATAAACTAGCTATAGGAGAGGTGATAAGTTAAAATCTAGTTGGTCATTTGTTATATATTTATTTTTCTAATAGCTTTTTGGACCTCAACATTTTCTAGTAGCGTAAGTTTTTTGCCTTTATTACAAATGTGTAGAGGTTTAAAATTGTGATTATTAATAATAATAATAATAATAATGCGTTTAACGTCCGTTTCTCGACTTTATGTCATAACAGACGCCATTCGCACCATTAATATTTTCCATTTACCACCTCCCGTTATTTTCTACATTTTTTAAAACTTCAACTTATATAATAGCAATGGACGAATGAAGGAATTATAGGAAAGTAGGATAAGGTAGGTAATTTTTGAACTAGGAGTTTGATAGGTAATCGGCCATGGCCTCAAATAAGGAACCATCTCGATATTTATCTGAAATTAATTGAGGGAAACCATGGAAAACCTCAATTAAGATGGCCGGTACAGGAATTACCGTTTCTCGGCGAGAGGCAGTAGGAAAAAGTCCCAGTCACATCTGCCCCTGCCGGGAATCGAACCCGGACCTCCCGAATGCGAGTCTAGTGCTGTACCACTACTTTACCCAGCTCGGTTAAATTGTGATTATTATCTATGAGTTGTAAAGCCAGTATTGTGACTGATTGTTCCTATTGCCTTTGCGTGCTCTTTCATTCTTAATTTGGACATCACAATCCGAACAATGAATTTCATAAATTCCACTAAGTTCTGATTTATCCCATTTTTCTTTATTTTATCTCGATTAATTTTATTTGAACACATAGATTTTATCCCGTTTCTTTTAAGTATATTACTTATATAACTAGTGTCAGATATAATATAATTAATTGATTTATACATTAAATCTTCGTTAATTTGTGGTGCGTAAAGTTTTCTTATTATTATTTTTTCTTTTTTTTAATAAGGAGATTGTTAATTAATCTGAAAAGGTAATAATTATTTTAAGCGATTTGTTTTATAATGTTTAGTTCTTTATTATATTTTTTTTGTGGATAATGGAATGTTGCATAATCTATGGATATAGCTATTAAATGCACTTATGCTGGGTTGCCGAAAAGATTGTCAAATAATTTGGTTTGACAATGACCTAAGATTGTGAACACATATTTTTCTCTATAAGAAAAGCATTGTAGAATTTTTAATTAGATTCTGTTCGAAAAATAATTGTTCGTTTGAAATGACATTTTTTTAAACTATATGTATACGTGTATTTAACAAGTTTTTTTTGCATAATTTTTACTTCGAAACGACATTTTTTTACACATTTTAATAAAAATTTGACTTGAAAAACGATTTTTTTCTGTGTAGATCAAGCATTTGTTTTTATGTGAATACAATCTAATGTTGTACATGACAGGGAGTTTGAATACGACATTAGACTGCTGTTGCATGTATGAAAACTGTAATCATGTTATCAAAATTTAAGGTTATTGTTAAATCAAACTATTTGACAATCCTTTCCGCAACCCAGCGTAAATCTTATATTGTAGGACTGATTAGAAATTCCTGAGGATGAACTTGTCCGAAACAATCGTCGAAAAAATATTTTAATAAGAAATTTTGTAGAATTTTCAAGTGTTTTTATTTATCAGTTACACCGAGCTGGGTAGAGTAGTGGTGACAGCACTAGACTCGCATTCGGGAGGTACCGGGTTCGAATCCTGGCGGGGGCAGATGTGACTGGGACTTTTTCCTACTGCCTCTCGCCGAGAAACGATAATTCCTGTACCGGCCATCTTGATTGAGGTTTTCCATGGTTTCCCTCAATTAATTCCAGATAAATATCGAGATGGTTCCTTATTTGAGGCCATGGCCTAGGTAATCGGCCATGGCCTCAAATAAGGAACCAACTCGATATTTATCTGGAATTAATTGAGGGAAACCATGGAAAACCTCAATCAAGATGGCCGGTACAGGAATTACCGTTTCTCGGCGGGAGGCAGTAGGAAAAAGTCCCAGCCACAATTGCCCCTGTCGGGAATCGAACCCGTACCTCCCGAATGCGAGTCTAGTGCTGTACCACTACTCTACCCAGCTCGGTTTGTTAAATAAATAAATACATAATTGATTCTAAATGAATAGATAAGAAAATTATGTAACCTCTATTGAACTAAATACATTCTCTATAAAATCCACACGGTAAGTTAAAAATTTTACTCTGACAATCTCTCTAACTTCAACTCTTGAGAAGTAAAAAACTCGATAACTTAAATTTTTTAACGTTTCCCTTGGATTTTAACTTATTCCAGATAAATATCGAGATGGTTCCTTATTTGAGGCCATGGCCGATTACCTATCAAACTCCTAGTTCAAAAATTACCTACCTTATCCTAATTTCCTATAATTCCTTCATTCGCCCATTGCTATTACATAAGTTGAGGTTGTAAAAAATGTAGAAAATAATGGGAAGTTGTAGATGAAAAAATAGTAATGGTGCGAATGGCGTCCGTTATGACATAAAATCGAGAAATGGACGTTAAACGCATTATTATTATTATTATAGTAACAGGTTGTGTAATGTATATTTTTTTAAATGTTTGACATTATTTTGTTAAGTTAATTCATAAGACGTAAGATTAATGTTTTTTACTTAAAGATTTTTCTTTCTTTTCAGGTGAGTTGTCAGCATTTTGTCTACTTATCGGAAATGTTATAATGTAAGTACCTGTACGTTAAAATTATCAATGTTGTCAAGTATTGTCTATTGCAGCGGTACTCAAATTTTTTTCGCAACGGAACCCTTTGGAAACACAAAATATTTTACGGAGCCCTAAAATATGCAAAAGCTGGTTTTATCATTTATGGTTCATTCATACAATTATACAAAAATACGTTCTTTACATGACACTCTATTGATTCCACTAGAAATTGCTAAAATTGTTTCCATTTAATAATTATTGGAAGATACGAAGCTCTTTTTTTATTTTTGACCAACTGTTTAAGTCGGTGTTTCATTCTTTAGGATGATATTATTTGGGTGAAACCTTCGCGGAGGTCTAGCGGAGCCTCGGGGCTCCGAGGAGCACACTTTGAATATGGCTCGTCTTTTGATGTAAATGGACAAACATCGCGAAAATAATTATTTCTTAACTAGAAAAAAGTAATGACCTCATATCTGTGCGTTTTAATCATATTACACGTTAATAGTTTTTCTTAGGAAAAAATTATAACGTAATGTGGGCGTCATGATTCATCTGTTGAGGAAAAAAAGTGATTATACATTCACCATGCGTTCATCAACTATATTGATTATTCTGTATCCCGGTATGTGCGACCGTAATTCACGTTTCGTGATTTCAGATGCGTTAGTGGTTTCAGCTTATATTATACATCATGCAAAAAAGTGACTTGCCCAAAGTTTGCTTGCTAATGCCGAATTCTAAGCCCTTAAGTGTCCATTGCAATTAATATTCATGATAATAATGTTAATCGTTTTGTTGGAGAAACTTAATAGAATATTCTTCCGTGTGTCAATTAAATACAGCGTGCGTGTTTGCTATTTTGTTTGTGATACAGAATGTCTTTTAACCGCGTGTTATTTTTTTAAAATGATGTGTTGATTATGTTGCTTTCATAAACTCAAAAATTTGGTATACGTTCTGACTTATTTTATCATTTGTTTTTGACAATATATATAATGTTCTTGTTCGTGTATTTGCCATACGCCCACATACACTACTATCGGATCCTAGGGGTCAGACCAAAATTTCTCGACATTTCACATCATTCTCAGCAACTTGGAACCATTTCTGGAAATATTGATATATATAGTAGAACCTCGATAAGCTAAAATCCAATGGAAACGTTAAAAAAATTTAAGTTATCGAGTTTTTTCCTTATCGAGAGTTGAAGTTAGAGAGGTTGTCAGAGTAAAATTTTTAACTTGCCGAGGTTTGTGGATTTTATAGAGAATGTATTTAGTTCAATAGAGATGACATACATTTTTTATCTATTCACTTGGAATCAATTATTTACATATTTATTGATTTATTTTTTATTATTTCATGCAATTTTGATTTTCTACATCAATAATATTATGTTTTCTATATTATGTAAAGAAGAAAAAATTTCGTCGTTAACATCATCACAACGCTCGATAAAAGCGCGTAAATCGTTCACAGCCTTCAGAATATTTGTTTAAGTTACCGAGGTTTTGTGATTTAAGTAATGGAGGTTTTATGCTTTCAGGAGAAGGGAATTCAAAAAATGTTTAACTTACAGAGGTTCTTAACTTATCGAGGCTCTACTGTATATTTGTATGTATATGTATATTGTAACGAATATTGTTGTCACTAATTAATATTCGGTCATTTATTTAAAGTTAATTCAAATGTCAATTTTGTACCTACATTTGATTGAACCAGTTATCATTTACAATAAAAAATGTTCATTAGTTTATTTAGACCTTGTTTAAATGTATAGCTTAGTATCGTGCATAGTGACGTATTATTTGTGAACGTTCTACGCACGAATACCAAAAATGCAACGGCATGCGAGAGCAGCACCGCACTGAAATGTATAGTTCAGTCCGCTATGAGATGCCTTTCGGATAGAATTCACTTATAATTTCTTTTGACGTCAATTTTACTGCGCTTACGTGTTAAATACGATACGTGTTAAATTAGTCTATTGTGGGTATTGTTATTTTTTTTCTTTTGAAGCTTCTTTGAAAGACCATACAGAGATTTTTTGTTCGACCGGTCATTCTTTACACACACAAGGTTGAGTTTGCATTTTCGACCGATCCACTTACACACCTAGGGGTGAGTTGATCAATCAGAATAGTTGCAAAAACAAGGGGGAGTAGAAAATTAACAAAATATGTATGTTCTGTAAAATCAATTCATTAGACCATTATGTCCACTGACAATTCTGAAGAAAACACAGTGTAACCTTAATATAACGAACCTCAATATAACGATTTCGTCGATTTAACAAATTTTTCGAAATCCTATAGACTGCCCGTATTGCAAAATATGCCTCTACATTACTAGTACTTTTTATCAAAAACCTCTTTATAACGAATTTTCAATCATTGCAGAACATAAATAGAAAGTACAATTAACCACTATTTAACGATTTTTGTTAACTTATAACCTTTACATAACGTATCCTACCAATCAATCACACACAATTCCACAATAACATGTCTCGTAAGACAATCATTGTTGTTTGATGATGTAAAGTAATGTAAAAACTGCTGTTAGTCACTGTTGTTAGTAAATTTAAAGTTGCAGCGGCTGAGAAAAGAAAAAGGTGTTCCTTAACCGTTGCAAAGAAACGAAAAATCATTAAGTATGCAGACAAGAATCCTACAAAGAAAAAATTAGACATCGCTAAAGAGTTCGAAATTCTCGCACAATTTTAAAGTTTAAAGATAAGTTTTCAGAAGAAAATGGGTTCTCTTACCTTGTTAAAACGAATCTTAAACCAACTTAACCTCTATATAACAAACTTAATTATAACGAATTACTTGGTATAACGAATTTTTTCTAATTCCCTTCAGCTCTGTTATATCTAGGTTGTACTGTATATCGAACAGAATTGTTATTGTCGCAATAATAAGGAAGCCAAACATCTTTTCTTACTGTCAACCTGCCTGACGTGTGCTTTAATGACGTCTTCTTGATGACGTTGTTAACTCATATAAATAAAGAACCCTTACGCTTGGCCATATGGAGTAAAATGTAATGTTTATGGAGCTATCATGTAAATATTATTGTTTCATGTAATTGATGGGTGTCGGCCGTTTAAATGTTTGAAGTACACATGTCGTGGAGTGATTCACGCCGAACTGAAAACAAAAAGTATGTTTACACAATGTTAATAGATTATTGAAAATGAGCTTTGATGCTCTGCTGTTGCTGCTGCGTCGGGATATGCAAAACTATAACACGTGCGGTTCTTTCACTTTTGAAACGGTTTATTCGCCATACAAGAAAGGATTTTTGACATGGAATTCATAGGCATGTAATGTCTTACTTCCACGTTTCGTGAAAATCGACCGTTATGTTTCAACTGTACTTTCGGTATACCACTATCTCACGGACCGCTCAACCAATCCCAGTAAACCAGATCAGGTCAGGTGTTCGAGACACTCGGCTGCCTTCTACCAGTAGTACTGAGAATTTTGACAACTGACCGAGCTGGGTAGAGTAGTGGTGACAGCACTAGACTCGCATTTGGGAGGTACCGGGCAGATGTGGCTGGGACTTTTTCCTACTGCCTCTCGCCAAGAAACGGTAATTCCTGTACCGGCCATCTTGATTGAGGTTTTCCATGGTTTCCCTCAATTAATTCCAGATAAGTATCGAGATGGTTCCTTATTTGAGGCCATGGCCGATTACCTATCAAACTCCTAGTTCAAAAATTACCTACCTTATCCTAATTTGCTATAATTCCTTCATTCGCCCATTGCTATTACATAAGTTGAAGTTGTAAATAATGTAGAAAATAACAGGAAGTGGCACATGAACAAATGGTAATGGTGCGAATGGCGTCTGTTATGACATAAAGTCGAGAAACGGACGTTAAACGCATTATTATTATTATTATTATTATTATTATTATTATTTAATTTTGACAACTGACTTCAGTCGCGTTTAGGCTTTGTGTGCGTGGGGGTGTTTTTGCATCGAAAATTTTTAAATTGCTCCACTAAAACTTAAATATCTCGGGAACTACAAGTCTGATTGCGAAAATACAAAGTACGTTGTGATCTTCAGAACTAAATTTCTCCAATAACACCAATCCCGAGTACCGGAAGCACTCACAGAAAATAATAACAAAATTTGAACCTAAAATTTTGAAATGCCTCGGTCTTAAAATCGCAATAAATTCGAACCAAAAATTTCAAACTGCAGAAAACCGGCAAATTCTAAAATAAAAGAAATCGTGCGAGAACTTAGAAATTGGCAACCATTTGGAGACTGATGAAACCCCGTCAGTCCATAATTCGATGTCTATCGGTACTCTCACGCCTACCAGGGCATTTTTTTCAAAATCTTGAAAAAAGTAACAGGATTAACTATAAAAATAATAACTTATTTAAATTTAGTTTATCGTATTAAATTTCACTAAAATGCTAGGACCCTGAAAGGGACTTGAGAATAGCTGAATGTTTAGTGGATGTCGTTATGGTTTATAATCGTTTCATTAGCTCCCTTATAAGCCTCCAGGTTTCAATCCGAGAACAATTGTCAGTTGGATTTTTGATTACCAAAATTACCAAAATTGTCAGACCCAAATATTTTTGACTTAAGAAAAAAATCTCAGCCTATTGGGTGACAGGACCATACATTTCAATGAATTTAATAATATCAGTGTATCATTAACCAAATTATTGTTATTGGAAAAGATAGAGATAGATTGTAGATTATAGACGCTCAACATCTGAGGTCATCAGCGTCTAATTACTGAAAAAAGAGCTTAGATTAGTTCTGTGACAAACCTACAAACCTCCAAATCCCAGGTACTAAGCTAATCAGGTGAAAGTATCATTTAGCGTGCTAACCATTAATTCTGGTTTTATGCTCGATTCGATGCGGGAAGATTTTGCCTTCAATTTTCATAAATGGTTCGAATTATTATTGCATAAGGCTTTTAAAATAATCATTATTATTACCATCTCATTGTCATTGTTATATGTATATTAATGTAGGTTTCTTATTATTTTACATGCGAACATATGACGCACTTCCAAGTTTTTGATATTCGAATTTACGTAGGTAAATTATTATTTGACTGTGCCTAATTACCTTTATAATAAGTTCTTTGTAAATTCATGTATAAAAATAATTATAATACAGCATTTGCATTAAACGACGATGCGGAGTCGAGCACGTAGATATCCGATTTGTCTTGGCAGCGTTCTGGGTTGAAAATTCTAGCCAATTGGATGACAGGACCATTCCAACTGAAAAAATATTCACATTTGACATACAGTAAGACCTCGCTTAAGGCTGTCGGAACGCCACACTACGGGGCTAAAAAATGCTGTTGCAAGGGTGCCGCTGACAGTTGATTACTCTAAACTTTGGAAATATTTTGAAAATTTAAAAAACTTTTCCGAAAAAGGAAGACTCACTTTAGTTTTGGGATGGAACATTTTTGTGAAATAAGTACGAATAAGGTCGTAGTGTGACATTGAAAACGTGTGTTTTTTGGCACAATTAATGCCAACTTTTTTCTAGTAAATCGTACATAAATTACAAAAGTAGTCCATTAGAGACCTAGGTTTGTCCTTTATCTTCTGTTTTATTTTCGGAACAAGAGTTTTTAACGGGACGGTTAAAAATCGCTCTGGAAACGGGCCATCCCGCAAAATACGGGACAATTGGCAAGCTAGTTCTGAGAGATCAGCTGATATAGATATGTATGCGTACAATTTACATACTCCGTTGGGTAAACATGCGATTTTACGTGTTAAATTAATAGAACTGTGTATTTCGTGAACAGAAATAGTGTTAAAATTTTAATTTTTAGGGTTTCGTACCTCTGCAAAAGGAAAAAACGAAACCCCTATATCCTATAGTTGATGGTGCCGGATGGATCTTTTGTAATGATGCTGCTCATTTTTCTACCTACGCACTTTTTGGCTTTGCGAATTATATTATAAGGTTGGATCAAATTACTTTTTACATACACTTTTAGGGTTTCGTACCTCATAAGGAAAAAACGAAACCCTTATAGGATCACTCGTGTGTCTGTCCGTCCTACTGTTTTAGCCAATTTGCTCCGAACTACTGGACCGATTGAGTTCAAATTTGGTACACATATGTAAATTGGTGACCGAAAGACGGACGCGTAACGTAAATAAATGCATTTTGAACATGGGGGTCATTTTTGGCGAAAAAATTAGAAAATTAAAAAAAAGGTTTTGCAAATTGTACCGTGTGACATATCAAATGAAAGGGCTTGAAGTAAGGATCTCAAATATAGTTTTTTTTTTATAATTTTAAAATAAATAGTTTTAAAATTATTTAAGAAAATTATCTCCGAAACTACTGGGCCTAAAATTTTGAAAAAAATAGAGAATGTTGGGTCTCACCCATAGTTTACATGAAAACCTAAACGAAAATCTTAAGTCTTAAAGTACTCACGGAAAACGGAATAGTACGGAACTCGCAGTTGGCCGGGTTTTTTTTTTTGGGGATATTTATCCAGAAAAATTATTTAAGTATAAATCATGACAATTAAATGCTGTCAAAGTGTACTTTGAAACATTCCTTATGTTTTGTATAATTTGCACTGACTTTTCACTCGGCACTTGGTAGAACATGATTAATAATAACAGTTAAATAAAAACATTTGAAAATTCTACAAAAATTTTTTTGTAGAATTTCCAAGTGTTTTTTTATGTTTTTTATTTTCGTCATGGCTTACAAATCAACAAAAAATTAAAATTAATATTTAAAAAAAATCTCTTGTTAAAGCGAATTGGCCACCCTTCTTGTAGACCGTTGATCTCATCAGCCCTTGCTTATTAATGACGTCACATATCCATTTAAACAAAAGACAGCTTAGGAAAGATAAGTGCGCTTCGACGAATCGTTCAACATTTCTCAGATTTCAGAATTTTGTTCAAATTGACGTACATTTAATTCGTTCTGCATAATAAAAACGCGATTAAAAATTCCAACCTATTGCGAAACTGTTTTCCTGGTGTGAATGGAACTGAAGAAAAACCGTTTATTAACTTTCGTTTGACTATTGACGTCATGTTTGTTTAGACGGAACTGTGCTTCAACCCTTTCGGTTGACGTACTTTTGGTTGCGGTTTTCGTATATATTTTTACAGCGCTGTTTTCACCGAAACAGGTGTACCAACTACCAAAGTTGCAGTCGAGATATCCATAATATTTTACAGTAGGTTTGTTCCTACACAAAATTTCTGCTCGAGAAATTGATAATGTTTAAAGTAAAACTGCTTTAGCGAGGGTATTTGTTTTAGAGATGGGAAAAACGGGTCTTTTTAGTGATCTGCATCTTTGCATCTGGATCCCGTATGTGAGCCGGCTCACTGAACCGGTGCAAAAAGAGCCGAGTTCTGAATATGTTACTGCAGTCTGCCACTGAGTTACCTAGTTCAGTCAATCTAGAGATGGGAAAAACGGGTCTTTTTAGTGATCTGCATTTTTGCATCTGGATCCCGTATGTGAGCCGGCTCACTGAACCGGTGCAAAAAGAGCCGAGTTCTGAATATGTTACTGCAGTCTGCCACTGAGTTACCTAGTTCAGTCAATCTAGAGATGGGAAAAACGGGTCTTTTTAGTGATCTGCATTTTTGCATCTGGATCCCGTATGTGAGCCGGCTCACTGAACCGGTGCAAAAAGGGCCGAGTTCTGAATATCTTACTGCAGTCTGCCACTGAGTTACCTAGTTCAGTCAATCCAGAGATGGGAAAAACGGGTCTTTATAGTGATTTGCATCTTTGAATCTGAATCCCGTATGTGAGTCGGCTCACTGAACCGGTTCAAAAAGGGCCGAGTTCTGAATATGTTACTGCAGTCTGCCACTGAGTTACCTAGTTCAGTCAATCTAGAGATGGGAAAAACGGGTCTTTTTAGTGATTTGCATCTTTGCATCTGAATCCCGTATGTGAGCCGGCTCACTGAACCGGTTCAAAAAGGGCCGAGTTCTGAATATCTTACTGCAGTCTGCCACTGAGTTACCTAGTTCAGTCAATCTAGAGATGGGAAAAACGGGTCTTTTTAGTGATTTGCATTTTTGCATCTGAATCCCGTATGTGAGCCGGCTCACTGAACCGGTTCAAAAAGGGCCGAGTTCTGAATATCTTACTGCAGTCTGCCACTGAGTTACCTAGTTCAGTCAATTTAGAGATGGGAAAAACGGATCTTTTTAGTGATTTGCATCTTTGCATCTGAATCCCGTATGTGAGCCGGCTCACTGAACCAGTTCAAAAAGGGGCGAGTTCTGAATATCTTACTGCAGTCTGCCACTGAGTTACCTGGTTCAGTCAATCATATCACGACCTGTATAGAATCAAGAATGCATAGCCAAACATGCGATGCATGAGTCATTTGAGCCGACAGATGCATCAAAGCAAGAACTGATACGTAAGTGTAAAATGTGCTTCTGTGTGTTAAGTGTTTCACTGATTTATGCGGATCCGTTGATCCGTCGGCTCAAAAAAAAGTGAGTCGGCTCTCACGGATCTTCTGTCGGAGTCGGCTCTTTGAACCGGTTCAGATCTGAGTTACCCACCTCTAATTTGTTTGAAATTTCTTGTGACGCGTTACGGTTAAGAACATACAGCGTCGGCCCTAGCTCTTAATCAGGGTAAAGCGAGATTGTCTTTCAGCGCCTATTGGTTGACGCTTTCACTTCACGTAAATTGTACTTCGGTTTTATGTTAAATAAATAATAATCCGAACTTTTTAAAAATCAATTTTTATTGCAAACATCAACACTTGTTGAATTTAAATTAAAGTAGCTTTAATTATTATACTTCTGCTTCTTTAACGTTAAGAAAGTTTCTACCGCTATATAATTAAATTCGTATTTGGAGTTAATCGCAATCAAAATTTTATTTTGCGCTGGAAATTGTTTTTCGCATTTGACTTTTTGACGCCCCTTGCCACCTAGGGTCGACGGTGAAAACAAGAATGGTTATGAAAATAAAGGAGAAAAAAGAATGCCTTGTTTTATATTACGTAGACCTATAGAGGTGGAGACTCCTAAACCGTTTTATCCTAAAATTATTTCCCAATTTCTTTTATATTATATATAGACGAAGGTCCCCTTTCTGTTCAAAAATTAGACTCCCAAACCGTTCTGTCCACAAATTATATGGGGAGACTCCATAACCAGTGGCGGAGCCAGGGGGGGGGGCTATGGGGGCTAAAGCCCCCCCCCTCGAGCTACAGTAAAAAAAATCATTTCTAGAAATCCTCAGGATAAATTTTTCCCCGAACAAGACAAGAATACTTTATCCCCGTAAGGAGTTTTCCAGTCTCAAAGGCACATTTTTCCGGCATTTCGAAGAACTGATGTGCCTATTTCATATTTAAACAAAATATACGTCGATTATATCATGAAATTCATGTGAATCAATTCAAATATTACTGTGTTTTTGTACTGCATTTATGAAAGCAGAAACATGGACATACGAAACTTTTTCCAAAAAAAAATGTATTCACACAAACTTTATCGAAGAAAAAATTTTGCACTGAAAACTTTCAATGAGTAGTTGCAATGAATCAACTCAACTGGACTTTCGAGGTTTTAACTCTCGAACCCCCCCAGACCTGGATCCTAAATCCGTCACTGTCCTTAACCATTCGGTACGAAAATTAGAGAGAGAGGACTCTTAGACTGTTTTGTCCAAAAATAAAATTTTCAATTTTTTTTATATTACGTAAACAAATAACTTACAAATCTGCTGAAATGATTTGACTTGTATTCAGGGATTTCTGTTGGAACAATAACAGTTTTACATTGGAAATTGTTGCGTCCATATTTTTTTCAAACATATACAATTAAGTTAGAAGGAAATTTGTCCACTTTCCTGCTAACTTAATTGTATATGTTTGAATAACAATTTTATTGCGCACGCTGAGGTCTCGTCGACGAACGGCTTTTTATTTCTGTAGGAACAAACCCTCTGTACACAAAACTACGTTTTCCTGTTAAAACAAATGATTCAGTGTGATTGAAAAGTGAAACACATGTCCGTGACGAATTTAAATGTGCATGTTGTGGCCGAGTGTCAAAACCGCTCAAGTGAAAATTGTGGTAAAATAAGATTAATGACGAACACAGCACCCAGTTTAAAGAATGATCGAATTCTTAATTACTCTAATGGCCTAAGTTGTTGAGCGTCTATAATCTACAATAAAAAAATAAGAGAATTCTTGCTGTAGTAAAAGATATATCCTATATAGAGTCCGATTTCAGGTAAATTCTTTCGAACCACCCTTCGCCAGCACACATGAGACACCAGGAAAATAGTTGTTAATTTAACCCGGCGTGCTTGAGGTTAAAAGTTGTAACACGGAGCATAAGGTGGGTGTGACAAACCCATGTGATTGATTGAACATTTCAACATTTTAATCTAGATTGTCATTATTTTCTTTTTTATATAACTATTCTGCATATTTAAAAGAAAATAAATGGATAAAGTAAAAACATTTAAGTATGGTTTCTTAATATTTATTTAGGCATTTAACAAATCAAAAATTGTTATCTTATATTGTAAGATATAGCAGATTGTTATTTTTTGTTATTAAAATATTAAAAAAACTAACGTAAAGAATTTTTTCATCTAATTAAACAATGAACAATACAAATGAAATCACTTAAAATAATAACTAGTCAGACATCCATTATTCATCTTGATCTAGTGCAATTTTCACTTTGACCCCATCTAAACAACCCGCCGATCAGCGGTCGACCTGGCGGTCGACTGCGTGGAGACACTCATCGCTTACTTAGCTCCCCCCACGCAGCTACTCAGACGCACAACGCATTTCAATAACTCACTTTTGAAATATGGAGCGATTTATTAGGGTTTGGGTGCATTACACCCAACTTTACGCACGCCGGGTTAATATAAATATACTACGTTTATCGGAAGGTTAAAATCGTCGATAAAGCTGACTCTTTGATGCAGTATAGTTTTACTTTGTATTCATAGACAACACTGATGGAGTTGTCCACCTATTATCCAAAGTAAATAAGTACTACTCGAAGCGAACAGGCTAACTTTTAACTATATTTATCATCTCTCTAGACATCCTATTTTATTTTATCAATGTACATCTTTAATGAAAATGTGTTTATCAATTATCGCGATTGTACCAAAGAAGCATAACTTCTGCCGCGAGTACACGCACCACTTTTTACCCGACTGCCAAGAAGGTTATGTTCATTGCGCGTATCTATGTATGTAACATTCTTTATTACCGCGTATCATTCAAACGGCTGGATGGATTTCTAAAATTAAAGTATCGTGAGATTTGTCTCGGCAACCCAAGTGTCCTAGGATAGGTGACGTCAAAAAAATCGAAATAACGGATTTTAGGTGCCATAATGTGTGACTTGAAAAATTCTTTTTTCTCCAAATGAGTCCTATAGGGTATCAAAATGAAGAATATTAAAAGGCGATTACAAAAATACAGAGTGTCCGAGAACTATCTTTACAACTTTGAAATTTAATAACTTTTGAAATAAAAAGGATATTCACATTCTGTTTTCTGCAGTTATTAGTGCAACTCATAAAGTTTTGTTCTGTTTAGGTTAGCACCTCCACATGTGCACCACGTGTGGCCCGAAGCACATCCAGTAGGTAATCGATTTCTTGCCAAGTACGCTGTAACATAACGTCTGTGACAGTGGCAAAAGCCTCTCTAATGCGGGTTTTTTAGTCAGCAATGTCAGTAATCTTTCTCCGATAAACAATATCCTTCAAATAACCCCAGAGAAAAAAACGTTATGAGTTGCATTAATAACTGCAGAACACAGAATGTGAATATCTTTTTTATTTCAAAAGTTATTAAATTTCAAAGTTGTGAAGATAATTCTCGGACACCCTGTATATACAACTTGTATGTTTAAATGTAATTTTTCATTGATTTATAACAGCTACTGGCAGATGCAAACAGTTTTCCGGAGATGCTAATCGACCAAAACTAAAAAATCTAACACTAAAAACATGTCAATAAAAAAGTAAATTAAAAAAATCAAAAAACCCGACTGCATAAAAAGAGAACAGAAACGATAGAAACAAGATAAAATCATAATATGCAGTCGGAGACATACAAATTGCAAAAATAAAATGAACAGAAATAGCTGATGCATCCGATTGCATATTATCATTTAAATACGCAGTCGAGTTTTTTGATTTTTTTAATTTACTTTTTTATTAGTAGTAAATTTTCGTCGTTTGTTGAATTATTTGTTACACTTTGTGACATTCTGCAGCGTGTATCTAATTACTAATTACATAAATTATAGCGTACCTACTACGTAGACGTAAATTAAGTATAAAATACATAATAGGAATTGGATGACATACTTCTATTTTTTCAGAAATTAGATACGATCTATTTGTTTCGTATAAAAGAATTAATGTGAATACTGATTATTGGCCCTGAATGGCGTGTTTCAGTTCTCACAGTAACTAAATTGGACTGTAATTATGTACATAGTTTCGAGGACACTTTCAAAACTAACCACGTCCAAGTCTCTGGCGTGAATAAGTGTTCCGACAGGGAAGACAATCTCTTTTATGTACAGTTAAATGATGTAATAATTAGCACGCGTGTCATATTTTTCCGTGTCTATTTGAATGGAAGTTTTTTATTTTATATATACCGTGCTGCTTGTTCAACTGCAGATTCAGTAATTACGCATTTAAATAGAACTTCGGTTCAGGATTGTGTCATAAAACAACAAATTCCAGCCAATTGGGCGACAGGACCATTCCAACTTTAAAAATATAGGGTATTTGACTAGTATTGTGAATTATTTTAATACTACAGTGGAATCCATTTATAATGACATCGAAGGGAATTGACAAACACGTCATACTAAGCGGACGTCATACAAAGCATTTTTGTGAAAAAAAAACCTTTCCTTTGTTTCGCGTGATTTTAAACTACTGAATTAACGCTTGATCAACATTTTCTTGCGCGATTTTCGAAGCCTCTACGGTTTCAAAACATTTGAATTGAACGATCGCTTAATCCGGTTCTTGTTTTTGAAAATCATTGAGATTGTCGAATGACCCACGCCCAATCCCTCTGCGAGAGATGAGCTTGATTCTCCATTTTCTAATCTGCATATTATTCACCTTTCTCCTCAATCGTAAATGCTTTACGACGTTGAGATGACATTTTTTACATAGGATATCAGTAAAAACAATGCGTGACGTTCAACTATCAATTACTCACTGAGATTCAAAACAAAAACAAGCCACGTGTCGAACGTCGTCGGGAATCAACGAACATTGCCGAAGGTGTAAAGAATCATGTCGGTCACTATAGACGGACAAAATTTATTAAAAATGGGTCATAATAAGCGACATGTCACTGTAAGCGAAGTCATTATATCCGACTTTGTTACAAAGAATTCTATATGAAAACCAAACCTCGTTGTGTAATTACGTCATAATAGGCGGTTGGTCAATATAGGCGGAGTCATAATAAACGGATTCTACTGTATTTTTTATTATATTTAATGCACACTATTCATATTAAAATCCAGATAATCAAGACAAATGAAGAACCCCTTGTAGGTCGAAAGCTGGTAGGTTTTTGGAGCACTGTGAAAATTTGTATAATAGGTAGCTCTTTATATACCCGAATACAAAAACACAGACCTAGCTGAAGGAAAGCGGGGCTTAACCGACCCTCAAATTTTTAATCACCTGGCAGATAGAATTCCCATCGAAACGACCTGTTTTTTTAATATATCTATTTTATGAATATTTTTTTGTTTAAAATTCAACGTGCCTCAAATATATTTTTTAATTTTTCAAAAATATAATTTTGCAATTATTAATTTTTACATTAGACCCGATTAAGAAATCTAGCTTTTTTATTTTTATTTTTCAACCCCTTAATTACTAAATTCCAAGGTATTAAAATTTTTAAATGCATTAACTCGTTCAGTCTTGGTGGTTAGTGCGACTAACCAGTAACCATCTCTTTTTTAATTTAAATTAAAAATTTTAAAAACCCCCAACACAAAAAATTCCTAAAAAGTAAAAAATCGTTAACAGAGTTTTTCTGGTGGCAGTGGTTTACAATGGTTTGAGGACATTTGGCAGTCGTTGGCAGTGGTTTAAGAGCATTTGGCAGTCGATGTTTACAATGGCTTGAGGGCATTTGGCAATGGTTGTCAATGGTTTGAGGGCATTTACAATTGTCGATGGTATTTAATTTAAGTTTTATTTCATGCTTTTTCAAGAGAAACGAAAACACTCCTGTAACACCAGTTAGAGCCGACAATATAAGATATATGGGTAGATTTGTTCAAGGGCGTACAGTGAGGGAAGGGGGGGAGGGGCAGCTGCCCCCCTTGGAAGCAAAAAATAAGTCGTTATTAAATTTTGTTGCTGGAATTTTTACAATTCTTGAAATAACTTTACTTCTACAAATCCAAGAAAAATGATACTAGTATAAGACATGTAACTAGAATATTTTTTTTTCAAGCAAATAATTGTAATAACTTAGCACTGCTATAATTATTATACATAATTTTCTTAATATTTTGGTTTCATTCACCTTTTCCGCGATAAAATGTTATAACCTGAACGACCATGGCTTGCCCCCCCTAGCTCTGATCCTGGGTACGCCCTTGGATTTGGTAGATTTATAGATTGCTATAAGATCCGGGCAGATATCATACTTACCGATAATGAGAATTAATTACATTATTTCTAAACAATGGCGGCAGATAATAAAATAAATGCACTTGGCAATTATCAAGCAATAACAATCAACGTATACCTATAATAATATGTATAATAATTGCAATAATTCACTAACGTCATAGGTAAGTGATTATTGAAATGACAGTATGATTATAATATTAAACCATAATAACGCCGCCATATTTGTAAACACGGTCTGTGTACAGGTGCTGATGTACCGTAAACACTCAGTTTAATCTGATAATAAACAAATAAAAAAAGCAGATGCATTTGATAACTATCACCGAAACGAAAAAATAATAATTCAGGATTAATTCACTACCTGAAATTCAAAACACATACAGTAAGGCCTCGATAATCCGGACTAATTAAAGCCGCTGTGATCCGGATTAGTAAAAAATTCGGATTACTGAAGCAGCCCAGCTTTTTTATTGTAAAGGTAAACATTTATTATAAAATAACTAGAAAATAGTACGCAAACAAAAAATTATGCAAAATAGAAGTATATTTATTAAATTTTATATTATTGTTTGCTTAACCCTTTTCTGCTAGCTCTAAAATTATCATTTCCATAGATTTTGGTATAGAAGTTTTGCTTTGGCAGGTAAGATGCCTTGATCGTTGTGTACAAAACCATGCATACAAATGAGTTTCCATTTCTGGATATTCGGCTTTTCGTAATTCCTTTCGGGCGCCTGGACCGGAATAAAAGAAGGAACACATACATAGTAAAAATCCAAAATAGTCATTAAAATATACCATATCTTTTGATTTTGCTTTTGTTTTTTTTATATCGGAAATTGATGTTCCTATCCTGTATTCATTTGCCAAAACTTTTCCACTTTCACCACGGGCTATGTCGGATTTTTGTTTTATTGATAACATAGTGTGTTTTCTTCTAGAAGCTATTTTAACATATACGTGTATAAAATTATTTTATATACTTATGTAGAACATAAAGTAACGCACCTATATACAATTAATACTCAATCAAAACAACGTCACACATATAATGCCTGCCTATAGGAATCCTCAGATAGTATCAGATCCGACCGAATAGATGGCGGGGAATCTCTCACTATCGCTATAGTATCGATTGCTATTAATTTGAATGAAATAGACGGTTAAAAACGCAGATCCGAATTACCAAGTACTGTCAAATCCGGATTATAAAGTACACAATGTAATTGAAATGCTTAGCCGAATTATCAAAGAATGCGGTTTACTGAATGTCCGAATTATCGAGGCCTTACTGTATAATACCCGCCACGGTTCTAAAAGGTTCTGAAGTTACATGCAAAAATGGAGGTTTGCGCAGGTACAGTCGCTTGAAAAACTACAAACTCGCGTTATATTACTTTTTTAAATTTTTCTCTAATCTAATAAAGTCATTCATGCATAAAGTCATTCAAAAAATTATTTTTGCAAAACTGTATTAGGCATCTTGATCAATTAACAATCAAAGAAACAACTTAACAATAGCGTACTGGACTGTACTTTATAGCAGGAAAGCGACAAGTGACACGACAACCAGCGATAACAAATCACCAACGAGCGCATGTTCTGTGCCGGTAACTGGGAGGTGGTGGGAGTCTTCCTTTCCCACAAAACAACCAGGACCGCTCTAAAATATGCATTTGCGACGCTGTTTGTGACTAACTTCAGAACCTTCTAGAACCGTGGCGAGTATTATACAGTCTGGGGCGATATGAAGTTGGCTCTCCATTTTTGGAAGCTCTGGAGCTTTTGAAAACGATTGTGTTTTTAAAGAGTGTTATAATCCAAGAGCTCATGATCCATTTTTCATGAAAAATGAGTCATGAGCTCTGTTAAAAGTCCCAGAATATTTTTTAGTTTTTGGTATTTAAACTAAATCCGTTTAGCTCGAAAGTTTTTTTACCTATTTTTTAACATTTTTTTCTGGTCCGCAAGTGGTACAGCGGCGCATAAAAACGTCATCGTGGAAATTTAATGTTAGGGACAGTCGAGGCTTTTCCCGTTAATAAGTTGTATTAAAAAGAGAATGTGATTTTTTTCGAAAAGTTATATGAGTTTGAACATTGTTGATTCTTGACTTCGTAATAGTTTTCGTAATTGACACCACATGGGCGTACCACAATCATGTAGGTAACCTATCTTTCAATCGACCATATTTGAGATAATTTATAAGCGTTTACTTCCGCTAAGACGGCTACACTTACCGGATGATAATTGCTATTTAAGGCGACGGATTCCTCAGATTGTAAAATATATTTTCGGGAAATTTTGCACTGTGATCGCAAAATTCATTTTATTACTGTTTTTATTAGCTGTAATTACGCATAAAGCTTCACATAATTTGGCATGCTGCTTAAAAATTTCAAACATATTTTACCCTAAAAATTCAATCAAAAACGTGTATTGCTCAATATTTCTTAACAGCACTTCAGGAGATTTCGAATTACGGGAAGACAAATTAACATGTTGAAGTTTGTTCTTTACAGACGTAGGTATGTTAAAAATACTAATAAATTTGGGTTGCCCAATAATTTTTTTCGCATTTAATTTTTTCTGTACAAACATTGATGTAAAACTTTTGCTAATTTTTTTCGTTTTTATCTGATCTAAATAGTCTATTTAGATCAACCGAGCTGGGTAGAGTAGTGGTACAGCACTAGACTCGCATTCGGGAGGTACGGATTCGATTCCCGGTAAGGGCAGATGTGGGCTGGGACTTTTTCCTACTGCCTCTCGCCGACAAACGGTAATTCCTGTACCGGCCATCTTGATTGAGGTTTTCCATGGTTTCCCTCAATTCATTCCAGATAAATATCAAGATGGTTCCTTATTTGAGGCCATGGCCGATTACCTATCAAACTCCTAGTTCAAAAATTACCCACCTTATCCTAATTTCCTGTAATTCCTTCATTCGCCCATTGCTATTACATAAGTTGAAGTTTTAAAAATGTAGAAAAATAACGGGAAGGGTGATGGATGGAAAATAGTAATGGTGCGAATGGCGTCTGTTATGACATAAAGTCGAGAAACGGACGTTATACGCATTATTATTATTATTATTATTAATAGTCTATTTAGATCAAATAAACTGTAAAAACTTGGCTAAAACTCATATGGGAAGAATGATGCATATTTCTAATTTATCTTGAAGCATTAACATCAAAGATTGAATAATATTTTTCATAGAAATTAGAGATTTCCGAAACGTAAATGGATTTTACATCCAACTGTCGTAAGATAGAGCTATGTGCGTAAAAAAGGGAACATATTGAACAGATGGTACTTAGTAACCTTAACGCATCTGTAATCTGATATTTCAATTTTAACAAATTATTCATGGTAGGCGTTCGTAACGTATGGGCGTTCTTAAAATTTAATTGCTATTGAAGTATTTTTATGGTCGTTTTGCATTCGGTTGACACAAGGTCACATTTCCTCGAAAAAAATAATTTACTTCTATGTTTGGTGAAAAGAATTTGATACCGGAAATATGAACTGTATTAGGAGACGGCAAATACGATAAAGAGGCAAATTTAGAAATGCGTAGGTGGTAATATGTTTAAATTATGCTTAACATTGTTTTCGTTTTTTCCTGAATGATATCGGGTGTATAGTACATGCCATGGATCTAAAAGGCTCGGAAGTTAGATGCAAATCAGAATTGCCAGATTTTTTTTTGCCAAGTCGAGATTTTGGAACTTTTTGAGTGAAAAAAGCGGGATTCTTTCGTCGAAAGCAGGACATAGTAAAAAAACGTATATAATCAGAAGTTTTAAATATTTATCTTTTTATTTGAGTTCAAATTACATTTACGTGACAATAGATAGCAGAAATAGTCATAGAAAATGTATTTTAATAAAAATATTATATTTTAAATCAGATTTACCCTATCGTTAAATAGTTGAGTCTTATTCGTCTTCTGAATAAAAAAAAAATAAAAAAAACAAATCAAAATCCCAAAAAGTTTTATTCGTTAGAAAAATATGGCGTTTCAAACAATAGTCTGAGGAGTGAGGGTTATACAAATTGCAACTTACAATAAGAGAATAATTATTAACCCACGGTCGAATTATCCCCGAAAAGCGGGACTGAGCCTGTCCCGCACGGGACATTTAATTTTGATTTAAAAATCGGGACGTCCCGCCAAAAACGGGACATCTGGCAACGCTGATGCAAATGGAGGCTTGCGCAGGTATAGTCGGTTGAAAAACTACAAACTCGCGCTATATTATTACTTTTAATTTTATTAACTTTTCTTTAATCTAAAGATTTAATTCCTTGCATAAAGTCAACCAAAAAATTATTTTTCGTGCTTGTCTATGCAAAACTATATTAGACATCTTGATGAATTAACAATCAAAGAAACAACTTAACAATAACGTACTGGACTGTACTTTATACCAGGAAAGCGACAATTGACAAGACAACCAGCGATAACCAATCACCGACGAGCGCACATTCAGTGCCGGTAACTGAGAGGTGTTGGGAGTCTTCCTTTCCCACAAAACAACCAAAATATGCATTTGCGACGCTGTTTGTGACTAATTTCAGAACCTTTTAGAACCATGGCGAGTATTATACTTTTTCATACTTGAAATAAATTGTAACTTAACGAGGAGTGGCCACAGATTTCAGGTGAAAAATTGGGAGACATTGTTTTTGCCAATTTGAGATAATAAGCACCGCGGTGCTTATTATTTGTACCATTTGAGGTTTAAACGCGTTTAAATCTCAAATGGTATTATCTTTTGAAGTAAATCTTCTTTAGCGAGGGTATCTGTTTGAAATTTGCTGTGACGTTTAAGCGGAAATAGAAGAGAAACCTTGTCTACGAATATTAGAGAGGAGGGCTTCTAAACCGTTCTATCAAAAAATTAGAGGGGGTAAAATTCGACATAAAAATCAGATATATAGGATTATCCAAAAAGGACGGTTGGAAGTTTTTTTTTTCAATATATATTTTCTTCATGTTTTTTTTTTATTATAAAATGATAGTTTAATGCATTACAATTAAACATGAAAAACAATATCGTTTAAATGTCCACCACGACTTTTGTGACAAGCGGTAACTCGTACGTCGTAATTTTCAACAACTCGCTGAAGCATTAGGTCTTCAATTGAAGACCTAATGCTGCAGCGAAGAAATACGCGGAATTCCGCGTATTTCTTCTCGAATGATGGTTTTAAGGTCTTGGATTGTTTGTGGATTATTTCTATATACTCTACTATTTAAATAACCCCAAAAGAAGAAATCTAATGGAGTTAAATTGCACGATCTCGCTGGCCAATTGATGTCTCCATTTCTTGAAATTTAACGTCCAAACTTTGTTTGTAACAATGCAATGTTTACACGAGTTGTATGGCATGTAGCGCCATCTTGTTGAAAATAAAAATCAGAGGTATTCAAGCTCAAGCCATAAAAATTAATTTATCATTTGATTATAACGTCTCCATACTCAGTAACTGCTTGACTATCGTCATTTTCAAAGAAATACGGACCGATGATTCCTTAGCTCCAAAGAGCACACCAAACAGTAACTTTGTCATTACGCAATGGCTGTTCTTGAACTATTCGAGAATTTTCTTCACCCCAAATGAGACAATTCTGTTTATTAGTGTATTTGCCATATGGCAACATACACTATTGGCGTCGGTCGGATGGCGGGACCTAGGGGTCGGACCAAAATTTCTCGACGTTTCATAACCTCCTAAACACTTTGGCACCATTTTTAAAAATGTTTATATATATATGTATATATATATATATTTATATATATATATATATTTATATATATATATATATTTATATATATATATATATTTATATATATATACGTATATATATATATATATATATATATGTGTGCGGGCAATAACTTTCGAAGGAGTTAATTGATTTCAACGAAATTTGGGCCACGTGTTGAAATCCATCACCGCAAGAAGCCTATTTAAAATGGGCCTAATCGGGCAATTTTAAGGGTAGTTTTTAGGGGTTGAAAAATGTTTTTGGGCCCCAAAATACCGAAAAAATTCTCCGAATCGTTTCAAAATTGAAATTTAACCTTTTGGTAGTGATTAAAAAGTGTCCCCACAATTTTAATAAAATCGGCCCGACAGGACCGGATTTACAAATTTTATGAAAACACTAGCTTGCAGATAGTGACTTATTTATTGAAGGGTGTATTTAATTCGGTGTAGACGTTAAATTGATAATAATATTACAATTAAGAAAAAAATGTTATTTTAAGGGGTGTATTAAGGGGTTAAATTTTTTATTTTGCCCAAAAACAAACTTAATTTCACATAATAAAAGTATAAAACCACACGGCCCTACACAAGTAAATACACTATATTGTCGGCAGGGTTTTGGCACTGCGACCCGGGTTTTTCAATAAAATTTATCAATGAATGTTATTGATAAGGATAATATTGTACGATACTACAACGTAAATATATTTTTAGATAATCGATATTTTTTTCTTAGAATACCTATGCCAGGTGTCACTAACTGGTGGAACGAAAAAATTCTGGGAATAGTTCCAAAATTTTATTGTTATCCCTTAGTAAATATTTAAAGGTGTCCCTAAAATGTTACCAAAAGCATTTAACAGGGTCGGGTTACAAGTACATTATTTTTTTAAGATCAACAGCTATTTGGGTCGAACACCAATTCATATTTTCAAACTATTATTTTTCGATATACTAAATTGAAAGTCTAAATGACTCTTTTACTGGTTTACCGAGTTGGGTAGATTAGTGGTGACAGCACTAGACTCGCATTCGGGAGGTACCGGGTTCGAATCCCGGCGGGGGCAGATGTGGCTGGGACTTTTTTCTACTGCCTCTCGCGGAGAAACGGTAATTCCTGTACCGGCCATCTTGATTGAGGTTTTCCATGGTTTCCCTCAATTAATTCCAGATAAATATCGAGATGGTTCCTTATGTGAGGCCATGGCCGATTACCTATCAAACTCCTAGTTCAAAAATTGCCTACCTTATCCTAATTTCCTATAATTCCTTCATTCGCCCATTGCTATTACATAAGTTGAAGTTGTAAAAAATGTGTAAAATAACGGGTGTTAGTTATAGATGAAAAAATAGTAATGGTGCGAATGGCGTCTGTTATGGCGTAAAGTCGAGAAACGGTCGTTAAACGCATTATTATTATTATTATTATTTAACAGGATCGGGTTACAAGTACATTATATTTTTAAGATCAACAGCTATTGCTATTTGGGTCTAACACCAATTCAAATTTTAAATTATTATACTAAATTAAAGTCTAACTGACTCTTTTACTGGTTTTTGGATTAGAATCTCGGAGCTGGGGACTTGTAATAAAAGAGTCACGGCAATGGCATATAAACAGCGGCAAATTCGGCTATTCTTAAGTACTCGGATTTGAAAAAACCCTTATAGGATCACTTCGAAACTACTGGACCGATTGAGTTGAAATTTGGTTCACATATGTAAGTCGGTAACCCAAAGACGGATGTGTGACGTAAATAAATGAATTTTTAACTTGGGGGCCACTTCTGGGGGTAAAGTTTTGCAAACTATATCGTATGACATATCAAATGCAAGGGCGTGTTGTGAGAATCTCAAATATATTTTTTTTATAATTTTAAGATAAATAGTATTGAAGTTATTTAAGAAAATAAGCAAAAATTGACTATTCCCTCGCCCCTCTTATCTCCGAAACTACTGAGCGTACATTTTTGAAAAAAATAGGGAATGTCGGGTCTCACCCATATTTTTCAGGAAAACACTTAAATGAAAGTCTTAAGGTAGTTGTCGTGGTACAATATTGTCAAAAAGTTATAGATTATACGCGCCACAAAAGTATACTAGCTTGTAGCTAAGTGGTCCATAATTTGTACGCAAGACTGTACCCGTGGAAACGTAACCCATACAGTATTCATATGCATGTATACTTTTCTATAAATTGTTGAACTTTAAACCGTTATTTATAAATAATTAGACGGTCAAAAATTGTTTCTTATTTTTTTTAAACTCATAACAAATGCATTGAAAGACTGTCAGTTTTTGGAAAGTTTCGGACAGTCAGTTTTATTTTTATAAATAAGAAACTGGTTCAGAACTACGGAGATCGTATACAATCAGTGTTAATTATCCAATTTTTAATTGGATTTAATTTGGATTATATACGGTCGATCCACTTCAAATTTTCAGGGTAATTGTATTATCGTGTCCTTAATAAGTATAGAAAAATTAAGAATTTTCTGACGGTGTGCCTTAACCTCGACAACTACCTTAAGTCTTAAAGTACTCAGGGAAAACGTAAAAGTACGGAACCCCCTTCTCGAGAGTTCGACTCGCACTTGACCGTTTTTTTGCATTAAGCCCCACACGTCTTGACCTCTTTTTATTTTAGTAAATACGCTGATACGCTAATAATAAGTATTACGTTAATATCTTAAACATATGACGACCTTGTCGCTGAAATACTTCTGTTGGTTTTCCTCGGATGATAGAATGTGTAAATTCTACAAAAATTATATCTTAAAGGAAATATTTACAATATTTTACAATATTTACAATACGATGTTGATTAGAAAGTGCGATATTTTCGTTTGAATTTGAATAATGGTATACGTGAATACGGTAGACGTGCTTCGAAGAATTAGAGATTTTAACAGGATAAACCAAACGTATTTAATTATATTTGTACAGCAGAATTTCCCGAATAAATTATGAGTAAGGCGCAATTTTTCGGATTTTTTTGTTCAGTACGCCGTTCTCGTTATTTTGCTAGTAATTATCAAAGATTTTATGAAACTAAATACTTCAGTAGTATTTTTAAATGCAGTTAGGTATTTATAATGATCCTAAATGAATCGCTTCAGTTTAAATTTCAAAAACGGAGTTGATTTCTTGAACAAAATTAGTAATTTTTTGAGAGGATTAATAAAATACTAGAAGGTCACGTCTGTGATTGGTTGTGTCGATTGCTTACGTCACTGGATGTCCATGGTTTGGGTTTTCAATTATTGTTATCAATTGTTTGGAAGAAGCCTCCTGTGACGTCACAAGCCTACTTTCCCCGCCTTTAGTTTCTGGTAATCTTGATTTTATGAATGTTTTCAGAACAAAAATATGTTTTTTGAAATTTTTAAGCCGCAAGCCAAATTTTGTGAAGCTTAATACTTGAACGCAGCTAATAAAAACAATAATAAAATGGATTTTGCGATCACAGTTCGAAATTTCCTGAGAGCATATTTTACAAGTCACTTTAATTACAAGCTTTTATTTAATTTGCAATGTATGTAAGTAATATGTTTGTTCGGGTGGAATTTTGCAACTCAATTTTGAAGCAGATATCCTCAACCGATTGAGCTGAAATTTTGTATTCACGTTCAGTTTGGATGACAATGCATGGTTAACTGTGTGACGTCATTCTCAATCCAACATGGCGGCACATGCAAGATGGCGGACTAATTATTTTAATGTACTCCTACAATATGGGTATCAAATGAAAGGGCTTGCTAAGAATAACTCGAAAAAATTTTGAAAAACTAAAAAGAACAAAATAAAATATTAGTAAAAAAATTTTTTCAAGACAAGCTTTTATTGAATTGTATTAAAAAAGTAAAAAATAACTCTTAATACTTCAGGTTCATAATTATTAAAGCGTGGGTTGTAAGCTCTATGATAGTAACGACCCACGCTTTTATAATGATGAACCTAAAGTATTAAGAGTTATTTTTTCCTTTTTTAGTACAATTCAATAAAAGCTTGGCTTGAAAAAGTAATATTTTATTTGTTTTACCTGCCCATACTTTTAACATTATAGACGCTTGTTTTGTAGGTACATGTTTGTTAACCGTTGTCGGATTTTCTATTATAGATAATATAGTTATATATTAATTATAAATGCGCGTATCAATTCTACAAAGCCATATGGCGGGAACTCTTGAGATCACTACCGTCTGTGCTACACAATAATATTTACCTATTGCAACGGCGTATTTTCCCGGTTACATAGAATTGTGCATCATTGAACTGAAATGTGTGTGGTTAACTTCCTGTGTTTGTTTTGTTAACAAGATTTGTGAGATTAACGGTCGTTGTCGGTAAATATCTTCTTTAACAATTCAAATAATGATGTAAACGTGGATAGTTATAGATTGCTCCAATTGTTACGAAAACACCCATGATAGAGATGGAAAAAACGGGATTTTTTAGTGATCTGCATCTTTGCATCTGGATCCCGTATGTGAGCCGGCTCACTGAACCGGTTCAAAAAGAGCCGAGTTCTGAATATGTTACTGCAGTCTGCTACTGAGTTACCTAGTTCAGTCAATCATATCACCACCTATATAGAATCAAGAATGCATAGCCAAACATGTGATGCATGAGTCATTTGAGCTGACAGATGCTTCAAAACAAGAACTGATACGTAAGTGTATAATGTGCTTCTGTGTCTTAAGTGTTTCACTGAGTTATGCGGATCCGTTGATCCGTCGGCTCGAAAAAAAGTGAGTCGGCTCTCACGGATCTTCTGTCGGAGTCGGCTCTTTGAACCGGTTCAGATCTGAGTTACCCAACTCTAACCCATGAGGTATTATAAATTAAGGTCTCCCGCCACGCTGAGTTCGTGTTTGTCCGGGCTTATCTCAGAAACTACTGTGTGGATTTTCATACGGTTTTCACCAATAGAAAGATTGATTATCCATGAAGACTATGGGCTATTATTTCTGAACATTTTGCGAGAATAAGATACCGGTATGATGATATTTGTGAATGAAGTCGGAAAAAATCGTACCTTCTGAGAGCTTCCGTGACGTACACTGCGTAATTAGTTAACACATTGACTGCCACGGAATTTTCGCGAATCCGGTCTAAAGAGCCAATTTGATTTAATCATGTTATTTTATTAAAAACTTTAATAATTAATCAAAAGGCTTAAGAAATTAGAGTTGGGTAACTCAGATCTGAACCGGTTCAAAGAGCCGACTCCGACAGAAGATCCGTGAGAGCCGACTCACTTTTTTTTGAGCCGACGGATCACCGGATCTGTCAAATCTAGGGTCTTTAAGAATTCACGAACATCAGCTCTATTGGTGTCCAAAAAATGAATTATCGCTTGCAATTGTTTTTGTGGAGGCAAAAATCATGAAGAAAACTATGTGTCGTTTCACTTTCCCTATATTTTTCTTCGTGGAATACTCTACGGCAGGGGTGGCCAACTTTTCTGTATATAAGATCTACTTTTTATCTTAAAAGTGTGTCGCGATCGACTTGTTGTCATAGGCGTAGTCTAAGGGGGTAGAAGGGGTGTGAAATGCGTACTATGTTTATCACTGTGTTTCGGTGTAAGGTGCATTCTAGCTAGGTATGGGTAGATAAGTAAAATATATGTTTAAAACTATTTTTTATTTTTAAATCAATTAAGTTTTCGAGATATAGTAGGCTCATGAAAATAGATTTCCAGACCCAACTTTTGATAGCAGCATTCCTAAAAAAATCGATTTTTCGACACTTTTTCCAGATAGATTTTTACTAATCTAAAATGCAATTTAATTTTTTTATCAACTGCAATGTATAATTTATTCGTAAATATGAAAAAGTTGTTATAAAAATGAACAGTATGGCTGATAATTTGATTTCAATATTTCACTTTTTTTTTTGTGTTAGGAAAATTTATCATGAAAGAATAATATGACTTACTTTTTCCTAATCTACCAAGAGCTCGCTGCGTACTCCTCGTACTGAAATATAAATATACGACTTATCTACCTACGTAAAAAACAACAACAATAATTATTTAAAGGACCAAAAAACTCACGTCAACGGGAATTAAGAGAACATGGATGATTATTAATAATATTTGTTAATGCAAAGTAGCTACAGATCGGCCAAAATTGGCCTCGCGATCGACTTGTTGGCCACCCCTGCTCTACGGAACCCTAACTTGATGCGAGTACGTCACGCACTTGACCTGTTTTCTCAAATATATTATCGATCTACCGTCATTGATATAAATTAGTATTGCAATGATGGCTATAAATATAATAAACGAGTTTTTTTAATGCATACATTTTTTTCATACCTCAGTAGCAAAAACTGGAACAGAAATCAAAACAAATGTTTTCAAAATATGATCTGTAACATATTTATGTAAGTTTACGTCAAGAGTTTTTATTGACATAAAAAAGTTTATATATTTATAAACATTTGACTTCTTATTGTAATTTAAATTGAAATTATAACTTTTCCACAGTGCAAAATACCTTAATTACATTTCATCTGCCTACTATTTATTTGATAATTAAACTTCTAAAAATAACTTACGGACTGCGTATAAAAAATCAGTGTTTTAAATTATAGCTGTTTTTGTCTCTTGTTAGTGCACGTTTGGTATTTCGAACCAAACAAAGAGGGAAGAACGAATACAATGCACTTTATAATTTTCTATTGACGTCAGACCTGTGGCTTTGGACAAAAAACCTCCATTTTGTGTTACGTGGGTACGTTATAGCGTTGAGTCATCATTCAAAACTCCATGATAATTATTAGTGATCAAATAATATGTCATTATACGAAATTTTGTTATTGTCGCGGTTCAAGGAGTAAAGGAGATTCGAAACCCGGATTTATTTTAAGATTAGCGGCCTGGTCTGGCTTTGCGCGGAGTTGTAAATTACCTGTTAATCTAAATTAAATGGTGTAAAGGGCTGTTTTGGTCTAAATTAAATACTTAAAATGATTAATATATTTGTTTAAATAAGGATTAATACTATGTTGATAAAAATACTTTCGCAAATAAAGCATAGTCTATAACCAGCGGACGACCAAGACGTTTCTAACGATACCTCACTTGTCAAATTATGATAGGTAGTTTAGAAGATATGAACGTATAATACGCGCCACGGTTCTAAAAGGTTCTGAAGTTAGATGCAAATGGAGTATTGCGCAGGTACAGTCGGTTGAAAAACTACAAACTTTCGTTATATTATTATTTCTAATTTTTCTTTAATCTAAAGGTCTAATTCCTTGCAAAATTATTTTTCGTGCTTGTCTATGCAAAACTGTATTAGACATCTTGATCAATTAACAATCAAAGAAACAACTTAACAATAGCGTACTGGACTGTACTTTATAGCAGGAAAGCGACAAGTGACACGACAACCAGCGATAACCAATCACCAACGAGCGCACGTTCTGTGCCGGTAACTGGGAAGTGGTGGGAGTCTTCCTTTCCCACAAAACAACCAGGACGACTCTAAAATATGCATTTGCGACGCTGTTGGTGACTAACTTCAGAACCTTTTAGAATCGTGGCGAGTATTATACATACATACCTGCAGGTTAAAATCATGTACCCTCCTTTTTATCGTAGTTAGATTAAAATTGATTGGGAGATATGATATGCTTCATCCAATTCCAATCTAGTGTTGATTTGCATTGTTGGAAATACAGTGTAAACTCCATGTAACGTCACTGGATTTAACCTCAAACTCCCTAAAACGTCGAAATTACTCCACTTTAGTTGGTTTGCCTTGTTGTCCATACAATGATATACTCTATGTAGCTTCACACACTCTCTAAATAACGAACATATAAAGCAAGTAATTTCGGCAACTTATAAAGTACCTACTGTTTGTAGGTACCTTATAAGTTGTCGAAATTGATAAAAACTGCAGCTTTATTGTATAGCCCGTATTTATTTGTGTTAACAGTAATGTTTGTTTGTAAATTTTATGCCTTATTATTAAATAATACTCTAATAGTAAAACAATATTGATTTTTCTTCTTTTCATATAACAACTCTCTATAACGCCAGAAAATGCGCAGTCCCTTCAGCGTCGCTATATAGAGTTTACACTGTATAATTTGTTTTAGACCATTTAAAAATCCTCTTGGAACTAATCTATTGCAAATGTGTCGTTAATTCCTTTCGACAATGGAAAAATATATGTGAAGAGTAACTTTTGATCGATTATTTGCTTACCAAGTTGTCTGATATAAACACAGGTTTCTTTTTATTTTATTTGGCATATGGCAACATACACTATTGGCGTCGGTCGGATGGCGGGACCTAGGGGTCGGACCAAAATTTCTCGACGTTTCATAACCTCCTAAACACTTTGGCACCATTTTTAAAAATGTTTATATATATATCTATATATATATTTATATATATATATATATATATATATACGTATATATATATATATATATATATATATATATATATATGTGTGCGGGCAATAACTTTCGAAAGAGTTATTTGATTTTAACGAAATTTGGCCCACTTATTGAAATCCATCACCGCAAGAAGCCTATTTAAAATGGGCCCAATCGGGTCATTATAAGGGTAGTTTTTAGGGGTTGAAAAATGTTTTTGGGCCCCAAAATATCGATAAAATTCTCAGAATTGTTTCAAAATTGACATTTAACCCTTTAGTAGTAATTAAAAAGTGTCCCTAAAATTTTAATAAAATCGGCCCGACAGGACCGGACTTACAAATTTTATGAAAACACTAGTTTGCAGATAGTGAATTATTTACTGAAAGTTGTATATAATTTGGTATAGAGGTTCGATTGATAATAATATTGCAATTAAGAAAAAAAATATTAAGGGGTGTATTAAGGAGTCAAATTTTTAATTTTGCCCAAAAACCAACTTAAGTTCGCATAATAAAGTCACACTGCCTATATAAGCAAATACACTATATTGTGGGCAGGGTTTTGGCACTGCGACCCGAGTTTTTGTTTTATTTGGCATAAATTCAACCTTCGTTAATATCATCAAAACAACACATTCTATAAAAGATTTTTTTTCTTTATATATCGCATTTCCATTTCTAAGCTCCCGGCTCCCAGGTTTTTAACTGACAATGATAGCTGATAAAAGCGTCACTTAATAGTATAATAGATACAATGGCAGAAAGTTGAACTTCCGGTACTGCGACATGATGCCCGTATGGTGTATACTATTTTTCTTTATACCCGATCGAAAGTGCGTTCATTATCAATAGTCTTAATTATTGTTGAAAAGTTGAAAGGAAACTCGGCGGCTCGGGATCAATAAAAAGCGATACTGATGTTAAAATTGCATTTATGGCTAACGTTTCGGTGTACTTTTCATCGTCCTCAGAGCAACAATGCGGTTAAAATTTCTTCAGTATATTGTTAATTGATAATATATATAGGCACATTATGAAATTTAATTTTGTGGAAAAATGAAAATAGTCAAAAATCAAAATTATAAAATTAATCTTTAAAGTTATAATAGAAAACAGTATCACGGGTAATTGGAATAATAAAATAAATTAATTTAATTTTTGTAATGGCTAATTGCATATTATATCATAGTTTTACTATCATTTAAGCATATTGAGAGCTTGAAAAAGTCTTAATTAAAGAAAAGACGAAACGTTGCAATCAATGAGTGTTTAAATTTATTTATTTTCATTATTCCAATTACCCGTGATACTGTTTTCTATTATCAAATTAATTTTACCTTTTTGTTAGGGCGCGAAATTAAAACAGTTCCAATTTCGCGTCCTAAGAAGAAGGCAAAAATAATTTTGTAATTTTAACTATTTTCATTTGTCCACAAAATTTTTTGTCTTTCTCTAGTTTACTGACCGGGTACAAAAAAAAAAACTTTTTCGTGCGTACGAGTAATTCCAGCAGAGCATAAATGTTGGGCTTTCTGCGTTAAAATCAAAGCCGAAAGTACGTACTTTCCACCAGGTATAAAGAAAAATTCATATTTATTTTTTAAAAGTATAGTAGCTTGAAACTATTAAATAGTACTAGGTTTAAACAAACCTGGCTGTAAGTGACCGTGAAAAAACATACTTTAAGTTTATTAGTTTGCGATGTCAGCGTGTATTGTAAAAATTATTTTTTTTTCATGCTTTTAACAGGTAAGTCACGACCATATGTGGATTATATAATCTACCCCATTACAACAATGGTGTTAGTAATTCTATGCACCTGAATGAATGAAAAGAGCATATGTAAGTAATGGTATTATTATACATAAAATGTTCCAGGAACTTTGTAATGTCTCTTTAAATAAAGAGACGTAAATTTCCGCGAACAGATGCAGATTAAAATATTGTATTCCCTTGTGAATAAACTAAAAGCAGTCGATACCAACAATAGGGTAGTTATACACAGGGTCGGACTGGACCAGAAGGGCCCGGGTGGCTCCCCACAAGTCCGGGGCCTGAGACTGGACAATGGTAGATGGGATATTATCGGAAAATATATAGAAATATACTTTTCACAACTAGTTTCATGGAACAGGAATGGCCTGCTCAGGTTCAACTATTTTCGAATTTTTCTATTTCATTTCTCTCTAATTGTATGAACAAACCTAGCCTGCGTGGGCTCCTATCCTGCCTACCGCCTGGCTTGCGGCAAGCCGCGCAAGCCAGGCCCGTGAGGAGCCCGCGCAGATTGGGGTCCGGCTGGCAAATTTTGGGCGTACATTTTTGCAAATCATTGGTGGTGTAATATTAAGGTAGTTGTCGTGGTACAATATTGTCAAAAAGTTATAGATTATACGCGCCACAAAAGTATACTAGCTTGTAGCTAATGCCGGCCACACACGTAACTGCATACTTGTCAAGTATACAGGGTGTTCACGCGAGGAACAAAGGCAAGTTTATTTCGGAAATGAAACATGTTTCAGACAAAAGTTGTTAGGTTCGATCTGCTCTACAGCTGGAAAATATTTTCAACTATACAGGTTGTCCTATTTAAGCAGGGCAGACTAAAGTTATGTTTTCTTTAATGCAGCACCCTGTTTTTATTTGATTTTTGAATTCTGCACCTAATTGTAAATAGAAACTGTAAGGGAAGCGTTGCTCGAAAAATTAGCAGTTTTTGAGTTATTCAAGTTTTTTTGAAATTTTTGACATATGTAGACCTTTATCTAAAATTCGAGATAGCCCAAACGAAAAACTTTATCAAACTGATATTTTGGAGATCAATAGGTAATAAATAATAAAGAGCAAATTAATTTTTGTATTAAAAAAAATAATTTACTATACAGGGTGCTCAAAATATTGTACTTCTTTTATCTAACTTAAATCGCGTATAACTTGTGAAAGTTAAATACAACGGGGTGGTTTTTATGCCCGAATTGCTTTCTTTAGGATATTTACTAACACTTTTATAAAGGGTTCCCTAGACCTAAATCTGGTATTTTCGTGTTTTTTGCGACTTGAATGCGATATTGCGAAATTTCACCTTTTAAAAAACTGTCGCAGTCTGAAGTGACAGACGACGAACCGCCGGGGTTCCGAGACTAGAAGTTGACAATCTGAAACAAGAAAACCAATATTTAAAACAAATTACTAACAAACCGAAAAATGTAAGTAGGGTCCTGCCGAGGCGATTTTATTAAAATTTTAGCAGCACCTTTTAATTGATACTACAAGGTTAAATTTCAATCAATTCCGAGAATGTTTTCGGTATTTTTGGAGCCCAAAACGATTTTTAACCCTTAAATATACCCCTTAAAATGGTCCAATTCGACCCATTTTTAATAGGCTTCGTGTGGTGATTGATTCCAGCATGTGGCCCATATCGTATAAAAAATATAAATAATATTGTTAAGTTCAAAAGAACTTTAAAAAAGTTTTTATACGATGGATGTGTTTATTCACAAGATGAATTTTTTAACAATGTATGTTTGTAATTATATCTAGATGTAATTTGACCTTTCCTATAACCTGTGTAGGTTTTTAATGGAACAAATATATATTATTATTATTATAATTTCGTTTAAATCAATTAAGTCTGTCGCGGGCCGGGGGTTGCCCACCGTTGACTTTATTATTATTCATTTATTACAAACCGTTACTTCACAGATTGTAATGTAAGAAAAGTGGAAGGTAAAACAATTGGAATATTTATAATCAAAATATGACATAATAATGAATTAATTTGTAATTAATTTATTAGATAAAATATTTCGTAGCAAAACATGTGTATCAAATTAGATTCTAAAAAAATAAATTAAGAAAACATTTATACACATTTATTGAATATAAAAAAGAATAATATGTGTTTAACAATATTTATTTTACATTGTGTGGAATTCACATGGAAGAACGGAAGGTTAGTTTATACAGGTGACCCATTTTTATTTTCTCGCAAAACAAGTACAGTGGAATCCGTTTATAATGACATCGAAGGGAATTGACAAACACGTCATACTAAGCGGACGTCATACAAAGCATTTTTGTGAAAAAAAAAACTTTCTTTTTTTAGGTAGCATAGGGCCGCTGACGGGTATTCCTTTGTTTCGCGTGATTTTAAACTACTGAATTAACGCTTGATCAACATTTTCTTGCGCGATTTTCGAAGCCTCTTCGGTTTCAAAACATTTTAATTGAACGATCGCTTAATCCGGGCCTTGTTTTTGAAAATCATTGAGATTGTCGAATGACCCACGCCCAATTCCTCTGCGAGAGATGAGCTTGATTCTCCATTTTCTAATCTGCATATTATTCACCTTTCTCCTCAATCGTAAATGCTTTACGACGTTGAGATGACATTTTTTACATAGGATATCACTAAAAGCAATGCGTGACGTTTAACTATCAATTACTCACTAAGATTCAAAACAAAAACAAGCCACGTTCCGAACGTCGTTGGGAATCAACGAACATTGCCGAAGGTGTAAAGAATCATGTCGGTCACTATAGACGGACAAAATTTATTAAAAATGGGTCATAATAAGCGACATGTCACTGTAAGCGAAGTCATTATATCCGACTTTGTTACAAAGAATTTTATATGAAAACCAAACCTCGTTGTGTAATTACGTCATAATAGGCGGTTGGTCAATATAGGCGGAGTCATAATAAACGGATTCTACTGTAATTTCGAATTGGTTTTTATGAACATATCTTAGAATTCGGTCGGTTTTGAATTACTAAGGCCCTACTGTCTGTCTCTCCGTCTGTCACAGGACTATACCTTTTGAACTGTAAAATGTAGATACTTGCAATTTTCTAAGAGTGTCTATGACTATGGCCGCTATGACAACAAATAATAAAAAAAAAAAATATTAACCTCCTTCAAAAAAATCACTAAAAAGATGAAAATAATGAAATTTTCAGGTCGAAGCTAATTTCATTACAAAAACTTTTAATTACATATCTACTTTTATTAAATAGGCGCCGACCTCAAAATTTCATGTGATTTTTTTTGTAATGAAATTAGCTCCGACCTCAAAATTTCATTATTTTTATCTTTTTAGTGATTTTTTTGAAGGAGGTTAATATTTTTTTTTTAAGTTCTTTTATTTTTTACTTTTTAGTGGTGGATTTGATTTCGCAAATTTTTAAAAACTACTGAACCGATTTAAGTAAAATTTATGCGGGATCACCCTGAAGATGTGCCAAATTAAGAAAAGAATTAAGAAAAGAATCATCATAATCTCTTTACAAATGCTGGAGATATGAGGTAGCATACATTAAAAAATGTGTTTTTTTGACGTCATATAAAAACGGATGAACCGATTTTAATAAAAACTATATGGGACCATCTGGGATGTATACCCTTTCAAACAAAAAAATAATTTTCCAAATCGGTTCAGGCGTCTTCGAGTAAAAAATAAAACCGTCTATTTGTATTTCTAGACCTTGCGGCTCATAAAAACTAATCGAATGGTACGTTTATAAGAACTTATTTTCTCGTTTCTTAAAGTTCTGATCATAAGAAATAGACATCCTGTAGACTGTAGGATATATTATATTTATATTTTAACAACTGTTTGTGCTAAAAAACGTTTCAGGAATGTATTTCACATTGTCTTGGAATTTATTTATAATGCTTTTGTGTTTACACATACATTAAGAATATCCGAAAAAATAAAATAATGCAAATACATAATGAATAGTTCTCATATACATTTTTATTTTCTCAGAATGCAAAAAAAAAATTATCTAAAAAGTTAAACTCAATTAGAGAGTTTTGTCAAAAATACAGAAAATTAAGAACTCAAATTAGAGTTGGGTAACTAAGATCTGAACCGGTTCAAAGAGCCGACTCCGACAGAAGATCCGTGAGAGCCGACTCACTTTTTTTTGAGCCGACGAATCAACGGATCCGCATAACTCAGTGAAACACTTAACACACGGAAGCACATTTTACACTTACGTATCAGTTCTCGCTTTGATGCATCTGTCAGCTCAAATGATTCATGCATCACATGTTTGGCTATGCATTCTTGATTCTATACAAGTCGTGATATGATTGACTGAACTAGCTAACTCAGTGGCAGACTGCAGTAACATATTCAGAACTCGGCTCTTTTTGAACCGGTTCAGTGAGCCGGCTCACATACGGGATCCAGATGCAAAGATGCAGATCACTAAAAAGACCCGTTTTTCCCATCTCTAGTTTTGACTCAGTGTTAACACGTCTATCTTAAGATACAAAAAAACCCGGGTCGCAGTGCCAAAACCCTGCCGACAATATAGTGTATTTGCTTGTATAGGGTCGCGTGGTTTTATACTTTTATTATGTGAAATTAAGTTTGTTTTTGGGCAAAATAAAAAATTTAACCCCTTAATACACCCCTTAAAATAACATTTTTTTTCTTAATTGTAATATTATTATCAATCTAACGTCTACACCGAATTAAATACACCCTTCAATAAATAAGTCACTATCTGCAAACTAGTGTTTTCATAAAATTTGTAAATCCGGTCCTGTCGGGCCGATTTTAATAAAATTTTGGGGACACTTTTTAATTACTACCAGAGGGTTAAATTTCAATTTTGAAACGATTCGGAGAATGTTTTCGGTATTTTGGGGCCCAAAAACATTTTTCAACCCCTAAAAACTACCCTTAAAATGGCCCGATTACGCCCATTTTAAATAGGCTTCTTGCGGTGATGGATTTCAACACGTGGGCCAAATTTCGTTAAAATCAATTAACTCTTTCGAAAGTTATTGCCCGCACACATATATATATATATATATACGTATATATATATATATTATATAAATATATATATATATACATATATATATAAACATTTTTAAAAATGGTGCCAAAGTGTTTAGGAGGTTATGAAACGTCGAGAAATTTTGGTCCGACACCTAGGTCCCGCCATCCGACCGACGCCAATAGTGTATGTTGCCATATGGCAAATACACTAAAAAATTGAAATATCAAAAAATTAATAGATGATATTTGCCTCGCTGTTTCAAAGCTCGGTCATGAACGGGGACTTTTGGTGAGCTTTACCATATAGTCTTTTTTCACCCCGTTTTTGTAACCGGATACAGTTCCAGGAAACTCGATTTACACGTCATGAGATTAATATGGAAGTTATTATTGCTTATTAGGCAACGCACGTAAAAGTATCAAATAGGTTCATAGTAAATTATGAATCATCATTGATCATGAACTGACAAATGATTTAATAAAATTTCGGTTCATGCAGTAGTCATCGAACTGTTGTGTACTTGCATTATTAGTTACTAGCTGTACCCGCGGCTTCGAGTTCGCTCGCCCTCAATTCGTATTTACCACGAGACTCTGCTTCTTCCTGATTTAACAAAATAATTTGTATCTTAGTAACATTACAGTATAATTTAGGCTACAGAAAAGATGTCTACACCACATTGTCAACATTGGACGAACGGATTCTTGTAAAGAACACTTCAAAAATGTAAATATGCTAACAATACCTTCAATTTACATTTTAGAAGGAGCCTGTTTTGTGAAAGACAACCCCACTTATATTGAAAGAATGTCACATAATTAATACTATAGACGAAAGACAATTTTACCAGCAGCGAAACAAATTATTTGTGACTAGGAAGAATATGGCATCTTCTCTATTAACAAGAATTTATAATGCCGTTCCATCTAAAATAAAAAGACTTACGGTTAAACCGTTCAAAACCAATTTAAAGAAGTATCTCTTCGAGAAAACATTTTATTGTACAGTCGATTTCATGTTAATTTATTGTAAATTTTATAGTTATTTTATTGACATTTTAATGTATTACGACGTTTTTTACGCCTGCTGGCAACAAAAAAATAAATACAATCATTATTAGTGTATTTGCCATAATATGGCAACATACACTATTGGCGTCGGTCGGATGGCGGGACCTAGGGGTCGGACCAAAATTTCTCGACGTTTCATAGCCTCCTGAACACATTGACACCATTTTTGAAAATGTTTATATATATAGGTATATATGTGTGCGGGCAATAACTTTCGAAGGAGTTAATTCATTTTAACGAAATTTGGTACACATGTTGGAATCCACCACCGCAAGAACCATATTTAAAATGGGCCCAATCGGACCATTTTAAGGGTAGTTTTTAGGGGTTGAAAAAAGTTTTTGGGCCCAAAAATATCTAAAAAATTGTCAGAATCGTTTCAAAATTTAACTCTTTAATAGCAATTAAAAAGTGCTCCTAAAATTTTAAAAACCCGGGTCGCAGTGCCAAAACCCTGCCGACAATATAGTATATTTGCTAATATAGGCAGTGTGGCTTTGTTATGCGAACTTAAGTTGGTTTTTTGGGCAAAATAAAAATTTGGCTCCTTAATACACCCCTTAAAAGAACATTTTTTTCTCAGTTGCAATATTATTATCAATCGAACCTCTATACCAAATTATATAGAACTTTCAGTAAATAATTCACTATCTGTAAACTAGTATTTTCATAAAATTTGTAAGTCCGGTTCTGTCGGCCCGATTTTATTAAAATTTTAGGAACACTTTTTAATTACTACTAAAGGGTTAAATATCAATTTTGAAACGATTCTGAGAATTTTTTCGGTATTTTGGGGCCCAAAAACATTTTTCAACCCCTAAAAACTACCCTTAAAATGGCCCGATTACGCCCATTTTAAATAGGCTTCTTGCGGTGATGGATTTCAACACGTGGGCCAAATTTCGTTAAAATCAATTAACTCTTTCGAAAGTTATTGCCCGCACACATATATATATACGTATATATATACGTATATATATACGTATATATATATATATATATACATATATATACATATATATATAAACATTTTTAAAAATGGTGCCAAAGTGTTTAGGAGCCTATGAAACGTCGAGAAAATTTGGTCCGACGCCTAGGTCCCGCCATCCGACCGACGCCAATAGTGTATGTTGCCATATGGCAAATACACTAATAAAATCGGCCCGACAGGACCGGATTTACAAATTTTCTGAAAACGCTAGTTTGCAGATAGGGAGTTATTTACTGAAAGGTGTTTTTAATTTTGGTGTAGACGTTCGATCGACAATAATAATGTAGTTAAGAAAAAAATGTAATTTTAAGGGGCGTATTAAGGAGTTAATTTTTTTATTTTGCCCAACAATCACCTTAAGTTCACATAATAAGGCCACAAGACCAGTATTAGCAAATACACTATATTGTCGGCAGAATTTTGGCACTGTGACCCGGGTTTTTTTATTATATGCAAATGAAAATGATGACTTTATGACAATATGTAGTCGCCGTTGCTTTCGACAAAGTTGGTTTGTCGATCATTATTCACCAATTAGTTTGCCTAACCTATTTTAGTAAATCCTATTTAGTCATCTTTACATTTTCGGACTATTTTTAAACACTCTATACAGCCTCATAAAAAATTTTATTCTGTTTTTGGAACGTCTCTACGTAATATAATGTTTTAATGACGTATAATAATATTATGTCGATTGCCAAACACACAAACAAATTTACATTATTTTGACTGCAGTGTAGATCGTCGTTGCCAAATAGTGTTGTACAATGCAGAATAAAATATTAGGAAATATGACGTATTAACTATGTAATATTGGTATAATGATCGATTTGATCTATTAATATAAAATAAATAAATAAAACACAATAAAATTGGATTTAATAATAATAATAATAATGCGTTTAACGTCCGTTTCTCGACTTTATGTCATAACAGACGCCATTCGCACCATTACTATTTTTCATTTTACCACTTCCCGTTTTTTCTACATTTCTTAAACTTCAACTTATATAATAGCAATGGGCGAATGAAGGAATTACAGGAAATTAGGATGAGGTAGGTAATTTTTGAACTAGGAGTTTGATAGGTAATCGGCCATGGCCTCAAATAAGGAACCACCTCGATATTTATCTGGAATTAATTGAGGGAAACCATGGAAAACCTCAATCAAGATGGCAGGTACAGGAATTACCGTTTCTCGGCGAGAAGCAGTAGGAAAAAGTCCCAGCCACATCTGCCCCCGCCGGGATTCGAACCCGGACCTCCCGAATGCGAGTCTAGTGCTGTACCACTACTCTACCCAGCTCGGTAATAAAATTGGATTTAATCAAGACGAAGCCTAAATATACGTCTGATTCAGCGTTGCCAGACGTCCCGATTTTGGCGGGACGTCCCGATTTTTAAATCAAAATTAAATGTCCCGCGCGGGACAGGCTCAGTCCCGCTTTTCAGGGATAACTCGACCGTGCGTAAATAATTATTCTCTTATTAGTGTATTTGCCATATGGCAACATACACTATTGGCATCGGTCGGATGGCGGGACCTAGGGGTCGGACCAAAATTTCTCGACGTTTCATAACCTCCTAAACACTTTGGCACCATTTTTGAAAATGTTTATATATATATGTATATATATATATATTTATATATATATATATATATATATATATGTGTGCGGGCAATAACTTTCGAAAGAGTTAATTGATTTTAACGAAATTTGGCCCACGTGTTGAAATTCATCACCGCAAGAAGCCTATTTAAATTGGGCCTAATCGGGCCATTTTAAGGGTAGTTTTTAGGGGTTGGAAAATGTTTTTGGGCCTCAAAATACCGAAAAAATTCTCAGAATCGTTTCAAAATTGACATTTAACCTGTTAGTAGCAATTAAAAAGTGCCCCTAAAATTTTAATAAAATCGGCTCAACAGGACCGGACTTACAATTTTTTTGAAAACGCTAATTTGCAGATAGACTTATTTATTGAAGGGTGTATTTAATTCGGTGTAGACTTTAGATTGATAATAATATTACAATTAAGAAAAAAAAATGTGTTTTTAAGGGGTGTATTAAGGGATTAAATTTTTTATTTTGCCCAAAAACAAACTTAATTTCACATAATAAAAGTATAAAACCACGCGGCCCTATACAATCAAATACACTATATTGTCGGCAGGGTTTTGGCACTGCGACCCGAGTTTTTTGTAAGTTGCAATTTGTAACAATCACTCCTCAGACTATTATTTGAAACGCCATATTTTTTTAATGAATAGAACTTTTTAGTGTATTTGCCATATGGCAACATACACTATTGGCGTCGGTCGGATGGCGGGACCTAGGTGTCGGACCAAAATTTCTCGACGTTTCATAACCTCCTAAACACTTTGGCACCATTTTTAAAAATGTTTATATATATATGTATATATATATATATATATATATATATATATATATATATATATATATATATATATATATATATATATATATATATATATATAGGTATATATGTGTGCGGGCTATAACTTTCGAAGAAGTTAATTTATTTTAACGAAATTTGGCACACATGCTGGAATCCATCACCGCACGAAGCCTATTTAAAATGGGCCCAATCGGGCTATTTTAAGGGTAGTTTTTAGGGGTTGAAAAATGTTTTTGGGGCCCAAAATACCGAAAAAATTCTCCGAATCGTTTCAAAATTGAAATTTAACCCTCTGGTAGTAATTAAAAAGTGTCCCTAAAATTTTAATAAAATCGGCCCGACAGGACCGGACTTACAAATTTTATGAAAACACTAGTTTGCAGATAGTGAATTATTTACAGAAAGTTGCTTATAATTTGGTATAGAGGTTCCATTGATAATAATATTGCAATTAAGAAAAAAAATGTTATATTAAGGGCTGTATTAAGGAGTAAAATTTTTTATTTTGCCCAAAAACCAACTTAAGTTCGCATAATAAAGTCACACTGCCTGTATCAGCAAATACACTATATTGTCGGCAGGGTTTTGGCACTGCGACCCGGGTTTTTTTGATTTTGATTTCTGTTTTTTTTTTATTCAGAAGACGAATAAGACTCAACTATATAATGATAGGGTAAATCTGATTTAAAATATCATAGTTTTATTAAAATACATTTTCTATGGCTATTTTTGCTATCTATTGTCACGTTAACGTAATTTGAACTCAAATAAAAAGATAAATACACTCATACCTCGCTATACGACCGCTCTTTATACGGCATTTCGCTATAACGGCCCTATTCAATTAAGGCACGTTTTCGATTTACGGCCCAAAATGTTTCGCTATAACGGCAAAAAAACTTTTTTTCGATGTCGATATATCTACATGTTACCAATCTTGCAATTTAGAATACATAATTGATTCCTTATACGGCTTTTCGCTTTGCGGCCAAGTTTCGTGGAACGTATCTAGGCCGTAAAGCGAGGTATGGGTGTATTTAAAAACTTCTGATTATATACGTTTTTTTACTATGTCCCGCTTTCGACGAAAGAATCCCGCTTTTTTCACTCAAAAAGTTCCAAAATCCCGACTTGGCAAAAAAAAATATCTGGCAACGCTGGTCTAATTACAACTAGGATTAAAATTATAACTTGTTTGTTTCTTATGCGTAACTAATAGAAACTCGAAACAAAACAATGTTGTAGTCGACAATGCAGAGTATTAATGTCTCAAAAATACCCAACATTGGTGTCTATTCTGACCGTCAGTAAAACAGTTTTTGCATCAACTTTTTTTTAATGACTTATTTGATATGAGAACTTGTTGGATCGAGCTTTCATTTTCTTAATTGAATTTTTTTTGCATTTGTTTGAGATTTCAAATTGATATTGCAAAATTACGAAAAAAACGTGCGAACTGAATTCGCGTGGAGAGGGTTCCCATACCATTCTGTTTTCCGTGACAACTTAAAGACTTGGGATTTTCGTTTAGATTGACTTTCAGAAAAAACTTTATAGAACAAAAGTTGCTTAGAATTAGTCAATCTATCCATTCCCAAACTTATTTTCAATTAAACATTTTTCACTCCTGAGAAGGCTGCGTTTCGGCTTTATTATTAAGGAATAGAGCTGTAGCAAACCGTATGTATTCGTTACTGAGTAACGGGTACATCGCCTGACTCGAAGTACCGAATCGTTACTCACAAATTAATTTCGTTACTGGCATTTGTCGTATGTCAGTGTTTGATTCACAGAGCTGGTCACAGACACAGAGCCAGGTTTGATTCGTTATAGTTATACGAACGAATACGAATCATACGTGAACGTGAACTGGAATACATCGTGCGTCGTACGTTTGCGTGTGTATGTGTAATGTGTACGTTCATTTTTGATGTATTTTGAATTCGTTCCGTACATTACAATACAAATATAATATTACGTTATTGCTGCGCATACCGCCGTACATTGTAACATTATTTTAGAAGAGATAATATTTAGTGAGTAGCTCGGTGAGTAGTGTAAAGTGTTGTGTTGCTATTTTTTATGAGGTAAGTAATAATTTTCACAACATAAAGGCCTATTTTGTATTTTTGCATATTTTTAACATTAACACTTACAGTGCATAATTTGTAAATTGAAAATTTGGATAAATAATTTGAGATAGTTATTGTTTTTCTCAAATGTTTCTTTTCATTATTATTTATTTTACTAAAGAATGTTTTATTTTGTTTCAGAGTTTTTAATTGTTAATGTTGTCTCAATAAAGAATTTTCCATATTATATTGTTGTCGTATGTTGTTACTTGTTTGTGATAAACCTCTTCTTAAAATCATTTTAACAATGTCGAATGCGACTCGAAGCGATACTTCATGTTCGAGTCTCGCATGAAGTATCGCATCGAGTCGCACTCGTGTCATTGTATTAGCAGCTGGACGCTAGTGCTTGATTGTATCAAAACTCTAAAGTAACGAGTAACGTAACGATACGAAAGTAACGGGTGCTGATTGTTTTAGTAACGAATACATGCGGGTACACTATTTCTCGTTACTTTTACAGCTCTATTAAGGAAGCCTTAAATAAAGCCGAAACGTAGCTGAATTGATTAATTGATTAATACTGTCCACTTCCCTGTTAATTTTAAATTTATAATTTTCTAATTTTCCTCCTAAAATTAATCTCCAAAATAGGAGTTCCTTTATTTACGCTATACGTCTGAATTTAAACTTTTTTCGAATTTTCTTTTGCAAAATTTTTCTCCGAATTTACAGCCTTCGAGGTTAGAGGCAAGAGCGATAACCTTTAGAACGCTAAAATCAGCTGAGAGGTCCACAACTTAAGTCACTTATAATAAAAAAGCAGAAAGACAACAATCACTTTAAAACGAGAGAAAAAACGAAGATCACTGTTCACACCAAAGAAGCGTTGATGTAAACGTTTGAAAATCATTGAAACAACAAGGTCGACATTGTTTTGTTTATTGCATGAAGGATGAGAAAACCGTTCATTAACCGTACTCGACACGTACGTGAACGTGCGCAAGGATTAAGGAAACAAGGTCGCTGTTTTGCAAAAAATGTCATCTGTCTTGCATTGTTAATTTTTTTCCTGTAAACAAATTATTTCTCTGCACGGATTTTTTAAAGTACGTCTGCGCTGTTTTTCCTAGAATAATTATTGTATTTAAATCTAAACTGCCATTTAATAAATAGAGTCAATCATCTGCCAACACTCTTGGAAGTTCCAAAACGTCTTAGCTTCCGCGTTTGTAGGCCGTAGTTCATTGATATTTGTAGCTGACGTTTCGTCTACAACTAGACATTAGAAGCGGTGTGTTAAAGCCAATTCAGACTAGCCGTTCTCGGTTACGATTCACCGGTCCGGTTCGGTTTTCGATTAATCTAGGCTGCTCACACTATCCCGATTCGGTTCTACGATTATTCTAGATGCGCATGCGCAATTTCGAAATATGATTTGACGTTTGATGTGTAGTTAAACGTCAACAAAAACAGCTGGCTAGTCATGTAACTCCAGCAAGCGTTCTCATTGGCTACGGTTGCGAATGGTCCGGTTGAAATTTGAGCTGAACCTAAACGCTCGAACCGAACCGCAATCGGGAACGACTACGCCCTGATTGGTCGAGCTTCCAACCGGACCGGTGAATTGTAACCGAGAACGGCTAGTCTGAATTGGCTTTTAGCGGGCGAAGTGTACTAGGCTTATTTAAAGTTTTCTAATTGTTAAAAAAACCGATCAGGTGCGAGTCGAACTCGCGAGAAGACGGTTTCCGTGAGTACTTTAAGACTTAAGATTTTCGTTTAGGTTTTCCTGTAGGCTCAGTAGTTTCGAAGATAAGGGGGGAATGGTCAATTGTTCATCTATTTTCTTAAATAACTTTAAAACTATTTCTTTTTAAATTATAAAAAAAATATATTTGGGACCCTTACTACAAGCCCTTTCATTTGATATGGTACGCGGTACAGTTTGCAAAACTTTCTTACTTTGCCTCCCAAAAATGACCCCAATTTTTAAAATTTATTATTTTACGGTACACACCCATCTTTGGGTCACCGACTTACATATGTGTATCAAATTTCAACTCAATCGGTCCAGTAGTTCGGAGCAAATTGGCTTTGACAGTGGGACGAACTGACACACGAGTGAGATACGGAATCCTATAAAGGATTTAATCGAAAGAGAATGTTGGTAATTCATTTGGCGTTTAGTCAATAAGATAATATAAATGTGTTAATGGTTTGTCATCGATTGTCAAGCATGTTTTTGTATATTTGAAGGATACAAGGCGACATGTAAATAGTATAATTCATTTGCATTATTTTACAATTCAAAAACCATTCTTCAGTTAGAAAAAACACATATTTAAAAGGCAATACGTTCGTTATATTGTCACTTGTTAAATACAACAGACGCGATTTCTCTGCATCTGTAAACAGTAAATTATAAAACATTAATCAATCAATGTTTTTATAGAAGCTTGTTCTCGCGAAAATTTATTCAACTAAAATACGAGAGGTGCAGTCGTGAGTAGTATTTTGTTCACAATCACTCACGCTCACGGAAATCATTTTCAACACTCACGCCCGTTCACGCACGATAATAATTACACTCACGTAATTTGTGATTTGTACATTTTTAGTACATCATACTTGTACTTTGTCAGATGGGGGTTATGTCACGGGTACGAAATGCCAGACTTGAGTTTTTGTCCACAAGGGCACCTGTAGCTGCCGAGCAGGTTATGAAAAATGTTTCATCTCAATTGCGGGCGAAGCCGCGGGTTACCTCTAGTTAAAAAGTAACAAATTTCGGTGTTCAGAATCATTGCGAATAAGAAATGCACATAAAGGAAACCTACTACTTCCGAATATAATCTGATTTAAATAACTTGCGTAAAAATCAAGCTAGAAAACGAGTTTTTAAAGGTAATAAATTTTTTAATGTCTAAACTACGTCTGTAGGTTCATTAAATACGATCTTGATGTTATCATTTCTTTTTGTATATATGATGTTTAAAAAAGTCCGTGCTAATTATTTATTAAGGAAAAAAGTACAATAACGCTGGATTTTACAGTTTTTTTAAAGAAAGAATTTAATATTTTAAATATTTCTTCTATTCGAGTTCGTTAGACAATAAAACAGATTAGGTAAAGAATGAAAATTAGTACATTTCGATGTATCACGGTGAAGGAAGGCTTGGTTGAGGATCAAGAAATAAGCTTTACCAATATATTACTGGTGGCCAACGTTTTGAAAAATTTATTTTCATCTTCAAGGCCTTAACCCGTTGTGTGCCAGACCTAAAAGTCTGACAGTGTGCTAGTGGTACTTAAACGTACCGTTATTTTCCAGACGAATTTCTCTAACACAGCTCATTAAATCGTTGATTTCGTATTACCGGTACTTTAAAACTGTAGTACAGATCCTGTACGTATATTTAGCCGTATTCTACTATTTTTGTTCTAATCACTGTTCTTACGTAACCACAGTGATTACAAAATTTATAAACACTATCTGTAATCACTAATGTTTAATATGCTATTCAGGTAAAGCATTAATATCAAGTGATTATGCGAGTGTTTACAAATCTTTTTTGTCACTCGATTTCAAAAAAACGTACCTATAAAGAGTTGTCTGAATTTAATTACAAGTCTATTTTTGTGCGGTTACCACGGTTATATACTTTTGAATTTTATGTTAGCTGTCATGTGCTGAAAATAATTAATTATTAATAATAATAATTATTATTATGGATAATAAAATTACAAAAAGACAACAAAAAAGTATCATCTAGTCAATACAAATTTATGATTGATTTTCGTCGTTGGTTCTGTAATATCTCCTATGTGCAAAAAGTAAATGTTGCAGGAAAGGCTAAAAAGTAATTATATCAGCAATAGATGGTAAGAAACTAGCAATTTCAGAGGTATATTTCTAATTCATACTTATCTTCACTGCAACATGTTTATTAAGAAGAAGTATTTTCTTAAAAATATTAATTAACGTTAATTTCAGATTTATTGGCACAGGAGGTATTACAGAACCAACGACGTTTTATTGACGCTAATAAAAATATGTTGAGTGGAAAACTTTCATCAACCGAATCCACAATTGTGGAAAAAATAGCCCTTATACTGAATTCCAATTCGAATTTTGGATTAATAAAAAACGTAAAAGAATAATAAAAAAATGTATAACGCGTGTACGTTATAATATAATTCTATTATTAACCTGTTTTCATTCTCAGTTAATTCCAAAATAAGTAAGTGTAATATTTTGCCGTCCATTTTAATTAATAAACACTCAAAGTGTCAGCTTAACAACACCTATTTACAAGTTACAATTTATCCACTCTTATAAACACGTCACATGATCATTTTAACCACTTGTGGCAAACACTTTGCTTAGCAGAATAAGAAACAAATAAAAGTGGTTGCCCAGAGTGTTTATGTTACTAAGCACTTGGTAATCACCGTGATTATCATTAGTAGAATAGCCCTGATATGTTAGGTTGGTGTCACTATTGTTTGAAGTTTTATTAGTTAGAATTAGTTGGAATTATATGACGAAAATATGTTTGTGGGAATACAAAGGCTCAAAAAACCGGTACTTTTGAGTACCACTAGCACACAATGGGTTAAACTGGTCAAATGGTGGTAAATTGTTCTAAAAATATATACAAGATCGTTAGTATGAGTTAATACAATTTTAAATATATATATATATATTGTATATATATTATATTGTATTGTATATTGTATTAACTAATAATCATGTATATGTCGTAGGGTAATTCAAAAATTCGGATATTCGCGAAAATCGTAGGATATTTGAAAAAACCAGATTCCAATTACCCGGTTTTATGCAATCGTCCTAGAATTTTCGCGAAGATTCGATTATTTCAATTATCCTACGACATATATATTTTTTCAACAATTTACCACCATTTGACAAGCTTAAGACCCTGAAGATGAAAATAAATTTTTCGAAACTTTGGTCACTAGCGTAACATTGGTTGATTCTCAACCAAACCTTCCTTCACCGTGACATTCTATTGGATCAATACTACTATATATTGAAGACATTTCGAGGTATATTTAAGAAAATGAAAATGGCGTGAAAATATGTAATCTCAAGATGCGTTTCTTTATGGTCACGTGCGTGACGTTTTCAGCCGCCTAAATTGACGAGAAATCCAGCAAGCGAATAGGGAATATGCATGTATTTTTTTATATTTTTAATTCATTTTTTACATCGTTATAAAATAGTAAAAAATATAAATACCTACTGTTGGAAATGCTCGAATAATTTTTTTAAATAATATTTAAAACATCGCTTAAATTTGATCTGTTTGAACGCCGCCATTTTTCGCGGGTCTTGAGTGACGTCAAAAGCCACGACTAGTGTTTGTTGACTATAAGTTTGACAGATACTTTTGGTTCTTTTATAGAAATTTTCAGTTTTAAAAGCTATTCACGCCATGGATAAAGCTAAAAAACCATTTTATAGATATTGTCTTGTACCAATATGCTATACAATATACTATTAGAAGTACACCTGAAAAAGTGTTTTTTCCCGTTCCAAAAGATGCGAATACACGAAAACAATGGTGTAAGGTTATCAGAAGAGATAATATATCTGGATTTGATGCAAAATATGCTGTCATCATAAATGCATCTATTTTTGGTAAATTATCCGATTGTGCTTTGACAAAGCCACTTTCCGTCATCGTTCTAAATGATTTAATGCTACTAGAAATTTCACGCTAATGAAAAACACTACAGAAGCACAAATAAAACAATTTTTCATTCAGACACCATAGAAACAGCGACGCCTATAAATCCGATAACGTGGTATTTGACGTCACGTTTCGGTTCGACCAATGGTGATGCGTTTCGCAAATTCGAATTTCCCTCACATATTTTGCATTTTTTAATTAATATTTTATGCAATTAAAAACAAACTAAATAAGGAAATAATGGTTCAGATATAATTCAGGACAATATGGATTCAGGGAAAAAAAATCAATTCAATTTAATCCAAATGCATATTAGCACAAAAACTAGCATATCGTGTGCGCCATACTTTACTAAAGGTCGTTTGTTAACTCGCGATTACATTGTTATTAAAAATAAATATTATATTTAGGTAGGTACTTCTACAAGTCAGTAGATCAATTTTTTGCAGGATACTTGTTTTAGATATGTTACCTGCATGCCTGCCTAACAAAGATATCGTATAGTATATTTATAATATATGGACGGACAGATTTTAATTCCTTTGTTAGATTATAACTTGTAGGTAAGTTATTAATCATATATCTTGTCGCGATTAAAATCAAACACCTGTAGCTTGAACTATTTATAGGTTACTAGCCGTTACCCGCGGCTTCGCACGCGATTGAGAAGAAACTATGTTATATAGCTTTTTGCCGCGGCACCTTAACTTTGTTAAAATAATATAATTTTTAAGTTTTATGTAATATAGTCGTTACCCACGACTCCGCACGTGATTGAGATGAAACACAGCAGCCACAACAGTAGTGGAGCCTTCGGCTATTTTTGTCATTCTAGGAATGCATTGTCAAAATTTCAGTCGATGAAGTAGATAGTTCATAGCTAATGTGTGTATTATTATAACAGTACTGAAAATAAGAAAATAATCGAAAAATTCCAGCCAATTGAGCGACAGAACCAGTCCAACTTCGAAAATATTGATTTTGATATATTATAATAAATAAAATAAAATTTCCGTTACAACGTGCGGTGACGCTGGAAACGACTAGTAATAAATATTATGAAATTTGCGATTCGTTTTGTTTCATAATATGGTTTTACATGCTTGTCAGCTACCTAACTAATTTATTTTTGACAGATGAACAAATGAACAAGAGTTTTTTTTTCAAAATATTTCCGAAACTATGAAGTTTAGAAAAACAAATTTCTTACGGAAGTTTCTTAGAAAAATAGAATAATAAGTCGTTATAAAAAGTAACCATCATGCAGAAAACAAACAATATAGCGCATATATCTCTTCTGCGCATGCGTCGATTTACGCCAAAAACAATAGGGCTCTTCATATTTATATATTAAATATTCTCTTAAAATTTGGGCTCAATCCGTTCATCCGTTTGACCTGTATCGTGTTCACAGACAAACACACACACAGACTTTTTCCAAAAAATATGTTTTTTGGTTTAAAGGGGATCTCAAATCGAAAAATATTGTAAACTGTTGAAAAGGGAATTTTGACCTAAATTAATTGCATTTCCCCACTAGTGGAGTTGGAATGGTAAATTAATGAACAGTGAAGAATATATATCACCATAATCGGTTTCAGTAGAATTTAATTTATTGACACCATATTATTTTGACGTCAAATAATAATAATGAATGCCTTTATTAAAAGTATTTCTATACAAAAGTATATAATGCAAAATTGCGTCCAGTATATATGTAATTTGTATTAGAGATAATAGAAAACAGTATCACGGGTAATTAAGGAATAATGAAAATAAATCAATTTAAACACTCATTGATTGCAACGTTTCGTCTTTTCGTTAATTAATTAATTAATTTAATTAAAAGACGAAACGTTGCAATCAATGAGTAAATTGATTTATTTTCATTATTCCAATTACCCGTGATACTGTTTTCTATTATAACATATATCTGGAACTGAACTTTAAAGATGAATTAGAGATAATCTTTTAGATTATAGTAATTATTTTCTAATAAACAGTTTTTAACCGTTCTCTTCAAAAGCTGAGCGTCATTTATATTTCTATAATGTTTATTGGTAATTTGGAATGATAAAGACGAGATCTGCTACGGTTTTAAAATCACGGAATATGTTTTTGAAGCAATCTGTATAGAGTTGTAAGTGCGTCAAAAATGTTATTGTATAGCGTTAAGGAAATAGCTTACTTAGTTATTAAACGTATGCAATTTATATAAAGGTATAACACTCACAATATTATTCATGTAGAGAGCTGGTAATATTATTGCTTTAGTCATAATATATTACAAGTCTAGTAGGTATGTATGAGACAAGTGACGCATTTCTCACGATGAATATTACATGAAAATTGAGAATATTGATTAAATGTTGATTCATAATGGCGAGCTGCCATTGTTTCAATATAATAGATTTGGAACAAGAATTTTTAATGAAAAATTCACTAAAAAAGTAACAAACTGCCCATAAAAAATCAAATTAACTATGCGATGATTCCCTTACAATAAACTGCTTTGAAAATAACAGAGATTGTTGGGAACATCTTTGATTATAAGCAGATCATATAGCCATGGTTCATCAAAAATTCGATACAAACCTTCAGATATTTGGTTTTAATTTAAAAACTAAAAATTTGAAATTCAATTAAATTGAAAGTACAAATTGCATTAATTCAAAAAAGAGCAATTAATCAATGTAAATTAATCGTACTTTTTTGACTAGTAACTGGCATGATAATTATAATAGATGTGGTTGGTATCGTGCTTCAGTGTAAAAAGTATTGACACTTTTGACACTATTGCGTTTGCTATACAAAAATGCAACAATGGCTTATACTGGGTTATCCAAAAGGGACTGTAGGATGTTGAATTTTAATATATTTTAAACACGCCATTTTTTTTCTATCTGTCACTTGATTTGACAAGTAGAAGGTAGTACAATTTTTACCACGGAGAGAATTACACTTCAACAACGTATTTTTATAGTGCAAACTTATGAAAATCAACGTTCTAAAAAAATACATTTCATATAAAAGATACTCTGTCTGAATACTATAAAGTTGCGTTTCAATAATCATTCTCATTGGCAGGTGTAGCCCGTAAGAGTTAACTTGAGACCTGAGCGCCGTTGTGTACTACTTACTGCGCTCAGGTCTCAAGTTAACTCTTGCGGGTTATAGTAAAAGTCTCGTTTAGAATGAATGTTTAATCTCCGCTAATATAGCTCACAATAATTAATTAATTTAAAGTTATTGTGGTTTTTAAGTAGGTGAAAAAATGGGGGCGCTAAAAAATAATTTATTCTCAAAGTGGGCAGTAAGCAAAATAAGTTTGGGAACAATAAGAATTTACATATTATGTAGCGAGCAGTGAAAGAAAAAAATGTTGATGATATTGTTTATATTAAGATAAGTGTGAATGTGTAATAAAAAGTCCAGAAGATCGATCAGCCAGACACAAATCAAAGTACATGTATTTTTACATTTTATCAATAAATCCAGTTGCATATGAACTTCATGTGGTAACCGACGACTGATGAATTTCAATTGTAATTCGAATGAACTGAGTAACTATTATTTAAATACACATTAAAAATATTCCGACGCCTGTATATAAAAAAAATACTGTGTCGAGGTCGAAGGTAATGTTGATATTTTGATTTGTTTTTTCCTTTTCGCTTAAACGTCTTCAAATGTTATACAATACCGACTGCGACACATTTACTTTAGAGATGGAAAAAACGGGTCTTTTTAGTGATCTGCATCTTTGCATCTGGATCCCGTATGTGAGCCGGCTCACTGAACCGGTTCAAAAAGAGCCGAGTTCTGAATATGTTACTGCAGTCTGCCACTGAGTTACCTAGTTCAGTCAATCATATCACGACCTGTATAGAATCAAGAATGCATAGCCAAACATGTGATGCATGAGTCATTTGAGCTGACAGATGTATCAAAGCAAGAACTGATACGTAAGTGTAAAATGTGCTTCTGTGTGTTAAGTGTTTCACTGAGTTATGCGGATCCGTTGATCCGTCGGCTCAAAAAAAAGTGAGTCGGCTCTCACGGATCTTCTGTCGGAGTCGGCTCTTTGAACCGGTTCAGATCTGAGTTACCCAATTCTAATTTACTTTCTGCTTTATCGAATTTTACCAATTTCATTTTTCTAAAAACAAGACGGGTAAAATACATTGTTTCGTTTCAGTTTCATCATCGTTCATTTCCAATTTTTTGGTTCATTCCATGGTCGATTTTTTGTCACCAGAATAGTATATTACACCGCAAGGGCATCATGTGTCGCGCAGTGCAGGAATTTCAACTTTCTATTGTCGTATGGTGTATACTATTTTGTTCATACCCGGTCGAAAATACGTACTTTCGTATCAGTGTACATGAGAAAACTGTTTTGGCCCGCCATTACAGACGACATGCGAGTAATTCCAGCAATGTTGGGCATCCTGCCTTAAAACCGAAGCGAAAGTACGTACTTTGGACAGGGTATGAAGAAAATTAAATTGTAATTGAATGGATCAAATAGGCCAAAAAATGTCACGCGGTAAAAAGAGAAAATAAGTGTGGTTTGTTAGTCAGTACTTAGAACGGGTGTATAACCCTTATTGCAATTCGTATTAGACTATTAGATTCAAATCAGGTAGTTAAAATTGTTTGTCAGTAAATGGATTTATTACTAAAATTAATTTCAGTTGTGCTGTTGTCAAAACATAACATTTAAAATATTTTTACTTGTGGCGAGAATAATCAGTCCGGAGTACTCGAGACATGGAACTGTTAGAACCAAGCAGATCGAAATATTCTAGCATTTGATCAACAAACATACAACTGTGTCAAATCGAGGTGTTCTGCAATGTCAACTGTCAGAATCAGTACAGAAGCATCAGAACTTCACCAAGACATCGAAGGAGTGATAGCTGTCTCATCATTATCATTTTTTTTTTAAATGAACCTTGAACCAATTACATTATCAGAGATTAGCCGCGACTTTATTTTTATCTCAATTATGGACAGCGCAGAGACAGGAAATACGCAGAATCTATGTATGTGTAATTTACTTTAGCTCTAACCATTCCTGTTAATCTATACTAATATTATAAAGAGGTAAAGGTTCTAAGTTTGGATGTAGGAGGTGTTCTCCGAAACTACTCATACGATTTCAAAATGTTTTCACCAATATTTAGAATTAGTGTTTAGTAACTCAGATCTGAACCGGTTCAAAGAGCCGACTCCGACAGAAAATCCGTGAGAGCCGACTCACTTTTATTTGAGCCGACGGATCAACGGATCCGCATAACTCAGTGAAACACTTAACACACAGAAGCACATTTTACACTTACGTATCAGTTGTTGCTTTGATGCATCTGTCAGCTCAGATGACTCATGCATCACATGTTTGGCTATGCATTCTTGATTCTATACAGGTCGTGATATGATTGACTGAACTAGGTAACTCAGTGGCAGACTGCAGTAACATATTCAGAACTCGGCTCTTTTTGAACCGGTTCAGTGAGCCGGCTCACATACGGGATCCAGATGCAAAGATGCAGATCACTAAAAAGACGCGTTTTTGTCATCTCTATTTAGAATGAATCTTCAGAGTGAAATATTATCGCGTCAAAATAAAAGCGCTTTTCGTGAAGACCAATCTGTACTAATATTATAAAGAGGTAAAGTTTGGATGTAGGAGAGTAATTTCAGAAACTACTCATCCGATTTTAATTTTTTTTTCACCAATATTTAGAATAGGTCTTCAAGATGGGCATCGCGTTAAAATAAAAGCGCTTTTTTTGGAGGCCAACTTTGCAATGTAAGTCGAAGACAATCGAACGAGGCATGGCCTCGCAAGGCAAGATTCTAAAACGGTGGAGTCGCTGTTGTTGCTGCGGAACTAGCTATAAACCATTGTTTGTCTTAATTGCGTATAAAGCCGCGAGTAGCGGCTAGTCATCAATAAGTTCTTTTCCTCAAACAATTGGTAAATTACTAATTATAAATATTCAGCAGTTTAAAACTTCTGTGATGCGTGGCTGTTATTCCTGAATAATACCCGTTGATTTACAATGTTTTGCGCATCGCGTATCGGATCAGGATTCTTTACAGGGCAGCTTTCACGGTGAGTTTTACACTAATTTGCACAACAGCTAAACTGCTTTTCAAGGTTTCTGTCTAAAGGTCAGTTTGAAACTAGTGAACGAACTCGTTAAAAATCGATATGTACAATTAGAAACAAAGAACAATCACCTAAAAATTAATATTCTTCAATTCAGTTTGTTTTTATGCGCGTATTGTTTAAATTAATCAATCCACACGAGAGGTGAATGCTTAGTTGTAAGACTGATATAACATTTAATATTATAGCATGTAATTAACTACGTTTCATACAACTGCTTACCTTCTGTAACTATACTTATATATTATTATTACAGACTAGGTACATAAATATTACGAGACTTTCTATAATATTGTGTCGTGAACTTCACATTGCGCCGCGTTGACGTCACAGCCGATTAGGTAGGTAGCAGTTGTTTCACTTCCTTTTTGATAAGTGCAAATATTGCGAATAACCCATGGGTGAATAAATAGTGCTTTTTTTAATAAAATTAAAAAGATTTACATTTATGGCAACAAATTAAAATCGATTATTTCTTGATAAAATTATATAAATATTATATTTAATAATTCAATAAAAAGAGATAGCGTATCCCACTGGAGGATAACTCGTAGAAATATATAGTATAGAATTTAAACTTCATAGAGAAATGAAACGGTTTTAAAAACATTGTCTGAAGATATCTTTTGACCATAGAATTATAAATTATTATTCGCTTCCGTTACCAGAACATAGCCGGGCAAAATGTACCCGTTGACAATGTCTTTGGTTTTCAGTCTAGCTGTTTGGTTCTCCAGAATACAAACCGACGATCATACATTCTGGATACCCATTCTCTCCACCAAATGTGAGACCCAAAGAAACATCTAGCAGACACCACATGTTTCATTTATCACTGTCGTGGTGTTTATACTTCGATTAAGGGTTAAGGGCCAAACTACGTCACGCATTAAGAGGGGGAGGGAGTCGATGGAGTGTGACATTGTTTGACAAGGAGGGGGGGGGGTTTAAGGTCCGTGACGTCACATGTCAAAATCTAAAGTGTTAAAACACAAAACTAGCTGTAAATGAAAAATTTTTTAAAATATTCTATATATTTAGACTATATAAGATTTGTATTGTATAATTTTGGAACTGCAGTTTCCATTTACACAGTTCTAAGTGCAAAATTGCAAAGTATGTGACGTCAAACCGGGGAGGAGGGTCCGACAAATATGACGTAATTTATGGATGGGCCGTATGTGTCATCACGAGCTTTTTGAAATTTAAAAACATGGAAATATAAAAATAATTTCCGTGGTATGAACATTGAACATAACTATAGAAGAATCAGAACGGATAGAAAAGTTTCATTGTGATACATACTGACTTTTGAAAAAACGATGATTTGCAGTTAAAATAATCATTTTTTTTTCATTGGATGTAAATTAAGTGGTAATTTCAGCATATTCGGGGAAATTTACAAATATGACGAAAATGTACGAATTTTGACAAAGCATGACACGTGTTATTTTTTCGTATTTTGTGTGATAGATAAATATTATTTAGAATTGGAATTAGTGTATTATTGATATAATGTTGATATATGGAATTGCATTGACATAATATTGGCGTATGCTGTATACATATTATACAGAGTGTTCCAATAACAATAATCTTTTGATATAATTTGCACTGATTTTTTACTCGGCACTTGGTAGAACATGAGTAATAGTAACAAATAAATAAAAACACTTGAAAATTCTACATAAAATATTGTTAAATTATATAAAAATGATTTTTCGGGAAAAAGGACTTTATTTATAAGTAAAACACTTAATATTTTATTTTCAGCGACGTTTCGTTCCTTGTTTGTATAAAAATGATTTTTCGGGAAAAAGGACTTTATTAAATAAAATATTAAGTGTTTTACTTATAAATAAAGTCCTTTTTCCCGAAAAATCATTTTTATATTAATTACCAAGGACAAAAAAGAAATAAAGTCAATTGTTAAATTATTTCTCGACGATCGTTTTGGACAATATAAGTCCATCCCCAGGAATAGTAACATATTTATATTCCTGAGTGTACGAATTGGGCATTCAAAAAGTCTATGAAAATGACCGTTCATTTATAGATTTATTTTTATTAAAAGTTTTTATTTAATTTCACCTGTCCTGATGTCTGTCTGTAGGATACGAAATAAATATATACCCACAAAACACCAAACCGTATCGAAAAACTCTCGACGTACGTTTCGCCAACCAAGTTGGCATCATCAGGAGATGATGCCAACTTGGTTGGCGAAACGTACGTCGAGAGTTTTTCGATACGGTTTGGTGTTTTGTGGGTATATATTTATTTCGTATTTTCACACCAAAGGTTCCATCACTCTTCTTGTCTGTAGGATGTGTATTCGAATCTTACAAGAATTTGACCCACTTCCTGTTGTTCGATTTTAGCAATACTGAGGTTAAAATTGCATTTTCACTAACGTTTCGGTACGCTTTGCACCATCTTCAGAGTTCAAATGCTGTCATACAAAGCGTACCGAAATGTTAGTGAAAATGCAATTTTAATCTCAGTATTGCTTTTATCGATCCTGCGCCACAGATTTTATCCAAACTTATTCAACATTCATCAAGGATCATAACCACTCTAATTGATTCCTTTTAATTAGAGTCAACCTCGTATTTTATTTAATATGACCGTCAGAAACTAATATGACGTGACGATCATTTTGGTCATGACAATGATCATCAATTGCATTTTTTCGGACGTATATCATTCTCTTGATAGTTGAGACACCCTCTATCAATGTATCATAGAATTTATGTGCTTCATTCTGATGTTACAAATGATTTATTTGCTCTATCACTCACTTTTTCGATAGCGTTTGCTTTGATTTTCCAAACAGATGAGTGTTTTACTAACGTCACTAAAACTGTTTATCAACTCAAACTGCATTGTTTGACAATTTGATCTTTTATCAAAACAGATCTATGTCGTAATAATAACACGTTGTTAAAATTTAAAAAAACGTGGAGATCACCCTATATCGTATGTTTTTTGAAGCGAAGCTTTGCTTCCGACGTTGCGCGCTCGTCTTCTGGGGAGTAAAATGAGAAAAACGTCATGCGTCGCCGTTAACTGCGCGCGCGTTCTATCGACGCTTGTTTAGTCAGCGCGCTGATTCAATTCATGAATGAATAACCGTCCTTCGACGCCTCCCGATTTTTTTTTTGTTTTCTTTCAATGATGAGGAAACAAAAACAAAAAAGAACACCTTCTGAGTTTTTAACAACCTGGAAAGATTAAGAATTATTACACTTATAGATTATTGTCGCAGAAATGTAAGACTGCACGAGATATACTCCGAACACCGTGTTGTACGGGTCGAAGCCAAGTATTGATATGGAATCAAAGTTTTTTAGGTTTGGAATAACTATTGATTTCAGTCTCATTGTTTGGAGAATTTTTAATCTCTTTTTTTTTTTTAATATGATAATAGACCAAAATATCATTTAAGAATTTTTCAAATAAATTGACAATTTGAACTTTCAAAAAATGTACGTTTAATTTTTGCCTCATAAATTAAGTAGAAATTAAATGATCTCAATGAATTAAAATAGTAGGAGAGCTGTTAGACATTTTTGGGTAGGTATTTGAAGCACTTTGAAAATTTGTACAATAGCTCTTTAGTAAGATCCGAAAACAAAAACACAGCCCTGGCTGAAGGGTAGTGGGGCTTAAACGACTCTCAGATTCTTAAATTAGCGAATTTTTTTTCGTAAAATAAGTACTTGAAGCATTTTGAAATTTTAATACCTTGAGATTTAGTATTTAATAAGCTGAAAAATAAAAAAGCCAGATTTCTTAATCGGGTCTAAACTCTAAAACTTAACCAGGTGTTTGTAAAATTATATTTTTGAAAAATATATTTGAGGCACGTTGAAGTTTAAACAGAATAAATATTGGGAACTAAAAATAGATATACTCAAAAAAAAAACAGGTCGTTTCGGTGGGATATTCTACCTGACAGGCAGCGTTGCCAGATTTTTTTTTTTGCCAAAGCGGGATTTTGGAACTTTTTGAGCGAAAAAAGCGGGACTCTTTCGTCGAAAGCGGGACATAGTAAAAAAACGTATATAATCAGAAGTTTTTAAATATTTATTTTTTTATTTGAGTTCAAATTACGTTTACGTGACAATAAATAGCAAAAATAGCCATAGAAAATGTATTTTAATAAAAATATGATATTTTATATCAGATTTACCCTATCGTTAAATAGTTGTCTTATGCGTCTTCTGATTAAAAAAAAATAATAAAAAAAAAACAAATCAAAATCCAAAAAGTTTTATTTATTAGAAAAATATGGCGTTTCAAACAATAGTCTGAGGAGTGAGTGTTACAAATTGCAGCTTACAATAAGAGAATAATTATTTACGCAAAAGCGGGACTGAGCCTGTCCCGCGCGGGACATTTAATTTTGATTTAAAAATCGGGACGTCCCGCCAAAATCGGGACGTCTGGCAACGCTGCTGTCAGGTGATAAAAAATGTGAGGGTCGGTTAAGCCCCGCTACCCTTCAGCCAGATCTGTGTTTTTGTATTCGAATATTACTAAAGAGGTATTGTCCAAATTTTCAGTGCCTCAAATTCCTACGCAAAAATGTCTAACAGCTCTCGGGTTAAAACATTTTCTCTTGGGTTTTGGAATTAAGAAATTCTTTATTGTTCCTGAAATCTCCTTTAGCAGTAAAACGCTTGATAAAAAAGCAAAACTGACAGGATATTGTTATCAAACAAAACAACCGGAACAGTGATTGCTTCAATGCGTCGCGCGCTGCAACCGCCGCGTAAATATATTTAACACTGCGCTGCGTTGTGTAGAACAGCCTCGCCACGCGAATACAGAGTACTTCAACTCATGTCAGCATAATATCACAATATATTGTGACGCACGGACGGTTAATCTGCTAGCCGAAGCAGCTTCGTTGCTGTTCGTGTTTTTAAACTTTATAAACTAAAAGCAGCACCGACTGTGGCACAGTTTTTTGCCACCACGCATCGAAATAACATACAAAAGTAGTATCCGTAGTTAATCACATTTTTACGAAGTCAGTAATTAAAATACAGTGCAACCAGTCGTACGATTAATTACATACCCACTCTTTTAATTGGATTTAGTGAACTAAAAGTTTAGTGTTTTTGTGTTAATATTTCTGGTGTGTTTTTTGTTGAATTCAACTTTAAATGGTTTCGTGCTCTTCAATGTGTTATTATATTAGTGAAGTTAGTGATTGTATGATGGCTCCTTCATCTTCAGTTTATTGTAATTTTTTCACAAGACAATCACCAACCAGAATCATCAAGGGAGGTGTCGTCAAATTGCCGTTCCGTAACAGAAAAGTAAGTCTCCAATTTCTTCATCGATGAAACATAATGGCTCATGATGTCTTTTTGGTAGTCTTTGGGTACCTCCAGAAGATATTTACTTGTGTTAAAAACTTTACGGAAACATCGTGAAATTTTAAAAATTATTTTTCTCGTAACGGTTTGTCACTGCACGTTTATATGCGGTGGTGTACCTTCTTCATACATTGGTGTTGCAAATAAAGGATTGAATGAATTTCATTCACTGCCGTTTTAAATTTACATAAACCGGAACATCGATGACTCAATTTCGTTTGAAACGTTTGTATAGTATACTTGCGGCCCGGTTCGTAAATGTAATATATAGGATATAAAAGATGAGAATCATTATTATAAAATTATCATCTGGTATTGAATTTGCCCGAATCCAATCGCTTTTAATTGTGAATGTTCAAAAATCGAAGAAAAATCAAAATTGCCAAAAAACCAACAAAAAATTATGTTGATTCGATCGCTACCAAACTTCACAGCATCGCTTGCTGGGCTAATCTAAAGATTGCCTGAAAATTTCATCAAAATCGGTTCAGCGGTTTTGGAGTCCATAGATAACATACTATATATAGATCTAAGGCATGTGACATGCAACAAGAAATAACAATTTGTTAATAAACGGAATTTACTTAATGAAATATAAGTCATTTTACCTTTCGATCACAGATTTTTTGCATACGCAGTTGTGATTGGTCAGAATGCACTTAATAAAATCAATACCTCAATAAATGATGCCACGCGTTGATTGCGTACCGGTTTTGAACTTTCTATATCCTCCTGCCTCCAACATTCCGGCTTCAAGAAGTAGAATACCGGTTGTAAAATGCATTGTATCTGTTACCTTTCCGTCAAAAAATAATTATTACGCGACCCATTAATAATAAATGTTAAAACAATTGAAACCGCACAAAACTTGGTTTTTGAAAGGCGTGTTTTCAAATTTAATTTCATCTCACAGGATGCACAAACGGATTTGGTTCGTTTTTGTTCGATTTTTTACATTCATAAAACACCAGAGAACGTCTAGACAATTAAATGACTTCTTAGAAATACATCTTCTGCAAAGTGAATGCTTACATCAAGTTAAAATTTGTAGAATTTATATGCAAATACACGGAACTACTAAAGTTATGAGGACAAGTGCTGAAAAACGTGGGCGTACTACGCAAATATATATATTTTTTTAATTTGTCTCGTGGAAAGGTGTAATCTATAATCGAAGTATGATTTTACTATTTATGTTACATAGAGATAAAAGTGATTAAAAGATAAATATAAAAAACTGGAGAATATGATATAAATTATGATTAAATAAAAAATATTTCGATCAGACTTTTGGCGATGACGCAAACCAACAATGCTGGCTATAAACCGTTATTTGCTCAGGCTTCAGCTTATAAGCGATAAGTTCAGGTGTCCTTGAGCACAAAAATTCAAGTCTGACATTTCGCATCCGGGGCAACCCCCGTCTGGCAAAAAGTTGAATATGTTGAAATCCATAATTTTTATTTTAAACAATTTTGATTGATATAATAACCTTAAAAACGTTTTGGTAGACAATTTTGACATTTATCATTGTTCGTTTCATAACACTTTCGCCGGCCTGTTAGACATTCTTTTCTCCACGCACGGGCCGCCAGACTTAATTGTGCTCAATTTCAAACATGAGGAAATATATTAAGTGACATCTCCAGTTTGACATCTTTGAGCGCGTCCACCGACTCGTCCTCGGTCTCAGCTGGCAGACTGCGGTTTCTATGTTCAGGGCAGTGCCCTTAACGAACTCACAAAACTCAAGTTTGAGGAAATACTATGAGTGAAATCGTTACTAGCTCCCGGAACTATAAGATAAGCTCTAAATTAAAACAATTATAACGGCGTGTTGATGTTGTTCTGTATTTTTCTTTTCATTATTCGTATTTTCGTTGCTTTTAACTTATTTATTTGCACTATAAATGTAAATATTGCATAAGATAAATAAAATTAACGACTATTTTAACAGACTTTCTTGAAATTTAATTGAGAACAACGCTCCAAATTAGCAAATATTCAAAGATTACATAGAGATGTGAATCATAGCTGTGAATATTCTAAAATATAAAGTCGATACTTTTCATATAAAAAAACGCATTGCGCAAAAAATAAAAATTTAGATTGTCGTTTACTTTTTATTGTTTAGCGATAGAATAATCAGGTTTCTCGGACTTATGCGAGGTATTTAAGGTTTTGTTTTTTTAAGGAAAAATGGACTACCTTGAATAATTAATAATATCGCTATTGCGCCAAGATGGGTTACAAAATGCATTTTATTCATTCTGTTCATTGCGCTATTTCTATTTGTATGCATACTTAATTGAAATTGAAGTTCATTAGTTCATTATTTCGATAGATAATAACGATTTGATGATGAAGTAATGCTTTTAAATGTGCAGGTGTGACATCTAATTTTTATATTTTAATAAGCGTCAAGCGTAGTGCCGGATTTACCAATAGTCCAAGTAAGCAATGACCCACGAAGTGAGAAAAAAGGACTTCAAATGCAATGTTAAAAAAATGGCTTGGATTTAATGAATAACCTATAGTTCGTGAATGAATCTGTAGAGTGTGCTGACGTGCATCAAGGACGCGTAAAACGTTAAAGCTCCTAGATTAGTAGATTTACCAAGCACTGGAATCCATTGTAGACTCATCTATACTAATGTTATAAAGCCGAAGAGTTTGTTTGTTAGATTGAACGCGCTAATCTACTGGATCGAATTGGAAAATATTTTTTTGTGTTGGATAGTCCATTTATCGAGGAAGGCTATAGGCTATAGGCTATATAACATCACGCTACAACCAATAGGAGCGGAGCATCAATGAAAACTGTTGCAAAAACGGGAAAATTATTCTTAATGTGACATACAATTTGGGTAATTTACGTATTTTTGAGTATGAAAGTGATTAATTATCTGTCATGGATGTTTATTTTTGAACTCGTTATTGTTAAAGTGTTTTGTAACGTATTTATAGTTGTTGCAACGTTCACATAAATTTTGTTTTCTGTAAAAACTACCCTCACGTAACTTTCGTATTATTGAATACTTTTCAAAATATGCAAATATCAGAAAATTTTATAAACACACTGTCCAGAATCAAATGTACAGTTAAAATACTGATTAGAGCGACTTACATTAGTTGTAATAACTTTGACAAGTTTATTAGTTATTTTTAACAGGTTTCGAATTTCATTACTTAAAATCGTTGTCATAAAACAGTCTTAAATTTTCATGAAATGTGAAAAAAGTTTTTCTTTGTCTAAGAAATAAAAATTGAAATAAATTTAGGTACTTAAAATGAGTTTAATAAAAATTAGTGAAATATTTTTGGCACCAATTATTCACTTCAGCGAAGATATCTGAAATTTTCTGTGGCGTTGGAAATAAGGTGTTACGTTAAAGCGGAAATATAAGAGAATTCTTGGCAACTCAAAATTATATAAATAACATCTACGACTAAAGAAGTTGCACTTCCCCCGCGAGCTTATTGAACGAGGCTCACACATTTTTGAAGTTTAACGTCTTTAGCGACGTATCTGTTTGAAAAAAATAAAAAATCGAGGGGAAATAGAATCAACCCCTAAAGGGGAATTTAGTTTGTCTTCTAAATTACATGAAACTGACCAGGATAGAAGATTATAGTGTGTTGTTAAGGAATGTGTATAAATATTATTAATTAGTTTGACATAACAAAAAATTAAACTTGGGAATAATATTCTTCTTATGTGAGGTTATGAGGGTGAGGCTCATTATATTTTTTTTTATTTGAGATGTTTGAAGAGAACCTGTATTATTAATTCGTTTAAATATAACAGACGTGGTAGAGCTTTTGAACGTGCTTAGAAAAGCGTCTGAAGTTATAATTTTACACAAATCATGAGCGTAAATTTCATTTTTGATGTGGAAGGCTATAGTTAACCATTCAAATCAATCAGATTTTGAAGTGATGTTAATAATACAACTTTGTATATATTAATATTCTAACGTTGAGTTTCTAAGTAGGTACAATTATGTTAACAAATCAAGTTCATTAAATAACGAACTAGTTTGTCAAGTATTCAAGAATTAATAAATAATACAGATATAATTTACAATTTGTAAGCGTGGAGTTATTCAAGTTTATAATAATTGCCAATAACGAATAAGAAAGTGCGTTGTAAAGATCTTTATTATTGTCTCAAAATATCATCGTTCTCAGGATCGTTTTAGCATCTCTGTTGACTCTAGGGCGTAACAGACAACAGGAATATTTTATTTGGGTTTCATGTACAGTCGTTAAATCAAAATCGAAGGGATCGACTCAAAACTTCGAATTTTCGATATCTAAAAATGTCATAGTTTATTTCGGTCAACGCGATCTTTACGGTGGTCGAAAAAATATAGACTATTGGTCGTGTTTGTGTTTCTAGAGAGTGCCTCAGGTAAAAAGTTCGAATTATCGGAGTTTGAATTAACGATGTTCCACTGTGCTGGTTTTTGAATTGACAAACAAATAAACAGATAAATAAAATACTTGAAAATTCTTTAATACAAAAAATTGTTATTAAATTATTTTTCGACGATCGTTTCGGACAAAAAGTTCATCCTCAGGAGTATATTTTATATTCCTGTGAATAGGCTTATTGTCCAAAACGATCGTCGAAAAATAATTTAATACATTTTTTTGTAGAATTTTCAAGTGTTTTTAATTATCTGTTACTATTCATGTTCTATTCCAAGTGCCGAGTGAAAAATCAAATTTTTGTTTAAACTTCGCTTTAAGAAACATTTGTAAATTTCTCGAGTTTACAAAATGTGATATTAAAAATCGTGAGTGCAAAATGTGTTTTGACAATTTAATTAAAAACATTCGGCTAGATATTTTGTTTATTACAGAATCAAATATTAATTTAACGTAAAGCTTCTGACTGTGTAAACACTAGCACGCCGCCAAAGTATGGAGGGTCATTAATTATTTAATTAATATATTTAGTGACGACGTTATCTTTTCTACCGGTACACGTAATTATTATAAACGGCATTTGCCATGCAGCTGACACGCCGATGTCAAAATGTTTTGTATCGGTATTATAGATAATAACAACACTAGACGCATACGCGAACCGTCAATTGTAAATTATTATGTAGTTTTTTTTATTCTAGACGGAAGTAGAATCGATTCTTTGCACCATTGAATCAAAATATTAGTTTAAAAAACTAAAAAAGACGCTTTAATGGCAAACCGAACTGAAAAGTAAAAAAAAATGTAATTATTATGATTTTTATAACGGATAAATAAAGAACTATAAGTCCATTCTCAGGAATAAAATTAAGATTCTGTTTAACAACGAATTGTATTGAGTGAGTGGATATTCTATAGCTGTTAAACAAAATCTTAATAATTACAAATTATTTTTAACTTTTTATTTCGGTTTGCTATTAAAGCGAGTTTCTTTAATAGTTTTTTAAACTGTCATTTATTTTTAGTCTAATTTTTTTATTCTGATGATCCTGGTCAGGACATTAGGGCATAGTTATCAAATTATTGTATTATCAATAAAAGTGTATTAATAAAGGAACACCAATGCGTTAAAGTTGCATTTATTGTATACTAACGTTTCAGTATTATTTTTTGTCATCTTCGAACTATCAAATTCCTGTCAAAATTGAAATAGTATTTTGTTATAAATAAAAATTGTGTATCTAACTTTAAATTTTACACTCTAGGAAATTTACAAAAATAGTGAAACCATTTTTTCTACAATTTGTATCAAAAAGTCGCGTAAAAAAATTAAAAATGCACCTGGTGGTTTGACATACGGGTGTTGCAACTTTTCTTTTTTGCAACAAATCATTCATCTTTGATCTTAAATAATTAATTATTGTCATTGACACATCGGCCTCAGGCTACTGTCTGCAGTTACATGTTTCGCAGTTGCATATAAATTATTTTGTTTAAACTAATGCATTTAAATTTAACACATCTGGCAATATATTGGTAATTATAGATCGATTAATTCTAATTTGTTAACTTAAGACTATGTTCCGCGAGAAGTTGATACCACTGACAACTGACAGGGCCGTCTTTAACCTATCGAAGACCCTGGGCACTTTACGATAATTGAAGAAGACTTTTTTCGTAAAAAAAGATTAATTACTAAGCAAATCAATAATTAACAAATACATCATAAAAAAATATATCGATATATGATGTTTGTCGGCAGTATCGGTTATCGAATGCAGATCTGGCAAGAACCCATCGATTGCGGGGCGCTGGGCACTTGTCCAGTGGAACAGAGAGCCCTGACAACTACAGATGGGAAAAACGGGTCTTTTTAGTGATCTGCATCTTTGCATCTGGATCCCGTATGTGAGCCGGTTCAAAAAGAGCCGAGTTCTGAATATGTTACTGCAGTCTGCCACTGAGTTACCTAGTTCAGTCAATCATATCACGACCTGTATAGAATCAAGAATGCATAACCAAACATGTGATGCATGACTCATTTGAGCTGACAGATGCATCAAAGCAAGAACTGATACGTAAATGTAAAATGTGCTTCTGTGTGTTAAGTGTTTCACTGAGTTATGCGGATCCGTTGATCCGTCGGCTCAAAAAAAGTGAGTCGGCTCTCACGGATCTTCTGTCGGAGTCGGCTCTTTGAACCGGTTCAGATCTGAGTTACCCAACTCTACTGACAACTGACATCTGGTTTGCTGGGATTGGTTGAGCGGTTGGTGAGATAGTGGTATACCGAAAGCACATTTGAAACATAACGGTCGATTTTCGTGAAACAGGCAAATAAAACATTACATGTCCATGAATTCCATGTCAAAATAAGAGCAAACAGAAAACTTCCCGCTTCCAACGTTTTTTGTACGAGATACAACAGTGGGTTCTCGAAGGAACTTTACAGATTGCTGTGATACTGCGTTTTTGTGAGGAAGCAATTGGATATATAAAAAATCACACAGCATATGCATTGAATAATTCTGCAATTAAAATACATTCCGTTCGTTGTTTACCGTATGACAATTTGCGCACACCGTATCGCTAATTATTCCATATTATATTAATAAACATTGCGACTTCTGTGACATATTCGATGCCGTATTCTGTCTCTCGTCATCTGATGTTCGCTCCACGTGAGATTAGAAGGCTAGAGCCACGCAGGGCTAAGTAAAAAGTTTGCTGAAACTTAGTCCCGTGCCAGGACCTTATTTTATATTAATCACGGATCTAACATTTTAAGAAAAAATTAGACTTTAAAAAAATTAAAACAACACTCTTTTATGAACTAAAATATGCAAAATAATTTGACAGCAAAATTAACTTTACCGTAAGAAGCCTGGAGTGCTATCTACTTAAATGTTCATAATAGCTCTAATTTACACTTAGTTAATAAATGAAAAATTTATTTTCCCGATATTAAGCGCTGCTTTTGGGGAAAGAACCCATGACAAAATAACCTACAGGGATTATTTGTATTGTCGGACAATCGAGTTATTTAACAATTATTTAAAGTCTAATGTCTAACGATGAATGGTTTCATTGACGTGTTTATGTCAATGAAATGTTATTAAAATAATTGCATCTGTCGTGAGTTTAGAATTACATGGTTGTTTTTTTATTGTTTTTAATCAAGCGTATTAATTACACTAACTTGTGTTCTCTTTAAACCATAGACATGTAATACTAGATTGCTGGTGCCTATCTTCTGAGAGAAAGAACCGATTCGAAGCCATTTTGAGAGTGGCAAATGCTCTAAAAAGCGTGCGATATTCCATGACATCATTTCATCAAAACTTACATTAGTCAATGAAGTTGTTGCATGAATAGCTATTTTGACTGTTAATCATTTCGAAAATATCCAAAAATACGTTGAAAAAGAAACATGTTTTTTTAGGAACACACTTTTAAGTGCGTTCCAAAAACTGTAACAGTGAATAAAACGTTTCTTTTTCAACGGATTCTTCGATATTTTTAATTTAAAAAAATCGCAAATACACAAAAATTTGTTCAGATTCTAACTCATTAGATTAGCTTTAGCCCTGTACTTCATGTACGTGAAAGTAACAATATAATTGTTATAAATGTTTCCTTATTTGAGAAAAAAAATAACTGAATTAGCATAGAGAATAGGATTAATGCATAATATATTAATATAAGATGTTTAATCTGTAATATAAATATCGTTTGAGTGAATATTATTAATTCAGTCTTTCTTCAATAATAGATACAAATAACAGCTGCCGATAAGTTATTCTAAAACAGTAACATGTACTACATATACTCAAAAATGGGTAACCATTTCTGGAAATCGACAAATTATTTTGTCCAATATTCAGTCATTATATATAAAAAAGTATGTAGGTATAGTTTGTGTTTGTCTTCTTAAAATGCATGTATTCGTTTGGGAGAGATCGATGCTTAATATGGCGACGAACCTGAAAATGGAAGTTTTGATTCACCTTTCTTTATTGAAACAATTAATATGAATATACGTTGTTGATTTAAAATTCACTGTTAATTTTGGCAAATTTTCGTGGTATTTATTTATGTATTTTTGTTTCAGACCGGTGAAAAGGGCGTAGACTTAACGGATCTTTGGAGATCGAGACATACAACCCCAACGGTCCCGGCTAATAGTAGCTCTCAACAAACTGCCACTTCAGTACAGCAAGAGTCGTCGTCGATCAGTGGTTTCAAACGGTGGAGACGCAATGCAAACAACAATCGTTCAAATTCCGACAATGTCAATAGTTCCGGTGAAAATGTCGCCAACACGACGACTAAAAATCACGTAAACAACAGGCATGATGAAGAAATGTCACTTCTCAAATTTTTGGCAATTGTAAGTCGAAATATAGTATATATTAGAGTTTATTTAATCAAGTAATAGTTGTACCGGCGAGAGTTAAAATAATTTTAAGACTAAAAACCAAAAAACGTATACGTACAAATTAAACCTACAAACATTACTTTGTGATATGTTACCATGCCTAAAATACATTCCGGACCGCAGTGTTGCCAGATGTCCCGATTTTGGCGGGACGTCCCGATTTTTAGTCCAAAACTCAATGTCAACGGTTTAACTACAGGGTAAACTAGACAGTATAGTATAGTAAAATAACGTATTTTCATTAAAATACATTTTCTGTGGCTATTTTGGCTATCTATTGTCAATTGTCATCTAAACTTAATTTGAAACTCAAATAAATGAATAAGTATTTAAAAACTACTGCTTATATACGTTTTTTAAGTATGTCCCGCTTTCGAGGAAAGAATTCAGCTTTTTTTTTACTCAAAATGTTTCAAAATCCTGCTTTGCCCAAAAAAAATCTGGCAACGTGGTAATATCACACAAATTTTAATACCTGGCAGTGAGTAAACGGTGTCTTAAAAACTATCCGCAAGTGATTGTAACTCCAGAACGTAGACTGAGACTTTTGTGTTTAAATAATTTTACAAAAATGCCATTAATATGTAAAATAGTAAAACACGTAAGTGAAATTATTCCTTTTAGTTAATGAAAAAAATTGAAAGAGCACCTTTGGTCCCATTCATTAATCTATTAAATACAGACTTTAAGAAAGTCGTTGATTTGTTTAATTTGCAAATTGAAGTGTTCATTCAAAAATACGTAATCGAATACAAATAAAATCAATAATTTTAGGCGCCACGTGTTTTCGGTATGGTTATTTATTAAACACTGGGCGACATGCTTTTTGCTAATAGCGATGTGTGTAAAATAATAGATTTCTTGGAACCGTTAAACGCGTTAACAAGCTTGACTGTGACTTTTAATCTGTAAAGTTAAAATTAAAATAACAAACGTGTGTACACACAGCATTTGTTATTTTTGAAATGTTTAAATTGTTTGTTAACCTTTGATTTTAATGTAAATTTGTAAAAAGAATTCTGTAAATAATGTCAGTACACTCGTATATTAAATTACATCGATTTGTTTGTACAGTTTTAAGAATATATGCATAATTTGTCAGAGTTGAAAGCGAATAATAAGAAAGGGGGTGGTCAAATAATGGTTAATATTTACAAATTTTTTTACAAATCTTTAGCGAGGAGGCAAATGTTTAAATTTTTTTGTTAGGTTAAGGTAGTTGTCGTGGTTAAGGCACACCGTCAGAAAATTCTTAATTTTTGTATACTTATTATGATAATACAATTACCCTGAAAATTTGAAGTCGATCGACCGTATATAATCCGAGATAAATTCAATTAAATATTGGATAATTAACATTGATTGTATACGATCTCTGTAGTTCTGAACCAGTTTCTTATTTATAAAAAAAGAACTAACTGTCAGAAACTTTCCAAAAACTGACAGTCTTTCAATGCATTTGTTATGAGTTTAAAAAAAATAAGAAACAATTTTTGACCGTCTAATTATTTATAAATAACGGTTTAAAGTTCAACAATTTATAGAAAAGTATACATGCATATGAATACTGTATGGGTTACGTTTCCACGGGTACAGTCTTGCGTACAAATTATGGATCACTTAGAAACAAGCTAGTATACTTTTGTGGCGCGTATAATCTATAACTTTTTGACAATATTGTACCACGACAACTACCTTAAAAGACGAAATGATTCAACGGCGGGCAAATATAAGAAAATCCTTGGCAACGCAAAATTAAAGTGTAAATTATTCAACGACGGAGAAGTCTACGCGTAACCTTGGCAACGCAAAATTGATAACGCATCAATGAGACGAATTCATAATTCTAAAGAAGTTTCATTTCTCCCGTGAGCGCTGAGACTCACGTTTTTGAAGTGAAAATTCTTTAGCGTAGGTATTTGTTATTTTCGTGTTAAAATAAACTGAAACCAGTATCTCTAAGATTGAAATATTTTTCAATTTTACTATACGCCGAAAATATTCTGTCCACGTATAACAGGACAAATTACCATATTCTATTTATACAAAATAGTGTCGAAGGAAACAATCAACAATAGGTTGGAACTTCCTCTTCCGGAAAGAACTCCGTTCAAAAAATACGTTAAATGTATACATTAAAATTATATGCAGGTACATATATAGATATTATTTTTAAATAGTTTTTAATCGCGGACAAAATGACAAATTGCCACCCCTTACGTCCCCTTACATATATTTTAAATAAAGGTACATATTATTTATTTTCAATAAAAATCAAATTGTTTTATTTAATGTTAATAAAAGCATATATCTCGAAAGAAATATGTAACAACATAATACATATAAACATTGAGAGCACTGTTGCTGGAATAATAAAAAAAACCCGGGTCGCAGTCCCAAAACCCTGCCGACAATATAGTGTATTTGCTTGTATAGGACCGTGTGGTTTTATAATTTTATTATGTGAAATTAAGTTTGTTTTTGGGCAAAATAAAAAATTTAACCCCTTAATACTCCCCTTAAAATAACATTTTTTTCTTAATTGTAATATTATTATCAATCTAACGTCTACACCAAATTAAATACACCCTTCAATAAATAAGTCACTATCTGCAAACTAGTGTTTTCATAAAATTTGTAAATCCGGTCCTGTAGGGCCGATTTTATTAAAATTGTGGGGGCACTTTTTAATCACTAACAAAGGGTTAAATTTCAATTTTGAAACGATTCTGAGAATTTTTTCGGTATTTTGGGGCCCAAAAACAGTTTTCAACCCCTAAAAACTACCCTTAAAATAGCCCGATTAGGCCCATTTTAAATAGGCTTCTTGCGGTGATGGATTTCAACACGTGGCCCAAATTTCGTTGAAATCAATTAACTCTTTCGAAAGTTATCGCGCGTACACACACATATATATATATATATATATATATATATATATATATATATATATACGTATATAAATATATATATATATATATATACATATATATATAAACATTTTTAAAAATGGTGCCAAAGTGTTTAGGAGGTTATGAAACGTCGAGAAATTTTGGTCCGACCCCTAGGTCCCGCCATCCGACCGACGCCAATAGTGTATGTTGCCATATGGCAAATACACTAATAAAAGAATAGTTACTTCTTACCACAACAGATTTATTCAGTGGATGTACATCTTCAGCAAAACACTAAACTCAGTTTAGTGTTTTGCTGAAGATGAGAGCTTAGCTCTCGAAATGTACATCCATTGAATAAATCTTTACTGGTGAGAAGCAACTGTTCTTTTATTTTTTTTAACATTATACATATTGAGATCGTTCCGGTTGACGTAAAGACGGTTATTTTTTAATGTACCCATTTTAGCCGGATCTCTGTAAAACAAGATGGCGGTTTCCGGTTCCTGTTTCTCAGAACAACAAAAAAAAAACATTAGCAGTAGTTTTCAACAGTACAATCGAAAGAATGAACTAAATCATATATTTTTTATATATTGGTTATAAAATTAAAATCTCGACCGGAATTTACAATCATGCGCAAAACTTTCTGCGCAGCCTTGTACAATACTTAGAATCGCAAATGAAAAAATCGATATATGAAATTTTCTATTAATTGGGTATTTAACATATCAATCTTTTCCTCACACGTATAACCGAAATCCCGCCCCCAAATTTTGGCGCCGCGAACAAATTGCCGGGTTGCCTCTCCTTAAATCGGGCGCTAATAATTATCTGTTAATAAGTAGGTAATTAGGTAAATATAAATTTGGTAAATTTGTATTATGTACATAAAATGCGTACATTGTTTTAATCATTTATTCAAATAAATATTGTTTACGAAAAAGTGTGCGGCGAGGTTACAATTTACGTATGCAGCACTTCAATAATAATCGCGCTGTGGATTCTTCACCTGTTTTCACAAACAGTCTTGTTATTGCTTATTGCATATCAGATTATTATAATAATCCATTCTTTACATTCGGAGACGCGTTAACTGCAAAGGTAACAAAACAGTCACGAAAGAAGAGTGTTCGTTTGTATTTTGTTAACCCTTTTGTGACCATCACACTTTCACTAAAATTAAGGTAGTTGCCGTGGTACAATATTGTCAAAAAGTTATAGATTATACGCGCCACAAAAGTATACTAGCTTGTAGCTAAGTGATCCATAATTTGTACGCAAGACTGTACCCGTGGAAACGTAACCCATACAGTATCCATATGCATGTATACTTTTCGATAAATTGTTGAACTTTAAACCGTTATTTATAAATAATTAGACGGTCAAAAATTGTTTCTTATTTTTTTTTAAACTCATAACAAATGCATTGAAAGACTGTCAGTTTTTGGAAAGTTTCTGACAGTTAGTTCTTTTTTTATAAATAAGAAACTGGTTCAGAACTACAGAGATCGTATACAATCAATGTTAATTATCCAATTTTTAATTGAATTTATCTGGGATCATATACGGTCGATGGACTTCAAATTTTCAGGGTAATTGTATTATCATGTTCTTAATAAGTATACAAAAATTAAGAATTTTCTGACGGTGTGCCTTAACCACGACAACTACCTTAGAATCGAAACCGAAAGTACGTACTTTCGACCGGGTATGAAGAAAAAATAGTTATATTGTCGATTTTTGAAGACTTTTGTGAAATTCGAGACAAAAACTGAATATTGTTTTCAACATAAGATAAAGAATTTTGATCCACAGTTACAATTTCGATTTTTCGGTAATTTAATGTACCATTGTCAATAATCGATAACGACCTCCAATTAATATACATTATTTGGGATAATTGTTATTTTTCTCTGTTGAAATGGAAAAATTTCGATACACGTAATTCGATTTCTGTGAATTAAAATTAAGAGTTTTAAAACAGTACAACACTATAGGCGCCTGTTTTTGGTTCAATCGACAGCCATAAATGCGAGCGGGGAGTTTAGTTCAGTTGGAAGTGCAGTTAATTAATGTGTGTTTTTTTTTTAATAATTATGAATTTTATTTTTTGTCACTCTACTTAAATATACCATGAGTTGTATGCAGTGACGTCATCGAGTCGTTGCGAATTGAATGTAATTATAAAAATAGACCGGGAAATTATAGTAATGAATAATGATACGAAAGATTAAATTTTTTAAAGTGGTAAGCGTCTTGTAGAAATTTCCAAGTTCGACTGAATATGCGTACTAAATTCCTATGGATAATCCGATAATTGATAAAAAAAACTTTTGCGTGTAAGCTGCGCGATTAATGTAAAACTTCTTTTACGATTGAACTAAATTAAAAATAACTAGCGGTACCTGTGCGAATAATTCGCACTAAAATTCGTTTCTAATTTCTCACACTCTTTATAACTTTCTTCTTTTTGTTGTATTACATTACGAAGCTCAGTGACGGTTCAAGAAAATATTTTTTTTTCTAAAACTGTCATATAGAGGCGCAAGTATCGAAAACGTTGAGCTGAAGCGCTGCCATACGAAAAGTATTTATACGTGAATTTTGATTAAAAATTAAACAAAAAAAATTTACCGACCGTCAATCTTGTTGACGTTGTTTCAAAGTTAGAAACGTCAGATGGTAGCATTGCTGCATATACTGAATAAATGTTTAATTGTTATAATTAATTATTTTGCAAAAACAAAAGCAATAATAGATTTTTTAGTTGTTGATGTCGGTAGAGCAAGCAATTATCTATAAAATGATATAAAATTTATGTGGAGTAATTGTGAGGTTTTTTTTGAAAAAGGGAGGCAAACATCTTAACTTTAGCGTATTAAAAATAAAAGAATAGTGCTTCTTACCACAACAGATTTATTATATATATATTAATATATATGATAAGCCGTGTTATTTGACTTTTATTTTTGTCTTCATAAATTTTTTTTTATCATTTTCTTTTTGCGAAGTTGGAAATTAACCATATTATTGAACGGATATTCTTTAATTTATTTCTAACTTAATGTACGTAACACCGACAATAGATCATAATTAGCTAAATTTTTAAGGTTAAATAGTGCACGTGGCAAAATGAATAAATGACAATTGGCACAATTTATGTCGGTAAGTTAGAAATTTTACAACTGTGCGACCAACTATCGACTAAAATCTTCAACAGTTACCTTATAAAATTTCTAATTTACCAATATGTCGATATTCCTTTGCATAATCTGAACGTTGCTTCCGTAAGCAAAAGTTACTTCCGATAGAAAAGATCATATTGTACCTTCAAAAAAATTAGTATAGTAAAACTTGTTTAGCGTCGTTAATTAACCAGGATAATAAAAATAATAAAACCGATTTTTTTGGATGGAAATACCGATTACGAGCAGGTTAATTCTTACACTCTTATAATATGGTTTTACGTTTAAGTATTCCTGTATTGATTTTTGATTAATTAATAAGAGAACAACATTTCAAGTTGGTCTTTAACAACATTCATATTATATTTAAATATTGTCAAGAGCTATAATTTTTTAGATTTCAATTTATTCTGTTTTGTTGTAATTAATATGCAAATAATTTTATATAATTTGAATTTTTATCGATAATTCTCATTTGCAAACTACACTGGTTTCAGTTATGGCAAAAAAGTAAGAATTTTTTCACGTGTAAGACGGCGTGCACGGATAAATTTGATATATCTAAATCACACAGTATATAAGATAATTACTACATTTTTTAAACAATCCATTGTTACTTCTTTTATACTATTTTTAAATAATTAATGTCTTATTAACTGCTTATAATAAACGATATAATAAAAAGAAACTTTTTTTTAATTGTCTTCTTAACATCTGTAATGTCTGTTAAACATGCGAAGTGTTTAAAATTGAAATTATCTTAAAAATATCACAATCAATGCAGCCTAAAATAACACAAATTCAAATTGTAACACGCAAAATTGTGATCAGTATTTTAAATTTTTTTTAAAACAACGTCACAATAAATATTAGTGATATTTTTTAAGTGAACTTCTTAGCGACGTATCTGTTTGAAATTTCTTGTGACGCGTTACGCATTATGCGAGGTTAAAGAGTGGGAACGCCGGTTCGACTGACAGAGAGATTGGCGTTAGTGTATGCAAGCTCATGCTTGATATTGTAACCCTTCAACTATGTTAATATTTCGACACGTGTTTGATTATGTGACAAGATTTTATATTATTCAATAATTTTCCGTATAGATATTTTTATATATAAATATGTGATTTAATAACTAATAATTTATTAGTACAGTAAAACCTCGCTTAACTCTGGAGATATTCCTGCGCTATACGAAACAGCGCTAAACGAGGTCATTTAATACGTAGATAACAGGCATAAGTGAAACAGAACCGAGAATAAGGAAATTCGTTAGTTTTTCTCTGTTTTATTTTGTAACATATATTATTAAATACTTTTTTATCATATTAATTATAGATTTATTAATTGCTAATATCGATTTTTGTTCATAAAACATTTATGAAAATCAAATAAAAGTTCGAGTAAGAAGTTGTTTGTGAGGAGGAAGATTCCTCATTTGTTTTTTGTGAAGAAGTCATCTAATGTCGTTTGCCTTTTTCTGTTTCGTTCACAAGATATTGCATCAATGACACTTCGTCTTGGTTTTGAACTTCTATCAACATTTGAATCATTTTGTATAAATTGATACATAATTTACGTTATAGTGGCTAAACTTTATTTTTAGAAACCGCGTAATACTGAAACAGCGCTAAGCGAGGTCTTACTATATTGCCAACTGTGAACTATCTAATATTGTGAATATATTAACTGCATGATATTGTTTACTGTGCTCATTTAATAACATCTACGACTAAAGAACTAAAGAAGTTTCACTTCCCCCATGAGCTTGTGTAGATGAGACTCACGCATTTTTTCTGTTTGTTTCAGAACGCCCTAGATCTCACAGCACCCGCTAGTGATATTCTGTTAAAATCACGCAGTGATCAGTGGTTCCAATTATCAGGTCATCCGGATAGTTTAGCTCCGGCCGGACCCGGCACAGTATGGAAGAAACGAGCTGGCGGCTCCGAAAACACAGAGCGTCAAGTCTACGAAGCGTTGAGCGCCGATCCTCTGATGAGAGACGTCGTTCCACGGTATTTCCGCGAGGTCGATTACCAAGGTGAAAAATTCATCGAACTCCAGGACTTGCTACACGGGTTCAAAGATCCAAATGTGATGGATATTAAAATGGGAACGAGAACGTTTTTGGAAAGTGAAGTTAAGAAAACAACTGCCAGACCTGACTTGTACCAAAAAATGATCGCAGTAGATCCAAATGCGCCAACTAAAGAAGAGCATGCGGAGAAAGCTGTAACTAAATTGAGATATATGCAGTTCAGAGAACAACAGTCTTCTAGCAGTAGTCAGGTAATTTTTTTTAAATTTAAAAATTCTGTGAATACAAGCCTTCCTCCTTAAGGCAGTTGTCGTGGTACAATATTGTCAAAAAGTTATAGATTATATGCGCCACAAAAGTTTACTAGCTTGTAGCTAAGTGATCCATAATTTGTACGCAAGACTGTACCCGTGGAAACGTAACCCATACAGTATTCATATATGTATGTATACTTTTCTAAAAATTGTTGAACTTTAAACCGTTATTTATAAATAATTAGACGGTCAAAAATTGTTTCTTATTTTTTTAAACTCATAACAAATGCATTAAAAGACTGTCAGTTTTTGGAAAGTTTCTGACAGTTCTTTTTTTTATAAATAAAAAACTGGTTCAGAACTACAGAGATCGTATACAATCAATGTTAATTATCCAATTTTTAATTGAATTTATCTCGGATTTTCAGGGTAATTGTATTATCATGTCCTTAATAAGCATACAAAAATTAAGAATTTTCTGACGGTGTGCCTTAGCCACGACAACTACCTTAAGTATTAATTATTTTTTTCCTCATTTTTGAAATTTAACTTCTTTAGCGACGTATCTGTTTGAAAAAAGTAAGGAATCGAGGGGAAGTAGAATGAAACAAATTAAAGGGGAAGTTGTCCCCTAAATTACATGAAACTGACAAGGACAGCAGTTTATAGTGTGTTGCATTTTGATTCACAAAATAGTAAGACAAGGATGAACATAGTCAGTGTTTGGGAATCTGACGTTTAAAATGACGAACAATTGAAGTACAAAATAATTTCCGTAATTTGACGTACATAAAAACTAAAGAAGTTAAACTTCTTATGTGAGCTTAGAAGAGTGAAGCTCAATGTTTTTCTTGTTATAATTGAATATGTTTTTTTTTTCCAGGGATTCAGAATAGAAGCAATGAAATGTCGTGGTTCACCTCCGGTTACAGATCTGAAAAAAGTGAAATCGCGTGAAGAAGTCTTAGTTACAATGTCACTATTCTTAGCTGGTAGAGAGGACACAAGGCAAAGATTGTTGGCCCGTCTTAGAGAAATCCGTACAAAGTTTGAACAGTCTGAATATTTTAAACAACACGAAGTCGTCGGAAGCAGCATTTTCATGATCTATGACGACACCAAAGTCGGCGTTTGGATTATTGATTTTGCGAAAACAAACAAACTGCCCGAAGGTCTAAAAGTGGATCATCGAACGCCCTGGCTTCAAGGAAATCATGAGGAGGGCTTTTTGTATGGACTTGATCAACTTATCACTGTAAGTAGAGTCAAATTTAACGTAACCTAGTTTGTAAATATTTGGAACTATGACAAAATTACCAACCAAAAAAGCCTAATCAACTCTTTTTTGAAATATTACGAGACCCACTTTAATTTTTGAAGTAATACATATTTTGATATTTAAGTAGAACGGTCACTACGGTGTAGTTCAACGTTTCCCAAATTGTAAATTTTTGTGTATGAAATAAGCAAACAAATAATTTGATTTCTGTTAAAAAATAAAATTTGTTTTGTAAATAAATGGTTTTTTTCATAAGGCGAGTCACGAAAAATTTTAAAACCTCGTTCCGGGCCGCGGTCAAAAAAGTTGGGGAAACGCTGGACTATAGTTCATAAGACTAAATTAATAAACTGTATTCTACTGTTATTTTTTTAAGGATAAAATATTGAAAGTCGTTTTTATTGTTAAATATATAAATAGATTTAAAATCAAAAAAACCCACATAAGCTTACGAGGGAAGTGAAACTTCTTTAAAACTATGAACTAGTTTCATTGATGCCTTATCAGTTTTGCGTTACCAAGGTTTCGTGTTTATTTTTTCGCCGTTGAATAATTTCCCTTTCAATTTTGCGTCACTAAGGTTTCTCGCGAAAGAAGTTTCAATTTAAAAAAAAATACGTGTTGGGCAGTAGGAGATATTTGGAAGATTGTTTTTTGAAATATATTTTGTCAGTGCAGACTATAATGTTTTTTTTTCTTTTTTTACAGGTCATAGAAGAAATAGACATATCTACGAATAATTCTCATCTTGCCTCGAATAAAAAAGCTTCTCCAAAGTCTTGAACAAAATGAAAGCTGTGACGAGGGCATGAAACCCTTCTGCTGCAGAAATTCACAAATGTGGGCTATGAAAGCCCGATCTTCTCAATTTAAGCAGTAATTTACGTTACTGCGGTTCCAACGTCATATCAATGATGTGTGTTTGTATTATTTGTTATCAGTTTGTTTTGTAAATCTGTTTTGAAAATACTTAATCATTTTTAATTATTTTTTCAAACTTTTTCTATTAATATTTTTATAATTAGCGTTTTAAAAATTTATGTATATTATTGTTTGTTATTTTGAGTTGGACGTAACGAAAATTCTGATTCGATATTTGTGTTGACCCTTTTGAATATTCGCCACAAGGGTCGACATTTTAAATATGTCTGATTTTTAGACACTTCAAATTGAGTATTAATTGTATTATTTTACACAATGGTTCATATTTATTTTGCATGAAATACCAAATAAAATATTCTTTAGTTTTAAACATTTTTTATTTCTATACGAAAGCTAATTTTGATACAAATCGAGTGAGTCGCATGTTTTGAATTTTATTTGTAAGTAAAAATCGTAAATCAAAAGAAATGATTGAACAGTTTTATTAATTTTTGAAACAATGATATTTAATCGATAATAAAATTAAAATTTTAGCCAAATAATCCGACTGAATTTGTTACTTAAATGTTAATATAAGAATTATGAATACATTGTTGGTTAAAAATTTAATGGTATCACCAAATTTTGCTTATATGCTTATAGTTTACATTTTATGATACTGAAAGAATATTTTGTATAGACTTATTCTAGTCAATTTTTTACTGAAATATTAAAAAAACGTAGTATTTGTTTAAATAAATCTAATTAATTTATTTATATTACTACTGTACATTTATAACTGCAAATTTATTTATAAATACTTGAGGCAATAAAGTTTTATGAAAACATAACCAAAACGTTTTTTCTTGAAGTTTCTTACCTACACTATTATCGATAGTATAATACGCGCCACGGTTCTAAAAGTTTCTGAAGTTAGTCACAAACAGCGTCGCAAATGCATATTTTAGAGCCGTCCTGGTTGTTTTGTGGGAAACAAAGACTCCCACCACCTCCCAGTTACCGGCACAGAACGTGCGCTTGTCGGTGATTGGTTATCGCTGGCTCTCGTGTCACTTGTCGCTTTCCTGCTATAAAGTACAGTCCAGTACGCTATTGTTAAGTTGTTTCTTTGATTGTTAATTGATCAAGATGCATAATACAGTTTTGCGTAGACAAGCACGAAAAATAATTTTTTGGACGAATTTACGCAAGAAATTAGACCTTTAGATTAAAGAAAAATTAAAAATAATAATATAGGGCCAGTTTGTAGTTTTTCAACCGACTGTAGCTGCGGAAGCCTCCATTTGCGTCTAACTTCCGAGCCTTTTAGATCCATGGCACGTACTATAAAGGACATCACAATTTATTCTACGATAACAGAACGCTTGACGCTGCACAAATTATTAGCCATTTTGAATAAATCGTCACAGCAGTGGCGTAGCTGAGAACTCCGGCAAAAAATTCAGTGGAGCCTTTCTTTTCAATTTATCAATACAATTTTATTTCGAACGCTAATGAAATTCTGTAAAATGCAAAACGATCAAAATGGCGCCACAGATTGAGACTTTGTCAATTTTTCTACAATCTTGTCTGTTTTACAAGTACACATCTACAATAATTGAAAAGACTATCTATTATTTTCATCTAAAACATCATCTATAGCATCAATAACTTTTCTTCTAAATTTTCTCATTTGAACGTCTGTCATCTGTTCTACGTCTGGCAAAAGACTCAACAGAAAGCTTTTGCGAGGATTTTCACTACTTGTAAATTTGCCTTTTTTCACTGGAATAAAATCCTCGTAATGGGTGTTGGTTTCATAGTTTGGTCTTTTAAAATTTTTCACTTTCAATTCACTCGTTGCTTGCTGATCTGTTTCTTCACAGTTACTATTTTGTAACGAAGTATCGTCTCTGATGAGAACATCAACATCAAATTTTGTATCTCCATTTAACGAAAATTCCTCTTCGTCGTGTTCTTCCTCATAATATGAATTTTCGATTTGAGGTTCAGCCTCAGGCATGTGATCAGGCATAAGTGGATCCCAAGGAAGTTCTGGCACAGGTTTCGCACTTTTTATAAAAGGTAAGAGAAAATGCATTATTTCCGTTAAGTAGTAGGGTTTTTTAATTTTCTTTGAATTACTGTTCAATTTTAGTTTTCTAACAAAGACCGTCCGAAGATTACGCCACTTTTCACGACAGTTCTCAACTGAAAAATAAAAATAATAAAAGCTACGAGAAAGAAAAACCGATATTGCGAAAATTCTGCCTATATAAAATCATGTTGGTTTTTTGAAAGCTTAAATGTTATTTTATTCACAATAATATACAGTAAGACATCGCTTAACGCTGTTTCAATGTTACGCGGTTTCTAAAAAAAAGTACTATAACGTAAATTATGGGTCAGTTTATACAAAATGATACAAATGTTGATAGAAGTTCAAAGTCAAGACGATGTGACATTGATGTAATATCTTGCTATCGACAATAGCTTGCAGGACGCAACGGAAAAAGGTAAATTAATCGGATATCAATCGAAAATAAATCGTAAATCAATCGGAAATAATTGTTGTAAATATTCATTGTTACATTGCTAAATTAGAAAAATTTATTTTTATATCCACTGTCACCGTCGGACTTAAACCCGAATCTTTCCACTTTCGCGGCGGAATGAGTTAATCAGTTACTCTACAGTGCGATATCTTAACAGTTAATTCTTCATAATAAAGTAATTGTAACATTAAATTCACTACATGTGAGAGCTGATTATTTCGCTATGTATCTCTAGACAAGAATCATCACAGTAGTAGTATTATGAAGAATTAACTGTTAAAATATCGCACCGTAGAGTAACTGATTAACTCATTCCGCCGCGAAAGTGGAAAGGTTCGGGGGTTTAAGTCCCGACGGTGACAGTGGATATAAAAATACATTTTTCTAATTTAGCAATGTAATGAATGTTTACAACAATTATATAGCTCGTTCTGAAGCATTACAGAATTAACATATTCTCATATTAAATCGGAAATAAATTGTATATTTATCGTAAATCAATCGGAAATTATTCGTAAATAAACCGGAAATAAATCGTACATCAATCGTAAATAAATCGGAAATCAATCGTAAGTAAATCGGAAATCAATTGAAAATCAATCGGAATTAGATGACTTCTTCACAAAAAAACAATATGGGTACCTATATCAAATGAGGAACATTTCTCATCACAAACATAACTTCTTACTCGAACTTTTATTTGATTTTTATAAACGTTATAACGTATAACGGATTCCAACGTGTCTATTAAATTTCGTTTAAATCGATACCAATACGCTTATTGACATTTAGTGTATTTCGACATTTTACGGTTCTACCGACATTATCCGATCAACGCCGGTACCCAGTGGTGTACCTGTCCATATAGAATCATTGCAAAACCACAGCACTGATACGTGTTTGACTTAAGTTTCATAAACAATGATTACTTTCTTTATTAAGTGTGAATTGAATCAGAGTTACGTTACGTAATTTTGACAATAATTAAAATTGAATCATACCTGAATCCTTCATAACTGTCGCTACACCAGACCAAGCTATATCTGTAACTTCTTTTTTACTATATTCTGGAAGCTTGAAATTATATAGACATGGGTATTTTTCAACTTCTTTTACTAGTTTTATGTTATAATTGTACATATTTGTTTCTTTATTTGGCATTTCTTAATTAAAAAACATATTTTTTATACTTTATATCGTATCTGTATATAAATTATGGTTGTAGACGACTAAAATCGCAAAGTTGTCGATGCAATGACTGGGCGATAACTGACGCACGATGACCTTGTATTAATATAGTAGCGTATAGGTTGCAGTGCGACCGTCGTATACGATCGATTTTGTGAAACTGGTTTCGTAGAAACTACACTGTAATGGGACTCTCATACTATCATATCTTAAATTATAGCTTTTATATTGCTACCGTCGATAACCCGAGAAAATCTTTTTGATTGCAAAAACTTATGCAATATAAATATGACATGAAACTGTAATCTCAACCCATAAACGCAGCTTGCATTTTCAAATATTCTATCATTTATAAAAATTTGGTAGTCTTTGACCTCTTTTACAATTGCTGTTGCCTACGTCAGAGGCATACAGTATTCAGAGCTTGAATACAGCGGTACCTAACAGTTTAAAATAGTTTCAAATAGCAAAACTATAAAAAAATTCAAACATGTTACCTATAAAGTTCATACGCAAAATTTTGAAGATATTTCAGTTTTAATATTTTTGTAGGATTGCAGATTATAGACGCTCAACATCTAAGGTCATCAGCGATTTAATATTTTTAAAATATGTTAGATGGTTGCGCGTGAAAAATGAGCCAGAGAAAAAATTCAAATTACCAAGAGTTCAAAATAACAGTAGTTTAAATAACCAAGAGGGAGGAAGGAAAAAAATCAAGTAAACAAGAGTTTGGTCAAAGTTCCTGATTTATTATTTTAAACATTTGTCCAATTATTCATTTTGGAAAGAAGTCTGCAAATTTATGTTTGAAAGAAGGCTACAGTACGAACTGCAAACTCACTCATATCTCATTTATGTAAACAAACAGGTCTGTACATGATAAACGCTTCAAATTATAGAGAGTAGGGAAGCCCGGACTTCAAATTATTGCATGTTGGCAAGCAAGATTAATGATTTTATTCAATTTATGGAGTATTTTTCAAAGGACCGGGACAAAATTTCAAATTATCGAGAGTCGACTGTATTTGATGTTAATTTCAATCAAAATTTTATTTTGCGTTTTTGTCGTCTCTTGCCACCTGGCGCCTAGAGTGACCCTTTCTCTCGCTCTACCCCAGGACCTTGTGCAAAGGAATACAGGAATAGACGTTGGGGACATTACTGAAGAAAAAAAATCAAATGTCAAATCCAGTAGTACACTTTTTATAATACACAATTATAAAATTAACACACTTCGCGATTCTTAATTGCGAGAAGTACCAACAATCTAGATCATAATATATTATTATATAATATGTAAATAACAAAAATATATTAAAAATAAATTATTAAAACGTTTTTTAAACTTAATATTATTTATACTTACAAATTCTTGTAAGTTACATTTAGTGTCATTCCATAACTTAAACATCTACTAATTTTACAATTTTCTTTATAATAAAGTTGGAAATAATTCAGAAAATGTGTCGTTCCAAAGTTCGGAATATTCATTGCCAGATGAATCACTGTGCGGGGAATCAATTGATTCATAACCACTTTCACACAGTTTTGTTACATCTTCGTGTTTATTATAAACGGGTGAGGGTGATAAACTATCTCTGCTTGATGCAGGTGACGTTAAAAAATCCATTTGTTTGTCAAAAGTTAAATAATCCACTGGTAACTTTTCAGATCCTTTATTTTTAGTGTCCAGAAACGAAGTGTTTTGTTGTGTGTTTAGTGCACCTATTTCTTCTTCCTCAAACTCCGATTCTGTTGAGGTGATGACTTCTGTAACTGCTTCGCCTAAACAGACATCTTCATCACTATCTGAAATTATAATTATGCAATTTGAAGCCTCGTCATATGTGCCATATAACGTTTCTACACCATCTTCCGACTGTGTAATTGCTTCAGTGCATTGTGATTTTTCTAAATCGCTAGTACTTTCTACTGCTTTGTGATTTGGTTGTGCATTTGTGTTGGTTACTACTGGAAACGGTGCTATTACATCTGTGTCAGTTAACAATTTACTTCTACTGGATTCCAAGTCTTCTGATGACGACCCCACCAATCCAGTCGCATCGGCGCTTTTTTTGGAATCTGTAGACGACCTCTAGAAAAAGATATTTTCAAATTATTATCCGTTCTAAAATTTCAAAGTCTGATATTACATAATTGTAAGGGGACCAATCGCCCTCCTTTACAGAGGACAGTCCTTCGTTTGTAGGTTCTGTCCTTCCTCGAAAAGCGTCCTCCTACTGTCCTCCTTTCGATATTTTAAAACTAATCTGTTAATCTCTGTATTTAGAGATGCCGCGCCGAACTGTTAGGGGCCTTTCATAAATCTCGCAAGGACGATTTTGGCCATTTTTGATCCCCATATAAGAGTACATAAGATTTCTCGGACTCTCCCTCACCCTTCTTATGGTAAATTTTAAATGGTTTAAGAAAAGCATCAATTGCACTAAAACTCATAATTTGATGTAATAAAATTGTACATTAAGAAGAAAAAATACATATCAGGGTTGTTTTCCCCAACGCTAATAACTCACAAATATCCATCACTTTATGTTAAAATCGTACATTCCGTCTTATTGAAATATTACGTAAGAATGGCTTTTACACCTCACTCCCCCCGAGATAAGGGCCTGTAAATTTTGAGACCCCTCCCCTCGGGATTTTTACGTAATTAATGAATAGCCCCTTACATGTCATGTGATGGTAGTTTAGAAAGATGATATATTGACAAAAAATATTCTCTCAATGGAAAAATACTGGTTTAATTAAATACTTTAAAGGGATGTAAGCATAATTAATGCATTTTTGTTTGAATTAATAAAATCTTCCTTTTCATGGCCACCTTAATAATTGGCACTTACTCTTTGATTTCTTTCTTGATTATCTGTTTCCAAGTCGCAAGTGATATCCTTGAGAAGATCTTGTGCAAATGCTTCGAGCTTGTCAATGTCAAAGTCTTGGTCTTGGAATTCGCTGAGGAGGTCGGGCAAAGAAGGTAACTCGTCAGTACAAGCTTCAAAAGGTGATTCAATAACAGGACAGCTACCGGTTGCATTCCCCGCGATGTTCCCTTCTGCAGAGGGTTTTCAGCGGACGCTGCAGGTCCTTGCGAAGGATTGCAGCCGACAGGCATGTCTTGTGATTGTAATCTTTTACGAAGCTCTTCATTTTCGCTTGTTAATTTCTCGTTCATTTTCCTTAAATGTTTACATTCTTCAACAAGCAATTGATTTTGGTCCGATAACATTTGCAGTGATTGTTCCATTTCGTCCATTTTTGCTTTTTTACGATCGCGGGATGTTTGAGCAGCCACGCGATTCTTTAGTTTTCTGAATACAAAAACAATATAAATTAATACAAATAAGATTAAACAAAAAAATTAGATTATTAGGTATAAGGACTTACTTCCGTAATAATTTTTCCTCCCATGTTAAGTGATCCAACCTTCGTTTTTTACCTCTTCGTGATGATTTTTCTGAGTCCATCGATTCTTCAAATATCATAGGACAGCCAGCGTTCGTGCTGCCTATGTATTTTGGTAAAGTCAAAACCAAAGGTGCACTCATTTTTTAATTCACACACGTAAACAAAAATATTTTTATCAAATTCAAAGATGATAGTATTTGTAAACTATCCTTGAGTTAAATACATACAATGTGTAAGCCAATTTTGACTTTACAGCAAAGATTATGCATCACTAATGTTTTTGCTTTCCACATTTCCTTCCAGAAATTTTCTGATGAAACAATTCACTAAAATGCCAGGTTTATTGAATATGTGGTATTTTCTGATTGGCTGTTAATAGTGTCAACATGTCATTGCGTCAGCGAGATAGAAAGAGAAAGAGAAACAAAAAAGAGTCGAATAGCATGATGTAATTTGGGTTGAAAAATTGCAAGTGGCAAGAAGGGCAAGACATGTGAAGTTAGCCCCCCCAACCAAGTACTCTTGCTTCCGAACAATTTGTAACCTGATGCTGAGTTGCAGAAAGGATTGTCAAATAATTTGATTTCACAATGACCTTAGATTGTGATTACATCATTACATGCAAGAGTAGTCTAATGTCGTATTCAAACACCCTGTCATGTACAACATTAGATTGTATTCATAAAAAAACAAATGATTGATTTACAGAGAAAAATATCGTTTTTCAAGTCAAAATTTGATTTAAATGCGTAGAAAAATGTCCTTTCGAAACAAAAATTATGCAAAAAACTATGTTAAATACACATATACACAGTTTAAAAAAAAATATCATTTCAATCGATCAATTATTTTTCCATCAGAATCGATTTAAAATTCTACAATGCTTTTCTTATGGAGAAATATGTGTTCACAATCTAAGGTCATTGTCAAATCAAATCATTTAATCCTTTCTGCAACTCAGCATGAATATTTTTATTTGTAACTATATGTAACCAACTTTTTTTAAATTTGTAACCGAACCGTTCTCGAGTTACGACGGGTTTCTCAATGGGTAGTCCCCCCAAGTCGCCAAATTTGTCTGAAACAATTTGTAACCTAAATATTTTAATTTGTAACCAACTTTTTAGAATTTGTAATCAAATCGCTCTCGAGATATGAGCGATTTCTTTATTCAAACAACAATGGTAACTCATAGTTGACTGAATAGAAAAAAGGTCATAACTCGCGAATGGTTTGGATACAAATAACTACAAATCAAAATATTAAGGTCACAAATTGTTTCAGAAATATTTGGCAGCTTGGGGGGAGGGCGGCAACGTAAAGTTAGCCCCCCATTGAGAAACCGGTCATAACTCGGGAACGGTTCGGTTACAAATTAAAAAAAGTTGGTTACAAATAGTTACAAATTTAAATATTCAGGTTACAAATTGTTTAGTGGCAATATTGCTTGGTTAGAGGGGGGGGGGCTAGCTACACAGACGTAGTTGCAATGGGATATTTACGTTTAGGGTCGGAAAAGTACGAAGTTGTACGAATTATAAAAAAATTGATGTAAACTTCACTTTCATTTAATTAATGTTTTTTATGTCCTAAACATTATTATAACTTTGCACAATAGGGATTTCTAACAAATTTAATGTTTAATTTTAACTTTGTTTATAAATAGTAGTTATGAATTTTTACAAGTTATAAAGGTATGATCAATTTAACAAATGTATCATATTCATAACCTCAAACGCACTGTCTTGACAAGGCATATTTTGAATATGCTTATTGTTTATCCTTGTTATCATTTTTATCACTTTCCAGTTGTAATAAGAATTGATTTTGATACCTCTTTACTTATTTTTTTATCATTCATTATTATAAGATTAAAAATAATGGTAAAGATAAATGTCAAATTGTAATGGATACTCATAATAGAGAACATTTATTGGAACCTGGAGGCCTTAAATATCCACACAATACACCGCACTTATTATAAATTTCAGTTGCCGTTGATATAAGTACAAATTACCATGCATTGTGCTAGCTGTCGAACCAAATTTACAGTATTTAAGAGGAAAAAACAGTGTAGTGAATGTCGGGGTTATTATTGCAACCATTGCCTACAACGAAAAGCTAATAAGTGAGTAAATTGTAATATTAAAAAGCCAAATTTTATTTTTGAACTGTTTATCTATCTTAGATTCCTTGCCATTTAAGAATACAGAATAATAGAATAGAATTTTATTGCATAACCTGGTTTAGGATACAATCGTCGTATACAATAATAGGTACATAAGTTTCTGCAAGGTCTCCCAGCTTATTTGGGGAGTTGAGTTTAACCTGTCCTTTCCCGAGTTTTGTACAAATAACTATCCTGTCTATGTCCGAATATTTCATAACAGCAATTTTTTTATGTGCGATTTTTCTGTTAAAAATAATGCAGGTTGGCAAACTTTAAGAACATTTTTATCAACATAATCACAAATTTTTGTTCAAGTTTTGGAATACTGGAACAAACGTACAGAGTTCCAATTTTGGAACACTGGGAAAAAAATGGGTTAAACAGCCCATTTGACTTCAAAACCAGTCGATTTCCTTTTTTTTTCTCTATATTTTACACAGCGCTTGTAATTTTTTATTCCAGTTAAATTGAGAATTATTTTTTGTAGACAAATAAACTGTGAAAATTGTTTAATATTAACTTCAAGACCATTAAGTAAAGTTCAACTACTGAAACTTCGTGCCCGAGACCTGCAGTTATATTTATCGAACCAGAAAGTTTCAACGAGGGGATGCGTTGGTAAGAATAATGGATTTTGAAAAATTTGGTAGGAAAATAATTTTAATTTGCGATTTGTAGAAAAAGAAGATTTAGTGGAATTACTGCTAGCCCACGCAAATGGCACACCTGACCAATCACAGACACAGCCTCGGGAACAACCTAGACCGAGCCGATTTGAAACGAATGCAACCAGTCATATCTTAAATAATATACGTTCTTTCTTCAATTCCACCCCGGATATTTCTGGTACGTGCAAAAATTGCGATTATTTCACAATAATTTTATAAAAAAACAATCCATTATTAAGAACTGAAATAAGTGTTTTTATATTACTCGGAACTTGGTAGAACCTGATTAATAATAACAAAAAAATAAAAATACTTGAAAATTCTACAAAAATTAATATCAAAGGCGCCCGCTATGGCGCCATGTTGATAGGAAAAAATTTTTAGCCCTAAGCAAAGCCTTATTACTGAAATGTGGAACACTTGAAGTCAGCTGGAGTTTTCTTAATTTTTTAACGATCGTTTCGGACAATAAATCCATCCTCAAGAATATAAAACAAATACTCATATGTTTTATATTCCTGAGGCTGGACTTATTGTCCAAAACGATCGTCGAGAAATAATTCGATAATAATATTTTCTTTATACCCAGTCGAAAGTACGTACTCTCGGCTTCGATTTTAAGGCAGAAAGCCTAACATTCATGCACTGCTGGAATTACTCGCAGGCCATCTGTAACAGCGGGCCGAAATAGTTTTCTCGTGCACACTGATACGAAAGAACATATTTTCGACCGGATGTGAAGAAAAATAGTATACAACACACGGCCAGAAAATTAAAATTCCTGCACTGCGCGACACGCGATATCCGAGGCGAAGCTGAGAGCATCATGTGTTGCGCAGTGCAGGAATTACAACTTTCTGCACTTGCGGTGTGATACACTATTGTAGAATTTTCAAGTGTTTTTATTTATTTTTATAATGCAATGAATCATAGGACATAATCGACCATCAAAATGTTTAAATTTGGAAACAAAAACCCCTATGGTATCGTATATACAAATTATAGAAATACAATACCACCAAAAGAATGTAGAGATACTTTGTTTTGTTTTTATCTGACAGAGATAAGTGTATGACAAATGAACTAATGAGGAAAGATATATTATTATCAATTTATTGATAAATAAATTGATAAATTTGCATTGCTGAGTTTTTTAAATAATTGTTCATTCAGATTTAATTAAAATGTTTATATTAAAAATATTTTGCTGTGATTTTGGTTTGTAATTTTTGAATTCTGTTTCTGTATGCTCCGTTAATCCATTTTATTTATTTGTTTTTTTACATTATTGAAGGTAGCGAGAGGTTATGTTTACTGATTAAAAATTTATTATTTAGTAGCAATATTCAATATTCTTTATTTTCTTATCAAATACCAAAAATTTTGCATCACAATTCTATGTATTCTTTTTTAATCTAAAAAGTCAGCTTGTTTTATGATGGGGAAAATTTCATATATTATGTATTCTGTAATAAATAATTCAACTTAAAGTGAACTTTGCAAACAGCTTTTTTGTCTGAATAAAAGATTACTACCTATCATGCCGTCATTTTTTTAAAATTTATTTCCCTATAATATGTTACGTTCTGAAAACTTTTTTATATACCGATTGTATTAACTAATGCAAACGTTTTAAGTTTTTGAACAGTTTTTCAAAAATAAAACTAAAAAAACAGGCTTTAATAGCAAACCGAACTAAAAAATAAAAAAAATATTTTTTTATTGTCAAAAAGCGGGGGGTTCTTGATATCAACTGGTATAAATATTTCATTGGTAGCTATTTGTAAAAGTAGAGCTAGTATAAAAATAGTAATAAGCAACTCACGCTTTTTTACAATAAAACAATATTTTACTTTTTAGTTCGGTTTGCTATTTAAGCACGTTTTTTTAACTATTATTTATGTTAATCCTGATGGTTCTGGTCAGGATAGTGGGTCAAACTTAATACATTATTGTATTGTCATCGGTCTTTGATAAGTGTGCAAAATTTTAGTTTATTCTGACGTTTTAAAGTGGGTGAATTTTACGTTCAAAGATTCCTTTACAAAACATACGTTAAAAGATTTTATTTTATTATCCTGAAGACCCTGGTCAGAATAATGGGACAAACTTAATAAATTAATGTATTGTCATCAGTCCTTGATAAGTGTGCAAAGTTTCAATTTAATCTGACGTTTTGAAGTGGGTGAATTTCACGTTTAAAGATTCCTTTACAAACACGTTCAAAGATTTTTTTTTATCCTGAAGATCCTGGTCAGGATATGGGACAAACTTAATAAATTAATGTATTGTCATCAGTCCTTGATAAGTGTGCAAAGTTTCAATTTAATCTGACGTTTTGAAGTGGGTGAATTTCACGTTTAAAGATTCCTTTACAAACACGTTCAAAGATTTTTTTTTATCCTGAAGATCCTGGTCAGGATATGGGACAAACTTAATAAATTATTGTATTGTCATCGGTCTTTCATAAGTGTGCAAAGTTTCAGTTTAATCTGACGTTTTTAAGCGGGTGAATTTCACGTTTAAAGATTCCTTTACAAACACGTTCAAAGATTTTTTTTATCCTGAAGATCCTGGTCAGGATATGGGACAAACTTAATAAATTATTGTATTGTCATCGGTCTTTCATAAGTGTGCAAAGTTTCAGTTTAATCTGACGTTTTTAAGCGGGTGAATTTCACGTTTAAAGATTCCTTTACAAACACGTTCAAATATTTTTTTTTTATCCTGAAGATCCTGGTCAGGATATGGGACAAACTTAATAAATTATTGTATTGTCATCGGTCTTTCATAAGTGTGCAAAGTTTCAGTTTAATCTGACGTTTTTAAGCGGGTGAAATTCACGTTCAAAGATTCCTTCGCAAACATACGTTCAAAGATTTTATTTTTTTATCCTGAATATCCTGGTCAGGATAATGGGCTAAATTATTGTATTGTCATCGATCCTTAATAACTGTGCAAAGTTTCAATTTAATCTGACGTTTTGAAGTGGGTCAGTTTCACGTACAAAGATTTCGTTACAAACAGGTGAAGCTAATAAAAGCGTGTTAATAATGTCATTAGGCTCCTCAAATCAACAAACTTCATCAACTCATTCAACACCGTGCAGTACATCACGCACACAACACTCACCATCAAATGATCAAACAAATAGACAGGATTCTCAGCCAGAGTCACAGCCGGGAAGGCAATCAGCGCCTACAACAGAATCTCCAGAATCACAGGAGTCGCCTCCGGACGACTGGGAGGTCATCAACAGTCCTGAAAGTACATCAGCTGACGAATACACCATTGTGAGTTCAATTTAAAGTTGTAATAAACAGCGGAAACGATTTTTAGTTACCTGTGTTTGACGACAGATGGCTTTGACGAGTGAAATTGACTTTACAATCGTGTACTGCAGACTTTTAAACGACCTCGTGCTGAGTTGTAGAGAAATTCATAGGTTAGGTTATTTTTGACAGCTAGTTGTATCATTCGTGTTTTATATTTTTCGACAAAATGGAAAAAGAGCAATATCGATCAATAATTCGTTTTTTATGCGAGTATCTCATTGTGGTCATAGATGGTGAAAGATCTCTATAGACAGCATCCAACTTCAGTTTTATTTCTTCGCATGTTTTTTAACACTTTGACGGACAAACCGGCTAAAACCGGCATAAACAAAAGTTCAAAAATTTGACACGACGGCTGAAGCCGTCGTATACTACGGACCGCGTAACAGCCAGACGGGTGTAGCAGTCTCTTTGCAAGTGTAGAATACATACCCTGCATGCTAATTAATCTTATTAATTAACTCAATAATTAGATATAAATGTTATTTTTGTGATTAAAAACATATTATTGGTTCAAACAATTGAAAAAATTATAGTGTCAAAATTGGAACAAAACTAAATTTTTAAGTGTCCGTCAAAGTGTTAAAAAACAAATTATGGATCGATATTGCTCTTTCCATTTTGTCGAAAAATAGAAAACACGAATAATAAACTGGCTGTCAAAAATAACCTAACCTATGAATTTATCTACAACACAGCACGAGGTCGTTTAAAAGTTGGCAATACATGATGGTAAAGTCAACTTTACTCGGCAACGCCATCTGTGATCAAACACGGGTACTTGATCAATCCTCATACATACATAGGCTTTTAACGCAATATAATATTTCTATTTGTAGAACGATAGCGATAACGATGAAAGGGAACCAGAGTCATATAAACACGAATCGGGCGATACGGAACGTGTTCGAAACTTTTTACAATTATCGGATATAAAAACTATAGAAGAACTTAAAGACTTGAGTGTAAAACAATTGAAGGAACTTTTAACGTTAAATCGCGTCGATTACAAAGGATGTGTGGAAAAGACTGAACTGCTTGAAAGAGTTAACCGACTTTGGACGCAGCATTCTCGATCAAGAGAGAGTAAGTTCTGTTTTTTAACACCAGCTGTCATCTTTGAATTTAACGACATTTTAACGGTTTTTTATGTTCCTTGTCGCCACCGTTGGATTTACAGTAGTGTGTCAAATAAGGATGTTGACTATTTTTGGGAAAGTGTTTTAAATCGTGCATAATATAACCACAAATATTTATTATAATTTTTTAAATACGACTCACGCTTTAAAAATCATGTATTTTAAATTCAGTTTCAAATTTCGCTGCAAAACGTCAATACTTGTCACGTGACTGCCGTGACGTCATACACTCATAAACGCTGGTAAACTGATGAAGTGATACGTTTTTTCGTAATTGTTGTCATAGAAATTTTTGAATAAATTACACACTCTAAATATTTACCACCAATGTAGCCTTTTGACAGCGTAAGCAGTGTCTTCTCTATGACAGCGTCTCTGATGTTTAAGAGTTCGTGACGTCATGCACTCTGATTGGTGATCGTTCTCACGTGACTTGAGAGTGATTTAAATACGTTTTATTTATTAAATATTAATTAAATTCCTTAAAAATAAGGAAAAATATTGTGTTTTTTAGTGTTTCTATCATAGAAACTACCACTTAACGTTAAAATTATGTATTTATTTGAATACAGTCAACATTTATATTTTAACCTCAATGCGCCAAAAGAAATATAACTTCAATAAGATTATTTTGACAAAGCTTTCTGCAATCAAGCAGTAATAATAGTTTCTTAACAATAGTTTCTTAACAATTATAGCAGATTTAAGCTATTATACTAAATGAATTGGCTGGTACGTAGCTACAAGCGTATGTTAAAAATCTACTAATAACTAGTAATAATATAGTTCACACATGATAATTGAAATTATTTTTTGGTTTAGACTTGGAGCATATATCGTCCGAAGACATTTGCAAAATCTGCATGGATGCGCCGGTCGAATGTGTAATGCTGGAATGTGGTCATATGGCAACGTGTACATCGTGTGGAAAACAATTATCCGAGTGCCCCATCTGTCGTCAATATGTCGTTAGAGTGGTTAGAATATTCAAAGCATAACAGGTGCTAACTTTGTGCATGGTAATTGTGTAAGTGTCCTTTACTTCTGTTGACACGGTTATTCTTTTTAAAAACAGTCATTTGCTTTCAGTTCCTTACTTTGTGTTAAATATATTATTGGTGATAAATACTGCATTTAAGAGGTCAGTATTTCTGTTGGCAAAATTGCTATGTCTTTTTAGACCCACATAGAACCAGTCTCGGATTTTTTCAAACCGGGACAGAAACTTGATAATGGCGTCTCCTCTGTCCAGCGTTGTAGTGAAATTGTTTAAAAAAAACTTAAAAATATATCATGGGTAGCGTTTTTTGTGACCGCGAGGGAAGAATATGAACCCTTAAATATTTTTTTTTAATAATTTGTTATCAATTTTCAAATACAGGACACGTTCACTAATCCGACAACAGTATTTTTCGCGTATGTCGGATTAGTGGAAATGTCGGATTACCGGATGTAAGCACGGACTAAAACTTTAACTATTAAAAAACTTTGTTTTTTGTTCCTAAAGGAAATAACGACTTTATATAATAGATATTTATAATACACAATTTTTAATTTCGAACTTTTATAACAAACAACATGACGTCTTCTCCTTCCAATGTCTATTGTCAGACTACAGAGCGAACGACTCTACGAAACGAAATAGAGAAATATTTGTCAAGTAAACACGTGTGTCGGATTACAGAGCGCAATATCGTACAAATGTCGGATTATAGAACGATTTTTCTAGATACTTAAAAACAGCAGATTGCTGAACGTGTCGGATTAACAAGCAGCGGATTATCGATCGTGTCCTGTATATTATATTATGATTTTGGCGCACCCTGTAACTGCCGCGCGGGGCAGATGTCCCGGTTTGCCCCCCCCACCCCCCAGATCCGGGGCTGCGTAGAACAGCCGTAATGAGCCATTGAATGAAAGTATACAAGGCGCGGCTATGACAAGAATTTGTTTTTTTCGTGGTGTTTTTATTCCCGCTGCCCCCCATTTGAAAAGAGCTTTACATTCCATATTACGCGAACAGGAAATATAAAGCAAAGTTTTGGTAATTTTCGTTCAAATCGATTTTTTGAAAAATCTAACTGCATCTCACCCCTTAACAAAGTGTAAATTAGCCTTTAGACTTCATTCAATTCACATTTTTTTCGCATCTATTTCTGAATCATGCTGCATAGAGTTTTAGAATTTAGAATATCTAATGCTATAAGTTCATAAGATTGTATTACTTTAAGATTCTATAGAGGCTATATTTTGACTGTTTTTAAGATTCAGAAACAATGATGGAAATATAAAGAAAACGGATACAATTTTTTAATAGGGATGTTGACTATTTTTGGAAAAGTGTTTTAAATCGTGAATAAAGCACAAATATTTATTATTATTTTTTAAATACGACTCACGCTTTAAAAATCATGTTTTTTAAATTCCGTTTCCAATTTCGCTACTTGTCACGTGACGGCCGTGACGTCACGTGGCCATAAACGTTGCTAAACTGACGGAGTGGTGTAAGGTTTTTTGGCGATATAGTTATATGTAATTTGACGTTTCCTATAAATAAATAATAATGAACTACGCTCTAAATATTAACTAAACAATGAAGCCTTTTGACAGCGTGAACAGCGTCTGATGATATTTATGAACATGTGACGTCATGCACTCTGATTAGTGTTTGTTGTCACGTGACTTGAGAGTGATTTAATTACGTTTTATTTATTAAATATAAATCGAATTCCTTAAAAATAAGGAAAAATATTGTGTTTTTTAGTATTTCTATTGTATAAACTATTACTTAACGTTAAAATTATATTTTTATTTGAAAATAATCAACATCCCTATTGCGCTATTCAGACACGGAACAATTTTACGTTCTATATTTAAGCGTTTTTGACAAAAATGGCGTTTACAGACATTTTTGATTGTAAAGAAAAGACTTTTTCTTTATACCCGGTCGAAAGTACGTACTCTCGGCTTCGATTTTAAGGCAGAAAGCCTAACATTTATGCACTGCTGGAATTACTCGCACGCCATCTGTAACAGCAGGCAGAAATAGTTTTTCCGTGCACACTGATACGAAAGTACGCACTTTCGACCGGGTGTAAAGAAAAATAGTATACACCACGTGATGCCCATGGCTTTGCCTCGGACATCGTGAGTCGCGCAGTGCAGGAATTGCAATTTTCTGCCCTTGCGGTGTAATATACTATTGCATATGACTTTAATAAATTATTATAAATGTATATTTGTGTTTTGTGATATTTTATTACATTTCAAAAAGTTAAAAGATGTTTTCGACAGTTTAAAGAAAATTTTGAAACCATATTGTTGTCATTTTTAACAACCAGTGGCGTAGCTGAGAACTCAGAGGCCCTCCTCAAAAATCTCAGCGGGTTCCTTTTCAATTTATCACTATAATTTATTTCAAACGCTAATGAAACTCGGAGTAACAGGGCATAGTTGGTTTACATTAATCATAATATCGACGTTTAACTGTTGAATGAGTTGTAATTGTCTGCGTTAAAAGTGAGGTTATTGGGGATTGATCATGGACTTAGGAATTATAAGGACAAAGCATGTATAATACTCACCCCCGGTTCTAAAAGGTTCTGAAGTTAGTCATAAACAGCGTCGCAAATGTATATTTTAGAGCCGTCCTGGTTGTTTTGTGGGAAAGGAAGACTCCCACCACCTCCCAGTTACCGGCACAGAACATGCGCTCGTCGGTGATTGGGGTTATCGCTGGTTGTCGTGTCATTTGTCGTTTTCCTGCTATAAAGTACAGTCCAGTACGCTATTGTTAAGTTGTTTCTTTGATTGTTAATTGATCAAGATGTCTAATACAGTTTTGCATAGACAAGCACGAAAAATAATTTTTTGTATGACTTTATGCAAGGAATTAGACCTTTAGATTAAAGAAAAATTAAAAATAATAATATAACGCGAGTTTGTAGTTTTTCAACCGACTGTACCTGCGCAACCCTTCATTTGCATCTAACTTCAGAAACCTTTTAGAACCGTGGCGCGTCCTATACTTGGGTTTCAGACGACGGGGATACAGCCGTTTGAGGGACGCGGAGGAGGTGAGAGGCGCTCGTTTGTCATTGGCCGATGCACTGCGCATGTCTAGTGGCATGAAATTTATGTTGGTAGTATGGTGTAAAAAGGAAATGTCTTTAGCACATGGATCTATATTTTTATGTCCATGTTTGAATTTCATGCTACTAAACATGCGCAATGCGCCGGCCAATCACAAATTGACTCCAGTCTTACATTGTACCCGTCTCTCAATGGTTTCGCTCCGGCAGTGTTATACTCCATCCCTAAATTACTGGATCCATGGGATTGATTAACTGAATTTTAAAGATTTTTTAGGGTAAACGGGGCTCCCCCGCGAACCATTAGCTACACCAGTTATTTCCATCATTGGTTTATAGTTGTAGTCGATTAAAAAATATTCTTGTGGGAAAAATTCGATATTTGAAACCAGAATTCGAATTTTTAGTTCACCTGAAGTGAACAGAAATTGTTATCAGAAACAAAATTTTAATTGAAAACTAGTGTTTAAAATTATTATGTAAGTTATTATTCATTAGTAAAAAAATAATCTGTGATATTTTGTGAATGCCATACAAATAGTCTAAGCGTTCAATGTCACAACATTTGTCCTTTTGTGGACAAAAGGGGCATTACTATAATCTATAAGGCAAGACAAAGGTTTGGTCAGCGAAGGATTAAAAGTGTACAAGACAAATTATTTATTAACAAAATAAAATTACTTGCAATACTGTTCAATATTTTTATTTATATAATTCGACCAACAGTTTTGGTCCTTTTCAATTTTCAAAAGGACCAAAGGTCGAAACGTCTTTTATATAAATAAAAATATTGAACAGTATTGCAAGTAATTTTATTTTGTTAATATTCTATTACTGTTGGTAGAGTCAATATTAACCGGAAAGAAGTTAGCGCGGAAATTATTTTTTTCTTAATTATTGAAATATCAAAAAATTGCTCCTTAAATGCTCTATCAGAATCAGTAATTGCTCCATTTCTAAAATTATTAGTTTATTTATAATTAATTTTTTAAAAAATCTAATTACTGAAAATTTGATTTTACTATAGAATGAGAAATATTCACTTTTTATACAATTTTTTTTGCTAAAAAAATTGCTCTCAATTTGCTCTATCAATTGCACAAAAAAATTATTTATCTTTGACAATTTTTATAGTAATTAACAGAAAAATATTGTTTGAATGGTAAACCTACTGCGCTGTGACGTCATCAATTGTCGCTGCAACTTATAAGGGCCATATTTACATGTATCAGCACTACAGTCATATTCATAGTCACCTTAATGTTTATGTTTTCTACTTTAATTAAAATTAATTAAAATTCTTGATTAATACTGTCTTTTAATGAATTAAGTCCATTTAAATATGTACATATATATATATATATATATATATATATATATATATATATATATATATATATATATATATATATATAAAAGCACAGGTAGAAGTTGAATAGCCTATAATTATAAATACTTTTTCAAAATTGCAGGTCTAGAAGACGGTTACTGTTAGTAAGGCTGCTGTAAATTAGTTTCGTTAATCGGATTAGACTATCTATTGTTTTGAATAGGCGGAGTATTTACTATATTGATGAGTCATTACTAGATCTTTAAGCTTCAACTGAACAAAGGACAACAAATCGCTAACAAATAAAGGATTATCTTAATTTTTTTTTTCAGGTTTACCATACAAACATTATTTTTCTGTTAATTACTATAAAAATTGTCAAAGTTAAATAATTTTTTTGTGCAATTGATAGAGCAAATTGAGAGCAATTTTTTTAGCAAAAAAAATTTTATAAAAAGTTAATATTTCTCATTCTATAGTAAAATCAAGTTTTCAGTAATTAGATTTTTTAAAAAATTAATTATAAATAAACTAATAATTTTAGAAATGGAGCAATTACTGATTCTGATAGAGCATTTAAGGAGCAATTTTTTGATATTTCAATAATTAAGAAAAAAATAATTTCCGCGCTAACTTCTTTCCGGTTCAATATTATTAACAAATTATTTATGTTTTGTAAGAAATAAAACGATGAAACCGAGAAATGAACAAGTATTCAATTATTAAATAGAGTATATTCGATTCAGCAATACAATCAATGTGAACTCCATCTTGTCTTAACACAGAAAGCTACTGCATCCGCTTACAATCTGTATAACCAGTGGCGTAGCTAAGTGACCAAGGGCCCCGGTGCAAAAATAAAATTGGAGCCCTACTTTCAATATAAAATGAAAAGTGTTAATAATCAAGACGAAGTTCCGGGAGTCGACATTTTTTTCGGGAATTTCTAGGAATCTTTTTTTAAAATTTCATTAGCATTAATAGTTTTCGAGTTATTTGCAAAAAAATAGACCCCCTTTTTTGAGATTCTTTAATTGTTAATATCTTATGCAATTATTTATGTGCGAATTTCAAACTTTTGCACATTTTTCTAGAGGTGATTACGAATCCAATGAGCTATCACACGTATTTTAACTCGCAGAGGCCAAAGAGTCAGAAGTCAAAAATTCTTTATTCAAATAGGATATTTAAATAACGTTTTTGAACGTCGCTCAGGAGACCAAGGGGTCCCGTGAGCTTGGGGGCCCCGGTGCACTGCACCGCCTAGCACTTCGGTAACTGCATGCGAGTAATTCCAGCAGTGCATACCTAAATGTTAGACTTTCTGCCTTAAAATCGAAGCCGAAAGTACGTACTTTCGACCGGGTATAAAGAAAAATTATTTAAATGAATCATAGTTTGCAATTGTCGTGTGATAGAAGAAATGTTGTGAACTCAAGAACCAAATCTACCATTTACACACAACTAGACCCATATTACAAAAAAGTTTAGTGTTATGTAAAGGCCCCAGTACACAGTGGTCTGTAGTGGGCCATTGTAGACCTTCGCCATTGTGTACAGGGGGTAATGGTCTGTAGTGGCGGACAATTGTGAATCGTGGTGCGCAATCCATTTGTTGTCGGTTTTTTTGACAGACTTCAAAGGAATCGCCCATTGTTTGGACAGGTACCTACTTTTTTTGTTGCGTGCTATACTATTTAAATTTTTAATCGCCCAAAGTGTCAGTGTCCTGGAGCAATGAAGAGACTTTTAGGTTTATAATACTATAATATTTGTAAACAGTATATAAATAAATAGCCGCGGCCGTAATTACTTCCACGTCCATCGCAAGTGCTTCGCCAGGCAGAAATAAGCCATGGGCCACTGTGTGAACACCAAGTGACAGTGGCCTACAGTTGCACATTGCAAAGCATGGCCCACTACAGACCACTGTGTACTGGGGCCTTAAGATAAAAATTGAAACGCAATAAAACCAGTGTTTTTGTTAACCTTTAAAAAATACAAAATCATCAGCCCCACCAAACCTTTGCCTCTAAATAATAAGCAAGGCTGCATACTGTTTTACCGGTTTAGCGAAATTTATTCGTTCAAATAATTATTTTTCAGTTTGCTTTTTGCAAATCTAGTATTGCAGAGCGGGGAGAATGTAGCTACTATTTTTATAGGTTTTGAATCATTAAACTCAAATTTTGAAAAAAAAATTGTGGAAGTTTAATCTCTCAGTCATATTGTAAAGTTGTAGTATGTGGCCTTATTGTATAATATTATATTGTTTATGTCACTTTACAACATAAGAATAAATAATTTATTATTATTACTTTGTTAGAATAATAGTAAGCTTATTTTTTCATGAGTGTTTGGCATTTTATTATTTGCGGAAATATTTATCTTTTGCAATCTTTACAGACTGTTATTCTAAATACATACATAATAATAAATATAATAAATAAAGCTAAAAAATGGTGTTTTATTGACACAGGTAATTGTTTGCAAATTGTTTGAAAAAACATTTTAAAACAACACCTACGCCTATGGAATATTATGGTCTCTAATCTATATAGTCACACGGAAAATATAAACTCCTCGTATACTACCGTGCTAATATCATTAGATATAAGTATATGATCCGATCATTCACGAAATTAGTCTTCTTCTGCTGTGCAAAAATTATTCATATGCTCGTTGCGATGAGCTCCGCGGGTGACTACGGGGAAGGGGGTAGGTAACGCATGAGTTACAATCTAGGGGTTCTATCACCTTAAAAAAAGATTTTCCATTCGACACATACTTTTACCTATACTAATTTAAAAACCCGGATTTCGTGACCACAATAAAATGATATGCCATATTTTTACACACCTATTATTTTTATCGGTGTAGAATCAAAAAACTATCCAAACAAAGATGGCGTCCTATTAGGTCAAATAATCTCTGGTGGTCGTTCCGAGAACCAAATTTAACTAAAAGAAAAACGGCAAAGACAACCCAGGTCGAAAAATAAATTCTAATTATTGATGTTTACAAAAAATGTAATAGTTACCTTAATTAAAATTTTCTTCAAACATTTTTTTTAGTACAAAAATCAGACACTCATTATAAAGGATAATTCGCGGATGAACCCATTTTGAAACTTATAGACTAACATGAAAATCCTGCGCCCCCAGTGCAATTTTGGTCATTTCAAAGGAGCCCATGTACAGACCGCGTCCTGAGGGGGAACAAACCACAACCAAAAATTCAACAAAATATCGGAATCAATTCAAGGAGGATAACGTTTTTGTTCGACGACGGAAAAAATAAACGATACGATATTCAAACTGATTAAAAAATAAAATAACCTCAAAAGTAAAATTTGAAAACTGTAATAAAAAATCTAATAAACTGAAATTTATAGAATATTAGTTAAAATTAAAAATAGCTGACTTTTGAACTGTGCAAAGTTAAAAAAAAGTTGATTTAATATTTTCAGAGCAAGTACTTCAAGTTTCAAGAAGGGAATACGTTGACACTAACAATGAATGATTTTTAGTTGCGCAGATTTGATCTGCGATTGTTGAGATGTGTTTTCACTATTTTTTCTCTACAAGCGTTTGAACACTTCAAACTAAAACTAAAAATCAGAAATTAATAATAATAATAATAATGCGTTTAACGTCCGTTTCTCGACTTTATGTCATAACAGACGCCATTCGCACCATTACTATTTTTCATTTTACCACTTCCCGTTTTTTCTACATTTCTTAAACTTCAACTTATATAATAGCAATGGGCGAATGAAGGAATTACAGGAAATTAGGATAAGGTAGGTAATTTTTGAACTAGGAGTTTGATAGGTAATCGGCCATGGCGTCAAATAAGGAACCACCTCGATATTTATCTGGAATTAATTGAGGGAAACCATGGAAAACCTCAATCAAGATGGCCGGTACAGGAATTACCGTTTCTCGGCGAAAGGCAGTAGGAAAAAGTCCCAGCCACATCTGCCCCCGCCGGGAATCGAACCCGAACCTCCCGAATGCGAGTCTAGTGCTGTACCACTACTCTACCCAGCTCGGTCTAAACTGCTTCGTATATCAGAGGAGTTCTCATAAAGTTTTCAAGTAATAAACTTTTCCAATCAATCAGGGGATCAAATAGCGCTATCACGTAAAAAATTAAATTTCCGAAAAGATTTTTGTTCGTTGTTACAGCTCATTTTGAAAATGCAGTTCACAAAAATATTGAAAATATATGTGTTCACTGATTTGTGAAAATTAAATAAAATATTTAATATTAGAACGCAGTCTACACTAATATTATAAAGAGGAAAGATTTGTATTTTTGTGTGTATGTAATGAATAAACTCAAAAACTACTGTGCCGATTTAAAAAATTCTTTCACCATTAGAAAGCTACATTCACCCTGAGTAGCATAGGCTATATTTATTGCTAGAAAATATTAGGAATCCTTACTAAAACTTTAATAACGTAACCCAAGGTGTAAAAAAAAATGCCATAAAACATCTTTCGTCGCATGCGCTGCGGAAACTGTTGATGATAGAACAAAAGTATGTTCTACAATGTTAAAGAACATATCAATAACTACAAAAAACTTCGCGATACTATATGTCCAACTATTATCGTTATGTCACAATAACCACTTTTTACATTTTAATAATCTATATAGATAAAAGACGATGTATATGTAATCTATGGACTCCAAACGGGTAGACCATTTTTGATGAAATTTTCAGACAATCTTTAGATTAACCCAGCGGGTGATCTTCTGAAGTTTGGTAGTGATCGGATTAACAGAATTTTTTAAAATTCTTTTTAGGAAATAAGATTTCTCTTCGATTTTTGAACATTCACAAATAAAAGCGATTGAATTCGCGGAAATTCAATACACGTTGAGAATTTAATGATAATGATTCTCATCTTTTATATCCTATATATTACATTTACACCCGGGCGAAGCCGGACTGACTCCCTAGTTAATTAATAAAACAAATCATAAGTTTACAGTTACAAATATTTTTTAATAAAATATTGTAGGTAATAGTTGAAAAATTTTTACACAGTATATCAGTGATCACTTTTCTACCGTTTGAGCTTGAAAAATAATCTCGAATCCCAAAACCCCTAACCGGGTCAACTCTAAGAGACATTGTACAGTTAAAATGTATATTTCAACAGAAAATCAGTTTCATAAACACGGAGGATCTGTTGGCCCGAGCTTATAACAGCAGACAATTTAAATCAAAAAGATAAAAACACTCACCGACTGATGACTGGTAAATATGTCAGAGCCTGGAAAAAGAGAGACAAAAAACAATTTTTTTAATTTCGTCGCCTTGTGTCGTGAAGTCGACGAAATGCAGATTTCAATGCAAGTGTGTAGACTGTGGCTTGTAGACGCTCGACAAGTGAGACGTATGTATCTTGTTGCACAATTGGCTGGAATTTTTGTTAAATGATAGCGAAAAGATATCAAATTTAACAACAATTTTGAAAGCGTTGGAAATGTTTTTTTCCCGATTAATACAGTGACCGAATTCATTGTACAGTGGAATCTTAATTAATGCTTAATATATACCACGTCACATCTATCTAAAATACAATATTTTTTGCAGCGGCAGTTCCTATCTCAAATTATTAAGCACTAACTTTTTAATTATTAATTAGAATTTTCCACATTAATAATAATCAAAAACTTACATTTAATTGCAATCGACTGTAGGCTTTAACAATTTGTGCAGCGCTCTTTTAAGACGAAAAAAATTCACACTTTCTCCTTGTTATCGTAAAAAGTTGATCACAAATTGTTTTTTCAAAACTATAAAATAATGAACAACTGAAAACTAAATCACAAATGTTGTACAAAACAAATTTTGAAGAAAAAATACAAAACCAGATAAAATCAACATTCAAAAAGTTGTTTTAATTCTCGTATTTATTAAACGTTAGAATAATTAACACACGAAAACAAAAACTTAAATCCAATAAAGCATACATATTTTTTGAAGTCCCTCAAGAAAAAATAATGACTAAAAATTAAATCAAAATTACAGAATAAGGTGCGATACGCTCTATTCGGAAATCACGTTGCAACTAAAAATTCTCAGCAGGTCATTTTTAAAACGTGAATTGTCCTGTAAATTACACAATTATGAAATCGATCATGTAATTTAAAAAAACCCGGGTCGCAGTGCCAAAACCCTGCCGACAATATAGTGTATTTGCTTGTATAGGGCCGTGAGGTTTTATACTTTTATTATGTTAAATTAAGTTTGTTTTTGGGCAAAATAAAAAACTTAACACCTTAATACACCCCTTAAAATAACATTTTTTTTCTTAATTGTAATATTATTATCAATTTAACGTCTACACCGAATTAAATACACCCTTCAATAAATAAGTCACTATCTGCAAATTAGTGATTTCAAAAAATGTGTAAGTCCGGTCCTGTTAAGCTGATTTTATTAAAATTTTAGGAGCACTTTTTATTTGCTACTAACTGGTTAAATGTCAATTTTGAGACGATTCTGAGAATTTTTTCGGTATTTTGGGGCCCAAAAACATTTTTCAACCCTTAAAAACTACCCTTAAAATGGCCCGATTACGCCCATTTTAAATAGGCTTCTTGCGGTGATGGATTTCAACACGTGGGCCGAATTTCGTTGAAATCAATTAACTCTTTCGAAAGTTATTGCGCGTACACATATATATATATATATATATATATATATATATATATATATACGTATATAAATATATATATATACATATATATATATATATATAAACATTTTGAAAAATGGTGCCAATGTGTTTAGGAGGTTATGAAACGTCGAGAAATTTTAGTCCGACCTCTAGGTCCCGCCATTCGACCGACGCCAATAGTGTATGTTGCCATATGGCAAATACACTAATTATACTTACACTATAATTAAAGTAGGAATTATAAAGATTGATACAAAAAAACTAATTAGGGAAAGGCGACCATCTCTCCGTACCTTCGTTCGGTTAAAAAATGATTGAACGATATAATATTTTACCAAAACGATTTAAACCGAAATTCCAGTTCTGTGAAAGTCGATTAGGTTATCCAAATAAGCGTTACATTTGTTTGTGCTTGCCGTTTGCAAGCAATAGGCTGTATAAATTTTCAGTAATGTGTATGAAAATATAAAAATATAAAATCAAAGTAATGGCGCATGGTAGCGGTAGCGGTTGCGTTTTCAGTAACAGTTTTCAGTTGCAAGTTTTCAGTTGCAGTTTTTCAGTTGCAATTTTTCAGTTGTAAGTTTTCAGTTGCAATTTTTCAGTTGCAGTTTTCAGTTTCAGTTGCAGTTTTCAGTTGCAATTTTTCAGTTGCAAGTTTTCAGTTGCAGTTTTTCAGTTGCAATTTTTCAGTTGCAAGTTTTCAGTTGCAGTTTTTCAGTTGCAATTTTTCAGTTGCAGTTTTCAGTTGCAAGTTTTCAGTTGCAGTTTTTCAGTTGCAATTTTTCAGTTGCAGTTTTCAGTTGCAAGTTTTCAGTTGCAGTTTTTCAGTTGCAATTTTTCAGTTGCAGTTTTCAGTTGCAAGTTTTCAGTTGCAGTTTTTCAGTTGCAATTTTTCAGTTGCAGTTTTCAGTTGCAGTTTTCAGTTGCAAGTTTTCAGTTGCAGTTTTTCATTTGCAATTTTTCAGTTGCAGTTTTCAGATTCAGTTGCAACTGAAAGATTGTGATAATATAATTACAATTTTTATATATGCAAAAACAGTCTAATGTCGTATTCAAACTCCCTGTCGTGTACAACATTAGATTATATTCACACAAAAACAAATGCTTGATCTACACAGAAAAAGTTAGTTTTTCAAGTCAAATTTTGATTAAAATGCGTAGAAAAATGTCACTTCGAAGTAAATATTATGCAAAAAATTATATTAAGTACTCGTATACACAGTTTAGAAAAAATATCATTTCAATCGACCAATTATTTTGTCAAACAGAATCGAATTAAAATTCTACAATCTAAGGTCATATTGGCAAATGGACCAACACCAATTTTGCTCATCACTATTTTAAATTTTGGCATATAGGGTATAGGACTATAACATCTGACAAACGTTTAATTTTTAGGCGGGCGATCGATAGTTTTGCGATCACTGGTTTATTGAACCTGCACGTATTGATATGTTGGTTCCCCATATTTGGTCGAAGGTGGTAGCCTTTTTAAGTAACGACCGATTGTCGGCGGCATTCACAAGATGATGTTCACAGTTGTAAATATGTAACTATTGACGCAATGAATTGCAGTTTAGTTAAACATCGATTGCTGCAGGTTGCAGAATAGGCAAACTGGTGGCAAGCGCAGAACAGGAGGCGATAGTGGATACGAGTAGGCTGCATGTTGTTACACTATGCCAATCACAATATGGACGCGCGCTGGTCCAGGACTGGGCAACAGTACAATCGACGAGCCCGAATATCGTCCAGTTGGAATACAGAAAATCTTATTTGACACTGGCCTTAGATTATAAAAACCCGGGTCGCAGTGCCAAAACCCTGCTGACAATATAGTATATTGGTTAATACAGGCAGAATGACTTTATTATACGAATTTGTTTGTTTTTGGAGAAAATAAAAAAATTGAAACCCTTAAAATAATATTTTTTCTTAATTTCAATATTTCATCTCTGTTTTATCAGTTCATCATCTGCACAAAATTATATACCTTACAGCCTTCAGTAAGTATACTTTTCTAACCGCAAACCTTTTCATAAAATTTATAAGTTCGGTCCTGTCCGGCCGATTTTATTAAAATTTTAGAAGCAAGTTTTAATTGATATTGCAAGGTAAATTTTCAATTTTGAATCAATTCCGAGAATAATTTCGGTACTTTTGGGACCCAAAACAATTTTCAACCCCTAAATACACCCCTTAAAATGATCCAATTAGGCCCATTTTAAATAGGCTTCGTGCGGTGATGGATTTTAGCGTGTGGTCCAAATTTCGTTCAAATCGAATACGACCTTCGAGAGTTATCATACATACATATATATATAATTTTTCCAAAAATGGTGCCAAAGTGTTCAGGAGGCTATGAAACGTGGAGACCTCTAAGTCCCGCCATCCGACCGACGCCAATAGTGTATGTGCCATATATGACAAATACACTAATAACAGATAAATACTCCATAATAAAAGGATTGTAGAATTTCAAAATCGACCCCGCTCGATTGAAACGATATTTCATTAGACTTAGATAAATTATTATTATTAATATTTTCACGGATTTCTTGTACTGCTTCAGGAGCTGCTTTTTATAGCATCAGGTAGCTTGTTAAAAAAATTGAAACATAAAGAATTAAAACTTTTTTACGTAGCGCTGTATTTGGGCAATGGTAATACGAACTCTTTATTTCGTGTGTCATGTATTAGCACCAGTGTCTTCCCATCAACGCTAAGGTTCCAAAATCCCTCGTGAAGAGTTCAATGAAGATTGTATTAGATGAAATAGTTCGGACACGACTGAATATCCTGCTACAACAATATGAAAGCAACTTATTATTGCACCGACAATGATATTAAAAACCCGGGTCGCAGTGCCAAAACCCTGCCGACAATATAGTGTATTTGCTAATACAGGTCTTGTGGCTTTATTATGTGAACTTAAGGTGATTGCTGGGCAAAATAAAAAAAAATAAGTCCTTAATACACCCCTTAAAATTACATTTTTTTCTTAATTACATTATTATTGTCGATCGAACGTCTACACCAAAATTAAAAACACCTTTCAGTAAATAACTCACTATCTGCAAACTAGTGTTTTCAGAAAATTTGAAAATCCGGTCCTGTCGGGCCGATTTTATTAAAATTTTAAGAGCACTTTTTAATTGCTACTAAAGGGTTAAATTTCAATTTTGAAACGAATCTGAGAATTTTTTAGGTATTTTTGGGCCCAAAAACTTTTTTCAACTCCTAAAAACCACCCTTAAAATGACCCGATTGGGCCTATTTTAAATAGGCTTCGTGCGGTGATGGATTCCAACATGTGTGCCAAATTTCGTTAAAATGAATTAATTCTTTCGAAAGTTATTGCCCGTACACATATATATATATATATATATATATATATATATATATATATATATATAAACATTTTCAAAAATGGTGCCAAAGTGTTTAGGAGGTTATGAAACGTCGAGAAATTTTGGTCCGACCCCTAGGTCCCGCCATCCGACCGACGCCAATAGTGTATGTTGCCATATGGCAAATACACTAAAAACCAACAACGCTATTTCATTTATTTCATTTTTATAATGTTGGAAAAAAACTTTATAAATATTTATACAGAGTGTCCTCTTTATAATTTTGTCTTTTAAAATAAAATATCAGTTGAACTAGAAACTGACTGAATGAAATTTGTTAGGAAGTATTTTGCGAATACTTCGTATAATCGTCAATATAAATTAAAAAAAATTAATTAAAAAAAATTAATAGATAATGCTTTTTATGGGGGTGTTCTAAAAAGCAGAAAATAAAAAAAAATCTTCCAAAGAGATGATGTAAAGTAGTAAAATTTTCAAAACTTAAATAATTTTGGAACAAATAGATGAAAATTTTTTGAATTTTGTATGAAATTTGTAGAAGGTTCTATGAGGTTTCCAGAAGGTTTCCGATCATATCTAGAGCCTATCAATTATACATATAGCCAATACTTCTTTATACTTTTACTATGTTTCGTATTTGTTTTATATTAGGCACTAGTGGGAAATGGATCATTTTGCTACCGCTATACAGATTTGAAAAGTCGTGCAAAAATTACAATTTAAATGCGAGCTTATATTTCGTCAGTCTTTTTTTCTATACCGAGCGGTGTAGTGTAGTGGTAGGATGTACTAGGTTCGCATCTCGGTTGAGTAAATGTGGCTAGCACTTTTGTCTACTGCCTTTCGCTCGCGAGAAATGATAATTCCGAACCGGCGCCCTTGTTGAGGTTCTTCATAGTTTCCCTCAGTAATTCCAGATAAATATCAAGGTAGTTCGTTACAAGGGCATGGCCGATTACCTATCAAACTCTCCCAGACTCACAAAGTTTCCTACCTTATCGTAGTTTCTTATAATCCCTTCATTCGCCCATTGCTATTATTTAAGTTGAAGTTTAAAAACCTTAGCAAAATAACGGGAAGTATAGTAATGGTGCGCATGGCGTCTGCCAGCCTCGAATCTACGATGTTTTCGGGCGTTTGAGATAAATTGTTTAAAAAAACTCAAAAATATATAATGGGTGGCATTTTTTGTGACCGCGAGGGGAGTATAAAACCCTTTTAATAAATTTTTACCATTCAAGCCCCAATTTTTGACCCCACGATTAAATTAAGGGTACATTTTAGGATATTATGCTTATAATATCAATATAAAGGTCTCCACAGAAATCTAGCTTGATCGGAATTTTTTCGAAGTTTTGCCATTAATTTGTCTTATTTTCCTGGACTACTAGGGTAACCGTAAATAATGTTTTGTTAACAATAAAAAACTCGTTTTGACAGCGAAATCTAGATTTCTGTGCTTAGAATCCTCGTCTGTTTTGTATAGAAACGATTGATTTACAAAAAAAGAAAAATACATTTTGAAACTTCAAACTCAAAATTTTCCGTTTATCACAGTTAAATCAATTTAAGTCGAATACAGTTCCAATGGCTGATAAAGCTGAAGGCGATTTGGAGGACACGCCTTCGCAAGAATTTTTTGATTCTCAAACTCATTTTTCCCAAGAATTTTTACCAGATTCAAAATCATCTGTCGCCAGAAAGTCAAAAGTGAATGAAGCATTTGTTAGTATGAGACCGGATATATCTAGCGTCAACGATTCAAAACCTATGAAAACTGAATCAGATAATATTCTAGAGTCGAAAAACGATCACTTACGAAGAAATGATCGGATATTGACGTCCAAAAGTGCATCACTTATTTCGGAATTGTATTGTTCTGATGACGATAGTACATTGAAATCTACTTCTGTGACAAGCGTGAACCAAAGCGACAGTGAATCCCAGATCAGTAATCCCTCGTTTAACTTCCGTAACAACGACGAAGATGACAGCCCAAACACTGTAGATGATCTGTTAGATTTCACCGAGACAAATATTGATCAGACAAATAAAAAATCATCATTGAAAAATAATAATGTGACAGTCACTACCACAGGTAGCTCTACAAGTATTTCATACACTGCAGACAATGAAAATCCAAATTTACAAATGAAAGATGCCATGGAATTTATATTTGATATTCTAGAAGGAATGATTAATGATGTTGACGAGTATTGTAATGAAGATCATAGTCATTTCGAGTCTCTAAAATCAGATATAGATGAACCGATTCAGATAAACGATTCAAGCGGACTAGAGAAAGAAGAAAATGAAAATATGTTTGTAGATCCAAAAACAAAAGACCCAGATTTTATTCAGAGTGAACGTTATGATTTAATTTCAAATGGCGTGAATTTAGTTCAGACATCTGATTCAAAAACTTTTCATTTAGAGTACATGAGAAACGATAGCAATCCAGCTGTTGAGAATAAATCTTCAGATACTGACTTAAAACTTCAACAATCGATTTCGCTTATTCCTGTTTGCAGTATTCAGATTGATGGTCTGTCGGTAATAGAAGAAGAATCCATCAAACAATCTAATGCTGAGTCATTCGTTTCTGAGTTAAATGCTATAGAAAAGTTTCTTGAAGAAGAAATCGCTGTACCGCAAACCGAGTATAATATTTTTCAAATGGAAGAAATTAATCAAAGCAATTCTCAAATAGCATTCGATACAAATAATACTGAAATAGACGAATCAAATAAAGATGAAGATATATTTGGATTAGATGAACCTTCTATAAGACTTGAAGATGAACTGGACATAAGTTCATATGTACAAATTGTAAAAGAAAAACAATTCGATCAAATGAATGAAAGAGCCGAGAGTTCTGTTAATAATGCAACATCTGAAATTCCTTTAAATGTAACTGAAATTCCTGAAGTAGATTGGAATAAAATACAATTAGGTGCAGAATTGACGAATGCCGACAGTACTGTACAGATATTGTGTAAAAATGAAGAAGAGAAGATTTGGGAGAGCGAAGTAACAATCGAAAAAGCATTTGATTGTGTTTCCAATCATCAAATGAATACCAGTTATGGCGGTTCTGATAAACGTGTTGACGCAGACTTCACTGAACATCAGTTTACAATAGCAGACGTTCTTCAAAACTATTACTTTTTGGAATTAGAACAAGCATATAACGTTCAGTATACATATGAGGATATTGAAATCAGAGACAGTCTGGCGGATCTCATGGATCCACCTATGGCTTCTTTCCATTCTTCTAGACACATTAATGCAATTGAAAATGATGATGTATCAGTATCGAGTAAGTTTCAATTGTTTCTTTTAACGTCCTAACGATTTTTGACAGAGTATACTACTATTTATTTATTTTAAAAATATCACTGAAAAAAAGCCCGGGTCGCAGTGCCAAAACCCTGCCGACAATATAGTGTATTTGCTAATACAGGCAGTTCGGCTTTATTATGCAAACTTAAGTGGTTTTTGGGCAAAATAAAGAATTTGACTCCTTAATACACCCCTTAAAATAACATTTTTTTTTCTTAATTGTAATAATATTATCAATCGAACCTCTATACCAAATTATATACAACTTTCAGTAAATAATTCACTATCTGCAAACTAGTGTTTTCATAAAATTTGTAAGTCCGGTCCTGTCCGGTCGATTTTATTAAAATTTTAGGGACACTTTCTAATTACTACTAAAGGGTTAAATGTCAATTTTGAAACGATTCTGAGAATTTTTTCGATATTTTGGGGCCCAAAAACATTTTTCAACCCCTAAAAACTACCCTTAAAATGCCCCGATTACGCCCATTTTAAATAGGTTCTTGCGGTGATGGATTTCAACACGTGGGCCAAATTTCGTTAAAATCAATTAACTCTTTCGAAAGTTATTGCCCGCACACACACATATATATATATATATATATATATATATATATATATATATATACATATATATATAAATATTTTCAAAAATGGTGCCAATGTGTTTAGAAGGTTATGAAACGTCGAGAAATTTTGGTCCGACCCCTAGGTCCCGCCATCCGACCGACGCCAATAGTGTATGTTGCCATATGGCAAATACACTAAAAATGAAAATTTAAAATTCGCGTACTTTTCTAAATATCCAATTAAACAATATTTCAGATATTTCGCAGTCGGAAATTAATGAAAAAACAGAAGATGAAACGAATTCATTTAATAAGTTACATAATTATTCTGATCAACGGTTGAACGAAGTAGAAAAATTATCAAATGAATATGTATCAAAGGTTTCAGATATCAACCAGAATAGAAGAATAACATTTTTTGATGAGATAGATGCAAACTTTGTAAACAAACAAAATTTGCAAATTGATGAAATTCAAGACACAGAAGAATTAAGGGCCGATTCGATGCATTTAATTGAAATGACAATACACAATAAAACGGAGTTAAGTTGTAAATTTAACTCTGAGTTAAATGTGTCTGAAAAAAATATGGAGGGTATACTCCCAAGTTTCAGCAAAGAAAATATGAAAGAAGAAACAGATATAAAGAAAACTACGTCACAAATTAAGAACTTTGATATTATTAATGCAGAAGTCGACGTGAATACTTTAACAGAAGGAACTGAGATAGTAGGTCAAACATTTGATTCAAGGCTAAATGAAAACTTTAAAGAAGATAAGGAGATAAAACCAAACATTGCACAAATAATATCCACAGTTCCTGCTGAAATACAAACAGAACACATTAATTTATCTGAAATAAGCGCCACAAAAGATACAATGAATGCACATTTGGATTCACAGCTTATTAAACAAGAAGATGTCGTTTTTAATTTAAGAACGAAAGAAGATTCCAAAGAAAACATACACATTTTACAGCCCAATTTCACCAAAGACGCAAGCGAATCGGAATCAAAAATAACTTCTAATTTGAGCTTAGCTGAAGAAGCTTGTAATGAATCTGAAACTGTAGTAAACATTTTTAAAACGCAAAGAGAAGTCTCTAAAACATCTGAAATGACGGTTATTGCTGAACAACTGGAAGATTGCAGTGACACTGAATTTGTTGAATCACAATCGGTTTTTGATGTCGATGAAAAAATGATTGATCCTGATCAAGAAGCAAAACTGGAAAAAAACATGACGCAATCAGGTACTGTGTACATGTACCAAATTAAAAAACATTTATTGTTTTGACCAAGTTCATTGCTAATGTCTTAACGTTGAGTCTGCCTCAGTTCGGAAATAATTTAACTCGCCGTAGTGCACAAAACATATGCATAATAATTCGTCAATATCAGAAACTTTTCAATCATATTCATTTTAACCCTTTCCGGATTACGAGCCCTGTGACTTATCAGTATGAATTATTGATGAGCAAAATCGGTCTTGGTCTCGCAATCTTGGTCTTATGCGATTCTGCAAGACCAAGAACATACTTATACTAGTAACATCAAGACCAAGACCGAATATGCAAGACCAAGATCAAATGTGTAAGACTAAATTATAACTTCCATTCGAAATAAGAAACATGAGAATATTTCTCCTAACTATAATTTATACCTCTAAAAAATCTAGGGCTTAGTCTTGTTGTGCTTATCACTATTATGAGCATGGATAGAGGAAATGTTTGAATCGTGTTTTATGAAAGTATGCGTGAAATCTGCACCCCGCTCACTGTTACGCAGTGCCGTCTCATGAATAAACTAACTCGTTAAGGGGCCATTTATTTTTTTCTTAACTTGTTAGTCTCATGTTATTTATATTCGCTGTTATTTTTAATAACTTATTGACAAAATGTTTGTTTTGGGAAATAAAAACGTTTAAAGTGCAATTCTTTCACTGACATTTTTATTTTAATTATAAAATTTACATACGCCACTGACCTCACGTGCTTACCACACATTCTTGGCGACGCTGATAACATCAGGTGTTTAGTGTCTATAATCTACAATGTCTCTCTCGCACTCTCGTCTCTTAATGCTCCGCCTAACTCCAGAGTAGGAAACCGGGAAAGGGTTAAAAAAGGACAGCTTTTAAGTGACTACATCGGACAGTCGTTTATTAAGTCTTTTGATATTATTTAATGATCCTGATGATCACATTATTCTAATTTATCATATTTTGTTTACAGAGATCATTAACTATTTTCAGAAAATATGTTTGAAGGCTTTTTGGTTGACAGTTTTAAATATGAAAGGTAATTATTTCTTGTTTTTAATAATAATAGCTGAGGCCGGCAAAACATTTCTGCTAACAATTAGGTATATTAACTAAAAACTGATTTTAAAAATAAGTAGGATAGTGGTTGAATGATCAAAAAGTGTACAAGTTAAAGTAACCTTCTCGCGCGATTGAAGTAAAACTTCTTTGTTAAATGCAAATCTTCTTGATTTCCGGGCTTGTACGCCGTGGTCCATTGGTATTTCTACCTGACGTTTCGTCTACAACTACACAATTCTTTGTTAAATGTTACTAAAATGCCATTTTTAAAGAAAAATGTGTTACATTGACAGCAAGACATGACGTAACATACATATTTCCGGAAAGACTATTTTTTCCGATTTTCTGAAGTCAAAGCCAACTATGGTTTCTACCTGAAATAACAAAGTTGACCTTGATTTGATATCAAACAATTGGTAAGCGATATTTTTTTTTTGGACAAATGTATCTTATTCTACGTCGAAAAGTGCCTGTAGAAAGTTGTTACCGTTTGAAAAAATATCCACAAATAAAAAAGCTATGACATTTTTTCGAAATCGGTCAAATGTCAATTTTTGCTGATATCTCGGAAACGGTTAGAGATATCGAAATGCGGTTTTCGCCAATCGACGTTTTACAAAAATCGAGCTCTAGACTCGTAGGACAGTTTTTCTCTATCTGGTCTGGAAATAGAGAAAACTGCCAAAATCAAGCAATTTGGGACACCCTGCGTATTATTTTTCTTCATACCCGGTCGAAAGTATGTACTTTCGTATCAGTGTGCACGAGAAAACTGTTTCGAACCGCCGTTACAGACGGCTTGCGAGTAATTCCAGCAGAGCATAAATGTTAGGCTTTCTGCTTTAAAATTGAAGCCGAAAGTACGTTGGTAGGTACTTTCGACAGAGCATGAAGAAAAGTTACTCCTCATGTTGCGCCTAAAGCAGTGGCGGATTTACAAATTTGCCGCCAGTAGGCTATTAAATTTTTGCCGCCCCTACTGACTTCTGAAATTCAATACCCTAGTTCGCAATCTCATGTCTTGTCATCCTTGCTGTCAATATAAGACATTTCTCTTTAAAAATGGCATTTCGATAACATTTTAACACAGTTGGCAAAGAAAAAAAGAGAGTTTTGCCGTAGATGAATTGTCCATGTAGTCGTTTGTCACATTATTTCAAGCCAAACTAATCTGAATTGACTTTTAAGTAATTATAAAGACGAACATCTTATGTCATTAAGTGTTTTCGATATAATATCAAGTTGCTTTGCCGACTTAGTGGAGTGCCGTTAGGTTTATACCTCGGAATCCAGGGCCAGTCAATGAATCTTCATAAAACACTTTAAACCTGTCAAACTTCTAGAGCATGTTACAAGTACATAAATAAAGTGAATTGTGAAGTAGTAACGATTATTTTTAATTTGGATGGTAATAAGGGGGTGACTTTCACATTTTTTGACGCCGAAAAAAATAGGGACCAACATTATTTTCGTCAGAGCTCAGTTAGTTTTGATGCTAGGGACTTTTATAAAAAATAAAAATAAAGGTTCTTTCAAGCACTTCAAAAAATGTTCCATGAGTTTCCCCCGAAAAATGCATTGTATTTTGGTAAGTTCACGTTGAAACTTTCAATTTTGGCTTTTGACGAATAAGAACCAACCTTCAACAAGGTAGTTCTCCGTTTGTATTGGGTCTACAGACACTGTAAACTCACCATTATTTTTGTTTTTTTATAAGCTACATTTTTACTAAGAATGATTTTTTTCGATAAAATACTTACTTTTTCAGATATTTGGGAAAAACCATCTGAAAACGTGGGTTTATTGGTTGAAAAATTGACACTTACACTCGCGAATAAGTCGAAAAGTATGGACTTTCAGAAAAAACTTTATAGAACAAAAATTGCTTAGAATTAGCCAACCTATCCATTTCCGTGCTTATTTTCAACGAAACATTTTTCACCCCCGAGAAAAGGTGGCATTCACCCCGCAATCGAGATCGCAATTTTTTTTTTTAACTTTTTTATTTGAGCTTTTAACAATGCAGTCCAAAAGTTTTATGAAGATTCATTGACTGGCCCTGGATTCCGAGGTTTTACAATTTTTACGTCTAACGGCACTCCACTAACTGTGTTAAAATGTTACCAAAATGCCATTTTTAAAGAGAAATGTGTTATATTGACAGCAAGAATGACAAGGCATGACTTAACGTACATATTTTCGGAAAGCCTATTTTTTTCTAAAATACCTATTGAAATTTTCGTTAATTTTCGAAACTCGTTTTCTCTATGTATATAATGTTTTTTTTTTAATTTCTGTAAGACAAACATTTTTGGGCCGCCCCCTAAAATCTGCCGCTCTAGGCTTCAGCCTACTCAGCCTGCTGGTAAATCCGCCACTGGCCTAAAGGAGTTTTACTTTAAAAAAAATGAATTATACAATTTTATATTTTTCAATATAAAAGAGTCGGGTCGCAGAGGAGAACCCTACTAATAAAATACCGTACATTCAATTTACTTAAATATTGTCTACAGGTATCCCACAAGAAACTTCTCCGAAAGAAGCAACATCACAAAATGCAACAGAACAAAACTGTCTCAACAATTCTTGGGTAGTTCTGATTCCCCCATTGTCATTAGAAAGAAGCTCAACGCAAGATGACAGTTTAGTCAACGATTCTGAAAAGATCTGTGTTGCTTTGCTTAATGACCAAGTTGCAGTTACATCTTCTGGATGGATTAACGTCTGTCGTATCTGCCACGGTACTAATAGCGTCGAAAATCTTATCGGACCCTGTAGATGTCGGGGTTCACTAGCGCAAGCGCATTATTCCTGTTTGGAAAGATGGTTACGAGAATCTTCACGAAGTCGTTGTGAACTGTGTCAGCATCATTTCAAAATCATTCGAGCACCTAAGTAAGATCATTACTTCATGACTAGGATTTAGATTTTAAAATGAAAGTATTATAACCGAAATTATTAATCTCTAATATTTACTTACATGGATATAGTAAAAGATTAGTCATGTATAATACCTACTCGCCATGGTTCTAAAAGGTTCTGAAGTTAGTCACAAACAGCGTCGCAAATGCTTATTTTAGAGCCGTCCTGGTTGTTGTGTGGGAAAGGAAGACTTCCACCACCTCCCAGTTACCAGCACAGAACGTGCGCTCGTTGGTGATTGGTTATCGCTGGTTGTCGTGTCACTTGTCGCTTTCCTGCTATAAAGTACAATCCAGTACGCTTAAGTTGTTTCTTTGATAGTTAATTGATCAAGATGCCTAATACACTTTTGCATAGACAAGCACGAAAAATAATTTTTTGGATGACTTTATGCAAGGAATTAGACCTTTAGATTAAAGAAAAATTAATAATATAGCGTGAGTTTGTAGTTTTTCAACCGACTGTATCTGCGCAAGACTCCATTTGCATCTAACTTCAGAACCTTTTAGAACCGTGGCGCGTATTATAAAGGTAATTTTTTGGGAAAAGTTGGCTAAGAAATCTTGTGTTGAGTTGAGTGACAAAAATATCCAGCCAGTTTTTTAAGGGTCTTAATTGATTGCGTCATAATATATTTAGAAAATTTAATATGCAGGGGAATCTTCTAGTCTCTTTGCCGATCAAGAAATAATATTTACTCTTTTTTTCATGAAAAATCACTTTTATTTTTTCACTAGTTGACCCGACAGACGTTCTGTTCAAATTTGTTTGTGATCGTTTTGTGAATTTGAGAACACCTATAGAAATAAAATACCTATACTTGTGTACACGGCAGCGACAATTGTAGTGGAGCCCGGCAATCAGATGTCAAATGGCACTTGCGCACGTAGTAGCAAAAATCCCATAGAAAAAAGTACTTTCAGTTTTTCTCGAATTTTCCATTTTCCCGCGCAATTTTTCTTTCCCTAAAAACTTCAAAGGGGAAAAAATATCCAAATCGATCCAGCCGTTTTCAAGTGATGAGCTTAGCAGCGAACGGACCACAAATACAGACATTTAGCATATTATAATAAATAAAAAAAGATCTGAGTTATTTTTTAATTTCGTAAAAAATATAGAAACGGTCCACCATAATTTTGTAACATTTTTGACTGACCTCGGAGCAGTGCCGGATTAGCCACGTGGCAAGAGTAGCAAATGCTACGGGCCCCGCGAATTTGGGGGCCCCGCGCTCCAACGCCTGTCTGATCGTAATAAAAAAATATTAATTTAGATAGGAGCGTAAAATATCTTGCATGCCTTAAACGCGAAGCGCTTAGGCTATGCCTCACTTCCACTTGAAAATCTAAAACTCGATTTCGCCACGTTAAATTGTAAAAATAAGTAGGTATTTTACGAACTTTTTAACGTTAATGTTCTAATGTTTAATTATAATCGATATATTTAGACTAGCATCTATACCACATTTCTACCCTTCAAGCGGCCAGATTTTTATTTTTTATATAGGTATACATTTATTTTGCGAGTTTACGTAGCCGGCATTGTACATTTTTAATCGATTTTAATATAATATCGATTATAAGTATTTCACGAAAACAGGCGAACTATTTAAATTTTATTAACTCAGTCACGATCCAATCTACTTTGTTGAATATAGAGCATGATTTGCTTAAAGAAGTCGATATTGAAAGTGTTGTCTCTAAATTTGCCCATAGTAAATCCAGAGAAGTTTATTTGTAACAGTTTTGTTTTATTTAATACCCTAAACTTGAGAACCTAAAGCAAACCAAGGGTATAATTTGCTACAGGCCCCGCGCTGGCTTAATCCGGCACTGCCTCGGAGTTTCAATTACTGTTAACCTTAATGACATTTGTGTATTTAGGTACAACGTGTTAAAATCACTATTCATATGGTTGAAGTTACCAGGTCCACATCGTCAGGCAATGTTCAAAGACCTCGTTACCTTTTGTGTTTATACCCCGGCTACAATATTTTCCACGTTTATCCTGCTGAGTGTTTGTGAAAATGTATCGAAACTCAGCATAGAATCAAATAAAACTGTGTCGGGACATGTAATGGCGTTCTTGGCGTTAACAGGTATGTTATAAAGTTACTAGACTGGAGAAACAGGGCCGGCTTTACCATAGAGTGAACGGAGCGGTCGCGCCAGGGAGCGCCCCAGTGATGAAAAAAAATAAAGGAAAAAATATTTTTTTCGCTTTTCGATATTTTCATTGTGGTATCAATTAGGGGTAAGCAAGGGTAGCTCCATATTTCAGGCGCCAAGTCTCAGCGAGCGCTTCTGTGACAAAAAAAAATAAAGAAAATAATTTTTTCGCTTTTCGATATTTTGATTGTGGCATATATTAGGGGTAAGCAAGGGGAGCTTCATAATCCAAGCGCCAAGTCCCAGGGAGCGCCTGAGTGATAAAGAAAAATAAATAATAGTTTAAAAAAACACGCTTTAATAGCAAATCGAACTAAAAAGTAAAAAATACGTTTTATTGTAAAAAAGCGTGGGGTGCTTGATATCAACTGGTATAAATATTTCATTGGTATAGCTATAGCTATACCAATGAAATATTTATACCAGTTTTTTATATTTTTATAGTAACTATGTACATCAACAAATATATTTGTTGATGTACATAGTTACTATAAAAATAGTATTAAGAACCCTCCGTTTTTTTACAATAAAAAAATATTTTTTACTTTTTAGTTCGGTTTGCTATTAAAGCGTGTTTTTTATCCTGATGATCCTGGTCAGGATAATGGGACACACTTATTAAATTGTTGTATTGTCATCGGTCCTTGATAAGTGAGCAAAGTTTCAGTTTAATCTGACGTTTTAAAGTGGGTGGATTTCACGTTCAAAGATTCCGTCACATACATTCAAAGATTTTATTTAACCTGAAGGTCCTGATCAGCATTAATTAAACTTACCATTTATTAATCTGTAAATAGGAATGGCCTCGATAGATTTTGCGTATTCTTCATGGTTAATGCTTAAATTGCAAACCCACGTGAATAGCTGGTACAATTGGTGGCGTACGTCTTGCCATTTCACACTCGTCTTACCAGAACCAAGAGCTTCCACGTCCACAGATGACAAAGCGACCGTCACACAGACTTCTAGTGACGAAACCGATTGAAGCGCATAAATCATTTCAGGTACGTAGATAACTCCAAAATTTTCAAAATTACTGAATAATCTAATTCTTTGATTTTATATAATTTTGCAGAGAATAAAAACTTAAGGTCGTGATTTTTTTATTAGTTATGTATAACAAAAGTTACTGTAAAAATATTTGTTTTACCCCCGATTCATACATAAGCTCACGGTAGAAGAGAAACTTCTTCAGTAATGAATGTCATTTATATATTTAATTTTTTATGCCGAATTTTACCCCCTCCAATTTTTGGACAGAACGGTTTAGGAGTCCCCTCGACTATGTAGATAATATAATAGAAAATTGGAAAATAATTTTCAAACAAACGTTAGTGGAACCGGCGTTCCACTTTTTAATTCGCAGAATGCATCATAAGAAATTTCAAACAGATATGTCGCTGAAGAAGTTTCACTTCAAAAGATTTGTTACGTGTTTGGGTGATACTTTTGTATGACAATATTACTTGGTTTCCATATGAGCATCTCACCACCTTGAATGACAAGAAGAGTCATTCGGGGTAAGAGCACGTATCGGGTAAGAGATCGCAGTGCTAAGATCTCCGCGGGGAATGAAGAGATTCATTGTCAATCACGTAGTTTTTTGTTCTAGGGAAACGTTTATAACCTCGATAAATACAAGATAAACGTGGTAAGTTTGTTATCAAGTGAAAATTTTAGGTTATCTCTAGAACATAGGCGAGCTATTCAAAAAGAAGTCCCGTGGGCAAGAGAGCATTCATTTACCCCATGTGTGAACTTTTGCTCGCCAGGCTGCGTACCATTACCCGTATTAAGGGTCAAAAGTTCGCATTCTGATCGAGCCTCATCATTGCCTAATTCTAAGAAAACTATATACTTAGCTAAAACATACACTTATGTATTTAGTAAAGCATTAAATACTCTATCTCAGTGGTTCCCAACGTTTTTCAGCTGGCAACCCACCTTTCCTTATCGGAATAACTCCACGGTCCATTGGTCCATGGTGGAGATGCCAAAAATCAAGAACCAAGAAAACAATCAAAATACAACTCGATTTTTAATAACAAGTAATTAAAAAACACTTGAAAATTCTACAAATAATTCTTTATTTCTCGACGATCGTTTGGACAATAAGTCCATCCTCAGGAGTACAAAAACTTATATAGTATAAGTTTTTGTACTCCTGAGAATGGACTTATTGTCCGAAACGATCGTCGAGAAATAAAGAATTATTTGTAGAATTTTCAAGTGTTTTTTAATTACTTTTAATCACGTGTTACCACGTGCCGAGTGGAAAATCAGTGCAAATTACAACTCGATTTGTTTCGATTTTTCTTATCTTTTCTGATGGTTTTAGGATCGAGTAGCGAGCCATCTATAACCCTTCCGCGACCCACCGGTTGGGAACCGCTGCTCTATCTAATGATCACTATCACATTCCCAATATTAAATTATGTTTGTTTTGGTGCATTCGAGAAAGGCAAATGCGTACTCTTGACCCGAATGACTATCTAACGAAGACGAATGTGTCAATGAAAATTCATGTACGTTTGAAGAATCCATGTTGAAAATGTATATCATACTAAAATTATAAAGAGGAAATATTTGTATTTTTGTATGTTTGTAATGAATAAACTCAAAAACTACTGTGCCGATTTAAAAAATGCTTTCACCATTAGAAAGCTACGTACACCCTGAGTATAGGCTATATTTATTGCTAGAAAATATTAGGGATCCTTACTAAAACTTTAGTAACGTAACCCAAGGTGTAAAAAAAAATGCCATCAAACATCTTTCGTCGCATGCACTGCGGAAACTATTGATGATAGAACAAAAGTATGTTCTACAATATTAAAGAACATGAATAACTACAAAAAACTTCGCGATACTATATGTCCAACTATTATCGTTATGTCACAATAACCACTTTTTACATTTTAATAATATATATAGATAAAAGACGATGTATATGTAATCTATGGACTCCAAACGGGTAGACCATTTTTGATGAAATTTTCAGACAATCTTTAGATTAGCCCAGCGGGTGATCTTCTGAAGTTTGGTAGCCATCGGATCAACAGAATTTTTTAAATTTCTTTTTGGGAAATAAGATTTTTCTTCGATTTTTGAACATTCACAAATAAAAGCGATTGAATTCGCGCAAATTCAATACACGTTGAGAATTTAATGATAATGATTCTCATCTTTTATATCCTATACATTACATTTACACCCGGGCGAAGCCGGACTGGGCCGCTAGTTTTTTATAAATTAAAAATATTCAAAGATTTGTTTCCTTATTTTTTTATTATACAATAAAAAATCTATTAATTACAATACAATTAATCTCTTCCAACTTTGTGTGTTTCAACAGGTTTGTCAAGTCGATATATGAATTCACCAAGATTGAAGTATCCCAAATATTCGACGGTGTCGGGCGTGGTATCAATATGATAATGGCCGCCTTCTCCATGGTTACTGAAACTGTGAAAGTGCTGGACTCTTAGGTCCAGATCCTGAAACAACCAAAAACAATAATGAACACACAGTTCAACTATCGAATAATTATTATTATATTACATTTTCAGAAACACTATGTTGTAGGTATATCATTTTTATACTTTTGTGTCTTGTTAAAAAATGAAGTTTTAAAAACACGAGTTTGTTTAAATATTTTAGATTAGAACAATTATTAGTGTATGTGCCATATGGCAACATACACTATTGGCGTTGGTCGGATGGCGGGACCTAGGTGTCGGACCAAAATTTCTCGCCGTTTCATAACCTCCTAAACACTTTGGCACCATTTTTAAAAATGTTTATATATATATATATATATATTTATATATATATTTATATATATATTTATATATATATTTATATATATATATGTGCGGGCAATAACTTTCGAAGGAGTTAATTAATTTTAACGAAATTTGGTATACATGTTGGAATCCATCACCGCACGAAGCCTATTTAAAATGGGCCTAATCGGGTCATTTTAAGGGTAGTTTTTAGGGGTTGAAAAAAGTTTTTGGGCCCAAAAATACCGAAAAAATTCTCAGAATCGTTTCAAAATTGAAATTTAACCCTTTAGTAGCAATTAAAAAGTGCTCCTAAAATTATAAGCAAATCGGCCCGACAGGACCGGACTTACAAATTTTATGAAAACACTAGTTTGCGTATACGAATTTACTTACTGAAGGTCGTATTTAATTTGGTGTAGATGTTGGATTGATAACAATATTTCAACTAATAAAATTATTATTTTATGGGGTGTATTAAGGGGTTCAATTTTTTTTATTTTGTCCAAAAACAAACTTAAGTTCGCATAATAAAGCCACAATACCTATATTAGCAAATACACTATATTGTCGGCAGGGTTTTGGCACTGCGACCCGGGTTTTTGATAAATTAAAGACGGTGGAAAAAACACGAAAAGAACGTGTGAGCCTTACCCACATAAATTCACGGGGGAAGTGAAACTTCTTTAGAGTTATGAACACGCTTCAGCGATGCGTTACCAAGATTTCTATTATATTTTCCCGCCGTTAAATCATTTCTCCTCGCTAAAGAAGTTTCACTTCAAACCCCAACTTACGTATTCAGCAGTGACTAGTGTTCCTACAGCAATCAAAGGTGCCGACATGTCATAGAAATTCAACCACTGGTTTACTTGTTCTTCCGTTGTAATCGGAGTTTTTGAAAAGTCTGGCATTACGTGTTGTTTTGCTTTGCCAGTTTTAAGTAAAAATGTCCCTCCAAGACCTAAACATAAAACATAATTAAAAACACTAATGCCAATTCTCAAATATATTTTCTACATTTTTTAAATTATAAATATCATGAATCCGTCTCAAAAGAAAAAAAAACGTAAGAGCCTCATCCATATAAGCTCAAGAGGTAAGTGAAACTTCTTTATGTTAAAAAATTACCGACTACTTTGTCCGTATAATGAGCTGCTAAAGTCTTTCGAATGCTTGCAATAAAATCGTCGTTTCCTGTCCTTTTTTTACAGTAAACCTTCAACACCTAAAAAGTAGGATTAATTTAAAAGTTGGACTAAGAGAATTCAACTAACTCTTAGAGAATAATAAAAGAATATTCAATTTCTTGTAAAATATCAAAAACGACACAATCATATATTATGATTTAAGGTAGTTGTCGTGGTTAAGGCACACCGTCAGAAAATTCTTAATTTTTGTATACTTATTAAGGACATGATAATACAATTACCTCGAAAATTTGAAGTCGATCGACCGTATATAATCCGAAATAAATTCAAATACAAATTGGATAATTAACATTGATTGTATACGATCTCTGTAGTTCTGAACTAGTTTCTTATTTATAAAAAAAGAACAAACTGTCAGAAACTTTCCAAAAACTGATAGTCTTTCAATGCATTTGTTACGAGTTTAAAAAAAAAATAAGAAACAATTTTTGACCGTCTAATTATTTATAAATAACGGTTTAAAGTTCAACAATTTATAGAAAAGTATACATGCATATGAATACTGTATGGGTTACGTTTCCACGGATACAGTCTTGCGTACAAATTATGGATCACTTAACTACAAGCTAGTATACTTTTGTGGCGCGTATAATCTATAACTTTTTACAATATTGTACCACGACAACTACCTAAATGATAAGAATAAACATTAAAACTAATTTTTATATATAAACTGACAGCTTTAAGTTTACGTATAATGTTCGGAATGTTTAGAATTTTAAGCTTTTCTTGCAACGGGCATAAATTAAGAAAGAAAAAAAATATTTTTTTACCTTGCCAGGTTGTCCATTAGAGAAGAACAAGTTAGCAAGTAAGGCACATCTGGTTTCTGAGTCGGGCATCTTTTCCAAAATACATTTCCCATTTGTTATATCGACTTTTGCGGTATGTGTACGGTTTGACACTTTTTCACCAGATATGCAAACATTGAACATACCCTGTAAGGTTTAGAATTCTTACAGTGCTGGTTTTATACGGTTTTTAAAAAATACTCATAGATGATGTTTTGAATACACTACTTCTTTTATTTATAAAAAAAGCATCAAGGTATTACATATAGAGTGATAATCTGGGCAACGCGAGCCAAATAACAGAAAGAGATAGCGATAATTGCGGTAGCCATTCAACAACAAGACAGGCAAGAAAGAGACATACATGTTTATTGCCTTCTTTTTCCTATGCGGAGCAACCCATGTCTAAACATTGTTGAAAAAAAGTTACTGTGGAAGTACATGTTTTATCGAGAATCGAGATCCGCACCTCTATTAGCTATGCGAACATGCTTGTGTTAAGCCGGGTCCAGACGTGTGTAACGCGTAATGTTATCGTGTAATGTAACACGAATTCTGCGTGTGGACGGCACTACGAGCATTACATGTAACGCTCGCGCCGGCGTTCGCCGTGATCCATCGGCTGTCGGTTTTTAGCGCGAACACAAAGGCGCTCGCAGTACTCGTCTGGACAGCGTTCGTGATGATTGTGTCGTGTGTACGTTCATGATACGAACAATCGCTTGAACTTATCAGTTTGTATCAAGAAAAACGTGTTATTTGGGATCCAAAAAATCCGGATTACTTTAAAAAAATCTGAAACTTCAGTTAATAAATATATATCAATAAAAGCAGCACCAGCTATCATGACTTTCCTATTCGGCATGTTCGTAGCAACTGAGTGGAAACAGCTCTTGACAAAGATTCGCTTTCACGATTCGCGTTGAGTTCGTGTGCTGTCCACACTGTTGACGCTAAATTACACGTAATCTTACATTACACGTTACACACGTCTGGACCCGACTTAAGGCGATATTAGCTATGCGAACATGATTATGTTATTTGTATTTGTCAACCAAATGTCTTGAAGCCGTGAAATCAGAATTGTGCCATGGGTGCCGATGGTCCTAGCTACGGGACTGCTTATATGATCTCTCTCTTGTCAAGTATTTATTATCTAAATGTTTGATTGTTCTATGAAATATCGTTAAATCTTAATGCAGCGCCGGGTCTACGATCTACCGGGGCAGAAATTTGATAGTGGTGCCCCCTCTCTTCAATATTTGAGATAAATTGTTTAAAAAAACTCCAAAATATATAATGAATGGCATTTTTTGTGACTCGGAGGGTAGAATAAGAACCCTTTAATAAATTTGCACTCCTTCTATTATATTATTATTTTGGCGCCCCCTGAAACTGTCGCCCGAGGCAAATGCCCCAGTTTGCCTGTCCCCTATATCCGAAGCTGATTAAACTAAGATTTTGCACTTTGTGTGCTAGTAAATTAATATTTTTTGCTGAAAAATCGCAACTATTGACCGAACAAATATCTAATAAACAACTGCGTATTTTTGCCTGATTTATATGAGAATAACAACTTAGGTTCGAGAAAGCCGAGCCTGTAGGGACACCATATGAATTTTTTATAGAGCTCCTTTTTTATAAACCTTTTAGTTTCCAAATTTTAATGTTTTAGATTTGATTTTTTAATTCATAGTTGAAACTAATAATCAATTAAAAATCCGAACTGGCAATAATTTTTTTAACTTGGATTTGGGAAAATTTATTTGCATAATCCAGAAATATGAGTATAATACGCGCCACTGTTCTAAAAGGTTCTGAAGTTAGATGCAAATGAAGGCTTGCGCAGGTACAGTCGGTTGAAAAACTACAAACTCACGCTATATTATTATTTTTAATTTTTTAATTTTTCTTTAATCTAAAGGTTTAATTCCTTGCATAAAGTCATCCAAAAATTATTTTTCGTGCTTGTCTATACAAAACTGTATTAGGCATCTTGATCAATTAACAATCAAAGAAACAACTTAACAATAGCGTACAAGCGACAAGTGACACGACAACTAGCGATAACCAATTACCGACGAGCGCACGTTCTGTGCCGGTAACTGGAAGGTGGTGGGAATCTTCCTTTCTCACAAAATGATCAGGACGGCTCTAAAATATGCATTTGCGACGCTGTTTGTGACTAGCTTCAGAACCTTTTAGAACCGTGGCGCGTATTATACAGGAATAGTGGAACGGAAAATGTATTAATTTTCTACGATCGAAATAATTTACCTCGCAGTTAACAGTATGGTGAGGCCATGGACCAGCTCCTGCGCCAATAACAAATGCTGGATTTATATCAACTGCTCGAGCTACATCTTTAACATCGTAAATTTTATCTCGTTTTACTGTCGGTAATAAAAATGGAGGTCCCCCGATTTCAACTAATCGCGGATTTCCATCCAATCCTAAGTGCAAAATATATTATTTAGAAACTGAAAATTGTAAATGAAAAGAATCCCAGAGTATTATAATTATTAATGGCTTATAATTTGTTAAATAGCTACAGCAGCCTATCTGAAACCGTCCAAAACCGGATTAAAACTAGCGTATAAAACTTTTCCAGGGCTCATTTTTTATGAACCTGCTATTTCCCAAATTTGAATATCCTAGAATTGATTTTTTAATTCGAAGTTGAAACTAATAATCAATTAAAAATGTAAACTGATATTGGACCTTGGGAACAATTTTTTAAGTTGAATTTTGGTATTTAGTTTGAATAAATCATAGACATAGAGATGGGAAAACCTGTTATTTTCAAGTAACAGGTACGACCTGTTCCTGTTACTTTTAAATATCAGTTTATAATAACAGGTACAAAAGTAACTGTTACTTTGCTGCTTTAGCACAATACGCACTACGCAGTTTGGTATATAGGTACTTTAGTTTTAATAAGAAAAAGGAACAATGCTGATTATTGAATACCTTAATACAATAAAAATATCGCCCTTCCCTCCACATCCCTAATAATTCTAATCACACAATTTCGACAATCGAGATGTACTTCCGCGTCGACAATCGTGAATCGAGACTCATATATTTGATGGTACGGAACCCTCGCCGCGCGAGCCTAGCTCGCACTTGCCCGGTTTTTTTTATGAGAATGTCAGCAGATTGCAGACACTCCCTTTTTTATTGTTACAATAATTATATTTAAGTTAGGTACGTATTCATTTTAAAGTATTGGATTTTTTTATTAAAATAATGTTTTGAACATTAGATATATATGTGTAACTGTACTTAATGAAAATACATAGCTTACTATACCTATTGTTTAATTATATTTTATTACCATACCACTCTATTACTAGTTTTTTGTAACACTAGAAACTACGTATTCGGATTAAACCTGTTACTTTGTAGTTGGTTATTCAATTATTCATTTGTTAACTGTTTTGTTGCAAAAAAGTGAAGCAGCGTAGAGTACCTGTTACTTAAAGTACCTGTTACTTTTTAAATCAAATAACAGATTGTATCTGTTACAAATGAATAACAGGTACAAAGTAACAGGTTCAAAAATAACAACCCATCACTACATAGACATGACTACAGGAATAAGTCGTTCTTAAATACATCCAGACGCATGGGCAGACAGACGTTTTGTAAAAACGTTTTCCTAAACTAGGTATATAAAAATTCCAAAAATAACAAATAAATAAAAGCACTTGAAAATTTTAGAAAAATTATTTTTAAATTATTTCTCGACGATCGTTTCGGACAATAAGTCCATCCTCAGGAGTTTATTATGTAAGTATATGTTTTATATTCCTTATTGTCTGAAACGACCGTCGAGAAATTATTCAATAATAATTTTTGTAAAATTTTCAATTGCTTTTATTTATTTGTTATTATCAATCATCTTCTACTAAGTGCCGAGTAAAAAATCAGTGAAAATTATAAAAAAACACTAAAAACCCGCAAGGAAACGAAATTATAGAGGTCGAATTGCAAGTTTATAAAATAATAAAATAAAAGAATAGTTTAATTGCAGTAACTAATATTGATTTGCGCTCGACATAATCACAGCTGGTTTAATTCGTTTACCTTTACAAGCCAACGTAAACGGTGGTTGGGTCAGATCTGGACAATCGACAACTTCAACTTTTACTTCGCCAAAATTCGATGGAAGACCTTTAGTCAATACTGAAAAAAAAATGTTTTTAATTTACAATATTATCTACTTATTAAGGCTGTCGGATCGCTCTGAATTTAAGCCAAAAATAGAGCTTTGGCTGTCAACTGATTCAACATTCTGCAAAAATTATTTCTCTATAAGGAAGATAAAGGACAAATCTAGGTTTCTAATGCACTACTTTTGTAATTTATGTACGATTTACTAGAAAAAAGTTGGCATTAATTTTGCCAAAAAAACACACGTTTTCAATGTCACACTACGACCTTATTCGTACTTATTTCACAAAACTGTTCCATCACAAACCTAAGGTGACTCTTCCTTTTTCGGGAAAGTTTTTTAAATCTTCAAAATATTTCCAAAAATTAGAGTAATCAATTGACATCGGCACCCTTGCAATAACATCTTTTAGCCTCGTAGTGTGGCTTCAGTCAAAAATTGAAACGTGCGGATGATTTGAGCGAGACAGAGCTAAAGAAGGTCACACCCACAATATGTCTTTTGCCTACCTCGCCTCTTACCGCTGGGTTTCAGCACAAACTGTGTGAAAGTGATCCAACACTGTTAAGTTGAAAGTTACATTTCGAAATTCTAATTCTGTAAGTGGACAATACTTCATGTATCTAGTACAACAGTTTAGTGGAGCTTTCAACTCCAACGTATTACTGTCTAGATAGGCAGTTAAAAACAAAATGGATAGCACAAAAACCTTCACCATGAAAAAATACATATATGTGTCAACTTTCATGATGATCGTTCAAACGGTGTCGAAGTCGACTAATAACGTCCATTTTTATATACAGCTGTTCCATTTTAATGTAGCCACCGTTAGATCTCCGTCATTTCACGAGATACAAAAAAAATGTTCTTATTAAAAGTTGCTTGGCTCGGAGGGGGACACAATGAGACCACGTGATCATTTTCATAGGTGACGCCACTTTCGAGAAAATAACATCAACTTTAACGGAAATAGATGTTTTTTTTGGCTCAGAAAGAATTCAATTAATTTTTAATTTTATTGTGACGATAAATTTTGGACTTTTAAAAATTTCAAATAAGCAAATCTTCTTATATCTGATAAAATTGGTTAGAAAATAAATGTTTTTCTTTTTATAAAAGAACTTTATTTGAGCGCTTTCAGATATTAATCTATGGATTATTATCCGAAAGCGCTCAAATAAAGTTCTTTTATAAAAAAAATTTATTTTTGGACCAGTTTAATCAGATATAAAAAGATTTATTTAGAATTTAATTAATATTTAATAAATAAAACGTAATTAAATCACTCTCATGTCACGTGACAACGAACACCAATCAGAGTGAGTGACTTCATTCAGTCATAAACACTATCAGACACTGTCAAAAGGCTTAATTGTTTGGTTAATATTTAGAGTGTGTAATTTATTATTATTTATTTATAGGAAACGTTAAATTACATATAACTATAGCAACAACTACGAAAAAATCTTTCATCCCCTCATCAGTTTACCAGCGTTTATGACAGTATAATGACGTCACGGCAGTCACGTGACAAGTATTGGCGTTTTGGAGCGAAATTTGAAACGGAATTGAATATACATAATTTTTAAAGCTTGAGTCGTATTTAAATAAAAATAATAAATTAACAAAATAAAATTACTTGCAATACTGTTCAATATTTTTATTTATATAAAAGACGTTTCGACCAACAGTTTTGGTCCTTTTCAATTTTCAAATATATATATATATATATATATATATATATATATATATATATATATATATATATATATATATATATATATATATAATAAAAATATTGAACAGTATTGCGAGTAATTTTATTTTGTTAATATTCTATTACTGTTGGTAGAGTCAGTATTATTAAAAATAATAAATATTTGTGACTATATTAGGTAATTATTGCACGATTTAAAACACTTTCCCAAAAATAATCAATATCTCTATCAGCGTTGCCAGACGTCCCGATTTCGGCGGGACGCCCCGATTTTTAAATCAAAATTAAATGTCCAGCGCGGGACAGGCTCAGTCCCGCTTTTCGGGGATAACTCGACCGTGCGAAAATAATATTGTCTTATTGTAAGTTGCAATTTGTAACACTCACTCCTCAGACTATTGTTTGAAACGCCATATTTTTCTAATGACTAAAACTTTTTTGATTTTGATTTCTGGTTTTTTTTTATTCAGAAGACGAATAAGACTCAACTATTTAACGATAGGGTAAATCTGATTTAAAATATCATATTTTTATTAAAATTCATTTTCTATGGGGATTTTTGCTATCTATTGTCACGTAAACGTAATTTGAACTCAAATAAAAAGATAAATATTTAAAAACTTCTGATTATATACGTTTTTTTACTATGTCCCGCTTTTGACGAAAGAATCCCGCTTTTTTCACTCAAAAAGTTCCAAAATCCCGACTTGGCAAAAAAAAAATCTGGCAACAGATCTCTATTCTTTTTATTTTACGAAATTTTTCTTTAGTGAACTTTTTTGTGAATTATTTTCGTATAAGTATAGTTCTTCAAGCCATGATTTTGCACTTTTCAGGCAAATATTTACGTAAATTCTTAAAATATAAAATGTGTTAAATTGTAACTGTGCAACTATATTTATTATGCTATAAATCTATAATATGTACTATCACGTCGTTTGGGAGGTCACTGATATGATAACGTGGTTATCTTAAACTTCAGTGTTCACCATTAAACATATGTTTTTACTTCGTTAACGAGACGAACAAATTGTGTTGATAATAAAATATAAATATTACTTCTTGTTGTTATTTCAATCATGTTATATAATTTTGAACAACACATTATTATGCATTTATTATAACAACTAGTGGCTACCCGCGGCTCCGCAAGCGATTGAGATGTAACACGGCAGCGACAACAGTAGTGGAGCCTTCGACTCCACCGTATTACTATTGGGTAGTAAAAACAGTAGTGGAGCCGTTACAGTTCAAAAAAAAATATAAATATATCTGCTGTAAACTGTGTAATGTGTATATATTCAAAACAGGTACGCATTAACTATGTACTGCAGATAGTACGAAAATCGTGTTATCACTACAAGGATGCAATCATATATTTGTCTTTCTTGTGATTGGCTACAGTCATAGAACTTTTGATAAAGAGAGAGCCATGCTAATATATTATTGCAATAGCCAGGGAATTACTTCGAAAAAGAGACGGAGATATATTTTTTGCGCCAGGTTGCCTTCCAGCGTTGCCAGACGTCCTGATTTTGGCGGGACGTCCCGATTTTTAAATCAAAATTAAATGTCCCGCACGGGACAGGCTCAGTCCCGCTTTTCGGGGATAACTCGACCGTCCGTAAATAATTATTCTCTTATTGTAAGTTGCAATTTGTAACACTCACTCCTCAGACTATTGTTTGAAACGCCATATTTTTCGAATGAATAAAACTTTTTTGATTTTGATTTCTGTTTTTTTTAATTTTTTTTTATTCAGAAGACGAATAAGACTCAATTATTGAACGATAGGGTAAATCTGATTTAAAATATCATATTTTTATTAAAATACATTTTCTGTGGCTATTTTTGCTATCTATTGTCACGTAAACGTAATTTGAACTCAAATAAAAAGATAAATATTTAAAAACTTCTGATTATATACGTTTTTTTACTATGTCCCTCCTTCGACGAAAGAATCCCGCTTTTTTCACTCAAAAAGTTCCAAAATCCCGACTTGGCAAAAAAAAATCTGGCAACGTTCACTGACTAAGTAAGTAGACAATGCTTGGCATATTATGTATATGATTTTGAAAGAAATAGGAGACCGTTTTTAAATTCTACAACACTTGGGAGAAGCGACCCCCCAATATATCCGCCTCTGACGATACACCTTTGGCTGAATATTGTGATGTAAATTAATGTTAAGTAATATACCACATGCTTATCTTTTTTTAGACAAAACTGCAGTCCACAAAGACTGGCAGCGTCGCAGTCACTAAAAAACAACGACACATATCATGCGACATGCCACATGTGAAGGTGGCTTCTGTTATGGATTAGCGAACTACGTTTTTCGTTTTATCAGATTTTATAATAATTTACAATATATCTACAACTTTGAATAGATATTTAATTAATAATAAATATTTATACACGTATTAATTTTATAAGGCTACCTATATTCAACATATAAGCCTATCTTCCTAACAATTTAATGAATTAAATAATACACGATCAATTTGGAATACTCAGGCGTTAATTTATTATATCAATGGAACAATTTATACTAATATAGAAATGATTTGTTGGGAAAAAGGACTTTTTTAGTAAACACTTATTTGTTATTTATAGCGACGTTTCGTCCCTTTCAAGCTTTCTAACTATTAAATGTTTTGGTCTAGCAGATATAAGATATATAAAGTAAAGTAGTTTGAACATCAACTGTAAAAATATTTTTTAAAAACGAAATTATTGCAAACTTTTTAATGAACAATTGTTTAGCTAAAATTTATATTTACATGTGTATTTTAACTTTTATATCTACTTGATCAAAACATTTAATAGTTATAAAGCTTGAAAAAGTCTCCAAGAAAGGGACGAAACGTCGCTATAAATAACAAATAAGTGTTTACTAAAAAAGTCCTTTTTCCCGACAAATCGTTTTTATATTAATTACCAAGGACAAAAAAGAAAAAAAAAGTCAATCTATACTAATATTATAAACAAGTAAAGTTTGGATGTAGGATAAATTACTCATCCAATTTCAAAATTTTTTTCACCAATATTTAAAAAGGACCTTCGGGATGGTGATAGGCGTTAAAATAAAAGCGCTTTTCGTGGAGACTGATTCTGTAGCGTAAGTTGACGAAAAAACTTTTGTTACTATCGAGCAGAGCGCAGCCTCGCAAGGCAAGATTGTGAAAACAGTGGAGTCAAAGGCTCCACTACTGTCGTTGCTGTTGAGTGAACTATAAAACATTGTCTATCTTATCTGCGTGTGGATCCGCGAATAGCGGCTGGTTAATAATAAATATTACTAAACGTATTCATTTTATAAGGCTATACCTATATTCTGCAGAAAAAACTTGAATATGCGAGTAAGCGAATCCTCTTAAGAATATAATAAATTTAATAAAACTCAATTATATTTAATACTCAGGCGTTAATTTATTGTACCAATGGAATAATCATTCATTTAATTAATATTGAAGCAATAGACATTAGGTAAAATTGTTAACGTCAAAACTATTCGCATTATTTAAATATTCACTGTTAGTAAATGTCAAAGCGGAAGTTTAGGGTTTGAATTCATTGTTTGATAATATTTTATTTGCAAAACCCCTTATAAAATAGCTGTTTTTCATCGCGGTAGTAAAATGACCCATTTCGAACCAGTGTGTAGAGTAAACCAAAATACATTTTACCAATCCAATAGTATAATATGAGCCACGGTTCTAAAGGGTTCTGAAGTTAAATGCAAATGGAGGCTTGTGCAGGTACAGTGGGTTGTAAAACTACAAACTCGCGCTATATTATTATTTTTAATTTTTCTTTAATCTAAAGGTCTAATTCCTTGCATAAAAGTAATCCAAAAAATTAAAAACTGTATTATAGGCATCTTGATCAATTAACAATAGCGTACTGGACTGTACTTTATAGCAGGAAAGTGACAAGTGACACGACAACCAGCGATAGCCAATCACCGACGAGCGCACGTTCTGTGCTGGTAACTGGGAAGTGGTGGGAGTCTTCCTTTCCCACAAAACAACCAGGACGGCTATAAAATATGCATTTGCGACGCTGTTTGTGACTAACTTCAGAACCTTTTAGAACCGTGGCGAGTATTAGAATTGCCATTTAAATCCATAAGTTACAGAGATAGTAAAGTAGGCGTAGTCGTAAACAATATAATAGTCCAATATGGCCGAACCTGAGCTATCAGATATATAAAAATATATACTTAGTATGAAGCGAAAATCAGCTATTTTATAGAAGGCACGTGCAAAAAATATAGTAGGTATGCATCTTGTGCGTAATGTCATTATGGGTCGTGTGACTGTTAAAACTCATTGGTCGCTCGTTTTAACATAATGCATTACAATCTAGATACATAAACTACTAGATTATTCCTTTGGTATAATTAAAATACCTATATTAACAAAATAAAATTATTTGCAATACTGTTCAATATTTTTATTTATATTATTATTATTTTATTATTTATATTTATTATATTTTATTTTTTTTATTATATTTATTATTTATATTCATTTTTATTTATATTTATAAATAAAAATATTGAACAGTATTGCAAATAATTTTATTTTGTTAATATTCTATTACTGTTGGTAGAGTCAATATTATTAAAATACCTATAGTTATGAAACACAACTTACCAGACGCCAATTCTTCTAAAGGTGGTCGAAACAAAGTCTTTTTTTCCAACAATAGTGAATCGATATTTAAAGACGGTACTGTAGCGGCCATGTTTAAATTTTGCTAAAAGTAAGTTTTAATAAAAACGAGTTAATTACGATAATAAAAATAAATTGGTACCTACGTTAAACGTTGAACAGCTGTTAATAAAACAAACTTGTTGGATCACTCGCGCTCGGAGCGAAAGTTAGTTTTTTATAACAATTGATTCGTGTTTTATACACTTGATTACACTTGGACACAAGTGGCGTGCGAGTGGGGGAAATAAATCGAAAAATAATTATTGTTTTTCACGCGGTTTGCGGTTCGTTGTTTTTTTTTCTATTTCTAAGTTGTTCATAACAAAAACTATTAAAACAAACACATAAGGAGAGATGTACAAAATGGTTTTAAAAAAGCATTTAAATACAAAATGCAAAATACTTTTCAGATTCACTATTTCAAATGCAAAATACCAAATAGTTTTGCGTTTCGTATTTCAAATGCTAAATGCAAAATAGGTATTTTCAAAATACTTTTTCAAAATAAAATACCTTTTGGCCAAATCTCAGATATTTTTATTTATTTTAGGTATTTATCATGAGAAATAGAGACACAATGTCGAGCCGAACAAAAACGTCTAATAACATGGCACCTTATGCATGACATTTTGGTCATATTTATCAGTACGCGTATCAATAAATTCTGTTATGTTATTAATAATAATAATAATACTCACTTAAAAGTGGTAATGTTGCCAATGTTGGCTAAACTTAATCACAAAGTATTTTGCATTTTGAAATGAATATTAAAAATGCAAAATACATCTCGAAAGGTATTTCAAATAAAATACAAAATGTTTTTTACTAAAAGGCATTTAAATGCAAAATACAAAATAGGTATTTTGCATTTTGTATTTGCATTTTAAATAGAAGTATTTCAAATAAATCGCATCTCTGCACATAACTCAGGCGTCCCCGAATCACATACCGTGTTCATTTTCAGGCGCCCAATTTTTTGAGACGTAGATAAAAGATTTTTTTTAAATAATATCTGCACTCAATTTACTGCGATACAGTGAATTTACAATTTGCTGTCAGTTGTTTTAGGGATGTCGGAAGTGCCAAAAAGTATCGATATATATCGTATCGATATTTTTTTCAAGTATCGATATCGATACCGATATATTTTTTTTAAAATATCGATATATCGGTCCAATTTGAAAGAGAATATTGGCACTCGAAGAAATTTAGTATACATATTGCCTAGCTTAATATAATCTCAAATAGCAATTAACGGACATTATTTCTAATAAATCAACTAATAAATATTTATCTGAAATCAAAAACAACGATAAGAACTTTTTTTTATTTATTAATAAAATGTCTAATACATTTAGGAGCAGATAATTTTAGAGATTAATCGAACAATTAATAAAGCCAGGAATGGTGAACCTATGAGATGCGTGGCAAAGGTGACATTCGACAGAAAATTGTTGGTACAGCATGAATTCAGAGGTGTAAATCGAAATAATTAAAAATATTATGGATGTTATAAAAATGAAATGAAATATTGCATGAATAGACATTTTGACGGTTTATTATTCCGAAAATATCGAAGTGAAGTTTCCGATTTGTCGGAATAATTAAACGGCCATAGTTTGTCGCGGTAGTACCTACAAAAATATCGGTTTCGATACTCGGAATTTTATATCGATATATCGAAATTTATTTATTAATGTTTTTAATGCAATAAAAAAAGGCCAAAAACCTGATTCAAGGCACCAATATATGATTGGTTTAAGTCGTTGCCAAGCGAAACCATGGATGCTGCATAGATATAACAGCCCAACTCTACGCCGAAATATTCGTCAAGATATAGCTGACATTTTGGGTTTATCAAATGAAGATGTTGTCAACGTACCTGAAGAAAAAAAAAGGAAGACTTGTTTCTACTGTCCAAGTAAAAAAAGGCGCATGACAACCAATTCTTGTAGGAAGTGCAAAAATACGATTTGCGGAGAACACCGAGGAAATATTTGCACAGCATATTGTGAAATTATAATTTAAAAAAATTGTTACATAATCTGAAAAGTCTGTTCTGATAATAAAAAAATATTACCTTTCTTTGTATTTTCTTAAAATAAAAGTTTGAAATAAATAAAACCAGTTTTTATTGAGTAGTAAAATTTACGATAGTCCCGTAATTACGTTTGGCAAAACAGTCCCGTATTCTAGGGTTAAATATCGCCCAAAAATATCGATATATCGAATAAAAAATATCGATATATCGATATTTTTTCGACATCCCTAAATTGTTTGTAAGATTAATGCAGGGTTGCACAAAACATTGTCAAAAAATTGGATTTGACAATGACCTTAGATTGTGATAATATAATTACAGTTTTCATACATGCAAGAGCAGTCTAATGTCGTATTCAAACTCTCTGTCATGTTCAAATTAGATTGCAGGCGCGAGTTTGACAAAGTAAAATCGAACAAAAAGGAACCAAAACGAATATAAGTTATCGATTTATTTACGGTCGTTGTTGAAGTAGTTTACACAATATTTACAAGTTGATTATTTACTTCAAACCTTTTTGAACTAAGTAAATTGCAATATGTTTCGAGAAAAAAAGTAAATATGAAAGTCTGATAAGAAATTATAGAAATTTATAAACACTTATAAGAACAATTTTATCTAATATGGGCCATCCAGAAAATAAGTTACGCGAAATTCACTCATTTCTGAGACTGCGCGCCGCTTGGTAGTAAGAACAGGTTTTTCGTCGACTTACGTTCCAAAAATTGTTCTCCACGAAAAGTGCTTTTATTTTAACGCAATATATTCATATTTATTTATTCTGCGAAAAACAATATGCATTGTATATAGTCGTCAAGAGAAAAAAAAAATAAAATTTTTACATAATATATTCTATGTCCATCCTGAAGGTTCATTCTTGATATTGGTGAAATTTTTTTGAAATCGGGTGAGGTTAGGTCTTACATTCAAACTTACATACCGTAAACCGGGGCTACTTTTGACTGCAGGGGTAACTTTTGACACCAGGTCTTAAGCCGTACCCGAATCCAGATAATTTTGGGAAGTTACTATTTGTAGAAGTGTCTGTGGGGCCATTTTTGAAGAGAATGCAGCATCTAAATACGATTGCAAGTCTATGTGTACTGGGCGTCATTTTTGATTAAAAAAGAGGTGATTTCAGTTCGTCTGTATACTTTCTAGTGTGAGATTAAAACCAAAAAGTTTTTTAAAAATCAACTAAGTACAAGTTGTCTTATTGTTATTAACGACCATTTTGAACAAGAGAGTTTAATGTTAGAATTTTTTATTTCGATGTAGTTATTAGTTTTATTAAAAATCAAAGATTTCAAGGGTTACTTTTGACATTAAAAAACCTGTCAAAAGTAACCCTCGCAATGTTAAGCAGATAAAATTCTATCAGTAATTATTTTATTGGGATTTTAACTGAAATTTTAGACTAATAATGCAAATTTTTCCGATCTAAAATGCCACGGACATATAAAAAGAAGCTTAGTAGTAGGAATTACAAAAATTACACTAATGAAAAAAAGTTCTCAAAGGTATAAGACAAAATGGGCTCTCCCTACGTGTTATTCAGAAAAATAGGGCATACATATTTTTTGTTGACGTTATTAAGAGGGTTACTTTATGTTAGCAGTCTACTTAACAGTATTTTCAGAGTAAAAAATGGCTGTCACAAAGTAACCCTAATATCCGGGGTTACTTTTGACACTTTATTTAATTAATATCTCTTTTTCTATACATAATATTGCAACCTTACACTGTGCATTCAAAAGAGTCAGGTTCAAGCTTCTTATTCATGTAAAATTTATTGTATTCAGTGTAATAACAAATTTAAGTAAAAAACATAAATAATTGTCACAAAGTAGCCCCGGTTTACCGGTACTGCTTTACAATATCGTGGCTAGATCATTGATCATTTCATGATGTGGCCGACCAATTCATGAAATGGTCACATCATAAATACAACCATTTCATGAATTTGATCGGCCACATCATGAAATGATTAATTCTAAGATCTGGCCACGACATATAGATAAACAACGAAAATGAATAAACAATGACTGTGATGTAAAATAAATTAAATACCAAAGAAGTCTTGAAATAAATTGGTTATATTTTAATTTTAACATATAGCATACATAAATATAGAGCCTACCTTAGACTTTACAGCATTAATTTATTATACAGTAGATTTTCCCTTCTCGTAAATATCAAACGCTAGCTTTTCTGTAGGCTTATCAATACGATAAATGTATTCACCCAAGTTAAAATAGCCAATGTATTCAGCTAAGTCGGGTGTTGTATCGTTATGGTAATGGCCACCTTGATTATGTTTACTGAAACTATGGAAATGTTGTAGACGAATATCCAGTCCCTGAAAATTAAAAGAAAAAAATATTAGAAAAAAACTTTTATAAAGACGAGCGTTTATTGCAGTCTACTAAGAAGGATAAAAATATTTTTTAATAATTTAAGTGCATAATTATAAAAGCGTGGGTTGTAAGTAGGCTTGCCAACTTTAAAATACAAATTTTCGGGAAATAATGATTTCAAATGCGGGACAAGGGTTTAAAAAGCGGGATCCAACTAATTAGTGTATTTGCCATATGGCAACATACACTATTGGCGTCGGTCGGATGGCGGGACCTAGGGGTCGGACCAAAATTTCTCGACGTTTCATAACCTCCTAAACACTTTGGCACCATTTTTAAAAATGTTTATATATATATGTACCTATATATATATATATATATATATATATTTATATATATACGTATATATATATATATATATATATATATATATGTGTGCGGGCAATAACTTTCGAAGGAGTTAATTGATTTTAACGAAATTTTGCCCACGTGTTGAAATCCATCACCGCAAGAAGCCTATTTAAAATGGGCCTAATCGGGCTATTTTAAGGGTAATTTTTAGGGGTTGAAAAAAGTTTTTTGGCCCCAAAATACCGAAAAAAATCTCCGAATCGTTTCAAAATTGACATTTAACCCTCCAGTAGCAATTCAAAAGTGCCCCTAAAATTTTAATAAAATCGGCCCGACAGGACCGGACATACAAATTTTTTGAAAACACTAATTTGCAGATAGTGAGTTATTTATTGAAGGGTGTCTTTAATGTGTAGACGTTAGATTGATAATAATATTACAAATAAGAAAAAAAATATTATTTTAAGGGGTGTATTTAGGGGTTAAATTTTTTATTTTGCTCAAACACAAACGTAATTTCACATAATAAAAGTATAAAACCACACTGCCCTATACAAACAAATACACTACATTGTCGGCAGGGTTTTGGCACTGCGACCCGGGTTTTTTATTTAGAATACAAAAAAACGTGAAATTTTCTTTACAAATCAGAATGAGAAGTAAAATAAAACACCTTGTTAGATTAATAATAGTCAATGTTTACTAGAAAAAAGAGTTATAGTGTAATTTAGACTTTATTATGAAAACTATAAATTACTTTTTAAATGAGTATTTTTCCTGACATTTGGCCTTTTTTGAGGATTTTTTTATTTTTAAGTACAAAATTGTAAAAATCTTTGCATGGATAAGAAAAAATTACTTTAACTTGTAGCTCTGACTTTACAGAATCCACATGAAGACGATTTCGCACGTCGGTTCAGGCATTATTACAAAGTGAGAAGACTCTCTCTGCTACCGCATTAGAACACGAAATAGATGCAATGTATTTAGCGTCCTCCGAAAAGCGGGATATTTAGCGTCCCGCACACGGCCTGAGCGGGACGTCTCGTTAAAGCCAATTCAGACTAGCCGTTCTCGGTTACGATTCACCGGTCCGGTTGGGCGCTCGACCAATCAGGGCGGAGTCGTTCCCGATTGCGGTTCGGTTCGAGCGTTTAGGTTCAGCTCTAATTTCAACCGGACCGTTCGCAACCGTAGCCAATGAGAACGCTTGCTGGAGTCACGTGACTAGCCACTTGTTTTTGTTGACGTTTAACTACACATCACATCGTCAAATCATATTTCGAAATTGCGCATGCGCACCGAGAATAATCGTAGAACCGAATCGGGATAGTGTGAGCAGCCTAGATTAATCGAAAACCGAACCGGACCGGTGAATCGTAACCGAGAACGGCTAGTCTGAATTGGCTTTTAAGGGTATCAGAAACTGGACGTTCCGCGTATAGCGGGACGGTTGGCAACCCTAGTTGTAAGCTCTTAGATAGTCAGGGTCACTTAAATAATTAAAAATAACTAAAAAATAATTATAATAATTAAAAAATTATTTTTATCCTATTTAGTACACTGCAATTAAAGCTTCTCTTTATAAAGGTTTTTTTTCCAATATTTTATTTTCAATTTTTGAGTTACGTCTTTTGGCTGCTATATTAGATTTTAAATAACGTCACACAGTGTATTGTATTCTACTTGTCATATCCTTTCATTTGATACCCATATCAAGGGGGTTGTAAAAAAATAGATGATTCGCCATTTTGTATCGGCCGCAATTTTGGATTTGTATTGAAGTCATACTGTTGACTGTATTCTACTTGTCATACCCTTTAATTTGATACTAATATGTGGAAAGAAGAAGGGAATCCGCCATTTTGTGGTGGCAATCATATTGGATCTACCATAATATTAGCATTAGATTTTTAGCTGCAGTAATTAAAATATTTATAACCCACCTGATCTCTGGTTACAATTGTTCCAAGTGCAATCAATGGCGCCGACATTTCAGACAAAGTCAAATATTTTTTGTACAGTTCATCAAATGATTTTATTGGTACTGATGGAATTTTTGGAACTATAACGTGCTGCTTAGCTTTCCCTTGATTCAGTAGAAACACACCACCGAGACCTGATAATCATATATTTTAATACGCTAAGGTTAAGATGTTTGCCTCCCTTTTTCGAGAAAACCTCACAATTGCTCCACATAAATTTTGTATCGTTTAATAGATAATTACTTGCTCTATGTGTATCAACAATTAAAAAATCTATTATTGCTTTTGTTTTTGCAAAATAATTAATTATAACAATTATACATTTATTCAGTATATGCAGCAATGCTGCTATCTGACGATTCTAACTTTGAAACAACGTCAACATGATTGACGGTCGGTAAATTTTTTTTGTTTAATTTTTAATCAAAATTCACGTATAAATACTTTACGTTTGGCGGCGCTTCAGCTCAACGTTTTCGATACTTGCGTCTCTATATGACAGTTTTAGAAAAATATTTTCTTAAACCGTCACTGAGCTTCGTAATGTAATACAACAAAAAGAAGAAAGTTATAAAGAGTGTGAGAAATTATAAACGAATTTGAGTGCGAATTATTCGCACAGGTCCCGCTAGTATATGTATATTATATGAATTTACAACTGGTTAATTAATTATTTACAAAGAATCATTGAAAACTTTCTTATTCATTATTATTATAATGAGGAAAACGGCAACTAAAGAAATGCATAACTAAAAAAAATCTTTTCTATTTTCTTTCTTTATTCGTAGCCCCCATTGTACCAGAAAAATAGTTTAATTTTAAATGTCATTTAAAAAAACTGCTGTACTAACTCTTTAGTATTGTTTCAGTGGTGTAAAAAATCGTTTTCTTCATACCCTGTCGAAAGTATGTAGGTACTTTCGGTTTCGGTTTTAAGGCAGAAAGCCTAACATTTATGCACTGCTGGAATTACTCGCATGCTGTCTGTAAATGGCGGGCCGAAACAGTTTTCAGGTGTACAATGATACGAAAGTACGTACTTTCGACCGGGTATGAAAAATAGTATACACCATACGGCCAAAAAATTTAAGTATATTATTGTTATATCGAAAAATTAGTCTTCTTAAATCATCACAAATTACAGGTGTTTTCAATTAAAGTATTAAGTAAACTGTTTTTCATTATCATTAATTATTAATGCTATCCCTACGTATTAAGATTAAATCTCCGTTTTCAAATTTTTTGTTATGTCGCTATATTCCTTACCATTTTGAAAATAACTGTTTGACGTAAAATCAACAAACGATAAGATTAAACATTAATAAAAATATAAAATTATCAGAAACGTGGACAGTAGATTGTTAAAAACGCAGACAGTCAATTCCGCGACGTTTCGACCATTTTATTTGGTACTTCATCAGGCGTCTTGATTTATAATGCGTAACAATACGAACTTATCATACAACATCCTTTAGACTCACTCATCATAATTCACAAAACTCGTAAAAAATAAATCTACTGTCCACATTCCTGATAATTTTATATTTTTATTTTAATAATCATGGATGATAACATTAATATTTTTTAAGAGTTGATTGCAATAAGTATCGTAAATAATATAATAGGTCTATATACCTATAAGTTTGGTCTTATAATGATGTGCTAATGATTTCCTGATGCTTGATATAAAATCATCATCACCTGTTCTCTTCTTACATTTAATCTGCAATACCTGTTGAAAAAATCAAATAACTTAACTCACTGCAGTAAATCCGATTGGTTCTACAAATAAGATCCGAGGAATAATCGTCTTTTGCTGTCGTTTAATAACGTACGTTCAATCTTTATTTATTTAGTATTAGCAGCCCGGTCCGACTTTGTCCGGATTGGTAAGTTGCCTATTATCCATAGACATATTATGCTGCGGTGGACTTTCTTATAGAATAATAGGCTTATTTTCTCGGTGTTGTTTTCTACTTATTATTAATAGTCGCTACTCGCGGCTTCACACGCGATTAATATAAATACGGCAGCGACAATATAGTGGAGTGTTCGGTTCCACTGTATTACTGTCTTGCATCACGGGGCTGCATCTAGCTCGGCAGCACTAACACTAGTGGAGCCTTCGACACCACCGTATTAGAATTAATGCCTTACGGTGCTGCGCCCTGCTCGACAACCACAACAGTAGTAGAGCCGTCGGCTCCAGCATATTACAGTCATGCCTCGCGGGGCTCTGGCATTGATTCAATAAGAATAATTCCTATAGAAAAAAACACTTTTTGTTTTTCTTTTGCTAAAAACCTTTAGAACTATTAAGAACAAAAAAAAAAAATTGCGAAATCCGTCCAGCCGTTCTCAAGTGATACGCTTATCAACGAACAGCGTTTAATATTTATTTCTTAGATTATTGTTGGCGAAATCGATAATCGGAATATACTTATTATTTCTCAAAGATGTTTTTGTCGGTATGAAATATCTCCCTTAATACTGTATTAAAATTAATGTTTGATACGCCATTTTGGAGATTATTTTTCTCTCTAATGACGAAAAATAAGTTAATATCTTAAAAATTACAGTTTAACAATTTTAACAATTTCATTATATACAATAACTCATCTTTAAAGTTGAAATCCAGATATATGTTAAAATAGAAAACAGTATCACGGGTAATTGGAATAAAAATAAATCAATTTAAACACTCATTGATTGCAACGTTTCGTCTTTATTTAATTAAGACTTTTTCAAGCTCTCAATATGTTTAAATTATAATAAAACTATGATATAATAAGCAATTTCGCATTACAAAAATCAATTAAAAATTGAAAATTGTAGAAAATAATAAAAAAAGAAGATATTATTTTCTACAATTTTCAATTGATTTTTGTAATGCAAAATTGTTTATTATATCATAGTTTTATTATAATTTAAACATATTGAGAGCTTGAAAAAGTCTTAATTAAATAAAGACGAAACGTTGCAATCAATGGGTGTTTAAATTGATTTATTTTTATTCCAATTACCCGTGATACTGTTTTCTATATACAATAACATTCAGAAAAAAACAAATGACGTCATCTGGTGGCAATCTGTTTAAAAGTTGTTGGTAATATTAAGTGACGTAGTGGCGCTGAAGTCTCTGAATAGAATAGAATAAAATTTATTTCCACCTTATCATATTATGTAACTAACTACTAACGATGGGTAGTATTCGCACGGGCCCGCTAGTATTTATAAATTGTGATATGTTACATGCTATTTTGATGTGTAATTTCATGTTTATTACCTTTCCAGTTTGACCGTTTGACGCATATAAATTTCCCATCATGAAAAGTCTACTTTCTGTACTTGGATAGCAATCGACTTTTAATCGTCCATTTTCCTGAGCAGTGTAGTACGTTTGGCTGCTGACAGTTCCATCAGTTATACATAGATTATACACAGCCTACAAATCAATGATCGATCACATTTATATTAATTATTATTGACTGAATAGATTATTATAAGCAGTATAATAGGTATCGTTTGTTATAATTGTTAAGAAACGTCCATTGTTACAATGCTGTTTTGGAGAAATTTATTTTTCAAACAACTGTCTTCCACTTTCGACTTTCGCGGCGGAATGAGTTATCTGTTACTCTACAGTGCCATATCTCAACAGTTAATCTTTCATAATAAAGCAAACTGCAAGACGAAATTCACATCACGCGAGAGCTAATTTTAGTTTCATAATAGTGAAAGTTACTAATGAATCAGATAAAATTTCCATTTTTTTAATCCGTCCTAAGTCACAGATTTTATTTCTAAGTCGTTTGGGCTTCGTGATTGTATCTATGGCTTTGGTGGGATTTTGAAAAGGTTAAGGCTGTCGGAACGCTCTGAATTTAAGCCAAAAATAGGGCTTCGGCTGACACAACTGATTGTAGACTTATTCGTCAACATTTTGCACAAATTCTTTCTCTATAAGGAAGATAAAGGGCAAATCTAGGTCTCTAATGGACTACTTTTGTAATTTATGTACGATTTACTAGAAAAAAATTGGCATTAATTGTGCTAAAAAAACACACGTTTTCAATGTCACACTATGACCTTATTCGTACTTATTTCACAAAATTGTTCCATCACAAACCTTAGGTAACTCTTCCCTTTTTCGGAAAAGTTTTTTAAATCTTTAAAATATTTTCAAAAATTAGAGTTATCAATTCACAACTGTAGTGTGGGTTAAATTCAGAGCGGTCCGACAGCCTTAAGCTGATTAAAAATTTTATTTACTTCACTATCGACGTTATTGAAAGGCCACGGACCAGCACCGGCTCCAGTAATATAAACAGGATCGGTTGCTTCCACAGCACGTGCGATATCCTTCAGGTCATACAGTTTTTCCCTCTTTATCATTGGAACGAGATATTGTGGTCCCCCTATGTCAATAATCCGTGAATCGCCACATAAACCTGATTTGAAAAAAGTAAATCTTTTATCAAGTTTTCGCTGAAAAAAAAAATAATAGAGACGTGCGAGTATGTGAAAAATTTCTCAAAGGCGTTTTTTGTCGGTAGGAAATATCTCCCTTAATACTTTATCAAAATTAATGTTTGTTACGCTCTTTTGAAGATTATTTTTCTTTCTAATGTCGAAAAATAAGTAATGTATCTATTCATTAAAATATAATAATAATAATAATAAATAATAATAATGCGTTTAACGTCCGTTTCTCGACTTTATGTCATAACAGACGCCATTCGCACCATTACTATTTTTCATTTTACCACTTCCCGTTTTTTTCTACATTTCTTAAACTTCAACTTATATAATAGCAATGGGCGAATGAAGGAATTACAGGAAATTAGGATAAGGTAGGTAATTTTTGAACTAGGAGTTTGATAGGTAATCGGCCATGGGCTCAAATAAGGAACCACCTCGATATTTATCTGGAATTAATTGAGGGAAACCATGGAAAACCTCAATCAAGATGGCCGGTACGGGAATTACCGTTTCTCGGCGAGAGGCAGTAGGAAAAAGTCCCAGCCACATCTGCCCCCGCCGGGAATCGAACCCGGACCTCCCGAATGCGAGTCTAGTGCAGTACCACTACTCTACCCAGCTCGGTATTCATTAAAATATGACAGTAAAATTTAGCCATCTGGCGGCAATCTGTTTATTTTAACAGTTGTCGGTAATATTAAGTGACATAGGGGCGCTAAAGTCTCTGAATAGAATTTCTACCCTATTATATTAAGTAACTGGACCACTAACGGTGCGAAGTATTCGCATGGGTCCGCTAGTCTTAATTAATTTTAGACCAAACTTAAAAATCATAAAAATAGTTATTGTGAGTCAACCTTCAAAGATAGCACATGCTATCGCCAGAGCCGGATTAAACCAGCGCAGGGCCTGTAGCAAATTCTGTGAAGGGGCCCTTGGTTTGCTTTAGGTTCTCAAGTTTAGGGTATTAAATAAAACAAAACTGTTACAAATAAACTTTTCTGGATTTAATATGGGCAAATTTCAATATCGACTTCTTTAAGCAAATCATGCTCTATATTCAACAAAGTGAGATGATTAAGACGTTCTTGGCCCATCGTGTTCCTTAATTCATTTTTAATACGTTTTAATGTTGAAAAAGAACGTTCGCCACTGCAGTTAGTGATCATGAGAGACAAGTAAATGCGCAAGGCAATTTCTAAGTTTGGGAAACACGATTCTAAAGAATTATTTAATAAAAGTTTATAAAATTGCTGTTCCAGAGGCTCCTGTTTCTTGCTGTCAATAACAGTAGCTACATCTGTTTTCAGCAGCTCTGCGAACTGCACTAATTCGCCACCTAGGATGTTCTCCAAATCATCTTCGTAAGCACTGACCATACTTGAGGATTTTTCCAAAATCTCTTCTGTTGTAAGAGATTTTAGCTGTCGAAATACTTCAAAAACACTAGTAATCTTATGATTATGCTTTCATACGTTTAGTTAAAGCAGACAGTACGTTATCAATAATAACTTCGAAACGTTGTCCAGGTCTTTGATTTTCAACAAAGTCGTCGAGTGTAGCAGAGCTGCTGAAATGGTCGTACTTTGTATTTCGCTTGATTCGTCTTAATGTCTGTTGCTGGTATTCTTCACAGTTGGTCAGATCTTTGGCTCTTGCCTCACTATCTGAAAATGTGGATCGCATTGCTTGGACGTAGCTATATAATGATTCATAAAGGGCGTATCCCGTATTAGGGTCTTGATCAGATGACTGCAGCGAAGCACTAGTCGCTTGCAAGCGTTCTAGGATAGATATTTTACGCTCCTATTTAAATTAATATTTTTTTATTACGGTCAGACAGGCGTTGGAGCGCGGGGCCCGTAGCATTTGCTACTCTTGCTACGTGGCTAATCCGGCACTGGCTATCGCGGATTTTTTTTAGAAGTTTTAATAGTTCCCCTTAAATTTAAGAGGAACTATTCCTACATATTTACATTATTTTCGTGTAACTATTTACGCAGCGCATGCCAAGAGGGATGATTTTTTCCGACTTCATTCACAAAATATATTATTGTACCGGTAGCGTAGTTTCGCAAAATGTTCATAAATTACAGCTTATAACCTTTCTCTTTCTATTGGTGAAAACCGTATGAAAATCCGTACAGTCGTTTCTGAGATTAAATCCATACGAACACGAACTCAGCGCGACGAGGGACTTTAATTTTTTATATGTTAGTGACGTATAATTTCTTAGGTATACCTTTGCACGCTAAGGTAAAAGGTTCCTGGGAAAGATCAGGACAGTCGACAACTTCACATGTTACCTCTTGAAAATAAGACGGCAATTCATTGTTTAAAACTGAAAAAAAATTATATTCCTAAATTGCATTATTTTTTCTATTTTACTTCAAATTATGAGTTTGCTAAAGACTATTCTGGAATATCAAAAAACTTTTTTTTCTAAAAATTAATTTGTATTAAAAAATTCATTCAAATAAACAAAAAACTCGGATCGCAGTGCCAAAACCCTGTCGACAATTTAGTGTATTTGCTAATACAGACAGTGTGACTATTAATATATGAATTTGTTTGTTTTTGGAGAAACTAAAAAAATTAATTCCGTAATACACCTCTTAAAATAATATTTTTTCTTAATTTCTTAATTGTCCCTGTTTTATCATGTGCACAAAATTATATAGGTAAGTATAATTCTTTATTCCCAAAAATGTTTTCATAAAATCGATCCGATTTTATTAAAATTTTAAGAACACATTTTAGTTAATACTAAACGGTTAAATTTCAATTTTGAATTAACTCCGAGAATATTTTCGGTGTTTTCGGATCCCAAAACAATTTTAAACCCCTGAGTACCCCCTTAAAATGGTCCGATTAGGCCCATTTTAAATAGGCTTCGTGCGGTGATGGACCAAATTTCGTTTAAATCAATTACGTCGGTAATTTTCAAAAAGTTTTTCGAGGTAAAAGTTTAAATTTTATCCGCGGAAAACTTTTGAACCAGTAAATTTAGCGAAAAATCACAAGATACCTCTTTTGCAGAACGTTAAATTCTCTACAAAAATATGTCTGTCTCATTTTTGTAGATTCATTTCTCCGCAAGTTTTAAAATTTGGAAGAACAAAAGGAGTTTTCCACATGTTATTTTCCATAAGAAACTTTGGTTGGAATGCGGACTATCTTAGAGTTAATATTAAGAGCTCAAATCTTTCGACAATTTTTTTTATTAATTTGGAAACGTTAAGGACCACCCTAATGTACCATATATGGCAAATACACTAATAAATAACCAATTGCGTTTATACTTATTATTTTTTTAATTATGTTTAAGTGTTTTAATACAGCAGTCTATTCGTTTAGCAATTAAAAGAAAAAAATATAGCAAAAAATCGTAATTACGTCATCACAAATACGTACCAGACACTACTTCTTCTAATTGTGGACGAAATAATACCTTTTTAATTACAGGTAGAGTTTCAAGTCTCAATGTCGTCATTATTTATATAAAATTTATTAGCTATACTTAAATTTTGGAAGCCTAAACTGAAATCAAAAATTATATTGTAAGAAATGATGACATAACCACTTGACACCACATTTGCAATTTTATCTTATCAGTTAAATGTTACAGGTTTTAATAGCAAACTGAACTAAAAAGTAAAAAATAATTTTTAATTATTAATATTTTGTTTGACAGTGATAGAAAGTCCACTCACTCAATAAAATTATGGACTTTCTATTGCTGTTAAAGAAAAGATTAATAATTAAAAATTATTTTTGACTTTTTAGTTCGATTTGCTATTTTTTAGTTTTTTTAAACTATTATTTATTTTTTGGTCCTGATGATCCTGGTCAGGACATTAAGACAAAATTATACAATTATTGTATTGTCATCTGTCCTTAATACGTGTGCAAATTTTTTAATCAATTGGATGTCTTGAAGTCAGTGAAAATTACATATAAATACATACATTGCTACATACATAGAGGTGAAACTAATAAAAGCGTGTTAAAAAAATTACAGTATAAAATATGAAAAAAATTGATGAGATTTTATCCGCCTGTATTTCTTACGAATGTGACTTAATATTCTATTTTTAAATTTAAATCAAAAGCAAAATAAAATTATATATATATATATTATACCTATTTAAAATTGAGTCGCACAAAAGATTTTTATATTAACAGATCCGGAAAGTTTTATATATTGTTTTTTTTTGAGGTATCAGGTTGTTATGGATTGTTAATACTTTTTTTTGACATTTGTTTAAACAATGAACGTGATAATCGCATTGTCGTTTAGAATTGGACCTATAGTTTGGCAACGTCTAAGCGAGATTTTGAAAAGCTGTTCGCGACATCTATCACAAAAAAAGTATATTACACCACACGGGCAGAAACTTGAAATTCCTGCACTGCGCGACAACTTTCTACTATTTTTCTTTATACCCAGTCGAAAGTACATACTTCCACCATTATATGAAACAGGGATGGAAAAAGTGCTCGCTAAATCGATTTTTGACTTTGGAATCGACTTCAAATTCTTTGACTCTTGAAGTCGATTAATCATCTCTGATTGTTGACTTTTTAGAAATTTAGTAATTCGTGTATACAAACTTAGATATTTTAATATTTTATTAAATTATTAACGTACAAACGTTAGATGCAAATGGAGGCTTGGGCACGTATAGTCGGTTGAAAAACTACGAACTCGCACTATATTATTATTTTTAATTTTTCTTTAATCTAAAGGTCTAATTCCTTGCACTAAAGTCATCCATCCTGGTCGTACTTGAGTGTGGGACTTTGAGGGTTCTCAGCAGACAAATTATCATCTGAATCACCGTATTAGGCATCTTGAACAATCAAAGAAACAATAATGGCGTACTGGACTGTACTTTATAGCGGGAAAGCGACAATTGACAAGACAACGAACATTAACCAATCGCCGACGAGTACACATACTGTGCCGGTAACTGGGAGGTGGTAGGAAATAGGAATCTTCCTTTCCCACAAAACAACCAAAATATGCATTTGCGACGCTGTTCGTGACTAACTTCAGAACCTTTTAGAACCGCGGCGAGTATTATACTAAGTAATGTATAAAAAAACCCGGGTCGCAGTGCCAAAACCCTGCCGACAATATAGTGTATTTGCTTGTATAGGGCCGCGTGGTTTTATACTTTTATTATGTGAAATTAAGTTTGTTTTTGGGCAAAATAAAAAATTTAACCCCTTAATACACCCCTTAAAATAACATTTTTTTACTTAATTGTAATATTATTATCAATCTAACGTCTACACCGAATTAAAGACACCCTTCAATAAATAACTTACTATCTGCAAATTAGTGTTTTCAAAAAATTTGTAAGTCCGGTCCTGTCGGGCCGATTTTATCAAAATTTTAGGGACACTTTTTAATTACTACCAGAGGGTTAAATTTCAATTTTGAAACGATTCGGAGAATTTTTTCGGTATTTTGGGGCCCAAAAACATTTTTCAACCCCTAAAAACTACCCTTAAAATAGCCCGATTAGGCCCATTTTAAATAGGCTTCTTGCGGTGATGGATTTCAACACGTGGGCCAAATTTCGTTAAAATCAATTAACTCCTTCGAAAGTTATTGCCCGCACACATATATATATATATATACGTATATATATATATATATATATATATATATATATATATATATATAAATATATATATATAAACATTTTTAAAAATGGTGCCAAAGTGTTTAGGGGGTTATGAAACGTCGAGAAATTTTGGTCCGACCCCTAGGTCCCGCCATCCGACCGACGCCAATAGTGTATGTTGCCATATGGCAAATACACTAAAAAGTCGAAAAATCATCGAGTGAGAATCGATTCTAATCGATTCGAGACAGGCTCAACCCGACCCTAAAAAGTCGATTATTTTTATCAAAAGATCGATTCTTGACTAAAGTCAGAGTCGACTTTCCTATCCCTAATATGAAAAAAATAAATTAAGAAAATCAAAAAACCCGCTTGCGTAAAAAGAGAACAGAAAAGATCCAAACAAGATCAAACGATAATATGCAGTCGGATGCATCAGATATTTCTGTTCATTTATTTTTGCAGTTACTACATGTATGCCTCCGACTGCATATTATCATTTGATCTTATTTCTATATTTCTGATTTTTTTAATTTAGTTTTTTATTGACATTTAGTGTTAAGGCCCCAGTACACAGTGGTCTGTAGTGGGCTATGCTTTGCCACTATCACTTGGTGTTCACACAATCGCCCATGGCTCATTTCTGCCTGGCGAAATTTTAGCCCCGATTAAAAAATCTGGCTTTATTATTCTTCAACTTTTTAAATACTAAATTTCAAGGCATTAAAATTACAAAATGTCTCAAGGAATTTTTATTGCGATAAAATTTTAAAAATCGGTTAAGTCGGTTACGTTCCGCTACCATTCAGCCAGGTCTGTATTTTTGTATTCGGATATTAGTAAAGAGTTATTGTACGCAAATTGTCACAGTGCCTTAAATACCTACCTAAAAATGCTTAGCTCTTGGGCTGGAACGATGGTCTGCAAGTCCGGAAGCCAAGAAGCTTTAGGAACAATACCGGCCGTGAAAGTCTAACTTGGATATGCAATTCTTTTTACATATTTGATATGGAAATAGTATGTATATTATCTATTTATATAAAAATCTCGTGTCACAGCGTTTATTATCGAACTCCTTCGAAACGGCTTGACAGATTTTTATGAAATTTTTGTAGGTCTGAGAATAGGTCGTAAGCTATTTTTTACACCCCTAAGTGATAAGGGTGGCCCTCTCCAGAATTTCTTTTTTATTTTTTGGACAAATTTTTTTTTATGATTTTCCATTAAAAAATCCTTATAACAGTTATAACCCTAAATTTTCACCGTTCTACCACCAACCCCTATTTTTTAATAGCGATTATAGTATTTTTACTTTCATCCACAGATGCGTAATAGGGTTGCAAGATGGCAATATAACAGTAAATTTTTTTATATGTATTTGACAATAAAATTTTTTATCTACCTATCTGTCTGTCTCATGAATTATTTTAATTTTGTGGAAAAATGAAAATAGTCAAAATTATAAAATTAATTTTACCTTCTTCTTAGGACGCAAAATTAAAAGAAGATAAAATTAATTTCATAATTTTGACTACAGTGGAATCCGTTTATAATGACATCGAAGAGAATTGACAAACACGTCATACTAAGCGGACGTCATACAAAGCATTTTTGTGAAAAAAAAAAACCTTTTTTTAGGTAGCATAGGGCTGACGGGTATTCCTTTGTTTCTCGTGATTTTAAACCACTGAATTAACGCTTTATCAACATTTTCTTGCGCGATTTTCGAAGCCTCTTCGGTTTCAAAACATTTGAATTGAACGATCGCTTAATCCGGTTCTTGTTTTTGAAAATCATTGAGATTGTCGAATAACCCACGCCCAATTCCTTTACGAGAGATGAATTTGATTCTCCATTTTCTAATCTGCATATTATTCACCTTTCTCCTTAATCGTAAATGCTTTACGACGTTGAGATGACATTTTTTTTACATAGGATATCACTAAAAACAATGCGTGACGTTCAACTATCAATTACTCACTGAGATTCAAAACAAAAACAAGCCACGTGCCGAACGTCGTCGGGAATCAACGAACATTGCCGAAGGTGTAAAGAATCATGTCGGTCACTATAAACGGACAAAATTTATTAAAAATGGGTCATAATAAGCGACATGTCACTGTAAGCGAAGTCATTATATCCGACTTTGTTACAAAGAATTTTATATGAAAACCAAACCTCGTTGTATAATTACGTCATAATAGGCGGTTGGTCAATATAGGCGGAGTCATAATAAACGGATTCTACTGTATTATCATTTTTTTCCACAAAATTAAAATAATTTATGATGGATATTTATTATCACTTTTAACCGCATTGTTGCTCTGAGGATGGTGTAAAGTTCCCCGAAATATTAGCCATAACTGCAATTTTAACATTAGTATTGCCATTGAGTTTCCTTCAAATTTTTAACAATCAACGGATCACCATATCTCTATTTGTTATTACTGGACATTTTTGTCAGCCTGCTAGATTTACAAAAAAAAAAAATAAAATAAAACTAGGACAAATCCGGGGAAACCCGACGGATGGCAACTTTACCTTTTAATGTACAAGAAATATGTAGTTATTTGCCTAAAAAGTGTAAACGTTTTGTGTCATGCAAACAACACCTGTTACTATTTTTCAAACTTATAAGAAAAATTGCTGTAGAAAAACCTGGGCAGCTCCTCAGGCACTGGATCCGGTCATTGCCATGTTATAAAAAACCCGGGTCGCAGTGCCAAAACCTTGCCGACAATATAGTGTATTTGCTTGTATAGGGCCGTGTGGTTTTATACTTTTATTATGTGAAATTAAGTTTGTTTTTGGGCAAAATAAAAAATTTAACCCCTTAATACACCCCTTAAAATAACATTTTTTTTCTTAATTGTAATATTATTATCAATCTAATGTCTACACCGAATTAAATACACCCTTCAATAAATAAGTCACTATCTGCAAACTAGTGTTTTCATAAAATTTGTAAATCCGGTCCTGTCAGGCCGATTTTATTAAAATTTTGGGGACACTTTTTAATTACTACCAGAGGGTTAAATTTCAATTTTGAAACGATTCGGAGAATTTTTTCGGTTTTTGGGGCCCAAAAACATTTTTCAACCCCTAAAAACTACTCTTAAAATAGCCCGATTAGGCCCATTTTAAATAGGCTTCTTGCGGTGATGGATTTCAACACGTGGGCCAAATTTCATTGAAATCAATTAACTCTTTCGAAAGTTATTGCGCGTACACACATATATATATATATTGAAAAATGTATAATCAGATCCTTTTGATGTTAATTTATATATATACGTATAATAATGTTTATATATATATGTATATATATATATACATATATATATATATATATATATATATACATATATATATAAACATTTTTAAAAATGGTGCCAAAGTGTTTAGGAGGTTATGAAACGTCGAGAAATTTTGGTCCGACCCCTAGGTCCCGCCATCCGACCGACGCCAATAGTGTATGTTGCCTTATGGCAAATACACTAAAAATGTTAATTTATCCTATATGCAGGACCGGCTCTGCCATAGGGTGAACGGAGCGGCCGCCCCAGGTGCTAAGTCGCAGGAAGAATCTCAATGGTAAAGAAAAATAAAGAAAAAGAGTGGTGCGCGGTAGAAGTTATACTTCTTTGACGTGATCGAGATAATCGATAATATACACATTTTTATTAGAGATGTACATTGATAAAATAAAATAGGCTATCTAGGGAGATGATAAATATAGTTGGAAATTTTTTTTTAAACACAGGTTGTGTTATGTTTTACCTTTGTTCTATTTTCAAAAGTAACAAAAGTACTTCTCACCACACAGTTTTATTAGTGGATGTACATTTCAAGAGCATATAGCTTCCATCCTCAGCAATACACTAAACTTCAGTTTAGTGTATTGTTGAAGGTGGGAGCTTTGCTCTTATAAAATGTACATCCACTAACAAAACTGTTGTGGTAAGAAGTAACTATTCTTTTATTTGTGTTCCAACCACAGTGCTCTTAATGTGTTTTAATTATTGATGTATTTGTATATATAGCCAATAGATTGCAAAGTCCAGATACTGCAAGAGTTGTTTCTTAATGAATTTTAGTGGAGGTAGTTCAATTAAGGTACTTGTCATGGTTAAGGCACACCGTCAGAAAATTCTTAATTTTTGTATACTTATTGAGGACGTGATAATATAATTACCCTGAAAATTTGAAGTCGATCGACCGTATATAGTCCGAGATAAATTCAATTAAAAATTGGATAATTAACATTGATTGTATACGATCTCTGTAGTTCTGAACCAGTTTCTTAATTATAAAAAAAGAACTAACTGTCAGAAACTTTCCAAAAACTGACAGTCTTTCAATGCATTTGTTATGAGTTTAAAAAAAAAATAAGAAAAAATTTTTGACCGTCTAACTATTTATAAATAACGGTTTAAAGTTCAACAATTTATAGAAAAGTATACATGCATATGAATACTGTATGGGTTACGTTTCCACGGGTACAGTCTTGCGTACAAATTATGGATCACTTAGCTACAAGTTAGTATACTTTTGTAGCGCGTATAATCTATAACTTTTTGACAATATTGTACCCTTAAAGGGTTTTCTACTGTTGAATCTATAATTAAAAAAAATTTAGAAGTATTGAGGTTCCGTCCGATGTCGCTACTATAACCTACTTTGTTGTTTTATGAAATAACTATTTTAACGTTATCAGAAACAACTTCTGCAATATAACTTCCGCAACATATTTGTGCGCAACTTCCGTAACAGAGAAAATTTTACCCTCAGTGCGCCAAAAGAAGTATAACTTCAAAAAGAATTATTTTTTCGCTTTTCGGTATTTTGATTATGGACAAGCAAGAAGGACGCCATAATTGGATCTCGTTCCATCTTAGAACATGCCTTGAACTAGAGTTGGGTAACTCAGATCTGAACCGGTTCAAAGAGCCGACTCCGACAGAAGATCCGTGAGAGCCGACTCACTTTTTTTTTAGCCGGCGGAACAACGGATCCGCATAACTCAGTGAAACACAACACACAGAAGCACATTTTACACTTACGTATCAGTTCTTGCTTTGATGCATCTGTCAGCTCAAATGACTCATGCATCACATGTTTGGTATGCATTCTTGATTCTATACAGGTAGTGATATGATTGACTTAACTAGGTAACTCAGTGGCAGACTGCAGTAACATATTCAGAACTCGGCTCTTTTTGAACCGGTTCAGTGAGCCGGCTCACATACGGGATGCAGATGCAAAGATGCAGATCACTAAAAAGACCCGTTTTTTCCATCTCTATCTTGAACCGACACTGTTTATACGTCACAAAGAAATTACAGACCGGTATATTATACCGTTCTGTAATTTCTTTGTGACATTGATGATCGGGACGCGGGGTTATTCCAAAGAAATTAAAAGATGACGTGTGGAAAATCTGAGAATCGAAGGTAAGATCAATCCAGTCCTATGACGTAGAACTGTCTCGGAGCAATTTAGCATTCGATTACATCGTGTATAAAGTTTTGCTAATTTAAAATTTCACTGTAATTATTTGACTGATAAAATGAAATTGTTGTCTTACGTTTAAAATTACAATAACAAATTACGATAAAAGTCTAGAGTTGATAAAATAACTGTGGATCACGTACATAATTATACAGACTGTACATTGCGAAATGGGTGTAACTAAATAAAAAAATTAGAGTTTAAAAAAACTAAAACAATATAGTCATAAAAGATGAGAATTATTATCATAAAATTCTCAACGTGTATTGAATTTGTGCGAATTCTATTACGTTTAATTGTGAATGTTTAAAAATCAAAGAAAAATCAAAATTGCCAAAAAACAAAACAAAAACAAAATCCGATCGCTACCAAACTTCATTGGGTCACTCGCTGATCTAATCTGAAGTTTGCCTAAAAATTTCACCAAAATCGGTCTAGCCGTTTTACATCGCCTTTTATATATCATCATATATATTAATACGCTAAGATTAAGATGTTTGCCTCCCTTTTTCGAAAAAACCTCACAATTATTCCACATAAATTTTATATAATTTTATAGATAATTGCTTGCTCTACCGACATCAACAACTAAAAAAGCTATTATTTGTTATTGCAAAATAATTATAATTAATTATTTGTTATTACAAAATAATTAATTATAACAATTATACATTTATTCAGTATATGCAGCAATGCTGCCATCTGACGGTTCTAACTTTGAAACAACGTCGACATGATTGACGGTCGGTAAATTTTTTTTGTTTAATTTTTAATCAAAATTCACGTATAAATATTTTTCGTATGGCGGCGCTTCAGCTCAACGTTTTCGATACTTGCGCCTCTATATGACAGTTTTAGAAAAATATTTTCTTGAACCGTCACTGAGCTTCGTAATGTAATACAACAAAAAGAAGAAAGTTATAAAGAGTGTGAAAAATTAGAAACGAATTTTAGTGCGAATATTAGCACGGATACCGCTAGTACATATATAGATAAATATCGAAAGTTGTTTGAAATCCTGGAAAATATGGAGATTCATACAATGAATCAATAAAATATTTAGGAGGTGGTAATTTTCGATCTCCGTTTGAACGTTCAAACCGAAACCTTGTATAGATTTTTTGTTTGTACGCTTTTATAGTGAATTTTTTCATAATTTATACGGCAATTACTAACAGCTGATGATTTTGATGTATTTATAAATAATATGTTTAAAAGTGTACAGCTGGTGGGGACGTCGTATCATTTGTCGGCGAACCGTTGGCAAGCAAACAAGTTCAAAGTGACGCGAAGTAACGTTGGAACGATACGAGTTCATCGGACATCACGTGCGTTAGCGGTCGCGGCATTGTTGTGGTTATAAAATTATTTATTTTTATAACTGAACTGCGACATTGAGATTTCCAAGTATCTGACGCAAAAATTAGCTGAACTTTAGCTGAATTAATTAAATATTCAGAAAATTTGCCGGCTCTCGGTTTTAATTTTTGAGATCCTCAAGAATTGAACAGTGAATGAAATTATATGTTTATTGTATTATTGTGAATTTTATAAAAATCTTAAAAAGCGTTTGTTATTGTTGATGTGCAAAATTAACAGAATCTAAGTTATGTTTTTTAAAAAAGATTGTGGTGTCAAAATGGTTAATGAATGTGTACTGTTCAAAAAAGACTAAATAAAGACAGCATTGTTGACTGTGCAACATTGTTGTGTCAATTCAAAATGGGTTAAAACTTGTTCAATTTTTCGAAAATAATCGGTAAATATGTATTTAGTTTAATCGTCAACACTAGAGATATCATAGGTTTAGTTTTTACTTACATTTTTATTGAGTATTAATGTAATTTTACCGTGATCTTGGAAAAATTTAACATAAATGCATACTAGTCGGTTCTATCATGTGTTTTATTATAATTTGTGTATTATTATGAATTGTATTCAAAACTAAGGTACTGGAGTTGAAAAACAAAAATTTTTTAATCAATATAATATAAAACAGCAAGGGGATCTCCTTTATGGCAGCTAGACTGTAACCATTTTCCACAATTTATAAAAAGTATGTACCATCATTATATAAAAAACAACATTATAGCATATATTGCCAGGCTTAGATACGGTACGGCCTCATTTTCTGGGGAGCTGTAATTTGTAAACACTGACCAGCGTTGTCAGACGTCCCGATTTTGGCGGGACGTCCCGATTTTAAAATCAAAATTAAATGTCCCGCGCGGGACAGGCTCAGTCCCGTTTTTCGGGGATAACTCGACCGTGTGTAAATAATTATTCTCTTATTGTAAGTTGCAATTTGTAACACTCACTCCTCAGACTATTGTTTGAAATGCCATATTATTCTAATGAATAAAACTTTTTTGATTTTGATTTCTGTTTTTTTTATTTTTTTTTTTTATTCAGAAGACGAATAAGACTCGACTATTTAACGATAGGGTAAATCTGATTTAAAATATCACATTTTTATAATACATTTTCTATGGCTATTTTTGCTATCTATTGTCACGTAAACGTAATTTGAACTCAAATAAAAAGATAAATATTTAAAAACTTCTGACTATATACGTTTTTTTACTATGTCCCGCTTTCGAAGAAAGAATCCCGCTTTTTTCACTCAAAAAGTTCCAAAATCCCGACTTGGCAAAAAAAAAATAATTTTTAAGTTACAAAAATATTGCCGTAAGGATATTAGCGGTCTCAAGAGCTCGAGATTCCTGTAGATGGGTATTTAGGAGACATGGTCTTATCACGCTTCCCTGTATGTACATCTACAAATGCCTTATGTTTGTTAGGAAACATCCTTTGGTTTTTGATAATTATAAATTAAAACATGACCTTAACACTAGGGGAGCAAAGGACTTCCGTTTGCCAGCTCATTCCTTAACTTCCTTTGAGGGAGGTGCACTTTATAACTGTTTAAAGATATATAATAATTTACAAGCAAAAATAAAAAAAACATTGAGACACTTACTCGCTTCAAGGAAGTAATAAGGAATAAACCGATAACCGAAGAATTTTATAAACTAAATGAATTTTTTTATATGTAAATCTGTAAATGACATGTTAGAAACATACTATCAATTGTAACGAAATATATTATTATTATTATCTCTTCTGTGCATATGTCGATTTTCTCCAAAAACAATAAGGCTCTACATATTTGAATATTAAATATCCTCCTACAGTTTGGTTTCAATCCGCTCATCTGTTTGACCTGTATCGTGTTCACAGACATCCAGACAATCCGTCAAACAGACGCACATTTTTCATAAATATGTTTCTTTAGATTCAGGGGACCTCAAAACGAAAAAATATTGTCAAATTTAGAAACGTGAATTTTGACCTAAATTAGTACCCGAGGTTGACTCTAATTAAAAGGAATTAATTAGAGTTGTTGTGATCCTTGATGAATGTTGGATAAAATCCGTGGCAAAGGATCAATAAAACAGCAATACTGAGGTTAAAACTGCATTTTCACTAACATTTCGGTACGCTTTGCATCATCTTCAGAGTTCAAATGCTAATATAATACTGATATGAATTGATAGCATTTGAACTCTGAAGATGGTGCAAAGCATACCGAAACGTTAGTAAAAATGCAATTTTAATCTCAGTATTGCTGTTTTATTGATCCTGCGCCACGGATTTTATCCAAACTTATCCAACTAAATTAGTACCATTTCCCACTAGTGGGCAGGAATGGTAAACAATCTAGTTTCAATTGATCAATTATTTTTCGAGCAGGAATTATATAAAATTGCATAATGCTTTTCTTATGGAGAAATTCCGTGTGGTCACAATCTAAGGTTATCGTCAAATCAGATTTTTTGAAAATGCTCCCTGCAACAGCATACATTTGCAAAGTTTCAACTTCCTAAGTCAATGGGATGATCCTGAGTCACGGATTTTATCCAAATTTATCCAACTAAACTAGTACCATTTCTCACTAGTGGGTAGGAATGGTAAAAAATATCGTTTCAATTGATCAATTATTTTTCGAGCAGGAATTATATAAAATTGCATAATGCTTTTCTTGTGGAGAAATTCCGTGTGGTCACAATCTAAGGTTATCGTCAAATCAGATTTTTTGAAAATGCTCCCTGCAACAGCATACATTTGCAAAGTTTCAACTTCCTAAGTCAATGGGATGATCCTGAGTCACGGATTTTATCCAAATTTATCCAACTAAACTAGTACCATTTCTCACTAGTGGGTAGGAATGGTAAAAAATCTCGTTTCAATTGATCAATTATTTTTCGAGCAGGAATTATATAAAATTGCATAATGCTTTTCTTATGGAGAAATTCCGTGTGGTCACAATCTAAGGTTATCGTCAAATCAGATTTTTTGAAAATGCTCCCTGCAACAGCATACATTTGCAAAGTTTCAACTTCCTAAGTCAATGGGATGATCCTGAGTCACGGATTTTATCCAAATTTATCCAACTAAACTAGTACCATTTCTCACTAGTGGGTAGGAATGGTAAAAAATCTCGTTTCAATTGATCAATTATTTTTCGAGCAGGAATTATATAAAATTGCATAATGCTTTTCTTGTGGAGAAATTCCGTGTGGTCACAATCTAAGGTTATCGTCAAATCAGATTTTTTGAAAATGCTCCCTGCAACAGCATACATTTGCAAAGTTTCAACTTCCTAAGTCAATGGGATGATCCTGAGTCACGGATTTTATCCAAATTTATCCAACTAAACTAGTACCATTTCTCACTAGTGGGTAGGAATGGTAAAAAATCTCGTTTCAATTGATCAATTATTTTTCGAGCAGGAATTATATAAAATTGCATAATGCTTTTCTTATGGAGAAATTCCGTGTGGTCACAATCTAAGGTTATCGTCAAATCAGATTTTTTGAAAATGCTCCCTGCAACAGCATACATTTGCAAAGTTTCAACTTCCTAAGTCAATGGGATGATCCTGAGTCACGGATTTTATCCAAATTTATCCAACTAAACTAGTACCATTTCTCACTAGTGGGTAGGAATGGTAAAAAATCTCGTTTCAATTGATCAATTATTTTTCGAGCAGGAATTATATAAAATTGCATAATGCTTTTCTTGTGGAGAAATTCCGTGTGGTCACAATCTAAGGTTATCGTCAAATCAGATTTTTTGAAAATGCTCCCTGCAACAGCATACATTTGCAAAGTTTCAACTTCCTAAGTCAATGGGATGATCCTGAGTCACGGATTTTATCCAAATTTATCCAACTAAACTAGTACCATTTCTCACTAGTGGGTAGGAATGGTAAAAAATCTCGTTTCAATTGATCAATTATTTTTCGAGCAGGAATTATATAAAATTGCATAATGCTTTTCTTATGGAGAAATTCCGTGTGGTCACAATCTAAGGTTATCGTCAAATCAGATTTTTTGAAAATGCTCCCTGCAACAGCATACATTTGCAAAGTTTCAACTTCCTAAGTCAATGGGATGATCCTGAGTCACGGATTTTATCCAAATTTATCCAACTAAACTAGTACCATTTCTCACTAGTGGGTAGGAATGGTAAAAAATCTCGTTTCAATTGATCAATTATTTTTCGAGCAGGAATTATATAAAATTGCATAATGCTTTTCTTATGGAGAAATTCCGTGTGGTCACAATCTAAGGTTATCGTCAAATCAGATTTTTTGAAAATGCTCCCTGCAATAGCATACATTTGCAAAGTTTCAACTTCCTAAGTCAATGGGAGGCTTCTGGAGAGTCTGAAAAGATTGACAGGAATACATTAGGAGATGTAAATCTAAAGAAGTTGACTCTAATTAAAAGAAGTTAATTAGAGTGGTTGTGATCCTTGATGATTGTTGGATAAGTGTGGATAAAATCTGTGGCACAGGATCAATAAAAACACAATACTGAAGTTTAAATTTGCATTTTCACTGACGTTTCGGTGCGCTAAATCTAAAGGCTTCCATAGTCGATTCTGTACTAATAGAGAGTCTATGATCAGTTCCACTCTAGGGATTGCAATGCTGAATCCAGCAATCTAGTAATCCAACTGGGTTCAGCACATTTTTGGCCTTGTGGATCCAGAATCTAGCGCTGGATCCAGCAATCAATTAAAAACAAGTAATTAACTGGGTCTGAGAAGGATTATGATAAGATATTGAAGATAGAAATGGCACTTTATGAAAGTGAGGGAGTAAGAGGTGAAAACCTAACTTTAATCTATGATTATTTGATGATTCTCAAACCAACCAGCGTAGAGGCAGAAAGAGCCTTTTCCGCAGATATATTTGCAGTTCTTTAAGAAGTAGGCTGGGGATAACACCATCAATAACATTTCTTTTTTGAGATCTTATTTTCAAAAAAGTAAAAAATCATGGAGAGTCTTGGAATATCCATGTTTGAAATATCAGAAATATATCGTAATTTTGGACTTTGATTGACAATCAGTAGGGCGAAGTATTTGTGTCAAGTTCAATTTAGGGGAACTTAAAAATTTATATTTTCGTATATCAAACGTATTAGGTAGGCTTGTTTTTAACAAAATAGTCATGGATTGATTTTTTCATTTAACTTCTCAGCAGTAAACAGACATAAAAAAATATCTGAACCTCATCTACATAAGCTCGCGGAGAAGTAGAATTTCTTTAGTCGTCGATGTTATTTATATAATTTTGCATTTCCAAAGCTTCTCTTATATTTTAACGTAACGCGTCACAGATTTCAAAACAAGTACCCTCGCTAAAGAAGTTTTACTTCAAAAATTTGAAAACATTATAAGACAATCAAAATATATAAATTCGTTACGAAAAGTGATTATTGGTTTGAATAAAAACTTGAATGACATTTTGAATTGCAACTAATCTTCGCTTTTGAATTTATATGTCGTAGGATAATTGAAATAATCGGATCTTCGCGAAAATCTTAAGAAAATTACAAAAAACCGGGTAATTGGAATCCGGTTTTTTGCGAAGATCCTAGGTTTTTCGCAAAAATCCAAATGTTTTAATTACCCTACGACATATATATTTCTAATACATTTTAAACTGCTTGTCCTCCAACAGAACATTTGACGTCATTTAAAGCACATTTGGCATCAAAAACTGATATTAGTTTCCGCGTTTTATCTAGGTAACCCTAGGTTTGTCAAAAAACTTTGACGATAAACTAATTCAATTATGTTGGCAACAATTAAAAGCATTAAACTAAATTTGCAATTTGTTTTTCAAAACAGCAAAGACAATTTATTTACTCTACATTATATAAAAAGAAAAAAAAAACGGTCTTTTTGTTCTCCGAAGAAATTTACAATAACAACCATCATACTGTCATGTTAGTTGAAACCGGTCGGGTTCTAGTTGTGCAACACTGAGTAAAAAAAAAGCTCCACATTCTTGCGTGATGATTAAAATGAGTCATACTGCTCATACATACAGTTCCGAATTTGATAATTCAAGGCCCGAGGACACAAAGGCTGTGGGAACCCTCATGTAAGGAGATCAAGAATGGATGAATATTAAAATACATGATGCAATTTTAGTGAAAAGTATCCTTAGGGTCCATCCATAAAAATCTACTCATTTTTATCCCGTTTTCTTTTTTGTTACATTTCCTGCAACACCCCTAAATTACATCACAAAAATCAGCTCCCCCCCTTTATAAGAGTACGTGGGAGCTCTATATATTTCGTATTGGATCTACAGAAGAGATGCGCCGAATATTCGTTTGATATTCGGTATTCGGCGTATTCGGTGTCTTTTCCACTATTTGTATTCGGCCGAATTATTCGGTTTTGTTGCCGAATATATTCGGTTCAAGCATTTCTATTTTTTTGGTTCATGTAGCCAAGGTATAGAACTAAAAGACAAAACTTCTTATGTAAGATTTAATATATTTATTAGAATAATAATAAGAGAAAATATATTTATTTCCTAACCTATAGTCAGTATAGTCAACAGTTATTTTAAACCTTAAATCAACATTTAATTTCAAACTCAAAACAATATTTATTTTTAAGCTTTAAATCAACATTTATTTTTAAACTTAATATCAACATTTTTTGAAATGTCAATCAAATCTACATTTATTTTTTAAAACTTATACCAGGTTGTTTACGCGGCAAACCAATTAAATGGTAAACCGAATAATTCGGCCGAATATTCGGTTCGGTAAAGGTTAAACCGAATAATATTCGGTATTCGGTTATTCGGTGAAACCACTATTCGGCGCATCTCTAATCCACAGAGGCCCCGCCATGTCAAACACGAGACTAGCAAGTAAAGAAAAAAGAATTATAATGAGCCTCACCCTGATAAGCTCACATAAAAAGTTTAACTTCTTTAGTTTTTAATATTATTCCCAAGTTTAATTTTTTGTTATGTCAAACTAATTAATAATATTTACACATACTTAGCAACACACTATAAACTTCTGTCCTTGTCAGTTTCATGTAATTTAGGAGACAAACTAACTTCCTCTTTATTTGCCAGTTCTACTTCCCCTCGATTTCTTACTTTTTTCAAATAGATACGTCGCTAAAGAAGTTAAACTTCAAAAATTGATGAACTGCGAACGTCACGTTTCCTTAAACCCCTCCACTTCTGCCCTTGTCACATGTAATCACGCTGCTAAGAAATAAGCCCCCCCCGCCCTGTTTGCGAGCGTATTTTATGAGCGGCCCCGAATATAATTAATGTAAGTACGACACTGCATTAATAAACGATTCTATGAAATATCTTAGAACCTTGTGTTTCTCATTCATCAAAAAAATCTTTACTGAACAGTACAAAATGACTTTTTACAAAAAATCATAATTATAAACTAGTGAAGGATACTGTAGTTATATTATGCATTTTAACAGCTCAGGCAGGTAAAATTTCTTGAAATCGTAGTACAGGTCGTGCTTCATCATATGCTTTTGAAAAACATATGATATAACATATCCGTTCTTCACTCCCTGTTAAACTGCTTATATGCCATAAGTAGGTTTGCAGGGACGTTATAGATATAAAATTTCTGTTTCTGAACTGTAATTTCTACAGATCTGAAATTTGGAAGGGATGCAGACCTAAAATTTTTAGTTTCGTACATTTTCTCAGTTTGGTGGGAAATTGTTTTAGCTGTTTTTGTGTTTCGTTCAAATAAACAGTATTAGAATTTTATTTATACGCAAAGACGTGTAGCAACGAAAGATGAAAATTAAATCAAAAACACTTGTGAGTAAAATCTCAGTTCAGAAAAAAAATGTTCTTTTGATGTATTGCGTAACGGAAAACAGCTGCTTTTTGTATAATTTGCTTTGTAATGTTGATCATTGCGAAAAGAATGCCATCCATAATGCAGCTAGCGTTAAATATTATGTAAACGTATATGCATTTAGAAGAACAAAGGTGATTTATAAAATTTAGTCACGGCAAAATGAACGCTATATTCTAAAATAAACAAACTAAATGTAGGTATATAGCAGCGTTGCCAGACGCCCCGATTTTGGCGGGACAGACTCAGTCCCGCTTTTCGGGGATAACTCGACCGTGCGTAAATAATTATTCTCTTATTGTAAGTTGCAATTTGTAACACTCACTCCTCACTCTACTGTTTGAAATGCCATATTTTTCTAATGAATAAAGCTTTTTTGATTTTGATTTGTTTTTTTTTATTTTTTTTATTCAGAAGACGAATAAGACTTAACTATTTAACGATAGGGTAAATCTGACATAAAATATCATTTTTTTATTAAAATACATTTTCTATGGCTATTATTACGTAAACGTACAGTGGAATCCGTTTATAATGACATCGAAGGGAATTGACAAACACGTCATACTAAGCGGACGTCATACAAAGCATTTTTGTGAAAAAAAAACTTTCTTTTTTTAGGTAGCATAGGGCCGCTGACGGGTATTCCTTTGTTTCGCGTGATTTTAAACTACTGAATTAACGCTTGATCAACATTTTCTTGCGCGATTTTCGAAGCCTCTTCGGTTTCAAAACATTTGAATTGAACGATCGCTTAATCCGGTTCTTGTTTTTGAAAATCATTGAGATTGTCGAATGACCCACGCCCAATTCCTCTGCGAGAGATGAGCTTCATTCTCCATTTTCTAATCTGCATATTATTCACCCTTCTCCTTAATCATAAATGCTTTACGACGTTGAGATGACATTTTTTACATAGGATATCACTAAAAACAATGCGTGACGTTCAACTATCAATTACTCACTGAGATTCAAAACAAAAACAAGCCACGTGCCGAACGTCGTTGGGAATCAACGAACATTGCCGAAGGTGTAAAGAATCATGTCGGTCACTATAGACGGACAAAATTTATTAAAAATGGGTCATAATAAGCGACATGTCACTGTAAGCGAAGTCATTATATCCGACTTTGTTACAAAGAATTTTATATGAAAACCAAACCTCGTTGTGTAATTACGTCATAATAGGCGGTTGGTCAATATAGGCGGAGTCATAATAAACGGATTCTACTGTAATTTGAACTCGAATAAAAAGATAAATATTTAAAAACTTCTGATTATATACGTTTTTTACCTTGTCCCGCTTTCGACGAAAGAATCCCGCTTTTTTCACTCAAAAAGTTTCAAAATCCCGGCTTGGCAAAAAAAAAATCTGGCAACGCTGGTACCTATATATATATATATAGTATCCTTTTGCATGAACTGGAAGATAAACATAACTGTTTTTTTGATTAGATATAATATTGTGGCGTTCTAATGCAGCGTTTTTCAAACTTTTATTGGTCATGATCTTCTTCTGAAATTCGTACCTCAAAAGGAAAAACGGACCTTTATAGGATCACTCGCGTGTCTGTCCGTCTGTCTGTCACAGCCAATTTGCTCCGAAACTACTGGACCAATTGAGTTGAAATTTGGTACACATATCTAAGTCGGTGATCCAAAGACGGAAGTGTAACGTAAATAAATTAATTTTGGACATGGGAGTCATTTGTGGTGGAAGTTAGTTTGTCTCCTAAATTACATGAAACTGAAAAAGACAGAGCTTTATAGCGTGTTGCTAAATACATGTGTATGTGTAAATATTATTAAATTAGTTTGACAAAAAATTAAATTCGGGTATAATATTAAAATAAAATATTAGTAAAAAAACTTTTTAAAAACAAGCTTTTGTTAAATTGTACTAAAAAAGAAAAAATAACTCCTAATACTTTAGGTTCATAGTTATAAAAGCGTGGGTCGTTATTATCATAGAGCTTACAACCCACGCTTTTATAACTATGAACCTAAAGTATTGAGTTATTTTTTCTTTTTTAGTACAATTTAACAAAAGCTTGTTTTTAAAACGTTTCTTTACTAATATTTTATTTTTAAAATTTTAGTTACCTACGCCTTTTGAGCGCCATAATGGAATTTAAATAACGTTATACAGTTTAATGTATTCTGCTTTTCATATCCTCTCATTTGATATCCATATCAAGGGAGTCGTAAAGAAATAGATGATTCGCCATTTTGTTTCGGCCGCCATTTTGGATTTGGAATTAAGTCACACTGCTGATTGTATTCTACTTGTCATACCCCTTCATTTGATACCCATATCGTGGAAGTGCATAAAAAATAACTAGTTCGCCATTTTGGGCGGTCCGCCATATTGGATTTAGAATGACGTCATTTATCTAACCATGTGTTGTCATCTAAACTAAACGTGAATTCAAAATTTCAGCTCAATCGGTTGAGGATAACTGCTTTAAAATTCAGTTGCAAGGTTCCACCCGAACAAACATATTATTACATATTACATACATTGCAAGTTAAAAAACCCGGGTCGCAGTGCCAAAACCCTGCCGACAATATAGTGTATTTACGAATATAGGCAGTGTGGCTTTATTATGCGAACTTAAGTTGGTTTTTTGGGCAAAACAATAAATTTGACTCCTTAATACACCCCTTAAAAGAACATTTTTTTCCCAGTTGCAATATTATTATCAATCGAACCTCTAAACTAAATTATATACACCTTTCAGCAAATAATTCACTAGTGTTTAAATAAAACTTGTAAATCCGGTCCTGTCGGGCCGATTTTATTAAAATTTTAGGAGCACTTTTTAATTGCTATTAAAGGGTTAAATTTCAATTTTGAAACGATTCTGAGAATTTTTTAGGCATTTTTGGGCCCAAAAACTTTTTTCAACCCCTAAAAACTACCCTTAAAATGGTCCGATTGGGCCCATTTTAAATAGGGTTCTTGCGGTGGTGGATTCCAACATGTGGGCAAAATTTTGTAAAAATCAATTAACTCTTTCGAAGGTTATAGCGCACACACACATATATATATATATATATATATATATATAAATATATATATATATATATATATATATATATATATATATATATATATATATATATATATAAATATATATATATAAATATATATATATATATATATATATATATATATATATATATATATATACATATATATATAAACATTTTTAAAAATGGTGCCAAAGGGTTTAGAAGGTTATGAAACGTCGAGAAATTTTGGTCCGATCCCTAGGTCCCGCCATCCGACCAACGCCAATAGTGTATGTTGCCTATGGCAAATACACTAATAAAAGCTTGTAAAAACTAAAGAAATTAAACTTCTCCTGTGAGCTTATGAGGATGAGGCTCACTATAATTTTATTCATTTTTTTTCATTTTTATTTGATTTTAAATCGTTTATTTAGATCAAAGAAACTGAAACAACTTGGCTAAAAGTCATATGGGAAGAATGCTACATATTTCTAGTTTATTTTGAGGCATTAACATCAAAGACTGAATATGATTTTTCATAGAAATTAGAGATTTCCGAAACGTGAGAAGTGCATTTTTACATGCATTACACACACTGCTCGTATAATAGAGCTCTTCGTGTGAAAAAGGGAGCATATTGAACAACTAATCCTCAGTAACCGTAATAGTTTTCTTTTGATCTGTACTATCGTCCAATATTAATTCTATAAAAAAGTTCACTACAGCATAATAATCAAATAAATTCCAGCGAACGAACGGAGTGAGTGAGTAATGAAACAAATAATTATAAAGTCGAGCGAACGAACGGAGTGAGTGAGTGTGTAATGAAATAAAAAATTATAAATTCGACCGAACGAACGGAGTGAGTGAGTAATGAAACAAATAATTACAAATTCGAGCGAACGAACGGAGTGAGTGAGTGGTAATGAAACAAATAATTATAAACTCGGGCGAACGAACGTAGTGACTGAGTAACGAAAGGATCGTTAATTAAAAAGAAAAAAAACCCGGGTCGCAGTGCCAAAACCCTGCCGACAATATAGTGTATTTGCTTATACAGGCAGTGTGACTTTATTATACGAACTTAAGTTGGTTTTTGGGCAAAATAAAAAATTTAACTGCTTAATATACCCCTTAAAATAACATTTTTTTTCTTAATTGCAATATTATTATCAATCGAACTTCTATACCAAATTATATACAACTTTCAGTAAATAATTCACTATCTGCAAAGTAGTGTTTTCATACAATTTGTAAGTCCGGTCCTGTCGGGCCGATTTTATTAAAATTTTAGGGACACTTTTTAATTACTACTAAAGGGTTAAATGTCAATTTTAAAACGATTCTGAGAAAACATTTTTCAACCCCTAAAAACTACCCTTAAAATGCCCCGATTACGCCCATTTTAAATAGGCTTCTTGCGGTGATGGATTTCAAAACGTGGGCCAAATTTCGTTAAAAAAAATTAACTCTTTCGAAAGTTATTCCCCGCACACATATATATATATACGTATATATATATATATATATATATATATATATATATATATATATATATAATATATATATACATATATATATATACATATATATATATACATATATATATAAACATTTTTAAAAATGGTGCCAAAGTGTTTAAGAGGTTATGAAACGTCGAGAAATTTTGGTCCGACCCCTAGGTCCCGCCATCCGACCGACGCCAATAGTGTATGTTGCCATATGGCAAATACACTAATAAGTAGACTGCAAAATACCTAGTATAGATACCCCGTTTAGACTGTCAGACACTCTTGTTTTCAGTTATTTTTGGCTACTTGACATATTTTAATTTCATATCTACACTCTACAGCTTTGATATTTTTATGAAATAATTGGCTCCGGTTTCAGAATGATGTGCGATATAAATCAAAGTGTGGCAATCTTGATTTTGTGTCTGAGATCAGGAGACCAACTGTAACCTGTATTATTTTAAACGGTGTATTCTCTATAAATAAAGCACAGCCATTCAGGTAAAGAATTGTTCCCGTGTCAACGGTCTCACATTGCAATTGGTATAACGCCAAGGACGTCTTCTATGCGTAGAAACTACAAGTTTGTTTGAAAGTTACCGAACTCGAATGATCTTGAAAATCATTGAAAAATATTATCATTTATTGCTTATTACATTGTTGTTCGTGTATTTGACATATATGGTACATACACTATTGACGTCGGTCGGATGGCGAGACCTAGGAGTCGGATGAACATTTCTCGACGTTTTTCAACATTCTTAGCAACTTGGCACCATTTTAAGAAATATGCGGGAAATCACTTAAGAAGGAGTAAATCTGGCCTAAATATTGGAATGCCTTACCGCACAAAGCATATTTAAAATGGGCCGATTCGGACCATTTTACGAGGTGTATTTAGGGATTGAAAATTATTTTGGAGCCTAAAAACACCGAAAATTTTGTCGGAATTGATTCAAAAATCAAATATCAATTAAAAGGTGCTTCTTAAATTTTAATGAAAAACGGCTCCACAGAACCCGACTTATAACTTTTATGAAAACACTTGTTTACGGATTAAGGGGTTAAATTTTTTATTTTGTCCAAAAACAAAATTCACATAATAGTGATACCGCCTGTATTAGAAAAAAAACTATATTGTCGGGAGGGTTTTGACACTGCAACCCAGGTTTTTTAAATTTTAATGTACGAAACTAACAAAGATTTTTGTTGACAATAAAGATTTGTGGAATTGTGGAAATTATTTTCGGGTTTTAAACTGAAAATATGCAATGCAGATGAAGTTATAGGAACCTATACCTAATATTTTCTTAGTAATTTATTTAAAGAAGTTACCTGCGTGTTTTTAACACGCTTTTAACAGCTTCACCTCTATGTTTGCTTGTTTGTAAAGAAACCTTTGAACGTGAAATTCACCAATATTAAAAAGTCAGATTAAACTGAATCTTTGTACACTTATCAAGGACCGATGGCAATACAATACTTTAATAAATTTGTCTCATAATTCTGACTAGGATCTTCAGGATAATAACACTTGAAAAACCACAACAAGCAAGTTAACACGCTGTACAGTGACGTACGTTGCGTTGCCTACTCCATAGCCAAAGGAAATGTTGTTTTTTAGTCTTATCTACACTAATATTATAAAGAGGAAAGATTTGTATTTTTGTGTGTGTGTATGTTTGTAATGAATAAACTCAAAAACTACTGTGCCGATTAAAAAAATTCTTTCACCATTAGAATTCACCCTGAGTAGCATAGGCTATATTTATTGCTAGAAAATATTAGGGATCCTTACTAAAACTTTAGTAACGTAACCCAAGGTGTAAAAAAAATGCCATAAAACATCTTTCGTCGCATGCGCTGCGGAAACTATTGATGATAGAACAAAAATATGTTCTACAATATTAAAGAACATATCAATAACTACAAAAAATTTCGCGATACTATATGTCCAACTATTATCGGTATGTCACAATGACCACTTTTTACATTTTAATAATCTATATAGATAAAAGATGATGTATATGTAATCTATGGACTCCAAACGGGACCATTTTTGATGAAATTTTCAGACAATCTTTAGATTAGCCCAGCGGGTGATCTTCTGAAGTTTGGTAGCGATCGGATCAACAGAATTTTTTAAATTTCTTTTTGGGAAATAAGACTTTTCTTCGATTTTTGAACATTCACAAATAAAAGCGATTGAATTCGTGCAAATTCAATACACGTTGAGAATTTAATGATAATGATTCTCATTTTTTATATCCTATATATTACATTTACACCCAGGCGAAGGCGGACTGGGCCGCTAGTAATTAATATTGTGGTATAAAAAAAACTAAAATAACACGCTTTTATAAATAAAAAAATGCAAAATGATTTGACAACAAGATTAGCTTGACTGTAAAAAGCGGTAATAAATTTTTCATTTACTAGCTAATTGTAAACGTAGAGATATTACGGAAATTTAAGTAGTTGGCACCCCACGCTTTTTACAGTAAAGCTAATTTTGTTGTCAAATTATTTGGCATTTTTTAGTCCATAAAAGCGTGTTGTTTTTTTTAACTCTATTTTTTTAATATTATGTAGATTCTATTACGATTAATCATGTAAACAATGAACTAATGTCTGAATTCAAGGTCAAGGTAACATAGACAGTGCGCGGACTCCGCGTATGTGTAATATGATAATTTACTTTGGTTTTAATTTCTTGTAATTACTGTAATATGTTGGAAAATTATCTCTGATCATCGAAGCATGCTTTTTCCGCTACACAGTTTAAGAACAATTTTAGAAGAGACAGATTTTTTATGGCAAGTAGTGATGTGAACCGATTACAAATTTGAAAACCGTTTTTTATGGATTATTTTGAGAAAAAACCGGTATTTATATAGGTTTTTTTGTTACTTTTTAAAGAAAGAACAAAACGTTGAACATTTTACTTGACCTGATCACAAATTTTTTGAAGAAACGCGAGAAATTATCATTCACACGCAAGAACGACAGAACTGAGTCAAGTTTGTCAACCAGCGTTGCCAGATTTTTTTTTTGCCAAGTCGGGATTTTGGAACTTTTTAAGTGAAAAAAAGCGGGATTCTTTCGTCGAAAGCGGGACATGGTAAAAAAACGTATATAATCAGAAGTTTTTAAATATTTATCTTTTTATTTGAGTTCAAATTACGTTTACGTGACGATAGATAGCAAAAATAGCCATAGAAAATGTATTTTACTAAAAATATGTTATTTTAAATCAGATTTACCCTATCGTTAAATAGTTGAGTCTTATTCGTCTTCTGAAGAAAAAAAAAAAAAAAAAAAACAGAAATCAAAATCAAAAAAGTTTTATTCATTAGAAAAATATGGCGTTTCAAACAATAGTCTGAGGAGTGAGTGTTACAAATTGCAACTTACAATAAGAGAATAATTATTTACGCACTGTCGAGTTATCCCCGAAAAGCAGGACTGAGCCTGTCCCGCGCGGGACATTTAATTTTGATTTAAAAATTGGGACGTCCCGCCAAAATCGGGACATCTGGCAACGCTGTTGTCAACAGTGGTGCAGTGATTCCCCGAAAAAAGACTTGATCTGACTTTGGTGTTCGCATACACGAATAATGAAACACAAGTGAGTTCAAAAGTAATCGGTTTTTGTAAACAAAAGCCAGTGTTTATCGTTTTTTTTAGGTTTTTCTAAAACTGGTTCACATCACTAATGGCCAGTGAGACTCCTCCTTCAGATTAAGACTACTAAGTACCAGCTGGCCATTCGTCGCAAACTGGTTAGAGTACAAAGAAAGAAATTTCGTAGACGAAAATTTGACAGAGTCGTAAGTTTAACATTTTTGAAGTGCTGGTGACAAAACACCTTAAAGGAAACACTAGCTATGACACGAATTATTCGTTTCTGAGAAATAAAGACATTATTTTTTAACTTTTTATAGGTTTTTTTATATCGGGGTTTTTTAAAATTTTTAACTTAATTTTTATTTTAAATCTTTGAAACTTAGTTACTAACAAATTACCCCTTATGCGTGTAAGATTCATACCGCAGCTGAGAAAAGAGCTGATGACCTTGAAACGGCTGAATCGATTTTGATAAAACATGTCTAAGAACCGCTAGAAAACCTGCTTTCATATAAAAAAATCGCATCCAAATCGGTTCACACTTAGTGGTCAAACTTATAACAACCCTGTTTTTGCGTCGGGGTGTTAAAAACTGAGTTTCCCCAGAAACAAATCACATATCTTAACCTAGAAATGACTTGAGTGTTGTAGAAATTGATGTCATCAGGACATTTTTTACGTTTCTGATAAGATAACAGATAGAATTAAGTTTGGACGATAGTTGAGTACCTACCGTACTTTTTAATTTAGATGGTCATCCAAATAGATTACGTAATAGATTACGGTGCGAAATAGTATTATTTTATTAGCCAGATATCTAAATAAGGTATATTTGAAATATTAAATAAAAAAAAAATTATGATGGCATCATGGAATTAGTTTGTAGCATTATCGCATTTTTAAGCGATTAGATAAAAATAAGGCAGATAGAGGCGCGCAATATTTCATTGTTGTGTCGTGTGTTAGACAAGCCTGCAGTTCGCGTTAGGATTTTGTATTGTATTTATTGCACAATGCTTTATACACTGTTGCCATAGTTTTCTTGCAATTAAAGTCTTCAGTGTTGTGGCAGCGCGATTTTTCGAACACTAAATATCTTATCTAGATGAAAAATCGTAAGTAATGAAACGCCAAGTGACGCTTATCAGTTGATCAGTTATTGTGAGTGAGATATTTATGATACTGTCGTTTGTATTATTGTGATTTAATGACAAATTAACTACCAAATTGTAATTAGATTTCAATGGAATTTAGCGTGAATCATTTCGAAAAAATATTGTAGCCTTGTAGGTATGTTTTGATAAGACATAAATTGACTTATGGGCACAAAAAAAATAGTTTAAAAAAACTAAGAGGCGCTTAGGGTTTGGTACTATTCCGTTTTCCGTGAGTACTTTACGACTTAAGATTTTCGTCTAGGTTTTCCTGTAAACTATGGATGAAACCTGACATTCCCTATTTTTGTCAAAATTTTAGGCCCAGTAGTTTCGAAGATAATGGGGGAGGGGGGGAATAGTCTAATGTTCATCTATTTTCTTAAATAACTTTAAAACTATTTATTTTAAAATAATAAAAAAAATATATTTGAGACCCTTACGACAAGCTCTTTCATTTAATATGTTATACGATACAGTTTGCCAAACTTTTTTTTTAATTTCCCTATTTTTTCCCCAAAAATGACCCTCATGTTCAAAATTCATTTATTTACGTTACATGTCCGTCTTATGGTCACCGACTTACATATGTGTACCAAATTTCAACTCAATCGGTCCAGTAGTTCGGACCAAATTGGCTGTGATAGTAGGACGGACAGACACACGAGTGATCCTATAAGGGTTTCGTTTTTTCCTTATGAGATACGAAACCCTAAAAATGTATGTAAAAAGTAATTTGATCCAACCTTATAATATAATTCGCAAAGCCAAAAAATGCGTAGGTAGAAAAATGAGCAGCATCATTACAAAAGATCCATCCGGCATCATCAACATGTTACAGTTGGTCTATTAAAACGTGTCACATAGATAATAATACAATATTATTATATTTGTTATAAAAAATTAACCGGTTGTAATTCTTTCTCATATTCAAAATTTCCTTTTCAGTTTCTTTCTACCGTTTTTCACATGTTGTATATATTTTTATATTTTGAAATGATATATTTATAACCGCATAATAGATATTTATTAAGTCAGTTGAGACCAGTGTTGCCAGATTTTTTTTTGCCAAGTCGGGATTTTGGAACTTTTTGAGTGAAAAAAGCGGGATTCTTTCGTCGAAAGCGGGACATAGTAAAAAAACGTATATAATCAGAAGTTTTTAAATATTTATCTTTTTATTTGAGTTCAAATTACGTTTCCGTGACAGCAAAAATAACCATAGAAAATGTATTTTAATAAAAATATGATATTTTATATCAGATTTACCCTATCGTTAAATAGTTGAGTCTTATTTGTCTTCTGAATAAAAAAAATAAAAAAAACAGAAATCAAAATCGAAAAAAGTTTTATTCATTAGAAAAATATGGCGTTTCAAACAATAGTCTGAGGAATGAGTGTTACAAATTGCAACTTACAATAAGAGAATAATTATTTCCGCACGGTCGAGTTATCCCCGAAAAGCGGAACTGAGCCTGTCCCGCGCGGGACATTTAATTTTGATTTAAAAATCGGGACGTCTAGCAACGCTGGTTGAGACATAGGTACATCCATTTGACACGTCATCGTCAGCGAAATACAGAAATAAAATTATATACTTATCGACAACATAAAAAATTCACTAACTGTGTAAAAGACTCATTAACATTAACTCAGTAACATTTACCGCAAAAAATATAAAACTGAATGACATTAAATTCTCAATAAAAATGTTAGTTACAATATAAAATTCGAATCGTATGGATAACCGTCTATTAATAATGTTCTGACTCTACTTTTTAAATAGGTACGTTTATTTTGTGTAGTATATAGGTATTTACGTACTAAAAATCTTACAAACCGCTTTTCACTCTCTTGCAAATGTTCGATTGACGTGAAATTCTGCAATTTTATGGAGTTTTGAAGAGAATACAATGCTCTGATATTTTATTTGTAATAATATTTATATAACAAATTAAAAAAATGGAAAAAACACATGGTAGAAGTGACGGTCTTTATGATGAAAAACGTGTTTTAACATTCAACTCGCACATATATCTAATGAAAATGCTACTTTCTCCATATCAGATATTTAGACGTACTCTACTGACGCAAGAATTAAAAAATTAAAGTTTAAAAAATAAAATTTATAGTTACAAAAAAATTTAAAAAAGACGCTAAATATCAACTAAACAGTGGAAGAAACATTACTTTCTGTTTTATAACATTAGTGAGTATCCCACGCTTTTAGTGCGTTAATACCTACAAGCGTTTTCTTTGATTTTTTTGAAAATATTAATTTTATTTAATCTTAGTACACATATCGATAGTAATATTTTTGAAGTGAAGCTTCTTTAGCGAGAGTATCTGTTTGAAATTTCTTGTGACGCGTTACGGTTACGAAAATAAAAAGGAAGAAAGAATATACCTCGTTTTATATTACGTAGACGAGAATGGAGGACACTTGAACAATTCTGTCCAAAAATTAGATGCGAGTGGGAGACTTCCGAACCGTTCTGTCCAAAAAATATATTCCAAATTTTTTTTAATATTACGTAGACGAGGCGGAGACTCCCGGAACCTACGACTAAAGAAATTTCACTTTCTCCTTGCGCTTATGTGACTAAGACACACATTTTTTATATAACAGGGCAGGTATTGTGACGAGTTAAATTGTCATGAATGTTTTAGATATAAATGTATTAGCCCAAAAGCTATTAAGTATTTTGGGTAGGTATTTGATGCGCTGTGAAAATTTGTACAATAACTCTTTGGTAATATCCGAATACAAAAACACAGACCTGGCTGATGGGTAGCGGGGCTTAACCGAATAACATATTGATCGCTTGGCAGATAAAATGTCTCACCCAAACGACCCGTCTTTTTAAATATATCTACTTTTAGTTACCAATATTATTCTGTTTAAATTTCAACGTGCCTCAAATATATTTTTCAAGTCTTAAAAATATAATATAATAAACTATAAAATATAATAAACACCTGGCTAAGTTTTACACCCGATTAAAATATTTGGCTTTTTTATTTTTTAACTCTTTAAATCCTAAATTTCAAGCTATTAAAATTATAAAATGCCTCAAGAATTTTTATTGCGCAAAAATTTCAAAATCGATCAAGTCGGTTAAGCCTCGCTACCCTTCAGCCAAGTCTGTGTTTTCGTATTCGAATATTCCTAAAGAGTTATTGTACAAATTTCCACAGTGCCTCAAAAATCTACCCAGGAATGCTTAATAGCTCTTACTATATTGGGAAATGATTCCAAAACGTTGATGATTTGTCACATTTTATTAAGCAAGCTGTACTTTCGTACACATACATGCCCTGTGTCTAGTTACAGTCATCAATTAAAGTGAATAATACGTCCAACGATTATCTTCTTCCATCAGGGTCAGAGTAATCAAAATGGATGTCAGCAAACGCACTATCAATACCGTGGACCAGCACAACGGTAATCATTCTTCTGTTCCGAACTCCATTTCGTCGTCAGTGACTAGCAGTCCTCAGTTCATCAAGGATCGTCCCCACGCCAGTCCGATACAAAAGTTGAAGACGATCAATTCGTTGCGTTTCAACGCATTGAACAACAAAGTCAATCAGTTGAATGGCGCTAATAATGAACTGAACGACGATAAACGCCCCGTTCTGTCGAAACGTTGTGCCGCTCCGGTTATTGTTCCAATGAACGGAAACGGTTTGAATAAAGTGATCTGTGATAACAATGGACAAGTTAATAAAATGTCCGAAACGGACGAGTCGAACAAAACATCTAATCAGAATAGATCGAACCAACCGCCGAATAGTTTAGATCTACCGATGGTTGCTCCATCACCAATACCTCCGCGCTTACAGAGTTTTTCTAGAAACCAGTATAATACTTCGAAATGGGTTAAATCGTGTGATGATGGAGAGGGTGGTCAAAAAGTGTCACCGCCGTCGAGCGGTTCCGGGTGTCTTCCGAGAACTGGGTCGTTTATATTTTCTGATAACGGTAGTCAGATATCGGCAAAACCATTTTCTGATGCGGCATCGATTAGATCGTTGGCGTCGATAGGAATGGGATCAACAGATGGCAAAAAGATGGTTATTAGAAGAGTTCCAACATCGCCTTCAGAACTGTTGAACATAATCAATCCACCAACGTAAGTAATAATAATTGTTTTAACAATAATTTAATACTTGTTTTAATCTTATTAGTTTTGAACTGTTGTTTCATATTCAATTATGAAATATAATATAGTCATTTGAGGTCAGTCAGATGTTCAAAAGCATTATTTTACAAAAGAGAATAATTCGTTTAATTTTTGAATTGAAACTGATGAAAACTTGCAAAAACGCATTCATAAATAATAGCATCTTAACAGTCCTCGGTATTTTTATGTTTGAATCTATTTTGCGAATAAAAAAAAAACACTAAACACTTAAGTTAAAAACGTATATAATTAAAATATCAGAAACAGTGGTGACATCAGACTGGATAAATGCAAAAAAACCCTGATTATGCTGAAAGTGTTTTATGTAATAAACTTCCTTGTAGTTTAAGACTGTCGGAATGCTCTGAATTTAAGCCACACTACGAGGCTAAAAATGCTGTTGCAAGGGTGCCGCTGTCAGTTGATTACTCTAATTGTCGGAAATATTTTGAAAATTTAAAAAACTTTTCCGAAAAGGAAGAGTCACTTTAGGTTTATGATGAAACAATTTTGTGAAATAAGTACGAATAAGGTCGTAGTGTAACATTGAAAACTTGTGCTTTTTGGCACGATTAATTCCAGCTTTTTTCTGGTAATACTATTTTTCTTTATACCCAGCCGAAAGTACGTACTTTCGTATCAGTGTGAAAAAAAAACTGTTTCGACCCGCTGTTACAGATGGCGTGTGAGTTATTCCAGCAGTGCATAAATGTTAGGCTTTCTGCCTTAAAATCGAAGCCGAAAGTACGTACTTTCGACTGGGTATAAAGAAAATACTTTTTAAACGGGTTCAAAACTGTTCAGTTAATACGCTCAGTGAGTGTACTTTCAATATTTATTAACAAATAGTGATTAGATAATAGGTATTTAACTTATGAGTACATAAATAATAGAATTTAATAATTCGATTAAATCTTTAGAATGCGCGACTCGCCAGTCATATAAAGACAGTAAAAAATTGATTTTTCATGCACGTGTCCATGCATCTGAGATATTGGCAATACTAATTAATGGACGATATTTTATCTTGTGTTTGTTTTTAAGTATAGAGATTAAAGATTTAAAATTCATTTTCTGTTTTAGTAAAGAAAGGAAAGAAATAAAAAAGAAATCGAATTAAGTTTTCAATATCCTAAGTTTCTACCGAATAATATTTGTGATATAAAAATGATTTGTAGGGAAAAAGGACTTTTTAATTAAACACTTATTTGTTATTTACAGCGACGTTTCGTCCCTTGCTAGGGACTTTTTCAAGCTTTATAACTGTAATTGAGTTATTAAAATACAATTTATAAATTTACAATTGAAATATAAAATATCAGATATTAATTATACACACCTATTAAATGTTTTGATCAAGTAGAGATAAAAGTTAAAATACACATGTAAATATAAATTTGAGTTAAACAATTGTCCATTAAAAAGTTTGTAATAATTCCGTTTTAAAAAAATATTTTTACGGTTGATGTTCAAACTATTTTATTTTATTGACGGTTAGTCAATAAAATAATAATAATATTTGCCATATATGGCACATACACTATTGTCGAACCCCAAAACAAATATCAACCCCTAAATATTCCCCTTAAGGCTATCGGAACGCTCTGAATTTAAGCCAAAAATAGAGCTTTGGCTGTCAACTGATTGTAGACTTATTCGTCAACATTCTGCAAAAATTCTTTCTCTATAAGGAAGATAAAGGACAAATCTAGGTCTCTAGTGGACTACTTTTGTAATTTATGTACGATTTACTAGAAAAAAGTTGACATTAATTGTGCCAAAAAACACACGTTTTCAATGTCACACTATGACCTTATTCGTACTTATTTCACAAAACTGTTCCATCAAAAACCTAAAGTGACTCTTCCTTTTTCGGAAAAGTTTTTTAAATATCCAAAAATTCTCAGAATCGTTTGAAAATTGACATTTAACCCGTTAGTAGCAATCAAAAAGTGCCCCTAAAATTTTAATAAAATCGGCTCAACAGGACCGGACTTACAAATTTTTTGAAAACATAAATTTGCAGATAGTGACTTATTTATTGAAGGGTGTATTTTATTCGGTGTAGACGTTAGATTGATAATAATATTACAATTAAGAAAAAAAAATGTTATTTTAAGGGTTGTATTAAGGAGTTAAATTTCTTATTTTGCCCAAAAACAAACTTAATTTCACGTAATAAAAGTATAAAATCACACGGGTCTATACAAGCAAATACACTATATTGTCGGCAGGGTTTTGGCACTGCGACCTGGGTTTTTTATTTCTTGCTATTTATTCCTGTGAGCTTTGAGAAAATATATATTTTAGATACACGATTATCTCTTTGACGTCTGTCAGATATCATAAATGATTTATATAATGCGCCTTTTTAAATAGCATTTTTTATGAATATTTAATTGGTACAAAATAAGAATTTAATAGTTTCTCTGAGATAACATTAATAAATGTCTAATCCATCATAATTTTAGTACTTGCGATCCAATCAAACTAGTTTTTAATTTGATTATGTCAGTTTTACATATCTGTTTTGACAAAATGTTGCCATAAAATTGATTGTGTTTGGAATTAATGACTTTACGTAAAAGAAATTTAACAGTTTCTTTGTGATAACGTTTATTAAATCATCATATTTTTTGTATTTGTAGTCTAATCAAACTTCTTTTTAAATTTAATTATACCAATATCGTGTTTTCATCGTAATGCTGTCCGTGATTATATATTATGCAAATTAAAAGTAGTTTTATATGTTTTGATCGGTTATTTTTTTTTCAAATCAAATTTAATGGATTTCAAGGTTTATTCTTGCATTCTACATATACTATGAAGTGTGATGAACGACAAACTAGAATAGATAAACAAAGGATTTCAAAAGTAGATATCAAATTTCAGTTTTTGTGTATGGGTTTAATGAAAATTGTTGAGGAAATTATCAACAGAATAAATTACACAAAATGCAAAAGAAACAACTTAACCTTTAACTACTGACGTAGGGGTCTCTCAGGCCTTGAGAAAGTAAAATTTTTTAATTACTACCTTCACCGAGCTGGGTAGAGTAGTGGTGACAGCACTAGACTCGCATTCGGGAGGTCCGGGTTCGAATCCCGGCGGGGGCAGATGTGGCTGAGACTTTTCCTACGGCCTCTCGCCGAGAAACGGTAATTCCTGTACCGACCATCTTGATTGAGGTTTTCCATGGTTTCCCTCAATTAATTCCAGATAAATATCGATATGGTTCCTTATTTGAGGCCATGGCCGATTACCTATCAAACTCCTAGTTCAAAAATTGCCTACCTAATCCTAAGCCGAGGCTGTCAAAGGCTATGTACGTGTTTGCGCGCGCAATTTCGGTAAGTAAATTCATTTTGAAATTTCACGTGGGCCTAATTCGCAATAATTGATTTCTGTAATTTTTTGTTCCCATTATAGTCTTATAATTACTGATTTGCCATTTGCTAGAATGACTATTTAAAATTAAGATTGTAAGTTAATCTGTTGATTTTTTTCAATAATTTTAAATACTTTGTGATTTATGATTTCATGTGATTTTTTGCCAAAAGTGCTAAGTGTTTTCTAAACTTTGCGATAATAGTTAATTATAAACAAATAAATTATACAAAAATAATCTTATTTTGTTTAAATATATCTACTAAAGCTAATTATTAAACACTAAACCCTAAAAAACCTAAAGATTTTTAAATATAAGCACATATATATACGGACCTCTGAGGCTTCCACGTCACTGTTAACGTGAAATTAAATCCACCTCAGTAGTTAAAGGTTAAGTTCATGTAAAATTTCCTATTGTTCGAAATGTCATATAAAAAATTCACATACGAGGAGACGATCTAAGAGCTTATTATTAGTGTTTTTTTGCCATACATGGCGTCGGTCGGATGGCGAGACCTAGGGGTCGGACCAAAATTTCTTGACGTTTTACTTCAATGTAAGCAACTTGGCACCATTCTTGCAAATACGTTCTTTACATAAACACTGTTTTGATTTCACTAGAAAATTGTTTCCATTTTACCAACTGTTTAAGTTGATGTTTCGTTCTTTAGGTTGACATTATTTCGGTGGAGCCCCCGCGGAGGTCTAGCGGAGCCCCAGGGCTTCGCGGGGTACACTTTGAGTATGGCTGCTTTAGTGTATGATGGCGAAACAGTGTTATACGGGGGTTGCTTGTAAATTTCGTACTGACTAGAGGGACATGTCCTTTTAATCAATAAGAAAACTGTGAATTTCCAGTTTTGTAAATATATTAACGAACAAACCGGTTGCATGGCTATGTTTACTTGGCAATTAGCTTATATTCCCATCTCTTTTCATTGGATAGTGTTCTTCAAAACTAAAATTGTATTTGACTCACCTGCATAATTATGCAAATAAAAAGTAAATACATATGTAAATGTCATTTATAAAAACATTTCATTCAACACCTCTACTATGACAGCTTTGATGAATTGCTCACTCAAATAAAAACATTATATGTTCGTGCACTGTTTTATAAATAACTAGCGGCCCAGTCCGGCTTCGCCCGGGTGTAAATGTAATATATAGGATAATGTTCAAAAATCGAAGAAAAATCTTATTTCCCAAAAAGAAATTTAAAAAATTCTGTTGATCTGATCGCTACCAAACTTCAGAAGATCACCCGCTGGGCTAATCTAAAGATTGTCTGAAAATTTCATCAAAAATGGTTTACCCGTTTGGAGTCCATAGATTACATATACATCGTCTTTTATCTATATAGATTATTAAAATGTAAAAAGTGGTTATTGTGACACAACGATAATAGTTGGACATATAGTATCGGGCAGTTTTTTGTAGTTATTGATATGTTCTTTAATATTGTAGAACATACTTTTGTTCTATCATCAATAGTTTCCGCAGCGCATGCGACGAAAGATGTTTTATGGCATTTTTTTACACCTTGGGTTACGTTACTAAAGTTTTAGTAAGGATCCCTAATATTTTCTAGCAATAAATATAGTCTATGTTACTCAGGGTGAATGTAGCTTTCTAATGGTGAAAGAATTTTTTAAATCGGCACAGTAGTTTTTGAGTTCATTCATTACAAACACACAAAAATACAAATCTTTATAATATTAGTGTAGATTAGCGTCCCAGTCCGGCTTTGCTCAGATTTGTAAATTACCTATTAATCTAAATTAAATGGTGTAAACGGCGTTCCTGAGAAAAAGGGCCTTGGCAGACAGACGGACAATGAAGGGATCCTAGAAGGGTTCCTTTTTTCCATTTGAGGTACGCAACCCTAAAAAACAACGAGTTCTCGGTACTTTCAAGAGATTTGTAACCATTGAGATTAAAATGCGATGACAGATCCATTTAAAGTCAAAAACTTTAACAGCTGGCCAAGGAGGATATATAGCTTAAAGTGAAGCTTTCCGTTACTTTCACGACACACCTCCGCGACAGTTCACTAAATCACTCTAACAAAAACTGGGAAAATGGCCAAGAGAGACAATATCTAATGAGATATGTTTTAATATTTATATTATCATCCATAATTTTTTAAGATTAAAAATTATCAGGAAATTGGACAAAATAAAATATGCAATCAATTCTGCGACGTTTCGGTTTTTTAATTAAACCTTCTTCAGGCTTCTTGATTAATATAGTTAAATAACAATACCTTATTATACATTACTAATACCTATAAACTTTTCCAAAATTCTTTAATTTTTTATTTATTTTTATTAAAATATATTAAAAATCAATTGACAGAAAAAATTTTTTGTTAAATTATTAAAATAATTATTAAAAATAAATAAAAAATTAAAGAATTTTGGAAAAGTTTATGAGTATTAGTAATGTATAATGAGGTATTGTTATTTAACTATATTAATCAAGAAGTCTGAAGAAGCTTTAATTAAAAAACCGAAACGTCGCAGAATTGATTGCATATTTTATTTTGTCCAATTTCCTGATAATTTTTAATATGTTTTAATGTTTACTATGTGCAGTAGTTTGTGTTACAGTAAGCGTGAATAAAACGGTAATCTGATATTTGGATGGAAATAACATTTCTTGTCAATGTTAAACAATGGATAATTACAGATTGAAATTACATCAGTGTTGTATTTCTAGTAAAAGTATTAAATTGTCCGTGTGAATCTTCTGATTAAAACCACCTATTATTATCAATATATTAGATCATTATTATATCATTACTCATTACCATTTAGCTCTAAATTAAACTGAAATACATTTTTGAAAATTTTATATCATTGTTAACATTATGTCAGTTTCAAAATTCGTATTGCGAATCGAGACTTAGTTGTTTAAATATTGTCCATAAGTCATACTTTAGAATCTTTAGATGACCTGTCCTCAGTTGCAGAAACCTATTGCCAAAAAAGCTGACTAAACAACGATTTTAGATTGTAAATATATATACTTTTTTATTTGAAAAGCGTTGCACATTTTTAAATCGACCCTACTCTAAAAATAGCTGAAACAATTGACTTTATTTCTTTTTTGTCCTTGATAATTAATATAAAAATGATTTTTCGGGAAAAAGGACTTTATTTATAAGTAAAACACTTAATATTTTATTTTCAGCGACGTTTCGTTCCTTGTTTGATAAAGTTCCAAACAAGGAACGAAACGTCGCTGAAAATAAAATATTAAGTGTTTTATTTATAAATAAAGTCCTTTTTCCCGAAAAATCATTTTTATTTTATAGCTGAAACAATGTTTCTCTTAAAATTTGCATACGTTTTTTGTACAGTTTCCACTTCGAAACAATTTTTTCTGCGCATTTTATTAAAAATTTAACTTGGAAAGCGATCTTTTCTATGTATATCTGTCATTTGTTTTTGTGTGAGTACAGCTTAATGTTCTACATGACAGAGTTTCACAACGACTTTAGACTACTCCTGCATGTACAAAACTGTAAATTAAACAATGTAAAATCTAATTCCATTGTCAAATCCAATATTTTGACAATGCTTTCTGCAGCCACCAAATTCTCAGATCAGTTATAAAATTGAAACTGGAATTAATATCGTATATTTCGGGAGATATTACAGTGATGTAAATAATAACTTAGAATTTAATTAATTTTTTTTGTGATCTCGAATCTTCTATACTAATTATAATAATTATATATAAAGCAACACAGAATTTTGACCTCTGTTGTCGCGTGTCTATAATTTACAATATTTGTTTATAAACAACAAGTTTTTTATCTATGTTACATCAACTCTCAAACGTCATTGGATCGATTTGAAAAAAATCTCTCACTGTTTAAAAGTCTACTGCTCGTCGAGTACTAACATTAGCTATATATTATCTTAGTCTTTACTACAAAAGGGGGATGCGCAGTTAGTGAAAATAGCGATTTGCATCTGGGCACCTAGAAAAGGTAGTAATCTATGAAATAATTGCTATTCAAATTAGCATTGATTTAAAAGTTCAAACGTGGGCGAAATAATCAGTATATATTATTTCTCAAAAGTGTTTTTGTCGGTATGAAATATCTCCCGTAATACTGTATCAACATTAATGTTTGATACGCCATTTCGTAGATTATTTTTCTCTCTGACGAAAACTACGTTAATATCTTAAAATTAATGTTTTCATTAAAAAAATACATTTAGTATAATAGCTGTTGTCTGCTATAACTGTTAAGAAACATTCATTGTTGTAGCACTATATTAGAAAAATTTATTATTTCAACACGTCACCGTCTGGATTTAAACCAGAATCTTTCCACTTTCGCGGCGGAATGAGTTAATCAGTTACTCTACGGTGCACACAATTCAATTAAAATGTTGAATTGGAATAATAAATTTTTCTAATATAGTGCTACAACAATGAATGGTTCTTAACAATTATAGCAGACAACAGCTATTATACTAAATGAATTCAGCTGGTACGTAGCTACAAACGTATGTAAAAAATCTACTAATAAAAAATTACAGTTTAAAAATTTTAACAATTTCATTACAGAAAATAACATTCAGAAAAAACAAATGTCATCTGGTGGCAATCTGTTTATTTTAATATTTCTCGGTAATATGACGTGTAGTGCCGCTGAAGTCTCTGAATAGAATAGAATAGAATAAAACAAAATAAATGTCGCCCTCTGATGGCAATATGTTTATTTTAACAATTATTGGTAATATTAAGTGACGCAATGGCGCTGAAGTCTCTGAATAGAATAGAATAAAATTTATTTCCACCCTATTATATTACGTAGCTGACCACCAGCGGTGCGAAGTATGGTCTATAAAATAATTGTAATGCTATTCAAATTAGCATTGATTTAAAAGTTCAAACGTGGGCGACATAATTAATTTTATTAATTTTTAAGTGTTATTAAATAAGAAATGTGGGCTGGTTTTCTATATGTTTATTGAATGAAACCTGTCGTAAGAATGTAGTTTATAATGATATCTCTGTCACTTCTTATAAATGGCAACTTTTTTTGCTTATATTAACATGCGACATTACCACTCTATGACAAACGTTATTTTTTTATTATACTCAATGTCAAACAAAGAAGTTTTTGCAATAACAATTCTAAATAAACAAATAAATTAACCAAAACTTTAGAAATACGTAAAAATTTCTTGCATGAATTAGAAACCGAATTCATGCTAATACATCTTTAACGAAAATGTGATTATCAATTATAGGAAAGGAAGATTTGGTTGAGGATCAATAAATAAATAAGCTTTACCAAAGTTTCGCCAATGGCCAACGTTTCGAAAAATATATTCTCATCATTTATATTTTCATCATTTTTCGAAACGTTGGCCATTAGCGAAACTTTGGTAAAGCTTATTTAGTTATTGATCCTCAACCAAATCTTCCTTTACTGTGACATTCTATTGGATCAACACCACCATATACGAAGACATTATCAATTATCGCGAACTATAACTTATGCTGCCATATATTAAAATTTGCAGATAAATGGGTTAGTGCAAAGGGATTATTACTACTTAGACACAATCAGACAAAACGCTCTGACATTAGATGAATCACATATGCATCTGTTATAATGACAATAGTACATGTTTATTATGTGAAGGCTAAAACCATAACCTTGAACATGCGTTTCCGATTTATGGTTATGAAAATTGTTAAATTACAATAATACCGGACTCAATTCTGACTATCCGGAAGTTACTGGATTTCTCGAAGCATCTCTAAATGATTCCGAATTTGTTATCAGTGCACAAAATTCTGTTTCCAATATATATTTAAATACATAAAGATAATAATAATATTATAGTAAATTAACAAAATAAAATTACTTGCAATACTGTTCAATGTTTTTATTTATATAAAAGACGTTTCAACCAACAGTTTTGGTCCTTTTCAATTTTTCAAATATTTGAAAATTGAAAAGGACCAAAACTGTTGGTTGAAACGTCTTTTATATAAATAAAAATATTGAACAGTATTGCAAGTAATTTTATTTTGTTAATATTCTATTACTGTTGGTAGAGTCAATATTATTAATTATATTAAACAAAACGAAACCACTTGCGATTACTGTTCAAACCAATTTTTTATTTTCAAAACGTTTCGACCAAATTTTGGTCCTTTTCAATTTTTTAAAATATACAATAAATCGCAAGTGGTTTCGTTTTGTTTAATATTCTATTACTGTTGGTAGAGTCAATATTATTAATTATTAATTATAGTAAATTGTTCACAACGGTAAATTAATTAGTTTAAATTTAATAAATATTTTTATTTTAGACCTAGACATAAAATAGTAGGAGAGCTGTTAGATATTTTTGGGTAGGTATTTGAGGCACTGTGAATATTTGTACAATACCTCTTTAGTAATATCCGAATACAAAAACACAGACCTGTCTGAAGAGTAGCGGGGCTTAACTAATCCACAAATTTTTAAAATAGCAAAATTTTTTTCGCAATAAAAAGCCCTTGAGGCATTTTGAAATTTTAATACCTCGAAATTCAGTATTAAAGGAGTTAAAAAACAAAAAAGCCAGATTTCTTAATCGGGTCTAAAACTGAACTAGGTGTTTGCAAATTTATCATTTTGAAAAAGTTTAAATATATTTTACATTGGAAATTGTTGCGTCCATATTTTTTTTAAACATACACAATTAAGTTAGCAGGAAAGTGGACGAATTGATGTTAATCAATAAACCAATTATTAATTAAGCGACGTTTCGGTCATATATTTGATCTTCATCAGGCATCTATAAAGTACAGCACATGTTAAAATTAAGTACACAACCAAATATACAAATGTTTACAAATACAGCATATTTACCGTGTAAGATAAATATGCTGTATTTGTAAACATTTGTATATTTGGTTGTGTACTTAATTTTAACATGTGCTGTACTTTATAGATGCCTGATGAAGGTCAAAAATATGACCGAAAAGTCGCTTAATTAATAATTGGTTTATTGATTAACATCATTCGTCCACTTTCCTGCTAACTTAATTGTGTATTTTTAAAAATATATTTGAGGCACGTTGAAATTTAAACAGAATAATATTGGTAACTAAAAATAGATATATTAAAAAAAAAACAGGTCGTGTCGACGGGACATTCTATTAAAAATTTGAGGGTCGGTTACGCCCCGCTACCCTGCAGCCAGGTCTGTGTTTTTGTATTCGGATATTACTAAAGAGTTATTGTACAAATTTTCACAGTGCCTCAAATACCTACCCAAAAATGTCTAACAGCACTCCTACATTGTGGTCTTGATTGATTGATTCTGAAATTTTAAGGGTCTAAAAGCTCTCGGGCTAAAAGTGTTAAACTTCGAAGAGTGCATGACAGTAGGAAATCGCCTGTATAAAAAAAGAATTTATCATTTTAAATTCATTGCATAAATTTATATTTTTACCACGTTAAAAAATTAATTTACAAGTTAGATATTATTAAGATTTACGCATTTGAATATTGCATATGGTGCAGCAATGCAAGCGATGCATTTCCGCAATCATTTATTACGCTGTTGCATAATATCGCCACAAAGATTATTTAAATGAATTAGATGAAGCCTCGACTGACACTGTTGCGTACCAAATGTTTTAGTAAGGTGTAATAAATTTAAATTATTAGAATCATATTATTTTTTAATTGCGCAGTAGATATGACGGAACAAAGTCGTTTGTTAGTAGAGCACAAGATTCGCATATTCGGAGATTTCGAAGATTACTAATGAGCAAAGCAAGTCAAAGACCTAGAGATGGAAAAAACGGGTCTTTTTAGTGATCTGCATCTTTGCATCTGGATCCCGTATGTGAGCCGGCTCACTGAACCGGTTCAAAAAGAGCCGAGCTCTGAATATGTTACTGCAGTCTGCCACTGAGTTACCTAGTTCAGTCAATTATATCACGACCTGTATAGAATCAAGAATGCATAGCCAAACATGTGATGCATGAGTCATTTGAGCTGACAGATGCATCAAAGCAAGAAAACTTGATTCACAACAATCAAAAAAATGTCAAAAAAAAACCGATATCTATTAAAGTTATGAGAAATATTCTCATGTTTCTTATTTCACGGAAGTAATATTTTTTAGCTTAGTCTTGCAGATTTGGTTTTGGTCTCGCTAGTATAAGTATTAAGTATTGACATTGATCGTAGTCTTGCAGAATCGCAAAACCAAGAACAAGACTGCAAGACCAAAACCGGTTTTCCTCATCACTATCGAAGACCCTAGATCTGAGTTCTGACTAGGCGATATGAAACTTTCATTCAAAGAAAATCTTTGCATGTATTTTGTATACGCAACAAGCTTATATTCAAAAGGAAAAAAATCAGCCAAAAAAACGGTGCGAAATTATTCAGGAGGTTATGAAACGTCGAGAAATTTTCGTCAGGCCCCTACTATATGTCACATACATTAATAACAGCTAATAATTACAATTTAAAAATTTATCCATGCTGTAGACAGAATGTCTGATTAGGGATAATTTTAAATTAGTTTAAAATTTTTTTAAGCATTGGAGGTTCCTTAACGCTGTTGGAACGCTCTGAATTTAAGCCGAAAATAGAGCTTCGGCTGACAGCTGATTGTAGATTTATTCATCAACATTTTGCAAAAATGTTTTCTCAATAAGGAAGATAAAGGACAAATCTAGGTCTCTAATGAACTACTTTTGTAATTTATGTACGATTTACTAGAAAAAAGTTGGCATTAATCGTGCCAAAAAACACACGTTTTCAATGTCACACTAGGACCTTATTCGTACTTATTTCACAAAAATGTTCCATTACAAACCTAAAGTGACTCTTCCTTTTTCGGAAAAGTTTTTTAAATCTTCAAAATATTTCCGAAAATTAGAGTAATCAACTGACAACGGAACCCTTGCAACAGCATTTTTTAGCCTCGTAGTGTGGCTTAAATTCAGAGCGTTCCGACAGTCTTGATTCGTTATTCAGTATTCACCCAGTAAAATTTTGTGCACCAGGCAATTTTGTCCCAAGCTAGGTAGAGTTATAAACGCACGTATTTCGACAGTTAACACATCACAAATTAGATACTAAATTGAAGAAATTACGAACAATTTGCCAGTTAAATAGATGTTTAAATTTATAATTAACAACGTCTATTACGTACGTTTATATGATTTTCGTCTTTAATTTAAAACTTAGATACGATTATTGCAGTTTGCACCATTAAGGCTGTCGGAACGCTCTGAATTTAAGTCCAAAAATAGAGCTTTGGCTGTCAACTGATTGTAGACTTATTCATCAACATTCTGCAAAAATTCTTTCTCTTTAAGGAGGAGAAAGGACAAATCTAGGTCTCTAACGGACTACTTTTGTAATTTATGTACGATTTACTAGAAAAAAGTTGGCATTAATTGTGCTAAAAAAACACACGTTTTCAATGTCACACTACGACCTTATTCGTACTTATTTCACAAAACTGTTCCATCACAAACCTAAAGTGTCTCTTCCTTCTTCGGAAAAGATTTTTAAACCTTCAAAATATTTCCAAAAATTAGAGTAATCAATTGACAGCGGCACTCTTGTAATAACATTTTTTAGCCTCGTAGTTGGCACAAGCCAAAAATTGAAACGTGCGGATGATTAGAGCGAGACAGAGCTAAAGAAGGTCACACCCACAATATGTCTTTTGCCTATCTCGCCCCTTACTGCTGGGTCTCAGCACAAACAAAATTCAGAGGATTCCGACAGCCTTAACCATTTGATATGGGAAGCCTTCAGTATAGTTGATTCGGTTTATTGTACTATTGATGAGGGTCTTAAGCCCCTGATTACGTTTTATGATCTCTCACGTGCATTCGACTCGATTGACCACAACATATTATTTAACAAACTCGAACTCTACGGAGTTCGCGGCGTCACTTTATTGTGGCTTCAATCCTTTCTTTCCAACGGGTCGCAAAAAGTTTTAATCACAGGTGGCAACATCAATTCTCTTTCGTCGGCGCGTCACATTTCTTGTAGTGTTCCGCAAGGATCCCCTCTGGGTCCTTTACTCTTTTTAATATTCATCAATGACTTGCCGAATTCACTTCAAAACTCATGTAACGTCGTAATGTATGCGGATGATACCACTGTCTTGACAAAAAGCAATAGTTTACCAGAGTTGTACGACTTGTCCACCAGGGCCTCAAGCGACATGGTTGAATGGACAATTAATAATAGGCTTCAGCTTAATAAGGCTAAGACCAAATGTATGCTATTCTCAGCAAAAAATCCATTATTGAATTTCGATGTTCCTCTACTTATTGATAATGTCCCCATAGATACAGTTTCCACATTTAATTTTCTTGGCATCACCATGGATAGCCTTCTCACATGGAAGCAACACGTAGCCAATGTCTGTTCCAAATTATCGAGACTTAAGTACTTATTTTTTCGTCTCCGCAGTATTTGCGACATTTCTACCTGTTTAACGGCATACTATGCATACGTATATCCACTGCTTAACTACGGTATTCTGTGTTGGGGTAAATCCACCGCTATCACAAGCGCGTTCATTTTGCAAAAAAAAATATTAAGAATTATATTCCACCTTAAGTTTGCTGAGTCATGTAAGCCAGCTTTTGTTAGGAACAGAATCTTAACAATATATGCAATTTATATACTAAGGTCTGTTTGCTTTCTTTTTAAAAACAAGCATTTATTTTCTCAACATTTGCCGGATCATGATTATAATACACGGGGACGTCTTAATCACGGTGTACCGGGGCACCGCCTTACCCTGTATGCCAAAGGACCGCGTTACTCTGCGATGAAACTTTACGAAACTCTCCCACCAGAGGTTACGAACGTGGAAAGCTACAATATATTTAAAAAAAAAGTTAGAGTATTTATTAGAAAAATGTCCGTATGATCTTTCCTATATTTAAGTATTGTACTATGTGATTTACTGACGCTTTCTTTGTCATAATGACAATCTTGAATAAAGAATTATTATTATTATAATTTCAAACGATCCCCTATGGCACGCCGTTTACTATTAAATCCCAGTATATTTTTACAAAACATAATTCATTATTTTCAATTGAAAAAAAAAACATTTTTAACATAAGTGATTTTTTTTATGTATCGACATAATAAAAATACAATACTATTATTTAAATTTAAATGCTTATACAACAGAAGAGATACGATAAACCACGAATTATAATTATGTTGCGACATAATTAAAATTATTTAAGATTAATTTCTTACAATAACGACTGATTTTTTTAATTATCGTGAGACAATAACAATTAACCTTTTGTGTTTACCTCAATTAATAATTAATTTTAATTCATCATTATTATATAACTGCATAATAATAATTCTGAATAAAATTTATGGGTAGACAAAATTAATCTGTTCTATTTTAATTATGTTGTGACGAAAAAAATAATTTCTGTTTTGACTTTTAATTTTATGATAATTTTCCTGTTACTACTAAATTGTAAACCGGCGTGTTATAATCCTCTATAAAATATAGTTACTTTTCATGCCTGTACAGCGGTAGTAAAATGTCCCATTTCATACTAGTGCGTAAAGTAAAGAAATACGACTTTACCTATTGAATTTCTTGTCAGTTGTCATTTAAATTCATATGAACACACAGCAATGTAGGTGTTGTCTTAGTAAAAAATCCAAATAGATTCTAATATGGCCGAACTTGAACTGTCAATTGTATAAATAAATACCTATAATGAAGTGAAAATCAGCTATTTTACAGGAATTACGTGCAAAAAATGTAGCATGTATCTAGATCAGTGTTACCAGATTTTTTTTTGCCAAGTCGGGATTTTGGAACTTTTTGAGTGAAAAAAGTGGGATTCTTTCGTCGCAAGCAGGACATAGTAAAAAAACGTATATAATCAGAAGTTTTTAAATATTTATCTTTTTATTTGAGTTCAAATTACGTTTACGTGACAATAGATAGCAAAAATAGCCATAGAAAACATATTTTAATAAAACTATGATATTTTAAATCAGATTTACCCTATCGTTAAATAGTTGAGTCTTATTCGACTTCTGAATAAAAAAAAATAAAAAAAAAACAGAAATCAAAATAAAAAAAGTTTTATTTATTAGAAAAATATGGCGTTTCAAACAATAGTCTGAGGAGTGAGTGTTACAAATTGCAACTTACAATAAGAGAATAATTATTTACGCACGGTCGAGTTATCCTCGAAAAGCGGGACTGAGCCTGTCTCGCGCGGGACATTTAATTTTGATTTAAAAATCGGGACGTCCCGCCAAAATCGGGACGTCTGGCAACGCTGATCTCAATTGAAATGCTTTTATGACTCATGTGACTGTTAAAATTAGCTACATCTCGTTTTAACATAATATCACGGCTCGGGCATAAAAAGAATGCTGAAATTTTGAAATACGAATTTCTCTAAAAATATTATTGGTCTCTGTAAATTATTTGTATCAAAAATTTTACGACTTAGCGTAGGTACGCAAAACAATTTTTGACACTAAGTTTCTCATGGTGATAATTAATGCTTTTTAGTTCGTGTTTATTACTTTTATTGCGGATAAAAACTTGGAATATGCGTGTTAGAAACTATAAAATACTGTTTTTAGCATCAAAAATGTTTATAATTATCACCTACTTATAGGGAATATTATGTACTTTTAATATTAACATTTTTAACTGTGGTAATGGAATAATTATCACTTTTATATGAGATATTATATTCAAAAAAAGTATATATTAAGGGAGAAAAAGGTGTCAGTACGCGATTAAAGTGTCCCCCCATTTTAAGTTTCGAATAAATTCAGCTAAAGAATTTGGTCAAAATCCAGGTCAAATCTTAATCTGTCTTTTAAAAAAATAGCGCCAGAGGCACTCTCAACTCAAATTTTTGGTTCATGTTGTGCATCTCATTTGAAAAGTATTTCAATGATTTACAGACTCAACATTGAAAATAAAATTATTCCTTCTCAAAAAAACATTAAGAATATTATAATAATGTAATTTATAAAGGTAGTTCCTAACTTTACGATCTAATTCGTCCTATTTCATAATTTACTGCAATATATGCCAATCGTTTTTTGAAAAACTGGCGGGAACTATTTGTATCGGTTAATCAAAGTTGGAATTAGTAGTAGGAGAGCTGTTAGAAATTTTTGGCTTGATATTTGAGGCACTGTGAAATTTTGTGCAATATGTCTTTAGTAATATCCGAATACAAAAACACAGACCTGGGTGTAGGGCAGCAGGGCTTAACTGACCCTCCAACTTTTGAATTAGCAACATTTTTTTCGCAATTAAAATTCCTTGAGGCGTTTTGAAATTTTAATACCTTGAAATTTTGTATTTAAGGGGTTGGAAAATAAAAAAAACAAATTTCTTAATCGGGTGTAAATCTTAGCCAAGTGTTTGCAAAACTATATTTTTGAAAATTTTTAAAAATATATTTGAGGCAGTTGAATTTAAGCAGAATAATATTGGTAACTAAAAATAGATATATACAAAAAGACAGGTTGTTTTGGTGGGACATTCTACCTGCCAGATGATCAAAAATTTGAGGGTCGGTTAAGCCCCGCTATCCTTCAGCCAGGTTTGTGTTTTTGTTTCGGATATTACTAAAAAGGTATTTGCAAATTTTTAAAGTGCCTCAAATACCTACCCAAAAATCTCTAACAGCTCTTGAACTATAGATAAATAAAAGATATTATAGACGAAAGACACAACAACAACAGACTTCATAATCAACTATGAAATTTAAAACTACCAGAATTTAAAAACACTTGAAAATTCTACAAATTATTATTAAATTATTTCTCGATGATTGTTTCGGACAATAAGTCCATCCTCAGGAGTACAAAAACTTATACTTTTTGTATTCCTGAGGATGGACTTATTGTACGAAACGATCGTCGAAAAATAATGTAATAATTATTTGTAGAATTTTCAAATGTTTTTAATTAGGTAATCATGCTCTACCACGTGCCGAGTAAAAAAGCAGTGCAAATTATACCAGAATTTGTTCTAATTGCAAAAAGAAAACCGTAAAAAACTTGGACTTTCTCTCAAATAACCGATTCTTCATATACGTTATTATTGTAACCACAGATTACTGCGAAACCAGGAAGACGTAATAATTATTATTAATATTGCGGTAGGCGGCTGTTAAATCACTGGCCTGCAGTGAAACGATTTGCTTCGAGGAACGACTTTCATCATGCATAACGGACGTACAAACAGTGGACCGACCTCCGACTCTAAACAATTTGTCAAAAGACTGTTGGACATCATAAATAAACATTACTGTGAGATTCGTCGCAACTGTTTGTCTGCCATCATCACATAAGTACGACGGAAACAATTATAACAATGCTTCTTCCTTTGACAGAGGGTTGATTGAGTCAACCCGGTTCACACGATTCACACTTAAGATGACTAATCCCTCAGATCGTTAAATATAATAATAATAATAATAATAATAATAATAATGCGTTTAACGTCCGTTTCTCGACTTTATGTCATAACAGACGCCATTCGCACCATTACTATTTTCCATCTACCACACTTCCCGTTATTTTTCTACATTTTTAAAACTTCAACTTATGTAATAGCAATGGGCGAATGAAGGAATTATAGGAAATTAGGATAAGGTAGGTAATTTTTGAACTAGGAGTTTGATAGGTAATCGGCTATGGCCTCAAATAAGGAACCATCTCGATATTTATCTGGAATTAATTGAGGGAAGCCATGAAAAACCTCAATCAAGATGGCCGGTACAGGAATTACCGTTTCTTGGCGGGAGGCAGTAGGAAAAAGTCCCAGCCACATCTGCCCCCGTCGGGATTCGAACCCGGTACCTCCCGAATGCGAGTCTAGTGCTGTCACCACTACTCTATCCAGCTCGGTAAAAAGTTTGAAAATGATATGATGGAAACGATTGTTTCAGAGTTTACAACTTACATTCTCGTATCTAGAAATCTAAAATCGTAATAACTCGTTTGCTTAATTTTTTTTTACATTTTAACTTACAATCAGAATAATGAATGTTTTAAATAAACGTATCTAATATTAAGGGCTAGTTCTGCCTTCCAATTTTAGTTTTTATTCCAACTTTTGTATAGATTTAACAAGGGACCTCTTAAACATGGTCTCGTGGTTAATTGATCAGTCAACATATTTTATTTAATTATTATCTTTTTATGGTACTTCGTGATGGTAAACGTTTTTTCATTTTTCTGCTATAAAATTTATTGTAATTCATTCAATAAATTATTTAACCAAATAATTTTAAAATCCTAAATGTTTATCAAGGTCTTATTGAATTAATTTACGACCTTTTCACACCAATTAACATCTAAAATTTTATTTTAACACGCAAGTCTTAAAACATCTTCTTTTATCCATATTGATATTAGCATCTATTATTTTTAATTTCAATATTAAATTAGCAGGGACTTGGGTTATGTTTATTATTGACAGTAACTGTCAATAAGAAAAATTATATATGTATGTTTAATAACTGTTTTATAATTTTATCATATTTTGTAATTTAATTATAACGCTTGATGAAGACTGAATAAAAATCAAAACGTTGCTAAAATATTTAATTATTAACTTATAGTATAAACATAATCCAAGTTCTTGCTAATTTATTATTGAAAAAAAACATCTTTTATTTTTGGTCAACAAACAAAGTTATAATTTTATTCCATCTGTTAATACTTCTCACAACTAATTTTTAATCTATACTAATATTATAAAGAGGAAAGATTTGTATTTTTTGTATGTATATAATGAATAAACTCAAAAACTACTGTGCCGATTTAAAAAATTCTTTCACCATTAGAAAGCTACATTCACCCTGAGTAACATAGGCTATATTTATTGCTAGAAAATATTGGGTTTTAAGATTATACCGGGTGTTTTTAGATTATATAAAACGCGTTACGAAAAACGTCTTATACGAAAGGAACTTCGTTCCAAACGCGTGTCCCGCGACACGTTCCACGTTTTTTTTTTTTAATTTCTTTTTGGGAAATAAGATTTTTCTTCGATTTTTGAACATTGACAAATCAAAAGCGATTGAATTCGCGCAAATTCAATACACGTTGAGAATTTAATGATAATGATTCTCATCTTTTATATCCTATGTATCCTATATATTACATGTACACCCGGGCGAAGCCGGACTGGGCCGCTAGTCTTTAATATATTAACTCTCACTAAATTTATTTTCTCAAAACAGCTGATGTGAATAAAAAATACTTGCTTTGACTTTATTGTGATGAAGATGAAACTTGACAATAAAAACTATTTCACCGTTTTTTGCCTATACTATCCTTGAAAATAATATTCCATGCGTGTCTAATAATCTAGTACAATTACTAGATAGTTGTTTGAATCATGTTAAAATGCATTATAGAGTCCATACATAAATAGAAATTCAAAATTATATATAATTAATTCACATTTCCAAGAAATTAGATTTAATGAATAAGTATGTATTGCACACATTGACACTTAGAATTAATTCTTATTTAATTTAAAATGCGCAGCTACAACAGTCAACATTTTAGACAATATATTATATTAACTAGCGGCCCAGTCCGGCTTCGCCCGGGTGTAAATGTAATATGTAGGATATAAAAGATGAGAATAATTATCATTAAATTCTCAACGTGTATTGAATTTGCGCGAATTCAATCGCTTTTATTTGTGAATGTTCAAAAATCGAAGAAAAATCTTATTTCCCAAAAAGAAATTTAAAAAATTCTGTTGTTCCGATCGCTACCAAACTTCAGAAGATCACCCGCTGAGCTAATCTAAAGATGGTCTGAAAATTTTATCAAAAATGGTCTACCCATTTGGAGTCCATAGATTACATATACATCGTCTTTTATCTATATAGATTACTAAAATGTAAAAAGTGGTTATTGTGGCATAACGATAATAGTTGGACATATGGTATCGCGAAGTTTTTTGTAGTTATTGATATGTTCTTTAATATTGTAGAACATACTTTTGTTCTATCATCAATAGTTTCCGCAGCGCATGCGACGAAAGATGTTTTATGGCATTTTTTTTTACACCTTGGGTTACGTTACTAAAGTTTTAGTAAGGATCCCTAATATTTTCTAGCAATAAATATAGCCTATGTTACTCAGAGTGAATGTAGCTTTCTAATGGTGAAAGAATTTTTTAAATCGGCATAGTAGTTTTTGAGTTTATTCATTACATACACACAAAAATACAAATCTTTCCTCTTTATAATATTAGTGTAGATGTATTATGACAAACATTAACAAATATGATATAAACATAGTAGCTGAAACTACCTGGATTTCGATTTCTTACGGTTTGGGGGGGGGGGGGGGGTAATTCGTAGACGCCTATACAAAAAAACGTGTTTCTACAATTTTTGTCTTTGTTGATATCAGTATTACAGACACCCATAGGAGTTTTGATATTTGGGGACCAAATTTAACGACGTCGTATCTCCGGTTCTATTACTGGTAGAGAGTTCATTTTGTTCGTTATATAGTCCAAAACTTTTATATTACCTAGACTAGGGGGCGAGGGCAGACTCCTGAATCGTTATGCCCAAAAATTATTTTCTAATTTTTTTATATTACGTGCACGAGGGGGAGACTCCTTAACCGTTTTGTCCAAAAATTAGAGGGGTTAAAATAAGACATTAAAAAAAAATATATATAACATCTACGGACTACTAAAGAAGTTTCACTTCTCCCGCGAACTTATGTGAAGGAGGTTCTCACATTTTTTTGTTACGTTTTTGTTTAGTTATGCTGGGTTGCGAAAAACATTGTCAAAAAATTGGTTTTGACAATGACCTTAGATTGTGATAATATAATAAATTATAGTTTTCATACATGCAAGCGTAGTCTAATGTCGTATTCAAACTCCGTCATGTACAATATTAGATTGTATTCACATAAAAACAAATGCTTTATCTACACAGAAAAAGGTCGTTTATCAAGTCAAATTTTGATTAAAATGGGTAGAAAAATGTCGTTTCGAAGTAAAAAGTATGCAAAAAACTATGTTAATTGCACGTATACACAGTAGAGTTGGGTAACTCAGATTTGAACCGGTTCAAAGAGCCGACTCCGACAGAAGATCCGTGAGCCGACTCACTTTTTTTGAGCCGACGGATCCGCATAACTCAGTGAAACACTTAGCACACAGAAGCACATTTTACACTTACGTATCAGTTCTTGCTTTGATGCATCTGTCAGCTCAAATGACTCATGCATCACATGTTTGGCTATGCATTCTTGATGCTATACAGGTCGTGATATGATTGACTGAACTAGGTAACTCAGTGGCAGACTGCAGTAACATATTCAGAACTCGGCTCTTTTAGAATCGGTTCAGTGACCGGCTCACATACGAGATCCAGATGCAAAGATGCAGATCACTAAAAAGACCCGTTTTTCCCATCTCTAATACACAGTTTAGAAAAAAACATCATTTCAATCGATCAATTATTTTTCGAACAGAATCGAATTCTACAATAAAGATGGGAAAAACGGGTCTTTTTAGTGATCTGCTTCTTTGCATCTGGATCCCCTATGTGAGCCGGCTAACTGAACCGGTTCAAAAAGAGCCGAGTTCTGAATATGTTACTGCAGTCTGCCACTGAGTTACCTAGTTAAGTCAATCATATCACTACCTGTATAGAATCAAGAATGCATACCAAACATGTGATGCATGAGTCATTTGAGCTGACAGATGCATCAAAGCAAGAACTGATACGTAAGTGTAAAATGTGCTTCTGTGTGTTAAGTGTTTCACTGAGTTATGCTGATCCGTTGATCCGCCGGCTCAAAAAAAAGTGAGTCGGCTCTCACGGATCTTCTGTCGGAGTCGGCTGTTTGAACCGGTTCAGATCTGAGTTACCTAACACTATTCTACAATGCTTTTCTTATGGAGAAATATGCGTGTTCACAATCTAAGGTCATTGTCAAATCAAATGATTTGGCAATTTTTTATGCAACCCGGCATTAGTCTGTCAAAAGACGTGTGTTGTGGAGGCGGAGGTATTTAACATAGGTAAAATGATCCTGTTAAGATAATAAGTTTTTGCAGGAAGTTAGTCGAGTATTATTATTTCAACCGTTTGAAGACCCAACGATAGCTGTATGCATCATAAACAAGTAATGTAATGCCTACCGTTTTTCGCTGTATGAAATAATTACGCATATCCTTCAATTTCTAAAATGCAAGCATTAAGTGCAGAAATTGTTTATTAGTGTATTTGCCACATAGATATGGCCCATACACTACTGGCGTAGACATAGGAGCCTAGATATTTGGAAAAAGCATTTTCCAAGATGGCGGCGAGCCCCAGCCGAGAAACCTTCCGACAACTCGCAATGAAACTCATGAATGATCGCCCAAATCGGCCGCTCACATCAAGTGACTTCCGAGTTTCTTGGGAGAATTTTTGACCGTAATTTTTTATATCGACTTCTTGATTTATCACACATAGTAATAAACAAATAATAAATAAGAAATGTTAAGGTAGTTGTCGTGGTACAATATTGTCAAAAAGTTATAGATTATACGCGCCACAAAAGTATACTAGCTTGTAGCTAAGTGAATAAGCTATGCATATGCATGTATACTTTTCTATAAATTGTTGAACTCTAAACCGTTATTTATAAATAATTAGACGGTCAAAAAATTTTTCTTATTTTTTTTTAAACTCATAACAAATGCATTGAAAGACTGTCAGTTTTTGGAAAGTTTCTGACAGTTAGTTCTTTTTTTTATAAATAAGAAACTGGTTCAGAACTACAGAGATCGTATACAATCAATGTTGATTATCCAATTTTTAATTGAATTTATCTCGGATTATATACGGTCGATAGACTTCAAATTTTCAGGGTAATTGTATTATCATGTCGTTAATAAGTATACAAAAATTAAGAATTTTCTGACGGTGTGCCTTAACCACGACAACTACCTTAATATATGTAAACACACTTTTTATGAAAATATTGAAATTCGTTATCATAAAAACTGAATTTCTGATTAACGTGTTTAACCTTAAACAAGTTTTAGATTAATAATAGAACTACATATAATATTACGATGAAATGTTTAGTCATTAGTAAATATTATAATCAATTTTTTCCCCTGCGCCCCCGAGAGACAGCCTTACAGTGTTTTAAACTACAACTGCGAGTTGTACCCGGAGGAGATTATACAAATTTATAATATCAAAAACCATGCACAGTGTGGGCCCATAGGAGGGCCCACAGGGAATTGGCGCGCGTTATTCATATGCGACAAAATGCGACGATCTTTTTGTTTATAATAAACGACGTACCTACAACGAACCTGCAAATTTACAAACTAATCTGACATACTACATTTATACTGGATGTCTGATACGATTTTCAGCTTAAAATCTAGATTTAAGAATGTCATTTATTTTTAACTAAAAAGTATTAAACTATATATCAGAATTAACAAAAAAAGTACTACCTACAGTAAAACGTAGCTACATTTAAAATAAACAAAATTTATCAAAACAAACGTTAAAAGAAAGTAGTAATTTAACTTTTAAAAAAGGTGTTGGCTCCTTTAATCCTTGTTTGTTGTTTAATCCTCATCACTTTGTGTCTGGCACATGGGAATAATCCTTGAAGTCAAGGGGGGTTAAACAAAAAAAAAAAAACTTTTAAAAATGTATGCAAAAATATTTATAAATGGAATTCATCCGAAGCAAAAAACTCGCGATACAAAAAATCAAAATCTTTAAAAAGGTCGTTGGAACAGAGGACGGTGGCTTGTCCCTCCGTTCATCTGAAAAAAATGGCTGAAGGAGAAATTGAGAATTATAAATAATTTAGAATGAATGAATGAATTGTAGATTATAGACGCTCAACATCTGAGGTCATCAGCGTCTATATACATAATTTGGAAACTTGTTTTACCTATTATTTGCTGATGACTGTAAGTAGCATATTTTACGCTCAAAAATAAGCTATATATAATATTGTCAATTAGTGAAAACAAAAAAATGATTCTCATTGAAATACTACAACAAAGCCGAAATATTATTTGCAAGGTTTTTTAATAAGATAACCACTGATAAAATTTTGAATTTGAATTGCTCCTCCAGTTGGGTCAGGCAACAATTTGTCCACCTGCCACCGTTGGAATAGCTCACAGTTTGTTCGCCATCACCGCTGGTAGTTGGGAAGAGGGCTCGAATTGTCCCTTCGCCTTTGTTGGAACCTCCCGCACTAAAGAGGTCCTTCACGGTCTCACGGAGGAATCTGTTTGATGTAGTGTGTGTATAGTGTTCACTTTAATTAAACGAACCCTACTCGGACCACCTCCGCCCCTGGATCAACTATGGCTGTTGCTTACATGATCCAAGGCCTCCTAAAGGACGCAAGCCAGTGGTCCAACCCTAGGTCCTGTCCTAGAGATACCTACAAACCGCGCAAGGACCTTGTGAGTTCAAAAAACTAGCTAAGCTAACGCGAAAGCTGCGATGGTCTCATGTGGATGGGGGAGCTATGCTGACGAGACCGGGTACCGAACCCTATAGAGCAATCCACAAAACCCCTAGACGCGCCCCAGTGTATTTTTTGGTGATACTATTTCAAAGCGAACGTATCTTCAATATACATTAAAACTCAAATTGTTCGAAGATTATTCTGTTTTGGGACACAGAAATATTGAAGATATGTTCGGACGCAAAAAGGTCTACTAAACACAAAATATATAAGCAAATAAAACACTGCAAATTTCAACATTGAAAAACAATCGATGGTAGCTATGAACGTGTCACATAATTAATAAATGTAGAAATTTGCATTGCAAAAAACTTTTACACACAAATATCTGAAAAAAATCACGGAGACCCTAACTGAAATTTAACGCGTCGCGAAAGATAGAAGAGGAACGATGGATCCCAATATAATTACCATAACCAGAAAATATAAGAGCTGTGTTGCCTTATTATTATTGGTTAATAATAAAATAACATGCTGTCGTACTATGCAGTTTGAGTTTTTCTAGTCAATAGAAATCAAGTTAATCGAAAAGGTGTATTTGCTCAAGAATTTCTACTGCCTAGAAACTCAAGATTATTGAAAAATAAAAAAAAAACTCACCGAAGCAGATTCATTACAGGTTGCTATCTGAAACAAAAGATATGTTTTCTGTTAATTTGTATTCCAGTATTTTCACACAAAAAATATTAATGGCGTTTTAGATCAGTTGGAATCAGCGCTGCCATTCCGAATTCAATTCGGATTCAATTTTCTGGAGTCAGTTCAGGATACTGTACTGACTACTGTTTATAAAAACCCATGTTACCAGACGGTAACCTGGTCTGATACTGTATATCAATCAATAATAAATAATAATAACAGCTTTACTTTTGTACATAATCAGTTTTTCTTAAATAATGTTTGGATAGAAAACTATGGGCTATCATCAATCGCTATGACAAACCCCTTGCAGACCTGTTTAAAGGAAAGCAAAACATGTTAAGAACATGTAAAAATAGTAATACATACCAATTTCTGATTTATTATGAAATTAAAGCACAGCAGTTAATTCCTTGATTCAGTCTACATCTGTGTAAGGCTCTGCATTCCTGGGCCCCGTTTTGAGAGCGAACAATTTCGGAAGACACATCAGCAGAGCGTTTGAATCACCAAACATCATATTCCTGTGGATCAATGCTCGAGCAGGTCACTAGGGCAGGGGATCTTGCGGCGGTCCTCCTGTCTGCTACCTACTTCGATTTCTGTCTTCTGTTCATCTCTTAGTTGGTTGGGCCTGCCACGTTGCGAGCGGGTCCTTCCTTATCTTGCTTATTCAGACTTGAGCCCAGTCATATCTGAAATTAAAGAAATAAAAAAAATTTGTAATAAGGAGTCAATACAAACTACGCAAAATATTAATGGGTAATTTCATTTTCTTACGGAGTTTTGAGGTATTTTGTATAACAGATAGGAACAAGTGGTTTCAGGTTTTTTGTCTGTGTACCATAATTAATTACTCGAGAATAGTTTAAATTATTTTTAAGGAACTTGACACATTATCTACTCGCCCCGAAAATTAAAATATAGAGTGTTTGCGAATCTGAGGTTAAATAAGATCTTCATATAAAATAAAACCGACGTTAATTAGAACAAAATCACGGGTGTAGGCTAGTATCTAATACAATGAAAATGACTAAATACGACAAAAAAGAAATGGATTTGCTGTTGACTTGATTCCTGAAAAATTATGAATGTTTGATTCCAAAATGATTTTCATAAAGTGAATTCAATTTTTTGCAATTTAAACAGGTTTTCAGTTCACTGAAAATATAAACAAATAAAAAATTCATAAAAAACCTGCCATATCAAAACAGTCAACAAATTATTTCATTGATCAGTTCTCATCATTTCAAAGGAGATACCTAGGTAAATAAGTCCATGCCTTCTGTAACGGCGGACCGAAACAGTTTTCTCGTGCACACTGATACGAAAGTACGTACTTTTTGACGCAGGTATACGAAGGTTAAAATAATTTATTATGCATATTCAATCAATTATCAAACTACCTACGTAAAAAATCTAGTCTCAAAATCAATCTTATCCAAGCTGTCAATCATTACCTAATTTCTAAATCTCTTCAGTAAATAATCACTCGTTTTTTACATTTCTCGTACCGATATTTATATGAAAATAATCTACAACAAACACCGAAACTATTATATAATTTTACCGATATATTTTCCAAAGAACCGACACGTATTATTTACAATGCTAACGTAAAATCATCGCCACTAGAAGAACGATGCAGGAACTGAACTTGTATAGTGCTCTGATCAAACTTGTGCATTATGCAATCAGATTTTATTAAAGATTTTAATTAATTTGATAATATCTTACAATAACAATATGACACTATTATGAAATGTCTTTTAGTGTATTTGCCATATTATGGCAACATACACTATTGGCGTCGGTCGGATGGCGGGACCTAGGGGTCGGACCAAAATTTCTCGACGTTTCATAACCTCCTAAACACTTTGGCACCATTTTTAAAAATGTTTATATGTATATGTATATATATATATATATATATGTATATATATATATATACATATATATTTATATATATATGTGCGGGCAATAACTTTCGAAAGAGTTAATTGATTTTAACTAAATTTGGCCCGCATGTTGGAATTCACCACCGCACGAACCCTATTTAAAATGGGCCCAATCGGGCCATTTTAAGGGTAGTTTTTAGGGGTTGAAAAATGTTTTTGGGCCCCAAAATACCGAAAAAATTCTCCGAATCGTTTCAAAATTGAAATTTAACCTTCTGGTAATAATTAAAAAGTGTCCCTAAACTTTTAATAAAATCGGCCCTACAGGACCGGATTTAAAAATTTTACGAAAACGCTAGTTTGCAGATAGTGAATTATTTACTGAAAGGTGTATATAACTTGGTATAGAAGCTCGATTGATAATAATATTGTAATTAAGAAAAAAAATGTTATTTTAAGGGGTGTATTAAGGAGTCAAATTTTTTATTTTGCCCAAAAACCAAGTTAAGTTCCCATTATAAAGCCACACTGCCTGTATTAGCAAATACACTATATTGTCGGCAGGGTTTTGGCACTGCGACCCGGGTTTTTATTGATTTAGATTTACACTTAAAAAGTGTCGCTACGTTTTATTAAATCAAAGTCTATAACATTAGTATAAATTAGAATTTCCCCCATTGTTTCCGTGGTACATATTACGGAATGAATGTGCTAAAAAATCATCACCTGTGGCCCTAACTCTTATGATTCTACCATTTATCAATTAATTATTATTAGGCAAGAATTGCATTTAGTATAATAACAGTCACGTTGTTTCGTGACGCTGAATGGTTCCTAATAGTTTTCATTAACGTTCAATTAACATAAAAATGATGTCGAGATTATTATCACAATTTATGTTCTGTCATCAGTCTGTATAAATTAAACGTTATGCATCGGTAATACACGATACATATTCATTCAAGTAAAGTTCTTTACAAATATTATGTTTATATTATACGACAAAATATTGTAACTTATCAAATTTTAAATATCAAATTTATAATAAGCTTCCGCAAAATATAAAAAACCCGGGTCGCAGTGCCAAAACCCTGCCGACAATATAGTGTATTTGCTAATACAAGCAGTGTGGCTTTATTATGCAAACGTCAGTTAGTTTTTGGGCAAAATAAAAAATTTGACTCCTTAATACACCCCTTAAAATAACATTTTTTTAACTGCAATATTATTATCAATCTAACGTCTACACCGAATTAAATACACCCTTCAATAAATAAGTCACTATCTACAAATAAGTGTTTTCAAAAAATTTGTAAATCCGGTCCTGTAGGCCCGATTTTATTAAAATTTTAGGGACACTTTTTAATTACTACCAGTGGGTTAAATTTCAATTTTGAAAGGATTTTGTGAATTTTTTCGATATTTTGGGGCCCAAAAACATTTTTCAACCCCTAAAAACTACCCTTAAAATGCCCAGATTGGGCCCATTTTAAATAGACTTCTTGCGGTGATGGATTTCAACACGTGGACCAAATTTAGTTGAAATCAATTAACTCCTTCGAAAGTTATTGCCCGCACACATATATATATATGTATATATATACGCATATATATATATATATATATATATATATATATATATATATATATATATATATATATATATATATATATAAATATATATATACATATATATATAAACATTTTTAAAAATGGTGCCAAAGTGTTTAAGAGGTTATGAAACGTCGAGAAATTTTGGTCCGACCCCTAGGTCCCGCCATCCGACCGACGCCAATAGTGTATGTTGCCATATGGCAAATACACTAAAAATACTACAAAATTTGCAAAATTTCAAACAGAATCAAAAGTGTTTTTATCAAAACTTGTATTTCACACTCTACAGGAATATCTGAATTTTAATTCTTGATGTTGCTTCTTTTTTACTTTTGACTTGTAACATGAACAATATGTACAGTTGCTGTTACCAATAAATTGATTGATTGATATTAACTTAGATTAGATTATTTATTATCAATTGGAAAATTACATTTCATCTGACCTGTCAAAAATTGAACAAGTATGTAATACATTAAAATTTATAATTTAATAATTCATTAATTGAATAGAAACCTTCAGAAAGAAGGAATTCCTTTATTTTCTTTTTGAATGCATTTGAGGTAATAGTGTGGTCTTTATAATTGTCAGAAGTACAGTTGCCCCAAAGTTGCTAGGATTGTATTTATTAAACACATAGGTTGGGAATTTTTTTATTAGAGCATAGAGAGTATCTTAGCCGGACAAACAAAGATAGTCACTCTGCGCTAGTAAAAGTAGATTTTGACACAAAATATTATATGGTACTTAAGACTCATATGACTATGCAATATAAAATCATTATGACATTTTAAACTTGAATAGCGAGGTATCTGTTTGAAATTTGCGTTACGGCGGCGTGACGCGTTACGAAAAAGAAAGGAAAGAAAGAATGTCTTGACTGTTATTAGGAATTGCAATGGTGGATCCAGCAATCCAGCATTCCAGCTGGATCCAGCATATTATGGCGCTGGATCCAGAGGTGCGGATCCGCAATCAGCTAAAAACAAGTAATTAACTGGGTCTAAGAAGGATCATGATAAGATATTAAAGAAAGAAATAGCACTTTATGAAAGTGAGGGAGTAAGAGGTGAAAACCTAACTTTAATTTATGATTATTTGATGACTCTCAAACCAACTGGCGTAGAGGTAGAGAGAGCCCTTTCCGCAGGCGGGTATATTTGTAGTTCTTTAAGAAGTAGGCTGGTTTGCAAAATGGGTATCTAAATGAATAACTATTTCAGATATCTAGAACATCAATTCAAGTGATTTAAGATTGTATTGTGATAATTAATAATTATACTCCAGATTATTAGTGTATTTGCCATATGGCAACATACACTATTGGCGTCGATCGGATGGCGGGACCTAGGGGTCGGACCAAAATTTCTCGACGTTTCATAACCTCCTAAACACTTTGGCACCATTTTTAAAAATGTTTATATATATATATATATATATATATATAAGCGTATATATATATATATATATGTGTGCGGGCAATAACTTTCGAAAGAGTTAATTGATTTTAACGAAATTTGGCCCACGTGTTGAAATCCATGGGCGTAATCAGGCCATTTTAAGGGTAGTTTTTAGGGGTTGGAAAACGTTTTTGGGCCCCAAAATAACGAAAAAATTGTCAGAATCGTTTCAAAATTGACATTTAACCCTCCAGTAGTAATCAAAAAGTGTCCCAAAATTTTAATAAAATTGGCCTGACAGGACCGGACTTACAAATTTTATGAAAACACTACTTTGCAGATAGTGAATTATTTACTGAAAGTTGTATATAATTTGGTATAGAAGTTCGATTGATAATAATATTGCAATTACGAAAATAAATGTTATTTTAAGGGGTGTATTAAGGAGTCGAATTTTTTATTTTGCCCAAAAACCAACATAAGTCCGCATAATAAAGCCACACTGCCTGTATTATCAAATACACTATATTGTCGGCAGGGTTTTGGCACTGCGACCCGGGTTTTTATTACTTACTATTAGAGTACTTTACTGACGCCAAAAATTACTTATAACTACAAACGAGTATTTGATGTACCTAAATGTCGATAAATAGTTATTAAAGTTTCTATAGTTAAAAAATTCTTTGATTTATTTGAAAAATTGATTAATGGTGGATTCGCGCTGGATTTACTTTAATTCAGCATAAATCCAGCTAGATTGAAAATGCCGCTGGATTGCAATCCGTAACTGTTATATTTAGATTACGTATAGATGAGGGGAGACCCCTAAACCGCTCTGTTCAAAAATTAGAGGAGGGACGTCTAAACCGTTTTGTCCAAAAATTGTTTTCCAATTTTTTAATTTGTTAGTGTAATATTTAGTATTTACTCAGACCAACTGAATTAATAAATTCAATAAAGTTCTCATGTTAAATATAGAAACATATAATGTAAATAATAAAACATAAAAAAGATAAACTCATAAATCCTACAATCGATAAGAAGTACAGTAAGACCTTGCTTCAGTATTATGCGGTTTCTAAAAAAAAGCTTAGCCACTGTAACGTAAATTATGGATCAGTTTATACAAAATGATTCAAATGTTAATAGAAGTTCAAAGGCAGGACGAAGTGTCATTGATGCAATATCTTGCTATCGACAACAGCTCGCTGAATGAAACAGAAAAAGGCAAAATTTGTCAAATGCAACTTTCGTAACATGTTTGTTGCATGCTGCGTGCTCAACTTTTCCATAACAGAGATAATTTTGTCCTCAATGGGCCAAAAGAAGTATAACTTCAAAAAGAAAAAAAAATTAGCAATCGCAGTATCATTACTTATTTGTTTACTTATTTTGTGACGTAATTATTTAACAAAATAGGTGATAATTTGGTATAAAATTGTCACAGCATTGTCCAGACAAAGTGTTAAATTATTTAGTACTTATTCTCAAAAATATAATTAGCAAGCTTTTGTCCATTTTAAAATATCTTTTGGTGTGATTTCGCTAAAGTACTCTATAGTAAAAATGGAAAAAATTCTGGAAATGAAAAACTAACAAACAATAATATTATCCTCGAGAACCGACTAAATTATCTTGAAAATAAAGTTGGCGTCTTCTATAGGATCATCTTTTTTTCTAGAAATAATAAAAAAAATTCCAGCCAATTGGGCAACAGGACCAGTCCAACTTTTAAAATATTCACATTTGACATATTATGATGAATAAAATAAAATTTATGTAACCGCGCGCGGTGATTCGGTTAACGGCTAGTAATAAACTGATATTTGCTACTCGTTTCCATGGTTACAAAATATGGTTTCGCATGTAAAAATTAATGAAAGCATGCTTGTCAGTTACCAAAATTATTTTTTACAGATCTGCAGAATAAAAGAGCAACATTTCTTATTTTCAAAATATTTACGAAACTATGAAGTTTTGAAAAAAATTGCAGGAAACTTTCTTGGAAAATAAATAGAATAATAAACCGTTATAAAAAGTATACCATTATTATAATATAAAAAAACAACATTATAGCATTTCTCTCTTCTGTGTATGCGTGGATTTTTCCCAAAAACAATACGGCTCTTCATGTTTGCATATTAAATATCCTCCTAATATTTAGTTTCAATCCGCTTACCCGTTTGACCTACGTATCGTGTTCACAGACAAACAGACGCACAGAGTTTTTTCAAAAATATGTTTTTTTAGATTCAGGAAACCACAATACGAAAAAATATTGTATAATTTTGAAAAGTGAATTTTGACCTAAATTAGGACCCAGTGGGTTGGAATGTTAAAATATAAAATATGTTGCCTTATAATATTGTTTTTTATTAATAGTTCAAGTTTAATTTTAGCAGTGGCGTAACTGGTTTCGTTGAGGCCCATGGCACATTCATCAGATGGAGCCCTCCCTCTCTGTAAAGAAGCTCAACCAATATTATAGTTTGTTATTTTAACGCTATTATAATTAGTTGATTTTCTAGTAAATTTAATTTAAAGAGCATATTCGACTGACATCACAATTTTACTTTTAGTACAAACTTGTAATAGGAATGTCGACTGTATTCAAATAAAAACATAATTTTAACGAAAAGTAGTAGTTTCTATGATAGAAATACTAAAAAACACTATATTTTTCCTTATTTTTAAGGAATTTAATTAATATTTAATAAATAAAACCTTAAAAAATCACTCTTAAGTCACGTGACAACAGACACCAATCAGAGCGCATGACGTCATATGTTCAGCCGCTGTCAAAAAACTTCATTGTTTGGGTTAATATTTAGTGTGTAATTTATTATTATTTGTTTATAGGAAACGTCAAATTACATGTAACTATAGCAACGACTACGAAACAACTTTTCATTACCTCAATTTACTAACGTTTATGAGCACAGTAAGCTCTAGAGCACAGAAAACGCATCTATAGGATGGTGGTAGCTCCCGTGTAAACTTTTGAGCCTCTTTGGTATGAACAGGTGACGTCAAGTGACTAGTATTGGCGTTTTGGACCGAAATTTGAAACGGGATTTAAAATACATGATTTTTAAGGCCCCCTCCGACCAGAGGCCCGTGGCATTTTTACCGTTCTGCCACCCTATTGTTACGCTACTGAATTTTAGTAGCCACATAGGACGTTAGTTTTTTATTATTCAACGATAATCTGAATAGTTTTACATACGTTGTCACATTATTTTCTCACTTTGGACACATATTTACATACCGTTGTTGACATTATTAATTATAACCATCTGACTACGTATAGCATTGCCTGTGCTTAGAAATTAAAATCTCTACATTTTTCTAGTACGTCGATATATTTTATGCAGAAAACATAACTTTTTCCACATTAATTATTTTACACTCATAAAAGATTGTTCATTATAATTTTTCCTGTAAATGTCAGCAAGATTCTTTCCACTATTAATTATTAAATATTGTTTGTTTTTAAATATAAACAAAGATATGTTTTTTGTAAAGCGTTAATGTTTAAGTGATTTGTGGTTAGATAATATGTCGCCAGTCGACTCTTTTACAATAACTCCATTAGATGAGTCGTCCAAAAAAATTACAATTGGAAAATTTATAACAAGTAATGCGGTCATAAACTCTACTTCTCTTTGTAAGTAAGTATACGATTTAGGTATTAGATTATAGACGCTCAACATCTAAGGTCGTACGATTAAGGTAAATGTTGATAAATCATACTTAACATCACTGATCCTTCAGATTGTTAAATATGCTCTCGGGAAATTTCTAACTGTGGTCGCAAAATTCATTTTATTATTGTTTTATAAGCTATGATTAAAGCAATAAGCTTCACAAAATGTAACTTGCTACTTAAAAATTTCAAAAAACATATATTTTTACCCTAAAAATTGAATCAAGAAAATTATATTCAATATTTCTTTACAGCACGTAACGAGCTTTCGAATTACGGGAAGGCAAATTAAAGTTTTGAAACGTTTTCTTTTCAAATTTATGTTAAAAATACTTACTGACTATTTTAGCTTGGTTAATATATATATTTTATTAATTTAAGTTTTTCTGTACAAAACTTTGTGTAAAACTTATTAATTTTATACCTAATTTTAAATCGTTTGTTTACATCAAATAAATTGTGAAAGCTTGGCTAAAAATCATATGAGAAGAATGGAACATATTTTTAGATTTCTAGTTTAATTTGCAAGCATTACCATCAAATATTGAATAAGATTTTTTTATAGAAATTAAAGATTTCCGAAACGCGAGTAAATGCAACATACATTCAACTGCGGGTGGAAAAGGGAGCATATTTAACAGCTGGTGCTTAGCAACCTTAATAGCAAACGATAGTACAATACGTCTTGTCGTTCGTCGTCGTCATTAATAGGGATGTTGATTGTTGACTGTATTCAAATAAAAACATAATTTTAACGTTAACTGGTAGTTTCTATGGTAGAAATACTAAAATACACAATATTTTTACTTATTTTTAAGGAATTTAATTAATATTTAGTAAAAAAACCTATTTAAATAACTCTCAAGTCACGTGACAACGAACACCAATCAGAGCGCATGACGTCAGAGAGTCGTGAACAGCATCAAACGTTGTAAAAAGGTATGTTTGTAGATATTGGATAATTGGACATAAATAAAAGAAAATTCAATTTTTTTTAAATTTATTTATGTCCAATTATCCAATATCTACAAACATATTTAATATTATGGACGATAACAACTTGAATATGTTGTAAAAAGGCTTCATTGTTTGGTTAATATTTAGTGTGTAATATATTATCATTTGTTTATACAGGAAACGTCAAATTACATGTAACTATAGCAACAACTACGAAACAACCTTTCATCAACTCATCAGTTTACCAGCGTGTATGAACCCTCCTACTTTGTGACCGTCTGACGTCACGGCACAAGTAATGGCGTTTTGGAGCGAAATTTGAAACGGAATTTAAAATACATGATTTTTAAGGCTTGAGTAGTACTTAAATAAAAATAATAAATATTTATGGCTATATTAGGTACTTATGCAGGATTTAAAACACTTTCCCAAAAATAGTCAACATCCCTATTGCACGAGTGTAGTTTTAATAATATAATTTTCACATTTTCATCATCTGATATGAAATTATTGAAACCTACTTAGCAGTTGGTCGGTATTAATATGTATAGATAATATCATGTAATAATTTAGTTTATCTAGATTTTTCTAGTTTTCTCAGTTCAATGTCAAAAAATCATATGTTTTTTAAAAGGCGAACATTAGCTCCATCGGAACACTAATAGCAGACGTAACTATTTCATTCATGCAATGTTTACACTAAAATAAACCTTGACATGATATAGTATATCTACTTGTAAGCGTCATTTTTCCGACTTCTCTTATCAATTGAGCCATCATAGTTTACCAATTTACAATATGTAATACCCAGCATTCCCGATTTTGGCGGGACGTCCCGATTTTTCAATCAAAATTAAATGTCCCGCGCGGGACAGGCTCAGTCCCGCTTTTCGGGGATAACTCGACCGTGCGTAAATAATTATTCTCTTATTGTAAGTTGCAATTTGTAACACTCACTCCTCAGACTATTGTTTGAAACGCCATATTTTTCTAATGAATAAAACTTTTTTGATTTTGATTTCTGTTTTTTTTTATTTTTTTTATTCAGAAGACGAATAAGACTCAACTATTTAACGATAGGGTAAATCTGATTTAAAATATCATATTTTTATTAAAATACATTTTCTACGGCTATTTTTGCTATCTATTGTCACGTAAACGTAATTTGAACTCAAATAAAAAGATAAATATTTAAAAACTTCTGATTATATACGTTTTTTTACTATGTCCCGCTTTCGACGAAAGAATCCCGCTTTTTTTACTCAAAACTTCCAAAATCCCGACTTGGCAAAAAAAATCTGGCAACACTGGTAATACCCGTGAACTGTGGGAATAATACGAATCGTTTCTAAACATAAAACATCTATTCAACTAATCATTCCAGTAAAAATGTAAGCGCTGTTTTGCTAAATGTTCCGTGATTTTTATAAGTAGGTACATAATACAGTGTAACCTTATTTAACCTCGATTTAAGGTATTTTTCGAAATCCTCTAGAACTGCCCGTAAGAGTTAATGCAAAACATACCTCTATATATATTACAAATACTTTTTTTGTCAAAAACATCTTTATAACAAATTTTCAATCATTGCAAAATATAAATTTAACAAATTTTTTACAATCCCGTAAGAGTTAATGCAAAATATACCTTTATATTACGAAAATTTTTGGTCAAAAACTACTTTATAACGAATAATTAATAGTATTGACTCTACCAACAGTAATAGAATATTAAATAAAACGAAACCACTTGCGATTACTGTTCAAAATATTTTTTTATTTAAAAAACGTTTCTACCAAATTTTGGTCCTTTTCAATTTATTAAAATATTATATTTTAATTTATATTTATATTTTATTATATTTTAATAAATTGAAAAGGACCAAAATTATTTTATATTTTAATAAATTGAAAAGGACCAAAATTTGGTAGAAACGTTTTTTAAATAAAAAAATATTTTGAACAGTAATCGCAAGTGGTTTCGTTTTATTTAATATTTTATAACGAGTTTTTATTTATTGCAGAATATAAATAGAAAGTATAATTTACCTCTATTTAATGATTTTTGCCAACTTATAACCTTTACAGAACATATCCTACCAATCAATCAAAATAGTAAAAATATTACATAACATTAATGGTATGTCTTGTGTTTAACAGATATTGGTTATGCCCAGTTTCCATTTTGATGATTGTTGGGTACTGAAATATTTATAAATATATAATTAAATTATACAGAAATAATTATATAAAGAAGTATAACTTCAAAAATTGAGTTGTATTATTAAATTGGTGGAATGTTCACGCAATTGTCTTCCTAGAATCTCCTGCTAACTGAACAGAAGACTCAGTTATTTTTTCTGACCCAATTTTTTATCAGGAAAACACATAAATAAAAATAAAATACAATATTTTAAATTGCAACATTTATGTATATAAAAAGAGCTACTGTTGTTAATAATATCTAGATAGGTATACGTCTTTGACGAAACAATGTCAATTTTGGCTGTGTTCCAAAGCTATAGTCAAATTATAATAGAAGTGACCTTCCGTGCACACCTTTGAACTTTTTCTAAATAAAACAATATAATATCTATTTGTATATTTTCGTATTTATAATGCAACTTCATTTAAATAAATATTTAAAAGTCACTAATTTAAGAAGTTTTGGTAATATGCTTTTCGAAGAATCAAAATAAAATAATGATCACGGGCAACCAATACAAAACATCGCAATAAAAACGGTTGAAAATAGCTTCAATGCATGTATTCTTTCTATTATTAAATATACTGCATATAATTCTTCCAAAATAAGCAACATTTACAAAATAATACAAAATATATTGTTGGATAAGTTTGGATAAAATCCGTGGCACAGGATCAATAAAAACACAATAGTGAAGTTAAAATTGCATTTTCAATAACGTTTCGGTGTTTCAGAGTTCGAATGCTGTCAATTCGTATCAGTATTTAGTCGAAAGATTGAAAACATGGTGATTGGTTTCACAATATATATAAAAGGTAAGATGGTTGTTTGTAATAAAATATTTTAGTTAAAATTGTTTATGCCAATGATTAAAATTGTCCTTAAATAAAATAGATGGCAACCACTCAAAAAGAATTTTTTTATAAGACATAAGTCTTATAAAATAATTCTTTTTGAATGGTTCTTTTATAAGTCTTATAAAAAATACTTTTTGAGTGGTTGCCATCTATTTTATTTAATGACAATTTTAATCATTGGCATAAACATTTTTAACTAAAATATTTTATTACAAACATCTTACCTTTTATATATATTGTGAAACCAATCACCATGTTTTCAATCTTTCGACAAAATACTGATACGAATTGACAGCATTCGAACTCTGAAACACCGAAACGTTATTGAAAATGCAATTTTAACTTCAGTATTGTGTTTTATTGATCCTGTACCACGGATTTTATCCAAACTTATCCAACAATCATCAAGGATCACAACCACTCTAATTAACAAAATATATGACAATAGCTATTTTTTCTGGTTGATCTTGAAATTCCTACTCTGGAATTAGATGGAACACTACGAAACGAGAGTATGAGTGGACTACAGTAAGCCAGTGGCGTATAAAAATATAATAATCAGAATAAAATGTCATTGAAACGATTGTTGTAGTTTAAACATTTGAAAGTATGGGTATTTTTTGTCATATTTAATCATAAATTTTACAGATGTATTCTTGACTGCAATATTTTCTTGCTATTCATAAGAATTTATGTATTTTTCGTGTACTTAGAGGCCATTCATTAATTAAGGTCGATTTTGGACTTTTTTGACCCCCCCCCCCCCTTCTTACGTAAGATTTAATCTGGTTTTACCCGGGATGGATATTATAATCGATTATTTTCCTGCCAATCGATTCCGATTATTTCGAAAAACCGATTTTGGGGAAAACCGATTATTTTATTACCCTAAAATCGGCTAATCGGTCCAAAAAATATAGTTTCCCCGATTTTATAGAAGAAAAAAGGTTTTGTTGTTCTTTTAAAACTTTTTTTCTTCTATAAAATCGGGAAAAATATTCTTTTTGTGATTATTTCGAATAATCGATTTATAATCCCCATCCCTAGTTAAAACAAGTGTTCAAATAAGTGTTCAAATATTGTTGCTATGTCTGGCGCCTGCATTAGAAAAGGATTAATTGCACTAAAACTCCATATCCTTCACTCTCTGATAGAAATCGCACATTTCGACTTATAAAATATTACGTAAGAACGGCTTTTACACCCCACTTACCCCTAGATAAGGACATGTAGAGATTTTGAGAACCTCCCCGCCACGGGACCCTTATGTAATTAATGAATGGCCCCTTACATTCCTCACGGGGGTATTCTTATGTGACCACTTCGAAAAATCGATTTTTTTTCATATTTCAATACTTAGTAAAACCTATCGAAAATATGCTGTGAAAAATAGAGACCGAAATTCCTAGTTTAAAATAAATTACAACTCATATAGTGGTCGACGCGCCGTAAGCGACTTGTCGGCTCTTAAAACTTTAAACGCATTTTTCTGGAAACATTGTTTTCTAAAACTGTCATGGTCCAAAAAAAAAAGTATTCAACCGATTGCATTGAAATTTATATATGTTCTTCTACTCATTAATGGTTATCGTCCGTACCAAAATTGCTTATTTTCGAAAATATTTTCTTATTTTTTTAAACGATTTTTAACTAAAAAATTAACAAAAAACAAACTTTTTTTCTACAGGCCGCCATTTTTTTTTTTATGAAATTGATTAATTTTGGTAGGGCCGATAGCGACATACCTACTGAACAATGATCCATTCGATTTTTTTATTTCAGACAACATGAACAGCCGCTATTACCATGACCAGTGACCTGCTTTTTTTTTAGTGTCTAATTTAATTTAAAAAAATATACAGGTGAGTTTTAAGTTGATGCTTTTTTTTTTACAGCGTGTAAAAATCAAATAGACGAGCAAATATTTCAAATAGTTTTTTTATCAAAACTCAAAAATAAGAGAGAAACAGCCTTTCGAAGTTTAAATAAATTTTATTAAATTTTCTTTAATTTTGAGGTCGGTCCTGGGGTTATATTATGTTACTATGGAAATAAGTTGTTATTATCAAGTATTCACAGAAATTGTTCGAAGTTGTCCCCGTTTTGTTGGATATTTCCATAGTAACATAATATAACCCTAGGACCGACCTCAAAATTAAAGAAAATTTAATAAAATTTATTTAAACTTCGAAAGGCTGTTTCTCTCTTATTTTTGAGTTTTGATAAAAAAACTATTTGAAATATTTGCTCGTCTATTTGATTTTTACACGCTGTAAAAAAAAAAGCATCAACTTAAAACTCACCCTGTATATATAAAAAATGTAAAATAAGAGAAAAACATTTTTTTATACAGTTTAAGATACAAACAAAAACATAAAAAAATTAAAATGATTGAATGTTATTGTCGCCTAAAAAAAAATCCCTAAAAAGAGGTAAAATTTATGCGTTCACATGAGAATACCCCCTTAAAGCTACATGAAGTCGTCCATTTTTAACGTTCATTAAAATAGTAATAAATGTGTTTGTTTTCTGCCTATTTACAGACCCCCAGAAGAAGACAGCTATGATGGAGACAGTTATGCGGGGGCGACGGACGATGCAGACAGTTTGTATCTGAAACCACGTCGACAACAATGGGCCAGCAAATTACAATTTGTACTGGCCTGTGTCGGCTACAGTGTAGGATTGGGGAACGTTTGGAGGTTTCCATATTTATGTTACAAAAGTGGAGGAGGTATGTAAATCTTAGTATATTGAACAAAAAATTGTGGTACAAGCACTAGGGATGGAAAAACGCGCGCTAAATCGATTTTTGACTTTGGAATCGACTTCACATTCTTTGACTCGTGAAGTCGATTAATCATCTTTGATGGTCGACTTTTGTGACTTAAGTCGACTTTTTAGAAATTTGGTAATTCGTGTACTTATACAAACTTACATATTTTAATATTTTATTAAATTTGAACGTACAAACATAGCTTTTAACATTTAAATAAAAAATATTGTATTATTAGATAGCACGAAATTTGGCAGCGAATAATGAAATTGCATTTTTAAATTAAAAAATAAAAATAAGTAATTAAGAATACCACATTTCTTCATCGATTGATCGTAAAAATATAAGCTCATTTAAATGCTGAGGTGATAATTGGCTCCTTAACTGGTTAGCGATAAGACTTACATGTGAAAATAACCTTTCGCAGGGTACAGAAGTTGCAACTGTTGGCAAGTACTTTTAAGCCACATTCCATAGGTATGGATTTTCCAATTTCATTGTTTCCCAAACAATGAATGGGTTAGGGTTTTGTCCGATTTACATACTAAGTAATGTATAAAAAGTCGAAAAGTCATCGAGTGAGAATCGATTCTAATCGATTCGAGACAGGCTCAACTCGACCCTAAAAAGTCGATATTTTTATCAAAAGATCGATTCTTGACTAAAATCAGAGTCGACTTTCCTATCCCTAACAAGCAGTAAAGAGCTATGTGATACTTGCATCGTAAAAGCGCGTATGAAATAATCTTATTTTTTGCTTACATATTATAAAATACCCCGTCGCGCTGAGTTTGTGTTTGCCCCGGTTAATTTCAGAAACTACTGTACGGATTTTCATACGGTTTTCACCAATAGAAAGAGGGGTTATCCAGGAAGGTTATAGGCTATAATTTATGAACATTTTGTGAAAATAAGTTACTGATATGATTATATTTGTGAATGAAGTCGGTAAAGATCGTCCCTCTTGACAGCTTCTGTGGCGTGCGCTGCGTAAATAAATAAAGTTACACGAAAATAATGTATAGTGAAATAGTTCCCCTTAAAAAGTTCTAAAAAAAGTTCGCGATAGTATATGTTTATCTTTTAAGGTTGACTCACAATAACCATTTTTATGATTTTCAAATTTGATTTAAAAGAATGCTTTATTTGCAAAGGTTTTTTACCGACATCGTATTAATCCTTTTTTAAATAAATATGAATAGAATAGAATTTATTAATCCAAAGACATACAAATATGTATAGGATTCGTCAAAAAAGAAAGATTCATTTAAAACAAAATCATCTGTCTTAGACATTGTTTAAGAAGAGCAGCCTTTAATTCCCTTTTAAATTTAGAAATGTGTAGATTTTTGAAACTGTGTGGTAATTTATTAAACATTTTCAGAGCGTGATATTCGGCGCTCTTGTTAAACAACGTTAGTGTCGATTTTGGTAAAATAATATTACAATTATTCCTTGTGTTATGTCCATGGAACCTGAAACGTATCATAATTATGGATACGTCGTTTAATAAAACAAAGTAAAATAGACATATATGGACGGCACAGTTAAAATACGTTTTTCTGTAAATGTTTGTCTGCAACTGCTACGAAAATTAAGATTAAAACTGATGTGGATTGCTTTTTTTTGAAGTACAAATATCTTTTGCATATCTGCACAACAACCCCAACAAACAATTCCATATTTAACCAGCTGGTCAAAATAAATGAAACTGAAGTATCTGTGCAGCTATTTTTTATGCTAGTCATGTTAGGTATTTAATTTAGACCAAACTGGTCCCTTACACCATTTAATTTAGATGAATATCTTAGGAAATATCACAGAATGTAGAACAACTTGTCTATATATTTAATTGCATTCGGACGAAGCGGGACCGGGCCGCTAGTACCATACAACAACCATACAGCATACAGACCAAATCGCTGAACCTAAAAGGCTGAAATTTCGACACTGCATTCCTATAACGGCATTGATTGCCGCTAAGGAAGGATTTTCTAAAATTCCGTCTCTAAGGGGCGAAAATGGGATCCTCTAATAATCTCTATTTATACAAAGACCAAATTGCTGAACCCAAATGACTGAAATTTTGACAGAGCATTCGTACACTGGCATTGATAGCCACTACGAAAGGATTTTTTAAAATTCCATCTCTAAGGGGTGAAAAAGGGTCTTATAATCTCTATTTAAGCACCGAAAAAAATCTCCGAATCGTTTCAAAATTGAAATTCGACCTTTTCGTAAAGATTAAAATGTGCTGCTAAAATTTTAATAAAATCGGCCCGGACTTACAATTTTTATGAAAACGCTCGTTTGCCCATAAGGATTTTATTTGGTTCAGATGTTGTATTGATAACAACATTCTAACGAAGAAAAAAATATTATTTTAAGGGGTGTATTAAGGGGTTAAATTTTTCTATTTCCTCCAAAAACAATCTTAAGTTCACGGAATAAAGCCACACTGCCTGTATTAGCAATTACACTATATTGTCGACAGGGTTTTGGCACTGCGACCCGAACTTTTTTCTTTCCTACCTGTGGAAGTAATCTGAGCGCAGTAAGAAATAATTGCTTTAAATTGACAAATTGTGTTTGACAAGTAAGGTGAAGGTTAATTCATTGAAATTAGTGTAGAACCTTCGCGAGATTATTGCAAACGTCCGTCCTGCTGAATCGAATTAGTTTTTACACGCTGCAGCATGGTGCATCGGCATGCATTTAATTATGTGCAACGAATTTGCAAGTGCATATGTATTAATAATGACCCTGCTTCCTAATGGCAATAATTTACACTTGGAAGGCCGCTTTCATACTTTTATCCGTATGCTAATAACAAGAATTGTGTTAAGAATAAACACACAAGTAAAATTGACAATTTTATTGACTCACTAGCGGCTCAGTCCGGGTTCGCCCGGGTGTAAATGTAATATATAGGATATACAAGATGAAAATCATTATCATTAAATTCTCAACGTGTATTGAATTTGCGCGAATTCAATCGCTTTTATTTGTGAATGTTCAAAAATCGAAGAAAAACCTTATTTCCCAAAAAGAAATTTAAAAAATTCTGTTGATCCGATCGCTATCAAACTTCAGAAGATCACCCGCTGGGCTAATCGAAAGATTGTCTGAAAATTTCATCAAAAATGGTCTACCCGTTTGGAGTCCATATACATCATCTTTTATCTATATAGATTATTAAAATGTAAAAAGTGGTCATTGTGACATAACGATAATAGTTGGACATATAGTAAGGCCAAGTTTTTTGTAGTTATTGATGCTCTTTAATATTGTAGAACATACTTTTGTTCTATCATCAATAGTTTCCATGCTTATATAATAGGGTTTCACATGTAAAAACTAATCAAAGCATGCTTGTTAAAGCCTAACTAATTTCTTTTTGACAGAACAGCTGATTTTTTTATTTTCAAAATATCTCCGAAAATAAAACTTTCTTAGAAAAATAAATAGAATAATAATCCGTTATAAAAAAATATTATTATAACAGGAAAAGTAACAATGTAGGTTCATACTTCTTCTGCGCTAACGCCGATTTTTCTCAAAAACAATAAGGCACTTCCTATTTCCATAAGTATCAAACATCATCCCAAATTTAGTTTCAATTCGGTCATCCGTTTGACCAGTATCGTGTTCACAGACAAACCGACCAACAGACTTTTTCCAAAATGTGTTATTAGCTTTTGTTTTGTGCGGACTCCAAAACGAAAAAATGTAAAATTTTGAAAAGCGAATTTTGACCTTAATTAGTACCATTCACTAGTTGGAATGGTAAAAAAGAGCTTATCAGTTGATCCAAAAATTGTCTATATAGATATTTACAAACATTTTTAGTCGTCCTTAGAAAGTTCAACCTGGATGATATATGATATTTAAACAATTATTACACTGTTACCAACGCGGGAAGTAACAAAATCTGATCGCCAATTTTGATAGAAAAGTATTATCTTGTTCACAAAAATCTCATCCGGTTTTAAAATTTATGACAGTTTGTGTTGATTCCATAATATAATATTAACTGAAAATGATATATATTTTCCGTTGAATAACAACAATAAATAATTACAAATTTGCAAAGGCTATATGACGATGCATTAATATTCTAAAGCGTTTATAAATGGCTCATCGTCCGTAAATTTATAATTGAAACTTAAAATACGTAGCCTGAAAATACTGTGTTAGGTCCAAACTATTGTCCATTTTAACGGACTGGTCAAATAGCTCCAATATAAGGACTGTTCAGGGTTCATCTACAAAATTAGATACGACAATTATTTTCTAGTGGTTCATTAGTGTCTAAAATTAACTATGATCTTTAAAATAAACGTCGGGTCAATGAGTTCTAAATAGCGGGCTATATATTTCTCAGGTTAAACATTTCTACTATGCATAGAAAACAAGATGCCAGTGCCAGCTAGAGAATTGCACATAATTTTTGTAAAAAAATGATAAAAACGTTTAGTTTAAGAACCAGTTCATTGGTTCAACTACCTAGCTGCAGGTTTGAATGGAGAGATTTTCTCAGAAACTTTAAATGTAAATTTGCATTTACATTATCAGTACTTACTTAATAACATATGACTTGAATGCAGTTTTACGTCATATTATTGCATACTTGCTGTTATTCCGTGGGACGCCTTGACCAAAAATACATTAATGCTATTTATTCCTTTTACTCTCATTAATACATCAAGGTTGGACTATTTCATAATTTTGAGTACGAGTAAAATTCTATTTTGTTATGCGCAGAAAAAATCCTAATCGCAAAGTTACAAAAGGATCACTAATCTATACATATATAAATAAAATCATCAATTCTAAACTTTGTACAATGCAGCACTCTTTACGGAAGTAATTATTGATGTAAAAGAATAGTTACTTCTCACCACACAGTTTTATTAGTGGATGTACATTTCAAGAGCATATAGCTTCCATCCTCAGCAATACACTAAACTTCAGTTTAGTGTATTGTTGAAGGTGGGAGCTTTGCTCTTATAAAATGTACATCCACTAATAAAACTGTTGTGGTAAGAAGTAACTATTCTTTTATTTGTGTTCCAACCACAGTGCTCTTAATGTGTTTTAATTATTGATGTATTTGTATATATAGCCAATAGATTGCAAAGTCCAGATACTGCAAGAGTTGTTTCTTAATGAATTTTAGTGGAGGTAGTTCAATTAAAGTACTTGTCGTAGGCACACCGTCAGAAAATTCTTAATTTTTGTATACTTATTAAGGACATGATAATACAATTACCCTGAAAATTAGAAGTCGATCGACCGTATATAATCCGAGATAAATTCAATTAAAAATTGGATAATTAACATTGATTGTATACGATCTCTGTAGTTCTGAACCAGTTTCTTATTTATAAAAAAAGAACTAACTGTCAGAAACTTTCCAAAAACTGACAGTCTTTCAATGCATTTGTTATGAGTTTTAAAAAAAATAAGAAACATTTTTGACCGTCTAATTATTTATAAATAAAGGTTTAAAGTTCAACAATTTATAGAAAAGTATACATGCATATGAATACTGTATGGGTTACATTTCCACGCGTACAGTCTTGCGTACTAATTATGGATCACTTAGCTACAAGCTAGTATACTTTTGTGGCGCTTATAATCTATAACTTTTTGACAATATTGTACCACGACAACTACCTTAAAGCTTTAGCATTTTGAATAAAAAATGGGGTATTTTTGTACGATAGATTTAACATCGCGATTATGTAATACGGATTTAAAATGGCTTCTATAAATAAACGAAAACACTTAATTGCATCCTCTAATTAAAATAATATTTTTTTTTTTAAAACAATACATATGTATCACGTACAAACTTTACCTATTGATAAAAATTATTTCAGCGTGACGTCTAAATTGTAATCAGATATTTCAAGTTACAAACTAGTGATACCTATTTAATATTCTCATTGGAGAGTAATTAAAAAAAATGTCATTGAATTTTTAACATAAAAAAACATGTTAAATACTGATATTATTTATTACCTGTTACATTAAACAAAAACAATTCGCAGAACTTTTATTACGTGTAAATATTATGTATTTCCGCCCCTTTTTGATGTGCAAGCATATTGTTTACATCATACATTTTATAAAATTATGATTTATATATCTTTCGTTATTGTTGATTTATGAAAAACGTATCCTTCAAATAAATGCGTCGTATTTCGAACCGCTGAACAGTAATATAGAATACAGATGATTCAGAAATAGACGCGGAAAAACGTGGATACAATGAAGTCTAAGAGTTTAAAAATTAATTTTACCGTTCCAACCAGCGTTGCCAGATTTTTTTTTTGCCAAGTCGAGATTTTGGAACTTTTTGAGTGAAAAAAGCGGCATTCTTTCGTCGAAAGCGGAACATAGTAAAAAAACGTATATAATTAGAAGTTTTAAATATTTATCTTTTTATTTGAGTTCAAATTACGTATATGTGACAATAGATAGCAAAAATAGCCATAGAAAATGTATTTTAATAAAAATATGATATTTTAAATCAGATTTATCCTATCGTCTTCTGAATAAAAAAAAATCAAAAAATAGAAATCAAAATCAAAAAAGTTTTATTCTTTAGAAAAATATGGCGTTTCTAACAATAGTCTGAGGAGTGAGTGTTACAAATTGCAACTTACAATAAGAGAATAATTATTTACGCACGGTCGAGTTATCCCCGAAAAGCGGGACATTTAATTTTGATTTAAAAATCGGGACGTCCTGTCAAAATCGGGACGTCTGGCAATACTGATGTAGTGTGTAATTTATTATTATTTGTTTATAGGAAACGTCAAATTACATGTAACTATAGCAACGACTACGAAACAACTTTTCATCACCTCAGTTTACTAACGTTTATGAGCACAGAATACGTATCTATAGGATGGTAGCTCCCGTGTAAACTTTTGAGCCTCCTTTGGTATGAACAGGTGACGTCACGCGACTAGTATTGGCGTTTTGGACCGAAATTTGAAACTGGATTTAAAATACATGATTTTTAAGGCTTGAGTTGTTTTTAAATAAAAATAATAAATATTTGTGGCAATATTAGGTACTTATGCACGATTTAAAACACTTTCCAAAAAATAGTCAACATCCCTATTGGGCTATCAAATGCAAAAAGAATTTCCGAATGGCAGTTTCAGAGATTAGCGCATTCAAGCAAACAAACTCTTCAGCTTCATTATATTAGTATAAATATTGTTGGATACAGCGTTGAATTATTGATTTTGTTAAATTATGCTGTGAGAAACAAGTTTTCACTTTTATGGAATTGTACTAATGAAGTTGTTAATTTTTTTTTAAATTATTTCAATTAGATTTTTATTTAATAAGAATACCCAAATAAAGATATAAAAAAGTGATAGTGAAACTTGTTCAACTAATCACTTGACGCTTACACTAGGTACGCAATATGAATCATCAAAAATACAGATCGATATATTAATATAATTGCGACGAAAATACAGTTTCTTCTAATCAACTTGTCGTTCATAACGCGGGAAGCTGTGTTATGCTTCAATCACCAGAACCAAAGCGCTATTTTATGGAAATAATATTAATCAGTTTTTGATGAGTTTCTGTAGAATGCTTAAATGTGTATTTTGATCTTGTTTGACAAGCCAGATAACATTTCTACAGTAATTCATCATAAGTTTGCAGCATTACACCATTATTCCTAGTCGTCTTGCGGCTCTTGATTGCAGTAAAAAAACTAAAGAATTTCTAAAAACGCAGCGAGAAAAATTTCAGCGATAACTTTCAACCGTTATATTTGACTTGACTCATTTTTGTACAACTGCAGTTTCGCAGGAGCGGTTTTTGATTCGGAATTTCATTTCGGCTTAAAACAAAACTTTTGTTATACCTAATCTATGTTTATATAAATATAATATATACATATGTACATTTTTGAAGTGAAACTTCTTTAGCGAGTGTATCTGTTGGAACTTTCTTCTGATGCGTTACGGTTACGAAAATAAAGAATGCCTCGTTTTATGTTACGTAGGCGAGGATAGGAGACTAGCGACTCGTTCTGTCCAAAAATTAGATGGGGAGATGCAGAACTTCCGAACCGTTCTGTTCAAAAGATATTTTCCAAAATCGTTGTTTTATATTTCGTAGACGCGGGGGGAACTCTCGAACCGTTGTGTCTAGAAATTATATGGGGGGATTTCTGAAGCGTTGTCCAAAAATTAGAGAGGGCACTCTTAAACCGTTCTATCCAAAAATAAGAGGGGTTAAAATTCGACATTAAAAAATTAAATATATAAAAATAAAATTTACGACTGAAGAAATTTTACTTCCCCCACGAGCATTTGTAGATGAAGCTCAACATTTTTTTTATTTTCAGGTGTGTTTCTAGTCCCTTATTTTATAACTTTAATCATATGTGGAATTCCAATGTTATATATGGAACTAGCAGTGGGACAGTTCACTGGAAGAGGACCTATCGGAGCCGTTGGACATTTATGTCCTATATTCAAAGGTAATTTAACATACTGCGAATATCTTGTTTTTACACATATTTGGATCAAATTTTTGATGTACAGTCGACTCTCGATAAATTGACACTCGTTAATTTGAATCTTTCGATAATTTGAAATTTTTTCCCGGTCCTTTGAAAAATACTCGATAAATTGAAGTCCGGGTTTTCCTACTTTCTATAATTTGAAGCGTTTATCATGCACATACCTGTTGTTTGTTTAAGGCCCCAGTACACAGTGGTCTGTAGTGGGCCATTGTAGACCATCGCCATTGTGTACAGGGGGTAATGGTCTGTAGTGGCGGACAATTGTGAATCGTGGTGCGCAATCCATTTGTTGTCGGTTTTTTTGACACACTTCAAAGGAATCGTGGTGTGGCGTGGCCTGTGGTGGTAACACAGTCGCCCATTGTTTGGACAGATACCTACTTTTTTTATTGCGTGCTATACTATTTAAATTTTTAATCGCCCAAAATGTCAGTATCCTGGAGCAATGAAGAGACTTTTAGGTTTATAATACTATAATATTTGTAAATAGTATATAAATAAATAGCCGCAGCCGTAATTACTTCCACGTCCATCGCAAGTGCTTCGCCAGATAGAAATGAGCCATGGGCCGTTGTGTGAACACCCAAGTGATAGTGGCCTACAGTTGCACATTGCAAAGCATGGCCCACTACAGACCACTGTGTACTGGGGCCTTTACATATACGCAAGTGACGATTTCTTCGCGGCTCTCACCGCTATCGAAAATTCATTGGAATATAATAGACTGACGTCGCTCACTCAACAAAAAATTACGGACTTGTTTTCAAAATGAATAAGTGAATAATTATTGTACAAATGTTTAAAATAATAAATCACGAATTTTGATCAAACTCTTGTTTACTTGATTTTTTCCTCCCTCCCTCTTGGTTATTTAAACTCCTGTTATTTTGAATTCTTGGTAATTTGCTATTTTTCTCGGGTTCCTTGAGTGTGAAATTATTGAGAGTCGACTGTATTTGCCGTATGGCACATACAGTATTGGCGGGACCTAGGGGTCGGACCAAAATTTATCGACGTTTCGCATCATTCTAAGCAACTACATAAAAAATAGATGAAAAGTTATCCGAGGACTTAGGATCCAAAATAAGTCAATATTAAATTATTATTAGCGCAACATTTCGGAATTTATTTTTCCTTCCTCAGGCTGATTGTTGACATTCAACTGGCTGGAGACTGTGTATTTTTAGTGTATTTGCCATAATATGGCAACATACACTATTGGCGTCGGTCGGATGGCGGGACCTAGGGGTCGGACCAAAATTTCTCGACGTTTCATAACCTCCTAAACACTTTGGAACCATTTTTAAAAATGTTTATATATATATAGAGTTAATTGATTTCAACTAAATTTGGCCCACGTATTGAAATCCGTCACCGCAAGAAGCCTATTTAAAATGGGCCCAATCGGGCCATTTTAAGGGTAGTTTTTAGGGGTTAAAAATGTTTTTGGGCTCCAAAATACCAAAAAAATTCTTCGAATCGTTTCAAAAATGAAATTTAACCCTCTGGTAGTAATGAAAAAGGTTCCCAAAAATTTTAATAAAATCGGCCCGACAGGACCGGATTTACAAATTTTATGAAAACACTAGTTTGCAGATAGTGAATTATTTATTGAAGTGTGTATATAATTTAGTATAGAGGTTCGATTGATAATAATATTGCAATTAAGAAAAAAAATGTTATTTTAAGGGGTGTATTAAGGAATCAAATTTTTTAGTTTGCCCAAAAACCAACTTAATTCGCCTGTATTAGCAAATACACTATATTGTCGGCAGGGTTTGGCACTGCGATCCGAGTTTTTTATTAGTTTAAAGATATTTTTAAGAACTACATATTTGACTTTAAATGTAGACCAACATGGAAACGACGAAGCAACTAATTTATGACATAGTTAATACATAAATCTTTTTTGACGCCTGAGGAAGGAATAATAAATTCCTAAAGTTGCGCTAATAATAAATTAGTATTGACTTTTCTTGGATTCTAAGTCCACAGACAACTTTCCATCTATTTAATTCATAGTCAGGATCGGAACAAGCTTTAATATATACATAAAAAATGTTTCAGTGCATTCGGGTTTTTCATTTACGAAAGATCAAAAATAAAATTACTTCTAAATTCCTACTTCTGTGTTTCAGGAGCTGGTCTCGCAAGTGTAGTGATATCATTTTTAATGTCTACGTATTACAGTGTAATCATTGCTTACGCCATTTATTACTTCTTCACGGCGTTTAGGGGTGATGGTTCTTGGAGTGATTGCTCCAATCGCTGGAATACAGCGGACTGCTGGGTCCCTGATAATATTATACACAATATTACTAAGCCTTACGCTTCAAAAACACCACCAGAAGAATTTTTCAAGTAAGTGTGTATAGAAAAAAACTCTTTCATTAAGACTGTTGGAACGGTCTGAATTTAAGCCAAAAAATAGAGCTTCGGCTGTCAACTGATTGTAGACTTATTCAACAACATTCTGCAAAAATTCTTTCTCTATAAGGAAGATAAAGGACAAATCTAGGTCTCGAATGGACTACTTTTGTGATTTATGTACGATTTACTAGAAAAAAGTTGTCATAAATTGTGCCAAAAAAACACACGTTTTTAATGTCACACTACGACCTTATTCGTACTTATTTCACAAAACTCTTTCATCACAAACCTAAAGTGACTCTTCCTTTTTCGGAAAAGTTTTTTAAATCTTCAAAATATTTCCAAAAATTAGAGTAATCAATTGACAGCGGCACCCTTGCAATAGTATCTTTTAGCCTCGTAGTGTGGCACCAGTCAAAAATTGAAACGTGCGGATGATTTGAGCAAGACAGAGCTAAAGAAGGTCACACACACAATATGTCTTTTCCCTACCTCGCCTCTTACCGCTGGTCTCAGCACAAACTATGTGATCCAGCACTGTTAGAAAATTAATTTTAAACGACCTAAAGAATTTTTGAAACGAACTTTTAGTGTAGAGTAACGAATTTGCCCGGTGTTGTTTTCTATTTATTATAGCGGCCCGGTCCGGCTTCGTACGGGTAGAACTAATTATCTATAGTCATCATAAAAGATGATAATCAATATCATAAAATTCTCAACGTGTATTGAATTTGCGCGAATTCAATCGCTTGTAACTGTGAATGTTCAAAAATCGAAGAAAAATCAAAATTGCCAAGAAACAAAAAAACAGAATCACACGCTGGGCTAATCTGAAGATTGCCTGAAAATTTCATTGAAATCGGTGCAGTCGTTTTTGTCTGAAAATTTCATTGAAATCGGTTCAGTCATTTTGGAGTCCATAGATAACAAACATACATACATCGCCTTTTATATATAGGTAAAAAAAATGTAATTTCATTTTTTTTAGTGAAAAGCTTCTTCAAATCAGCGGTGGTATCGAAGAACCTGGATCGCTTCGCTGGGACGTGGTGGCCTGCTTGTTCACCGCTTGGGTAGTTGTTTATTTTGCACTTTGGAAGAGCATCAAAAGTTCTGCAAAAGTGCGCTACATCACATGTACTTTGCCTTTTATACTCATTGTCATGTTTTTGTTGCGTTCGTTGACTCTTGAAGGTGCTAATAGAGGATTAAAGTACTTTTTGAAACCCCGATGGGAACTTCTTTTGGATGCTAAAGTAAGTTCTTCTATACTACTATAGTATAGTTAGCTATTTCATTTTAACTCCTCAGTTAGTATAACTTTATAATTCATCTTCAAAGTTTAATTCCAGATATATATTATAATAGAAAACAAGATCACGGGTAATTGGAATAATGAAAATAAATCAATTTAAACACTCATTGATCAATGAGTGTTTAAATTGATTTATTTTCATTATTCCAATTACCCGTGATCTTGTTTTCTATTATAACTTTATAATATTTTTCATATTAAAAAAACTTTTTCTTTATACACGGTCGAAAGTACATACTTTCGGTTTCGAGTTTAAGGCAGAAAGTCTAACATTTATGTACTGTTGGAATTATACTCGCATGCCGTCTGTAACGGCGGGCCGAAACAGTTTTCTTATGTACACTGATATGAAAGTACGTACTTTCGACCGGGTATGAAGAAAAATAGTATACACCATACGACTATAGAAAGTTGAAATTCCTGCACTGCGCGACACATGATGCCCTCGGCTTTGCCTTGGAGATCATATTACGGGCAGTGCAGGAATGTCAACTTTCTACTCTTATGATGTTATATACTATTTTTTTTCTCAAACAAATTAATATAACGCAGCTTTGTTCTCAGGTTTGGGTTAATGCAGCTGCTCAAAACTTCAACTCGTTAGGAATAACGTTCGGTTCCATGATAATGTTTGCGAGTTACAATAAATATAACAATACGATCCTGCACGATGTGTTGTCGGTATCTATCGTGAACGCGGTCACCAGTCTTCTAGTTGGTCTCTTCGCGTTTGCAACTATCGGGAACATTGCTACTGAGTTGAACATGCCTATCAGTGATGTTATTGACGATGGTAAGATTTTATTACATTGTCTTTTTGTGACCAAGAGCGCATTTAAGTTCTAAGAAATACTTGTTGGACACCGCTGATTCTATAAAGCTCAATTTATATAGTGATGAGCAAAATCGGTCTTGGTGTTGCAGTCTTAAGGTCTTGCGATTCTCAGATTCTGCAAGACCGAGATCAAGACCATACTTATACTAGCAAGACCAAGAACGAATGAACAAAACCAAGACCGAATATCCAAGACAAAGTCCAAATGTGCAAGATAAGCTAAAAAAAAATTCCGTACGAAATAAGTAACATGAGAATATTTCTCATAACTTTAATAGATAACGATTTTTTTTCTTAATTAGACGTTAATAGTATATAATTTTTTAATCTATACCTACCTTTAAAAAACCTTAACGATGATAGTGTTTAGGAAAATTTTTCAAAAGACGTAAGTAATAGGCCAAATAAGTGAGATCAAGACTGAATAAGCAAGACCAAGACTGAATAAGTAATACCAAGACTGAATAATAATAATAATAATAATAATAATAATAATAATAATAATTTATTAAGTTTCAGAAAACTCACGAGAGTATAAGCAAGACCAAGACCGTTACCAAGACTATTTCAGTCTTGATCTTAGTCCTGCTTTGCTCATCCCTAATTTTATATATTAACTGAACAAACAAACGCTTTACATGAAATACAATGACAGAGCCCCTCACGTTTGAGCATAGCAAACAAGATTCATAATTTGAGTTAAAAAATGTCCCGTATAACGCGCAACATTTTGTTCACTTAGGAAATATAGCAACAAAATATTAAAACCTCTCTACCGCGAGGCAAAATATCGAGAATAGAACCTGTTTGTAAATTCGTAGTAGGCTGAGTTTAAAATTCAGATTTCAGTTAAGTATCTTAAAAAATGAAAACATTCAAATCGGTATTCCTTCAAATAGCGAAAATATCGGGGTGTCTTCATGTTGAATGCGACACACTATATATACCTACTTAAATAATACGAGCCCAAAGTTAAATGAGTGTAATCATAGCAATATTCTGAATTACAAGAAGGTTAGCCGATTTTGGTCGAGTAAAAAAATGCGTTTTGCATCATTTGATTTAAGATATCGAAGTTTAAAAATGGAATGCAACTTATGCAACCGTAAGGTTTACTTTCCAGGATGTCAAGTGTACTGTCAACATACTACGAGGGGTATTCAGAAAGTAAATTTTCCAATTTTGGAAACAATAAAAAAGAAGTATTAAGTTAAAAAATATATCTTTATTAACATTTTTCATCTCTGTTTGAAAGTTTAAAAAAATACGTGTCCTGTGTTTGGAGCTGTGATTTGATGGACCTCTGGATTTTTTCATTTGAGGCGAAGTGCTGGCCACCCAAGCTTTCTTTCAACTTTGGGAAAAGAAAATAGTTACTCGGTGCGAGGTCCGGAGAGTAGGGTGGGTGATCGAAAATTTTCCATTTGAATTTTTTCAATAGAGTTTTTGTTTTTTGGGCAGAATGAGGCCGAGTATTGTCATGGAAAAGCCACACATTTTTTTGACAATTTTCCGGCGTGTTTTCGTTTAATCGTGGTACCTGGCTCAAGAAAATCGACCAATAAAACACCTAACTCGTCCCAAAAAACTGTGGCCCAGAATACTGAATTTTCGCCTTTTTCGGAGCATCCACCTTACTCTCCGGACCTCGCACCGAGTGAATATTTTCTTTTCCCAAAGTTGAAAGAAAGCTTGGGTGGCCAGCACTTCGCTTCAAATGAAGAAATCCAGAGGTCCGTCAAATCATGGCTCCAAAAACAGGACACGTCTTTTTTTAAACAATGTTTGTTTAAACTTTCAGAGATGAAAAATGTTTTCAAATCGATGGCGACTATGTAGAAAAATAGTTTGAGAGTCAAAAAATAAATAGCGATGTATTTTTTAACCTAAAACTTCTTTTTTATTGTGTTCCCAACATAGGGAAACTTATTTTTTGAATACCCCTCGTATTATGATAAATTGGACAAAATAATTTTATTGTAGCGTTAACAATTATGCCAGTCGTTTTTACAAATTTGAAAATGTGTTATAGGTGGTATATGTTTTAGGTCCTGGTCTGATCTTTGTAGTGTATCCTCAAGCTATTAAACAGATGCCGGCTGCACAATTTTGGGCTGTTTTATTTTTCTTCATGCTGCTCTGCCTTGGATTAAATACACAGGTAAAAAAAATACTGTAAACTATTAACGGGTTTGATATTCTGTGAGATGATATTTGAAATAGTTTTTTGCAATTATCAAAAACTTTGCATATGACGTATTGTGCAAGGATAAATGGTTTTCTTTATACCCTGTCGAAAGTACGTACTTTCGGCTTTGATTTTAAAGCAGAAAGCCTAGCATTTAATTGTAATTCTTTCAAAATATTTCTAGACTAATTTTAAAATATTTTTATTTACTCCCAAATAAATTTTGAATTTGTTAGAAAACGACTTAAGGCTGTTGGAACGCTCTGAATTTAAGCCAAAAATAGAGCTTCGGCTGTCAACTGATTGTAGACTTATTCGTCAACATTCTGCAAAAATTCTTTCTCTATAAGAAAGATAAAGGACAAATCTAAGTCTCTAATGGACTACTTTTGTAATTTATGTACGATTTACTAGAAAAAATTTTGCATTAATTGTGCTAAAAAAACACACGTTTGCAATGTCACACTATGACCTTATTCGTACTTATTTCACAAAACTGTTCCATCACAAACCTAAAGTGACTCTTCCTTTTTCGGAAAAGTTTTTTAAATCTTTAAAATATTTCCAAAAATTACAGTAATCAATTGACAGCGGCACCCTCGCAATAAAATTTTTTAGCCTCGTAGTTGGCACCAGCCAAAAATTGAAACGTGCGGATGATTTGAGCGAGACAGAGCTAAAGAAGGTCACACCCACAATATATCTTTTGCCTACCTCGCCTCTTACCGCTGGGTCTCAGCACAAACAAAATTCAGTGCGTTCCGACAGCCTTAATAAATGTCAATAATTATTATGATAATCGCGCTTTTGTTCAATTACAATCCAGTCCACACAGCGATAGAGAAATGTTATACAAATATTTAATAGACATAAACATGATTATAATAGTCACTTATATAAAATCTCCAGTGTTTGTTTAATTGGCGTTTATACACCTGTTTGTCATAAATATTTATATCAATTTAGAATTGAATGGATTAATCAATTCTTCACTTACAAATTCAGCGAACTTTGTTAATGATAGTTACGATAATTAAGATGACACCCTGCTTAAAATAAACAATATTTTGGAATTGACACATTTAACAGTTTTATTACAATTTAAGAAACAAACATGAAAACAATTCACTTAATAGAATTGATGAATGTATTTATTATATTTTGTATAAATAAATATTTCGGAATTTGTTATATGTATATTCTAAATCAGAAAATATCAGGGCGCAAATATATCTAAAGAAAATTACTATTAATAAAACACAATGGCTTATAATCGGTATTAAAATGTGAAAATCCAAAAATCCTGGTCAATCAGTCAGTCAGTACAAACGATTTTATATATTTAGATTAAGCCAGTGTTGTCTGAAACAATTGTTACAAATTAAAGCGCAAAGTTATATAAAACGCTGTTTTTTTAAATAAAATGTATAGCAAGTAACTACCAAATATAAGAGTATCGGATGCAATTTTTCAACTTGGAGCTCTCGAATTTTGCTAATATTCGCAATAATAGCCAGGGAAAGATCTAGGCTTTTCGGGGTCTAGGGCTTATTGAAGTCCATTTTTTATTAAATTAAGAATATTTAAAATGGGATTTAAATTTCATTTTGACTAACATCACAATGAGAGTTGAAGTTTGGTGACTTGACCAAACAAATAATACTATAAATTCACCCAACAAATTGTCAAAATTCACCCAAAAATCTGTAAAAAATCATTAAAAAAATTATTAAAATTTATCCAAAAAATTGGTAACATTCACCCATGATAATAACCATTAATATTAACTGGATAAGTTTGGATAAAGTCCGTGGCATAGGATCAATAAAACAGCAATACTGAAGTTTGCACCATCTTCAGAGATCTAAAAATTATTTGTATATAATCCAAACTTATCCAACAATCATCATGGAACACAGCCACTCTAATTAACTTCTTTTAATTAGAGTCAACCTCGTATTAATATTAACTATATTTTGGAAGATTAACATCTTTAGCGACATAACTGTTTGAGAAAAGTAAGAAATCGAAGGGAAATAGAACTGCCACATAAAGGGGAAGTTAGTTTGTTTCTTAAATTACATAAACCTGACAAGGACAGAAGTTTGTAGTGTGTATGTGTAAATTTTCACATAAAAAAAATTAAACTTGGGAATAATATTAAAAACTAAAGAAGTCAAATTTCTTATGTGAGCTTATGAGGGTGAGGCTCATTATAATTTTTTATTATACGATAAGTGCTCATTGTAAATGAAAAATTATTAAAAAGGTATAATAATAATTTAATTTTTGTGGGCTCTTGATACTTGGTGACTCAGGGCTTAAGTCCTAATAGTCCCTATGGAGATCCGCCCCTACTAATAGCCTATATAAACCTACTGTTAATAAGATGTTGACTTTCTTTGCAACGCTTCGACTTTTCCTAGCTTAAACAACGATTAAATACTACTGTACCAAAATAGTAAAAAAACTAATTTTCTTTTCAGTTTGCGATTGTTGAAGTTGTTGTAACATCAATTCAAGATGGTTTTCCCAAATGGATTAAGAAGCATTTACTATGCCACGAAATGTTGGTTTTAATTATTTGCGTGATATCTTTTCTGTTTGGACTTCCAAATGTAACACGGGTAAGTCCCTAATTATTATATTAGAATGTTTGTACCTAAGACATTTACATTTTAAAGCCTATCGTCAAAAATAAGCCGCATTATTAAAATTAAATTATTTATTATTTATTACAAATTAAATTCTATTCTGTTTATCTATACATATTGCATATCAATAATTGTTTAATGTTTTAACATTGAATTGTTCGAATACCCGTAACAATATTATCATTTATTGGATAAGTTTGGATAAAATCCGTGGCGAAGGATCAATAAAACAGCAATACTGAAGTTAAAATTGCATTTCCACTAAAGTTTCGGTACGCTTTGCACCATCTTCAGAGTTCAAATGCTCTGAAGATGAAGCAAAGCGTACCGAAACGTTAGCGAAATGCAATTTTAACTTCAGTATTGCTGTTTTATTGATCCTGCGCCACGGATTTATTAAAAAAAATATCAAGTTTGAAAATTACATTATTTCGATATTGTTTAAATAATCCCATTTTAAACAATACAAGACCACGTTGTCCTATGGCAAAGTACATTTTGTGATCAGTACAACCACATTAAAGATAATCAGCCAAAATTATTTCGTCCTGTTAGTCACTGACACTCATGAGTCAATTCCTCTTAGACTATAAATGTCGAGCCTCTATAATCTACAATTAGATTGCCTACATTACATAACCAAAATGTATCAATTCGAAAAAAGAATTAAAAGCGAACAAAATAATGTTAAAATTCTTTTCAAAGCACATGTTCTCTTTAAAATAGCATACTATGCATATTCAATCAATTATCAAAATATGAACGTAAAACTAAAGTCTCAAAATCAAACTTACCCAAAGCTGTCAAACACTGTCGAATTCTTGAAAACAGTAAACACTCGTTTCTTATACATTTCTCAAAATATGAAAATAATCTACAACAAACACCGAAACTATTTATCACAACGATTAATTATTATGATTCTATAATTTAAGCCACCAATTTTACATTTTTCCAAAGCAACGAGACAATAATTAAGACGCCGTCAGAGAACATGAACGATGCATGTCTGTTCCATTCAAAAACAAACGAATCGGTACTTGCTCCACAGAACAGTGTATTATGCCCTGCTCGCAGTAAACTTATGCAATTTTATATTGTATTAAAAAAATTATGAAATGCCTCCTAAACACTTTGGCACCATTTTTAAAAATGTTTATATATATATGTATATATATATATATATATATATATATATATATATATATATATATATATATATATATATATATATATATATATATATATATATATATATGTGTGTGTGTGCGCTATAACTTTCGAAAGAGTTAATTGATTTTTACGAAATTTTGCCCACATGTTGGAATCCACCACCGCAAGAAACCTGTTTAAAATGGGCCCAATCGGACCATTTTAAGGGTAGTTTTTAGGGGTTGAAAAAAGTTTTTGGGCCCAAAAATACCTAAAAAATTCTCAGAATCGTTTCAAAATTGAAATTTAACCCTTTAATAGCAATTAAAAAGTGCTCCGAAAATTTTAATAAAATCGTCCCGACAGGACCGGATTAACAAATTTTATGAAAACACTAGTTTGCAGATAGTGAATTATTTGCTGAAAAGTGTATATAATTTAGTATAGAGGTTCGATTGATAATAATATTGCAACTGACAAAAAAATGTTCTTTTAAGGGGTGTATTAAGGAGTCAAATTTTTTATTTTGCCCAAAAAACCAACTTAAATTCGCATAATAATTAATAAAGCCACACTGCTTATATTAGCAAATACACTGTATTGTCGGCAGGGTTTTGGCACTGCGACCCGGGTTTTTATTTAAATTTACTATAGGTACTAACATAATATAGTGAAAGATGATGAACCGTGTATTTTGCCTTAATAAACCGATTTACATTATTCTTCTAAATACAAATTGCTTATAGATACAGCAGTAGCAGTCATAAACTATAGCAGCGTTTCCCAAACTTTTTCTATTACAGAAAACTTCGCAAATTTTGATTGTTAACGGATCACTTTGATTATTTTATAGCAGTGGTTCCCAACCAGTGGTCCACTAGAGCCTCGAAAGTTGCCATTAAATGGGATTTTTAAAAGCGATATGCGTTGAACGAGCTGGGATGAATATATCTGTGCTTATGAGTTATGATTATCATAATAAATGTGTTTTAAAAAACTGTTTTACTATTTAAACACGTTAATTGAATTTGATTACAACTGGTATTAAAGCTGTTGGAACGCTCTGAATTTAAGCCAAAAATAGGGCGTCGGCTGATAGCTGACTGTAGACTTATTCGTTAACATTTTGCAAAAATTCTTCCTCTATAAGGAAGATAAAGGACAAATCTATAGGTCTCTTATGGACTACTTTTGTAATTTATGTACGATTTACTAGAAAAAAGTTGGCATTAATTGTGCCAAAAAACACACGTTTTCAATGTCACACTACGGCCTTATTCGTACTTTTTCACAAAATTGTTCCATCACAAACCTAAAATGACTTCCTTTTTCGGAAAAGTTTTTTAAATTTAGTTTAATCAATTGCCCTTGCAACAGCATTTTTTAGTTTTGTAGTGTGGCTTAAATTCAAAGTGTTCCGACAGCCTGTTGAAACTTTTAGTCAATAGATGGCTGCACAGTTGTAAAATTTCTAGCTTACCGACATAAATTGCGCCACGACGCATTGTTTCTTTTTATCTTTTCTTGCCATTTATGCATTATAAATAATATTATATTCGTTTTGAATGATGACTTGCAATTGTTTTTAGGGCGGTATATATTTCTTTCAACTAATAGACCATTACACGGCCTCGATTTCAATTATGTGTTTGGCGTTTTTCGAAATAATTGCAATATCGTGGTTTTATGGTGTTTGGAGGTTGTCGCGAGATATCGAAGATATGACAGGTCGACCGCCATCTTTATATTTCAGAGTTTGTTGGCTCATATTAATTCCGTTATTATTACTGGTAAGATTTTTTTTACTTTTTCAATGCATAACATTCCGCGCACACCTATTCAGCACGGACCAGCACAAACTAGCTATTGTGTTTGAAGTTAAATTATGATTAAAATGAGTAGGAAAATGTTGTTTCCAGGTGGAAATTGTGCAAAAAACTGCATTAAATATATTTATACACAGTTTAAAACAAATATTGATTCAGTTAATAAATTTAAAATTCTACAATGCTATTCTTATGTGTAATGACAATCTAAGATCATCGTCAAATCAGATTTTCTGACAATGCTTTCTGCAACCCAGCATTAATAAATTTTCCATGTTTTATTCCAAAATAGATTCAAAACTGCATGAAGAGTTTAATTTATTAAGAAAACGTTTTTTTATTATTTTTAGTTTTTATGGGTATTTGCGTTGATTGGTTACAAGCCCCCAACGTATGACAATGGCCATTATCATTATCCCAATTGGGCGATTGTTATTGGATGGATTATTTCTTCTCTGTCATTGGGTTGTATTCCCTTATTTGCTGTTATAATCTTTTTAAAATCAGAGGGAAAAACTTGGAAAGAGGTGAGTTCTTTTGCTCTACAATACAATAATGTATGCACTTACGTACTAGTTAATAATAATAATAATAATAATAATAATAATAATAAATACCTTTAATAAAAGTATTCCTATACAAAAGTATATAATACAAAATTGCGTCCAGTAAATTAATATTAGAGATAGTCTTTTAGATTGTAATAATTATTTTTTAATAAATAGTTTTTAACCGTTCTCTTGAAAAGCTGAGCGTCATTTATATTTTTTATGTTTATTGGTAGTTTGTTGTACACCCGAATCATGGCATTGTGTGCTCCTCGACGTACTACTTCAAGATTGCATTGGTCGGTGTTAAGTGCATGTTTGATACGTGTGTTATGTATATGTAATTTGTTTTTAAACAGATCAGGATTTGTTTTAATGAACATAACACTTTTTAAAATATACATATCTGTAACTGTTAAAATTTTAAATTGTTGAAATACAGGCCGACAGTGTGTGCGAGGAGCAACACCTGCCATGATTCGGATGCACAACTTCTGTACAATAAATACTTTGTTAATATTTGTTGAGTTTCCCCAAAATTGTATGCCATAGTTTAGTATTGAGTAGAAATGGGCAAAGTATATGTTCAGGATCATTTCTGTATCGACGTATTTTTTTAGGGTTTTCATTAGATATAGAGCACTGTATAGTTTGGGTAGGATGTGCGCTATGTGACTTTTCCAGTTTGTACGATAATCAATATGTATTCCTAAGAATCTGACTTTGTCTATAGGCTTGATTTTTGCTTCTGTTATACTATTTGGCAAAGAAAAGTAGTTGCCGAACTTAATAATTTCTGTTTTTTCTATGTTAAGTTTTAAGTTGTTATTTTGGAACCAATCGTTTACCCTAGCCATACAGTGCTCTATCTCTACGATTAGTGACTCTTGATTCTTTGCCTTGCATATAACAGCAGTGTCATCGGCAAATATTAAACACGTTTGTTTAAGTACATTTGGCAGATCGTTAATAAATAGAATAAATAATGTAGGTCCTAAGACACTTCCTTGGGGAATACCTCGGATAATTTCTTTCCATTTGGAAAGGTTGTTTTCTATTTTCACGCGCTGTAATCTGTCTGTTAAATACGAGGCAAAGAGATCAAGAGTCACACCCCGTATCCCATATTGCTCCATTTTGCTTAATACTAGCTGATACCCGCGACTTCGTCTGCGTTGTGTATTATATTATTATTAATATGTTTTATTGTTAATATAATAAAAAACGCAGGCGAAGTCGCAGGTATTAGCTAGTCTAAAATAAAAGTAGCCTAAGTTACTCCTTATAACATCAACTATCTCGTCAAAATCAGTCTAGCCGTTTCGGAGATTACCCGGAATAGCCAGACAGACAGATAAAAATTTTAAAAATTGTTTTTTTGGTATAAGTACCGCATATACTTTCATATACATTGAGTAAAACTTAAAAGGCTCTTATTTTGCCATTACAGACACTTCAATTTTATTTATTCGTATAGATTGATTAGTGACGGTTATTTTTGTCCTCAAAATACCAACACGTTTAACTTAAAATTCAACGGTGTCAGGGACAAACCTTGCGATCGATTTTTCGACCACTCCCCGTTGTTCTATTAAGCTGAAATTTTGCACATACCTTTGGTTCTAAAGACAATACAATATAGTATATTAAATATATAAGGTTTTAGGGTATTATTGAGGCATGCGACCAAGGACAATATATTTTCTTGTTTCGTACTTTTCAGAGCACGATTTTAGTCATAGTTGGGTTTTAGTTTTTTAAACTTTAATATTTTTTTGTCTGATTTTAATCATTTTTAAACAATTTTTAGAAATTAAAAAAGGCTATGCGGCCTGATATTTACGAATGTAAAATATGCGGCGAAAATAATTGTGAACACATTGACAAAGATCAAGAAGAAACGACTGGTGAAATATCACCAATGTTAACAATAAAGATTTTGACACCAGACGTACAAGAAGAATCAAAAACTCAGGCTGAAAACAACGGTGCTATAAGACATCAGAAGCGATAATGTTGTTGAGGAAAATTAGGATTTTTCATGTTTGTTATTTTGCTGTGATGAAACTATTTTTGATCTAATCAAATACTTCAGTATATAGTAGTGTTGATCCAATAGAATGTCACGGTGAAGGAAGGTTTGGTTGAGAATCAACCAATGTTACGCTAGTGGCCAACGTTCAAAACATTTATTTTCATCTTTAGGGCCTTAAGCTGATCAAATGGTGGTAAATTGTTCTAAAAAACACCATCTGACCAGCTTAAGACCCTGAAGATGAAAATAAATTTTTCGAAGCGTTGGCCACATTGGTAAAGCTTATTTCTTAATTCTCAACCAAACCTTCCTTCACCGTGCTAATCAAATACGATGCATTTTTACAACGCCCCGGACATGTCAGTAGCGTACGAACCGCTTTTTTACATATTAAATCGCTTCGTTAGTGCATTGACGGCGGAAGGAAGATCTGGGAGCTAAGACTCCTCCATTCAGCGCCGGCCATGGGGTAGAGCGAGAGGAGCGGTCGCTCTAGGCGCCAGGTGGTAAGAGGCACCAAAAAGCCAAACGCGAAAAACAATTTCCAGCGCGCAAAATAAAATTTTGATGAAGCCTTTTGAGAGGCGCGAAGGCAGTGTTGCCAGATCTGAAAAATCCATGGATTTCTATAGAAGTATAATTAAAGCTACTTAATTTAATTTAAATTCAACAAGGGTTGATGTTTGCAATAAAAGCTGATTTTTATTATGGGATTTATTTAAAATAGAACCGAAGTACAATTTACATGAAGTGAAAGCGTCAACCAACGGGCGCTGAAAGACAACCTCGCTCTACCCTGATCAAAGGCTAGGACCAGCGCTGCTCCCACTCCCATTATAAACTAGCATGTTTAATACTTTTTCAGTGTAAAGGCCCCAGTACACAGTGGTCTGTGATGGGCCAGTTTAGACCATCGCCATTGTGTACAGGGGGTAATGGTCTGTAGTGACGGACAATTGTGAGTCGTGGTGTGCAATCCATTTGTTGTCGGTTTTTTTGACACACTTTAAAGGAATCGTGGCGTGGCGTGGCCTGTGGTGTTCACACAGTCGCCCATGGTTTGGACAGGTACCTACTTTTTTTGTTGCGTGCTATACTATTTAAATTTTTAATCGCCTAAAATGTCAGTATCCTGGAGCAATGAAGAGACTTAGGTTTATAATGCTATAATACTTGTAAATAGTATATAAATAAATAGCCGCAGCCGTAATTACTTCCACGTCCATCGCAAGTGTTTCGCCAGGCAGAAATGAGCCATGGGCCATTGTGTGAACACCAAGTGATAGTGGCCTACAGTTGCACATTGCAAAGCTTGGCCCACTACAAACCACTGTGTACTGGGGCCTTAAGCTTTCATAAGTGATCATGAGTCTACAGACCTACCCCCAAGTCGTTCCGCAGTCAATGCATGCAAATATGACGCCGATTATTTTATTTTATTGATTGTTTTTAAGATGTTTGTTAATAGAACATAAGACATTGTTTCAAATTATTAATTTATTCAAAACACAATTTAAGGTTATGTTTTGTATAAAAAACGCGCGATTTATCAACTGTATCGTGATTTGACGATTACTCTCAGCTACTCAAAATTTATCGTTCGATCGCGCGATGTTGCAGCTGTACTTTCACTCGATCTGGCATTTTTAACCGACTTTAAAAGAAGAGGTTATTCAATTAAAATTATATTCAATATAAAATTATAAATTATAGCGACTTTTTTTCTTTTTTGTCGTTGGTAATTAATATAAAAATGATTTGTCGGGAAAAAAGACACTTATTTGTTATTTATAGCGACGTTTAACAATTGTTTAACTAACATTTATATTTACATGTGTAGGTATTTTAACTTTTATAGCTACTTGATCAAAACATTTAATTGGTGTGTATAATTAATATTTGATATCTTATATTTCAATTGTAAATTTACAAATTGTATCTTAATAATTCAATTACAGTTATAAAGCTTGAAAAAGTCCCAAGCAAGGGACGAAACGTTGCTATAAATAACAAGTAAATGTTTACTTAAAAAGTTCTTTTTCCTGACAAATCATTTTTATAAATTATAGCATTTTTAACTTTTTTAGTTTGGTATTTATTACCAGCCTGAAGTTAATATTTTAATTTATTTTGATAGTCTAAGTATACAAAATTACCTACCTTCAAAACGAAAGCTTTTGTACCAGTAAACAACTGTATTTAGTGCAATATCATTTTACTTTTATTTATTTTTTGGCAAGAGATTTCAGTTTTGAAGTCATACTTCTTTCGGCGCATTGAGGGTAAAACATTCTCTGTTACGATAGTTGCGTACGCAGCATGCAACGAAAATGAGACACCATGAAGTTAGGTGTTAATTTAATATGAGTGTACAACGTTGTACTACGGCAAGGTTGAAATCATCGATATAAAGCTGACTCTTCGATGCAGTATAGTTTTACTTTGTATTTATAGATAGCACGTCTCATTTCTCTGTTACAAAATGTGCTGATGGAGTTGTCCACCTATTATCCAAAGTAAATAAGTACTACTCGAAGTGAACAAGATGACTTTTAACCATATCTGTCATCTCCCTAGACATCCTATTTTATTTTATCAAATAACGAAAATGTGAATATCAATTATTGCGATCATGTCAAAGAAGTATAACTTCTACCGCGCGTACATAAGTACATGAATAATTTTTTTAAAATATAATTTTTAAATTTTAACGTCTAATAAAACTGATGGTATAAAACATTCAATAAAAATGTATTGAAGTAATATTAATTTTAAAAGACATATCGCAGAAATACAAGTTAATTTTAATTTCTTTTTAGTATCTGTTATATATGAGTGCGTTTAAATGATAATAATAAAAGACATTAAGTTAAGATTAAGCGTAGAAGAAAATTGTAGCGAAAAGTAAAGCTTATTTTAAACATTCCATAATTTATTTTAAAGCAATAGTAAAATACTCCACGATACTGTAATGTTTAAGTGTATATAAGAATATAATTTAATAAAAAACACATTCCGTAATATCAAATATGTACTATCGTTGTTTTTAAAAATAAGAGATTGCAAAATAAAATTAAGAAAATTATATTACTAAAACCGACTCTTGTTTTATTGTAAAAATCCCAGTCAATTAGGCGACAGAACCATTTCAGCTTCAAAAATATTGACATTTGATTTATTATAATAAAATTTGTTAAAGCGTGCGGCGACGCGGGTAACGACTAGTAATAATTATAAAATTTGCTATGCGTTTGCAGGGTTACATAAAATAGTTTTTTTATGTAAAAATTAACCAAAGCATGCTTGTCAGCTACCTAACTTGATTTTTGACTGATGTTCAGAACAAAAGAACGGAAGTTTTTTTTATTTTCAAAATATCTCCGAAACTATGAAGCTTAGAAAAAAAAATTACGAAACTTTCTTGGAAACATAAGTAGAATAATAAACCAGCATAAAAAGTATATCATTATTGTACAACAAACAACGTTATAGCATGTATATCTCTTCTGCGCATGCGCCGATTTTCCCCAAAAACGATAGGACTCATCATATTTGCATATTTAATATCCTTCCAAAATTTGGTTTCAATCCGCTCATCCGTTTGACCTGTACAGATGCACAGGCTTTTACCAAAAATATGTTTTTTGGATTCAGGGGACCACAAAACGGGAAAATATTGTAAAATTTTGAAAAGTGATTTTTGACCTACGTTAGTAGTACTCCCTACTAGTGGGTTGGAATGGTAAAAGACATTTTTAATCGATAATTTTCTCATTTTTCGCATAATCCATTTTCAATTCTATTTTTCTTAAGGTAGTTGTGGTTAAGGCACACCGTCAGAAAATTCTTAATTTTTGTATACTTATTAAGGACATGATAATACAATTACCCTGAAAATTTGAAGTCGAACGACCGTATATAATCCGAGCTAAATTCAATTAAAAATTGGATAATTAACATTGATTGTATACGATCTCTGTAGTTCTGAACCAGTTTCTTATTTATAAAAAAAGAACTAACTGTCAGAAACTTTCCAAAAACTGACAGTCTTTCAATGTATTTGTTATGAGTTTAAAGAAAAATAAGAAACATTTTTTGACCGTCTAATTATTTATAAATAACGGTTTAAAGTTCAACAAAACTCCACATAACGCGGGAGCAGTGGCGTAACAATAGCGGGGGCCCCCGGTACGAAAGGGTCGTGAGCACAGGATGATTCTAGCATTTTTAACATTTCGTAAAATGTATTGGTTTTCTATTCAATTAATTTAAGTTACCTCCTAAAGTACATACACAAATTAAACAAAAAGATGTATGAAGATTTGAACGCATTTGTCAGAAAAAGTAATAACGTTGTTTGAGCTTCTTTACATTGAGGGACAGCCCCATCCGATGAATTTGCCACGGGCCTCAAACGGTATAATTACGCCACTGCGCGGGAGGTACGTCCCAATAAGTTCCTGCGTTATACGAAACGGCGCTAAACGAGGTCATCTTAATACGTAGATAATAGCAATAAGTGAAACAGAACCGAAAATAAGAAAATTTGTTGCAAACTGTTGTCGATAGCAACATATTGCATCAATGACACTTCGTCTCGCCTTTGAGCTTCTATCAACATTTGAGTTTAACCGCGTAATACTGAAATAGTGTTAAGCGAGGTCTTACTGTACCTTGTCTATCATATCAGTATTCCTGCATAATAATACAAGATGCAAATCAGGTTTTCTGGTAATGCGTTTAGCATCTAAATTGGTATTTCCAGAAAAATCAGGCCTATTCTACTAACGAAATACGATTTCCGCGATGGACCATGTCTTATTTCATCAGTTAAATTAAGTCTTGAGTTAATAAATTACTTACCTTTGGACGGGCTTCTTAATGCTGGAGCTGTTATTTTGATCCATTGCCCCACCATTTATGCATAATCCGATCGTCAAAGTGGGATCAAGGTTAATTGGCTGGAGTGGGGATGGTGATAAGTGGACCTAAATTATCCCTTCTCTATGTTGGAGCTACAGCTGTAATGCAAACGCGGTCCTGCAGGCATCTTATTCAGACCTCTTCTATGAATGCGAAATTTCTATGAGAATTTCCAAAGTAATTTAATTTTGTTTATAATTAAGTATCTATTAATAGATTATTTTTAATTAATTTAATAATAAATAACTTAATTAATTCATAATAAATAAAAAAACAACGCCGGGCAATACGCTTTTTATTCTATGTATTCTAAAATCGTCTTTTAAGGAGGGGAAAGGGGGGAAGGTATGGGGGTGTCATAAATTAATACATTCTAATTTTTAAACTATAGTTACTATGGACTTCAAATTTAGCTGTTATATTTTTTACGTATTTTAGGTCCTGCCGAGAGGGGCGCAGTCCCGCGAAGCAAGATTGCAATATGTTGGAGCCGAAGGCTCTACTGTTGTTGTTGCTGAGCGGGGCGCAGCCTCACGTGGCAAGATTATACTACAGTGGAATCAAATGTTTCATTACTGTCGTTGCTATCGAGTGAGACGCAGCCCCGCGAGTTAAGACAGCAATACGGTGGAGCTGAAGGCTTCACTACTATTGTCGCTGCCGCGTTTTATCTCAATCGCGTGCGGAGCCATGGGTTACGGCTAGTATGCCATCTGGCAAAGACACTAATTCTAGATATTTTCTTACAGTAGATATATTTGAATAGCAAATACAATTGACACAAAAAACAGTATAAAAATTACATGACTGACATGAGATATAACAATAACATTAAAAAAAATGTTTTTGTGTTTACCATAAGGGAAGGGAACATCAATTTTATCACAGCGATTTCTTGATCTATTTTAATCGACAAATAATTTTATTTAGTAAAGTATTAATTAACAGCAATTTGTAAGCATTTAATTAAGTATGGTGCAGGTTCTTGGTTCACAGATTCACACATATTCTGTGGAAGCGAGCGATCACTGTATCACTGAGATTGATAATTAATATATCAAGTAGTTAGGGCCCATTCATTAAATACGTATAGTACGTGCCATGGATCTAAAAGGCTCGGAACTTAGATGCAAACGGAGGCTTGCGCAGGTACAGTCGGTTGAAAAACTACGAACTTGTTATATATTATTATTTTTAATTTTTCTTTAATCTAAAGGTCTAATTCCTTACATAAAGTCATCTAAAAATTTATTTTTCGTGCTTGTCTATGCAAAACTGTATTGGGCATCTTGATCAATTAACAATCAAAGAAACAACTTAACAATAGCGTACTGGACTGTACTTTATAGCAGGAAAGCGACAATTGACAAGACAACCAGCGATAACCAATAACCGTCAAGTGCACGTTCTGTGCCGGTAGCTGGGAGGTGGTGGGAGTCTTCCTTTCCCACAAAACAACCAGGATGGCATTTGCGACGCTGTTTGTGACTAACTTCAGAACCTTTTAGACTTGGCGACTATTATAAGGACGATTTTGGGCATTTTTGATCCCCGTCCCCCATGTATGGACACGTAAGATTTCTCGACTCTCCCTCCCCCTTCATACGTAAGATTTTATCTTGTTTTAGAAAAGGATTAATTGCACTAAAACTCCATATCTTTCACACTCTGTTAGAAATCGCACATTTTGACTTATAAAATATTACGCAAGAATGGTTTTTACACCCCCTTTCACCGAGATGAGGGCGCGTAGATATTTTGAGAACCCCCCTCCACTTCTTCCGTAATTAATGAATGGTCCCTTATTTGATTATGGTTCACGAAAATATTGTTAAAATAAATAATAAACAATTTTTAAAGAAAATTACTTACCTGGTTTTCTACTCTTAAGTTTAAAATATAAAAAAAAACTGGACAAGTGCGAGTCAAACTCGCACACGAAGGGTTCCGTACCAACAATATTTATTGACTTTATTTTATTTTTATTATTTGTCATAGCGGCCATAGTAATACACACTAAGGCGGAGAAATGCCTGAACTAATAGGTTTTTAGCGACCCCATCTGATGTCGCTAGTATGCACTGTTTTGACGTTTATAGAAAAAAAAATATTTTTACATAACATTGCTTCTTGCCAAATTTCATGATTCTAGGTCAACGGGAAATACCCTATAGGTTTCGATTCCCTTGCGAGTGTCACAACATGCGGCACAAACGGCCGTATCTTTTGATTGCGTTGACTTAGAAGTTTGATTTTTTCACAGCTCCAAGGGATTGTAGATCTGAGTATTTGATAAAAATTTCAACTTGATACCTCCACGCGTTCCTGAGAAAAAGGGTCCTGACAGACAAACAGACGGACAACGAAATGATCCTATGAGGGTTCTTTTTGTCCTTTTGAGGTACGGAACCCAAAAATGACACTTGAAAAGTCGTACGTATCAAGTCGTGTTATTTATGACACTTAACTATGATGTCAAAAATAGTATATTGTTATTAACCCTCTGTTAGGCCCGACTGGTCTCACAGGCACAGTAATCACGTTTTTGTAAGCCCCTTTGTGAAAATCTATAATCTTGGTCTTTTTGTTATTACTTAGATTTAAACAATAAAAACTTTTTTCCAGTATTTTTGCTGATAGAATTCTTCAAAACATTCCAACAAAAATTTTTATCTTAAAATTACTTAGAGAACATTTTATTAGCAACTATTAAAATTGAGCCTGTCAGACACATCGCGTTCAACATAAGAAGTTTTTGACGGGCGTCCGACAGAGGGTTAATAAATTTATGATGTCTTTGTGAAGAAAAATGATTAAAATAAAGGGCCATTCATAAATTACGTCACATGTTGGGGGGGGGGATGATGTCTGATATTATGTGTCAAGAGGCGCGGGGTCATAAGCCTCGCCACGTCATATGTCAAAATCTAAAGTATTGAAATACAAAACTTTAACTGTAAACGAAAATATTCTATATTTAAGCTATATAAGGTTTGTATTGTTTTAATTCTCTAGAATGTTTAATTTGATGTTGATTTTATTAGTAAAAATAATAATTTTGGAACTGTTGTTTTCATTTCTCAGTTCTAGGTGCAAAATAGTAAAATATGTGACGTCTGACAAGGACGGAGGGGGGGGGGGGTAAAAAAATCATAAAATTCATGTGACGTAATTTACGAAGAGGCCGAAACAGAACATTTCACTGGAAATTAATTGTAGTCGGTATGTAGGCAGATTGTGTTTAACCTTTAATGACAGCAATGGGGCGTAATTTAATACATTTTTTACTAATACCGGCCGCATGACACGTATTCACAACATCTGTTACGTCTTTATATGATTCTGGAGCTTCTTCCATGACTAGCTTTGGCGATGCAACCCTAATTGAGATTCCCTGTTGCTCCAATTTTAGTAAAACTTCCGTATAATCGAGATTTCGACGAGATTTTGCTCTTGACAAAGCACGGCCCTTAAAAAATGTATATATTTTACATTTTTGTAAGTAATTTCTTTGTTAGGAAATGTAAAAAAGCTATTAAATACACTGGAACAATAGTGGGTAACCCCCGGCCCGCGAGATCTTCAGACGAAATTATAAATAAATATTTTTCGATGAATTTCGTCTAGTTTAAATTGAATATTAAACGCACATAGCCACATGTACGCCTATCTCTCTGTCAGTCGGACCGGCGTCCCCACTACGTTTCCCTTTTCTTACTCGCATTCAAGACATTCTTTCTTCCCCTTAATTTTCGTAATGCGCCACAAGAAATTTCAAACAGATACCCTCGCTAAAGAAGTTTCACTTCGAAAATATGAAAAGCGATAAAAATACAAAAAATTCACTTACAGCACCGTGACAAGTAGAACCAAATGTTTCTTGCATTCCTTGTTCAGTACCTGTTAAAACATAACTGCAAGTACCCATTGTGCCACCAATTAAAACAGGTTGACCGGTTAATTGAAAATCGACAGGTATTAATGGGTGATGTGGTGGAAACGCGCGCGTCGAGCCCTAGTAAAATCATTTTAAGAAAATTATCAGTTCACAATGATAATAATGTCAGTTTTTTACAGAAAGTTCAGCTCCTTATTTTTAATTAAAACAAATAATTCATAGGATATTTTATGGAGCAGATAAATTAGTTAATAATTATTTTGTTTAACACAACGTTTCGTAATAATTTATTACTTCTTTTTTTTATCTATTCATTTATTATTTTAATGACATACATTAAAATTTCAAATTTAAAACATACAGACCATATAAACAATAATATGCGACAAGATAATAAGAATTTTAATAATGTTAATATGTAATATTGTTAGCACCTGAAGAAGTAATAAATTATTACGAAACGTTGTGTTAAACAAAATAATTATTAACTAATTTATCTGCTCCATAAAATATCCTTTGAATTATTTGTTTTAATAATGTTAGTGATATTTGGACAATAGGGATGTTGACTGTATTCAAATAAAGCATAATTTTAACGTTAAGTGCTAGTTTCTATGATAGAAACACTAAAAACACAATATTTTTCCTTATTTGTAAGGAATTTAATTAATATTTAATAAATAAAACGTAAATAAGTCACTCTCAAGTCACGTGACAACGAACATCAATCAGAGTGCATGACGTCACTCACTCTATTATTTATTTATAGGAAACGTCAAATTACATATAACTATAACAACAAATACGAAAAAACTTTTCATCACCTCATCACTTTACCAGCATTTATGAGCGTATGATGTCACGGCTGTCACGTGACAAGTATTGGCGTTTTGGAGCGAAATTTGAAACGGAATTTAAAATGCATGATTTTTAAACCTTGAGTCGTATTTAAATAAAAATAATAAATATTTGTGATTATATTAGGTGCACGATTTAACACAATTTCCAAAAAATAGGTAACATCCCTATTGTCCAAATATCAGCAATATTATCAATTAATTATTAATAACAATTAGTAACTCAGATTAATAATTAATAGTTATGATAAACACCTTTCTGTGAACAAGTAATGTTTTCATTTTTCCATCCACAAGATGTTCTTCAACTTTCGCAATGTTATGGGACACATCGTAGATTACGTGCATATCTAGATCATCTGGTGTCATATGGAACTGTTTTGCAAATGCCTGTAACATTTTTTATGACATTACATCCTGCAGATATAACTGAGTACAGTAGAATCCGTTTATTATGACTCCGCCTATATTGACCAACCGCCTATTATGACGTAATTACACAACGAAGTTTGGTTTTCATATAAAATTCTTTGTAACAAAGTCGGATATAATGACTTCGCTTACAGTGACATGTCGCTTATTATGACCCATTTTTAATAAATTTTGTCCGTTTATAGTGACCGACGATTCTTTACACCTTCGGCAATGTTCGTTGATTCCCGACGACGTTCGGCACGTGGTTTGTTTTTGTTTTGAATCTCAGTGAGTAATTTATAGTTGAACGTCATGCATTATTTTTAGTGATATCCTATGTAAAAAAATATCATTTCAACGTCGTAAAGCATTTACGTTTGAGGAGAAAGATGCACTAATATGCAGATTAGAAAATGGAGAATCAAACTCATCTCTCGCAAAGGAATTGGGCGTGGGTCATTCGACAATCTCAATGATTTTCAAAAACAAGAACCGTATGCTTTGTATGACGTCCGCCTAGTATGACGTGTTTGTCAATTCCCTTCGATGTCATTATAAACGGATTCCACTGTATTTGAATTAAAAAAAAATAGTATTTTTTCTATTTTTTAAATAATGGATCGTAAATAATATGGTTTTGTTAGTTCGGTCTTGGTCTTGCTAATGTAAAGATAGTTTTTTTTTTTTCAAGACCAAGAGTAATTTTGCTCATCACTACTCGCGGTTGACTGGTTTACATAATTTAATCTTTTTGCTCCGAGATAAGCAAAGTACTTTTTTAATCGAGGAACTATTTAAAATACCTGTCTACTCAAGAATGTCATGGAACTTCTGTTGACCCAAGCGAAATTTGCAGCTGCCGCCATACTTTTCAAGTAATTCTGTCCCTCTTTCGAATGAATTCTCGCGCATGCGAGCTGTCTGTCGTTGACTTCGATGTTGTCTCGTTTCATTGCCTTTTCCATTTCGACCAGAGCATCGGTAGCGACCTGATGTCCAAACCCTCTACTTCCTGAATGAATCATTACACAAACTTGACCCACCATCTCAATACCCATTTTGCTCGCGTTCCATTTATCGTAAATTTCGTCCACCACTTGAATTTCAGCATAATGATTACCAGCTCCTAAAGTTCCAAGCTAAAAATGCGATGCGAATATATTGTAAGAGATTACTTCGCGCCTAAAAACTGCAAATATATCACTTTACCCCCGAGAGAAAAGCGTGGTTACGTGGTTTCCTTAGTGTTCAAAACATTGTTAATAAAGTATGTTAATAAAGTATTGACTTTTTTTCCTTTTTTGTCTTTGGTAATTAATATAAAATTGATTTCCAAGCAAGGAACGAAACGTCGCTATAATTAACAAATAAGTGTTTACTTAAAAAGTCCTTTTTCCCAACAAATCAATTTTGTTAATAAAATATATTTTGGTGCACTCTCAGATAGATTCACGATCGATTGACGTTGGTTGTGTTCACAAAAATAGTTTCGGATACGGTGTAGAATTTTTCAAAGTCAAAACTCACGATTGTATAATCTCGGGTGTAAAGGGTTATGATCAAAATCTAAGATTATTGTCAAATCAAAAATTTTGACAATGCTTTCTGCAGTCCGGTGTTAAAATTTTAATTAAATTTTTTTATGACTTACTTGAGGAAGCCCGCGTTTTTTAGCACGCATGCTGACTTTATTGGGATCAGCGTTCAACATGCGGCCGTATTCTTCACAATGTTCTTTATCCTCAGCCCATACGTAACCCTCTCGGAGTGACCAGTCCATACCCATTTCTAAAGCTTCTTCTAAGTCATTAGCGGTCATCGGAATTATTCCTTTCGATCCCACACCCACCGGAATGTGATCAAACAAGCTCTGAGTCAATTGTTCCTAAAATTGCATAACAATGTGTTAGCAGACTAAAATTCGCACAAAAATTATATGCAGTCGACTCTCGATAATTTGATAATCAAGGGACCTGAGAAAAATTGCAAATTACCAAGAATTCAAAATAACCGGAGTAAAAAAATCAAGTAAGCAAGAGTTTGATCGAAATTCGTGATTTATTATTTTAAACTTCCGGTGATGGGAGCTTTGTTTTTCAAAATCATCGACAGTGTCAAATATCAAATTGTTTAGCGACACCTTTTTTTAATTGTCCATCCTCATCAGCTTGAATCACACGCTTTTCTTCACTTATGGAAAGGCATTTGATCTTTCTTGAGTTCATTTTAATAACACAAATCAAACGTTGACATGACTTACTTTAACGTTTGAAGGAATTGACTGGAATGCAAACTGCGAACTCACACATATCTCATTTACGTAAACAACTGACAGGTCTGTGCATGATAAACGCTTCACATTATAGAGAGTAGGGAAAGCCCGGACTTCGAATTATTGCATGTTGGCAGGCAAGATACTATTCCTTCAACTTCAAATTACCGAGGGGACCAATTACTATTGATTTTATTCAATTTATCGAGTATTTTTCAAGGGACCGGGAAAAAATTTCTAATTATCGAGAGATTCAAATTAACGAGTGTCATTGAGAGTCTAATGTATTTATCTAGATCTATTACCTTGATAGGTAAAATGTCCCTTTCATGAAGATTGGTACGTAGCAAGCGAACACCGCAATTAATATCAAATCCTACACCTCCGGGAGACACTACTGATTTAGGATCGGACATATCAAATGCAGCCATGTTACCTATGAAATTAATTTTTATAAAATATACATAAACACATTTCACATTTGGCGTCTTCCTTACATAATTTTTTAAACTAGTTCAAGTCTTAAATTTATATGAACGTACCGATTGCAAATCCGTATCCTGAATGAATATCTGGTAAACCGACAGATTTTCCTACAATACCGGGTAATGCGGCAACATTGGCAATTTGCTTAACACCGGGTAGAAACCCACCAACCATTCCAGGACGACAGGCATTACGCAGTTCGTCAAGCATTAGTTTTTCCAGTTTTTTATTTACATAAAAACATCCTTCAACGTTCATGTTAGGCTGAAAGCCTTTTTTGATTCGCCAGCAATGTTCATTAATCTTCTCTAAGTATGATAATTCATCTTCATACTTTCTTACAACCATTTTAACAGTTGAAATTGAAATGCAAATACACTGAAAAGTGAACATCGAGTTTTTAAAAGATTATAGGTGAGGTTATGTTGTTAATAAAGTATTTAAAACAGTTCTATAAATAATACCAAATTTCAGATGCACTTAATACATACCAATTTCACAATAATTTTTCACGTTTATTTAATTGTAGCTACTTAACTGTTTTGTCTTTTCTCACCCAAACAAACTATTTTAATAATTTTTACCGGTTTGACAATACAAGCGTTTATGTCAAAGTGAACATCACGCCGCAGTTCAGAATTCAGCTGCACTAGTGATGTCACTTCGCAATATTTTGTCTGTGTACGCAGCGAAAAATAAAAATTCTCTTTATTCAGTAAGTGAGGGTTCAAATTAATCGTCTTAATGTGCTCTATTTTTTATATTTTGCTCCCTATTTGTTTTTAACAATTTACGATGGTTTAAAAACTTTGTCCGTCGTATACCGACACCAAGTGAAATTACTGTAACAGTCCTGCTTGTGTGTACTGTGTTCCCGGCTGCAAGTAGTCTGAGTTCAATTTTGACGTATTATGAACGAAGGGTTATATTATTGAAATAATTGTGCAAAATGAGTATGCTAGCTCAAAATTGTGTTAAAGCAACCAATCAAATAAAGCAATACAATGTTTTATCTAAAACGATAAGTATGTGTCGCAATTCATGTGTAGTGTGGTACATAACCTCAATATTTATTGTTTTGATAAATATAATTTCAAATTTTAGAACGTTTAGAAGTCACAGTTTCGTATTCAACAAAACCGAAAACAATTAGTGATGAAAAAAGCGGCAGACAAACTGTAATTCCTCCAAGGTTTAGATATACGTACCCGGAGTTTTTACCGGATCCAAACGTTCAATGGCGAAACCCACTTCGAGAAAAATTAGAAAGATTAGACATGGTACGACGTAGGGAGCATGTTGACATACCAGAGTTTTATGTCGGTAAGTTGCAACTATTATCTAATAAAATAAAACTAAGAAACAGTGCAATTCAAATTTTTTTTTTAACAATTGATTGATGCGCAAGTATTGAAAGAAGTGAAATTCTGCTGTCTGTTAATAAAATCTAAATAATTGTAGGCTCGATTATGGCTGTCACCAGCTCTGATCCACATGCGCAAGGAAAAGTTAGCCGATTTGTTGGAATTTGTATACACCGAGAGGGCTGTGGTCTAAGATCTAGTTTCATCCTTAGAAACGTCATTGATCATCAGGTAAATATTCAGAGCTCCATTCGATTAATATAACGAACCTCAATATAACGATTTCCTCGATTTAATAATTTTTTTAAAATCCCATAGAACTGCAATATATAGCTGTATATTACGAAAACTTTTTGTCAAAAATCTCTTAATATAACGACTTTTTAATCACTGCAGAATATAAATAGAAAGTATAATTTACCTCTATTTAACGATTTTTGTCAACTTATAGCCTTTACATAACATATCCTACCAATCAGTCACACACAATTCCACAATACAACAACAATTCATGTCTCGACAAGTTCAGACACGTTAAATTTATCGTAAGACAATCATTGTTGTTTGATGTAAAACACTGCTGCTGGTCACTGTTGTTAGTAAATTTAAAGTTGCAGCGGCTGAGAAACGAAAAATCATTAAGTATGTAGACGAAAATCCTATAAAGAAAAAATTAGAGTTCGAAATTTCTGCAAGGACATTGGCCACAATTTTGAAGTTTAAAGATAAGTTTCAGAAGAAAATGAGTTTTTTCACCTTGTTAAAACGAATATTAGACCAACCTAACCTCTATATAACAAACTTCAATATAACGAATTACTTGGTATAATGAATGTTTTCTAATTCCCTTCAGTTTTGTTATATTGAGGTTATACTATATTGCACGGTGGTACGGAACCCTTCGTGTGGGAGTCCGACTCGCACTTGGCCAGTTTTGTTTTATTTTTAAAGTAAAAGTTCTAGTAAAAAATATTATTTTTTTTAATTTGGTTGTGTTCTCGAGATAGAAATTGTACTTCAACCATGCATAAAACGCAATTTTTGTTTATAGGGCATTGAAGTGAAATATGAACTGTACGATCCAACGGTAAGAAAAATCGAAGTTTTAAAACTAGAGAAACGGTTAGATGATAAGCTGTTTTATTTACGCGATGCGCTGCCTGAATATAGTACCTTTGACCCAAATATGGAAGCTGAATTTATTACTGAAGGAGCTCCAGTACCGGTTAATCCCATCAAAGTAAAACTAAAACCGAGACCATGGTTGGAAAGGTGGGCACGACAAGATCTGAAAGGAATAGAAGGTCTAGAAAGAGATCACTGTAGAGATACTCCTTGGGAAAAGTATGATTTAATGAAACAGTATAAGAAAACTATTCCTGAAGAAGAACAAACTGAAATATATTCAGAAGTATATTCAAAGTTAAGCGAACTCGAAATTACTAGAAGAAAACTTAAAAGGAAACGCACATTTGCGCTACCTAAAAAAGTGGCATAATTTTTATTCTTTTAAGGTGATTCATGAATCGATTAAAATAGATTTTGTAAACTTATTTGAAGTGAATTATAAATAATTACGACCAGCAATATTGTTTTATTTTATTTTGAACATCCCTGAAACATGTCCAAATATATAATAATAATAATGCGTTTAACGTCCGTTTCTCGACTTTATGTCATAGCAGACGCCATTCGCACCATTACTATTTTCCAGCTACCACACTTCCCGTTATTTTTCTACATTTTTAAAACTTCAACATATAATAGCAATGGGCGAATGAAGGAATTATAGGAAATTAGGATAAGACACGTAATTTTTGAATTAGGAGTTTAATAGGTAATCGGCCATGGCCTCAAATAAGGAACCATCTCGATATTTATCTGGAATTAATTGAGGGAAACTATGGAAAACCTCAATCAAGACGGCCGGTACAGGAATTTATCGTTTCTCGGCGAGAGGCAGTAGGAAAAAGTCCCAGCCACATCTGCCCTCGCCGGGATTCGGACCTGAACCTCCCGAATGCGAGTCTAGTGCTGTCACCACTACTCTACCCAGCTCGGTGAAACATGTCCAAATATGACGCAACTGTGTTTTTACAAGTTATAATCCTTTTGATTAACGCCATCCCACCAAAAACATTTCATGTAACGTTGGTTGCGAAGACTCACAAGTTCATAACGCTTTCACTGTTAAAAAGTTATGAGGTCTCTAGTAGAGCCATGCCGCTATCTGAGCTCCGAATTGAACTCTACATCTTGATTAAAAAGTGTCACAGAGAAGGACGCTGTTCACGCTGTCAAAAGGCTTCATTGTCTGGGTAATATTTAGAGTGTGTAATTTATTATTATTTATAGGAAACGTCAAATTACCTATTACTATAGCAATAACAACGAAAAAACCTTTCATAACCTCATCAGTTTACCAACGTTAATGACTGTATGACGTCACAGTAGTCACGTGACAACTATCGGCGTTTTGGAGTAAAATTTGAACGGAATTTAAAATACATGATTTTTAACACTAAACCTACCGATACTTCATGTATTCCTATTCCTTTTCAAAGCGGGTCAAATATATCAATTAGGCCAATTTGGTACATGAATAAAACAATTTTTTTCAAAATAACGATTCAAAATAGTTTATACATTAAATTTAAGAACTCACATTCGTCCGTAGTGTCAAATGAATCACTATATTGTTCTATGTTATCCACTTCGCTTTCAGATAGTTTCTCTTCACTAAATTCCGAACACTCTTCATCTATGTTATTTATATAATTTCTAATGATTTCAAATATCTTGAATGTTTCGACATTTTGGGGATAAGAATTATTAGTAAAATGATGAAATAAGAATTCTTGATTCGCAAAATAGCACTATAACTTGAAATTTTTACTGTAAATACTCGCTTGGAGTAGAGTGAAATTGGCTATTCATCCGTCAGCCAAAAACAAATATAGGACAATGCAGCAAAATATATCACGCAATAACAAAAATGTCCAATACAGCGGTTTCGTATCACAAGAATCAAGATACAGAATCTTTGCACGGGTCAAATGACCCCTTGCGGTAGTTAGGGCAGATTACATATTTCTTGGTAAAAAAATTAACAAAAGAGGAGTAAATCTCGAAAAATACATTCAATGTATTTTTTTAATAAAAATCGTAAAGACAAATGGCGATATGATAATGTTATTTTCAAGAAATTCTGACAAAAAGTTTTAAATGGGTCATTTGACCCGTCATGGTAGGTTTAGTGTTAAAGCTCGAGTCGTATTTAAATAAAAATAATAACTATTTGTGATTATATTAGGTACTTATGCACGATTTAAAACACTTTCTCCCCAAAATAGTCAAAATCCCTAATACAGTCGCAATATTATAATATCATAATATACTAGCGGTACCTGTGCGAATAATTCGCACTAAAATTCGTTTCTAATTTCTCGAACTCTTTATAACTTTCTTCTTTTTATTGTATTACATTACAAAGCTCAGTGACGGTTCAAGAAAATATTTTTCTAAAACTGTCATATAGAGGCGCAAGTATCGAAAACGTTGAGCTGAAGCGCCGCCATACGAAAAGTATTTATACGTGAATTTTGATTAAAAATTAAACAAAAAAAATTTACCGACCGTCAATCATGTTGACGTTGTTTCAAAGTTAGAACCGTCAGATGGCAGCATTGCTGCATATACTAAATAAATGTATAATTGTTATAATTAATTATTTTGCAAAAACAACAGCAAAAATAGATTTTTTAGTTGTTGACGTCGGTAGAGCAAGCAATTATCTATAAAATGATATAAAATTTATGTGGAGCAATTGTGTGGTTTTTTCAAAAAAGGGAGGCAAACATCTTAACCTAGACGTATTAATATATATGATGATTTTATTGACAACACAGCATTACATGTTAAATGAGAATAAAGTTGAGATTTACTTCATCTGCTCCCCTTTTTGAATTCGTGTGATTGCCAAGGTCGAACGGCTATGGCTTGACAATTGGGTTCACTTGCTGGGCAATAAGAAAAAAAGACGTCCTTGAAATTGTCATTAACGTAGATGTATGGATAAGTAGTTGGCCAGATTTCTCGTGTGACCCGCACAAGCTCCTGGCGTATTTTCCGCGTTGAATCTTCAGCTGCTTTACCGAGCTTTGAATAAAAAAATATTCATATGTGTAAAAAAAACAGACTTAAACACACACACATGACAAAAAATTAAAAACCCGATGTTTATAATACTCGTCACGGTTCTAAAAGGTTCTGAAGTTAGTCACAAACAGCGTCGCATATGCATTTTTTAGAGCCGTCCTGGTTGTTTTGTGGGAAACGAAAACTCCCACCACCTCCCAGTGACTGGCACAGAACGTGCGCTCGTCAATGATTGGTTATCGTTGGTTGTCGTGTCACTTGTCGCTGTCCTGCTATAAAGTACAGTCCAGTACGCTATTAAGTTGTTTCTTTGATTGTTAATTGATCAAGATTCTTAATACAGTTTTGCATAGACAAGCACGAAAAATATTTTTTGGATGACTTTATGCAAGGAATTAGACTTTTAGATTAAAGAAAAATTAAAAATAATAATATAGCGCTAGTTTGTAGTTTTTCAACCGACTGTACCTGCGCAACCCTTCATTTGCATCTAACTTCAGAACCTTTTAGAACCGTGGCGCGTATTATACCTATAATAGTTTGAAAAATATCAGCCAGACACAAAAACTCGCGCTTCCGTAAGTTGGTTTCCCAAAATTTTCGCTATCCCTAGAAATCAGAGGCACTTACCACATGTCTGAAATGTCCAATGTATTTCCATGTTATGTCATTATGATCGTATTTTTCTAAAATCGTGTTTAGTTTGGGCTTGTGGACATTGAAATCGCATATTTTAAGATGATTCCAATGGTCTACACTCTTCCGTATCAGGTGGTCTGAAAATATTAATAATATAAAATAATATCTAAATGCCGTTACAAAGTGTAATTTTAGCGTTTTTCACAAGTTATACAAAATACGCAATTTCCGTTGCCGAAAATACCAAATTTACAATCTGGCTCCCACGCATACACACAACGCCGACCCTAGCTCTTGATTAGGGTAGAGCGAGATTGTTTTTCAGCGCCCTTTGGTCTACGCTTTCACTTCACGTAAATCGTATATCGGTTTTATGTGAAATAAATAATAAGTCCCAAATTTTCAAAAATCAACTTTCATTGCAAACATAAACACTAACTGTTGAATTTAAATTAAGTAGCTTTAATTAATCTGGGGTTTCACTTTTTATAGTTACGCCAGTATTTTGGCCACCCACGAGGGAATATACAGAGCGTCCGAGAATTATCTTTACAACTTTGAAATTTAATAACTTTTGAAATAAAAAGGATATTCACATTCTGTTTTCTGCAGTTATTAGTGCAACTCATAAAGTTTTGTTCTGTTTAGGTTAGCACCTCCACATGTGCACCACGTGTGGCCCGAAGCACATCCAGTCGGTAATCGATTTCTTGCCAGGTACGCTGTAACATAACGTCTGTGACAGTGGCAAAAGCCTCTGTAATGCGGGTTTTTAAGTCAGCAATGCCAGTAACCTTTCTCTGATAAACGATATCCTTACGGGGTGGCCCAATTCCATGGCCACTCAGGTCTCCTGACATTACACCCCTCGACTTCTTTCTCTGGGGTTATTTGAAGGATATTGTTTATCGGAGAAAGGTTACTGACATTGCTGACTTAAAAATCCGCATTACAGAGGTTTTTGCCACTGTCACAGACGTTATGTTACAGCGTACCTGGCAAGAAATCGATTACCGACTGGATGTGCTTCGGGCCACACGTGGTGTACATATGGAGGTGCTAACCTAAACAGAACAAAACTTTATGACTTGCACTAATAACTGCAGAAAACAGAATGTGAATATCCTTTTTATTTCAAAAGTTATTAAATTTCAAAGTTGTAAAGATAATTCTCGGACACTCTGTATTATGTACGGCAATTCTGGAAGTTTAGTTTTAATACTAACGTTTTTGTTTCGGCGTCCAATACTGCTTACTTCTAAACATCATCCACACTTTGAAATGGGGCAGTTTGTGACATTGAGGTATACACGCCAATGGATATCCGTCTATAGCGAGTTCCGCTAATAATCCCTAGGACAGGTTAAAATTTTATTCTTAACTGTATTCAAAAAAGTAGCAGGTTCTCCATTCGACGTATATGTTCAACTGTAATTGGGGTTTTAACCCTGTTGTTGAAATAAATAAATAAATAATTTTGTAATGTTTGTTCAGTCTAAATTTCTTCAGTGGTTAATCGACAGTGTTGCCAGATTTTTTTTTTGTCAAGTCGGGATTTTGGAACTTTTTGAGTGAAAAAAGCGGGATTCTTTCATCGAAAGCGGGACATAGTAAAAAAACGTATATAATCAGAAGTTTTTAAATATTTATCTTTTTATTTGAGTTCAAATTACGTTTACGTGACAATAGATAGCAAAAATAGCCATAGAAAATGTATTTTAATAAAAATATGATATTTTAAATCAGATTTATCCTATCGTTAAATAGTTGAGTCTTATTCGTCTTCTGAATAAAAAAAAAAAAAAAAAAACAGAAATCAAAATCAAAAAAGTGTTATTCATTAGAAAAATATGGCGTTTCAAACAATAGTCTGAGGAGTGAGTGTTACAAATTGCAACTGACAATAAGAGAATAATTATTTACGCACGGTCGAGTTATCCCTGAAAAGCGGGACTGAGCCTGTCCCGCGCGGGACATTTAATTTTGATTTAAAAATTGGGATGTCCCACTAAAATCGGGACGTCTGGCAACGCTGTTAATCGATCTAAGTGATTTCGACTTTGTTGTGTTCACGAAGATATCGAGATGTTTTTCTTTGTTTTAATTTACGCACGAGTGTGAAATGAATTATTTTACTACCGCTATATAGGCATTAAAATCTACTATTTTATAGGAAGAATTTTGTATGTTTTCTAGAATGCCTAGAAGAAAAAAATTAGCAAATGTCCTTAGAATATCCTGCTTTTGACGCCTGTAACCTCGAGAAAAATATGTATAAGAGTACATTTTTTGTAGCTTATTTTCTCTTGAAACATCAAATTTGGTTGTCCTTTTTAGGGTGTCTAGCGTTACCTAACTAAAAAATCAGCTCTCGCATGCTGTGAATTTTGCAATTACTTTATTATGAAAATTTAACTGTTGAGATAACGCATCGTTGAGTAACGAAAAACTCATTCCGCCGGAAGTGGAAAGATTCGTGTTTGAGTCCCGACGGTGACAGTGGATAAAAATTGTAACAATGAATGTAACAACTAATTTCAGGTTGTTCGGAATTGCTCAATCATTTTAAACGACGTATCGACTGGCGTAAATATATTATTTACTTTATACGTTCTTAAAATCTAAATTGTTTAAATGATATTCTCATAATTGCGTACATTACACATTATATTTTATTCTACCTTCACTTGTTTCATCTGATCAGCGTGACTGGTTGCTATTGGTTTGATTTTCTCGGGTATCACCATTAACTGCGTTTCTTTTGGTGTAGGAAATTCATAGTCAACCAATAAGCCACTTTTGAATGTAACAAATTCTATTTCAGGGATATCAGCTCGGTCAGCGTAATCTATTATTTCAGCCTCGTATCTTTCATACATTTCTAAACATTCGCACGGCTCTTCATCTTCTCGAGGAAGTCGACTTTGAAACAAACCTGAACGGGACGAAACCGAAATCAAAAGGTGGGACTTTTGAAGGCCAGTTTTAATACAGTGTAACCTTAATATAACGAACCTCAATATAACGATTTTCTCGATATAACACATTTTTTGAAATCCCCTAGAACTGCCCGTAAGAATTAAGGTAGTTGTCGTGGTACAATATTGTCAAAAAGTTATAGATTATACGCGCCACAAAAGTATACTAGCTTGTAGCTAAATGATCCATAATTTGTACGCAAGACTGAACCCGTGGAAACGTAACCCATACAGTATTCATATGCATGTATACTTTTCTATAAATTGTTGAACTTTAAACCGTTATTTATAAATAATTAGACGGTAAAAATGTTTTTCTTATTTTTTTTTTTAACTCATAACAAATGCATTGAAAGACTGTCAGTTTTTGGAAAGTTTCTGACAGTTAGTTCTTTTTTTTATAAATAAGAAACTGGTTCAATCAATGTTAATTATCCAATTTTTAATTGAATTTATCTCGAATTACATACGGTCGATCGATTTCAAATTTTCAGGGTAATTGTATTATCATGTCCTTAATAAGTATACAACAAAAATTAAGAATTTTCTGACGGTGTGCCTTAACCACGACAACTACCTTAATGCAAAATATACTTTTACATTACGATTACTTTTTGTCAAAAACTTCTTTATAACGAATTTTCAATCATTGCAGAATATAAATAGAAAGTATAATTTACCTCTATTTAACGATTTTTGTCAACTCATCACCTATACATAACGTATCCTACCAATCAATCACATATAATTCTACAATAACAACAATTCATGTATCGACAGGTTCAGACACGTTAAATTTATCGCAAGTAATATAAACACTGCTGTTAGTCACTGTTGTTAGTAAATTTAAAGTTACAGCGGCTGAGAAACGAAAAAGGTGTTCCGTAATCGTCGCAGAGAAATTAAAAGTCATTAAGTATGTATGCGAGAATCCTAGAAAGAAAAAATTAGACATCGCTAAAGAGTTCGAAATTCTCGCAAGTACATAAGTCACAATTTTAAAGTTTAAAGATACGTTTTCAGAAGAAAATGGGTTTGCTTACCTTGTTAAACCGAATCTTAGGCCATAACAAACTTCATTATAACGAATTACTTAGTCTAACGAATATTTTCTAATTCCCTTCAGTTTTGTTATATCAAGGTTGTACTGTATTTTGAAAAATGTCAAGATTTACCAGTAATAATATGAATTGTACTTCCATCAGGTAAGATTTTTACACCGCCGATAACTGGTAATATCTGTCCTGGGCCTTCCTTTTGCATTACTCCAGAAATAATAAAGACGTTAGTGCCATCGGGCATTGGTTTAACGCCTCCAATAATAACTACCGCGCCACGTGGTTTCCTACGTTTTTTACTTTTGTTGAGTTCGGTAACACTAGTTACGGATAAGCGTTCGGTGCCGTCTTCAGTTACGACATCGAACCCTTTTGTAGTATCCGTTATATGTCGCGCAGCTACTCCAGTTACTATGAATGTCGGCCCGCCCGGACTGCCCGACGGAGACTCGCGTACTCCCCCCATCATGTAACAGTATTTTGGATCTGGAGGCTATAAAGAAAAAAAATGTGCGAGTCTCATCTAGCTCGTGGGGGAAGCGGAACTTCTTTAGTAGTATATGTTAGAGATGGGAAAAACGGGTCTTTTTAGTGATCTGCATCTTTTCATCTGGATCCCGTATGTGAGCCGGCTCACTGAACCGGTTCAAAAAGAGCCGAGTTCTGAATATGTTACTGCAGTCTGCCACTGAGTCAATCATACTGTATAGAATCAAGAATGCATAGCCAAACATGTGATGCATGAGTCATTTGAGCTGACAGATGCATCAAAGCAAGAACTGATACGTAAGTCGTCACCTCAATACTTTAATGTTCAATATCCACTTTTTGTAAGTTTAGGGAAATCAGTCTCAAAGGTAAAAGTGACTATTCTCTTTTATTGTTGCATTTTGACTATATTATTTTTTTTTCTAAATTTATAAATTAATTTAATAAATGCAATGTAATTTTTTTTTTATCATTGGTCAACCAGTTTTCAAGTAAATGACGTTTTTATTTTGCATATTGAACAAGATTTCAAAAATCATACAGGTTTCTTATTTTTTTAGGATATTGAACAAGTTTTGATGGATATTGATCAATTAAATTCTATTATTCTATTTCATTGTTGTGTTCAATGCACCATAAAAGTTTTGTTTTTAGGTTTTTAATTAAAAACTACAGTTAGTTCTATGACAATTTTATTCTAAGACAATTACGACAAAATAATATATATATTAATAATTTGGACAAAAAAATCAATAAAAACAAATTAACAGTAATTCTAACAAAGTATAAAAACAAAAACAGATTGAAAATAAAAATAAAAAATATTTTTTTTAAATTTTTAATATTGCTTTAAAAAAGTCAATGTCTTGCTGATCCTGCATAAATTTTATAGCTTCTTTTAGGTGTTTTTTCTTGTCGTCTTTTAAGTGACCCGGTTTTTGCAAACTAAGTGTAGGTAAATCTTTATTGTTTTTAGATTTTCCTCTTAAAAGATTAATCGTATTTATTTTATCTGAAAAGGACAATCTGTAACACAAATTCCAAGTTTCGTCTGCCTTGTAAATAATATGTTTAACTTTTGTATATGGTACAAGAGAATATTTTAAAGATGCTGCAGCAATTTGATAGTTAAAAAAATCATTCTTTTGCATCTGGATTACTTTAAACTCTAATTTGTTTTTGGGTATTTTTAATAAGCATCTTACAAGGCCAAGTGGACTAAAGATTTCCAATCTTCTAATGTATCTTTCTATAACAGAGTGTGCTGCATCCACTTCTTGCAAATTTCCGTGCCCTGGTTCAGAAAACTTTTGTTCTATGGAATTAACGTTTTTAGAATCATTTGATTTCAAGAAATATTTAATCGCTGTGGACATAATTGAGTTTTTGTTTTGTGGAACACAGCTGTCGGACCATAAAATTATTTTTGTCAAGTGGGGAAGATCAGCTACGATTTTCTTTAAAATTTTCACCAAAGCACTGGCGATGTCGTTTCCAGCTCTACCACTTAACGCTTCATTCCATATGCAGTTATAAACGACTTTATTTACATTACAATGGGCCGTTAAATTGTACACATTTAATTTTTGTTTATAAAAAAAGCTCGATATTTCACATTTTGGTAGAGAAAACACATTTTCTAAATCAAAAACAACGACAGCAACTACTTCATCATCTACTACATTATTTTCTCTGTCTTTTGCTCTCTCATTTTTCCCTTCTAATTTTCGTTTTAAGTGGTAATCATGTTCAGTTAATTGTTCAAGAGTAGGCTGCTTTATTGCTTTAAACTCTTCGCACTTGTCACACCTGTCCTTTTTGGGCTTGTAGAAATCTAGATTAAATTGCGTGTTAAATATTTTTCTGTACATACCCTCTGACACTGGCTCATTAACTTTCAATTTGTATAAACTGTACATTCGGCTGATATTAAGTGAAGGATCCAAATACAATTTTTTTGAATTGGCCCGGCAGTAATGGGAATTTACGGTGGGAAAAGACTTTATATGGTTTTTTATTTCAGAAATTTTTTCATCAGAAGTAAATTTTTTTCTATGCTTCCCTTTTATCGGAGACCTCGGTACTTGCGTAGATTTGTTTTGGATTTTCTTAAAAAAATAATAAATTCGTTGTTGACTGATGTCTAAAGTTCCCAAAAAAAAATTTTTGCATACACGAATTTTTCCATCTTCTAATTCAAAATGGTATAAATGTGTGAAAGATTTACGGCTAATTTCTTTTAAAGTGCGTTTTCGGGATGATGTTTTGCGTTCTGTGTATTTGCTAAAATAGTGAGACTTTTTTGCATCACTTAACTCCCAAAATTGATCATGCAGAACTTGTCGATCCTTGGGGGAAAATTTTTGCATACACAGGAATGTGCAGTGTGGCGAACATTGACCTTTAACACTTCTCTTTGGTATTTTCTTCCCTTTACTATCCACGTATTCTTCTCCCTTTTGCCGACTTGTATTGCGTTTATTTCTACCCCATTCCGTATCATTTCGAGAACGTTTTCTATAGCTGCAATGGGTGTCTTCATTTAAATTCTCTTCTTCAACAATAACTTCGCTTTGATTCGTGTCTTCACCAGAGCTGTTTTCATTGTAACATGGGATATACTCACTCTCTTCACCAATACATTCTTCGCTATCATTGTTCACAATTAAATTTTTACGATTTTTTTCAATATGAGTATTATCCTTATTGTCACAAATTTTATCAATTATTTTCGCAGTTTTCATTTCAGTATTTTCAGTTATAACGATATTTGAATCATTCGGATTATTTAAATTTAAAATGTTATTATTAAAATGTTCTGTGAAATTATCATTGTTGTCGCCAATAAATTCAACTCCAACCACCTCAATTTTCGAACTATTTTCATCAACCCTAGTAGATTCTATAGTCCATGGAAACATTATAATATCTTCTTCGAAATTAATAGATTGCTGATCATTTTGCACATTTTCTTTTGTAAAAACAATTTCTCCGTCGCCTCTAATATCAATACTTTCAACAATCCTAAACAAAACATTACAGTTAAAAAAATGTATTGTTTTTTATTTCATTTAAGTCTTACCTTCGTGTTTCTTCATCCATTTCAGGAACCGGAGAATTTAACCGACTCATTTTTTCTTAAATTAATTTTTAAGCAACCACCTAGAAATATTCCACTATACTACTAAAACCTCTGACTAAAACAATTAGAATAAAGCAAGTTCGAACACGTGTTTATATCATGTGACGTAAATACTTCACTATTATTGGTCTAAATGGATATTGAACATTGCAACAAAACACATTCATGGGATATTGAACAAACTTAACACAAGTAGAAACCTATACTTCTCTATTCGGTGCTTATGTGTTCAATATCCGGATATTGAACAAAGTAGCACATAACTATCGTTTTATTATAGGAATATTGAACAATAATATTAAAAAAAACGAGGTACCCGTCATTCATAGAACGTTTTATTTATGGATATTGAACAGAGCAAAATTTTACAAAAATTTTTGTGTGTCTAACTCAATTTCACCCAAAAGTGGATATTGAACAAATAAGTACTGAGGTGACGAAGTGTAAAATGTGCTTCTGTGTGTTAAGTGTTTCACTGAGTTATGCGGATCCGTTGATCCGTCGGCTCAAAAAAAAGTGAGTCGGCTCTCACGGATCTTCTGTCGGAGTCGGCTCTTTGAACCGGTTCAGATCTGAGTTACCCAACTTTACTACAAATGAGTTAAGTTATGGACAGCTTGTAAATAAAAAGTCACAAATACCTGTGGAGGATGTTGTTTTCTGTACTTCTTATATAATTCAATGCAAGTATCATGGCCATACTTTTTGTACAACTTCATCCCTTTGGATCTCCCGCTGGCACCTTCTCCGTTATCGACTACCACACCGCCGATTATAAATTGTTTGGTGCCGTCCGGCATGACTTTGATTCCTCCGATAATAAATTTACAATCCGGCACAAACGCGTCCTGAATTTTGTTACCGTCCGTTGCAACTAGCAATGATTTTCCACCCGCGCCTGGATCGACGTGCGTGTAACAGCACGCCTCAAGACATTGAGGTCCTCGGCGATCTTCAACTAATACGACAGGGGCAGTGACTGCTCCCACTTGATCCACAACGCCAAATCCGCAAACAGCTTCATATTGTACAATGAAATTATTAGTTAATTTTTAAGCAATCATTGCGATTCAACGAATTATGACACTCAATTATCAAACTCAAGGTTACTGGAAACTAAGGTTGGGCTAACGTATTGTTGAAGGTGTGAATAGGCAAGACGCGAGTGAAAACGGGGGAAGTAGGCTTGCGAATTATTTTTCCAAACAGTTGGGATAACGATAATTGAAAAACCAAGTCATGGGTATCGGTGACGTAAGCAATCGACTCAACCACACAGAGGTGACCATGTTATAGCCTCTTACGCTCAACCTAGGTTGGACATTAGCATTGTTGAAGGTGTGACTTGGCGAGACGCGAGAGAAGGCGGGGGAAGTAGGCTTAGGTAGTCTTTTTTCAAACAGGTGCCGAAGGCTCCACTATTGTTGTTGCTGCCGAACGAGCTATAAAACATTGTTTATTTTAATCGCGAGTAGTGACTATTAACAATTATTTATTTTTAATTCTGAAATCACGTGAATTATGGGCAGAATATTCGTAATTTCTATTACTTTTAAACCGAACATAGTTATTATTAGATGCTTTACATTTCAAGCTATAATAATTACAAACGAAGTATAATCCACATTTCACTTTAAGACGAGAAATGTAGATTAAAGCCGCTCAACATTTAAGGTCGTCAGCCTCTATTATTATTTTATTAAAAATGGTAATTCAAAATAATGGAATAGATCTGGAGAGAAACATAGCTGGAATATGATTATTTTTTTTCTCCCATCGATAAAGTGGGCTTCCCCCAACATTCCAGCACTGATAGTTCAAGGTGTGGCTGGGAGGGAAGGAGCAAACCATGCATCAAAGTATGGGAAACCGGTTTTTCCTATATAACTCGTTTGTTTTTTACTGTACACAGTTCAGATGAAACTAGTTAGTGCAAAGTTTTGCAAAATCTCATAAACGGTCCTTGAGGTATCGCGGTTTTAATTTGCACAAAATAAAAAAAAAATCGAACGAAAAGGAACGAAAATGAATACGTTTTTTATTTATTTACGGTCGTTATGGTAATGTTTAATAGCTCCATAACATAGCCACAACGACCGTTTTACCGATGGGAGAGAAAAAAAAATTTAAAAATCGTGCAATCACATTTCAAAAGTCCTATCTACTCCACTAATTATGTTTTAATACCTTTTTCATCGACCACTCCAGAAATTATAGGTACAGTCTGACCATCAGGACCTTGTCCCATGCCGCTGATCATATACGTTTTACCTGGGCGGAGTTTATATTTAGAACTACGATTGCTGGTAACAGCCGTTCCTGTTATGATGAGTACGTCGCGGCCGTCGGGTGCCTTTGTTACACCGCCTATAATGTATGTGCCGCTACCTTTTGCCACGTCGGATACGCTAGACCGCACGCCCTAAAAATAGGTGCAACTGACTCAATGAAAATTCATAGTGACTTCATAATCGTTCGGTTATCCAGAGCCGGTCCTACCATAGGGCGAACGGGGCGCCAGTTTCCAGGAGGTGCCCCACTGGTAAAGAAAAATAAACGAAAAAAATATTTTTTTCGCTTTTCAGAATTTTGATTGTGGTGTATATTAGAGACAAACAAGTGGACGCCATAATCCAGACGTCAAGTGTCAGGAGGCGCCTCAGTGGTAAAGAAGAATTAGGTTGTCATTTACTTGTTGCTATCTACGTTACGCTTGTCAGCGTCGGCAATGGGGTTTTCATAATTAATGCCAAATTTTTTATAGAAAATCGTACATAAATTACAAAAGTAGTCCATTAGAGACCTAGATTTGTTCTTTATCTTCCTTATAAAGAAAGAATTTTTGCCGAAGCTCCATTTTTGGCTTAAATTCAGAGCGTTCCGACAGCCTTAAGGGTTTGGGCCGGCGCTGATGCTTGTCATGTCCATTTTATAACGATACAGTTTGAATTGTGTATACCTGCATATAATCGGAATACATTCGTTTGGCGTCGTCACCTCCAACAAATAGCGTTCCGGCACCACAAGGAACAGGAATTTCTGCACCAACTTTAACATTTCTCACACCGTTTACTATATAAACCGGTTTTTTACTATCTGGATCAGTTCCGGCTACTCCGCCGATAATGAATGTCGTGCGTTCAGCGCGACTTAGCCGTTGCAAATAACGCGTGTAATATTCCAAACATTTCGTGCATTGTACGGAGGTTTCTGGGGTTATTCCTGTGTCGGACACGTCGGCTATGCCTGCATAATAATTAGTGATGAGCAAAATCGGTCTTGGTCTTGCAGTCTTGGCCTTGGGATTCCGCAAGACCGAGACCAAGGCCATACTTATACTAGCAAGACCATGGTCAAGTGTGCAAGACTAAGCTAAAAATTATAACTTCCTTTCGAAATAAGAAACACGAATAAAGTCTTACTAAGTAGACATTAATTGTATATAGTTTTTTAATTTATGCCTCTAAAAAACCTTGACGATGATAGTATTTAGGAAGATTTTCCAAAAGCCGTAAGTAATAAGCTAAATAAGCAAGACGAAAACTAATATCAAGACTGTTCCGGTCTGTTCCGTCGGGATTTGAGTCTGAATTCTCGTTTTGCACCGGATGTGCTATTTATTAGATTCGATGTTTCAACCGACTTAATTCAGATGCAAGACCGTAGATTATAGACGCTCAACAGCTGAGGTTCCAGCGTCTATGTGTGTATTAGAACCCGCGTTGCCAGATTTTTTTTTGCCAAGTCGGGATTTTGAGTGAAAAAAGCGGGATTCTTTCGTCGAAAGCGGGACATAGTAAAAAAACGTATATGATCAGAAGTTTTTAAATATTTATCTTTTTATTTGAGTTTAAATTAAGTTTACGTGACAATAGATAGCAAAAATAGCCATAGAAAATGTATTTTAATAAAAATATGATATTTTAAATCAGATTTACCCTATCATTAAATAGTTGAGTTTTATTCGTCTGCTAAATAAAAAAAAAAATAAAAAAAACAGAAATCAAAATCAAAAAAGTTTTATTCATTAGAAAAATATGGCGTTTCAAACAATAATCTGAGGAGAATAAGAGAATAATTATTTACGCACGGTCGAGTTATCCCCGAAAAGCGGGACTGAGCCTGTCCCACGCGGGACATTTAATTTTGATTTAAAAATCGGGACGTCCCGCCAAAATCGAGACGTCTGGCAACGCTGATTAGAACATACATAAACCGAATGGTGCGAGCTCGGGTTCCTAAGAGCGTTAATTCCCATAAAACATTGGAAAGCTAACTACATTCCAATGTTTCCGTGAGGGGAATTCAGATGCAGGTACGACATTCTGGCTTCAACGCATCGAAAAATAATTGCATTACCACATGCAAGACGTGTATTATGTAGTCGAAAAATGGTAAAATTGCAGAATAATTTGTGTGAAATTCAGTTCAAGTTTCAATTTTCTTATTTATTACGTTATTTACTTCCAGTTTTTATAAACGAAATCTATAATTAATAAATGGATAACGGAACAAACCTGTAATAATTCTGACTTTTGTTTTGTCGGGTAAGATTTTTATTCCGCCAACGATTTTTTCATAAAGCCTGTCGCGTAAGGTTGTATCGGCCAATCCTGGGTAAACAATAATTATAAGTAGTTAAAACAATATAACATATTTATTACAATATTAAGTTGTATTTGATATTTTCGTTTGTGATAGATTCAGGGGCGTAGCTACCGCCGTATCTGCCGTATCAATTATACGGGGCCCCCGGGCCACGGGGCCCCCCAACATGCGTAAGCAAAAATTAATAAAAACTTCCCATTTTTTTTTTATTTCAGAAATGACAAAAGTCAAAAAAAGCAATTTCTTTTTTTCCCGCGTAAAGCGTGTGTTCAAAAGTTGGCAACACCCTACATCGGTTATCGCGGGCTGCGGGATTTCCCCGTTTAAGTCATTTACTTCAACGGGGGAAGGGCCCCCAAACAAATTTTTAAACGGGGCCCCGCCAAGGCACGCTACGCTTCTGGATAGATTATTGAAGCTTACCAAACCTGCAGAAGATACTTTAATAGAGAATTTAGAATCTAGACACAAGATACTAAACAATCAACTTCTCAAAGACATATGATACTTTGTATGAAAGTATCTAACGATGTTGTCAAAAAACTCAAAATATATTTTTAAAATGAAAGTTTACTTATTCGTTACGATTATTATGTAAAAAAATATCGAACCTGTTATAATATTAACTTTTGTATTATCAGGAAGTATTTTGACACCTCCCATAATCTGTTCGCATACCATTCTCTTCTTTTTTTCTGGAACTTTTGGAGGTTCTTCTTTTTTTGTGACTCTGTCAGCAAGGGAAAATAGTCCCGTGATGATCGGAACGGGTGGTTCATCCCCGCGCATCATTTTCAATCCACCGATGACGCATAGTGTTTGTTTTTCTTCCAACTGCTCCTTAAATTTATCTACTTGGGCTTTTTCATCGTACCTTTAAAGAGATACAGAAGTTTCCTTTTACTTTTATACAGGTGCGATACATTTAGCAATGTTTTAAGGCAATAAAATCCTGTGGTGCGTTCACTTAATGTTTTTATTATTAGCTCTCGCATGATGTCAAATAACTGTTTCAAATCATTTTATTATGAGAAAGATTTAGGGAGAACCCCCCTAGCGCTGGACAGGACTTAGTACCGGACAAAACACGTCGAAACATGAAATAACGCTCATAATAACATTCGTGTAATCGAAGACGTCAAACTCAACGGTCAGATCCCTCCCGCGGCGCGGAAGGTGTCAGTTTCATTCGATACGCCTTACAGGTTACACGTTAGTCATTTTGCGCAGTAATTTGTTCCGTCGAGTAATATTCAGAGCGTCATAGATTATATTTTTAAAGTGAATTAATTGTGTGTGATTTTTATAATGTTTATATGGCTCAGGCGTTTATAATATTAATGTAAGATTATTGTGTAACTTTTTTTTTAAGTGTATTTGCCATATGGCAACATTCATTATTGGCGTCGGTCGGATGGCGGGACCTAGGGGTCGGACCAAAATTTCTCGACGTTTCATAACCTCCTAAACACTTTGGCACCATTTTTAAAAATGTTTATATATAGATATATATATATATATATATATTTATATATATAGGTATATATGTGTGCGGGCTATAACTTTCGAAGAAGTTAATTTATTTTAACGAAATTTGGCACACATGTTGGAATCCATCACCGCACGAAGTCTATTTAAAATGGGCCCAATCGGGCCATTGTAAGGGTAGTTTTTAGGGGTTGAAAAATGTTTTTGAGGCCCAAAATACCGAAAAAATTCTCCGAATCGTTTCAAAATTGAAATTTAACCCTCCGGTAGTAATTAAAAAGTGTCCCTAAAATTTTAATAAAATCGGTCCGACAGGACCGGACTTACAAATTTTATGAAAACACTAGTTTGCAGATAGTGAATTATTTACTGAAAGTTGCATATAATTTGGTATAGAGGTTCGATTGATAATAATATTGCAATTAAGAAAAAAAATGTTATTTTAAGGGCTGTATTAAGGAGTAAAATTTTTTTTTTACCCAAAAACCAACTTAAGTTCGCATAATAAAGCCACACTGCCTGTATCAGCAAATACACTATATTGTCGGCAGGATTTTGGCACTGCGACCCGGGTTTTTTTTATTTTTTAACGGGAAATTGGACAATTCAAATATAGTTAAAACTAAATTAAAAAATTGCGACGTTTCGCTAAATCTTTTTAACTTGTTCAGGCACAACTGAAATGATTAAAAATACCAATTAGTTAATGGAATAAATAATTTTTTTTTAAATAGAATTGAAATAATACCTAATAATAATGCGATTTTTGATCTGAATTTGTAATAATAATAATTTTGCTGTGACCTGTCAAAAATTCTAAGACACGTGCATCGGTCGTCGCGTGGTGGATTTTGACGCAGCGTCGTGACGCCGCACACGTAATAAATCATTTCACCAGTTCGAGTTCGCGTGACACCTCCTAGAATGCGCACCATATCCGGCGCCAAAAGATCAGCTTCCGAGGTCACGTGCAAACTGATATCCGGTTCCCAAGCGTACTCTTCTACAGCAGCTCGTATGTCGGTATCCTTCCACGAAGCCAGACCTATTTTAAAAAATACAAAGTTGAAGTAATAAAAAAAATAATGAGCCTCACCCTCATAAGGTCACATATGAAGTTTTACTTTTTTAGTTTTTAATATTACAAGTACGGCGACATTATTACACATTTTAAGAAGGCACTTTGATGTTTATGTCATGTGAAAATTCTCACATGGACAGGTCGTCACATTCATACCATTGTTTTATTTACATACTATAATCTACAGAAAAACATTTTTAATATGAATTGTCTGTTGTATATCAACATCATACCCTCGTATTTTGTGACGTTTCAACATATACAGTGTAAACTCTTTATAACATTATTCTTTATAACGATAAACTCTCTATAACATAGAAAAGATCACAATTTGGTTGGTTTACCTTAAAACCCATACATTGATACACTCTTTATAGCGCAGCAGCCATTCTCTATTACGAAGAAATGTGTTCATATCAAGACACAGAAAATCGTAATTGTCGGAGTTATTAGTGTATTTGCCATATGGCAACATACACTATTGGCATCGGTCGGATGGCGGGACCTAGGGATCGGACCAAAATTTCTCGACGTGTCATATCATTCTAAGCAACTTGGCACAATTTTTAAAAATGTTTATATATATATGTATATATATACAGTAGAATCCGTTTATTATGACTCCGCCTATATTGACCAACCGCCTATTATGACGTAATTACACAACGAGGTTTGGTTTTCATATAAAATTGCTTGTAACAAAGTCGGATATAATGACTTCGCTTACAGTGACATGTCGCTTATTATGACCCATTTTTAATTTTTGTCCGTTTATACTTTTATAGTGACCGACATGATTCTTTACACCTTCGGCAATGCTCGTTGATTCCCGACGACGTTCGGCACGTGGCTTGTTTTCGTTTTGAATCTCAATGAGTAATTGATAGATGAACGTCACGCATTGTTTTTAGTGGTATCCTATGTAAAAAAATGTCATATCAACGTCGTATAAAGCATTTACGATTGATGAGAAAGGTGCAATAATATGCAGATTAGAAAATGGAGAATCAAACTCATTTCTCGCAAATGAATTGGGCGTGGGTCATTCGACAATCTCAATGATTTTCAAAAACCGGATTAAGCGATAGTATGCTTTGTATGACGTCCGCTTAGTATGACGTGTTTGTCAATTCTCTTCGATGTCATTATTAACGGATTCCACTGTATATATATATATATATATATATATATATATATATATATATATATATATATATGTGCGGGCAATAACTTTCGAAAGAGTTAATTGATTTTAACGAAATTTGGTACACATATTGGAATCCATCACCGCACGAAACCTATTTAAAATGGGCCCAATCGGGTTAATTTAAGGGTGGTTTTTAGGGGTTGAAAAAAGTTTTTGGGCCCAAAAATACCTAAAAAATGCCCAGAATCGTTTCAAAATTGAAATTTGACCCTTTAATAGCAATTAAAAAGTGCTCCTAAAATTTTAATAAAATCGGCCGGACAGGACCGGATTTACAAATTTTCTGAAAACACTAGTTTGCAGATAGTGAGTTATTTACTGAAAGGTGTTTTTAATTTTGGTGTAGACGTTTGATCGACAATAATAATGTAGTTAAGAAAAAAATGTAATTTTAAGGGGCGTATTAAGGAGTTAATTTTTTTATTTTGCCCAACAATCACCTTAAGTTCAAATATTAAAGCCACAAAGCCTGTATTAGCAAATACACTATATGTCGGCAGGGTTTTGGCACTGCGACCCGGGTTTTTTGTTTATATTATCTCATCAGGTTACAAAAGACGCCGACTAAACCTTTGAGGCTCCGAAACTTCTGAGGTCGTAAACTTAGTGTCGAAAAGTAAGGGAAAACTGAATGAAGATGAGTCAAGTAGATGATTCTGAACCACCACCAACTATTCAACAAGAGCTTGATGCCGCTAAGTTAATAGAAAAAAATTTATTGTTTTCAAGAAGATTCCACCGCATATCAAGAGATGGGTAGAATACATAAGAAAATACAAAACAAGTATTGGCAAAGCAAAAAACGTCAGGCAAAGTTAACTGACTATTATATGTATTAATTTTATCAAAAACATACATATTAAAGATTATTGTTAATTTGGTTGTTTTTCTTTCTTCACTCCATCTAACGGTAACTCTCTATAACAATAAAAACCCGGGTCGCAGTGCCAAAACCCTGCCGACAATATAGTGTATTTGCTGATACAGGCAGTGTGGCTTTATTATGCGAACTTAAGTTGGTTTTTGGGTAAAAAAAAAATTTACTCTTTAATACAGCCCTTAAAATAATATTTTTTTTTCTTAATTGCAATATTATTATCAATCGAACCTCTATACCAAATTATATGCAACTTTCAGTAAATAATTCACTATCTGCAAACTAGTGTTTTCATAAAATTTGTAAGTCCGGTCCTGTCGGGCCAATTTTATTAAAATTTTAGGGACACTTTTTAATTATTACCAGAGGGTTAAATTTCAATTTTGAAACGATTCGGAGAATTTTTTCGGTATTTTGGGGCCCAAAAACATTTTTCAACCCCTAAAAACTACCCTTAAAATAGCCCGATTATGCCCATTTTAAATAGGCTTCTTGCGGTGATGAATTTCAACACGTGGGCCAAATTTCGTTAAAATCAATTAGCTCCTTCGAAAGTTATTGCCCGCACACATATATATATATATATACGTATATATATATATATATATATATTATATATATATATATATATATATATATATATATATATATATAAATATATATATATATATATACATATATATATAAACATTTTTAAAAATGGTGCCAAAGTGTTTAGGAGGTTATGAAACGTCGAGAAATTTTGGTCCGACCCCTAGGTCCCGCCATCCGACCGACGCCAATAGTGTATGTTGCCATATGGCAAATACACTAAAAACTGCTCGGTCCCTTGAGTTTCGTTATAAAGAGTTTACACTTTACTTGTATTTAAAAAATGTTTAATCTGAAAACTGTTCTGATATCTGAAAATAGAGATTAGAGAATATTATGATATTTAATACTTCCCTTTCTGAATTTACATGAAATATATGAGTTTTTACCGTTTGTACGTCAAATTACAGTACTTCAATTGTTAGTAATTTTAAACTTCATATTCAAGCCGTTCATCCTTGTCTTACTATTTTGCGAATCAAAATGCAACACACTATAAACTTCTGTCCGTGTCAGTTTCATGTAATTTAGGAGACAAACTAACTTCGCCTTTATTTGTTTATTCTACTTCCCCTCGATTTCTTACATTTTTCAGACAGATACGTCGCTAAAGAAGTTAAACTCCAAAAAAATGTATGAGCCTTGCGTTGTGTGATAAGATTATAGTATATTACTCCGTAAAGGCAGAAAGTGGAAATTCCTGCACTGCGCGTAACATGTTAATATTAGGACACAATCTTACGATTTTTAATTGTTGCAAGACTGGTATGATAAATCATTTTTCCGCTGTCTATAACAATGGCAATAGGCTACAGGTGCTCTACGTCCAGTGTTGCCAGATTTTTTTTGCCAAGTCGGGATTTTGGAGCTTTTTGAGTGAAAAAAGCGGGATTCTTCCGTCGAAAGCGGGACATAATAAAAAAAACGTATATAATTAGAAGTTTTTAAATATTTATCTTTTTATTTGAGTTCAAATTACGTTTACGTGACAATAGATAGCAAAAATAGCCATAGAAAATGTATTTTAATAAAAATATGATATTTTAAATCAGTTTTACCCTATCGTTAAATAGTTGAGTCTTATTCGTCTTCTGAATGAAAAAAATAAAAAAAACAGAAATCAAAATCCAAAAAGTTATATTCATTAGAAAAATATGGCGTTTCAAACAATAGTCTGAGGAGTGAGCGTTACAAATTGCAACTTACAATAAGAGAATAATAATTATTTACGCACGGTCGAGTTATCCCCGAAAAGCAGGACTGAGCCTGTCCCGCGCGGGACATTTAATTTTGATTTAAAAATCGGGACGTCCCGCCAAAATCGGGACGTCTAGCAACACTGTCTACGTCATACTTAAAGGAACTTTATGCTTTGCTTATTACACCCAATGGTTCTAGAATTTGTTCTCTTAGATTTTTGAAAATAAATCGATAATAAAGAACAAACCTTCGATACTCTCAGCACGATCTCCGCGACTTCTTTTAGCTTTAAGTCCTTTTTGGGCCTGAGCAGTGACTCGATCGGCGGCCACCTCTTCTGCGCGTTTACCAGCTGACGGAGCGTCACCACCGGCGTCACTTCGCAATTTATCGTTTCTCAAAACCAACTCCGGGAGAGGCGACTTGTTCTTATATTTGTACTCTGACTTTTTTGGCCAAACTCCTTCCTTTTTCTGGACATAATAAGTTGTTAGATTTAGTTTTATGTTGCAATATAGAGCCGAACCACTCTTTTTGGTGATTATTTAGGCAATAGCCCAGAATATTCAGCTTTAAGATTTCACAACAATCTTCCTGCTGAGCTGAAGTTACTGCCCTTCCCTAAATTTAATAGAGGGCTGAAGACCCTGCCAATTAATTCTTGTTTATATTCAGTTAATGAACTTTATTCGATTAATTATAATTATTAAAACTAACTTTAAGATTTCACAACAACCTTCCTGCTGAGCTGAAGTTACTGCCCTTCCCTAAATTTAAAAGAGGGCTGAAGACCCTGCCAATTAATTCTTGTTTATATTCAGTTAATGAACTTTATTCGATTAATTATAATTATTAAAACTACTTCTTTTGACGAATCCTACTTAACTGTATTATTCGAATAATAAATATATTCTATTCTATTCTCCTGATGCCTATTTCAGTCTGATGATGAAAATTGTGTAATTAATAATAATAACAATAATAATTTATTACAGCTAATAATAATAATACATTGTGGCTATAGCTGATTGTCACAACATAGTATACAAACATTTTAAAAAGTTAAACAAAATGAAATTACTTGCAATTACTGTTGAAATTAATTTTTTATTTATAAGACGTTTCGACCAACCATTTTGGTCCTTTTCAATTGAAAAGGACCAAAATGGTTAATATTTTATTACTGTTGGTAGTGTCAATATTATTAATTTTAAAAAGTTATTTTTGCAAAGTCTTTAGTATCGTAAAGGCATACATTTATTAAAATATTTGTAATTTTTGTTATAGGAATTGTTAGTGTATTTGCCATATGGCAACATACACTATTGGCATCGGTCGGATGGCGGGACCTAGGGGTCGGACCAAAATTTCTCGACGTTTCATAACCTCCTAAACACTTTGGCACCATTTTTAAAAATGTTTATATATATATGTATATATATATATATATATATATATATATATATATATATATATATATATATATATATATATATATATATATGTGTGTGTGTGTGTGTGCGGGCAATAACTTTCGAAAGAGTTAATTCATTTTAACGAAATTTGGTACACATGTTAGAATCCACCACCGCAAAAACCCTATTTAAAATGGACCCAATCGGACCATTTTAAGGGTAGTTTTTAGGGGTTGAAAAAAGTTTTTGGGCCCAAAAATACCTAAAAAATTCTCAGAATCGTTTCAAAATTGAAATTTATCCCTTTAATAGCAATTTAAAAGTGCTCCTAAAATTTTAATAAAATCGGCCCGACAGGACCGGATTTACAAATTTTCTGAAAACACCAGTTTGCAGATAGTGAGTTATTTACTGAAAGGTATTTTTAATTTTGGTGTAAACGTTCGATCGACAATAATAATGTAGTTAAGAAAAAAAATGTAATTTTAAGGGGCGTATTAAGGAGTCAATTTTTTTATTTTGCCCAAAAACCAACTTAAGTTCGCATAATAAAGCCACACTGCCTATATTAGCAAATACACTATATGTCGGCAGGGTTTTGGCACTGCGACCCGGGTTTTTTTTTTTTATAATTTAAGTTTGTTAGACTTGGTGGTGCTTCTGGTGTTGTAGGTATGAAAACTATTTAAAAAATTGTGGTTGTTTATGTCCCAATTTGACATACAGTAAGTTGTAGAAAACTACCAATGATGGAAAAGACATAATTTTTAATATGTTTATGGATAGTGGGTAATTGGACACAAATAAATGGAAATTCTAAGTTTTCTAAATTTGCTACGTTTCGTAGGTTAGTTTCCTACTTCTTCAGGCAAGTTTATAGTTGAAGAAGTAGGAAAATAACCTACGAAACGTAGCAAATTTAGAAAACTTAGAATTTTCATTTATTTGTGTCCAATTACCCACTATCCATAAATATATAACAACATGGACGATAACAACTCGAATCTAAAATAATTTTTAATTTTTTTAATAACGGTCTACAATGATTCGTTAAGACATTAATATTTATACGTACCAGAGCTTCGACATATGAAAAATAATGACTCCTAGGATGCACATCTCGTTCACCGGAGTATTTTCCAGAATGTTTGGGAGGCTCTGGTTTAAACAAATGTGGTTCTAGGTACGGTGAGCTAACGGGCTCCCGTTTTATAGCGGGTTCTGTTAAAAACGAAGCAGAATGTGAGTTTTTTGTATAATTGTTCCTCTAAGACTTTTCAAAAGTTACTAGTTAAGATATATGTTTAAGATGACCGATCCTTCAAATTGTAAAATCTGCTCTTGGGAAATTTCGAATTGTCGTCGTAAAATTCGTTTTATTACTGTTTTTATTAGCTGTGATTAAGCATTAAGCTGCACAAGATATGGTTTGCTGCTTAAAAATAGGGTATTTGACTACTATTGTGAATTGTTTTAATACTATTATTTATTACATTTAATGCACGATATATTCATATTTTCGTGAAAATCTGTCGTATTTTCGGTAAATTTCAGTGTTAAAAATTTGAATTAAAAAAAAACGCGCCAAAACGCGATTTGCAAGTCAGGTGATACATGACGTCACAGTACGGTAAACATTAAGCACGTGTTTTGTGACATATAGTAAGTAAATGAAGATTTGTTTATTTTCTTGAATTTGATATAAAGTAAGGTTTATAAATGGTGCATAGTGCCCCAATGTATAAGTACATCCATAAAAACTCCACAAAAACTGTTTGTTTCTGTTCCAAAGGAACTTTATGCTCTGGACACATTTTACATTTTACTGTGCAAAGACCAGAGTCCCGATGCAGTTGTACATAGCCAATCGCATCGTCTCCATAACATTCCCTTGTAGACCTGAAAAACCAAAGAAATTGTTTACTTTACTTTACATACAATTTGTACAAAATGCCAACATAACCTAAAACATGATTTTATTAAAATGTTTAGTACAGCTCTCGAGTGATTTCTATAAATAAGTTACTTCAAAATAATACTTACATTAGCGTTTTTACGTTTTCAGTTCAGCAGCATAAAAATCAGGGTTATTTTTAAAGAACAATCCAACCATAAGTGCGTCTACTTTGGGTAGGTTGTCACTGTCCGCTTGTACAAAATTTCTTTCCATTTTGCAGTTAACTTGATAGATTGAAATACTTACGAGAAAAATATGTATATTGCACTCAAAAATCACACGATGACAGCACAAATTGTCAGAACTCACGTATTTAGTAAACTATAATTCGATATGTGTATCACAAATGACCACGTGTTCTGTAATGTTTACCATAGAACACTTGCGATGTTTACTGTAGTGTGACGTCATAGAGCGTTTTCGATCACATGATAAAACCTCAGAAAAATTAAAATTTTATTCAAGTTTTTTTCAGAAAATAAACATATTTTATCCTGAAAGTAAAGTGGATAGGCTTTTTTACGCCGTAATACATTAGAATGACAACAATTTATAACATATTTTTAATTCAGTCAAATACCCTATTTCAGAAAACAAATATTTTGCCCTCTAAAATGAAATATTCGTTGATATTTCTTTACAGCAGGTCACGAGATTACGAATTACGGGAAGCCAAACTAAGAAAAAATGGTTCTTGATTATTTCGTTGTCAAATCAAAATCTGCCTGAACAAAGCCGGACCTTAAAATCTAGCCTATTCTAATGTTATAAAGAGGTAATGTTTGTAAGTTTGAAACTACTGATCTGATTTCATAAATTTTTACACCAAGATTTAGAATAGACCTTCAGGATGGATTACGCTATATATTATTTCATTAAAATAAAAGAGTTTTTCATGACGGTTAATTTTGCAACCTAAGTCGACGAAAACTGTGTTACTGTTGTTGCTGCCGAATGGGCTATAAAAACATTGTTTATCTTAATCGCGTATTGTGCCGCGAGTAACGGTTAGTTATATAGTAAGACCCCGCTTAACGCGGGAGATACGTTACAAAAAGTTCCTGCGCTATACGAAACAGCGCTAAACGAGGTCATCTTAATACGTAGATAATACGCATAAGTGAAACAGAACCGAGAATAAGAAAATTTGTTAGTTCTTTTTTTGTTTAATTTTGTAACATTTATTGTTAAATACTTTTTTATCACATCAATTATAGACTTATTAATTGCTAATATCGAATTTTGCTCATAAAACATTTAAGAAAATCAAATAAAAGTTCGAATAAGAAGCTATGTCTGTGATGAGGAAGTTTTCTCATTTGACATTTTGTTTTTTGTGAAGAAGTTATCTAATGTCGTTTGTCTTTTTCTGTTTCGTTCAGCAAGTTGTTGTCGATAGCAAGATATTGCATCAATGACACTTCGTCTTGTTTTTGAACTTCTATCAACATTTGAATCATTTTGTATAAACTGATCTATAGTTTATTTTATAGTGACTAAACTTTTTATTTAGTAACCGCGTAATACTGAAACGGCGTAAGCGAAGCAGCGTTGAACGAGGTCTTATCTACACTAATATTATAAAGAGGAAAGATTTGTATTTTTGTATGTTTGTAATGAATAAACTGAAAAGCTACTGTGCCGATTTAAAAAATTCTTTCACCATTAGAAAGCTACATTCACCCTGAGTAACATAGGCTATATTTATTGCTAGAAAATATTAGGGATCGTTACTAAAACTGCAGTAACGTAACCCAAGGTGTAAAAAAAATGCCATAAAACATCTTTCGTCGCATGCGCTGCGGAAACTATAATTGATGATAGAACAAAAGTATGTTCTACAATATTAAAGAACATATCAATAATTACAAAAAACTTCCCGATACCATATGTCCAACTATTATCGTTATAATCGTTAATAATCTATATAGATAAAAGACGATGTATATGTAATCTATGGACTCCAAACGGGTAGACCATTTTTGATGAAATTTTCAGACAATCTTTAGATTAGCCCAGCGGGTGATCTGAAGTTTGGTAGCGATCGGATCTACAGAATTTTTTAAATTTCTTTTTGGGAAATAAGATTTTTCTTCGATTTTTGAACATTCACAAATAAAAGCGATTGAATTCGCGCAAATTCAATACACGTTGAGAATTTAATGATAATAATTCTCATCTTTTTATATCCTACATATTACATTTACATTTACAACCGGACTGGGCCGCTAGTATAAAATAAACGGTCAATAGAAAAACGTTTGATACTAACTGCTTATGATGTTTTTAATTTGTTTCCGTGGCGGTGAAGGCAGCCGAATATGCATCTCTCGAAGGGTTTCAGTCAATGCCAGGTGAGATATAGTTGACAGCAAAATTCTTTCATTTAAACAGTACTCGGCTGAAGAATCTGTGAACAGTTTGATGGAGAAGTAGTCGATCTCCAGTTAATTTTAATTTTCCCCCACCAATTGCGATAATGGCAAACAGCGCCGACCCTAGCCCCTGAACAGGGTAGAGCGAGACTGTCTTTCAGCGCCCTTTGTTCGACGCTTTCACTTCACGTAAATTGTACTTCGGTTTTATGTTAAATAAATAATAAGTCATAAATTTTCAAAAATGAACTTTTATTGCTGTAGACCTATGGATTTATCTAGAGGCAATCTATGGACATGCACGGGTTTTTTAGCGTCACTCTACTGATTTTTAAAAACCATATCCCCCCGCGCCTCTCAAAAGGCTCCATCAAAATTTTATTTTGCGCTGGAAATTGTTCTTCGCATTTGATTTGCTCTAGAGAGACCGCTTCTCTCGCTCTACCCCAGGGTCGGCGCTGATTACAAGTTTTACAACATGTTGTTCTATAATGGCAAGACATCCCTATTCAGTTAGAGCTCTAGCAATTTGTCTAAACTGCTTAGTAATAATAATAATAATAATGCGTTTAATGTCCGTTTCTCGACTTTATGTCATAACAGACGTCATTCGCACCATTACTATTTTTTCATCTACCACTTCCCGTTATTTTCTACATTTTTTACAACTTCAACTTATGTAATAGCAATGGGCAAATGAAGGAATTATAGGAAATTAAGATAAGGTGGGTAATTTTTGAACTAGGAATTTGATAAGTAATCGGCCATGGCCTCAAATAAGGAACCATCTCGATATTTATCTGGAATTAATTGAGGAAAACCATGGAAAACCTCAATCAAAATGGCCGGTACAGGAATTACCGTTTCTCGGCGAGAGGCAGTAGGAAAAAGTCCCAGCCACATCTGCCCCCGCCGGGATTCGAACCCGGTACCTCCCGAATGCGAGTCTAGTGCTGTACCACTACTCTACCCAGCTCGGTCTAAACTGCTTCGTATATCAGAAGAGTTCTCATAAAGTTTTTCAAGTAATAAACTTTTCCAATCAATCAGGGGATCAAATAGCGCTATCACGTAATCCTTATTTTTGTGACGTAATAGTTGTTAGGTGGTTGCAGAAAATTTGACACAGCGCGACAAAGGGTGGGAGGGGAAAGTTAGTGAATTTTGCGTGTTGTATTTTATGGATGACCCCGACATAAGTATGGGGCTACATTACAGAAGAAACATTTCGTGACCTCGATCGTTTTTTTTTTTTCGATTTTTGCTCGATCTCTGCACTCGAACAGAACCAGTTAACTGGTAAAAAACAGCCGATTAGTCTAACTTAATGCCACATAGTTACCACAAATTAGTTCATGATTTCGATGACTAAAAACTTGGTGGCTTATCTCTTACTCTATGTAAGATGTTTACACATAAAAAATACATATAACTAGCTGACCCGGTAGGCAGACGTTGTCCTGCCAAAGACTTCGCTAGCATTAAATTGAGACATGCAGGGAGGCTGAAAATTTGGGATTATATGTTTTTTTATGTAAGACATCTAATAAAAAATATTAAAAAAAATTTTGTTCGTCCCGCGATTTAGCGTCAAACTCCCTAAAACGTCGAAATTACTCGACTTTGGTTGGTTTGCCTTGTTGTCCATACAAAATAAACACTCTATGTAGCATCACACCCGCTCTAAATAACGACCATATGTCATTATAAAGCAAGTAATTTCGGCAAATTATAAAGCACCTACTGTTTGTAGGTACTTTCTAAGTTGCCGAAATTGATAAGAACTGCAGCTTTATTGTCTAGCCCGTATTTACCTTGACTGTCGGCATCATACGTATCTAGGGTTGCCAGGCGTCCGGATAAAGCAGGACATAGTTAGGCTTTTTGATTGCGTGTCCGGCCAAAATTAAACGGTGTCCGGCTTTTTCTAGTATTTAATTTTGATTGATGGCTTTATTTGTTTGATAGAACATAAATTGTTTGGACTGATTTGGCGTTTTATTTATTTTTCATTAGAATTTAACAAGATTTACGGTAATAATCAAAAAAGCTTGATTCTACATAATTTTTTTTTTGTCGTACATATTAATACTGAGAAAAAAATCCTCAATAATGTAGGGCGTCCGGCTTTTTTACCCAAATGTCCGGCCAAACTGGCTGGTCTGTTCGGCTTTTAGGTTTGGCGTCCTGGCAACCCTATACGTACCGAAGATTATAAGAAATTCTTTCTTTTGTTTGTTGTGATTTTACGCAATAAGCGTTGTTATTTTGTGTTAATAGTAATGTATTAAATAATACTAGAACAGTAAAACACTATTGATTTTTCTTTTTCTCCATATAACGACAGCTCTTAAAAATGCCAGGAAATGCTCAGGCCCTTCAGCGTCGCTATATAGAGTTTACACTGGATATTCTGGATTTCAACAGCACCATCTACCGGGTTCAATCATAGCTAAGACCAATCGAGGTGACCCCATAAGTACAAAAACCATCAAAATCGGTCAAGTCGTTTAGGAAGAACACACGCATACCGAAATTTTAAATATAAAGATAAACAGAAAACAGGATCACGGGTAATTGGAATAATGAAAATAAATCAATTTAAACACTCATTAATTGCAACGTTTAAATTGATTTATTTTCATTATTCCAATTACCCGTGATCCTGTTTTCTATTATAACATAAATCTGGAATTGAACTTTGAAGATGAATAAAGATAAACCTTTGGAAACTTTGCTATACAAAGCGACGAGAAATTCAACTGCATCTCCTCCTTCGGAGGCCAATATTGAGCCCCAAACTTCACGTATCGTCGGTAATGGCAAAAGCCCCAATTGTGTTAGTTGATAAACAGTGCGATAAGTGCAGCAGTCATGCAAATCTATTTTTAGAGCTTCGTATAATCCTTCAGCTGCCTTTTCTTGGGCGCCAGACAATTGTTGAAACCATGCTGGCCCATTCATTGCCATAATTTTATTATGGACACGCAGCTCTGAAAAATACAAAATTCAATGTGGTCGCTGTTTGAAAATATAATATCTCGCTGTTAACTCGATAAGTCAGCATTTCTTCTTTCGAACTGTATTTTTTCTGTCACAAGCCATATCTTGCGCGCCAAGATCAGTTCTCTTTACTAAGTTTTAACGTGGGGGAAAAGTTTGGTTGAGGAACAGTTGAAAAAAAGAAGCTTTACCGATGTTTCGCTTGTGGCCTACGTTTCGAAAAATATATTTCCATCTTCAGGGCCTCAGGCTAGTCAAAGGGTGGTAAATTGTACTAATCTTAGATACATGATCATAATCTATGGGTTATAATAATTTGTATATAACCCATAGATTATGATCATGTATCTAAGATTAGTACAATTTACCACCCTTTGACTAGCCTGAGGCCCTGAAGACGGAAATATATTTTCCGAAACGTAGGCCACAAGCGAAACATCGGTAAAACTTCTTTTTTTTTCAACTGTTCCTCAACCAAACTTTCCCTCCACGTTAAAAATATATATTGGAACAAAAAATACTAAAGACTCTTTACTAAGATTACTAGAAAGTAAAGTTGGGCGTTAGCATTGTTGAAGGTGTATCTAACCGAGACGCGAGGGAGGGCAGGAGGAGTAGGCTTGGGGAGTCTTTTTCCAAACAGTTGGGATAAACATATTTGAATAACCAAGCCATGGGCATCGGTGATGTAAGCAATCGACTCAACCAATTACAGACGTGACCATGCTTATAGCCTCTTACGCCCAACCTAGTATTTTAGTAGTTTTGTCTCTTTACGTGGTGTCTCATGTTCGTTGCATGCTGCGTGTGCAACTTCCGTAACAGAGAAAATTATACCTTTAATGCGCCAAAAGAAGTATGACTTAAAAAATATCGATTGAAAAAACGTTTTAATACTTTCTGCAGCTTCTTCTTTTTTTCTTACTCGGTCTTTTATCTTTTGTCTAATCGCAAACTCTTCTTGTTGTCTTTGAATTTCAGCTGCTAACTTTTCTTCTTCGAATATCCAAACGGGTTCCGTTTCTTTCCGAATGATCCCGACATCTCGAGGAGCAACTGAAAAAGAAAGATTTTTGGGTGCTAGACCAACATATATTGTATATTGTTCTAGCGGTTACGGCACCCAGGACAAAAATAGAAATTGCAGCCCCTTAAATAAAGGTAAGTATATATTTTTTTCTTCAATAAAAATCAAACCATTTTATTTAAATTTAATAAAAGGATCTATTTAGAAAGAAACATGGAACACAACATAATATTGACATCAAAATTCCGATAGGAAAATAACGTCATCATGGTGGATTGTCAATTAGTGAGGTAAAATCGTTTTTTTTTTATTGTAACCATTTTACCCGGATAATTAACCGATTAATAGACTTTTTTTTGTAACATCTCTGTATAGATTATAAATTGAAACTGCACTTAAAAACAAATTAAAATTGCGATAATTATTCATAAGCCGCAAGTGGAGGTCAACAAATCACAAATAGATATTCCTTTATTGAAACTTTTTGCGTTTTGCTTTTTTCAAAACAACTATTCTTCTTTTCAATTGCGGATCCAGTAAGATTATTATTAGTTTGTTAGTTTAATAGAAAATATTGGTACTAAACATACCAGCCATGTTGTATCTTTAATTTTATATTCCTACTAAAGTCGATTTTGTGATGTTATTACCGAACAAAATAATTCAAACGATACAATTTTGGAAGAATCGATAAATAAAATAAAAATTTAGGTACGAAAATTTTGACCCAAACTGTGACAAGAGAAATTAATAAATAATTTATTGTCGTTTCATGGCATATTCAGATCAGTTTCGAAAGTTGCTAGGGCTTTTTTAAAATATCTTTTTCACACACACACACACAGAACGAGAATAGTCATTTCACAAATAGTTTAAAAACAGTGTAGTAACCTTGAAACATAAACATTTTTTTTTAAATTTTGATTTAGATTTTCAACACCATTACAATAACTGGAAAATTAACAATCTATACTAATATATAAATCTATAGAGGTTTTCACCTTTCTTCCGTTATAACTAATTAACCATACATCCGATTGAAATGAAATTTTGTATCCATATAGAGAATACTCTAACTTAAATTATATTTAATGAGATCATTTTTAATGATATTTTGATATCAGCAAAATCTTACCGCCACAGTACTGCTAGATAAATATTAAAAAAAATATCGATGTTTTAATTAGTGTCTGGGTATGAGACACCCTGCCACATTCTCGTCGGTTTAAATATAGGGGACACCGTGTATATGAGTGATGTTGTGTTCAGAGAGTCTATTATTTTGAGCTGTAAAAGACAAAAATTATATTGCTTAAGGTGATATCGGACGGTTTATTCCGAATGAATGTTCATTTGACTGAAAGTTCATTTGTGTTTCATTCCGCGTTCACACGGCACAGACAGAATGACATAGAAATGAACCTTTTCCTCGAAGATGTCGTCGAATGAAGTTGTGCGCCTTGGAATGCGTTTGTTTTGTGATCATTTGATCGAAGAATTGTCAAAAAAGAAGCCTAAGTTTAAAACATTAATTAGAGATTTTATAAAAGTTGTCCGTATTGTTCTGTCTTTGTAGGCGTCGAGTTTGTGGTTCCAAATACATTGATAATTTTCGAAATTCTCCAAAAACAGCAGCGTGTTTTGGTCGTTCCACTTGAATACCATTTTGTCTCATATACAGACAGAATATATTCATGCGGTGTTGTAGTCCCAAGTCCGTCCGCTACAAGACACGACACAAAACGATCGAACCCGAATGAATATTCTTTCTTGTGTTCAGACGTTTCATTTTTCGCCCATCGGAGTGCGAATGAATCATGCCGAATGTCGACATCTAGCGTTGTCGGATCTGTTAATTAATGAATTCATTTTTCATTATTGTTTCATTTTGTGTTCAGATGAATTAAAGACAGAAATGAACAAAAAATGAATCGTCTGATATTACCTTTAGTGCAGTATATCGTAATTGAGATTCGCGTACAAACAACACTGCAGTCGAAGTACCTATGTTTTACAGATATACGCTTTGTATAATGTGCAGTTCTCTTAAGTGCATTTCAGAGCTATATAACCCCTCTGGTGACTTGTGTTACTATGTGTATCAGCAGCACATAACCAGTTAGATAATGGTCTCGGCAAGGTATAGTTTAATATGGTAATGCGTGTACGTCCGACGCATAAACTGTTCGCTAATATGTATTTATGACGGCCATCACGGAGCTGTATAGCTCCGCCGGCACACCAACCGCTAACTCCCTGTGCATCCGCCCGGTACACTCTACTATATACTGTCACGACTGGAGGAACTCGTGTGATCCCGAAAACAGGAACAAACGTATTATTTGCGCGGTTGACATGGTGCAGAACTCTGCTAAACTGAACTGAGTGTCTCAATCCGACGAGAGTTTTTGAAGTTTATAGTATGTTGCATTTTGATTCGCAAAATAGTAAGACAAGGACGAACGGCTTGAATCTGACGATTAAAATTATGAACAATTGAAGTGCAAAATAATTTGTGTAATCCCACGTACAAACGGCAGGAACTTATAATATATATTTCATGGAAATTCAGAAAGGAAAGATTTTTTGAAGTATAACTTCTTTAGCGACGTATCTGTTTGAAAAAAAGTAAGAAACCGAGGGGAAGTAGAATGAAACAAATAAAAGCGAAGTTAGTTTGTCCCCTAAATTACATGAAACTGACAAGGACAAAAGTTTATAGTGTGTTGCTTTTGATTCGCAAAATAGTAAGACAAGGATGAACGGCTTGAATCTAACGTTTAAAATTACGAACAATTGCAAAATAATTTCTGTAATTTATGGGAATTTCGAACTCTTTAGCGATATCTAATTTTTCATTGTAGGATTTTCGTCTACATACTTAATGATTTTTAGTTTCTCTGCGACGGTTAAGGAACACCTTTTTCGTTTCTCAGCCGCTGCAACTTTAAATTTACTAACAACAGTGACTAACAGCAGTGTTTACATAACTTTACATCAAACAACAATGATTGTCTTACAATACATTTAAAGTGTCTGAGCCTATTGTTGTTGTTATTGTGGAATTGTAGAAATGTAGAGGTATATTTTGCATTAACTCTTACGGGCAGTTCTAGGGGATTTCGAAAAATTTGGTAACTCGAGGAAATCGTTATATTGAAGTTTGTTATATTAAGTTTTTTCCTTTTTTGTCCTTGGTAATTAATATAAAATTGATTTGTCGGGAAAAAGGACTTTTTAAGTAAATACTTATTTGTTATTTATAGCGACGTTTCGTTCCTTGCTTGGAACTTTTTCAAGCTTTATAACTATCTAAACATTTAATAGTTATAAAGCTTGAAAAAGTTCCAAGCAAGGAACGAAACGTCTCGATAAATAACAAATAAGCGTTTACTTAAAAAGTCCTTTTTCCCGACAAATCAATTTTATTTTTGTTATATTAAGGTTACACTGTAATACTTTGTGAAATCCAGCATTAGTCTTTAAAACGTCTCATGGATTGTTGTTCAGTATACTGTTTTCCTATCACCTTTTCTTAATTATTGCCCTTCAGACACATTATAGTTCCAAATTGAACCGCAATTATACACATTTTAGAAACTAAGTACAACAATAGTCGAGTTCTTCCTTATTAAACATAAAGTACTATATTATATGCACTTGACTTGTGTCGTCTCGGAACTTATCATCCTGCAAACACTTAACTGTATGCATTGTACACTGACAAGTCTTGAGGGTTGAAAAGCGACAATATTGCAATGTCTAATTACTTAAAATTATTGTTGTTCAACAGAGCAGACGTCATCTTAGTATAGGGGAAATTCTATACGCATCGTGTGGGGTTTTCGACATTTACTGATTAAACTACGAGACGCCCGCTGTTTATTTTAAAATAATGGCAGATTATTTAAGTCTCTGTATAAATATAAGTTATGTAAATTAACGACAGTAATGGTGGCGCAAACAAAATTATAGTTGGAGTTTAAAATTTAATACAAAAACTATAAAAACTCTATTATATGTTGTTCACGAATTTACTGCACACCAGATTGGTGACTTATGTTGGCAGCACTAAACAATCTTTTAAGCTTTTTTCAGTTCGTATGGGTGGTAAAAATACACACGAATTAAATTCAAAATTGCTATGGGAACAGTAAACAAACAACTAAATTTAATTTGATTAAAATATTGTGCCAGAAAAATGTTATATCATACAAAAGTAAAAAAAACCCGGGTCGCAGTGCCAAAACCCTGCCGACAATATAGTGTATTTGCTTATACAGGCAGGGTGACTTTATTATGCGAACTTAAGTTGGTTTTTGGGCAAAATAAAAAATTTGACTCCTTAATACACCCCTTAAAATAACATTTATTTTCTTAACTGCAATATTATTATCAACCGAACTTCTATACCAAATTATATACAACTTTCAGTAAATAATTCACTATCTGCAAAGTAGTGTTTTCATAAAATTTGTAAGTCCGGTCCTGTCGGGCCAATTTTATTAAAATTTTAGGGACACTTTTTAATTACTACTGGAGGGTTAAATGTCAATTTTGAGATGATTCTGAGAATTTTTTCCGTATTTTGGGACCCAAAAACTTTTTTCAACCCCTAAAAACTACCCTTAAAATGGCCCGATTACGCCCATTTTAAATAGGCTTCTTGCGGTGATGGATTTCGACACGTGGGCCAAATTTCGTTAAAATCAATTAACTCTTTCGAAAGTTATTGCCCGCACACATATATATATATATATATATATATATATATATATATATATATATATATATATATATATATATACGCTTATATATATATAAATATATATATACATATATATATAAACATTTTTAAAAATGGTGCCAAAGTGTTTAGGAGGTTATGAAACGTCGAGAAATTTTGGTCCGACCCCTAGGTTCCGCCATCCGACCGACGCCAATAGTGTATGTTGCCATATGGCAAATACACTAATATGTTGCCATATGGCAAATACACTAATAACAATTTATTTAACAAAATGCCTGGAAAAAGAAATTATTTAACGCGAAAAGAAAAAAAACCCGGGTCGCAGTGCCCAAACCCTGCCGACAATATAGTGTATTTGCTAATATAGGCAGTCTGGTTTTATTACATGAACTTAAGTTTGTTTTTGGTTACAATCAAAAATTTAACCCCTTAATACACCCCTTAAATTAAGAGTTTATTTCTTAATTGCAACATTACTATCATCGAACATCTACACCAAATTAAATACACCTTTCAGTAAATAACTGACTATCTGCAAACTAGTATTTTCATAAAATTTGTAAGTCCGGTTCTGTCGGGCCGATTTTATTGAAATTTTAGGGCCACTTTTTAATTGCTACTAAAGGGTTAAATTTCAATTTTGAAACGATTCGGAGAATTTTTTCGGTATTTTAGGGCCCAAAAACATTTTTCAACCCCTAAAAACTACCCTTAAAATGGCCCGATTAGGTCCATTTTAAATAGGCTTCTTGCGGTGATGGATTTCAACACGTGGGCCAAATTTCGTTAAAATCAATTAACTCTTTCGAAAGTTATTGCCCGCACACATATATATATATATATATATATATATATATATATACGTATATATATAAATATATATATATATATATACATATATATATAAACATTTTTAAAAATGGTGCCAAAGTGTTTAGGAGGTTATGAAACGTCGAGAAATTTTGGTCCGACCCCTAGGTCCCGCCATCCGACCGATGCCAATAGTGTATGTTGCCATATGGCAAATACACTAATTGGCCGTGGTCAATTGTTCCGACGAATTAAGAACAAAAATAAATACATTGATAATGAAACAAGTCATCACAAAAGTCACTAAAATATTTGCTGTATGGGTACATTCTATTACAAAAACAATAATTAAATATACATTTTACGAATAAAATTATGTTAATTATTAGTTCTGTGATGTGAGGAAATTAATATATTAAGCAATTCAACTTCTCCCGAATGTCATCTAAATTGTAAAAAATACCAATACGCAGTTACAGTAAACTGAATAAGTATTATGTATATATTTTTTATTTGTGTTATGGATATAAAATAATTTTACGATACAATCTACGTATTATTATACTTTGCAAAATCAGTCGTGAAGAAGTAAATTTGAACTGTTAGTTTTTGACAGTTTAATTAATTCAATTTTAATAACTTACAGATTTCTCAAAAAATGTTTGTGTAACACAGAGTGTTATTTTTTGTTAGTTACCAGTTTTGATGTGCAGTAATATAGATTACAAAACGTATTTATAATTTTATGAAGTCAAACTTCTTTAGGCGCAATATGAGGTGTAACTCAGATGTTTTCCATCGGAAGTAACATTTTCTCGCAGAAGTAACATTCAGTTTATACAAAGGAGTATGAACATTTTTATCGGCATTTTTTTTTGCAAACGTATTGCAAAATCGTATGCAGTTTCCAGCTCCATCTATCATGAATCGAAAAAAATGTTTCAGACAAATCTTACGTCATATGTTCATAAAAGCAGCTAAACTGATGAGGTGATAGATTTTTTCGTAATTGTTGTCATAGAAATTATCGAATAAATTATACACACTCTAAATATTAACTAAACAATAAACTCTTTTGACAGCGTGAACAGCGTCCTTCTCTATGACAGCGTCTGATGATGTTTATAAACAAGTGACGTTATGCATTCTGATTGGTGTTTCTTGCCACGTGACTTGAGAGTGATTTAATTATGTTTTACTTATTAAATATTAATTAAATTCCTTAAAAATAAGGAAAAATATTGTGTTTTTTAGTATTTCTATCATAGAAACTATCACTTAACATTAAAATTATGTTTTTATTTAAATACAGTCACCATCTCTATTCCCTATATTTTTTCGAACCAATTTCGTTTCTGTGACAAATTTTGTAGCTGAATAATCAGTGAGTAAGGAAATCCAGTGAATAATAAAATATGTTAAAAAAAATTTATCGTGGTGAAATACTACATTGGCGAATAGCCACCATCCTCTACGCGACGTTAGTTGTTTGCCAGTGTGTCATGGAATGGTGAAAGAGCACAGATAAAGGGATGGAGATCGCGCCCGAATTGACTGAATTTAGCAAGGGTTACGTTCGAAACGAAAGAAGTGTAATCTGTGAGCTTTGAATGTAAAAACGTGCTTTTTTTTAAGTTTAACTTCTATAGCGACGATCTGTTTGAAAACTGTAAGAAATCGAGGGGAAGTAGAATGAAACAAATAAAGGGGAAGTTTGTTTATCCACTAAATTACATGAAACTTGACAAGGACAGAAGTTTATAGTGTGTCGCAAAATTTTAAGACAAGGATGAACGGCTTAAATCTGACGTTTAAAATTACGAACAATTAAAGTACAAAATAATTTCTGTTTTTGACGTACAAACAGTAGGAACTCATAATATATATTTCATGTAAATTCAAAAAGGAAAATATTAAATATCATATTCTCTATTTTCAGATATTAGAACAATTTTCGGATTAAACATTTTTTATATACTGCAGAAACGTCATGTGAGGTTATGATGTTAATATACTATACAGACAATTCATATTAAAAATGTTTTTCTGTAGATTATAGTATGTAAATAAAACTATGGTACGAATGGGACGATCTGTCCTTGTGAGAATTTTCACATGACATAAACATCAAAGCGCCCTCTTAAAATGTGTAATAATTTCGCCGTAATTATAATGTTAAAAACTAAAGAAGTTAAACTTTTTATTTGGGCTTACGAGGGTGGGGCTCATTATATATTATATATAGCACATACACTAATGGCGTCGGTCGAATGGCGAAACCTACGAGTCGGACCAAATTTCTCGCCGTTTCACACCATTCTACGCAACTTATATGCTTATATGCTATTGTTTTGCATACCGCTAAAACAAACAAGGGGAGCAATGAAAATATTTGTAAATTTCTCGAAGTTTACGATGGAACATCTAAGCTGATAATTATTATCGAGACATATTAATCTACTTTCTTATCCAAATCGCGCTTTTCTGTTTTCTTTTGTTCTCAATTATTTTTAACAATTCAATCACATTTTCATTTGTTCGACGCCATTTTAACACGTTCACTGCGTTACCAGTTACATGTGATTGGTAGGTAACTTTCCATTCCAGAGGCACAGAAAACTGTAAATTTTTGTCGTTCTTGCAGGGACGATAAAAATGTTATTTGGTAAGATAGATCAGTATTATAGATACCTACGTGATTGTTGCGATCTGTACTACGTGTTAGTTCAATTTCCGAATACCAGATGTCAGTATCTGGTAACAAACTGTAAAGAAAATTATACTGTTAGGGGATTTACCGGAGGCCGGAATCTCGTAAAGTGAGAATCGACATAGTACCAAAAATTGCTGCAGCAGTGAACGTGTTAAAGCGCTACTTGCTTCGTTGGAGTTGTTATAATATGGACATGAACATGAACTTGAAATCAAGTTACTTGAAGTCAAGTAACTTAACTAATGAAAACGAGCTTTTAGTAAAAACCACAGGTTACTTGATTTGACGATTTCATAAGCATAGGGCGCTCGAACGGACGTGTCCCGGCGTCCATTTTGAACGGTGTCCGGAAACGGAACTAACAAATGAAGAAATGTGTAGGGTTTGGCATTAGCAATGCTCCATTGATCTTAATAATATTGTATGTGTGTAAAGTGACTTCGCTCCGCCTCGACCGCGCTGGCTGGCGTTTATTACTGCCCTTAACTCTTCCTGACACATTCCTTTTTCCTTTTGCAAAGAAAATGTAACCCATATACGTGAGAGCTGCGACTAATCAATTATTATCGGTATCGTCGATAACTTTAAAATGTGCGGGTCGGACTTGCAAACAAAGGGTACCGTAGAATATTTTTTAACTTTATCTTATTGTTATTATTTGTTGTTATAGCGGCCATAGTAATACACTCTTAAGAGATTCCGTCCGATGATATGATATGATATTTATTAACTCAATCGAGACATACATCCATTTGACACGTCAGAATACAGAAATAAAATTATATACTTATCTACAATATAAAAAAGAAAAATTTATTAGCTGTGTGAAAGACCTTTAATGAAAATATCTTCTGTAATATTTGTACCGTAAACCGGGGCTACTTTGTGACTGCAGGGGTAACTTTGTGACACCAGGTCTTAAGCAACAAAATCTGGACCCGGATACAACACCATCAACCAAACATAGTTTTGGGAAGTTACTATTTGTAGAAGGGTCTGTGGAGCCATTTATGAAGAGAATGCAGTATCCAAATACGATTGCAAGTCTGTGTGTACTGGGTGTCATTTATGATTAAAAACAAGTGTTTTCAGTTTGTCTGTATATTTTCTAGTGTGAGATTAAAACCAAAAAGTTTTTTAAAAATCAACTAAGTACAAGTTGTCTTATTGTTATTAAGGACCATTTTGAACTACAGAGTTTAATTTTAGAATTTTTAATTTCGATGTAGTTATTAGTTTAATTAAAAATCAAAGATTTCAAGGGTTACTTTGTGACATTAAAAAACCTGTCAAAAGTAACCCTCGCAATGTTAAGCAGATAAAATTCTATCAGTCATTATTTTATTGGGATTTTAACTGAAATTATAGAGTAATAATGCAAATTTTTCAGACCTAAATTGCTACGGACATATAAAAAGAAGCTTGGTACTAGGAATTACAAAAATTACACAAATGAAAAAAGCTCTCAAAGATATAAGACAAAATGGGCTCTCCCTACGTGTTGCGTCAGAAAAATAGGGCATACATATTTTTTGTTGGCGTTATTAAGAGGGTTACTTTATGTCAACAGTCTACTCAACAGTATTTTCATTGTAAAAAATGGCTGTCACAAAGTAACCCCAACATACGGTCTTACTTTGTGACACTTTATTTAATTAATATCTCTTTTTCTATACAAAATATGGCAACCTACCACTGTGCATTCAAAAGAGTAAGGTTCAAGCTTCATATTCACGTACAATTTATTGTATTCAGTGTAATAACAAATTCAATTTAAGCAAAAAAACACAAATAATTGTCACAATTCTGAATGACCTGGTCAGGATAATGGGACAAACTTATTAAATTATAGTATTGCCATCGGTCCTTGATAAGTGTGCAAAGTTTCAGTTGAATCTGACGTTTTGAAATAGGTAAGTTGTTTTATCCTATAGGTCCTGGTCACGATAATGGGACAAACTTATTAAATTATAGTATTGTCATCGGTCCTTGATAAGTGTGCAAAGTTTCAGTTGAATCTGATGTTTTGAAATAGGTAAGTTGTTTTATCCTATAGGACCTGGTCACGATAATGGGACAAACTTATTAAACTATTGTATTGTCATCGGTCCTTGATAAGTGTGCAAAGTTTCAGTTGAATCTGACGTTTTAAAGTAGGTGAATTTCACGTTCAAAGATTCCAAACAAACATTCAAAGAAACACACACCCAGGTGAAGCTAATAAAAGCGTATTAAAAATGATAACGAGCTTCTGGATGACACGGCGATGCGTGGTTCGTTGCCAGTTACCACCCCTTCAACTGAAGCAGTAGATATTTGTTATACAATAGCAGGTCAGGTTTTGAGAGTCACAACGACTATAAGCCGGGCTCGCCGTTAAAACAGAAAGGATGGAAATGAGAGACAGGGGGAGATAGAGTTAAGCTAGCTATTAAAACCAGTTCAATTTGGATTTTAATTGAGGGATTTAAACTGGTGATGAGTTTTAGGACTTTAAACTGTCTCTTTAAAATTCACCGTTTTCTGCGATGGAAAATGACCTCAGACGTGTTATTATAATAAAATATGAAAGCGCTAAAGAAGAGAGAAAATTTGCATTCTTGGTTTATTTGTAAGGACCGACGACGTACTGTATTTGATTTAGTAGAGGGATTTGTTACTCTTTAGAGTAGATTTATATAGATACTTAAAAGGCAACAATATATTAATAGTCAGGGAGCTAGTGACAAGTATATCTGGCAGGCCAACGAAAGTGTTACGAAACGAAAAATGTGTAATGATAAATGTCAGAATTGTCTACCGAATCCATGGTAACATTTTAAAAATTATAAATATTTTAGAGGAATTAGGATCAAAGAAATAAAAGACAAATTATTATTTCACTTTTTTTTTTTTTTTTTTTATTTCACAACGTTTCGTATTAAATTAATACTTCATCAGGTGATCTAAAATCAAATAACAAGACAATTTATCAACCAATAATAAAACAAATAAATAAATATTAAACATACCTTAATTAATTGTCTCAATAACTAGATTTAATTCAATTATCTTGTTATACTATTTTAAATTATCATAACAAATCAAAATTTTAAGATATTACAATTCATACAGAGTGACAATTTTTTTTTTATAATAAATAAACAAAAAAACAGTTTATAATAATCACAACAGTTACGTAGTAACTAATTTGTATCTATACAAAATTTCATTACTATAATTTTATATATGCGTCAATCTCAGTCATTATATTAAACTTTATATTTTCAAATATCAATTTAATTTCATTATTAATAACATAAATAGTAACTTAAGTTGTCTTTATCAACTTTTTATAGTTATCCAAAATACCATTATATAAACAACTTAAGTTATTAGTGTCAGTTTTTAAATTTATTGAATCGTTCAGATAAATCCAGATCATTTCACTTATGTTCCTTTTGAATTGATTAGACTCTATATCTAATATTTTAACTTTATCAAATTCAAAAGTATGTCCTGTACTAAAATGATGTTTTGCTAAGGCAGTATGTTCCATTTTCAACATGTTTACATTTTTGCAATTTATTTGATGTTGATATAATCTATTTTTTAACCATTGTTTAGTTTGTCCAATGTATACTTTATTGCATTCGCATAATTTGTCTTTTATTTCTTTGATCCTAATTCCTCTAAAATATTTATAATTTATTAACATTAAAAGGACCTGATTATACATTTTTCAAAATTTTAAAAATTGTTATATCAAAAAAGTGAATTGTTTAAGGATGTTTGGGAGGTATATCCAAAATGCTACGAGACGAACTAAAATTTAATAGTAAGTTCCTCGTTCAATGCTAAAGCCTCTGTAAAAATTCCAGATTGATTCACCATGCCATTAAAAAGTTATTGCAATTTAAAAAAAATGTAATATTACATGTAATCTTATGGAGATTCGTTGACTAAGCAGATTAAATCAAATTTTATTAACAAAAAAAAAGCTACCAGACAAACTTCCATAATATGTAACTTGAAGTGTACAGAACTTATTTTGCATCAATTTATTTAAACTTACGAAACCGTTTGTGAGAAAAAAATTATAAACAGACGAAGAACTCGGTTTTTACTTAATAAATTAATTTGTGTATATGAAAGTAATTGAAAATTGTGAAAACGACATTTCAACCCTTTACCAGACGGGGGTTGTCCCGGGTAGGAAATCCCAGACGGTTTTCAGATTTTTATTTGTGCTATAAGACATTGCTTCCTGCCAAATTTCACGATTCTAAGTCAACGGTAAGTACCCTATAGGTTTTGACTCCCTTGCGAGTGTTAAAATAAGCAGCATAATTGGCCGTTTCTTTTGATTGCGTTGACTTAAAAGTTCGATTTTTTCACAGCCCCAATGGATTGCAGACATGAGTACTGCATATTAATTTCATCTTGATATCTCCACGCGTTCTTGAGAAAAAAGATCTTGACAGATAGACAACGAAGTGATCTTATAAGGGTTCATTTATTCCTTTTGAGGTACGGAACCCTAACATAAAATAGGTTGTTAATAAAGAAATACAAAATTTACAGAGCTTTATAATTCGAAACGTTTTCACTATACTGCAATAAACTGACAATCTAAAAATATTACTTAATTATTTCAAGTAAAAAAATGTCTCACAGCTCATGTTTTCTTCAAAAGGGTCACACTTCTTTACTTTGCTGCCGCTGAGGAAGCTAACGTTAATTTAATGAGGTGTCTTCTCTTTATATATTTCCATACACAAAATATCTGCGTATCAAAAATCAAATATGTAGAATGATCTGCCTGCTTATGTAAAAAAATATAATAAAAATAATTTTTCTAAATTCATTTTCAATAAGTTACTGACTGAGCAACTGTGATAGAAATTACACTTTTTCTTTTTGTACTGTTTTATATATTACTTTTTCCTATGTAAATTTTTCCATGGGCTAGGTGCAAGATCAACACAAGTTGAACCGTGACTTTTGTGCGTTTTATATGTACAATAAACATTTATTATTATTATTATATTACGACGTCTAAAGGCCCCAGTACACAGTGGTCTATAGTGGGCCATGCTTTGCAATGTGCAACTGTAGGCCACTATCACTTGGTGTTCACACAATGGCCCATGGCTCATTTCTGCCTGGCGAAACACTTGCGATGGACGTGGAAGTAATTACGGCCGCGGCTCTTTATTTATATACTATTTACAAGTATTATAAACCCAAAAGTCTCTTCATTGCTCCAAGATACTGACATTTTGGGCGATTAAAAATTTAAATAGTATAGCACGCAACAAAAAAAGTAGGTACCTGTCCCGGACAATGGGCCACTGTGTGAACACCACAGGCCACGCTACACCACGATTCCTTTGAAGTGTGTCAAAAAAACCGACAACAAATGGATTGCGCACCACGATTCACAATTTTCCGCCACTACAGACCATTACCCCCTGTACACAATGGCGATGGTATACAATGGCCCACTACAGACCACTGTGTACTGGGGTCTTAATAATTGATAACATTACGACCCAAGAGAGAAAAAGTTGAAATCTTGGACTGTCCTATTAAAATATCAGTTTTAGAACTTTAACTTTGAGTGAATTCATATTCAGTTTGTAGGTTTCACTAATTGAACGACGCGCGACGTGACTTTCTTTTGTACTTAATGGATTATTAGTAATTTGTCAGCTACAATAGTTGAAATTTGCAGATGAAAGCAATTTAATACAAACGAATGATTTTCTAGACAAGAAACATTTCAATTCATTGTTGGTATGACTAAATTAAGTGGTCGATAACTGTTCTATGTATATTTACTGTGAGCATCAAGGGACATTTCTGTAAATTGCAAATTATAAACTTAGCTAATAGGATTATGAAAATTTATTCCCGCAGAAAATTAGCACAAATATACTCTCTAAATAAATGCAGATCAGTAAGGAGTTTATTTTATGTATTGTGCATAGTGAGTTTTCACAGTTTTATAAAATTACAAGCTTTTATTTAGTTTCATCTGTCCCGATGTCTGCCTGTGGGTTTCTGATCGAACCTTACAAGTTGAATTTGACCCACTTCCTGTTGTTCGATTAAGCTGAAATTTATCTCACACCTTTGGTTCCGAAGACAATATGATATTCTTTTTATTCTGTAGAGGAATATTTTGAGCACAATCGTTCGAATCGACATGCTCCGAACTTTCTTGACATGTTCCACAGTTTTTACAAGCTTTTATTTAACTTGCAATGTATGTAATATGTAATATGTTTGTACCGGGTGGAATCTTGCAACTCAATTTTGAAGCAGATATCCTCAACCGATTGAACTGAAATTTTGTATACGCGTTCAGTTTTAACTGTGTGACGTCATTCTAAATCCAACATGGCGGCACATGCAAGATGGCGGACTAATTATTTTTAATGCACTCCTACAATGTGGGTATCAAATGAAAGGGCTTGCTAAGAGTAACTCGAAAAAATTTTGAAAAACTAAAAAGACAAAAATAAAATATTAGTTAAAAAACTTTTTAAAGATAAGCTTTTATTGAATTGTACTAAAAAGTAAAAAATAACTCTTAATACTTCAGATTCATAATTATAAAAGCGTGGGTCGTTACTATCATAGAAGTTCCAACCCACGCTTTTATAATTATGAATCTAAAGTATTAAGAGTTATTTTTACTTTTTAGTACAATTCAATAAAAGCTTGTTTTTAAAAAGTTTTTTAACTAATATTTTATTTTATGGAATAAAGTTATAATATTAAAAACTGAAGAAGTTAAATTTCTTATGTCAACTTATGAGGTTGAGGCTCGTTATAATTTTATTCATTAATTTAAGGCTGCACCTATTCGTCCCGGTACCGGACAAATGCTTTTATATTTATTACTACGGATAATGGAAAACAAGTATACCCAAACAAATAGTATATAAATATATATTAAAACTAAATATAATTACATAATTAAATTATTATTCATTGTAAAAAAATTGTATGTTAGATTAATCACTTCAAATTCAATTATTTTGCAAAAAAATATTTTGACCAGTGTAAGAACTAAATGCTAACTTATGTTGGCAGGACTAAACAAATTTTAAGTTTTTTTCAGTTCGTGTAGGTGGTAAGAATACACACGAATTTCAGATAAACTTTAGAAAAAGAGCGAAAATAAACCAATTTTACTGCTAATTTTATTTTAGTTTCTCATAAAAAAAGATAAATTAATGTTATATATAAAGTTTTTACTGATAATTATTTTAAAATAACTCCGATTTCGAGCGTTTATTTTGTATAATTTTCGTAATTAAAAAACATAATTATACCCGTATAAATAGTGATAATTTTATTTATCCTGTACCTGTATAAATAGTGATTATTTTATTTATCCAGTACCCGTATAAATAATGATTATTTTATATATACAGTACCCGTATAAATAGACACTTCCTTAATTTAATTGAAGACTTTTTAGTAGTATTTCCGTGTATTTTTTTTATAAAATGATATGTAAATCTCTGTGCGTAAAACAATATACAACTGGGAAGCTTCAGGAATTACAGGAGTGATTTAAAGAGCGGAACGGCGTGCGGTGGTCAGACGCGTGTCCATGTGCGTGAGCGTGAGCGTGATATGACTATGACAATGTAATTTGACTGTAGTCCGATCTTTAACACGTGCGCAGAGAGGAAAGTTGTCTGTCGCTGTGTGGAACCATAGAGCAATGTATAATGTACTAATAAAAATTATTATTATTATTATTATTATTATGTTTTAGGAGGGAGAATAAAAAAAGAACAATGAGTCTAACGCTCATAAGCTCACACAAGAAGTTTAAATTCTTTAATTTTTAATATTATAATTAGGGGCCATTCAGAAATTACGTAAGGGTCTCAAGGGGGAGAGGGGTTACGGAAATCTCTACATGCCCTTATCTGGGGGGGGGGGGTAAAATCCATTCTTACGTAATATTTTATAAGTCGAAATTTATTATTAAAAATCTATTTCTAGTATAACCTTAATTATCTGCTAAAAAATAAAAATCTTTGATTATATACGTCAAACTTAGAGTTTTAGGGTAACTGATCCTTTTTTATTATTTATTTTATTATTTAGAAAAACGAGATTAAATCTTACGTAAGAAGAGGGAGGGGGGGTGTTCGAGAAATTTTAGATACTATTATTTTATTTTAATAATTACTTCAATTGTTCGTAGTTTTACACGTCAGATTCAAGTCGTTCATCCTTGTCTTACTATTTTGCGAATCAAAATGCACCATACTAAAAACTTCTGTCCTTGTCAGTTTCATGTAATTTAGGAGACAAACTAAGTTCCCCTGTATTTGGTATTTCTATTTCCGCTTGATTTCTTACTTTCTTCAAACAGATACGTTGCTAAAGAAGTTGAACTTCAAAAATATCCCGGATCGCAGTGCCAAAACCCTGCCAAACATATAGTGTGGATTTGCTAATACAGGCATTAACAAATACACACTATATCGTCGGCACGGTTTTAGCACCGCGACCCGGATTTTACTTATCTTATGGTGGTAGCACGTTTTAAGATGGGTATAAATTTTGTAATTCAATAATTGTTTATATATTTATCGGATAACGTTTGCTTTTTATGCAGATAAAGACAGTCTATACTTTCCATTTTAATAACCACGGTTTATAAGTTCAGTCATTTGGTAGTTTTACCTGGAAAATTGGTGATCGTACCACGGTAAAAAACGCGCCACTTATTCTACCTCATGATGATGTGAAAATACGTTTTTTGGGCAAAACGCATGTTGGAGTAGACTTTGCAGCGCTCGTACGCTAAAACTAGTCATTTTACAAAAAAACGGTTTTTACGTAAATTACAGGAAATGTTTTCTAGTTTAATTTATTATTATACAGATTGTATCAACTCAAAGCTGTCCATAGGGGACTCTGTGTGTAAGACAGAGCTCTATATACAAACGATAAGTAAGAGTGAGATAAATGATCGCTAATAGGTAGTAATTACTGTGGTTACTGTAAAATAAATTTAAATAAACGTCTTTGTTTTCTAAGTAAAAATAGCCATTTTATTAATTAATGACAGTCTGTAGTCACTACCGAAATTATTGATAAAATGGCTTTTTATACTGTTCATGAAAAAATCCAAATAATTAAATGGTTTTATGGTGGTAATTCAACCGCCGACGTAATAAATTTATTTGTAGCTGCCTTTGAAAACAGACCAACTCCTTCTAATAATTTAAACGAACTAAACATACAAATTTCTAATTCATGTCAGTCCGTTGACCATGAGATGTTAGCCAATGTGAGGAAAAGTATTTATAATCGATTAGGTTATTGTTTGACAGAACGTGGAGGTCTTTTCGAACACTTAATAAATTAAGTATTAAAATTATTGTTCAAACTGTTGTACCAGAAATAATAATAATACGAATTAATATTACGATTTAGTTGTTTTAGTTTGTAAACTGGTAAAAAGATTTACAAGTATTATTTATTTACAGTAACCACGGTAACTATTAGCGATCATTGATCTCACTCTTACTTATTGTTTGTATATTGTTCTCTGTCTTACACACAGAGCGTCCTATGGACAGCTTTCATTTGATACAATCTGTATTTAACTGTTTTTATCGTAAAATGAGTCAAAAAGCAAATATTGTCAAAAAACTGTTTTTAGGCGCCATTTTTTCAATATGGCGGCGCAAGCTGCAAATATACTAGGTGGTAAAGTAGAAATTCGGATAGAGCACACCGAAATCTATATAATCACCAATTTTCAAAACTCTCGGAAAACTTTCCAGGTAAATCATATTTTTTTACCGCCCGCGGTATAGTAGAGGCGACTTTCCCCAGTGAATATATATATTCTCCAGTAATCTGCGAACCGTGAAGCAACGCCATTGTCCATTAGAATGCGTGAGCGACGGCACAGTTTCACTATCAGAACTCGTTCTGTCTTTGTTTCAAAAATATCGATGCTGAAAAAGCACTTAAGCGCTTAATTTAGGAATAATATATTACACCACAAGGGCAAACCTGAACCTGTCGAGACATGAATTGTTGTTGTAATTATGGAATTGTGTGTGATTGATTGGTAGGATACGTTAAGTTGACAAAAATTGTTAAATAGAAGTAAATTATACTTTCTATTTATATTCTGCAATGATTGAAATTTCGTTTGAAGAGTTTTTTGTCAAAAAGTATTAGTAGAGGTATATTTTGCATTAATTCTTACGGACAGTTCTAGGGGATTTCGAAAAACTTGTTAGATCGAGGAAATCGTTATATTGAGGTTCGTTATAATAAGGTTGCACTGTATTTTCAGCACATTGCGGAGACTGGGCATGCGCAGTCCATTATATCCAAACTGGATAAAATAATTGGAGAATTTTGAGCAGTTATGCTGGTGATTCATTGATTGTATTTTGTTGGTGTGTATTTATTTTAGAAACTCATAGAACCTTTTAAGCAAGGGTCAGTGCTTTTCGTTTAGGTAAGGTCCTGTGTTGTGCGTATAGTGAAAGGTTTCCAGAGTCAAGCGTCCGTAACGCTGTCGTACACTTTACTGACGTCACAATCGTTGCTGACTTGCACTAAAGTCATAAACTCTACGTTTACAAATAATGCACACTAGTTAATAACAATAATTTAAAACATGTTGAACTTAGCCCATTGTTTCTCAGTCTTTTTAGTGTGGGCCAGATTTAACCTTAGACTATAGTTAGGTAACTCAGATCTGAACCGGTTCAAAGAGCCGACTCCGACAGAAGATCCGTGAGAGCCGACTCACTTTTTTTTTGAGCCACGGATCAACGGATCCGCATAACTCAGTTATCAGTTCTTGCTTTGATGCATCTGTCAGCTCAAATGACTCATGCATCACATGTTTGGCTATGCATTCTTGATTCCTATACAGGTCGTGATATGATTGACTGAACTAAGTAAGTCAGTGGCAGACTGCAGTAACATATTCAGAACTCGGCTCTTTTTGAACCGGTTCAGTGAGCCGGCTCACATACGGGATCCAGATGCAAAGAAGCAGATCACTAAAAAGACCCGTTTTTCCCATCTCTAGTTAGCATGTTGCTTGATATTTTGCATTAACTCTTACAAACAGTTCTAGAGGATTTCGAAAAATTTTTTAAATCGAGGAAATTGTTATATTGAGATTCCTTATATTAAGGTTACACTGTAGTTTCTTGAGAGTTTATATGTATCATCCGCAGTTTGTGAGATTACAGAGCACACAGGCAACACACCGATTAAATTAAAATCAAATTCGATGTATACATAGGTGATATAACTAACTTAAACATTATTTTGTCTGAAACTTTGTGATCAAAAAGATCAAAAAGATCAAAAAGAGCCGAGTTCTGAATATGTTATATTCAGAACTCGGCTCTTTTTGAACCGGTTCAGTGAGCCGGCTCACATACGGGATCCAGATGCAAAGATGCAGATCACTAAAAAGACCCGCTTTTCCCATCCCTAATAAACACCTATCGTTCCTACCTGTGTTGGGAAAAACTTTCAGTTTTTATAAAATAACGAAGGTCTGGCACTTACGGACTCATGGTCTATTACGCTCAGACAAGACTATTCACAATCCACTATACTTTGTTCATATCAGTGGAAAACTACTAACACCACAAGCTATTTTTTGCACTCAAAACTTAAAAACTCGATTGTAATTCATATCCGTCAATACGACGCAATTGGAGATCGGAAACTGCAGTTATTTTTTATAGCTACAGTTAGTAACGGACCTTATTGTTATAATGAAACTATTTTTATTCAATAAATTTAAACAGTTCTGACAGATTTCTTTGTACGGTAACATAAGAGCTCCGTATAATAATAATATTACCAACGTAACGTAGTTGGAAAAAGGGTTGATGTATCCTTAAGTGCGATGGGTTCGCAGTTTGCACGCGTATGGACTGGACGACATACACAACAACAAAAAAATAAATACACATCGCAGCATTTGCTTTTTATACGTTAAAAGCACTACACTTTACAGCATCGGCCAGATTTTTAAGTACAACTGTTGAATATTATAAAGGTATGAATGTAATAATACGTCTCTGTACTTACATATAGTAAAAAAAAAACCCCGACACACAAAAAAAACCTTTAAAAAAACCCGGGTCGCAGTGCCAAAACCCTGCGGACAATATAGTGTATTTGCTTGTACAGGCAGTGTGGCTTTATTATGCGAACTGAAGTTGGTTTTTAGGCAAAATAAAAAATTTGACTCCTTAATACACCCCTTAAAATAACATTTTTTTTCTTAATTGCAATAATATTATCAATCGAACCTCTATACTAAATTATATACAACTTTCAGTAAATAATTCACTATCTGCAAACTAGTGTTTTCATAAAATTTGTAAGTCCGGTCCTGTCGGGCAAATTTTATTAAAATTTTAGGGACACTTTTAATTACTATCAGAGGGTTAAATTTAAATTTTGAAACGATACGAAGAATTTTTTCGGTATTTTGGGGCTCCAAAACATTTTTCAACCCCTAAAAACTACCCTTAAAATGGCCCGATTAGACCCATTTTAAATAGGCTTCTTGCGGTGATAGATGTCAACGCGTGTGCCAAATTTAGTTGAAATCAATTAACTCTTTCGAAAGTTATTGCCCGCACACATATTCATATATATATATATATATATATATATATATATATATATATATATATATATATATATATATATATATATATATATATATATATATATATATACATACATACATACATACATATATATAAACATTTTTAAAAATGGTGCCAAAGTGTTTAAGAGGTTATGAAACGTCGAGAAATTTTGGTCCGACCCCTAGGTCCCGCCATCCGACCGACGCCAATGGTGTATGTTGCCATATGGCAAATACACTAAAAATATTACTCCACGCTTTTTACAGTAAAGTTAATTTAGTTGTTAAATTATTTTGCATTTTTTAGTCCATAAAAGCGTGTTGTTTTAGTTTTTAAACAAACTGGTAGTCGGCACATCACTGAAAACTGAAGATTATTTCCAGTGATGTACAAGCAACCCCCCAGTAGCAAAGAGAATGTAACCGCAGGTCGCAACGCGGTGAACGGGGGTTGCGGGCGACAATACGCGGGGTCTGTTCGCTCAATCATCGGGCGGAAGTTGGGATTTTAGCACATCGTAGGCAGATTTCCGTCCACCTAAAATATTTTTATGGTCTGGCATTGCAGACATTTGCACTTAGATGAACGGCCACGGCTGTGGTGTGGAACCGAGTGGCTGAATGTTTATTCTGTTGTCAGAGGCGCTACTGTCGCCTACACGAGACGAGGGGATTTATGCGGAAATGTACGAGATTTGTGTTTCATTTTTATTGTACACAGTAGCAGACACTACCTATTTATTTTCAACATAAATAAATTACATATTTATAGATTTTGCTTATTAGTGTATTTGCCATATGGCAACATACACTATTGGCGTCGGTCGGATGGCGGGACCTAGGGGTCGGACCAAAATTTCTCGACGTTTCATAACCTCCTAAACACTTTGGCACCATTTTTAAAAATGTTTATATATATATATATGTATATATATATATATATATTTATATATATATATAGGTATATATATATGTGTGCGGGCTATAACTTTCGAAGGAGTTAATTCATTTTAACGAAATTTTGCACACATGTTGGAATCCAACACCGCACGAAGCCTATTTAAAATGGGCCTAATCGGATTAATTTAAGGGTGGCTTTTAGGGGTTGAAAAAAGTTTTTGGGCCCCAAAATACCGAAAAAAATCTCAGAATCGTTTCAAAATTGAAATTTAACCCTTTAATAGCAATTAAAAAGTGCCACCAAAATTTTAATAAAATCGGCCCCACAGGACCGGATTTAAAAATTTTACGAATGACTAGTTTGCAGATAGTGAATTATTTACTGAAAGTTGTATATAATTTGATATAAAGGTTCGATTGATAATAATATTGCAATTAAGAAAAAAAAATGTTAATTTAAGGGGTGTATTAAGAAGTCAAATTTTTTAGCTTGCCCAAAAATCAACTTAAGTTCGCATAATAAAGCCACACTGCCTGTATTAGCAAATACACTATATTGTCGGCAGGGTTTTGGCACTGCGACCCGGGTTTTATTTTTATTTAAAAAATGCCTATAATATTTCTATGAAAACTTTATTGGAAAAGCAGTGGTATCCAAAAAATCAATAAAACAAATTGAAAACTAGAAATGAAAACTCAACATGACTCTCAATCCTTTATCATAACACAACATTGTTTGAAAAAAATGTAACCATGGCTGCTATAAAAGTTTTTAATCGTCTCCCAGATGATATTGCTATGTCGCAGCCTTTAAGGCTGTCGGAACGCTCTGAATTTAAGCCAAAAATAGGGCTCCGGCTGATAGCTGATTGTAGACTTATTCGTCGACATTTTGCAAAAATCCTTTCTCTGTAAGGAAGATAAAGGACAGATCTAGGTCTCTAATGGACTACTTTTGTAATTTATGTACGATTTACTAGAAAAAAGTTCGCATTAATTGTACCACAAAACACGTTTTCAATGTTACGCTACGACGTTATTAGTACTTATTTCACAAAATTGTTTCATCACAAACCTAAAACGACTCTTCCTTTTTCGGAAAATCTTCAAAATATTTCTAAAATTTAGAATAATCAACTGACAGCGGCACCCTTGCAATAGTGTTTTTTAGCCTCGTAGTGTGGCTTAAATTCAGAGCGTTCCGACAGCCTTAAACAAATTTAATGTTAAACTTTTTAATTATTTAATGCAATATTCTTTTTATTCCGTAGAGGAATATTTTGAGCACAGTCGTTCGAACTGACATGTTCCACACTTTCTTGACATGTTCCACACTTTTTAAGTTTTTTATGGAATAAAGTTTATTATTATTATTATTATTAGGTACTAGGCATTTGATCGTTTGTTTAAGAAGTAGGTATAGGTATATGTAATAATTTTATTTTTTTATGGCTCATATTTTCAAGCAGCTGATTATTCATAAACCTGTTAAAATATCCTTGAATATCAGCTACTTTTATATGAGGAATATTCAATTATTTCATACTTTTTTACCAGCCGATTGGGGCGATTTTTATAAGAATAATAAAATTTTTTAAACTAAACTTCATACTTATGTACTTATTGAGACAGGCAATCCACAGCACGTATTGTTTACCGTCTTGCCAGCCATTTTTCAGATTAAATCATTTATTAGTGTATTTGCCATAAGGCAACATACACTATTGGCGTCGGTCGGATGGCGGGACCTAGGGGTCGGACCAAAATTTCTCGACGTTTCATAACCTCCTAAACACGTTGGCACCATTTTTAAAAATGTTTATATATATATACGTATATATATATGTGTGCGGGCAATAACTTTCGAAAGAGTTAATTGATTTTGACAAAATTTGGTCCACATGTTGAAATCCATCACCGCAAGAAGCCTATTTAAAATGGGCGTAATCGGGGCATTTTAAGGGTAGTTTTTAGGCGTTGAAAAATGTTTTTGGGCCCCAAAATACCGAAAAAATTCTCAGAATCGTTTCAAAATTGACATTTAACCCTTTAGTAGTAATTAAAAGGTGTCTCTAAAATTTAAATAAAATCGGCCCGACAGGACCGGACTTACAAATTTTATGAAAACACTAGTTTACAAATAGTGAATTATTTACTGAAAGTTGTATATAATTTGGTATAGAGGTTCGATTTATAATAATATTGCAATTAAGAAAAAAAATGTTATTTTAAGGGGTGTATTAAGGAGTAAAATTTTTTATTTTGCCCAAAAACCAACTTAAGCTCGCAAAATAAAGTCACACTGCCTGTATAAGCAAATACACTATATTGTCGGCAGGGTTTTGGCACTGCGACCCGGGTTTTTTTTTATTTATTTTGCACTTTTTAATTAAACTCTATAGCTAAAAACCATCTCGCAGTCATACTCTTTAAACGAAACAAACTACATCAAAATCGGACCACCGGCTTCTAAGTACATATATACCGTGAATTTATTTTAAGATGAAACATACAAATTTCCATTTACATGGTTACACAATAACATTTCTGACAGATTTTAAAATAGAACATAGAAATGCGTTACACATGATATTATGATTTTTTTAACTATTCAAAGTAAATTTTCGAAAATTCCTCCATTAACTGCCAAGCAATGCCCTAAACGGTCATGAAAATTCTTCAAAACGTTACTTAACTGTAGAGGTGTTATATCTCTTGATGCATTTCGTATTTTAGTCTTCAATTGGTCTAAATTTAACAGATCACCATTGAATATTTTAGAGTTTAAATATCCCCAGTAAAAAAACTCATTTGGGGCGAGCTCAGGTGACCTAGCTGGCCACGCTACCTCATCGCCACGCCCAATCCAACGACCTGGAAACGTACGGTTTAAAATGCTCTAACATTTTGAGCGTAACTCGATGCGACCTCTGCTTTTAAATGTATTCACAATTCTTGTAATTAAGACCAATTGAAGACTAAAATATGAAATGCATCAAGAGATATAACACCTCTTCAGTTAAGTAACGTTTTGAAGAATTTTCATGACCGCTTAGGGCATTGCTTGGCAGTAAATGGGGCAATTTTAGAAAATTTACTTTGAATAGTTAAAAAAATCATATCATGTGTAACGCATTCTTATGTTATATTTTAAAATAAACGCGTAATTATATTGCTGTCAGAAATGTTATTGTGTAACCATGTAAACGGAAATTTGTATGTTTCATCTTAAAATAAATTCACGGTATTTATAATTTTTAGGTTTGTGTGGGGGCTTATCGCCTCATATCTCCCCTGGCTACAGCCCTGAATGTCTGTATCAGTGGTGTTTGTAGCCTACTATGATAGTGTAAACAGATGATATTGAATGTTGCGGTCGTATCCCATGACACACTGTAATACGTAAGTGCTGCCTTAATCTATTCTATGCTATCCTATAGCCTGCGTAACGCAAACTCTACCACAGGTAATGTGTTCCAGTGCTTACAAAAATATTTCAGCCAATTGGGCGACAAGACAATTCCAACTTCAAAAATATTGACATTTAATATATTATTAACGGTTTGCCCGTAGATATATTGTACCTGGTTAAATTCTTTTATATAAAATCTATCCCCACCCCGTTCAGGATGTGTTCAAAAGATCGTCGAACATGTACAGTGTAAACTTTTTATAACATTATTCTTTATAACGATAAACTCTTTATAACATAGAAAAGATCACAATTTGGTTGGTTTACCTTAAAACCCATACATTGATACACTCTTTATAGCGCAGCAGCCATTCTCTATTACGAAGAAATGTGTTCATATTTAGACACAGAAAATCGTCATTGCCGACAAAACCTTTAGAAAATTTCTTATTGTTTAATCAAGAAGATTCCACCACATATCAAGAGATGGATAGAATACATCAGAAAATACAAAACAAGTACTGGCAAAGCAAAAAACGTCAGGCAAAGTTAACTGACTATGTATTAATTTTATCAAAAACATACACATTAAAGATTATTGTTAATTTGGTTGTTTTTCCTTCTTCACTCCATATAACGGTAACTCTCTATAACGATAAAAATGCTCGGTCCCTTGAGTTTCGTTATAAAGAGTTTACACTATATTTCTTATTTTAACAGTAATTTCTGAGATAGATCGTATTCTTTATGGAGATTTCCATCACCCTGATCACTCCCATAATGGTTATTTTTGCGACAAAATAATGCCTGGATCATTACTGGCATAATCCTTTATCTGTCTGTGAAGTGCCATCACAATCGGCTCAGCCGTTTCAAAAATTACCTCGGATAGACAGAACAAACTGACTGAAAACTGAAAATTCGCTCTGGGAGTTTTTTGAAACTGTACAATTACAGATTACGTTACGATTTTATTTACTTGTATTAACTGAACTAACTTCTGTAAAGTTCATTAAAAAACAACTCTCGCAGTATGTGGCCTTTGTAATTCACTGGCTATATATACAAACATACAAACGCATCAATCATTACTTCTGTAAAGAGTGCTGTATTGTATTGCTGTGTGGAATTGTCGATTTTATTTATTATACGTAGAGATGTATAGATAATACGTAAAATAAAATACGTGTTAACTAGACATTATATCGCATCCAAAATTATTATTATAATTCAATAATAAATCTCAGGTATTTGGATTAATAATACAAAACAATCGTGTTATTATTAATCTTGTTACGTTTTGACTACTTTATTTAGTCTTCGTCAGGCTCATAACTAATAAATGAAATAATCAATCAAATGATTTGTGTTTAAAAATTTATAATATTGAACACACATTGTATTTAAAATTAATTAAATAATGTTTAAAAAGATTGGTAACGTTTCAAATTTAGTTATTAATAACTAAATTTGAAACGTTACCAATCTTTTTGAACATTATTTAATTAATTTTTAAATACAATGTGTGTTCAATATTATAAATTATAAAAAAGATTGGTAACGTTTCAAATTTAGTTATTAATAACTAAATTTGAAACGTTACCAATCTTTTTAAACATTATTTAATTAATTATAAATACAATGTGTGTTCAATATTATAAATTTTTAAACATAAATCATTTGATTGATTATTTTATTTATTAGTTATAGCCTGACAAAGACTAAATAAAGTAGTCGAAACGTAGCAAGATTAACAATAACACGATTGTTTTGCGTTGTTAATCCAAATATCTGAGATTTATTATTGAATACGTGTTAACGTGCACGATGACGCGGGTAACGGCTAGTAATAAATATGATATTTGGTACTCGTTTCCATGGCTACAAAATATGGTTTCACATATAAAAATTTATCAAAGCATGCTTGTCAGCTACCTACCTAATTTATTTGTGACAGATCTTCAGAACAAAAGAACATCTAATTTTTTTATTTTCAAAATATTTTTCAACTATAACTCTTAGAAAAAAATTGTTTACGAAATTTTCTTTGAAAAAAATTGAATTTGTTATGCGTTTGCATGATTACATAATATGGTTTTATATGTAAAGCATGAAATCTTGAATTCAAGCGACTTGAAGTAAAGTACCTTGACTGATGAGAACGAGCCTTTAATAACGGTGTAGTCGCAGTTTTTTAACAGGTCGTGTATATCGCATGGTTCTTAGAATCACCAGTTTGGAACTGCTGACACGTGTCGAACATTATATGTTTTATACATATATGTTGCTAGACCACAGTTTCAATCTAAATCTGAAACCAATTCTCTATGCCGTCCTGCAGATACTTCACATCGTGACCTACTCAATATGAACGCGTTATCAGTTTCCTTTGACGTGAAATTCAACACTGTAATTGGGGTCCAAATTTTGAAAAAACACCTCCATGCACTACGCGCATTGTATTTAGACTCAACAGGTAGACACTCAGAAAGGTGATTGGGGTTTTAAGGCTATCGGAACGCTCTGAATTTAAGCCAAAAATAGAGCTTCGGCTGTCAACTGATTGTAGACTTATTCGTCAACATTCTGCAAAAAATCTTTCTTTATAAGGACGACAAAGGACAAATCTAGGTTTCTAATGGATACACGATTTACTAGAAAAAAGTTGGCATTAATTGTGCCAAAAAAACACGTTTTCAATGTCACACTACGACCTTATACGTACTTATTTCACAAAACTGTTTCATCACAAACCTAAAGTGACTCTTCCTTTTTCGGAAAAGTTTTTTAAATCTTAAAAATATTTCCAAAAATTAGAGTAATCAATTGACAGCGGCACCCTTGCAATAGCATATTTTAGCCTCGTGGTGGGCGCCAGCCAAAACTTGAAACGTGCGGATGATTTGAGCGAGACAGAGCTAAAGAAAGTCACACCCACAATATGTCTTTTGCTTACCTCGTCTCTTACCGCTGGGTCTCAGCACAAACTGTGAGTAAGTCATCCAACCAGTCATGCTTTCCTGAAAAAATACCTACATGTGATGGGGATACAGCAGGAATCAACACTATGTAGATTTTGCGAAATGGAGGCTGAAATAGCTCCCCATATCGTGTTCGAATGTGAGGCTTTAACCTACAGGAGGACAACCATCTTTGGCTACAACTTGTAAGAGAAATACTTTTTATTTTATCTATTTTGTATTTATTTCGTTTGTTGAAAATAAATCAGTTTAAATCCACTACAAAGAACAGTTTTGTTATACAACTTTCTGTCCTTACGGTGTAATATACTATTCTCGTTATAGCCAAAATATTTCGGGTACCTCCTGTTGGGACACCCATTATACAGGGTGTCCCACGACATGACTGCCATAGCCTGGGACTGTGTTGCTGGGGTGATTTCAAGTCAAAAATGTCTAATGAACATATACCCGGAACGCTATCCTAACTGAGCTAGAAGCATTTGAAATTTTAAATTAGTAAGCCCACTAATGCAAGTAATTAGGTTCGGCTGTTGGTTTTGTTATTATTAAAAAGACCAGGTGGCTGTGAATCACCATTAGTATTTAAACGGCATCAATAACACCAGGAATTCACATTGTTGGGCACGACTAACTCGGGTAACCCATTTTCAAGATAGATTTTCGGTGAATGTTTGGTGTGGCATTATTGATGACCGCCTCATTGGTCCATTTATAATGGAAGATCGTCTCACAGCCATTCGTTATTTACTTTCATTGAAAATGATCTTCCAATATTACTGGATGAAGTTCCTATTAATGTAAGACAACGAATGTGGATTCAGCACGATGGCGCACCTCCACACTTTGGTCGACAAGTAACAGAATTTCTTAATCAAAATTATACAAAACAGTGGATTGGAAGAGGTTCTGCAGTTCCTTGGCCAGCAAGGTCACCAGACTTTAATCCCCTAGATTACTTTTTATGGGGAAGACTGAAAAGTTTAGTTTATGCAGGAAATATTGAAAACAGAGAGCAACTAGTAGCTAGAATCATGGATGCCGCAGAGTCTATTCGTGCTGATCCTGAGACTCTTCGCAGAGCTACCACTTCATTTTTAAGAAGAGGTAGACTATGTATACAACAACTGGGTGGACATTTTGAGCAACTAATTCAATAAAGCGATTTCTTTTTAAATGGTTTTTAAATTAGTAGGGAATTCCTACTACTACTTGTCTAAAATTTCAAATGCTTCTAGCTCAGTTAGGATAGCGTTCCGGGTAATATGTTCGTTAGACATTTTTGACTTGAAATCACCCCACCAACACAGTCCCAGGCTATGGTAGTCATGTCGTGGGACACCCATTATATGCATATGTGTACAATGTAAATATACGACGTCGCGACGGTGTAAATCTAGTAACATTTAAGATGATGTAATAATAGACATATAGAGACAGAAGGATTTAACGCTATCTACTTACTAGGAAGGTATTACGATCTAGGACAACAGGAAACTGTCAGTGTAAATTTCATAGTAGTAAGATTGTCTGTTTGGTAACAACGACACAGTAGGGTATCATTTCCAAAACGGGTAAACTACACTAGTGTCAGATTCTGATAGAAGACGTCATATTCTGTTCATATATGATTAGAGTGTGTTGCTTGCACCCTCTAAACACAGTGCAGAGTCTTTATGATGAGACAGTAAGCTCAGGGACTGCTAAATATGTTATCGGTATACAGTACAACCTCGATATAACAAAGCTAAAGGGTATTAGAAAACCCGGGTCGCAGTACCAAAACCCTGCCGACAATATAGTGTATTTGCTTATACAGGCAGTGTGGCTTTATTATGCGAACTTAAGTTGGGTTTTGGGCAAAATAAAAAAATTGACTCCTTAATACACCCCTTAAAATAACATTTTTTTTCTTAATTGCAATAATATTATCAATCGAACCTCTACACCAAATTATATACAACTTTCAGTAAATAATTCACTATCTGCAAACTAGAGTTTTCATAAAATTTGTAAGTCCGGTCCTGTCGAGCCGATTTCATTAAAATTTTAGAGACACTTTTTAATTACTACTAAAGGGTTAAATGTCAATTTTGAAACGATTCTGAGAATTTTTTCGGTGTTTTGGGGCCAAAAACATTTTTCAACCCCTAAAAACTACCCTTAAAATGGCCTGATTACGCCCATTTTAAATAGGCTTCGTGCGGTGATGGATTCCAACATGTGTGCCAAATTTCGTTTAAATTAATTAACTCCTTCGAAAGTTATTGCCCGTACACATATATACCTCTATATATATATATATATATATATATATATATATATATATATATATATATATATATATATATATATATATAAACATTTTCAAAAATGGTGCCAAAGTGTTTTGGAGGTTATGAAACGTCGAGAAATTTTGGTCCGACCCCTAGGTCCCGCCATCCGACCGACGCCAATAGTGTATGTTGCCATATGGCAAATACACTAAAAATATTCGTTATATCAAGTAATTCGTTATTATGACGTTTGTTATATAACAAACTTCATTATAACGAATTACTTGGTATAACAGATATTTAGTCTAAGATTCGTTTTAACAAGGTAAACAAAAAATTCATTTTCTTCTCAAAACTTATCTTTAAACTTTAAAATTGTGATATTAGTAGATATTTTTCATACGCTTATAGCTACGTACTTGCTGATTTAATTGAGAATAATAGCTATTGTCTGCTATAATTGTTAAGAAACATTCATTGTTGTAGCACTATATTAGAAAAAATTATTATTCCAACACGTCACCATCTGGATTTAATGGAAAGTTCATCTTTGATTCATTCAAGAGCCCTCGCTATTGTGAGAGTTAATGTTTAGCTATTGCTAAAAATAATTGGCTCTCGCATGTAGTGAATTTGAGTGTTGTAAATCGCTATATTATGAAGGATTAAAAATGGAATTGTGTGCACCGTAGAGTAATTGATTAACTCATTCCGCCGCGAAAGTGGAAAGATTCTGGTTTAAATCCAGACGGTGACGTGTTGGAATAATAAATTTGTCTAATATAGTGCTACAACAATGAATGTTTCTTAACAATTATAGCAGACAATAGCTATTATTCTCAATTTAAAATTGTGGCCAATGTACTTGCGGGAATTTCGGACTTTTTAGCGATGTCTAATTTTTTCTTTGTAGAATTCTCGTCTACATACTGAATGATTTTTCGTTTCTCTACGATGGTTAAGGAACATTTTTTTTGTTTCTCAGCCGCTGCAACTTTAAATTTACTAAAAACAATGACCAACAGCAGTGTTTACATTACTTTATATCAAACAGCAATGATTGTCTTACGATAAATTTATCGTGTCTGAACCTGTCGGGACATGAATTGTTGTTGTTATTTTGGAATTGTGTGTGATTGATTGGTAGGATACGTTATGTAAAGGCTATAAGTTGACAAAAATCGTTAAATAAAGGTAAATTATAGTTTCTATTTATATTCTGCAATGATTAAAAATTCTTTATAAAGAGGTTTTCAACTAAAAGTATTCGTAATATTAAGATATATTTTGTATTAATTCTTACGGGCATCTCTAGGGGATTTCGAAAAAATTGTTAAATCGAAGAAATCGTTATGAGGTTCGCTATATTAAGGTTTCACTCTATATTATTTATCGATGGTGTTTTTGTCGGTATGAAATATCTCTGTAAAGACTGTATTAAAATTAATGTTTGATTATTTTTCTCTGACGAAACATAAATTAACAACTTAAAATTAATGATTTCATTAAAAAAATTACAGTTTAAAAATTTTAACAATTTCATTACAGAAAATAACATTCAAAAAAAAACAAATGTCGCCACTTGGTGGCAATCTGTTTATTTTAACAGTTGTCGGTAATATTTAGTGACGTAGTGACGCTGAAGTCTCTAAATAGAATAGAGTGAAATTTATTTCCACCCTATTATATTACGAAGTATTCGCACGGGTCCGCTAGCTTGTACTAATATTATAAAGAGGTAAAGTTTGTCAGTTTGGTTATCTTCGAAACTATTCATCCGATTTCAAAATACCAATATTTAGAATGGGCCTTCAGGATGGACATAGGCTATATTTTATCGCGTTAAAATAAAAGCGTTTTTCATGAGATCAATTTCGCAAGTTAAGTCGACGAAAAAACTGTTCTTACTATCGCAAGGCAAGATTGTAAAACGGTGGCTCCACTACTGTTGCTGCTGCCGAGCGAGTTATTAATTGCTTATTTTAATCGCATGTGAAGCCGCGAGTAAAGTGTAGTGTAGAATATCTTGAGAACACACAACGTCGCGATACCAATTACGTACTATTTAATAATGTAAAAGGATAAATAACCGACTAATTAACCGGTTAAACATCCGCGGCTATTCCTTATTACACAAGTTTGTGCAGAAAGTTTTGCACATGATTGTAAACTACGGTCGAGATTTTATGAAAACTACTCTATTGCCTTGGTTTTGTTGTTCTGAGAAACAGAAACCGGAAATTGTCTTGTTGTTTTATAAATAGCCAGTAAATTAACCGAATAATTATCCGGTAATTTTACATCACGACATATTGACTGATTAGTCGTTTTTAAATTATGCAATGATACAGAAAAATAGACAAAATCGCAAACAAAAATGAACAAACGAAACTAACGATTCATTATCTGCATTTCAAATTATAGTCGTTTTCACAAATCGATAATTTATTGACATTTTAATGTCTGTACTCAGATTAAAGGGTAATTAGTTTTGTTTGATGTGTGATACCTTATAATTAAGCTAATGATGGTAGCCATTTATCAAAATTATTAACGAAAATGCTATTAATTGTAGTTGTAGTGTTTTGGTTATCGACTGTATACAGAGTGTTTTACGAATAGATGTTTTAATGTACCGTAAACTTTATTGGTTTTTGAAAATAGTGCTTTGTTTCAACATTATACGTAAAAAAAGTGGTGTGTGTACTTATGCACGCGCGGCAGAATTTATACTTCTTTGGCGTGATCGCGATAATTGATATTCACATTTTCCGACTTCATTCACAAATATCATCATATATCTATTAATACATAATAATAAAACACAATGACATTTGATTTAATTAATAATAATAATAATAATGCGTTTAACGTCCGTTTCTCGACTTTATGTCATAACAGACGCCATTCGCACCGTAACTATTTTCCATCTACCACACTTCCCGTTATTTTTCTACATTTTTAAAACTTCAACTTATGTAATAGCAATGGGCGAATGAAGGAATTATAGGAATTTAGGATAAGGTACGTAATTTTTGAACTAGGCCTCAAATAAGGAACTGTCTCGATATTTATCTGGAATTAATTGAGGGAAACCATGGAAAACCTCAATCAAGATGGCCGGTACAGGAATTACCGTTTCTCGGCGAGAGACAGTAGGAAAAAGTCCCAGCCACATCTGCCCCCGCCGGGATTCGAACCCGGTCCCTCCCGAATGCTGGTCTAGTGCTGTCACCACTACTCTACCCAGCTCGGTAAAAAAAAAGGCCCAACAATACCGTTAGTTTATTTTCGCAACATTCATAAATAATAGCCTATAACCATTCTAGATAGTTCTTCTTTCTGTTGGTGAAAACCGCATGAAAATTCGTAAAGTAGTTTCTGAGATTATCCCGGACAAACACAACTCAGCGCGGCGGGGGACTTTATAATAGATAAGGAGATATTATGTTTATTGTGCTTCCTCTAAATGCTTGAGGTTATTTTTGTGTACAATATAGATATAGTCACTTATAAAAACCGATATTTGTTAAAAGTACCGTTTACTTCTAATATGTTCTTGTCTTACAATTCCTATAATTATAAGTGCAGGACCGTATTAGCCTTTTTCATAATAACAACATGTTTATTTTATTTTATCCATTTCTTGTACTTAATACATTTAATACGTAACAATGTGTATTCTAATTAATTTTGGCTTTGTTTTTTCAACTTGGTGTAAACCCGCGCGGCAGCGTTCACAGCAATTACATGTTTTCGGAAGCCCTGCGCATTGTATTGTGGTGAATGATTTGTTCCTTCCGTTTATAAGTGCAAATTATGCATAAAATATACACAAATACCTACGCGAACGTGCGTGAGTGCGAAAAATTTTTCGTGAGCGTGAGTTGGCATGAGTGAAAAGCAAGTCACGTAAATATGGTTCCTAATCTACACTAATATTATAAAGAGGAAAGATTTGTATTTGTGTGTGTGTATGTTTGTAATGAATAAACTCAAAAATTACTGTGCCGATTTAAAAAATTCTTTCACCATTATAAAGCTACATTCACCCTGAGTAATATAGGCTATATTTATTGTTAGAAAATATTAGGGATCCTTACTAAAATTTTAGTAACGTAACCCAAGGTGTATAAAAAATGCCATGAATCATCTTTCGTCGCATGCGCTGCGGAAACTATTGATGACAGAACAAAAGTATGTTCTACAAAACTACTGTGCCGATTTAAAAAATTCTTTCACCATTAGAAAGCTACATTCACCCTGAGTAACATAGGCTATATTTATTGCTAGAAAATATTAGGGATCCTTACTAAAACTTTAGTAACGTAACCCAAGGTGTAAAAAAATGCCATAAAACATCTTTCGTCGCATGCGCTGCGGAAACTATTGATGATAGAACAAAAGTATGTTCTACAATATTAAAGAACATATGAATAACTACAAAAAACTTCGCGATACTATATGTCCAACTATTATCGTTATGTCACAATAACCACTTTTTACATTTTAATAATCTATATAGATAAAAGACGATGTACATGTAATCTATGGACTCCAAACAGGTAGACCGTTTTTGATGAAATTTTCAGACAATCTTTAGATTAGCCCAGCGGGTGATCTCCTGAAGTTTGGTAGCGATCGGATCAACAGAATTTTTTAAATTTCTTTTTGGGAAATAAGATTTTTTTTCGATTTTTGAACATTCACAAATAATACACGTAATCTGATCCTAATTCTATAATTTTATATTATCGTCCACCCACGCAGTGTTCCGGGTTTCAGCTGCCAGACTGCGACTTTCATGTTCAGGATAGTTAATAAACTCACAAAAACTCAGATTTGAAGAAATACTATGAGTAAAATCGTTGCTTGCTCCCTAACTATAAGAAATCCTCAGTGCTCGAAGTTACCATCTAACCTTTCCCAATTTTATTGTTTCTATAAAGCTATAAAACTGTCATTAAAAACAAATAAGACATACATGTATTTTTCGATACTTATAAAGTTATAATGGGGCTAATGGGCAGTAGTTATGTCGCAGTAAAAAAGTTAAACTGAATAAAACTGTCCCAAGGTCGTTTGTTTCCGTTTACATGGACACTTAATTCCCCGCTCCCAGCTTCTTTGTCTTTGTGTGTGAATAGTTTGCCATACCCTACACCTTACTAGAAGCAGGGTTTACACTATTACAAAGGTTTACTCGTAATTCTTGCTATAAAAGATGAATTCTAAGTTTTAGAACTATTAGCCTTAATAAATACACTTTCCATGACGTTAAAACTCCTTGCAGTGTTTTTTTAAAGAAATTTTCGAATAAATTACACACTAAATATTAACCAAACAATGAAGTTTTTTGACAGCGGCTGAACATATGACGTCATGCGCTCTGATTGGTGTCGTGACTTTAGAGTGATTTTATTAGGTTTTATTTATTCAATATTAATTAAATACCTTAAAAATAAGGAAAAATATAGTGTTTTTTAGTATTTCTATCATAGAAACTACCACTTAACGTTAAAATTATAATTTTATTTGAATACAGTCAACATCCCTATTGACAAGACAACAAGCGTTAACCAATGACCAACGAGTGCACGTACTGTGCCGGTAACTGGGAGGTGGTAGGAGTCTTCCTTTCCCACAAAACAACCAAAAATATGCATTTGCGACGCTGTTTGTGACTAACTTCAGAACCTTTTAGAACCGTGGCGAGTATAATACCTGTTATCGCTCGGTATCCGCTTGTTAGTGTGTCAGCACCTTTAGTGCGATGACACACACAGCGGTTTCCGCCGAGACGGCCGCCGACTCGGCCAAATTTAGCACACTGACATACACAGCGGTTGAGAGTCGGCAGTCGTATCAAAACAGTTGATATTATGGATATAGAATATCAACGTGTAATAATATTGTACCTACTTTATCGTCGATGGAAGAAAAGAAACACAAAAAATAAAGCTGGTCGAGTTTCAATTTCTCTCAATAATTCTTCAACGTCAATGTTAGCATCCATTATTAACGATAAAACGATAATCAAATAAACCTAACTTTATAAACCGCCCGCAAAACCGCTGTGTCTGACTTGTCGCATATACAACAATGAAAAGTAACACCGCCTGAGTCATAAAACAGCTAGCGGTGCATACGCCATACAACAGTCGGACGTGCCGACACGGCTAAAAAACAGCGAGGCTCGTTTGCCGCTGTGTGTGTTTCATCCATTTAAAATGTTAGATTACACAGGCCGAGACGGCGGCCGAGTCGGCAGCCGTCTCGGCGAAAACCGCTGTGTGTGTCATCGCTCTTACACCCTGCTTCTCTTCACGTCCCGCTCGTTCACCGCATAGCACCTCGTATATTATGTGTGTAGTCTCTTATAAACTCCACCGTATAATTTATCGAGTCAGTAATTGGAATACACAAGTTTAGCTCCGAAATTACTTTCTACCGGGGAACTCCAACTCCTCCTCTTCCTCCTTGAAAGTAGAGAACCGCGACCTGGCATTATATTATTAGTGAAAACGCGCGTTTTTTTCGTCTTTTGGAATCAAGTTGAGATTTATTTATGTGCTCATTTGTACCGTTCATCTGCATAATAGAATAAGTTCTCTGATTTTAAAGCGCTTTGAATAATTGAAATGTCGGTTTCATTGTGTGAAAAAAATTCCAACCAATGGAGAAAGGCACTGCAAAACTTTACCGCTAAGAACGACAGTTCTATAATCCTTCCAGTCTGTGAAGTGTGAATAGTTCCTAGCAATGTGTACACTATTAGTTTATTTCAAATAATAAAACCTTGCAAATTAACGTTTTCTAATAAATCTAAAGTTTCAGAATTTTCGACCGTTTAGGACGCGAGATAATTAATAACAAAGACTTTTTTTCTTTTTAGTGTATTTGCCATATGGCAACATACACTATTGGCGTCGGTCGGATGGCGGGACCTAGGGGTCGGACCAAAATTTCTCGACGTTTCATAACCTCCTAAACACTTTGGCACCATTTTTGAAAATGTTTATATTTATATGTATATATATATATATATATATTTATATACGTATATATATATATATGTGTGCGGGCAATAACTTTCGAAAGAGTTAATTGATTTTAACGAAATTTGGCCCACGTGTTGAAATCCATCACCGCAAGAAGCCTATTTAAAATGGGCGTAATCGGGGCATTTTAAGGGTAGTTTTTAGGGGTTGAAAAAAGTTTTTGGGCCCCAAAATACCGAAAAAATTCTCAGAATCGTTTCAAAATTGACATTTAACCCTTTAGTAGTAATTAAAAAGTGTCCCTAAAATTTTAATAAAATCGGCCCGACAGGACCGGACTTACAAATTTTTTGAAAACACTAATTTGCAGATAGTGAGTTATTTATTGAAGGGTGTCTTTAATTCGGTGTAGACGTTAGATTGATAATAATATTACAATTGAGAAAAAAAATGTTATTTTAAGGGGTGTATTAAGGGGTTAAATTTTTTTATTTGCCCAAAAACAAACTTAATTTCACATAATAAAAGTATAAAATCACACGGCCCTATACAAGCAAATACACTATATTGTCGGCAGGGTTTTGGCACTGCGACCCGGGTTTTTTGTCTTTGGTAATTATTATTAGGGATTAGAGATAGGAGGGCTGTGATCAGCGTTGCCAGATTTTTTTTATGACAAGTCGGAATTTTGAAACTTTTTGAGTGAAAAAAGCGGGATTCTTTCGTCGAAAGCGGGACATAGTAAAAAAACGTATATAATCAGAAGTTTTTAAATATTTATCTTTTTATTTGCGTTCAAATTACGTTTACGTGACAATAGCAAAAATAGTCATAGAAAATGTATTTTAATAAAAATATGATATTTTAAATCAGATTTACTCTATCGTTAAATAGTTGTCTTATTCGTCTTCTGAATAAAAAAAAAAAAAAAAAAAACAGAAATCAAAATCCAAAAAGTTTTATTCATTAGAAAAATATGGCGTTTCAAACAATAGTCTGAGGAGTGAGTGTTACAAATTGCAACTTACAATAAGAGAATAATTATTTACGCACGGTCGAGTTATCCCCGAAAAGCGGGACTGAGCCTGTCCCGCGTGGGACATTTAGTTTTGATTTAAAAATCGGGACGTCTGGCAACACTGGCTGTGATATACGATAGACAGGGGCATATCGAAATTATAAGGGCTTCTAGTTTTTACGCGGAAGCCTAAAAAGCCTACGTTCTAATCATATAATAATGAAATAACTATTCTTTTAGTACTAATTTCCCTACTTTTTTCAAACGCAATACTCTTGCCGTATTTCAGACGACCTTGTTGAATGTATATAAAACATTTGAAGTGCAAAGTACATACAGGTAGAGTACGTCACGGAGACGCTTAAAACAAAAGACGTCCGGTCGGCGCTCTCTTAACGCAGCCAGCTCCAGTTTTATAATTAACACTAAAAAGTGAATTTCCGCTTTTACTTTATTCCTTTACGAGTTTTGAGCAATTTGTGGAAAGTCTAATATATGTCATTCCGTGGTTTATCAAAGGTACGCTGCTTATTCAATACTTGACGAGACATTAACTTGCTGTCATATTTCAAAGTTTCTTTTTTTATTCAAAATTTTCATTTATTAGTGTGTTATGTATCTAGTGCCTAAATAATTATATTGTGATTTGTGCGATACTGCCTCATGATATAAATACTCACGAGACATAAATAGTAGTGTTGGGCATAATCGATACATTTCAATAATCGAATGATCATTCGAATTATCGATTATATGAATGATTTGAATTATCGATAATGAATGATTCGAATTATCGATTATGAATGATGCGCAAACTTCGTAATTATTAATTTCGTTTTATGGACAGTATAAGCGAATGATCATTCAAAATATCGATTATGAATGATGTGCTAACTTTGCAATTCTTAATTTTCGATTTGTTAATATACTTAATACAATACACATTAATAATGGAATCGCTGGTATGATTGAATACAAAAATGAAACGAATTCTTTATTATTATAAATTAATAATTAATAACTCGCAGATTTGTAACAATATAGTCTAAATTTTTGGAAATAGTGATGACACCAGTTTTTGAAAATATCCTTTCGGAAGGCACGGAGGTAGCTGGCGCACAGAGATATTTTTCATGAAGTTTGTATAATTCAGGAAACAAATTTTTGTTTTCTGACCAAAAAATCAGTGGATTGGAAGAGCGAGGTATATTGGGCATTGACAAATATTGTTTAAACAAACGAAAGCACCCCCACTCTCCAGTGCAAGCACAGACTTCCCAATGTGCAGATGCAGAAACCGAATGATATATCATAATCGACAATCGACATAGTACATAGTCGGGATTAATTCACATACATTTCATATTTCATAATCGACTCAAGTGAATGATATCTCGGTTACCATAATCGAATGATTGATTATTCGGCCATAATTTTTTTATGAACAAAAAGCGATATTAACAATAAATAAATCTATAATTAATGTGATAAAAAGCATTTAACAATAAAAGTTACAGAATTGAACAAAAAAAACTAACACATTTTCTTGTTCTTGACTGTTTCACTTATGCCTATTTAGATATTAAGATGACTTAGTTTAGCGCTGTTTCATATAGCACAGGAACTTATTGGAACGTATCTCCCACGTTAAGCGAGGTTTTACTGTATAACTATTCTGTAAAATTCTCGATTCATTTTTGTGACAGACTGTATAATTACTATAAAAGTAAAGAAACATCAAAGCGCGCGCCACGTCGGTGGTTCCACTGACCCCCGTGGGACTATAATATAGTACACATCGATGCTCTAGTCGCTGACGGCTAACTGCCGTCTATGCTGCCACCCCTTCTATTTGACGGCGGCCCCTTTACAGTTGAATACGTCCCCCGCTTATCTGTAGGCACATTAGTTTGCGAGGAATATTAGTTTTATGGGTGGAAAATGATTGAAAACCAATTTAAACACTTCAGAAAAAAATGTGCATTTTCATTCACTAAACTGTTTCAGTTGCCGAGCGTCTATAATCTCACAAGAATTCTTTTAAGCAAATTTGAAATAAACAACCAATGAAGATGGGCACTGCCAAACTTTACCGCTAGAGTCGCCAGTTCTATAATGACTTCAGTCTATGAATAGTTCAGAGCAGTGTATGCAAAATTAATTTATTTCAAATACAGTATAAAATAAAGCTGAAGGTAATTAGAAAATATTTGTTGTACCAAGTAATTCGTTATAATGAAGTTTGTTATATAGAGGTTAGGTTGGTCTAAAATTCGTTTTAACAAGGTAAAAAAACCCATTTTCTTCTGAAAACTTATCTTTAAACTTTAAAATTGTGGCCAATGTAGTAGCGGGAATTTCAAACTCTTTAGCAATGTCTAATTTTTTCTTTGTAGGATTCTCGTCTACATACTTAATGATTTTTCGACTCTCTGCGACGGTTAAAAAACACCTTTTTCGTTTCTCAGCCGCTGCAACTTTAATTTACTAACAACAGTGACCAACAGCAGTAAACACTGCTATTGGTAATTTACTAACAACAGTAACCAACAGCAGTGTTTACTGCTGTTGGTTACTGTTGTTAGTAAATTAAAATTGCAGCGGCTGAGAAACGAAAAATGTGTTTCTTAACCGTCGCAGAGAGTCGAAAACGCATTAAGTATGTAGACGAGAATCCTACAAAGCAAAAATTACTTTACACCAAACAACAATGATTGTCTTACGATAAATTTAACGTGTCTGAACCTATGGAGCCTGAACTGTTGTTGTTATTGTGGAATTGTGTGTGATTGAATGGTAGGATACGTTATGTAAAGGTTATAAGTTAACGAAAATCGTTAAATAGAGGTAAATTATACTTTCTATTTATATTCTGCAATAATATGACTTTTCGATTTTGCGAATTCAGTACAGCCTTAGCCATTTTGTCATCTGACGAGATTGGGATTTTAAAAGTGTTTACTTTACAACTGTTGTGTACTCTGCAAGCAGTCAGTCTCCAATTTTCCCCCACTTTACCGTCGCCAGTCCCGCTGGCCGTCCAAACATCGCTACGAGTATTTTACTTTGATTTGAATTTGCATCATGAAAAAGTTTGCAAGTCGTCGTATTTAACTACATTTTTCATCTCCCGTTTTTTCTCATAACAATGTTTACCCCCTAACTATGTTGACAGGAAAAAGGCGGTTATTTTTTCCGCATTTTCAGTATAAATTATCTATGAATTTATTCAATTCATGAATAAGTTTGATATAGGTTAAAAATACGTAAATGTACAATTCTGTTATCTAGTTTCAGGGCAAAGCTACGCTGTCAACAATTTATAAATGTGGCTAATTATTAGTGTAGTTGCCATATATGTCACATAAACTATTGGCGTCGCCTTGATAGCGAGATCTACACTTTCTTCTTTCTATTGAATATTACAGGTAATAAAAAAATTTGTAATTATTTGAAACTTATTATTTACACAGTATTTACGTTGTTATAATGGTCCGCGATTCACAGCAGTGAAAGGGAGAGGCAGTGCATCTCGCGTACAGGACGCAGATCGCAACATTTGCAATTTGCCCCGGCGCTGTTTATAGTTTTGCATATTTGATGCATGCATAATTATGCAACTGAAATGTTTACGCTGAATTAAACTAACTTGTTATTTAAACCACCTGCGAACTCTTTTTTATATACTGGTTTGGAATAATTTTATGCAAAAATCGACAACAAAAATAAATATTATGATATTTGAGGTTTCAGATCCAGTATATACTAAAATTATATTTTTTAGAGGACTGTGGATCAATCAATTAATAATGCATTAATATCCAATCGCAACGTTTCGTTTTTATTTTAAAAACTTCATCAGGCTCTACAAATATAATAAAAAATTTTACATATTATAAGCATGTTTAATAATGTCAAAAATTAAATATAAATATCAAAAAAAAAAATTAAAAATTACCTTAGATAATAATGAAAATATAAATATTAAGAGCACTGTGGTTGGAACAATAAAAATAAAAGAATAGTAACTTCTTACCACAACAGATTTATTCAGTGGATGTGCATTTCGAGAGCTAGAGTTTAGTGTTTTGCTGAAGATGGGAGCTTAGCTCTCGAAATGTACATCCACTGAATAAATCTGTTGTGGTAAGAAGTTACTATTCTTTTATTTTTATTGTTCCAACCACAGTGCTCTTAATATTTATATTTTCATTATTATCTAAGGTAATTTTTAATTTTTTTTTTGATATTTATATTTAATTTTTGACATTATTAAACATGCTTATAATATGTAAAATTTTTGATTATATTTATTTTAAAATAAAAACGAAACGTTGCGATTGGATATTAATGCATTATTAATTGATTGATCCACAGTCCTCTAAAAAATATAATTATAATAAATATTATTTTCTCAAAATGATAAATAGTAACAAAAAAAAATGTGTGAGCCTCCTCCACATTAACTCGCTGGAAAAGTGAAACTTCTTTAGTCGTAGATGTTATTTATATATTTAAACTCATTCTTACTATAGGGGAGGGGGGGGGGGTAAAGAATGTGATCTTTCCTAAGTATGGCTTTTACAGAGAACTATTTTATTAAAATAGGCAAAAGGAGTATATATAAACAAAATTCTTCAACAATCTTGAATAATATTACTTAAAAAACAAATAATATTTAACAAATACGTATCTTTTTCATGCCCATATTATTAATTAACGATCTAAAATTATAATGAGATATCTCATTATAATTTTGGATCGTTAACAAATACAATATTAAAAAAATATATCGATATGTATTTGTTGGCTGTATCAGTTATTGGATGTTGATTTGACAGGATGTAGGGATGCCAATCGATCACGGGGCTCTGGACACTTGCCCAGAGTACCCAGTGGAAAAGACGAGCCTGAAATTTGGACACACTGCTATGAACTATTCACAGATTGAAGTCATTATACAGCTGGCGCCCCTAGCGGTAAAGTTTTCAATTCCAGATCTTTTGTAAATATAAAACCTCTATAATTTGAACATTGGTAAACACAGCACATCGGCATTGAAATAAACTTATTTTGCACCCACTGCTATGAACTATTCATAGGCTGAGGTGGTCGTTATTTAGGTGGGGCCTCTAGCGGTAAAGTTTGGAAGTGTTCATCTCCATTAGTTTACAGTCAGTCGTTTTTTGGAGCAGATTGTGAGTAGTGATGGTATGGGTATAGTGGTATGTTGTAAGGGCAGTCGATGCATGATGTTAAACTGACTGCTATGGCGCAACATTATTAGTTTTATGTTATGTTTTCCTATTATTATTGCACGTACGTTGTGTAAAATCCAACACCAATGAATATTCATTATAAATTAAATAGAGTCCCATTAATCCGAACCAGATACGACTGCTCCTTAACCGGATCAACGAAAGTCCGGATTAAACGGAATTTGTCTTAAAATGTGATGACGTCAAATCCTCTCAAAAAATCATTTACCCTGTTACTCAAATTCTTAAATCATAAATTGTTATTATTGTTATTTTTATTCATCTTTGCACTTTTAGACATTCGATGATGCAAAAGTTTTTAACTGAAAAATTTAGTAATTTATGGCAGTTTAAAAAAATATGCGTTTACGTCATAAATTTTACACTATTATAATAAGATTTTTAAATCAAAATATCAAAAAACCAGCTCGACAGCCTATAGAGAAAACGATTTCGAATATTTAAAAAAAAATCGCATAAAAAATATTAAAAACTAGAAATTTATCATGCCGACCGTGGCGGAAAAAGTAGTTTCGAGAAAAACGCGTTTAAAGTTTTAAGTGCGCGCTATCGTCGGGCAGTCATATGTTCTACCATAACTTTGGATCTTTCCGTCGACTTTCACAGAAATAAGCCAAAACTTCAGAGAACAACAATCTGTTAAAAAAAGTCGATTTTTTGAAAATTCTGGACGTATATAAGGCTTTCATTATTAATATAAAACCAGTTTTTTTAAATCCCGTCCAGACTAGCGGCGTTTGAATTAGCGGGACTCTACTGTACTGTAGATATCATACCACTGATCTCTAATTAATGGATTGCGGTGTCACGTTTCTGTACAATGCACACCTATGAAGCACGACCAGCCTGCAACTAACTAGACCAACACAAACCAGCAGCGTCGGACTGGCCATATAGTCGAAGTGGTGATTGCCAGCCGGGCCCCAGCCTGCGCGGGCCCCCCACGGAGCATTACGTTCCGTAGTGCGGTGCGTAACTTTGTCTATGATTTAACACTAACCAATTTCTATCTTAAAGAAGTTCTAAGATGTGTTTAAGAGGAGAATTGATTTGTCCAGATTCATAGGAAAAGTCAATTTTTGATAGCCTAAGCACAAAGTTAAGTAGTTTCGGAATTTGCTTTCTACGTAACGTATTTTCAAAGTTCTCTGCGTTTTCGGCACGGGTTAAACTGTATAGATTGAGCTGAAATTTTAAGATAATCATTTTTTCAATATATAGAACCATTTCAGGGGGTAGCAACTCAAAAAATTTGAAAAAAAAATTGACATATGCAAATAAGGGTCAGGCTAATAATAGACTGGTCCTTATTTTGACAAGTTGGAAATTGTCACATGCTAACCTTTAAAATGGTTCTTTACATTGAAAAAATGATTCTCTGAAAATTTCTGCTCGAATGATTAAAATTAAGCCGTGCCGAAAACGCTGTAACGTTTATAGGTTATCATTAGCATTACGTCTCTGACTGAATGCCTGTCGCGCACCACATGCGTATACATCCCGTTCTCGATCATTCCAGAAACTTCTGTCAGTTTGTTCGAGAAGCCTATGTCATTTCCAGTGGCGTAACAATTGGGGGCGCACTACATTGGTTTTTTAAATTTTATTTTTAAAACAGTCTTTTTAATTAGTTTTATATAATCCATTTATATTTTAAACTAAACATTATTATGTCTACTTAAGGATCTAACATGGTTTTGGGACCCAAAAACATCGAAAAAATTATCGGAATTGATTCAAAATTAAAACTTAACCCTTTAGTATCAATTAAAAGGTGCTTCTTAAATTTGATTAAAATCGGTTCGATATGGCCGGACACCTATAAAAACGATTGCGGATAGAGAATTATACTTTCTGAAGGCTCTATATAATTTTGTGCAGATGATGAATTGATAAAACAGAGACGAAATATTGAAACTAAGAAAAAAATATTATTTTGAGAGGTGTATTACGGGGTTTAATTTTCTATTTTGTCCAAAAACAAACATAATTTCACATAATAAACTCACGCAGCCTGTATATTAGCAAATACATTATATTGTTGGCAGGGTTTGGCAATGCGACCCAAGTTTTTAATTTTTAAAAGCGGACGACTTTGGTCGGCCCTCACTCTATACACGACAAAGACGAAATTATAACATTTCATTTCATGCTGGTATAATATGGGATTTTAATGGTTTTTGGTCTTAGTTTCTTATCATTTCTTGTTGTATGCGTTAGTATTATTATTGTCTGTTCTGTGTTATTGTAGGTAATATCGTTTTCTTTATTTTATAATCGTTACTATGGCATACAGTACAATATTAGCGATGCAAGTATTTGAATGTTTCGCTCTATCGCAGGTCTTTTCTTGACAAGGTGTTTCAAAAAAGTAATTACTCAGCAGAATACATATATAAATTGTTATTGCAATCATACATTTTTTGTATACCCCCCTATAAATTAACTGCTTTTTATGCCTCTGTTGTAAACATTAGTAGGTATTAAATTGTGAGTTTTAGCAGGAAAGTGGAACAGGCAAAAATTAATCATTAATCACATGATTAGAATTTCATAAAAACAAAAAAAAATTACGGTTTTTTTTTATTTTTTATAAAATATACTGTCGGTATTCTACAATTAAAAATTAAAATAAAAATAGTTTTTTCTTATCCAAATATTTTGTCATTCTACAATGGTCATTATTCAATTAGAGGATGTACATTAATTATCTTGAAATTATGTTGCCTGAAGAAGCCCTAATAAAGGCCGAAACGTTGCAAAAGTAATAAGTATAACCTGGATATAACAAAGCTGAAGGGACTTAAAAAATATTCGTTATACCAAGTAATTTATTATAATGACGTTTGTTATATAGAGGTTAGGTTGGTTTAAGCGTCATTTTAACAAGGTAAGAAAACCCATTTTCTTCTGAAAACTTATCTTTAAACTTGAAAATTGTAGCCAATGTACTTGCGGGAATTTAGAACTCTTTAGCGATGTCTATTTTTTTCTTTGTAGGATTCTCGTCTACATACTTAATGATTTTTCGTTTCTCTGCGACGATTAAGGAACACCTTTTTCGTTTCTCAGCCGCTGCGACTTTAAATTTACTAACAACAGTGACCAACAGCAGTGTTTACATTACTTTACATCAAACAACAATGATTGTCTTACGATAAATTTAACGTGCCTGAACTTGTCGAGAAATGAATTGTTATTGTGGAATTGTGTGTGATTGACTGGTAGGATACGTTACGTAAAGGTTATAAGTTGAAAAAAATCGATAAAAAGATGTAAATTATACTTTCTACTTATATATTCTGCAATGATTGAAAATTAGTTATAAAGAGGTTTTTGACAAAAAGTATTCGTAAAGTAGAGGCATATTTTGCATTAATTTTTACGGGTAGTTCTAGGGAGTTTCGAAAAATATGTTAAATCGAGGAAATCGGTATATTGAGGTTCATTATATTAAGGTTACACTGCACAAGTAGTTTTGTCTGTAACCACACATACATGTCATTTTGGTACATTCTGTATTATAAATACTAAACTGCAGTAAAATAAGAAATAAAACACTGACCACATTTATACGTTTTTAACAACAAATACTATAATCTTCCATATTAAAAAACTCTTTTTATATTATGTCCCATAAATATTTATTTTGCATAACAAAAACTAAAACTTTTTATGGGTGCATGAAATGTAAGTTTTTTTATGAAATTGGGACAATAAAAAAATTGATAACTCTTGTAATATCAATATTGATACAGATCAATATAATACAGTTTCTTATTTATTTGTTTCTTTTTTTTTGTTACAGAATTCGTCGGGAGTTAAAATAACAGGAGGTGATATTTTCTTAGTCAGGAGATTTATTTTTATATAGATACCTATTAGGCCAACTGTTTTCTTAACCAGTTATCTCTTGGATATGATTTAAAGTTAAAATTCACCAAAAAAAAAATATTTTTCAAAAAAATAGTTTACTGTACTATTATAATTATTTAATATTCATGGGTATTTGGATTGACAAGACTGTTATTATTCAAAAAGAATTCTTTAATATCATTGTATAATAATAATTGAATAATAACAGTCTTGTCAATCCAAATACCCATGAATATTAACAGTCATTTATTAATATGGATATGAATAGAGTAAATCATTATAATTATTAATAGAAAACAGTATCACGGGTAATTGGAATAAAAATAAATCAATTTAAACACTCATTGATTGCAACGTTTCGTCTTTTATTTAATTAAGACTTTTTCAAGCTCTCAATACGCTTAAATGATAATTAAACTATGATATAAGCAATTTCGCATTACAAAAAACAATTAAAAAATTTTAATTGTTTTTTGATAGAATGTTCAAGCAATTGTCATCCTAGAAGCTTCTTCTAACTGAACAGAAGATTCGGTTCTTTTTTATGACCAAATTTTTTATCAGGAAAGTCGAGTAATTTCGACGTTTTAGGGAGTTTGACGTTAAATCGAGTGACGTTACATGAAGTTTACACTGTATTTATTTTTAATCCTTTCCGAATTTCGTCGTTGAAACATATGAGAAAAAAGAATGGCTCGTATTATAAGGCGTTAAAGGATTCAAAAGCTTTGACTAGAGTAATAAATAGGTAATTAAATGGCGATAAACGAGTATAGGGTATGTCATCTCTACGACGAGCATAGGTGGTGGTATATGGTATAATATGGTATATGGAATGATATGGCGACAAGTACATCTACCTCTGTGTTATATAACGTATTTTATACGTTAGTTATGAAATAATCTATTACAAGCAGGATTTAGGGGAGTTGGGAGATACGAGAGCACGTCATATCATAAGCGTTCCTGTCATTAATCCATTCGTTGGCTGTCCCCTCGACGAATATTATTATTATACGGAATGTCTCATAATTACAGTCTTCCGTATACGAATTCTTGAAATATCGAATATCATAATGCAGAATGCATGTATAAGATTTTTATATAATATTTCATATTGAAACCATAATTTAACACCGATAATTATTGAGCACAATTTGCTTGATATGTACCATAGGGGTTTATTGCATTTTTGCAACTTTTTAGTAAAAATGTTAAAATCTAATGAGCCCCAGTATCTACTTGCAAAGCTGTCTGCCAGCTAAAATCCTTACAATTCCCGTTATGACTTATTTACATTGCCTTTATCCCGTTCATATCAATCAATCAATCAAATCCTTTTCATATGTAGCCCCAAAAATGTTAAATGATATGTCCTGTTCACCAGACCTGGCAGATATTTTAAACAAAGTATCGTTTTTGAAATCAAAAAAAATTAAAATTTTAATAACAAATTTTGTATACAAAAGGCAACTCAGTACAGATAAATATCGTGTTATTCTGAGTTAATCTACCTGAATTTTATGAATGTATGTCCTACCTTGCTATTTTTCTGTATGTGTTTTACTTTGTCTACTTGTATTATTGATTTGGCGAGAGATATAATTATTGTTTATTATATTATTGTATGGACCGGTCAAAAGGCAGACCAGTCTACAAAGACTGATTTCTGACCATTTGCGCTAAGCAATAAACGCTATTATTATTATTATTATATAGCATATTATTATTATCTAACATAAAACATTGTCAAAAAATTGGATTTGAGAATGAGCTGAGATTGTGATCATATAATTAGTTTTCATAATGCAGGAGCAGTCTAATATTGTGTGTATGTGTGTGGGGGGGGGGCGAGTTAATTGATTTTAACGAAATTTGACTCATATGCTGGAATTAGGGATTTCAATCCAACGGCATTTTCAATCCAGCTGGATTTATGCTGGATTGAAGCAAATCCAGCTAGATCCAGCATTAATCGATTTTTCAAATAAATGTAACAATTTTTTAACTTTAGAAACTTTATTTATCTACATTTACATCAAATACTCGTTTTTTTTGACGTCAGTAAAGTACTTTAACAGTAAGTAATAGTTACTAGTATCCGGAGTATAATTATTAGTTATCACAATACAGTCTTAAATCACTTAAATTCATATTCTAGATATCTGAAATAGTAATTCGCTTACCTCTTTTTCAAACAATGTAGTTTCAATTTCTCAGTTTCAATAATTTTAGAAAATAAAAAGCGTTTCGCGCTTATAAAATGTTTAGTTAACTCTTATTAGAAACAAAACTTTAATATAAATTTTATTATATCATTTGACTTGAGTTGTCTTTTGAAGAATAAAGCCAATCAATTATGTAGGTAAGAGTTTTTTTTCTCAAAAAAGAAATGTTATTGATGTTGTTATTTCCCAGTCTTTTTCTTAGAGAACTGCAAATATACCCGAATGCGGAAAGGGCTCTCTTTACCTCTACGCTGGTTGATTTGAGAGTCATCAAATAATCATAGATTAAAGTTAGGTTTTCACCTCTTACTCCCTCACTTTCATAAAGTGCCATTTCTTTCTTCAATATCTTATCATAATCCTTCTCAAACCCAGTGAATTACTTGTTTTTAGCTGATTGAGGATCCGCACCGCTGGATCCAGCGCCAGATGCTGGATCCAGCAAGGCCAAAAATGTGCTGGATTGCTGGATCCAGAATTGCAATCCCCAGCTGGAATCTATCACCGCACTAAGCCCAATCGGATCATTTTAAGGGATGTACAAATTTAGGGATTGAAAATCTTATAATTGATATTAAATTTAACCCTTTAGTATCCATTAAAAGGTACCTCTGAAATTTTAGTAAAATGAGGTTGACAAGACCGGACTTTCTTTGCGCAACTTTGCTTATTGAAGGGTGTGTCTAATTTGGCGCAGATGTTGAAATGATAATCCAACTGAGAAAACATTCTTTATTTTAAGAGGTGTAAAAAATTATTATTTCAAGGGGTGTATTAACGGGTTAAGTTTTTTGTTTTGCCCAAAAATAAACCTAAGTTCACCTAGTAAAGCGACAATACTACTACCAGCAAATACATTATATTGTCGGCAGGGTTTTGGCACTGCAACCGGAGTTTTTCTTATTAGTATCGTTTAGAGAAGATAGTAGAATGTTGGGGAATGTGAGTAGTAGAAGAGTGGGCAAGCGATCAGTAGCGGCATGATTTCCACTTGCAATTTGAGGGATAATCATTGGCGGTGTAATTTTAAAAATGGAGGTTCGAACTCGACATAATGTCACAGTCTGTAATAATAATAATGCGTTTAACGTCCGTTTCTCGACTTTATTTAACAGACGCCATTCGCACCATTACTATTTTCCATCTATCACACTTCCCGTTATTTTAAAACTTCAACTCAATTAATAGCAATGGACAAATGAAAGGACTATGGGAAATTAAGATAAGGTAGGAAATTTTTGGTTTAGGTAATCAGCCATGGTCTCGAACAAGGAACCATCTTGATATTTATCTGGAACTAATTGAGGGAAACCATGGAAAATCTCAACAAGATGACCGGTACAGGAATTACCGTTTTTCGGCGAGAGACAGTAGGAAAAAGTCCCAGCCATATCTGCCCCCGTCGGGATTCGAACTCGGTACCCTCGAATGCGAGTCTTGTGCTCTCACCACTACTCTACACTGCTCGTTACGTGACAGTCTGTAATACACGTATTTATGCATACTGTGAATAATCTGTATACAGCTCATGAATGTGCACGCATATTAATGTATATTATGAATGCCCTTCAATACATGGATTATATTTTGTATATAAAATTACATAAAGGAGCACGCTTCCGAATTGCTTTTGTTAGTAATATTCGCACAGTATAGGTATTTGATTGAATGTTGCGAAAGGATCTCCAAAAAAAAAATACACTTTTCAAAAAACAGGCTGAAATTTTGGCCCTATATTCACCCGGTACGTTTCGTTAAAGGAACTCTCCATGTTTATTAATGTATAGGATCCCTACTTAACACAACGTCTATTTGTCATTTTGGACTATTTATTTTTTGGATAACTCATATTAGCTGTGTAAAAAAACTCGGGTCGCAGTGTCAAAACCCTGCCGACAATACACCGTATTTTTCGGATTATAAGACGCACCCATAAAATAATGTACTCAAATTTTGGGGGCGTCCGAAGGTAACATTAAAATATTTTTTTCAATAAATCGTCTCTAAATTTGAGGTACGTCTTATAGTCCGAAAAATATGGCACGCCACTGAAGGTAGCTATGACGCAAGTTATCCCAAGACAAGCGGGGGAATCACCGATTTAACTACACTCTTTGTCTATGATTATCGATAGCTAGTATTAGGCTTAACCTGCAATCGTAACATTAAAATACATTTTTCTAAAAATCATCTTATAAATTTGAGATGCGTCTTATAGACCGAAAAATACTGTAGTATATTTGCTAATACAGGCAGCGTGGCTTTATTACGTGAACTTAAGTTTGTTTTTTGACAAAACAAAAAAAATTAATCTCTTAAGCCTGTCGGAACGCTCTGAATTTTGTTTGTGCTGAGATCCAGCGGTAAGGGGCGAGGTAGACAAAAGACATATTTTAGCTCTGTCTCGCTCAAATCATTCGCACGTTTCAATTTTTGGCTGGTGTCAACTACAAGGCAAAAGACATATTGTGGGTGTAACCTTCTTTAGCTCTGTCTCGCTCAAATCATTCGCACGTTTCAATTTTTGACTGAAGCCACACTACGAGGCTAAAAGATGCTATTGCAAGGGTGCCGCTGTCAATTGATTACTCTAATTTTGGGAAATATTGTGAAGATTTAAAAAACTTTTCCGAAAAAGGAAGAGTCACTTTAGGTTTGTGATGGAACAATTTTGTAAAGTAATTACGAATAAGGTCGTAGTGTGACATTGAAACCGTATGTTTTTCTGGCATAATTAATGCCAACTTTTTTCTAGTAAATCGTACATAAATTACGAAAGTAGTCCATTAAAGACCTAGATTTATCTTTTATCTCCCTTATAGAGAAAGAATTTTTGCAGAATGTTGATGTATAAGTCTACAGTCAGTTGACAGCCGAAGCTCTATTTTTGGCTTAAATTCAGAGCGTTCCGACAGCCTTAATACACCTCTTAAAATATTTTTTTCTCAGTTAAAGTATTAGCAATTCAAGATCTGAACTAAATAAATTACACTCTTCAGTAAGTGTAAATTCTTATACGCAAACTAGCGTTTTCAAAAAATTTATCAATCCGGTCTTATCAGGCCGATTTTATTAATTTTTTAACAGCACATTTTAATCTTTACTAAAAGGTTAAATTTCGATTTTGAAGTGATTCTGAGAATTTTTTCGGCATTTTTAGGAGACAGACAGACATCTGGACATACATTAAGAAATTATATATGTGGTTACTGGTTACAGACCGGGTTACACCGTTTGAAATTGTTTCGACAATAAACTTATTATTATTATTATTATTTTTATTTATTTTATAGTATTTTTGAAAGAACATTTATTTTACTAATTCCTGCGAGTAGTTAAATCTCAAAGCATCATCATTTACTGTTAAACTACCGGGAAACAAAGAAGAACCGAGATATTTAATGTGTAAACTTTAGAGAATTATAATAGACATGTTATAAACTGACATAATATACAAACATAGGTGCATTTATAATAGATTCTGGACTATGTGAGTAATTTGTGGTATTTCACTGTATATAATGTTTGTGAGTACATTAAGGTATGTTTACACCAACAAAAACGTTGTTCTGAAAAACAGAAGTATACGCTGTTCCCTAATTTACCGCACACCAGATTGGTACTCTATGTTGGTAGCACTAGACAAATTTTTAAGCTTTTTTCACTTCGTATGGGTGGTAAAAATACACACGAATTTAATTCAAAATTACCATGGAAACAGTAAACAGGTAAAATTAATTTCAAATTTATAATTAAAATATTGTGTCAGAAAAATGTTATATCATGTAGATGCCAAAGTAAAATAATAATATTTTATTTAACAAAATGCCTGGAAAAGGAAATGATTTAACGCGAAAAGAAAAATTGGCAGTGGTCAACTGTTGCGCAAAAATTTAAAAATCGGTTAAGCCCTGCTACCCTTCAGCCTTAGGTCTGTGTTTTTGTATTCGGATATTACTGAAGAGATATTGAACAAATTTTCACAGTGCCTCAAATACCTACCCAAAAATACTTACTAGTACGAGAGTTGATCATTAGTATCTGCGTTTAAGGACAGGCGGCGTTGACGAGTGAAATTGACTTTACCATCGTGTACTGCAGACTTTTAAACGACCTCGTGCTGAGTTGTAGATAAATTCGTAGGCTAGGTTTTTTTTTGACAACCAGTTGTATCATTCGTGGTTTGTATTTTTCGACAAAAAGGAAAAAGAGTAATATCGATCCGGAATTCGTTTTTTATACGAGTATCTCACCCTGGTCATAGATGATGAAAAGTTCCCATAGACAGCATCCAACTTCAGTTTTATTATTTCGCATGTTTTTTAAAAAACGAATTACGGATCTTTTTCCATTTTGTCGAAAAATATAAAACACGAATGATGCAATTGGCTGTCAAAAAAAACCTACTTTATGAATTTATCTACAACTCAGCACGAGGTCGTTTAAAAGTCTACAGTACACGATGGTAAAGTCAATTTCACTCGTCAACGTCATCTGTCGTCAAACACGGGTACTTATTGATCAACTCTCGTATTTTAACGCAGAACATGCCACGCGACGTGTGCTAGACTCTTTAGCTCAGGTACTGGGTGGTTCTATATTAAATGATTTGAGAAATAAATGCGATGCGGTGTATATGTTCTATGTATGTTTTGGTCGTATTACTACAGAATTTATGGCATCTACAATTTGTAGAGTAAACGGTTCGTACGTTACGTTCACAATATAGTTACATGTGCATCCTATACATATATAAGTACGTTGTACAAACTGACTGGATTCTGCGCTAGTGTGACTTGTAGTCTGTAGAGGATCGGGGAAATACCAGTGTCGCGCGTATAAGATAAACTCGGGTCGCACTGCCAAACCTTGTCGACAATATAATGGCAGTGTGGGTTTATTATCTGAACTTAAGGCTGTCGGAACGCCCTGAATTTAAGCCATACTACGAGGCAAAAAAATATTGTTGCAAGGGTGCCGCTGTCAGTTGATTTCTCTGATTTTTGGAAATATTTTGAAGATTTAAAAAAGTTTTTCGAAAAAGGAAGAGTCACTTTAGGTTTGTGATGGAACATAAGGTTGTAGTGTGACATAGATAGATGTTTTTTGGCACAATTAATGCCAACTTTTTTCTAGTAAATCGTACATAAATTATAAAAGAAGTCTATTAGAGACCTAGATTTGTCTTTTATCTTCCTTATAGAGAAAGAATTTTTGCAAAATGTTGATGAATAAGTCTACAATCAGCTATCAGCCGAAGCCCTATTTTTTTACTTAAATTCAGAGCGTTCCGACAGCCTTAAGTATGAAATAATATGTGATTTTTTCATTACAATATTCTTATTAACCGAACATCCACACTACACTACGAGTGATTTCAGAAAATTTATAAATCCGGTTCTGTCGGGCCGATTTTTTTAAAATTATAGAGGCACTTTTTAAAGGATCAAATTTCAATTTTAAGTTTTCAAATCTTGCCCTGGGCGCCCAATACTTAACTACGATATTGAATTCATCCGGGTTACCGGTTATTAACCCATTTATGCCTAACGGGTCAAAAACGACCCACCGCCTTAAATATATGTAACAACTTATACACATATGTTTTTGATAAACTCTGTAGTACAATTTACCGTTCAAGGTACATATCACACTGTGGTAAAATTAGAACTGTCATTAGAGACGCTATTCTTACTTATTCGTGTTAAATTTGTGAGGACAAATACTGTTGTATGACATGGAAAAGAAGTCTTATTGGCAAGTTGCTTATTTTTTGTCTATGACATATTTATTTAGGAAGACGTATTGCTCTAACCTTAAAGTTTGTGGTGATGTCATATTTGTGAGGTTAGGTTTATTTTGTTGCAATACAAACACACTCGAATTTGGTAGGGTCGTTAAAGACCCGTTGGGCATATATGTGACACATTTTTCTTTTATCTAGGACGAAGCCACTGACGACAGCAGAGTTGCTCGAAGAAATAGAGCAGCTTGACAAATATGATAAAATTCCAGATACTGTATATATAACTCCCCCAGATGATAATGGATTAGAAAGTGGGGAAGACTCTGGTGATGAAGACTGTAATGATCCCAATAGGCTAAATCCTAAGCAGCTTCAATCTCAAGCAGAAACCAACCGCAATGATGATAGCAGCGACAGTGAAAGCAGTCAAAACAAGAAAAGTTGTAAGAAACACGAAAAATAAAACCAATAAAGCCTGTGATCAATGTAATGTTGCTCTTCATGATAAGTGTTTTGTAAATTATCATAAAAAATAAATAGTGAAACAGAAACACCCTACTTTTATTTCCGCAAATATATGCACAGGCTGAGTATGCTATTTTGTTTTCGTTATAGTGGTAAAATGTTTTATTCAACTTCTACATAAATATTTGAAATACCACACAAATGGTTTTTACTTTGATTTTATTTTATTTTAAAATTTGAACACAGATTTGCCCAACTGGGTCGAAAATGACCCACATAAAATTTCAAAAACGATTTTTTGATTTTTATTTTCTACACTTATTTTATCTTATTAATGGTATTTTAACCAATATATTTGAATGTCATAAGATTTTAACACAAAAGACAGTTCTGAGCATAAATGGGTTAACATTCTTATTTATTACAAGTTGCCCAAAAAAAAAAAAAATAGCGCGCCACTGCGCATCATCAGTCCCTGTACCATTATATTCGCCTCGAGGGAATGTGGTGTTTATGTAGAGGGTTGTGTCGCCGGTGACTCTAGTTGCCACCCCTGCATCTCGAGTGTGTCTCACGGTGTCTCAGAGCCGCGTCACTCGGGGGGAATCCCCTCGTTGCTTGATCTCGCGGGGCACGCGATGCACCACGGGATGTGGCTGTGCTCTATGTTCCGTTGCTACATATTTCCGTGGCAAAGAACTAAAAGCGTTCAGGTCGAATTGTTGACATTTATTTTTAGCCTTTTTTTCTAACAATAAAAAGAAGTGTCACGACACTGTTGATTATATGTCTCAAAGATAATAGTATTGACGCTTCTTTTTCAATTTTTCAGGATATTTTGTCCACGGACATTTTGACAAAATGTATTTTGTCCCAAGGATATTTTGTGACAATGATATTTTGTTCAAAGATATTTAGTCTGGGATATTTTGTCCGCGGATATAAACCCCTAATTTGTTTCATTCTACTTTCATTCGATTTCTTACTTTTTCAAACATATATGTCGCTAAAGAAGTTAAACTTGAAAAATTATGCGTGGTAGAAATTATACTTCTTTGGAGTGATTGCCACAATTGTTATTCACATTTTCGTTAAAAATCTACATTGATAAAATAAAATAGGATGTCTAGAGAGACGATAAATATAGTTAAAAGTTCGCCTGTTCATAAAAATGACTTGTCGGGAAAAAGGAATTTTTAAGTAAACACTTATTTGTTATTTATAGCGCCGTTTAGTTTTTAACTATTAAATCTATTAAATGTTTTGATCAAGTAGATATAAAAGTTAAAATACACATGTAAATATAAATTTTAGTTAAACAATTGTTCATTAAAAAGTTTGTAATAATTCCGTTTTTAAAAAATATATTTGCGGTTGATGTTCAAACTATTTTATTTTATTGACGGTTAGTAAAAAAATTATATTAATTACCAAGGACAAAAAAGAAAAAAAGTCAGTTAGCCTGTTCACTTCGAGTAGTACTTAATTACTTTTAGTATAATATGTAGCTGTTGTCTGCTAACCAGAATCTTTCCACTTTCGCGGCGGAATGAGTTAATCAGTAACTGATTAACTCATTCCGCCGCGAAAGTGAAAAGATTCTGGTTTAAATTCAGACGGTGACGTGTTGGAATAATAATTTTTTCTAATATAGTGCTACAACAATGAATGTTTCTTAACAATTATAGCAGTCAACAGCTATTATACTAAATGAATTCAGCTGGTACGTAGCTACAAGCGTATGTAAAAAATCTGCTAATAACTAGTACTTATTTACTTTGGATAATAGGTGGACAACTTCATCAGCACATTGCAGCAGAGAGCAGAATGAATGATCGTAAAGAAAAAATCAATATAACAAAAATACCGCGACATAAGCGGTCATGTCTTGTGACCACCGATTTGGAACTATGGCGATCGGTCGTCGATGCGTACGCTTCGTTTTATCCTCCTTCCACCTACGTTGTACATATATTTATGATAAATTGAATTTTTAATGTATAAATTTCATTATAGCAGGCACTTAGATGATATTTGAGAAATATTGAATGGCTAGGTAGCTTAGTAGAACTTATTGGCATTCGCGTGGGAAGAACCCTTTTTTAAACTTATTTAGGAACGGCCGCTAACTGAAGAAGTTATCTAGGTTTCGTATCAATCCTTATTTTAAATTTGTTTATACTAGTGAACTAGCGAGCACGTTCTATTCTTCATGATTATTCAGTGCAGTTCTTTTCCAATAACAGCTGTTAATTTTCCTGTATTTAAAAAGGAACTGTTCTAAATAACTGTATTTTATTGTAAACAAATATGATTTAAAGTGTTGAAAAAAATCTTTCGAGTTTTTAAGTAGTTCTTATTTATAATTAAAGAAAAACTGCGGTCATTCTTTTCATAATTATTATTATAGCTCAGTTAGATTTCGCTCTTTAAACACCTGTTTTAAAGGATTTGTTCTTCAGCAATTATTCTTTGAAATTTGTTCTCCTGGCTATTTAAAAAACTGTTTTTAAGTTGTTCTTCAGGCACATTTATTAATGAACAGTAGGTATGATTCTGATAACTGTTTGTATACTGTTTTTCAATAGGGGCGCTAGAACATTGATACTGTATAGCGGCCATATCGGTAAAGCTACAGCTTTCAAATTTGGAGGTTATAGTACTTAATGTTGGGCAAATCATCACGGAATGCTAGTGTTGAACAACGCGTGCAAATCATTTAACTTTATTAGGGATGTCGAAATGCCAAAAAGTATCGATATATGTCGTATCGATATCGGTACCGATATATTTTTTTAAAAATATTGATTTATCGGTACAATTTTAAAGAGAACATTGGTACTCTAAAAAACTTAGTATACATATTGGCTAGCTTAATATAATCTCAAATAGTAATTGACGGACATTATTTCTAATAAATCACCGAGCTGGGTAGAGTAGTGGTACAGCACTAGACTCGCATTCGGGAGGTCCGGGTTCGATTCCCGGCGGGGGCAGATGTGGCTGGGACTTTTTCCTACTGCCTTTCGCCGAGAAACGGTAATTCCTGTACCGGCCATCTTGATTGAGGTTTTCCATGGTTTCCCTCAATTAATTCCAGATAAATATCGAGGTGGTTCCTTATTTGAGGCCATGGCCGATTACCTATCAAACTCCTAGTTCAAAAATTACCTACCTTATCCTAATTTCCTGTAATTCCTTCATTCGCCCATTGCTATTATATAAGTTGAAGTTTAAGAAATGTAGAAAAAAACGGGAAGTGGTAAAATGAAAAATAGTAATGGTGCGAATGGCGTCTGTTATGACATAAAGTCGACAAACGGACGTTAAACGCATTATTATTATTATTATTTATTATTATTTCTAATAAACCAAGTAATAAATAATTATCTGAAATCAAAAACAACGATAAGAATTTTTTTTTTGTTAATTAATCAAACGCCTAATACATTTAGGAGCAGATAATTTTAGAGATTAACCGAACAATTAATAAAGCCAGGGATGGCGAACCTATGGCATGCGTGCCAGAGGCGACATTCGACAGAAAATTGTTGATACAGCGTAAATTGAAATAATTGAAAATATTCTAGATGTTGTACAAATGAAATGAAATATTGCATGAATAGATATTTTGATTGATTATTATTTCGAAAATATCGAAAAATCCAGTGAAAAACAAACGTGTTTTACATGTGCTTTATTCACTGTTGTTGTTTTTGGAACGCACTTAAAAGTATGTTTCAAAAACATATGTAAAAATACATGTTTCTCTCCCAGTGGAGTTTTCGATATTTTCAGAATAATTAAACGGTCATAGTCAGTCGCTGTAGTACATATAAGTGTTGCTACTGAAAAAAAATATCAGTTTTCGATACTCGGAGTTTTATATCGATATATCGAAATAGTAAATATCGCCCAAAAATATCGATATATCAATAAAAAATTTCGCTACATCGATATTTTTTCGACATCCCTAAACTTTATTATCAAAATTAGTGTTCAGTTCGAGTTACGTCCTGTTGAGTCGACTATTCGTCGTTTGGTGAACAAATTCGAATCAACAACAATCAAACAACATAATGTCATAACGACGTTTGTAGAAAACACTGTTGCAGTGAACGAGAGTGTGCAGGATACCTCAATGCAGTCAATTCCTCGTCGGGTCCAAAAACTTGGCCTTTCGTACTTAAATATGAGTCAGACACCCCTAGTTTCAAATTCAAGGCCATAACTATCTCCTGCTATCTTAGTGTCCTTGGCCGAGACGCCAACGTAGTCTAGATAGCAATAATTCGTCGTCCTCATTTACATGCCTTGACACACAACGTGCATGATGTTCTCTCTCTCTCTTGCATACAGTGAATTTATTATGCATAAGTTGTACATGTATGGTCACAAGGCAAAACCGCTAAGTCATTTGCTCACATTTATATTTTGACTATTATTTAATATGTTGTGGCGTTATAGAAAGGAGAATAGATAAAGGAACGCCGCGAAAAAACAAAACAAATCACTTAAAACAAGTATTTAATAATAATTAAAACCAAAAATATCAAAAATCACAAACTTAAGTCGCTCGATGACAATTCAAACAAAATTAGAAGTAAAGATCCACGAATATTGTGGAATTAAGAAATTAAAAAAAGGGGATCAAACAGATCAGGAAAAAGAATTTTGGAATGTCTTTTATGCTATAGTATTGATTTATAACTAACTCAAAAAATTATTTTCAAGTCACATAACTGAGGTCGGACTAAAATTATTTAACTATTTCATTATTTTTTTTGTTTTAATGAAAACACAAAAGGTACGTTCTGTTGCTACCCTATAAATAAATACAATAGCAATTTAAAAATTGTAAAGAAAACAACATGGTACAATGTAATATCTTAATTAAATACATATCACATGTAATTGTAGTTTCATCCATTGTACAAATTGTCAAATAATGAATAAGAAGATGAAGAAAATACATTGAAATAACAATTTTACACTAAATAAAAATTATTTATTAACTAATTTGAGAAAAACTTTTACTGATCAGTGAATTACTACCTATAAATTAAGTAGTACTTCGATGGAGTGACGTCACTGAGAGCTGATTGGTTTCACTTAATTTATAATTAAAGTTTTTTGTAAAAAACGATATCTTTTAAAGAAAATTTTCCCACTTTTTCACATCTCTTACTAGTATGAATTTTAGATTTTATGTAATTTGCCCATTCTTACACAAAATAATAATAATGCGTTTAACGTCCATTTGTCGAGTTTTATGTCATAACAGACGCCATTCGCACCATTACTATTTTCCATTTTACCACTTCCCGTTATTTTCTACATTTCTAAAACTTCAACTTAATTAATAGCAATGGGCGAATGAAGGAATTATAGGAAATTAGGATAGGATAGGTAATTTTTGAACTGGGAGTTTGATAGGTAATCGGCCACGGCCTTGAATACGGAACCGTCTCGATATTTATCTGGAATTAATTGAGGGAAACAATGGAAAACCTCAATCAAGATGACCGCTACAGGAATTACCGTTTCTCGGCGAGAGGCAGTAGGAAAAAGTCCCAGCCACATCTGCCCCCGCCGGGATTCGAACCCGTACCTCCCGAATGCGAGTCTAGTGCTGTCATCACTACTCTACCCAGCTCGGTATTCTTACACAAAATCGCAATAACCTTAAACAACCTCAAACAAAACGTCATTCAAAGTGACGTTTGAGATTGTATGAAGATGAGTCGAGACTCATTTTCATATAATTTCAAACGCCGATAGGTGTTTTACAATCCATAAAAACTTTTTGACGCATATTATATATAGAGAAGGCAGAGTCATAACATTGATGCTGAGTTACAGAAAGATTTGTTAAAAAACATGATTTGAGAATGACCTTAGATTGTAACCATACATACTTCTCCATAAGAAAAATATTGTAGAATTTTAAATCGATTCTGTTCGAAAAATAATTGATCGACTGAAACGAAATTTTCTTTAAAACTGTGCATATACCGTGTAAACTCTATACCGGGTGTTTTTTTTCAAAACTTTGAATGGATTTTTTTGTTGATACACCGGTTGAATCAAAAAAAGTTTTAGGTAAAAGTTGTTGGGTTTTGAGAGGAAAATAATTTACACGTAATACCAACCCACTCCCCCCACCCCTCGGCAGGGGGAGTGGGTAACTTTTGTTTTTTAAATGGAAACCCCCGATTTTTATGATTAAATTAAATTTAATTTAATTTTAAAGTTGTTCATTTTTACACAAAAAAAATTTAATCAAAAAAATCGGGGGGTTTCATTTAAAAAACAAAAGTTACCCACTCCCCCTGCCGAGGGGTGGGGGGAGTGGGTTGGTATTACGTGTAAATTATTTCCCCCTCAAAACCCAACAACTTTTGCCTAAAACTTTTTTTGATTCAACCGGTGTATCAACAAAAAAATCCATTCAAAGTTTTGAAAAAAACACCCGGTATAGCGGAGTTAGAGGGACTGCGCTTTTTTTGGCGTTATAGAGAGTTGTCGTCATATGGAGAGAAACGAAAATCAATATTGTTTTACTATTATAGTATTATTTAATAATACAACATAAAATTTTCAAATAATGATGCCTATAGTTGATGTAAATATGGGCTAGACAATAAAGCTGCAGTTCTTATCAATTTTGGCAACATAGAAAAAAGTACCTGCAAACGGTAGATGCTTTGTAAATTGTCGAAATTACTTGCTTTATAATGACATATGGTCGTTATTTAGAGTGGGTGTGATGCTACATAGAGTGTATCATTGTATGGACGTAAGGCAAACCAATCAAATCCGAGTAATTTCGACGTTTTAGGGAGTTTGACGTTAAATCGAGTTACGTTACATGAAGTCTACACTGTATTTGTTTTTAATCTTTTGGTCCTGTCGCCCAATGGCTGGAATGTTTTTTGAAGATAGAATTAAAAAACTCCATGTGATGGTGAAGATATCTAAAAATTCGACATAAGCAGTTATGTCTTTTGACCACAAACTTGTATACATATATGATAATATACATGTCATATTGTTTTCATAACGCGGAGTACTCCAGTACCCTAACGTGTTTTCTAACCACAACTTTTTTCCCATTTATTTGTCGCTATTTCACTTATCCTTGGTTCAAAACAACGCTACGCTACCTCTATATCAGTTTGGTGCTATTATATTGTCTTTATTTGAAAAAACAAAAGACAAGTATGAGTAGAACTCGCGCCCTTAGGATTTCGTACCGTTATAACACATAATAATTCCACAAAATAAAAAATCATTTTCGGTTTTTTCCTTTACTCGTGCCAAATTACAAGATTCAACAGGAATAGGGATGTTGACTGTATTCAAATAAAAACAAAATTTTAACGAAAAGTAGTAGTTTCTATGATAGAAATATTAAGAAATACTATATTTTTCCTTATTTTTAAGGAATTTAATTAATATTTAATAAATAAAACCTAATAAGATCACTCTCAAGTCACGTGACAAAGACACCAATCAGAGCGCATGTCATATGTTCAGCTGCTGTTTTTGTTTGGTTAATATTTAGTGTGTAATTTATTATTATTTGTTTATAGGAAACGTCAAATTACATGTAACTATAGCAACGACTACGAAACAACTTTTCATCACCTCAGTTTACTAACGTTTATGAGCACAGAATACGCATCTATAAGATGGTAGCTCCCGTGTAAACTTTTGAGCGTCCTTTGGTATGAACAGGTGACGTCACGCGACTAGTATTGGCGTTTTGGACCGAAATTTGAAACGGGATTTAAAATACATGATTTTTAAGGTTTGAGTTGTATTTAAATAAAAATAAGAAATGTTTGTGGCAATATTAGGTACTTATGCACGATTTAAAACACTTTCCCAAAAATAGTCAACATCCCTATTACCCTATTTGTTTTGATGAGCATCTGAATAAAAAAAAAAACTATGAAAGCACCGACCATCGCTTTAACGAAAAGATAAAGTGGATTGAGGGACAAATTTAACTTTGCCGTTGGAAAACTGTTGTCCCCATACATCGATATAGGTCGCGGTCAGTTTACCAACTGCAAATAAGTTTATAATCGCAAAAAAAATTGTTTTGTGGTGTAATACAAATTTACGGTTTTCGAATTTTTCCCTTTACTAGTGCTATAAGACATTGCTTCTTGCCAAATTTCATGATTTTAGGTCAACAGGAAGTAATAAATTTTGTTCCCTTGCGAATGTCGAAATATGCTGCATAAACGGCCGTATCTTTTGATTGTGTTGACTTAGAAGTTTGATTTTTTTACGGCGCCAAGAGATTGTAGACCTGAGTATTTGATATTAATTTAACAGTAAAGGAAGATTTGGTTGAGAATCAATAAATAAATAAGCTTTACCAAAGTTTCGCTAATGGCCAACGTTTCGAAAAATATATTTCCATCTTCAGGCCCTTAAGCTGGAAGATGGAAATATATTTTTCGAAACGTTGGCCATTAGCGAAACTTTGGTAACCTCAACCAAATCTTCCTTTACTGTGACATTCTATTGGATCAACACCACCATATACGAAGATATTAATTTCAGCTTGAATAAATAAAAAAAAATACCACCACGCGTTCCTGAGAGAAAGGGTCTTGACAGACAGACGGACAACGAAGTGATCCTATAAGGGTTTATTTTTTCCTTTTGAGGTACGGAACCCTAAAAAAATGAAGTATTGAAATTAGAACCCTATTTTGCCAATCTCCGCGAAATTCAGCTCCTGGGATTAAATTATATAAAAAACATTATAACATATATCTCTTCTGCGCATGCGTCGATTTTCCCCAAAAATAATAGGGCTCTTCATGTTTGCATATTAAACACCCTATCAAAATTTGGTTTTAATCCGCTCATCCGTGTGACCTATATTGTATTCACAGACAAACCGACCAACAGATAAACAGACTTTTTCCAAAATATGTTTTTTGAATTTAGGGGACCCCAAAACGAAAAATATTGTAAAATTTTGAAAAGTGAATTCTGATTTAAAATTAGTACCATTCCCCTCTAGAGGGTTGAAATGGTAAAAGACAGAAATATATATTTGCATGGCATCTTAATCGTGCTAACGTGATTTTCGTACTATCCGCAGTACATAGTGTATTCGATAAGAAATCCGGCGGTCGGCTCCGGGACTATGCAGGATAGATATACCTATATTTGATCGTGTATGGGGTATTTTAGTTAATATTATGTAGGTACAACAACTTCACGCTATTCTGAAGGCTTTCTCATATAATGTACGTATGTGCTCGACCAGTGGCGGCGATTTATGAATTTTCCTTGGGTGTCTCTTGTTAATTTTCAACCACAAATTACGAAATTGCAATAAACAATTTTACACAATTCAATGGTTACCTATAGTTAAATTTAATAATTTAATTTCTTGGTCATGATTAGATTGTTAGTGTATTTGTCATCTAACATATACACTATTGGCGTCGGTCGGATGGCGGGACCTAGAGGTCGGATTAAAATTTCTCGACGTTTCACATCATTTTTGGGAATGTGTGTATATTTTGGGGAGGTAGTCCTTACACTAAGCAATTATTTATCTCACAAAAAAATTGTATCCGCAACATAATGAGAATAAAACAACGTGTCATGGAGGTCGTATTTCAAGCAACTAGGGATATTAACTCTGCCTTGCATATATATTTTAGAATCAGATTGTTTTGTCAAAATTATGGTTATTTCGAACAGGAGAGGACAACTTAAGGACGGATCTTCACATACCACAGTGTAGTCAAAAAGAATGTATATTCAATTAATTAAAATCTATAATGCAGTTCTTCTGGAGAATAGGTCTCCAAATGACAAACTGTATAGAGAAAAATTGTAAAAAAATTTACTGGTCAATACTGTGGAAGTTTGGTAGCGACCGGAGCAACAGATTGTTTTTTTTGCTATTTTGAAATTTTTATTTTTCTCCGATTTTTGAACATTCACAATTAAAGCGATGAATTCGCGCAAATTCAATACACTGGGAATTTTATGATAATGATTCTCATCTTTTATATCCTATATGATAATAATAATAATAATAATAATAATAATTCATCTTTAAAGTTGAATTCCAAAATATGTAATAATAGAAATTAGTTTCACGGGTAATTGGAATAAAAAATCAATTTAAACACTCATTGATTGCAACGTTTCGTCTTTATTAAATCAAGACTTTTTCAAGCTCTCAGTATGTTTAAATTATAATAAAACTATGATATAAAAAGCAATTTTGCATTACAAAGATCTTTGTAATGCAAAATTGCTTTTTATATCATAGTTTTATTATAATTTAAACATACTGAGAGCTTGAAAAAGTCTTGATTTAATAAAGACGAAACGTTGCAATCAATGAGTGTTTAAATTGATTTTTTATTCCAATTACCCGTGAAACTAATTTCTATTAATAATAATAATAATAATAATAATAATGCGTTTAACGTCCGTTTCTCGACTTTATGTCATAACAGACGCCATTCGCACCATTACTGTTTTACATTTACAACTTCCCGTTATTTTCTACATTTTTTTAAAACTTCAACTTATATAATTGCAATAGGCGAATGAAGGAAATACAGGAAATTAGGATAAGGTACGTAATTTTTGAACTAGGAGTTTGATAGGTAATCGGCCATGGCCTCAAATAAGGAACCGTCCCGATATTTATCTGGAATTAATTGAGGGAAACCATGGAAAACCTCAATCAAGATGGCCGGTATAGGAATTACCGTTTCTCGACGAGAGGCAGTAGGAAAAAGTCCCAGCCACATCTGCCCCCGCCGGGATTCGAACCCGTACCTCCCGAATGCTAGTCTAGTACTATCACCACTACCCAGCTCGATTTATATCCTATATAATATATATTACATTTACGATCGAGCTGTGTAGAGTAGTGGTGACAGCACTAGACTAGGCGGGGGCAGATGTGGCTGGGACTTTTTCCTACTCCTTCTCGCTGAGAAACGGATATTCCTGTACTGGCCATCTTGATTGAGGTTTTCCATGGTTTCCGTCAATTAATTCCAGATAAATATCGAGATGGTTCCTTATTTGAGGCCATGGCCGATTACCTATCAAACTCCTTATTCAAAAATTACCTACCTTATCCTAATTTCCTATAATTCCTTCATTCGCCCATTGCTATTACATAAGTTGAAGTAAAAAAAGTAGAAAATAACGGGAAGTGGTAATAGTAATGGTGCGAATGGCGTCTGTTATGACATAAAGTCGAGAAATGGACGTTAAACGCATTATTATTATTATATATAACATTTACGAAGCGAATTTAGCGCATTTCTTTTTAACTCTACTTAAAAAAAAGCTTGAGTCGCAGTGCGAAACCCTGCCAACAATATAGTGTATTGTTGGCAGGGTTTGGCACTGCGATCCGAGTTAAAAAGGAAACCAAAGAGAATGCGATAAATTCACCGAGGATGAAAAATATTTGTGTGGGTTTTGGAACAGTATTCGCGCGGTCGGCGCCCATGCGGGAACATGTGTAGTGTATTTGTGTGTCCCATACTTTGTTATTTATTGCCACAAATTATTTGCTATCCGTGCAACTTTCCACACTCAATCATTTCAAGTTACCGGCCTTTGAAAAATTACTCTCCGTAGTACTCTTGGTGGGGGGGCTTAGACTCCGTGTAGGGCTAACAGCATGTGTGTTGTGCACGTATGCGAAACTGTGAAAGCTTTATCTTATTCATCATTGCGATGATAGCTAAGTGATTTCGGTTCTGGGGTGTTTTTGTTCGGGGGAATAAATAAATACCAGTTTTTCTGCCATTTTTATAATACAAAAACTTCGGTCGCAATGCCAAACCCTACCGACAGTGCAACCTCGTTATAACAAAGCTGAAGGGAATTAGAAAATATTCGTTATACCAAGAAATCTTTTATAATAAAGTTTGTTTGTTTGTGTCTCAGAAATCGCGCACCCAATTGTTGGGATCGAAAGAGAAAAATATTCTAAGCCCAAAAATCCATGTTTGGAATTTTTTGATAACGTAGTTAATTAGTAATTAATTAATGAAAGTGACCAATCAGAAGCGCGCTACAGAAGAGAGTGTCGTCGGCTGATTTATTTATTAAATTTATTTATAAAATTTTAACTAAAAAACAAGCGAGTCGAAATAATGGCAACAATTAGGATGAAAAAAAGCCGACGACACGCTCTCGGTTTGTCTGAGTCCATTATTTTTTTATTGTAATAATAATAATTAGTATTATTTTATTAATTAACCAAAATAAGTCAGCCAACGACACTCTCGCGGTTCGTCTGAGTCCATCGGTTTTTTATTTTAATAATAGTAATTATTATTTTAGTAATTAACCAAAATAAATCAGCCGACCACACTCTGTTAACCCGTCTGAGCCCATTATTTTTTTATTTTAATAATAGATAATCATTATTATTTTACTAATTAACCGAAATAAATCAGCCGACGATACTCTTTTCTGTAGCGCGCTCCTGATTGGTCACTTTCATTAATTAATTACTAATTAACTACGTTATCAAAAAATTCCAAACATCGATTTTTTGGCTCAGAATATTTTTCTCTTTCGATCTCAACAATTGGGTGCGCGATTTCTGAGACACCTGGTATATAGAGGTTAAGCTGGTCTAAGATTCGTTTTAACAAGGCAAGAAAGCCCATTTTCTTCTGAAAACTTATGTTTAAACTTTAAAATTGTGGCCAATGTACTTATAGAAATTTCGAACTTTTTAGCGATGTCTAATTTTTTCTTTGTAGTATTCTCGTCTAGATATTTAATGATTTTTAGTTTCTCTGCGATGGTTAAGGAACACCTTATTTGTTTCTCAGCCGCTGCAACTTTAAATTTAAGAACAACAGTGACCAACAGCAGTGTTTACATTACTTTACATCAAACACAATGATTGTCTTACGATAAATTTAACGAGTCTGAACCTGTCGAAACATGAATTGTCGTTGTTATTGTGGAATTGTGTGTGATTGATTGGTAGGATACGTTATATAAAAGTTATAAATTAACAAAAATCGTTAAATAGAGGTCAATTGTATTTTCTATTTATATTTTGCAACGACTTAAAATTCGTTAAAAAGAGGTTTTTGACAAAAAGTATTTGTAATGTAAAGTATATTTTGTAAAAACTGTTACGGGCAGTTCTAGGGAATTTCGAAAAATGTGTTAAATCGAAGAAATCGTTATATTGTGGTTCGTTATATTAAGGTTACACTGTATTTTGTTTGTTCGATACTAGGGGAGAACCACGTACCTTGAGACACTTTTTGTTTTTTGCATGTATAACAAGTTAGTTTTGGGAAAATCGATAATGCAATTAAACAGAACGAAACATATGTTTTTATTAAACGAAATCCATTACACAAACTTCAAAAAAAAAATAAATAAACAATATTCTGAATTAAAAAAGAAAAAGAAAAAACTGTCCTAAGGTACAACATATAGCACGTACTTTGGGACAGGGCGGTATTTACCTTAGGACAGTAACAACACAATACTATTTATAATAATTAAGCAACACTATAAGCTGAAAAATCAACTTCAAACTCAAGCTGATTTTTTCGCTTCGTACTACTACTAGACTTAGGATTTAACATCTTTATTTAAATTTCTTTTTATTTTTTATATTTTGGAATTTATGCGTTTATTTTTTTTTTTTTTTTGTTATTTCTGGCAAGTTGTTGCATTTCAATTACATTTTTTTCTGGTGTATCCGTGAGGATACGACATCTTCCAGGTTTCCTTAAGGTACGAACTGACAGATGTCTCAAGGTACGTACCTAATGAATGTTACTAATCACTTACTATAAATTATAGATTAAGAAACTTCAGAATAAAGAAAATACTTGCTTCGTCTTGCATTTAACAATATGAGTTATAAATATAAACAATAAACTGCTTACCTTTATAGAAATTGGTTTTGATGTCTGAGAATTATAAATTACTTTGACACTTCAAAAATACAAATTTATCATTTGTACCTAAATTTCTTATTGTAGCTACACTCAAACTGAACTAAGTGATATCTACCTAAAAATGGTTCTATCACTGATTTTTCAGCTTAAAGCATGGTCGAGAATGGTTTAAAACTACAATGTCCCAAGGTACGAACTGTCTCAAGGTACGTGGTTCTCCCCTAAATTACGATCAGTACCCGTTCTTCCACCATTTTCAGCATAGCGATACCCGTTCGTCCACCACATATAACACCGAACCTTTCCCGAGCTATGACCGGTTTCTGAATGGGGGGCTAACTTCACGTAGCCCTCCCCCCTCCCAAGTCACCAAATTTTTCTGAAACAATTTGTAATCTTAAGATTTGGATTCGTAACTATTTGTAACCAACTTTTTAGAATTTGTAATCAAACCATTCCCCAGATATTTCTCGAATCAAACAACAATGGAAACACATTGTTGACTGAATCGAGAAAACAGTCATAACTCGGAAGCAGTTCCGGAATGGTTTGCGAAGAGATAGGGGTTTTTTAGTGGGTGGAAATCCCACACTATCACTTTACCAAAGGTGATGTCTTTAAAAGATTTTTCCCCTATCGGCAAAAAAAAGTCATAACTCGGAAACAATTAGGTTACAAATTCTAAAAAGTTGGTTGCAAATAGTTACAAATCCAAATCTTAAGATTACAAATTGTTTCAGAAAAATTTGACGACTTGTGAGGGGGGGAGGCTACGTGAAATCAGCCCCTCATTGAGAAACCGATCATAAATCGGGAACGGTTCGGTTACAAATTTAAAAAAAGTTGGTTACAGACAAGGTCATCTTAACACGCAAATAATTAGGCATGAGTGAAGCAGAACCGAGAATAAGAAAATTTGTTAGTTTTTTTTTTAATTTTGTAACATTTATTGTTGGATACTTTAATTATAGATTTATTTATTGTTAAATATCGATTTTTGTTCATAAAAAAATTATGAAAATCAAATTAAAGTTCGAGTAAGAAGTTATGTTTGTGATGAGAAAGGTTCCTCATTTGACATATTTTGTTTTTTGCGCAGAAGTCATCTAATGTCGTTAGCCTTTTTCTGTTTCGTTCAGTAAGCTGTTGTCAGCAAGATATTGCCGCAATGACACTTCGTCTTGCCCTTGAACTTCTATCAACATTTGAATCATTTTGTATAAACTGATCCATAATGTTCGTTATAGTGACTGCACTTTTGTTTTTAGAAACCGCTTAATACTGAAACAGCGTTAAGACTGTCAGAACGCTCTGAATTTAAGCCACACTACAAGGCTACAAAATGCTGTAGCAAGGGTGCCGCTGTCAGTTGATAACTCTAAATTTTGGAAATATTTTGAAGATTAAAAAAACTTTTCTGAAAAAGGAAGAGTCACTTTAGGTTTATCATGGAACAATTTTGCGAAATAAGTACGCAATAAGATCGTATTGTAACATTGAAAACGTGTGTTTTTGGCACAATTAATGCCAATTTTTTTCTAGTAAATCGTACCTAAAAATTACAAAAATAGTTCATTAGAGACCTAGATTTGTCCGTTATCTTCCTTACAGGGAAAGAATTTTTGCAAAATGTTGACGAATAAGGTATTAGCTGAAGCCCTATTTTTGGCTAAAATTCAGAGCTATCCGACAGCCTTAAGCGGAGCAGCGTTAAGCGAGATCTTTCTGTATTCAGGTTACAAATTGTTTGGACGCAATATTGCTTGGTTGATGGGCTAACTTCACACACGTCATTTTATTATGCAGTACAGTTGGTTGTTGGGTATAAGCTGTATGGTGTTGTGTTTGTGCCGCGAAGCGGGCGTGTTGAAAAATAACGATACAGGCAAAGTGATTGGACGCTATTTGTCATCTATTCATGTTTAGATAATATCTATTAACGCTGAACATTGCGGCACAGCCGTACTCGCCCCCTTCTCACTGAACTGCTGTGTTATCCGCGCAAATATACAATCCGTTGTATAAATAATGTATCACCAATTTTAATTAAATTAAAAATTTACCAATATTAAAATAACTTACCAATATTAAATTGTTGTTTTCCGCATTGAAACAGTCCTAACGAAACAGAAAAATCTGTGACTTAGGACCGTATTAATAATGGAAAGTTCACCTTTGATTCATTCAAGAGCCCTCGCTACTGTGAGAGTTAATGTCTAGCTATAGCTAAAAATAATTGGCTCTAGCATGTAGTGAATTTGAGTCTTGTAAATCGCTATATTATGAAGGATTAAAATGTGTGAATGATGTGCACCGTAGAGTAATTGATTAACTCATTCCGCCGCGAAAGTGGAAAGATTCGAGTTTAAATCCCGACGGTGACGTGTTGGAATAATAATTTTTTCTACTATAGTGCTACAACAATGAATGTTTCTTAACAATTATAGCAGACAAAAACTATTATACTAAATGAATTCAGCTGGTACGTAGCTACAAGCGTATGTAAAATCTACTAATATTGAAAATTCCAGCCAGTAGGGATGCTGACTATTTTTGGGAAAGTGCATAAGCATCAAATATAGCCACAAATATTTATTATTATTTTTTAAATACGACTTAAGTTTTAAAAATCATGTATTTTGAATTCCGTTTCAAATTTCGCTCCATAAATAAATTATTATTTTACTTTGGTATGATATAAAATTTTTCTGACAATATATTTATTTTTATCACCCTTTTGACAGCGTGAACAGCGCCGCCCTTCTCTATGACAGCGTCTGATGGTGTTTATGACCAGATGACGTCAGGCACACTGATTGGTGCTCGTTATCACGTGACTTGAGAGTGATTTAGTTACGTTTTATTTATATATTAATTAAATTTCTTAAAAATAAAGAAAAATCTAGTGTTTTTTAGTATTTCTATCATAGAAACTACCAATTAACGCTAAAAAATTAGTTGCTATTTGAATACAGTCAACATCCCTATTGGGCGACAAGATCATTTCAACTTTGAAAATATTGGCATTTGCCATATTATAACAAATAAAATAAAATTTCTGTCGACTCGCGCGATGACACAAGGAACGGCTAGTAACAAATATGATATTTGCGAATCGTTTCTATGGTTACATAACGTGGTTTCACATGTAAAAATTAATCAAAGCCTTGTCAGCTACCTAACTAGTTTCTTTTTGACATATTTTCAGAACAAAAGAACAGCATTATTTTTTATTTTCAAAATATTTCCGCATGAAGCTTGGAAAAAAAATGTTTTGACGAAATTTTGGTGGAAAAATAACGGAATAAAAAACCGTTATAAAATGTACAACATTGTTACATAATTTTTTAAATTTTCAAAATACATATTTAATAAATTTTCATGTAATATACTGAAAAATTATTGGATCGTTTTTATTTAATTTTTTTTTCAGTGAATATGCTCTTAAAAATAAATCTGCACTGAACGTTTAATCTATCAGATATCAATTGACGCTGATGACCTCAGATGTCGAGCGTCTATAATCTGTAATCTTTCTCTATTTTAGATATCAAACGACCATAAAAATTGGTGTAGTTATTTACACATGGAAGACCAGAAGAGCAAACAGAATAAAATGGTGAACAGTCGCTTTACTTGTAATTTGTAATCATATTTCTTACTGAACACCCGGTATATAATGTATGGCAGCTCCCTTCATTTTCAGAGATGCTTTTGTAAGCGGTTTAATATCAGATAAAAAATGTACACAGGAAACGAGGAAAACTAATTTATTAAAAAATCACACCGCCAAATTTATAATTATATTATATTTGAATTACGCTTTTTTTTAAATAAAATTCATCTGTGTTTTTTATTTTTCTTGTGTTTTCTCGAGGCTGTCGAGTATGGATTTATATCAGAATTTTCCGTATAAGTTCATAAAAAGTCAGTTACTTAGCAACAAATTTACTTTGATAAGTAAATGTCAATGTCCAAAATTAAGACAAATTGTCGTATACCTCGAAATGATAACGATGAACAAAAAACGCCCTGGTAGTCGTAGGACTAACCGAGCTAGGTAGAATAGTGCTGACAGCACTAGACTCGCATTCGGGAGGTACGGGTTCGAATCCTGGCGGGGGCAGATGTGGCTGGGACTTTTTCCTACTGCCTCTCGCCGAGAAACGATAATTCTTGTGCCGGTCATCTTGACTGAGGTTTTCCATGGTTTTCCTCAATTAATCCCAGATAAATTTCGAGATGGTTCCTTATTCAAGGCCATGACTGATTACCTATCAAACTCCCAGTTCAAAAATTACCTATCCTATCCTAATTTCCTATAATTCCTTCATTCGCCCATTGCTATTAGTTAAGTTGAAGTTTAAGAAATGTAGAAAATAACGGGAAGTGGTAAAATGGAAAATAGTAATGGGTGCGAATGGCGTCTGTTATGACATAAAAGTCGACAAACGGACGTTAAACGCATTATTATTATTATTATGAAAGAAATATTCCTTAAAATTTTGCATCCACAAGCTACCCAAACTTCGGGTTATTATTATTATCATTATTTAGTATAATAGCTTAAGTCTGCTATAATTGTTAAGAAACATTCATTGTTGTAACACTATATTAGAAAAATTTATTATTCCAACACGTCACCGTCTGGATTTAAACCAGAATCTTTCCACTTTCGCGGCGGAATGAGTTAATCAGTTACTCTACGGTGCACACAATTCAACATTTTAATCCTTCATAATATAGCGATAACAACATTTAAATTCACTACATGCGAGAGCCAATTATTTTTAGCTGTAGCTAGACATTAACTCTCACAGTAGCGAGGGGTCTTGAATGAATCAAAGATGAACTTTCCATTTCTATTACGGTCCTAAGTCACAGAATATTTCTGTTTCGTTAGCACTGATTAGAGCGGAAAACGACAATTTAATATCGGTAAATTATCAACACCATTAATATTAGTTATTAGTAGATTTTTAACATACGCTTGTAGCTACGTACCAGCTCAATTCATTTAGTATAATAGCTTAAGTCTGCTATAATTGTTAAGAAACATTCATTGTTGTAACACTATATTAGAAAAATTTATTATTCCAACACGTCACCGTCTGGATTTAAACCAGAATCTTTCCACTTTCGCGGCGGAATGAGTTAATCAGTTACTCTACGGTGCACACAATTCAACATTTTAATCCTTCATAATATAGCGATAACAACATTTAAATTCACTACATGCGAGAGCCAATTATTTTTAGCTGTAGCTAGACATTAACTCTCACAGTAGCGAGGGGTCTTGAATGAATCAAAGATGAACTTTCCATTTCTATTACGGTCCTAAGTCACAGAATATTTCTGTTTCGTTAGCACTGATTAGAGCGGAAAACGACAATTTAATATCGGTAAATTATCAACACCATTAATATTAGTTATTAGTAGATTTTTAACATACGCTTGTAGCTACGTACCAGCTCAATTCATTTAGTATAATAGCTTAAGTCTGCTATAATTGTTAAGAAACATTCATTGTTGTAACACTATATTAGAAAAATTTATTATTCCAACACGTCACCGTCTGGATTTAAACCAGAATCTTTCCACTTTCGCGGCGGAATGAGTTAATCAGTTACTCTACGGTGCACACAATTCAACATTTTAATCCTTCATAATATAGCGATAACAACATTTAAATTCACTACATGCGAGAGCCAATTATTTTTAGCTGTAGCTAGACATTAACTCTCACAGTAGCGAGGGGTCTTGAATGAATCAAAGATGAACTTTCCATTTCTATTACGGTCCTAAGTCACAGAATATTTCTGTTTCGTTAGCACTGATTAGAGCGGAAAACGACAATTTAATATCGGTATTATTAGTATTATTATTAGTATTATTATAGTCTTGGGACTACCGGTAGATATCATGGGCTGACGGGGTTTCATCAATTTTCAAATGGTTGCTATTTTCTAAGTTCTCGACCGATTTCTTTGATTTTAGTCTCAAACGATAGACCTGTTGATGCTCTACATAAGATTTGCTCGTTTTCGGTTTGACATTTTTGGTTCGAGTTTGATCGCGATTTTTAGGTCGAGGCATATCGAATTTTTAGGTTCAAATGTTGTTATTACTTTCTGTGAGTATTTCTGGTACTCGGAATTGGTGTTATTGCAGAGATTTAGTTTTGAAGATCACAGCGCACTTTGTATTTTCGCGATAGAACTTGTAGTTCCCGAGTTATTTAAGTTTTAGTGGAGCAATTTAGAAAATTTCGGCGCAAAAACACCCTCACGCAGACAAAGCCTAGAGGCGACTGATGGCAGTTATTAAAATTCTCGGTACTATTGATAGAAGTAAGTCAAATGGTTCAATCACCTGACACCTGGTTTACTGGGATTGGTTTAGCGGTTCGTGAGATAGTGTTATACCGAAAGTACTGGGTTTTCCAAAAGGAACTGTAGGATGTTGAGTTTTAATATATTGTAAATGGGCCATTTTTTTTCTATTTATCACTTGATTTGTACAATTTTTACCACGAAGGGAATTACACTTCAACAACGCATTTTTATAGTGCAAACTTATTATGAAATAATAGAAAACAAGATCACGGGTAATTGGAATAATAATAATAATAATACACCAATACCTCACTTTGCGTCGGGGTTACGTTCCAAAAAAACACGACGCAAATTGAAACGACGCAAAGTGAATTAAGATTTTCTATAGCAAACCATGTAAAGATCGAAGATAGGTTCCAGGGTTACGAAAATACTACTTTTTAAAAAGAAAATTGAACAAAGAAAACATTTAAAAACAAAAACACACAAAACAACACACTGATGTGAAACGTTACAAAAAGCACAACACACTACATAATGGAAACTGAACTCTAAAATTAGCAAAACAAAGTGAAAATAAAACTGTATTGATTTTTAGTTAGAAAGGGAATCCCCGAGTTTTGATGGCATGGCGCAATTAGAAACAAAAGTGGTGAAAAGTAATGCCATCTTTTAGAAAAAAAAGAAAATTTCAAAAAAAAAAATTAAAGACTCGAACCCAAAACAACGCAACCTCGAAAATCTAACGACGCACAGTGAAAATTAGTACTAACGAAATGACGCAAAGCGAGGTATTGGTGTAATTGTTTTCTATTATAACATATATCTGGAATTGAACTTTGAAGATGAACTTATTATGAAAATTAAATAAATAAAAATCATCACTAGTGACGAAGCACATTTTCGATTGAATGGGCAAGTAAATAAACAGAATTGTCGCATCTGGGATGAAGAAAATCCTTTATTAATTCAAGAACAACCATTACATAGTGAAAAAGTTACTATTTGGTGTGCTCTTTGGAGCTAAGGAATCATCGGTTCGTACTTCTTTGAAAATGACGACAGTCAAGCAGTTACTGTGAATGGGAACGTTATTATAGAATGATAAACGAATTTTTATGGCTTGAACTTGAAGAAATCGATATCTCTGATTTTTATTTTCAACCAGACGGCGCTAGATGCCATACAACTAGTGTAAACATTGCATTTTTACGAACAAACTTCAGTGGACGTTAAATTTCAAGAAATGGAGACATAAATTGGCCAGCGAGATCGTGCAATTTAACTACATTAGATTTCTTCCTTTGGAGTTATTTAAAAAGTAAAGTGTATATAAATAATCCACAAACAATCCAAGACCTTAAAACCAACATTCGAGATGAAATACGCGGAACTGAAGAGCTAATGCTGCAGCGAGCTATTGAAAATTACAACTTAAGAGTTACCGCTTGTCATAAAAGTCGTGGTGGACATTTAAACGATATTGTTTTTCATGTTTAATTGTAATGCATCAAACTATCATTTTATAATAAAATTTAAAAAAAAACTCGGGTCGCAGTGCCAAAACCCTGCCGACAATATAGTGTATTTGCTTGTATAGGGCCGTGTGATTTTATACTTTTATTATGTGAAATTAAGTTTGTTTTTGGGCAAAGTAAAAAATTTAACCCCTTAATACACCCCTTAAAATAACATTTTTTTTCTTAATTGTAATATTATTATCAATCTAACGTCTACACCGAATTAAATACACCCTTCAATAAATAAGTCACTATCTGCAAACTAGTGTTTTCATAAAATTTGTAAATCTGGTCCTGTCGGGCCGATTTTATTAAAATTGTGGGGACACTTTTTAATCACTACCAGAGAGTTAAATTTCAATTTTGAAACGATTCGGAGAATTTTTTCGGTATTTTGGGGCCCAAAAACAGTTTTCAACCCCTAAAAACTACCCTTAAAATATCCCGATTAGGCCCATTTTAAATAGGCTTCTTGCGGTGATGGGTTTCAACACGTGGCCCAAATTTCGTTGAAATCAATTAACTCTTTCGAAAGTTATCGCGCGTACACACACACACACACACACACACACATATATATATATATATATATATATATATATATATATATATATATATATGTGTGTACGCGCGATAACTTTCGAAAGAGTTATATATATATATATACATATATATAAACATTTTTAAAAATGGTGCCAAAGTGTTTAGGAGGTTATGAAACGTCGAGAAATTTTGGTCCGACCCCTAGGTCCCGCCATCCGACCGACGCCAATAGTGTATGTTGCCATATGGCAAATACACTAAAAAACATGACGAAAATATATATTTTTTTAAAAAAACTTCCTACAGTCCTTTTTGGATAACCCTATACATTTGAAACGTAACGGTCGATTTCCATGCCTAAAAAGAAAAATAATTGCAAGATTTGAGGCAGGAATTGGCTAGTGTCAAATATTATCATCAATTCATTTTATGTTTATATTTTGACACTTCATCGATGCTTATTTACATAAAAAGCTGAAAATTAATTTCGTGCAATTAATTACAAAATTTCCGAATATCTAAAATATGTATACTAAAATACCAAGCAGATTATTTATTGATTATTTTTACTGATAAAAACCTGTTTGTTCATTATAAGTACATAGAAGTAATTCACAAGAGTTTTAAAAAAATTTACTTTAAAAAATAAAACATGTTTTTTACGAACTTTTAATGAGTTCTTAAAAAAACCTTCATCATAATTTATTAATAAAATGTTACGTGCCTTTATATGGAGTTCATAGTGCCTTTTTGGCGTTGAACTATGTGTTCAAATCGAAACAACTAGTTTATCTATAATTTTGTTCGCACCATGGATTTAGTAATTATAGGGATGGAGTATTCAGCTGCGGGGGAAATCCATTGAGGAACGGGTACAAAGTATTGGAACAACGAGATTTTTTGTTGTTTGGCATATTTTAGCAAAGTGTATTTTGGAAGAAACTTTTTTTGATAAAATAATACCGAAACATTTGAGTCCGGTTTCGTGTACGCGGCTGATTTGTTTTTACTTTCGGAGTTTGCATATCTTTAATTGTACTGGAGGTTACGCCAAAGAGCAAATTAGAACAGTGTCCCCAACTTCTCAGAAAAATTACCCCTAAAGCTTTTAATAAAAGTACTTAAATTAAAAACATTGATTTTTAATGAATTTTAATTTCAGCATTGTGGGATTATGTTTTTAATTTAGGTACTTTTATTAAAAGCTTTAGGGGTAATTTTTCTGAGAAGTTGGGAACACTGTTCTAATTATTTAATTCAAAGTATTTATATACTAGCGAAATAAATTAAAATTGTATCTGGTGAATCTGAATTAAAAGAATTTTAACATAAAAATATTTTTATGATCAAAGTGATGTTTTTGATATCATGTTAACACTATATCACTGATCTTATATTTTAGTTGAGACAAATTTTTATTCTTTTATTTTGGACATATCATAGTTTTGTGTCGCGCCAACGATATTTTTAAGGAATATCCTCGTTCATTCGCTTTATGACCCAAAAATTTTAAATTTTTATGACATAATGCGATATTACATATTAATTATTTATTTACTTTCGTTAAATGAAAAAAATGCCGGTTTTTAAAACGAACACCAAATAATACTGCATTATACGCATTGAGTGTGTTTTGAGTATTTTACTGGTTCCATATATGATAAATACACTTATAATATGCCATATTTTTACACACCTATTATTTTTTTCGGTGCAGAATACATCTTGATGAAACTATCCAAACAAAGATGGTGTCCTATTTGGTAAGATCAGCGTTGCCAGACGTCCCGATTTCGGCGGGACGTCCCGATTTTTAAATCAAAATTAAATGTCCCGCGCGGGACAGGCTCAGTCCCGCTTTTCGGGGATAACACGACCGTGCGTAAATAATTATTCCCTTATTGTAAGTTGCAATTTGTAACACTCACTTCTGACTATTGTTTGAAACGCCATATTTTTTTAATGAATAAAACTTTTTTTATTTTGATTTCTGTTTTTTTTATTTTTTTTATTCAGAAGACGAATAAGACTCAATTATTTAACGATAGGGTAAATCTGATTTAAAATATCATATTTTTATTAAAATACATTTTCTATGGCTATTTTTGCTATCTATTGTCACGTAAACGTAATTTGAACTCAAATAAAAAGATAAATATTTAAAAACTTCTGATTATATACGTTTTTTTACTATGTCCCGCTTCGACGAAAGAATCCCGCTTTTTTCACTCAAAAAGTTCCAAAATCCCGACTTGGCAAAAAAAAATCTGGCAACACTGGGTCAGATATATCTGGTGGTCGTTCCGAGAACCAAATTTAATTAAAAGAAAAGCGGCAAAGACAACCCACATCGAAAAAAATTTGAATTATTGACGTTTAAAAAATGTAATAGTTACCTTAATTGAAATTTTCTTCACACATTTTTTTTTTTGTACAAAAAACAGACACTCACTGTAAAGGACGATTCGCGGATGAACCGATTCTAAAACTTATAGACTAGCATGCAAATCCTGCGCCCCCAATGCGAGGCCGGTACAAGTTGGGTCATTTTAAAGGACCCCATGTACACACCGCGTCCCGAGGGAGAACAAACCACAACCAAAAATACAAAAAAATATTATCGGGATCGATTCAAGGAGGATAACGTTTTTGTTCGACGACGGAAAAAATAAACGATACGATATTCAAACTGATTAAAAATTTAAAAAAATAAAACAACTCCAAAAGTAAAATTTGAAAATTGTAACAAAAAATCTAGTTAACTGAAATTTATAGAATATTTGTAAAAACTAAAAATAATTGATTTTTATCCGTACAAAGTTAAAAAAAAAATTTAAATTAATATTTTCAGAGCAAGTAATTTAAGTTTCAAGGCGGAAATACGTTGACTGTCGTTGGAAAATCAGTCAACAATGAATGATTTTCAGTTGCGCAGATCTGATCTGCGATTGTTGAGACGTATTTTCAGTAAGTTTTTCTCTAAAAGCGTTTGAACACTTTAAACTAAAGATTTTTTTAAGCGAAACGAAATAAAGATTTTTATTATAATGAAGTTTTATTATTATTTGGCCCACAATGATATTCTTAAGTGCTTTTATTAGCACGTTTTATTAGCACAAATGCTGAATTTCTATTGATTTTTCGCGTTTTAAAGTAAAAAAAGTTTTATTAAATTTGGAAAAAATTTTGTTAAAAAAAACAACTACCTACAACAGAAACAAAATGAAAATGACGTCAAAAATCTGAAAAAAAGCATCATCAGAGCGAAATGAGAATTAATTAGTTAGACTCTTTGTCTGTGAAAAACTTAAATCCACAAAACCTACACGCGGAGAGAAAAAACAATCACCGCCCTTCACAGCGTCCGCTGGTCCTCACTCTGATCCCAACAGCCGTACATTTATTTTTGTGACTGGACTTACAGCTGCTGCGACAGGACGTTAAGTCCGCTGTAAGAACGAGATTGCCGAACAACCTTTTTCGTACCGGTACGAAGCAAGCGGTCCTGAGACTAGAGCCCTAGGTGCGGTCCAACGCGGATGTCCTAGTAATGGGGGTCATGGACCGCGGAAACGCAGCTAGCTAAAGAATAACAAAAGTGCACGACGTACCTGCAGGTGCCTTGCAACAATGCTTTGCGAAGACAGACGGCAAGCCGTACACTCGAATCCGATGACAAATAATAAACATGTGTAATGTGTTGTCCCTAAAACGCGATATGTAATATTCCACAGGGAAAATTCGACCACCTTAACGCTCCTAGCTCGATGGAGACTAGACCTTAACCCAAAGAAAGCACAGCGACTTTCACTTATGGAAAACACAACCGATTTTCACTAAGAAAAACACAGCACCTTCGATTTTGACAATAGAAAACACGACAATTACGATTTTCACTACGGAAAACACAGTTAGCATGATTTTCACGGTGGAAGGTCAAGCTATTGGCTTTCGCTTGGAAGCTAGGGCAGTCTCGACCGAGCCAAGTCCTAAGATTCTAAGGGCGGACATCATCGTAGGTGGTCACAAATCGCGAAGTCCTGTCCGACCTACACGCGTAAGGACAAAGTTGGTCGAAGGGCGTCCTATAGCTAACCTAATAGCTAACGTTCCCAAAAGGAACCTCTGTGGAAAAAAACCCTGAACACAGCAGTGCAAACAATCAAAAGGCCCTCCCTAAATATATAATCGAAGTCTACAGTTTGCCGATGTCAGTTATAAGGGACTTAAGTAAAAAAATTATTAACTTAATTTTTACTGGACTGAAGTCTAAATTGTATTCTCTTTCATTTAGTAAGAATGGGTTTTCGACTTAAATCTTTATATCTGCCACCAAAAGATTTACAATTAAACTGCTGCAATAACCCTGGAGCTAATAACGAAAAAAAATAACTTAAATGTGTGGTGAACTAGTGAAATCACCTATTCTGTACCGCACTTCAGAATTCAATTAGAATGAAAAATGATTCAATTTTATTTTTAACAGACGTTTTCTAGTAACCGTAAATATATTTCAAAAATAGTAACCCCCGACTAATTTTCTATAAGTACTTACATTGAATTTCAGATGCGATACAAAAAGGTAACGTGAAAAATTTTACAACAAAATATATCAAACAATGCATCACACAACGTTCTAGAATAATCTAGATTCTAGATTAACTGAATTTTTGTAACTACCGTGAAATGAAAAAAGAACCTTGGGTTTTACATTCATCTTATAAACTAAAATATTTGTAGACAAAATTGAAGAACAGGGAATTAATTAGTTTTTATTTTACTATTGGCAAAAAATATTTAAAAAAAGAATTTATAAAAGTATTTAAATAATCGCGACGCGAACCGAAAGAGGGATCCCGATTAAGTATTTTCAAAAAAGTGCTACAACAACGATACAAAAATTCACATTTATTTCAAAATCAGAAATTAATTGATTTTATCTTTTGTTAAAAAAAAATTAAGTTTTCGAAAAGATTTTTGTTCGTTGTTTTAGCTCATTTTGAAAACGTAGTTTACAAAAATATTGAAAATATATGTGTTCACTGATTTGTGAAACAAATAAAATATTTAATATTGCAACGTAATTAATAAAAAAACCCGGGTCGCAGTGCCAAAACCCTGCCGACAATATAGTGTATTTGCTTGTATAGGGCCGTGTGGTTTTATACTTTTATTATGTGAAATTAAGTTTGTTTTTGGGCAAAATAAAAAATTTAACCCCTTAATACACCCCTTAAAATAACATTTTTTTCTTAATTGTAATATTATTATCAATCTAACGTCTACACCGAATTAAATACACCCTTCAATAAATAAGTCACTATCTGCAAACTAGTGTTTTCATAAAATTTGTAAATCCGGTCCTGTCGGGCCGATTTTATTAAAATTGTGGGGACACTTTTTAATCACTACCAGAGGGTTAAATTTCAATTTTGAAACGATTCGGAGAATTTTTTCGGTATTTTGGGGCCCAAAAACAGTTTTCAACCCCTAAAAACTACCCTTAAAATAGCCCGACTAGGCCCATTTTAAATAGGCTTCTTGCGGTGATGGATTTCAACATGTGGTCCAAATTTCGTTGAAATCAATTAACTCTTTCGAAAGTTATCGCGCGTACACATATATATATATATATATATATATATATACGTATATAAATATATATATATATATATATATATATACATATATATATAAACATTTTTAAAAATGGTGCCAATGTGTTTAGGAGGTTATGAAACGTCGAGAAATTTTGGTCCGACCCCTAGGTCCCGCCATCCGACCGACGCCAATAGTGTATGTTGCCATATGGCAAATACACTAACAAGTCATAAGCTTACATATATAAATAAATATTTTTCAGTAAAATATTGTTTTAGTTGAAAAATTTTGACAAAGTATATTAGTGATCACTTTTCTACCGTTTGAGCTTAAAAAATAATCTCGAATCCCAAAACCCCTAACCGGGTCAACTCTAAGAGACATTGAGCCGTTAAAATGTATATTTCAACGGAAAATTAGTTTCATAAACACGAAGGACTTGTTGACCCGAGCTCTTAACAGCAGAATTTAAATCAAAAAGATAAAAACACTCACCGACTTGATGACTAGCAAATATGCCAGAGCCTGGAAAAAGAGAAAAAGAGGTTAATACAAGTTTTTTAATTTCTAATTGTGTTTGAATTGTATCGATTTACAAGAAATGTTTTGATATTTTTTCTTCTTTTTTTTTAACCGACTTCAAAAAAAAAAGATTATTAATTCCCGTATTTTTCTGAACTATTTTGTTCAGAATATTTACTGATTGATACCGTATATATTTTTTAAATTGGTTCAGTCGCTTTTAACAGACTTCAAAAAAGAAGATTCTTTTTATATAGCTATATGTACGTCATATCACTAGCATTTGTGAACCGATTTTGATTATTCTTTTTCTATTCAATAAAGCGTAAATTTTACTTAAATCGGTTCAGGAGTATTTTCTAAGTTTAGTATTAAAAAATTTAAGAAAAAAGGCGATTAATAACGTGCACACTACATAGTGAAAAGCTACCAAAAAGTAAAATATAAAAAAACTTTAAAAAATTTAAACTCTTTCAAAGAAGGCCACTAAAAAGCATAAAATAACAAAACTTTGTTATTTTACGCTTTTTAGTGACCCTATTGTTACACCACTGGATACAAGAAATATGGGCTCTGAAGCTTTTCGTACGAGCTTTATGATTTTTAATACATAAATTAGGTACGGACAATATGCAACTATATTTCAATAAAATGAACTATTATGGACTACGGGGCGTTGAATTTTTTTTCTTCTAAAGGGGGCGGTGGTCCAAAAAAAGTTGGCAGCCTCTATTCTAGTGCTATATGGGTTTGTGATATTACAAGTAAAAAATTTGGATTCTTTTCTTAAGAACATTATGCTTTTGTAGTGCATTACAAGCTCTGGAGCTGTTAATAATCTATTCGTTTTTAATGATTCTTGGGTAATTTAAAACAAAACGATTCTAATAATTTTCTTCTGAAATCGAAAAGCACTGTATGCGTGAGCTGATCTAGGTTTTTCGGGGTCTAGGGTTTACTGAAGTTCAATGGAGTGCCATTTCTTGTTAGATTCAGAATCGTAAAATTGAGGTTCAAAGTGAATTTTTAATCACAACAAAATCAGAGCTGAAATTTGGTGAGCTGATTAAATAAATAATACTGTAAATTCACCCAAAAAAATTGTCAAAATAATTATTATCATTTTGATAATTTTTTTGTTTAATTGCAGCTCACCTAATTTTAGCTCTGATTTTGATGTAATAAAAAATTCAATTTTGAATCTCAATTTTACGATAGTAAAATTATAACTATTATTAATGATTATAATCTGTAATAATAAATATTTTTTTGCTATACGATAAGTGCTTATTGTTATTGAAGAAGTATTAAAAACGTATGATAATAATTCAATTTTTGTGGGTTCTTAATACTTGGAGGTCCAGGGTTTAGGTCCTACTAATCCCTAAGTAGATCCACCCTTAACAATCTGTCCAGGTGATCGCCCCAAAGCGCATTGCACACGGGCAGGTGGTAATTACAATAATAAATAGCAATAATGCACAAATACATTAAAATACTTACAACTTTATGTTGAACAGAAATATGTACTTATATTTAGCAGAAAAGAAGTTAGCGCGGGATATTTTTTTTATTAAACTATGCCAATTAATTGCTCCTTAAATGCCCTTTCAGAATTCGCAAATACTTAATTAGCAATTTTTTTTACCTAATTATTGGAAATTTCATTTAGCTATAAATCGAAAAGTATCCACTTTTTGTAAAAGTTTTTTTGCTTAAAAAATTATTTTATTATTTGCTGTATCAATAAATTACTCTATTCAATTATTCACTTTTTGCAATATTTATTATAGGTAATTAACTAATGCTTCACAGAAAAATGTATATTGGAAGAATATTAACTATTTTATTAAAGAAGTTTAATCATATTAAATTAAATTTAATGACTCAAAAAGATAAAACATGTCATTTATTTGACCGGACACTTATGCAAGTCGAAAGATGTAATGAAATAGCATCGTTGTACCTAAAAACTGTAACCTTGAATCATTTATGCAGATAGATTACACAATTCACAGTAATTTTTGTAATAAATTGTACGTACTAAGAAATGTTTAATGAATGTACATATTACAGAAAAACCAATCAGTAAATAATTTCATTACAGTTAAATGACGAAATGTTTATTATAAAAATACATTTTATGTTGTACGCAAATTCGCCTTGGTTTAATAAATAGCCGGTTAATTAACCGGTAAATTATCCTGCTAAGATAAACGTTGATAATTAAAAATCAAATTCTGTTACTGAAACAAAAATGTTTCATTGTGGGCACTGCATATCAATGATGTAAGTAACCGGTTAAATAGCCGCGGTTATTTATTAGGTTATTATAAATAAAAATACATTATTGCTTTCGATTCTGCTATAAAAAACTGCTTGGTTTTTTTGTTGTTCTGAAAAACAAAAACCGAAAAACGCCTTGTGGTTTTATAAATAACCGGTTAATTAACCTGTAAATTATCCTGCTAAGATAGACGCTGATAATTAAAAATCAAAGCATGTTACTGAAAACAAAATGTTTCATTGTGGACACTGTTTATTAGTGATGTAAGCTACCGGTTAAATAACCGTGGTAATTTATTTTAAATAGTCGCGGCTATTTATTAGGTTATTATAGCTAAAAATAGAAAAAGCTCGTTGTTTGTTTATTGTTCTGAAAAAAAAACGAAAGACACCTGGTGGTTTTATAAATAGCCGGTTAATTAACTGGTAAACTATCCTACTAAAATGGTAAACATCATAAATAACCGGTGATTTTACATTACTACTGTGTACACCAGAATTGTTAATTCTTACTTAATTTTAATACTATTTGTTATTAGTAACATAATTATTTTCTTATAAACTAATGCAAGGCCAGATTTACCTGGTTTAAAAAGTATACTGAAGTAGGTACCCCATCTGCATACGTTATCCTGATGTATCTAATTATGCAAATGTAAAAAATATCCATTTGTATGAAAAAAAGTTCAAAAAAGCGATTTTAATTATCACAAAACCTATAAAACCCAAATTATCGCCGAAAATCGATAATCAATATTTTTCACAAGATGGCCACTTAATGCTATATTACAACAGCAGCCCGTCAACCAAAAGCGCCATTGTCCGTGAAAAAAGTTCTTATCAAAATACAAGAAATATAAAACAGATCAAAACAAACAAATACCTTAATTATCTTCACAGACGTCTGGAAAATGTTTTGCAACACACCGACGGTTTTTCTTTTTCGATTTTCAATTAATAATATCACATTTATAATCAATAATTTATTATCACTTAATACTTTTCCAATGATTTCAGTCCTTTGACAAAAAACAAAACAGTGCACACTGCACAGGGCGATGACCTGTGATGCAATTTCCCAAGCGCCTGCGCTATATTCCAGTGGCTACTTAACAGTATTACTGAAACCAAAATGTTTTAATATAGTCCTGAACTGTCAAAAAAATAAAGTTATAGCTGATAAATTATCAATATTAATGTTATTTATTAATAATAATATAAAATTATAACATAATATCAAATAATTATTTAATTTATCTACAATTATTGAAGTTTCAGAGACAATGTTGACATTTAATGTACCTAATTAAAATCGAATCGCGTTTGGGAATTATTGGACCTAGGAACCTGAAATTTGGTTGTTACGTTGTCTTGATCTTTCCAACCAACGATAACAAGTATAATCAAAATCGGTTAAGTCGTTTCTGAGATATATGTGCGTTAGAATCTCATGAGATTTAATTACTGTAAGTAGTCGATTTTTGACCGATTTTTTGTAACAAAATTTGTAACTAGAAACATAAAATTTTGTACATATATAGTCTTGACCTGTCCAGCCAACGACAAAGAAGTTTTATTAAAATCGGTTAAGTAGTTACTGAGATAGGTGAGTCAGAAAGTCATGAGATTTAATAGCCGAAAGTAGTCGGTCTTTGGCCGATTTTTTGCCACAAAATTTGAACCTAGAAACGTAGTCTTGACCTTCACAGTCACCCACAAACAAATTTCATTAAAATCGGTTCAGTGGTTACTGCGATAAGTGGGACAGAAACTCATGAGATTTAATAGCTGTAAGTAGTCGATCTGTGGCCGATTTTTAGTAACAAAATTTGAACCTAGAAACGTGAAATTTTGCACGTACGTAGTCTTGACCTTTGCAGCCAACGACAAACAAGTTTCATTAAAATCGGTCCATAGTTTCTGAGTTAAGTACCTTAGAAAATCGTGAAATTTAATAACTGACAGTAGTTGAGCTTTGGCCGTTTGTAGGAATAGGGATGCTGAGTGTATTCAAATAAAGACATAATTTTAACGAAAAGTAGTAGTTTCTATGATAGAAATACTAAAAAACACTATATTTTTCCTTATTTTTAAGGAATTTAATTAATATTTAATAAATAAAACCTAATAAAATCACTCTCAAGTCACATGACAACAGACACCAATCAGAACGCATGACATATGTTCAGCCGCTGTCAAAAAACTTCATTGTTTGGTTAATATTTAGTGTGTAATTTATTATTATTTGTTCATAGGAAACGTCAAATTATATGTAACTATAGCAACGACTATGAAACAACTTTTCATCACCTCAGTTTACTAACGTTTATGAGCACAGAATACGCATCTATAGGATGGTAGCTCCCGTGTAAACTTTTGAGTCTCCTTTGGTATGAACAGGTGACGTCACGCGACTAGTATTGGCGTTTTGGACCGAAATTTGAAACGGGATTTAAAATACATGATTTTTAAGGCTCGAGTTGTATTTAAATAAAAATAATAAATATTTGTGGTAATATTAGGGACTTATGCACGATTTAAAACACTTTCCCAAAAATAGTCAACATCCCTATTAGCCTTTAATAGTTACAGGTAAGAGACGTCTGTAAGATTCATGTTTCAATCGACTACAAAATGATATCTTACTGCCCCATATTCTCTGCGTGCATGTAAAGACGCGGTGGTTGGAGGGGGGGGGGTAGTTGTATATGTAATTGAGACGGACGAGCGAGGCCGAGGTTACGTAATACATTTACGTTTTAACGACGTCATTCCGTACGTGATTTACGTTGTTTCTGTCGTTTTGATGAGTTTAAGTACTCCAGACGCGTGTCGTTTGACAGACATTATACTCTGTCACCAAAGTGTAGTTCAAGTATACGCCGCCGATAAAACTGACACGCGATCAAAGATGAAGTCACAATAATAAAACTCTTTAACGACCACAGTTTGGGACCGAAATCAGTCTTTTTGAAAGAAACATCTTCCCTATAAACATAGTAAGTTTCCCTTAAGGTACTTGTCGTGGTTAAGGCACACGGTCAGAAAATTCTTAATTTTTGTATACTTATTAAGGACATGATAATACAACTACCCTGAAAATTTGAAGTCGATCGACCGTATATAATCCGAAAAATGGGATAATTAACATTGATTGTATATGATCTCTGTATTTCTGGACCAGTTTCTTATTTATAAAAAAAGAACTAACTGTCAGAAACTTTCCAAAAACTGACAGTCTTTCAATGCATTTGTTATAAGTTTAAAAAAAAATAAGAAATTTTTTTTCACCGTCTAATTATTTATAAATAACGGTTTAAAGTTCAACAATTTATAGAAAAGTATACATGCATATGAATAACTGTATGGGTTCCTTTTCCACGGGTACAGTCTTGCGTACAAATTATGGATCACTTAGCTGCAAGCTAGTATACTTTTGTGGCGCGTATAATTCCTGCGCTATACGAAACAGCGCTAAACGAGGTCTTTATACGTAGGCAATAGGCATAAGTGAAACAGAACCGAGAATAAGAAAATTTGTTATTAGTGTATTTGCCATATGGCAACATACACTATTGGCATCGGTCGCATGGCGGGACCTAGGGGTCGGACCAAAATTTCTCGACGTTTCATAACCTCCTAAACACTTTGGCACCATTTTTAAAAATGTTTATATATATATATATATATATATTTATATATATTTATATATATATATATATATTTATATATATATATATATATATATATATATATATATATATATATATATATTATATATATATATATATATGTGTACGGGCAATAACTTTCGAAAGAGTTAATTGATCTTAACGAAATTTGGCCCACGTATTGAAATCCATCCCTGCTAAAAGCCTATTTAAAATGGGCGTAATCAGGCCATTTTAAGGGTAGTTTTTAGGGGTTGAAAAATGTTTTTGGGCCCCAAAATACCGAAAAAATTCTCAGAATCACTTCAAAATTGACATTTAACCCGTTAGTAGCAATTAAAAAGTGCCCCTAAAATTTTAATAAAATCGGCCCAACAGGACCGGACTTACAAATTTTTTGAAAACACTAATTTGTAGATAGTGACTTATTTATTGAAGGGTGTATTTAATTCGGTGTAGACGTTAGATTGATAATATTATGGCAATTAAGAAAAAAAATGTTATTTTAAGGGCTGTATTAAGGAATCACATTTTTAATTTTGTCTAAAAACCAACTTAAGTTCGCGTAATAAAGCCACACTGCCTGTATAAACAAATACACTATATTGTCGGCAGAGTTTAGGCACTGCGACTCCGGTTTTTGTTAGTTTTTTGTAACATTTATTGTTAAATACTTTTTTATCACATCATTTATAGATTTGTTTATTGCTAACATCGATTTTTGTTCATAAAACATTTTTGAAAATCAAATCAAAGTTCGAGCAAGAAGTTATGTTTGTGATGAGGAAGGTTCCTCATTTGACGTATTTTGTTTATTGTGAAGAAGTCATTTAATGTAATTTGCGTTTCTCTGTTTCGTTCAGCAAGTTGTTGTCGATAGCAAGATATTGTATCAATGGCACTTGCCTTTGAACTTTTATCAACATTTGAATCATTTTGTATAAATTAATCCTTAATTTACGTTAATGTGGCTAAACTTTTTTTCCCCATTTATTTGCGAATTTGGTTTTTGTTGTTGTTGTTGACGAAACATTTGCCAGAGTATACGCAGCTACACGTATATCCGGTTTATGATATTCCGTTGTAGGTTTTATGTCCGTTGTTTCAGACCTTTTAATTACTGCCCTGATAGACATTTGTCACAGCGATACAGTCTGATGAATTATCTATTGTACGTTAGCGTCACCGATGTCACTTAGGATGTGACAGAAGCGTGTAAGAATATGACTAGTTGGACCATAAACGTTTTAAACGGCACCGTTTCATTTTGTTTTTATTAATGCTTTGTTATCTAACTAACCACTTAAATAATAGTTAATTTAATAATAAAGAAACTGAACGCCACTTCGCGCAGACACCGAATAATTCCAATAATTTCGTTTGAATTTTCTGTCTCGTATGAGATTGTTTTGTGACGTATTTTTGGTTATGTACTTTGGAATGTAAAAGAGTAAAAAACTGGCTAATTAACCGGTTAAAATCAATCGCGTGCATAGTCGCGAATAGCAGCTTGTAATACATTCCGCAACTTAATTAAGGGGACACATAAAAAATGTTGAAATTTTGATGATTTTCAAATCGCTGTATTTTCGCAAAAAATGAACGGATTTAAAAAAAAACGATAGCTCATTCTAGTTTTTGAGTCAAAATTTGAAAATTTTTATAATCCTTTAGCGAACCGTGGTAATTAAAAAATGTCTCCTTAATTTTTTATAAAATTGCACCATGTCCATGGCCTCCAAAAAATAATTTTCGAGTAAAACATCTTAAAGCTGGTACTTTTCTCTTTAAAATGTGTATTTTTAAATTTTTCAACGATTTTTTTTCACCGAGTTATTAGCTGTCAAAGCAAATATGTAACTTTTGATTTTAAATGCTTATAACTCCTAAAGAAATAATAATAATAGTAATAATAATAATAATATAATGATAATAATCTTTATTTGGTCGGTATAGTAGTATACATAAATAGTGTCATAGAATTTTACAGAATTTATAAAAATTCTAAAAATTCACTTAATTTATGGTGAGCCTTAGTTAGTAAAAAATGTTTCAATGTAGTCTTAAATTGTCTGCTGCCACATTTTTTTATGTAACAGGGTATATTATTATGTATCCGTATCATAGCGTTGCCGACACCTTTTTGGGTTACTGCAAGAGTACAGATGGAAGATTTGAAATTATCTCTGTGTCTTGTTAGATATTTATGATTAGTATGGTTTTCACTAAAAAAACTTGGATAGCTTTGAACAAAGTATGACCGTATGACAATTTTTCAAAGTGCATTAGAATGCTGAGAAAGTCCTTTTCAAAATGTTTCTGTTCAATTTGATTCTAAAAAAATTTGTTGTTCTTAAAAAAATAATTACCTACATATGAAAAAAAAATATAAGAAAAAAATTGAACAGAAGTACTTTAAAGAGGACATTCTCAACATTCTAATGAACTTCGGAAAATTGTCGTACGATCACCTCTTCAGGAGTTATGAGCATTTCAAGTCAAAAGTGGCATTTTTGCTTTTACAGCTGATAACTCGGTTAAAAAATATCGTAGGAAAATTTGAAGAAACACATTTTAAAGAGAAAAGTACCAGCTTTGAGGTGTTTTACTCGAAATTTATCTGAAATTTTTTTAGAACCAGTATCGACCTCAAAATTAAACACTTAAAAAAATTTAATTAAATTTTGAAAGGCTGTTTCTCTCTTATTTTTGAGTTTTGATAAAAAAGTTACTTGAAATATTTGTTCGTCTATTTGATTTCTACACGCTGTTACAAAAAAACAATCAGTTTAAAAATCACCTTATATAGTAAAATAGGAGTGAGTCATCATTATACTACGGTTCATTTAATGGAGCAATACCATGCAAAAAACTATACCTCTTTTATTACATTGTAAAATATAAGTGTATGATTCACTCCTTAAATTTTAAATTTTATAGTATAGGGACTTTTAGATCGAGAGCTGTTAGACATTTTTGGCTAGGTATTTGAGGCATTGCGAAAATTTATACAATACCTCTTTATCTTGATCATTTAAATGTTTAATACCGGTTTCAATATCGGCAATTAAGTTAATTAAATTGGGTTTCACAGGGACCAAATGTTTTAAACCATATGATAGAAGCGTCATTTCTTCAGGATGAAATATGATAGAAGATTCGTTTTTTACCAGGTTATTAATTGGCGGGTTGTTGTATGTTTGTTTAGAGTTGACGGGTTTAAGTTTTTTAAATTTCTTTTCAATACGACGTATTTTATATTCATATTTATGTGAATTAACAACATTTACTTTTTGTAAAAAACTATTTAGTGTTTTGCTGAAGATGGGAGCTTAGCTCTCGAAATGTACATCCACTAAATAAATCTGTTGTGGTAAGAAGTACTATTCTTTTATTTTTATTGTTCCAACCACAGTACTTTTAATATTTATAATACCTCTTTAGTAATATCCGAATACAAAAACACAGACCTGGCTGAAGGGTAGCGGGACTTAACCGATCCTGAAATTTTTAATCACTTGGCAGGTAGAATGTCCCACCGAAACGACCTGTTTTTTTGAAAATATACTTTTGCAAATATCTGGCGAACTTTTAGATCCGATTAAGAAAGCTTGCTTTTTTATTTTTCAACTCCTTAAATGCTAAATTTCAAAGTATTAAAATTTCAAAATGTCTCAAGGGCTTTTTATTGCGAAAAAAATTTTGCTATTTTAAAAATTTGAGGGTCGGTTTCAGCCAGGTTTGTATTTTTGTATTCGGATATTACTAAAGAGGTGTTGTACAAATTTTCACAGTGTCTTAAATACTGACCCAAAAATGTCTTACAACTCTTTTACAATTTATCTGACTGTATCGAGTGTAATCATATACCCAGTATAATCTGTAGGTTTGTGTTTGTGCTTTGGTGACCTACAAAGATTACAACTGAAGTCAGAAAGCTTTGAACGTTACAGAGTGATAAACCGAGGCTTCACGCAAGTCCTGTAATCTGAATAATGCTCACATTATTTTATAAACTAAATGAGTGACCGCCATAAAATAACACTGGTAAGCGGACTTTAACAGTAGACACCCGTCAAGAACGACCGAAACACCTTTTTTACAACAAGAATTTGGTCAAACAAAACTATGCAAAGAACACATATAATTAGACCAGGGTCGATCATTTTTGAGACCAAAAAAAATTATAGTAGGATGAAACCCATTGGAAAAGGTAGAGAATATAACAAAAATGAAAGGAAAAATAATTTACGGGCGATCTGAGGTCGGGAAGGGGGTGAGTTTTTAAGGGTAAAAAACGGTTTATCTCGATTTCCGGCAAAACTACAAGTCCTATGAAAAAAAGTTAAATGGCAAAGTTGTAGGTAATAAAAATATCTACAACTTTTGTTTTTACGCTTTTTTCACATAACCTCAAAATTTATGTGAAAAATTCAAATAACCAAGTTTTTGGTTTTTTATTTTTATCCTTTGCAAAAAAAATTGTTTTTTCACGAAATTTGGTGAAAACTTACCTTTTTATGTCCCAAACACACAGTAATTTTTTTGATTTAAAATATTCATTTTTTCACCTTGCTTTGACTTAATATCAAAAAAGCACCCTAATTTTCAATCGAAAATGCAAATGCATATTTTACAGGCGTCCTGGTTGTTTTGTGGGAAAGGAAGACTTCCACCACCTCCTAATTACCGGCACAGAAGCTACGCTCGTCGATGATTGGTTATCGTTGTTTGCTGGGTCACTTGTCGCTTTCCTGCTATAAAGTACAATCCAGTACGCTATTGTTAAGTTGTTTCTTTGATTGTCAATTGATCAAAATGCCTAATACAGTTTTGCATAGACAAGCACGAAAAATAATTTTTTGGATGACTTTATGCAAGGAAGTAGATCTTTAGATTAAAGAAAAATTAAAAAATAATAAAATAGCGCGAGTTTATAGTTTTTCAGCCGACTGTACCTGCGCAAGCCTCCATTTGCATCTAATTTCGGAGCCTTTTAGATCCATGGCGCGTACTATACTAGTCGACTTTCCACAATCCAATTAATTAGAGATCAGTTGTTTTTACACTTGTCAGCCCTGGATCAGACAAAGAATAGCATTTGCAAAACGTAAAATTCTTTTTTGGCTAATCTAAGTAGACAGTATGATAATAAATGCGCCTCTTGGTAGCTGTTCTAAAAGCCTGTACTTTGTTAACCTTTCTGTATTACATAACATAAACATATTCTGAAAAAAGTTAATTACTATTAACGTAGAAATAAAAAGTATTGCTGTCTCGCACTCACTGAATTACGTATATCAACTCACTCACGACGGATCTCCATTATGTTTATTTTCGTGTCTTCAAATGTAATGTAGTACACAGAAAATAAGGCGTGAATCCGAGAAGTATTAAATTTATTTATTAGTGTATTGGCCATATGACAACATACACTACTGGCGTCGGTCGGATGGCGGGACCTAGGGTTCTCGACGTTTCATAGCCTTCTAAACACTTTGGCACCATTTTTGGAAAAATTATATATGTAAGTAATTAGACATTATATCGCATCCAAAATTCTTAATATAATTCAATAATAAATCAAAGTTATTTGAATTAATAATACAAAACAATCGTGTTATTGTTAATCTTGCTACGTTTCGACTACTTTATTTAGACGAAGACTAAATAAAGTAGTCGAAACGTAGCAAGATTAGCAATAACACGATCGTTTTGTATTATTAATCCTAATACCTGTGATTTATTATTGAATTATATGTAAGTAATTATGTGTGTGAGCACGATTACTCTCGACGGCCTTATTCAATTTCAACGAAATTCGGACCACACGCTGGAATACATCACCGCACAAAGCCTATTTAAAATGGGCGTAATCGGACCATTTTAAGGGTGTATTTAGGGATTGAAAATTGTTTTGGGCTCCAAAAACACCGAAAATATTCTCTGGATTGATTAAAAATTGAAATTTAACCTTGTAGTATCAATTAAAAGGTGCTCCTACAATTTTAACAAAATCGGTCCGACAGGACCGCAGTTATAAATTTTATGAAAACGTTTGCGGTTAGAAAATTATACTTACTGAAGGCTGTAGGTAGGTATATAATTTTGTGCAGATGATGAATTGATAAAACAGAGACGAAATATTGAAATTAAGAAAAAAATATTATTTTAAGGGGTGAATTAAGGGTTTCAATTTTTTTATTTTCTTAAAAAACCAACAAATTCGTAAAATAATGTTATTTTGTTATATTTGTTAGTTTGTATTATTGTCGGCAGAGTTTTGGCACTGCGACCCGGGTTTTTATTTATTGTAGACAGTGGTGTAGCTACATAACCAAATGCCCCGGTGCAAAAACGAAATTGAAGCCCCATTTTCAATATTAAATGGAAAATATTAATAATAAAGATTAAGTTCCGGGAGTCGATATTTTTTTGCGAAATTTCCTCCTTTCTAGGAATCATATTTTTAATTTCATTAGCATTAAAGTTTTCGAGTTATTTGCAAAAAATTAGACCCCCTTTTTTGAGATTATTTTTAATAACTTTTGCAATTGTTTATATACCGATTTTAAATTTTTGCACATTTTTCGAGGTGATTACGAATTCAATGAGCTATGACACGTATTTTAACTCGCGGTCAAAACTTCTTTATTCGATTAGGATATTTAAATTATAACGTTTTTGGACGTCGCTAAGGTGGCCGAGGGGCCTCCTAAGCTTGAGGGCCCCGGTGAACTGCACCGCCTAGCACTTCGGTTAGAGCTCTGGAGCTCTATAGATCTATAGTGCCTTACTTCGGTAGCTACGCCACTGATTGTAGACTATAGAAGCTCAACAATTTAGATCCGAGCTGTGTCGGACCGTTTATTTGTACAGTACTGTACATAAGCCATATAATGGATGGACAGTGTATTAGTTAAATGTTTAATAATTTTGCAGGATTTTTTCAGCCAGGCTCAGAAGAGGACATAAAGGTTAAAAGCAGACACTGATAAATGCTAATTTAGCTCGCATCGCGTCCTTGCTAGCCAGTCGTTTTATTTTTACATATAGGTAAAACACAATGCTGGGTCAGTGGCTTTAAGTTGAAATAAACCTTTCAGTACTTTTCTTTTAAAATTTTTAAAATGTTCGAGTAACCATAAAAAGGATACATATATTTTTATTAAACAGTTTTATACCTATCGTTTGCTACAATTGTTACAATGCTATATTAGAATTAAAATTAGAATTTAAAAAAAACTAAAACACGCTTTTATGAACTAAAAATTGTAAAATAATTTGACAACAACATTACTGTAAAAGGAATCGGGTGCTATCTATTTAAATTTTCATAATAGCTCTACGTTTACAATTAGTTAGTAAATGAAAAATGTATTACCAATATTAAGCACACCACGCTTTTTACAGCGAAGCGAATTTTGTATCAAATTATTTAGCATTTTTTAGTTCATAAAAGTGTGTTGATTTAGTTTTTTACTCTAATTTTAATTATAAGACTAAAAAACAATATTGTATTTGACTATGGAGTAGGCAACACAAAGTACGTCACTGTACAACGTGTTAGCTTGCTTGCTGTAATTTTTCAAGTTTTTTTATCCTGAAGATCTTGGTCAGGATAAGGGGACAAGCTTATTGAATTATTGTATTGTCATCGGTCCTTGATAAGTGTGCAAAGTTTCAGTTTAATTTGACGTTTTGAAGTGGATGAATTTCACTTTCAAAGATGCCTTTACAAGCAAACAAAGAAACAGGTAAATCTAATAAACGCGTGTTAAAAATCAATTTTCAAACAACTTTCGCGGCGGAATGAGTTATATAAATAATAATAACAAGCTGTTAGGTTTTTAATTTAACCTGTTACATGTTTCGAACCATCTAGAAAAATTATATCCAATTATATATTATATTACCATATGAGTTTTTATGAAAAGATTTTATACGAAGGGTACTTATTAATGGAAAAAATGGTACAAGGGTTGCATTATTCGTACCGGAGTTACAATTAGGATAAATGGGGTACGAAATATAATCAACAGTCGCCCGCGGATAAACCAAGTACGCATGTGCCCCTTATTTTGATCAGATATTAATTAAAAACGATGTCAAATTGAATTGAAGAATGCTGAGATATTTTTTTAATAGACAATTCAAAAATCCGATTATAGATGGATATTGTAAATTCTAGACGGTCAAGCGGATGTTAGAAAACATACAGCTGATATTTCTTTACTGTTGTAGATTTATGTTTGGTCACCTAAAGTTGGCAGCACGTAATAAATTTCAAAATTAGAAACCGATATTTCTATATTTTTGAGTTACAACCGTTTTTTCGTCAATTGTAAGCCGATTTGAAAAAATTCAACGTCATTTTGTTCAGAACGCTATCGGATTGGTACCATATAGTTTTTAATAAAATCGGTTTATCGGTTTTTAAATGACGTCAAGGAAACATATTTTTTAATGTATGCATTTGTGAAGCGATTTTGATGATGCTTTTTTATTTATTAGGGCACATGTTCAGGATGATTCCACATAAATTTTACTTAAATCGGTTTTTAAAAATGTGCGAAATCAAACTCCATAAGAAGTTAAAAATAAAAAACCTCCTTCAAAAAAGTGACTAAAGAGATGCAGAAAATAGTGATATTTTGAGGCCGGTGTCAATTTAATAAAAGTTTTAGTAATGAAGCTGGCTTTAGTGGCTTTTATTTGTTTTTGTATGTTTTTTTTATAATTCAGGTCACAGTTGTAACTAATACAGTAGAACCTCGATAAGTGAAACCTCGATAAGTTAAAAATTTTTTGAAATCCCTTCCCCTGAAAGCAGATAACCTCCATTACTTAAATCACAAAACCTCGGTAATTTAAACAAATATTCTGAACATCGCCCGGTCGATAACTTAAAATAATATTTGGGTGACCTTCATAAGATAAAGTATTATCAGTGAGTAATCATGAGTAAGTATCCAAGCAAAAGGTTTTGCCGAGAACTTAATTGATTTTCGCTTTAGTCTTCCAGTAAATCGCTTTACTGATTTCTTTGTTTAAATAATTGATTGTTTAAATAAATAAATAATTGATTCTAAATGAATAAATGAATAGATAAAACATTTATGTAACCTCAGTTAAACTAAATACATCCTCTATAAAATCCACAAACCTCAGTAAGTTAAAAACTTTACTCTGACAACCTCTTTAACTTCAACTCTCGATAAGTAAAAAACTCGATAACTTAAATTTTTTAACGTTTCCCCTGGATTTTAACTTATCGAGGTTCTACTGTATTTTATATCTAATTTTCAGAAACTCTTGCTCTTAAAAAATAATTTTAATTATTATATATTTCTGTTCGTTACAGACTTGATAAAGTTCTGAAATAAGGACGAAACGTTGTACGAAAATAAATAAAAAATCATTAAGTAAGAAATATATATTTATTTAAACATCTGTGAAGTCTATTTGGTGCATTTAACTATGAATATGAAGCGAGTAACACGTTTTCAAGTATATTATTTCATGAATTGATTATATTACCTGAACCTATCAAATATCCCTCGCGACCTAAAATTGGATCGCGATCGAAAGGTTGGAAGCCAAAGTTCCAATGTATGGCAAACAGATGTGGTTGCGGCTAAAAAATGCTACGATTATGGTTTTTATTCTCGTACAGTCATTGCCAATTAATTATTTTTCGTTTTGTGCAAGCTTTTTACAACAAATGACTGAATAACTATTTAAAAACTATATGAAAATATACATTTAGTTATTTTGTAACTCTGAATTGTTAATTGGTAACTACAGTCTGCAGTTCAACACAATGAAAATTTTGTACAGGGTCAGGCGGTATTAACTGAATAAACCGAGCTGGGTAGAGTAGTGGTGACAGCTCTAGACTCACATTCGGGAGATACGGGTTCGAATCCCGGCGGGGGCAGATGTGGCTGGGACTTTTTCCTACTGCCTCTCGCCGAGAAACGATAATTCCTGTACCGGCCATCTAGATTGAGGTTTTCCATGGTTTCCCTCAATTAATTCCAGATAAATATCGAGATGGTTCCTTATTCAAGACCATGGTCGATTACCTATCAAACTGCCAGTTCAAAAATTACCTATCCTAATTGCCTATAATTCCTTCATTCGCCCATTAATTTGAAGTTTTAGAAATGTAGAAAATAACGGGACGTGGTAAAAATGGAAAATAATAATGGTGCGAATGGCGTCTGTTATGACATAAAAGTCGACAAACGGACGTTAAACACATTATTATTATTATTATTATTGTTATTATTATTAACTGAATAATTGTCAATAATTTCAGATGCTGGATTTAGACAGACGAAGAACTACTGAACATTCACCATTCAACTTCTCAAATGGAAATGGTACTAATTTAGGACAAAATTCACTTTTCAAAATTTTACAATATTTTTTTGTTTTCAGGTTCTCTGAATCTAAAAAAACATATTTTTAGAAAAACTCTGTACGTCTGTTGGTCTGTGAGCACGATACAGGTCAAACGGATCGAAACCAAATTTTGGGAGGATGTTTGGGATGCAAATATGAACAGGCCTATTGTTTTAGAGAAAATCGACGCATTCGCAGAAGGGATATATCCTATAATGTTGTTTTTTGTATAATGATGGTATACTTTTTATAACGGTTTAATATTCCATTCATTTTTAAAAGAAAGTTTCGTAGAAAATTTTTTTCCCCAAGTTTCATAGTTTCGGAAATATTTTGAAAAAAAAAATCAGATGTTCTTTTATTACTAGCTGCTATCCACGCCACTGCGCGCGTTTACAGGAATTTTATTTGTTATAATACTTCAAATGTCAATATTTATGAAGTTGGAATGGTCATGTCGCCCAGTTTGCTGGAATTTTTGCATGTAATAATTTTTACAGCTACGTATTAGCAATTCTTCAACTTTATTACCGGGTCCTGTATATAACGGGTTTTACTGTACCTTTTGTTATTTTGTGTAGTAATTTTCACATATTGTTTATTTAATATGTTTTTGTATACAGGATGTTCTTGCCTCCATTTCTGTTGCTGGAACTACTTCGTTTAGTGGGATTTTTTTTCTTAAACAAATTATAAGCTAGAGATGGGAAAAACGGGTCTTTTTAGTGATCTGCATCTTTGCATCTGGATCTCGTATGTGAGCCGGCTCACTGAACCGGTTCAAAAAGAGCCGAGTTCTGAATATGTTACTGTAGTCTGCCACTGAGTTATCTAGTTCAGTCAATCATATCACGGCCTGTATAGAATCAAGAATGCATAGCCATACATGTGATGCATGAGTCATTTGAGCTGACAGATGCATCAAAGCAAGAACTCATACGTGTAAAACGTGCTTCTGTGTGTTACGTATTTTACTGAGTTATGCGTATCCGTTGAACCGTCGGCTCAAAAAAATGTGAGTCGGCTCTCACGGATCTTCTGTCGGAGTTGGCTCTTTGAACCGGTTCAGATCTGAGTTACCCAACTCTAATTTCTGTGCATAATGGGTGATGGACGATATTATGTTGCTGGAACAATGCAAGTAGATACTATTTCGTTTAGTGGGATTTTTTTTCTTAAATAAATTATAAGCTAACTGTGTTTACTTATGTGTGCGTTAGATGGCGATAATTAAAACAATATACAGTCAAAGCCCTCTAAGTGCACAGCTCGGAACCGAGCCCATCCTTTAAGTGCACACTTCCCCTACGATCTTTTTCATCCCCACTCTTCTAACTCCTATAGCTATCTTTATTCAATCAGATGCTATAAACAATATCTCTAAAACTCTATGAATATGATGGAAATGGAAAGTTTGAAAATAGCGCGCTTACGGTCGCACGTGATTGGTCGCAGATTATTCGAAGTGGGGGCTGGGGAACGTGCACTTAGAGGGCGAGTTCGTGTGCAGTAAGAGAGCGTGTGCATTTAGAGAGCGTGCACTTAGAGGGCTTTGACTGTACACTTCCAGTCAATCTGTGTCATATTATAAACGCATCGAATTTTGAAGTCTACGACGCAATTAATATGTTTTATACGAAAAACGATATATCAATTTAAAATGCTAAAGTTTCCCATTGTGTTGTGCTTAACCTTATTAATCTATACATGAAAAAAAAATCGATTCAATAGAAGCGATTTACAAATTTTATGAAAACAATACTTACTTTGATCATAGTGAGTTATTTACTGAAAGGTGTTTTTAATTTGGTGTATTGATAATAATAGAAATTAGTTTCATGGGTAATTGGAATAAAAAATCAATTTAAACACTTATTGATTGCAACGTTTCGTTTTTATTAATAAAGACGAAATTAAGTTCCTTAAAAATAAGGAAAAATATAGTGTTTTTTAGTATTTCTATCATAGAAACTACTACTTTTCGTTAAAATTATGTTTTTATTTGAATACAGTCAACATCCCTATTCTGGCGCGGAGTGTATTTAGAGAGAGCTTGTACGTTTTGATAAATTACCTTATTGAATATGAAATTTATGTTTTCATAAGAGGGGTGAATTTAAACTAAAAATGTCTGTTGCAGACTTATTAGACAAAACAAGGCACGTTTAGCCCGAGGGAAGGTGCGAGTTGAGTGGAGAAGAACCCTTTCTATTTAGGGCTCGTTTAGCCTAGCTCTATTTAGGTATACTTCAACTTATATATAATATGCTATACTACGAACAGTTAATTATATCAACATATTTAGTTATGCATGCAGATTCTTTCTAGCTAACCCTAACTGTCATAAATATGTAATAACTCTACTTTCCCCAAAATACGTTGTAACCATAAACGAATTATTTTTAATTTAGGGTGAATTGTAGTGGATATTTGTTTCAAAATTCTGCAGACGGTTATATATTACAGTAGAACCTCGATAAGTTAAAATCCAAGGGAGACGTTAAAAAATTTAAATTATCGAGTTTTTTACTTATCGTGAGTTGAAGTTAGAGAGGTTGTCAGAGTAAAATTTTTAACTTACCGAGGTTTGTGGATTTTATAGAGGATGTATTTGTTACATACATTTTTTATCTATTCATTTAGAATCAATTATTTATTACTTATTTAAACAATCAATTATTTAAACAAAGAAATCAGTAAAGTGATTTAGTGGAAGACTAAAGTGAAAATCAATTAAGTTCTTGGCAAAATCTTTTGCTTGGATACTTACTGATGATACTTTAACTTATGGAGGTCACCATAAATATTATTTTTAGTTATCGAGGGCGATGTTCAGAATATTTGTTTAAGGTACTGAGGTTTTGTGATTTAAGTAATTGATGTTTTATGCTGCCAAGCTAGTTTTTGGGTCTTATCCCTAGATCGACCGACGTCAATAGAGTTGTGCTAATAGCAAATACATTAATAAGTACAATAGCTTACGTTTGAAATAACACGTTAATTAAATTGCGGAATATTGCGAAAGTTATCCCCCTTCCCACTCCACTCCGACATCAGTCATCTCTGGCATCAGTCAGATATTGAGTGAATAATATTCTAGTCCTCTTCTATAAGAGGACAGAAATAGGAAGATATGTTATTATCTAAACGTATAAAACGGAGAATTGAAGCGCGGTGTAAAACTAAAATCCACTAGTTTTCGCTACCCTATTCCAAGCGTGCTGTGACGCTGGATGTTATGATGGTTGGTTTGCGTGCAGAGACGTAATTGTTTTATTATTATATTGGTACCATGGAGCTTTTATTAAAATCGGTTCATCAGTTTTTAAAATGATTTAAAAAAATATATTTTTCTAAATGTATGTTACCTCTATCTCCAGCGCTTGAAAATCGACTTTGATGATTCTTTTCTTATTTAATAAAGCGTACCTAGGGTGATCTCACATAAATTTTACTTTCACAATATCTCCGCCAGTTGTGAATCGAAATTTAGAATTTTTAAAATTATTATTATATCACCATCATCTGTATCAGACATTTTATAATATATAGACAAAGCAAATACGAAATCTTATTCTAAATATATGTGTGAAATCCACTAAAAAGTAAAAAATAAAAACATATTAACCTCCTTCAAAAAAGTCACTGAACAGAGGAAAATAATATAATTTTGAAGTCGGAGCCAATTTAATAAAACTAGATAGGTACTTATGTATAAAATGTTAGTAATTAACAATAAATTAATTAACGACATTTTTTTAGTAATTAAATTAGCTCCAACCTCAAAATTTCATTATTACTGGCTCTTGCTCAAAGCCAGCAGAAAAGCACGCACGAAAAATAGTTCCGGTTTTAATATTTGAAATCCAGCCAATGAGCAAGCAACGGAGCCCGTAGTGACATCATTTCAATTTATCCCACCCAACCAACGTTCGAAACTGAATCAAACGATATTATCAGCGCCATTTTAAATTTATGAATCATAAATTCCTGTGGTCGCTGGAGGCCAGGATGTCGGCAGAGCAGCAATACGGGGGAATCCCCTTGCTTCAGACGCATCCTTTAGAATATAGATACTCTGTGAGCTCTGTATTGCCGGCTGACGCTAAAGTAGTAAGCCGCAGCGGATAGACTAATGACAGGAAATGCATCCGCCATTGCTAGAGATAATCCGTATTCGCTCGTTAATTATCTGCATCTTAACTCTACGTTTATAATGACTTGGATGTGATAAAGAATCTATATTATACTGTGTAGCGTTTACTAATATTCTAATTTCACAATATCGTGGAAATTTTAAAGTTTAACTTCTTTAGCGACGTATCTGTTTGAAAAAGTAAGAAATCGAGAGGAAGTAGAATGAAACAAAATAAGGGGAAGTTAGTTTGTCCCCTAACTTACATGAAACTGACAAGGACAGAAGTTTATAGTATGTTGCATTTTGATTCGCAAAATACTAAGACAAGGACGAACGGCTTGAATCTGACGATTAAAATTACGAACAATTGAAGTACCAAATAATTTGTGTATTCCCACGTACAAACGGCAGGAACTTATAATATATATTTCATGGAAATTCAGAAAGGAAAGATTTTTTGAAATGTAACTTCTTTAGCGACGTATCTGTTTGAAAAAAGTAAGAAATCGGGGGGAACTAGAATGAAACAAATTAAGGGGAAGGTAGTTTGTCCCCTAAATTACATTAAACGGACAAGGGCAGAAGTTTATAGTGTGTTGCGTTTTGATTCTCAAAATAGTAAGACAAGGATGAACGGCTTGAATCTGACGTTTAAAACTACTAACAATTGAAGTGCAAAATAATTTCTGTAATTTGATAGGAACACATATAATTCAGATAAATTCAGAAAGGAAAATATTAAATATCATATTCTCTATTTTCAGATAGAACAATTTTCGGATTGAACATTTTTTAAATACAAGTATATGTTGTAAACTACGCTTATACATCAAACACCTTTATATACCACTTTCCCCAAATCAAAAATATAATGTAAGACCGAATCATGTTAGTGGAAATTTTAACAACTTCATATCAATTTTTAATTGCATATATTGATTTTTAGTTGGTGTCACCGCCAATAGACGTTCTCTCAGAACTACAGTAATCACATCGAGCTAGAGCTCCTATAATGTTTACACAGCTTTACTCTACTTTGACGCAAAACATATTTAAATTTGAAAATATAATCTGTTCTGTTTTGAATACTATACATACTATATTATTTCTCGACGCTCATTTCGGACAATAAGTCCTTCCTCAGGAATATAAGAATATACTTACTAAATAAACTTTCAGTGTAAGTACATTGCTAATTTCAAATTTAGTACAGTACAACCTCGATTTAACAAAGCTGAAGGGAATTAGAAAATATTCTATACCAAGTAATTCGTTATAATGAAGTTTGTTACAGACGGATTAGGTTGGTCTAAAATTCGTTTTAACAAGGTAAGAAAACCCATTTTCTTCTGAAAACTTATCTTTAAACTTTAAAATTGTGGCCAATGTACTTGCGGGATTTTCGAACTCTATTTTTTTTTTGTAGGATTCTCGTCTACATACTTAATGCTTTTTCGTTTCTCTGCATCGGTTAAGGAATACCTTTTGCGTTTCTCAGCCGTTGTAACTTTAAATTTATTATTTACAGTGACAAACAACAGTGTTTACATTACTTTACATCAAACAACAATGATTGTCTTACGATAAATTTAACGTGTCTGAACCTGTCGGGACATGAATTGTTGTTGTTATTGTGGAATTGTGTGTGATTGATTGGTAGGATACGTTTTGTAAAGGTTATAAGTTGACAAAAATCGTTAAATAGAGGTAAATTATACTTTCTATTTATTCTGCAATGATTGAAAACTCGTTATAAAGAGGTTTTTGACACAAAGTATTTGTAATGTAGAGGTATATTTTGCATTTGACCTCAATATAACGATTTTCTCGATTTAACAAATTTTTCGAAAGCTCCTAGAGTTACGGGCAGTCCAGGGGATTTCGAAAAATTCGTTAAATCGAAGAATCGTTATATTGAGATTCGTTATATTAAGGTTGTACTGCATATATTCATCTATTATTAAAGCCCACATTGGTCAAAATCCTTTTCATTATGATCTAGATACACACTCTACAATTTCAAACAGTACTTTACGAAAATCCAAAATCCCCTTTGATCACTGAACAATTCAAAACGAATGTTTTCATATAACGTTAAAAAGTTGGTATTAATTGTATGTTCTGAAACTATAATAATTTCTCTAAACTAATAAATAGAAGTAATTTTGATGCAACGTTCATAATGTCGCGCACAATAACAATATCAAATGAAAGGCTGCATCACACAAACAACAAAATAATAATAAAACTGGGAACAAATTCTATACATCTGTTATTTTATCCCACTTGAGGGCCGTTCGCGCTTGCTATGACATTATTACGAATCGGTCAAATTACAGTGAGTTCTAGAAAATACCTATTCTACTAGAAATATAAAAAAAAACTCGGGCCGCAGTGCCAAAACCCTCCCGAGAATATAGTGTATTTGTAAATAGGGCTGAGTAAAATAGTGGTGGCAGCACTAAACTCGCATCGAGAGGTCCGGGTTCGAATCCCGGCGGGGGAAGATGTGGCTGGGACTTTTTCCCACTGCCTCTCGCCGAGAAACGATAATTCCTGTACCGGCCATCTTGATTGAGGTTTTCCATGGTTTCCCTTAATTAATTCCAGATAAATATCGAGATGATTCCTTATTTGAGGCCATGGCCGATTACCTATCAAACTCCGTGTTCAAAAATCACCTACCTTATCCTAATTTCCTATAATTCCTTCATTCATCCATTGCTATTACATAAGTTGAAGTTTCTAAAATGTAGAAAAATAACGGGAAGTGTGGTAGATGGAAAATAGTAATGGTGCGAATGGCGTCTGTTTTGACATAAAGTCAAGAAACGGACGTTAAACGCATTATTATTATTATTGTTAAATAGAGACAGTGTGGTTTTATTATGTGAGCGGAAGTTTGTTTTTGTGCAAAATAAAAAATTGACCCCCTTAACGCACCCCTTAAAATACATTTTTTTTCTTATTTGCAATATTATTATCAATTCATCTTTAAAGTTCAATTCCAAAATATGTGATAATAGAAATTAGTTTCATGGGTAATTGGAATAAAAAATCAATTTAAACACTTATTGATTGCAACGTTTCGTTTTTATTAATAAAGACGAAACGTTGCAATCAATAAGTGTTTAAATTGATTTTTTATTCCAATTACCCATGAAACTAATTTCTATTATCACATATTTTGGAATTGAACTTTAAAGATGAATTGATAATAATATTGCAAATAAGAAAAAAAATGTATTTTAAGGGGTGCGTTAAGGGGGTCAATTTTTTATTTTGCACAAAAACAAACTTCCGCTCACATAATAAAACCACACTGTCTCTATTTAACAATAATAATAATAATGCGTTTAACGTCCGTTTCTTGACTTTATGTCAAAACAGACGCCATTCGCACCATTACTATTTTCCATCTACCACACTTCCCGTTATTTTTCTACATTTTAGAAACTTCAACTTATGTAATAGCAATGGATGAATGAAGGAATTATAGGAAATTAGGATAAGGTAGGTGATTTTTGAACACGGAGTTTGATAGGTAATCGGCCATGGCCTCAAATAAGGAATCATCTCGATATTTATCTGGAATTAATTAAGGGAAACCATGGAAAACCTCAATCAAGATGGCCGGTACAGGAATTATCGTTTCTCGGCGAGAGGCAGTGGGAAAAAGTCCCAGCCACATCTTCCCCCGCCGGGATTCGAACCCGGACCTCTCGATGCGAGTTTAGTGCTGCCACCACTATTTTACTCAGCCCTATTTACAAATACACTATATTCTCGGGAGGGTTTTGGCACTGCGGCCCGAGTTTTTTTTTATATTTCTAGTAGAATAGGTATTTTCTAGAACTCACTGTAATTTGACCGATTCGTAATAATGTCATAGCAAGCGCGAACGGCCCTCAAGTGGGATAAAATAACAGATGTATAGAATTTGTTCCCAGTTTTATTATTATTTTGTTGTTTGTGTGATGCAGCCTTTCATTTGATATTGTTATTGTGCGCGACATTATGAACGTTGCATCAAAATTACTTCTATTTATTAGTTTAGAGAAATTATTATAGTTTCAGAACATACAATTAATACCAACTTTTTAACGTTATATGAAAACATTCGTTTTGAATTGTTCAGTGATCAAAGGGGATTTTGGATTTTCGTAAAGTACTGTTTGAAATTGTAGAGTGTGTATCTAGATCATAATGAAAAGGATTTTGACCAATGTGGGCTTTAATAATAGATGAATATATGCAGTACAACCTTAATATAACGAATCTCAATATAACGATTCTTCGATTTAACGAATTTTTCGAAATCCCCTGGACTGCCCGTAACTCTAGGAGCTTTCGAAAAATTTGTTAAATCGAGAAAATCGTTATATTGAGGTCAAATGCAAAATATACCTCTACATTACAAATACTTTGTGTCAAAAACCTCTTTATAACGAGTTTTCAATCATTGCAGAATAAATAGAAAGTATAATTTACCTCTATTTAACGATTTTTGTCAACTTATAACCTTTACAAAACGTATCCTACCAATCAATCACACACAATTCCACAATAACAACAACAATTCATGTCCCGACAGGTTCAGACACGTTAAATTTATCGTAAGACAATCATTGTTGTTTGATGTAAAGTAATGTAAACACTGTTGTTTGTCACTGTAAATAATAAATTTAAAGTTACAACGGCTGAGAAACGCAAAAGGTATTCCTTAACCGATGCAGAGAAACGAAAAAGCATTAAGTATGTAGACGAGAATCCTACAAAAAAAAAATAGAGTTCGAAAATCCCGCAAGTACATTGGCCACAATTTTAAAGTTTAAAGATAAGTTTTCAGAAGAAAATGGGTTTTCTTACCTTGTTAAAACGAATTTTAGACCAACCTAATCCGTCTGTAACAAACTTCATTATAACGAATTACTTGGTATAGAATATTTTCTAATTCCCTTCAGCTTTGTTAAATCGAGGTTGTACTGTACTAAATTTGAAATTAGCAATGTACTTACACTGAAAGTTTATTTAGTAAGTATATTCTTATATTCCTGAGGAAGGACTTATTGTCCGAAATGAGCGTCGAGAAATAATATAGTATGTATAGTATTCAAAACAGAACAGATTATATTTTCAAATTTAAATATGTTTTGCGTCAAAGTAGAGTAAAGCTGTGTAAACATTATAGGAGCTCTAGCTCGATGTGATTACTGTAGTTCTGAGAGAACGTCTATTGGCGGTGACACCAACTAAAAATCAATATATGCAATTAAAAATTGATATGAAGTTGTTAAAATTTCCACTAACATGATTCGGTCTTACATTATATTTTTGATTTGGGGAAAGTGGTATATAAAGGTGTTTGATGTATAAGCGTAGTTTACAACATATACTTGTATTTAAAAAATGTTCAATCCGAAAATTGTTCTATCTGAAAATAGAGAATATGATATTTAATATTTTCCTTTCTGAATTTATCTGAATTATATGTGTTCCTATCAAATTACAGAAATTATTTTGCACTTCAATTGTTAGTAGTTTTAAACGTCAGATTCAAGCCGTTCATCCTTGTCTTACTATTTTGAGAATCAAAACGCAACACACTATAAACTTCTGCCCTTGTCCGTTTAATGTAATTTAGGGGACAAACTACCTTCCCCTTAATTTGTTTCATTCTAGTTCCCCCCGATTTCTTACTTTTTTCAAACAGATACGTCGCTAAAGAAGTTACATTTCAAAAAATCTTTCCTTTCTGAATTTCCATGAAATATATATTATAAGTTCCTGCCGTTTGTACGTGGGAATACACAAATTATTTGGTACTTCAATTGTTCGTAATTTTAATCGTCAGATTCAAGCCGTTCGTCCTTGTCTTAGTATTTTGCGAATCAAAATGCAACATACTATAAACTTCTGTCCTTGTCAGTTTCATGTAAGTTAGGGGACAAACTAACTTCCCCTTATTTTGTTTCATTCTACTTCCTCTCGATTTCTTACTTTTTCAAACAGATACGTCGCTAAAGAAGTTAAACTTTAAAATTTCCACGATATTGTGAAATTAGAATATTAGTAAACGCTACACAGTATAATATAGATTCTTTATCACATCCAAGTCATTATAAACGTAGAGTTAAGATGCAGATAATTAACGAGCGAATACGGATTATCTCTAGCAATGGCGGATGCATTTCCTGTCATTAGTCTATCCGCTGCGGCTTACTACTTTAGCGTCAGCCGGCAATACAGAGCTCACAGAGTATCTATATTCTAAAGGATGCGTCTGAAGCAAGGGGATTCCCCCGTATTGCTGCTCTGCCGACATCCTGGCCTCCAGCGACCACAGGAATTTATGATTCATAAATTTAAAATGGCGCTGATAATATCGTTTGATTCAGTTTCGAACGTTGGTTGGGTGGGATAAATTGAAATGATGTCACTACGGGCTCCGTTGCTTGCTCATTGGCTGGATTTCAAATATTAAAACCGGAACTATTTTTCGTGCGTGCTTTTCTGCTGGCTTTGAGCAAGAGCCAGTAATAATGAAATTTTGAGGTTGGAGCTAATTTAATTACTAAAAAAATGTCGTTAATTAATTTATTGTTAATTACTAACATTTTATACATAAGTACCTATCTAGTTTTATTAAATTGGCTCCGACTTCAAAATTATATTATTTTCCTCTGTTCAGTGACTTTTTTGAAGGAGGTTAATATGTTTTTATTTTTTACTTTTTAGTGGATTTCACACATATATTTAGAATAAGATTTCGTATTTGCTTTGTCTATATATTATAAAATGTCTGATACAGATGATGGTGATATAATAATAATTTTAAAAATTCTAAATTTCGATTCACAACTGGCGGAGATATTGTGAAAGTAAAATTTATGTGAGATCACCCTAGGTACGCTTTATTAAATAAGAAAAGAATCATCAAAGTCGATTTTCAAGCGCTGGAGATAGAGGTAACATACATTTAGAAAAATATATTTTTTTAAATCATTTTAAAAACTGATGAACCGATTTTAATAAAAGCTCCATGGTACCAATATAATAATAAAACAATTACGTCTCTGCACGCAAACCAACCATCATAACATCCAGCGTCACAGCACGCTTGGAATAGGGTAGCGAAAACTAGTGGATTTTAGTTTTACACCGCGCTTCAATTCTCCGTTTTATACGTTTAGATAATAACATATCTTCCTATTTCTGTCCTCTTATAGAAGAGGACTAGAATATTATTCACTCAATATCTGACTGATGCCAGAGATGACTGATGTCGGAGTGGAGTGGGAAGGGGGATAACTTTCGCAATATTCCGCAATTTAATTAACGTGTTATTTCAAACGTAAGCTATTGTACTTATTAATGTATTTGCTATTAGCACAACTCTATTGACGTCGGTCGATCTAGGGATAAGACCCAAAAACTAGCTTGGCAGCATAAAACATCAATTACTTAAATCACAAAACCTCAGTACCTTAAACAAATATTCTGAACATCGCCCTCGATAACTAAAAATAATATTTATGGTGACCTCCATAAGTTAAAGTATCATCAGTAAGTATCCAAGCAAAAGATTTTGCCAAGAACTTAATTGATTTTCACTTTAGTCTTCCACTAAATCACTTTACTGATTTCTTTGTTTAAATAATTGATTGTTTAAATAAGTAATAAATAATTGATTCTAAATGAATAGATAAAAAATGTATGTAACAAATACATCCTCTATAAAATCCACAAACCTCGGTAAGTTAAAAATTTTACTCTGACAACCTCTCTAACTTCAACTCACGATAAGTAAAAAACTCGATAATTTAAATTTTTTAACGTCTCCCTTGGATTTTAACTTATCGAGGTTCTACTGTAATATATAACCGTCTGCAGAATTTTGAAACAAATATCCACTACAATTCACCCTAAATTAAAAATAATTCGTTTATGGTTACAACGTATTTTGGGGAAAGTAGAGTTATTACATATTTATGACAGTTAGGGTTAGCTAGAAAGAATCTGCATGCATAACTAAATATGTTGATATAATTAACTGTTCGTAGTATAGCATATTATATATAAGTTGAAGTATACCTAAATAGAGCTAGGCTAAACGAGCCCTAAATAGAAAGGGTTCTTCTCCACTCAACTCGCACCTTCCCTCGGGCTAAACGTGCCTTGTTTTGTCTAATAAGTCTGCAACAGACATTTTTAGTTTAAATTCACCCCTCTTATGAAAACATAAATTTCATATTCAATAAGGTAATTTATCAAAACGTACAAGCTCTCTCTAAATACACTCCGCGCCAGAATAGGGATGTTGACTGTATTCAAATAAAAACATAATTTTAACGAAAAGTAGTAGTTTCTATGATAGAAATACTAAAAAACACTATATTTTTCCTTATTTTTAAGGAACTTAATTAATATTTAATAAATAGAACCTAATAAAATCACCCTCAAGTCACGTGACAACAGACACCAATCAGAGCGCATGACGTCATATGTTCAGCCGCTGTCAAAAAACTTCTATGTTTGGTTAATATTTAGTGTGTAATTTATTGTTATTTGTTTATAGGAAACGTCAAACTACATGTAACTATAGCAACGACTACGAAACAACTTTTCATCACCTCAGTTTATGATGTAAACTTTTGAGCCTCCTTTGGTATGAACAGGTGACTTCACGCTACTAGTATTGGCGTTTTGGACCGAAATTTGAAACGGGATTTAAAATACATGATTTTTAAGGCTTGAGTTGTATTTAAATAAAAATAATAAATATTTATGGCAATATTAGGTACTTATGCACGATTTAAAACACTTTCCCAAAAACAGTCAACATCCCTATTGGCGTATAATATTTTTAAACCATTTAAAAAATTCCAACTAATTGGACGACAGAACCATTACAATTTTAAAAATATTCACATTTGTCATATTATAATAAAGTACGTGGGACACCGAGGTTTGCTTTGGAAGGTTTACATTTTTTGGACATGTAAGAAAGTGTATGAAACAACATAGGAAAAAAAATCAAGAATATATCATAAATTGTTTTCATATGAACTAGTATAGTACTTGTTCGAGACGTTGATTGGTTCACACACTAATTGCATTGTTACTATTGGATGGTTCGCGATTCCAATTATCAACTTGACCCTTAGAAAGTTCTGCGTATGATTGTAAATTCCGGTAGAGATCTTAATTTTTATTTTATAACCAACTAGCGGCCAAGTCCGGCTTCGCCCGGGTGTAAATGTAATATATAGGATATAAAAGATGAGAATCATCATCACTAAATTCTCAACGTGTATTGAATTTGCGCGAATTCAATCGCTTTTATTTGTGAATTGAAGAAAAATTTTATTTCCCAAAAAGAAATTAAAAAAATTCTGTTGATCCGATCGCTACCAAACTTCAGAAGATCACTCGCTGGGCTAATCTAAAGATTGTCTGAAAATTTTATCAAAAATGGTGTACCCGTTTGGAGTCCATAGATTACATATAGGTACATCGTCTTTTATCTATATAGATTACTAAAATGTAAAAAGTGGTTATTGTGACATATAGTATCACGTAGTGACATATAGTATCACGAAGTTTTTTGTAGTTATTGATACGTTCTTTAATATTGTAGAACATACTTTTGTTCTATCATCAATAGTTTCCGCAGCGCATGCGACGAAAGATGTTTTATGGCATTTTTTTTTACACCTTGGGTTACGTTACCAAAGTTTTAGTAAGGATCACTAATATTTTCTAGCAATAAATATAGCCTATGTTACTCAGGGTAATGTAGCTTTCTAATGGTGAAAGAATTTTTTAAATCGGCCCAGTAGTTTTTGAGTTTATTCATTACAAACATACACATATACAAAAATACAAATCTTTCCTCTTTATAATATTAGTGTAGATGTCTTTATAAATATAAATACTTTATTTTAATTAATTGTTTCGATTCTACGGTTGAAATCTGGTCTGTTTTGTTTTTTTGTTGTTCTGAGAAACAGAAACCGGAAACAGCAATTTGGTTTCATAGAGATCCGGTTAAAATGGTTATAATAAAAAATAACCTATATTACCTCACTAACTGACAGTCCACCATGATATCGACATCCCCCCTAGGGGCGCCAATTTGACTTTTTGTCTGAGCGACGTTGCCGTCAGAGCGAGCGCTGAGGTATACTGATTTTACCGTAACTATAGTAAGATACCAGAATAGTTAGAGTGAGTCATCATTATAGTACAGTTCACCTAATGGAGCGGCAAAGCAATGAAACGAAGTCAAGCATTCCCGGCCCATGCATTAAAACTATGCCGGTTATATTGCATTGTGAAGTATATAAGTGTATCACTCACTCCTGAAATTTTGAATTTATAGCACTAAAGCTATTGTCAAAAATAATGAATATGGACAATTTTTTTTATATATCAGGGTATGTAATTGACATCGAGTGGATGTGAAGTAGTCTACGCTTTCATCTCATGCGTAGTACTACCAACTTTTGCAATGTTAATTTCCCTTCCCGTAATTCGAAATCTCGTGACGTGCTGTAAAGAAATATTGACGAATATCACTTTTTTAATTCAATTTTTAAGGCAAAAATATGTTTTTTTTTCAATTGACGGTCGACCATACGCGTATCCTTCTGCAAAGGCCCAAAAAATATATCGCTAACTACCTAACATGCACGGTTGTCCAATGTCAACGCGGGACTAACCGTTCGCAGCTTTCTTAAATCAAATTTCGTTAATTATGAATTCTCTTATTAATAAAAGAAATGGTATCTAATTAAAAACAATTGCTAATTAAGCTGAATTCGTTACAAAATCACGCTTTCCTTACGGTAAAGATGATAATATATCTGCGGTCTAAAGTCAAAACCGATTACGTCAAATCATAGCTAAAACAAGATCGATGATGATTATACGAATGCAATCAGCTAATTTAAAATTTAACGATTTGAGGCACTGTGAAAATTTGTACAATAAATATCCGAATACAAAAACACAGACCTGGCTGAAGGGTAGCGGGGCTTAACCGACTTACCCGATTTTTAAATTAATGCGCAATAAAAAATTCTTGAGACATTTTGAAATTTTTAATCGGGTCTAAAACTCAGCCAGGTGTTTGCAAAATTATATTTTTAAGACTTAATAAAATATATTAATAATAATATAATAATAATTCTTTACACGTTGAAATTTAAACAGAATAAAATTGATAACTAAAATAGATATATTCAAACAGACAACTCGGTTCGGTGGGACATTTTATCTGCCAGGCGATCAATATGTTTGATAAATTGGTTAAGCCTCGCTACCAGCGTTGCCAGACGTCCCGATTTAGGCGGGACGGCCCGATTTTTAAATCAAAATTAAATGTCCCGCGCGGGACATGCTCAGTCCCGCTTTTCGGGGATAACTCGACCGTGCGTAAATAATTATTCTTTTATTGTAAGTTGCAATTTGTAACACTCACTCCTTAGACTATTGTTTGAAACGCCATACTTTTCTAATGAATAGAACTTTTTTGATTTTGATTTCAGTTTTTTTTATTTTTTTTTATTCAGAAGACGAATAAGACTCAACTATTTAACGATAGGGTAAATCTGATTTAAAATATCATATTTTTATTAAAATACATTTTCTATGGCTATTTTTGCTATCTATTGTCACGTAAACGTAATTTGAACTCAAATAAAAAGATAAATATTTAAAAACTTCTGATTATATACGTTTTTTTACTATATCCCGCTTTCGAAGAGAGAATCCCGCTTTTTTCACTCAAAAAGTTCCAAAATCCCGACTTGGGCAAAAAAAAAATCTGGCAACACTGCTCGCTACCCTTCAGCCAGGTCTGTGTTTTTTGTATTCGGATATTACTAAAGAGTTATTGGTCCGACCTCAGGTCCCGTCATCCGACCAACACCAATAGTGTATGTGCCATGTATGGCAAATACACTAAAAAATGTTAACAAAAAATCGACATAAGCGATTTTGTCTGTTGACCAGAGAATGTAGATATATGTATTTGTTTCCATTCAGAGCAGAAGGTATTTTTTTCAAATAGGATTTGGAATGTTTGATGTTGATGGGAAGACGCAAATACAGCAAAGAACGCTAATTTGTTCTGTCATACAGTAAGATTGAAATTTTAAACCTTTTGTATTTCAGTCATCAATAATAAGCTCTTGAAGTCTTTTTGTCTCCATAGCTTTTCACTAACAAAAGGTCGGTTCACTTGTCTGCAATCTATTTCAAATCTGTACAGATCGAAAACATTATAAGCTGACTTCTCGTTTGTAAGATAAATAACACCATTCTGAAATTCGAATCTCCCGCGTTTCGCTTCGGTACGTGCCATTTTTTTGGAGTAAAACTTCTTTAAGCGCGATATGAGAAGTACCTAACTCAGATCTTTTTCTAGCGGATGTAACATTTTCTCACGGAAGTAACGTTCCGTTTATGCAAAGGAGTATAGACATATTGATAAGTAAGAAATTATTTAAGGTGACTGTTGGAGCTTTTAGTCAATAGATGGCCGCAAAGTTCTAAAATTTCTAACTTACCGATATAAATTGTGCCAAGTGTCGTCTAATTATTTTGTCACAGGCAAAATGTTATACCTATTATAAACAGTTCAAAGAAACAACGTTCAATAAAGCTGCAGTTGCTTTAAAAATATGTTTTCTTCATACCATGCCGAAAATACGTACTTTCTGATTCGATTTTAAAGCAGAAAGTATAACATTTATGCACTGTTATAATCACAGCTGGAATTACTCGCATATCGTCTGTATAGGCGGGCCTAAACAATTTTGTCATGCGTACTCATACGTGAGACTGTCGTTTGTCAGGTCACGTGTTCGCCAGAAGGCAGGAGTAGGTATCCAACTGCTGTTATTACATGGGTATTATTAGATCCATGTGTCATTGCGTATAATCTAAACAATGCTCACTTGAAAGTAATAATTAGTATTTTTATATATTGGTGAAAGTATGCGTATTTTCCACCGGGTATGAAGAAAAATAGTATACACCACATGAGCGGAAAGCTGAAAGTCCTGCACTGCGCGACATATGATATCCTCGACTTCCCCTCGGGCATCATGGCGCAGTGCAGGAAATTCAACTTTCTGCCGTTGTGGTGTAATATACTATTACTTCAATCATGCGTAAAGGTTACATGCACTCTTTTTTATTTGTGCTGCTTTAGACAGCTCGAACAATGATATCAAATTATTCCGAAAGATTTGACCAGCACTGGTGCTTAGTAGTATCTACTATGTAGTATATATATGCAAATACGATAATGACAACATTTTGTTAAACTTCAATGAAAAAATGTGTAAATTATTCTATCCCTCTTTCCATTCATTATATTGATGACGTGTTTGCGTAGGGTTAATGCGAGGCGTCTTATAATTTAAGAAGGCGTTACGAGTGACGTCGCAAGTTATTTATTAGCGAGACGCTGTAAGATCTGAACGCTAAATGGGGTTGGAGTTGGGGACATAAAGGATTAAGTTGAGAGATATTTTTACATTCAAATGCGTTAACCTGCTGGCCTTACGACGTATTGCTGTCGTTTCGGATGTTTCACTCAACATCTCTTGTATATATTAATGGGTACAGAGTGTTCCAGAATATTTGACAATATATTGTTCAAATAGTGATCACCAAAGCAAGACCAAGACTAAGACTGACATTTGTTAAAATTTGTTAAAAATACTGGAAAGTTTGGCTTGTTCAATAATTTTTTAATAAAACTTAAGCTTATTAGTTATTTTTGAAGTTATACTTCTTTTGGCGCATTGAGGGTAAAATTTTCTCTGTTACGAAGGTTACGCACGCAGCATGCAACGAAAATGAGACACCATGAAGTTAGTTGTTAAAGTGAACAGGCTAACTTTTAACTATATTTATCATTTCCCTAGACATCCTATTTTATTTTATTATAACGAAAATATTTATATTAATTATCGCGATTACGTCAAAGAAGTATAACTTCTGCCGGCCGTACATAAATACACGCACCGTTTTTTTTGTTTTTATCTAGTTTTAAAGCGTATATTTAGATCTGCAAACTGTAAAAACTTCGCTTAAAGGTTCATAGGAATTAGCGTTTTCGGAAACGTGACTATGAGGGGCATATTGAACAGCTGGTAAATAGTCACCTTAACTGAACGATGATCTGAAACAAAAGAACGGTAGTATGCGGTTTATTGTTCTCTTAATCGAGAAATAGTGAACATTTAATATGCATTAAAGTAACAAAGATTACAGACAGTGATTGACTATATAAAATAGAGCGCAGAAGACTTTGTCATCCTCAATAAATTTTGAAAGAAACACATTACATAACAAATGTTGCATCCGTTTTATGTAAGTTTAAACTGCAACTTGGTGGAAAAAGACAGACAAAAGCGAGTAGAACTCGCGTTCTTAGGATTCTGTGCCGTTATAACACGTAATAATTCCACATAAAATTGAAAATTTATTATTTTCGGGTTTTTCCCTTTACTCGTGCCAAATTGCAAAATTCTAGGGCAACGGAAATTAACCTATATGTTTTGATGAGCATCTGAATAAAAAAACTATGAAATCACCGAACTTTGCTCTAACGAGTGACAAACTTAATTATGAAAGATTAACTGTTAAGATGTGGCATCGCAGAGTAACTAATAACTCATTTCGCCGCGAAAGTGGAAAGATTCGGGTTTGAGTTACGATGGTGACAGCTGCTTGAATTAAATTTTTCGAATATACCATTGTACCAATTTTAGCAGCATAGTCATAGTTTTATCTGAGACAATAGGGATGTTGACTATTTTTGGGAAAGTGTTTTAAATCGTGCATAAGTACCTAATATAGCCACAAATATTTATTATTTTTATTTAAATACAACTCAAGCCTTAAAAATCATGTATTTTAAATCCCGTTTCAAATTTCGGTCCAAAACGCCAACACTAGTCGCGTGACGTCACCTGTTCATTCCAAAGGAGGCTCAAAAGTTTACACAGGAGCTACCATTCTATAGATGCGGTCACAAAGTAGGAGGCTGTGCTCATAAGCGCTAGTAAATTAATGAGGTTATGTAAAGTGTTTTCGTAGTTCTTGCTATAAAAGATGAATTCTAAGTTTTCGAACTATTAGCCTTAATAAATACACTTTCCATGACGTATTCACTCCTTGCAGTCTTTTTGAAAAAAATGTTCGAATAAATTACACACTAAATATTAACCAAACAATGACGTTTTTTGACAGCGGCTGAACATACGACGTCATGCGCTCTGATTGGTGTCTGTTGTCACGTGACTTGAGAGTGATTTTATTAGGTTTTATTTATTAAATATTAATTAAATTCCTTAAAAATAAGGAAAAATATAGTGTTTTTTAGTATTTCTATCATAGAAACTACCACTTAACGTTAAAATTATAATTTTATTTGAATTACAGTCAACATCCCTATTGGGGGTGTTGATGGACCTTATATCCAACGAATTTCCGATAAGAAATTATGTCTTGTTTCATAAATTAACAGTAAATTTATAGTTTTGTTTTGGCTCACGTAAGGTTTTGTTGTTTATGAGATACGCACAATAGCTTGAGTTATTTTATTTATGGACGAGATTCTTATTTAATTGTTGTTCTTTCTCTGTGAAAATGTTCTAATTTTATGATTCTCTTCATGCGGGCGCCATGTTGATTGTTTTGATTCTCCGTAAACGTAAAAACAAACCATCAAAATGTTCAGGTATGTTAAAAAATAACAACTTCACTTTTAACAGGGGTCTCCAAACTACGGTCCGCAGGACAAATGCAGCCCGCGAGAACCACCAATCCAGCCCGCTATAGTTTAGTTAAGTAAATTATACAAAATAATATCCAAAGTTTTTATTTAATAATCAAATTAAGAAACTTACCTAATTAAATTGAACATTTTACTAATTGTAATAAGTAACATAGAAAGGTGAATGACATATTGAAATTAAAAAAAGAAACAACTTAATTATGATCAAAGAAACTTATGTAGCTGTGATTTTCCACTGACGATTGTTTGCAGTTGTGGATCAAGTTTATTAGTGGAAATTATCACCAGCGACTTTAAATGCGCATTCGTAAATTAGGATCTAGAAACATTTTGCAATTCAAAACTGTATTGATGGTATGATGATCCCAGGGCAGGTGAGACCTAATAGAGGAGTCACCGTGGCCCCTACGCTAAAAAGTTTGGAGACCCCTGCTTTTTAACTATCCGAATCTTGAAAACCGAGTAGTCTTAATTATCCAACTCTCTGTTTTTGAAATTCTGGTTTATTCGGCGTACATTTATTCGCTTGAGCTAGCTTAATTTTTTGTGTCGAATCAACAGAGTTTGTGAATATATTATTGTTCGCAAGTGGTAATTTAAAAAAAAAACTGTCGCGAAGCTAAACCCCGCCCACAAAATTTATGAAAACACTAGTTTGTGCAGTGGTTACTGAAGGGAATATCTTAAGAGGTTGCATTTTTATTTTGTCGAGAGATATTTGGGTCGTCCGTACATAGAAAATATGGTAAAAATTTTCTTTTAAGATAACCATATGGCCGAAGGCTCCACTACTGTTATCGCAGCCCTGTTTCATCTCAATTGAGTGCGGAGCCGCGGATAGCGGCTAGTTTGATATAAACATCAGTTGTAATTCGAATTACAACTGATGTTTATATCAAACAAATTAAGTAATTAAAAGTCGACTAGAAATTCATATTTTGATTACGAATTATTCGTAATCAAAATATGAATACTTAATCGACTTTTAATTAGTTAATTTGTTTTTTTTACGTAATATTGTCTTTTTTTGTTATCTACTTTTTGTATCGCATATTGTGCAAAGGAAATCTGAATATAATTAATAAGACGTATTCAGATAAGTCGGTGAATTGTTCAATGAAAGAAAATGAATAGCTTTAATATTATGAAGCTATGTAGCCGTGGAGAGAGACGTTAGCAAAAACCATCCTTTTGTGTTTAAGTAAAATAAACATTATAGTACCAACAAACATCGCTACGTCTGTGCCTGTCGCCGCGCTCTCACATTACATACAAAACTGTATTACAAAAGGACAAATTGTAATAATAATATCATTTCTTGATATTCATATTTGCTTTTCAGTAGCGGAGGTGAGAAATGACATCGTAGAATTACACTTGGAAGTTAGCGGTTAGACTATGTTTAGGGTTCCATACTAGAGATGGGAAAAACGGGTCTTTTTAGTGATCTACATCTTTGCATCTGGATCCCGTATGTGAGCCGGCTCACTGAACCGGTTCAAAAAGAGCCGAGTTCTGAATCTGTTACTGCAGTCTGCCACTGAGTTACCTAGTTCACTCAATCATATCACGACCTGTATAGAATCAAGAATGCATAGCCCAACATGTGATGCATGAGTCATTTGAGCTGACAGATGCATCAAAGCAAGAATTGATACGTAAGTGTAAATGTGCTTCTGTGTGTTAAGTGTTTCACTGAGTTACGCGGATCCGTTGATCCGTCGGCTCAAAAAAAAGTGAGTCGGCTCTCACGAATCTTCTGTCGGAGTCGGCTATTTGAAGCGGTTTAGATCTGAGTTACACAACTCTCTACCATACCTCCATACTTCGAAAGGAAAAAGGAACTCTTATAGGATCACTGCGTTGTCTGTCTGTCAAATCCTTTTTCTCAGGAACGCGTGGAGGTATCAAGTTGAAATTAATATCAACTACTCAGATCTGCAATCCCTTGAAGCTGTGCAAAAAATCTAATTAATGGTCTCAAATATATATTTTTTTTATAATTTTAAAATAAATAGTTTTAAAGTTATTTAAGAAAATAGATGAATTTCACAAGTATATTGTAAAATTATCACCTGTACCTATGTTCGTTTTGAAATAAATTTTTTACTATTATTGACCATTCTCCCCTTATTTCCGAAATTATTGTGCCTAAAATTTTGAAAAAAATAGGGAATGTCGGGTCTCACCCAAGAAAACCTAAACGAAAATCGTAAGTCTTAAAGTATTCACGGAAAACGGGATAGTACGGAACACTCTTCTCGCGAGTTCGACTCGTACTTGACCTGTTTTTAAAAATTATTCACTGGCTGAATATTTTTTGGTGTACACAGTGACAAATAATTATAATAATAATATATATTTAGTATTGATTACACCGTGTGGTCAAATACAAGTCATGTCAAATCTATTAAATAGGAACCGCATTATTTAAAAAATCGCTGTAGTTATAATAGCACGTGTCTTTCAAGAACTCTAATGGTTTTTTTGAATTTTGCTATTGGCAAATCTTTTGTATCTGCAGATAACTTATTATAAAATTGTAACCCAATATAATTATATATATTATTATACGTCTGCTATTTGATTGACCTTGAACTCTATCGTGACCTACCAATATTATCGATTATCGTATCGATGTCGTATGACATGAACGACACGTATGTCCCTTTCAAGACGTCACTGCTTTTAAGTGTGTTTAGTGACCGTAAAATCATATAACGATAGAGTGAGACGCACACATAGGTGAATGAAATGAATGAAGAGAAACGGAAAATTCAGTATCAATATAATTTCACTAGCGGGACTTCAGTTTCACTCCCGCTGTCGCTGCTACAGCAGCGGGTAGCGACAGGGTATCATATGACTCTGTTGTGTGTCCATTGCCGTTACTTTTAATATTTGCGCGTGTGTGGAAAGACGACCTCATCTTGTGTTACAACTTACTGACTTAGTGACTGACTGACTGATTCTCAATCAGTTCTTGATGCTGACATTTTGTTACAGTAGTTTTTTTGTCAGCGCCTACGGGATTGTATATTTAAGGTTCCTGAGTACCAACTAGTTAATATGCGCCCTTTTTCACCCGCATTTCGGGTAGTTATGTTCCAGAAATCTCCAATTTCTATGAAAAATCTTAATCCATTTCTAAATTATTGTTAATGCTTCAAAATAAACTAGAAATATGTACCATTCTTCCAGCATTTTTAATTAAGTTTTTAAGGTTTAAACGATTTAAAATTACATTAAACGAGAAAATTAGCATAAGTTGTACACAAAGTTTTGTACAGGAAAAATTAATTTGAAAAAAAAATTATTGAGCAAACCAAATTGGTCAGTATTCTTAACGTAAGTTTGTAAAGAAAAAACTTTAAAATGGTAATTTGCCTTCTCGTAATTCGAAACCTCGTGACGTGCTGTAAAGAAATATGTTTTTTGATTTAATTTTTAGGCCAAAAATACATGTTTTTTGAAATTTTTAAGTACCAAGCCAAATTTTGTGAAAAAATACTTAATTGCGTCTAATAAAAACAATAATAAAACGTTTTTTGCGACCACAGTTCGAAATTTTCCGAGATCATATTTACTTTATTGATTTTTTATCCAAACTAATCATAGCTACAATGAGATTTGACATATCGATAGCAAAACATCGATGTTTTACATTAATACCAACATCTAAACATCGCTTTCAAACCAAGTAGAAATAAAGCCGAAAAATAATTTAGAAAAATTTCGGCCATCATTGCAGAGGTAATATATATGAAAAATTCAAATTTTCGGAGATCTCAATTCCATTACAAAGTATTTTCTAGCCTGCGTTCATAGGAACTTTTTTCTTAAAATCAACTAATGTCATTTTAAACCTTCTGTATACAAGTTCAAAAGTTTTTACACGATGTTAGTATTTGTCTTGTTTCAATAATGCAATCAGTCAGTCATTTTCAGTCATTTTTAATTCACTAGCTAATCGAAAATCAGAAATTTAAAATTTTTTTTAGCCCATCGACTGAGAACTAATCTATTCCATGAAATAAAATTTATGGGGATTTTTCTGAAACATAAATATCGTGTAAAAATTGAAAGAAAATTTGAATTATTATAAATTACAAATTATTAACATCAAAAGGATCTGATATATACATTTTTCAAAAAATCAAAAGAATGTTTCAAAACGTTGGCCACAAGCGGAACATGGTAAAGCTTTTTTCTTTTGATTGTTCCTCATCCAAACTTTCTTTCAATTTTTACACGATATTTATGTTTCAAAAAAAAAACCCCACAGGTTTTATTTCATACTAAGTTATGAAAACATGTTTGCCTTCTGGAATAGATTAGGTCTCAGTTGATCAACTAAAAAAAATATTTTTTGCTTGCATCGCAGAAGTGGATCCCAGATTCAAACCCGGTAATAGTAGGAATGGTGTAATAGCTTGCACTAAAAGTAATGCGTGTATCTTAGCGGAAACTTCAAGTAAAATTGCCTCTTCCTATTGTAAGAGGCTCTAAAGCTTTGTTCACAAGAGTTCGTGAATTTTGAGGGACATTAATGGTGAGCTATGGAGCTCCATGGGAGAGGCCTTTGCTCAAAATTGGGATCTTAATAGGCTTATTATTATTATAATAATAATAACAATCATCAAGGTGAAATGGTACGAACACGTCTCGAACAACGAACTTTGGAACCGTGCATGTCTTGAACTGGATAGGACACACGCTGCAAAAGACAGATGACGACATAGCGAAGAGAGCCCTGGATTAGAACTAGCGTTGCCAACTGTCCCGCTATACGCGGGACGTCCCGTTTCTGATACCCTTAACGAGACGTCCCGCTCAGGGTGTGTGCGGGACGGTAAATATCCCGCATTTCGGAGGACGCTATATACATTGCTTTTCCGTGTTCTAATGCAGCAGCAGAGAGAGTCTTCTCACTTTGTAATAATGCCTGGACCGACGCGCGAAATCGTCTTCATGTGGATTCTGTAAAGTCAGAGCTACAAGTTAAAGTAAATTTTTCTTATCCATGCAAAGATTTTTACAATTTTGTACTTAAAAATGAAAAATCCTTAAAAGTGCCAAATGTCAAGAAAAATACTCATTTAAAAAGTAATTTATAGTTTTCATAATAAAGTCTAAATTACACTATAACTGTTTTTTTTAGTAAATATTGACTATTATTAATCTAACAAGGTGTTTTATTTTACTTCTCATCCTGATTTGTAAAGAAAATTTCACGTTTTTTTGTATTCTAAATAAAATTAGTTCGATCCCGCTTTTTAAACCCTTGTCCCGCATTTAAAATCATTATTTCCCGCAAATTTGTATTTTAAAGTTGGCAAGCCTAATTGGAACCCACAGGGATATCGAAAAAGAGGAAGACCCAAAATATCCTGGAGAAGAACTGTTCGTGAAGAAATTATTGAACAACGAACTATCTGGCTTAAGTCAAAAATGTGGCAAAAAATAGGACTAGATTCAAACGTTTCGTAGAGGCCCTATGCTCCACTTAGGAGTTAAAGGAACTTATTATTATTATTATTATGTAGAAGGAAATGTTCCTTAAAAAATTGTGCATCCACAAGCATCCAAAACTACGGGTTCTTCATCGTCAACTAATACAATATTTTAGAAAAATAAAGTTAATATATTAATCACTTGAATATCTATAATTATTCAAGAAGTACACTGTAAATTCTTTATAACATTATTATTCTTTATAACGATAGACTCTCTATAACATAGAAAAGATCACAATTTGGTTGGTTTACCTTAAAACCCATACATTGATACACTCTTTATAGCGCAGTAGCCATTCTCTATTACGAAGAAATGTGTTCATATTTAGACACAGAAAATCGTTATTGTCGGTGTTATTATTTATGTTATCTTATCAGGTTACAAAAGACGTCGACTAAACCTTTAGAAAAATTTTCATTGTTTAATCAAGAAGATTGCACCACATATCAAGAGATGGATAGAATACATAAGAAAATACAAAACAAAAAATGTCAGGCAAAGTTAACTGACTATGTGTATTAATTTTATTAAAAACTAACATATTAAAGATTATTGTTAATTTGGTTGTTTTTCTTTCTTCACTCCATATAACGGTAACTCTCTATAACGACAAAAAATGCTCGGTCCCTTGAGTTTCGTTATAAAGAGTTTACACTGTAATTAGAAAAATATAATTTCAGAAACTACATTAAGTGCTGCCCAGCCTTAAATAACATAAATAAAATTTTATCCCTAAATATTCTCCCAAAAAAATTTACCCCCTAAAGAACTCCCTTAAATTTAGGGCGAAAACCCCGGAGTTGGCAACACTGCTGATGATATTGGTGCTTCTGATGTTGTAGCCTGGCAAGTACTTATTGTAAACAGGCTTTAGTGTTAAGGAAGCTGAGGGCGTAGTCTCAGCATCCAATGCAGGCAGGCTTTAGTTACACTACACACATTACAAATAATATGCAATGCCTATGGCTCAGTGATTGCCTAGACACAGAACATGTTGGTTATAATCGCAACATTAACTCTCACACTGCGTATTGTATTGTAGGTACCTAGGTAAATGGAGGAATTGTTACAGCGCGACCAAACAAACTAGATTAAAATGTACTATTATTTTTGTAGTGAAACTTCTTTAGTAACGTATCTGTTTGAAATACCCTGCGCAGGGTTAGGGGATGAGTGGTGGTATTTGTTTTCAAACGATGTCTCCCTTCAAACTGAACAACTTTCGTCTGAAACTTTTCTTTCAATGACACCACCGTTTCGAAATATTTCCCTGGTGAGATTAAAATGAATCGTTCTGTATATAATAAACTAATAATCCAACTGCAACTTTCTCCAGTTGGGAAATGAGAGACATGGAAAAGAAAGTCCGCTGCCGCATATGTTTATCTTTAATAGACGGTGCCGCGACTATTGAACCGCGGGCAGTTCAACCGCGACATTGCAATCGACGACAGTTCAACTGAAGGACAGTTCAACCGGCACCATTTTACCGGTAACTCATCCCCAAAAAAATTGATAAAAATAATTCGCATCTTAAAGATAATATGAGAAGGGCCTTCTTTAAATACATTTTCTTAAATATTTAAAAAAATGTATTTAAAGAAGTCCCTTCTCATATTATCTTTAAGGTAGTTGTTGTGGTTAAGGCAGACTGTCAGAAAATTCTTAATTTTTGTATACTTATTAAAGACATGATATAACAATTACCTTGAAAATTTGAAGTCGATCGACCGTATATAATCCGAGATAAATTCAATTAAAAATTGGATAACTAACATTGATTGTATACGATCTCTGTAGTTCTGAACCAGTTTCTTATTTATAAAAAAAGAACTAACTGTCAGAAACTTTCTAAAAACTGACAGTCTTTTAATGCATTTGTTATGAGTTTAAAAAAAATAAAAATTTTTTTTTGATCGTCTAATTATTTATAAATAAAGGTTTAAAGTTCAACAATTTATAGAAAAGTATACATGCATATGAATACTGTATGGGTTACGTTTCCACGGGTACAGTCTTGCGTACAAATTATGGATGACTTAGCTACAAGCTAGTATACTTTTGTGGCGCCTATAATCTATAACTTTTTGACAATATTGTACCACGACAACTACCTTAAGATGCGAATTCTTTCATTTTAATGAAAGACTTATTTATTAAATTTTAATTTAATTATATATGATTCGGCTAAAAAGCTACAATATGTCTGTGATATTGCTGCAATATTGCCACTGTGATTTTTACGTCATTAGTGTATTTGCCATATGGCAACATACACTATTGGCGTCGGTCGGATGGCGGGACCTAGGGGTCGGACCAAAATTTCTCGACGTTTCATAACCTCCTAAACACTTTGCCACCATTTTTAAAAATGTTTATATATATATGTATATATATATATATATATATATATATATATATATATATATATATATATATATATATATTTATATACGTATATATATATATATATATATATATATATATGTGTACGCGTGATAACTTTCGAAAGAGTTAATTGATTTCAACGAAATTTGGGCCACGTGTTGAAATCCATCACCGCAAGAAGCCTATTTAAAATGGGCCTAATCGGGCTATTTTAAGGGTAGTTTTTAGGGGTTGAAAACCGTTTTTGGGCCCCAAAATACCGAAAAAATTCTCCGAATCGTTTCAAAATTGAAATTTAAGCCTCTGGTAGTGATTAAAAAGTGTCCCCACAATTTTAATAAAATCGGCCCGACAGGACCGGATTTACAAATTTTATGAAAACACTAGTTTGCAGATAGTGACTTATTTATTGAAGGCTGTATATAATTCGGTGTAGACGTTAGATTGGTAATAATATTACAATTAAGAAAAAAAATGTTATTTTAAGGGGTGTATTAAGGGGTTAAATTTTTTTTTTGCCCAAAAACAAACTTAATTTCACATAATAAAAGTATAAAACCACACGGCCCTATACAAGCAAATACACTATATTGTCGGCAGGGTTTTGGCACTGCGACCCGGGTTTTTTTTATAATTTTTTTCGATACTTAATTAATTTGTTGCAATGTTGTGCCAAAGTATAATCATTATTCCTTATTCACTACTTTAAGTATTAAATAGATAAAATAATAAAGATATATCCTTCATATCGTATTCTCAATTTTTTTTTTTTTTTTTTTAATTTGAAAATATGCATTTGTATAGATTATAGATTATAAATATTGGAGCTATAGTTTAATATTTTTAATACTGGAGTTATAGTTTAATGATTACATGGTTGATTTGTCCTGTTGTTAAAGAATCCTCGGTTGAACTGTCCGCGATTGAATTGTCTGCGGTTGAACTGTCGTTCGGTTGAAATGTCGCGGTTGAAATGTCCGCGGTTGAATTCTTACAGACCTTTAAAAGACAATCTACAAATCCGGACGAAGCCAGACCGGGCCACAAGTATGCATATATCCAAAAAATTCTTAAAAAAGAGATCAGGAATTAAAAATTCTCTTTATTTAACATTTCCAATGGAAATGTGGCAAGAATTCTTTTTAAAGTAGAGAACTTTTGCATCCTCTTAGCTTGGTCAGGCTGTAGGTGGTATTCTCTCAATGGAATGTTTGCTAAATATCTGTGTTCGCAGTCATGCTGTTCCTTTAGTGACAGCTCTATTATTATATATTCACTTTTAGTGGCTCTTTCTTCAGATACATTTATTAGATCTAACGGACTGTATTCCCGAAGCTTCTTGGACATATATTCAAAACGCAGGTTCTTTTTGTCCACGGATATGTCGGCACTCTTCGGGTTGTGTTATACGATCGGCCCACCCGAAGTCTGTCATGTTAAAAAGGAGCGTTTACAATTGTTTCCATATAATACGGAAAACATCCATTCACAATTGGGTTTTGAAAGATTTTTTTACATAAATAGAAAGATCATCTACGAGTTTTATACCAAAACTACTTTTTTACGAGAAGATCAGCTCCTTGTTATTAAATATTACAAATAATTCGGAGATTAATCGTTGGAGCGGGTAAATCAGTTAATACTTTTTGTTCAACGCGACGTTTCGCAATTATTTATTGCTCTATAAATCATTTTTATATTAATTATCAAGGACAAAAAAGAAAAAAAGTCAATTTGTAACTAATATTTGTCCAATATCTCATTATAATTTTTATCATTGCAAATAATTTTCGTGTGAGGAAATTTTTTATAGTTTTTTCGCACTTTTAATCTTTGTAGTTCATATTCTCTTCCTCTAACCGAGCTGGGTAGACTAGTGGTGACAGCACTAGACTCGCATTCGGGAGGTCCGGGTTCGAATCCCGGCGGGGCAGATGTGGCTGAGACTTTTTCCTACTGCCTCTCGCCGAGAAACGATAATTCCTGTACCGGCCATCTTGATTGAGGTTTTCCATTGTTTCCCTCAATTAATTCCAGATAAATATATTCTTTATTTGAGGCCATGGCCGATTACCTATCTAACTCCTAGTTCAAAAATTACCCACCTTATCCTAATTTCCTATAATTCCTTCATTCGCCCATTGCTATTACATAAGTTGAAGTTTTAAAAATGTAGAAAAATAACGGGAAGTGTGGTAGATGGAAAATAGTAATGATGCGAATGGCGTCTGTTATGACATAAAGTCGAGAAACGGACGTTAAATGCATTATTATTATTAATTCTCTTCCTCTAGTAGTACTGCCCTATTATTTTACTAGGGTTCTCGGTCTCGTTAATAAAACCATCGCTCTTAGTAGAAGAACCGATTGTAACTGTTATTTTTCGATAACAGTTATAACTGTCACGGTTACGTCGTCCCTTCACAACATTTAACTATTTCGTGCTGTCACTGAAAATGTCGAACTTCGTTACAAGGAGGCTTAACTTCCATGCAATTTGCAGTCGACATCTTAAGCGGTGACAAACCTTGAAAACCTTTAAAAGCGGAACTAAAACTCCGTGAAATAATCTCGTTTGAGTTTATAAAATGAACGAACCTTTTGAACCGGAAGAATAATGCATCTTGATGACAGAAAGTCTATATTCTGCAGCAAGGAATGACGTTTTAAATAGTTTGAACGTCTCTATTTTCATTTACGCTACTTAATGTCTCCAAAAGTGAAGATTTATTGTGATTAGGGATTGCAATCAAGCGGCATTTTCAATCCAGCTGGATTTGTGCTGGATTGAAGCAAATCCAGCTGGAACCAGCGCGGATCCAGCATTAATCGATTTTTCAAATAATAATAAATGTACTAATTTTTTAACTCTAGAAACTTTAATAACTATTTATCTACATTTACATCAAATACTCGTTTTTTTGACGTTAGTAAAGTACTCTAATAGTAAGTAATAGTTACGAGTATCCGGAGTAAAAATTATTAATTATCACAAAACAGTATTAAATCACCTAAATTGATATTCTAGATATCCTATTTTACAAACTATGTAGTCACAGTCTCAATAATTTTAGAAAAAAAATTGTGTTTCCCGCTTATAAAAAATTATCAATTATGGAAAGTTCATCTTTGATTCATTCAAGAGCCCTCGCTACTGTGAGAGTTAATGTCTAGCTATAACTAAAAATAATTGGCTCTCGCATGTAGTAAATTTGAGTGTTGTAAATTGCTATATTATGAAGGATTAAAATGTTGAATTGTGTGCACCGTAGAGTAATTGATTAACTCATTCCGCCGCGAAAGTGGAAAGATTCGGGTTTAAATTCCGACGGTGACGTGTTGGAATAATACATTTTTCTAATATAGTGCTACAACAATGAATGTTTCTTAACAATTATAGCAGACAAAAGCTATTATACTAAATAAAAAATTTAATTAACTTTTATTAGAAGCAAAACTTTAATATAAATTATATTATATAATTTAAGACTTGACTTAAAGAATGAAACCAATGTAGGTAACAGTTTTTTTACTCTTTTTAAAGTAAGATCTCAAAAAAAGAACAGTAAATATACCCAAATTCGGAAAGAGCTCTCTCTACCTCTAGGCTGGTTGGTTTGAGAGTCATCAAATAATTACAAATTAGTTAGGTTTTCACCTCTTACTCCCTCACTTTCATAAAGTACCATTTCTTTCTTTAATAATTATCTTATATTATATTTATTGAACGTACTCAACAGGCAAGATGCCCAATTACAGAGTAGTATTCATAATTAACGTACACGTACATAAATTAGAAAATAGGATACAACGCAAAACAAAAAATATATGTGCTCCTACAGGATCACAATAATACCAATAACATTAAAAATCATTTATGTCCAGGTGCTATGGACATAAATTCACGAAGGCCGATGTCAAAAAAGTCAATATCTGGTGATGTAGACAGATGATCGTTTAGCAATCGAGTCATTTGAGCAACGGGAGAACTGTCGTGAGCCGAAGTTGTGGGTCTTATGATTGTGGTGAAACGAATACATTTACTCCTTGTCGTTAAATTTGGCACAACAATGTTGAATTGGTATAGTAGTTTACTGTTGTCAATGAATCCATGAAATATTTTGTACGCAAAAAGTAAAAGTGCAGCCTCTCGTCGACATTGAAGTGTCTTAACATTATATAAGTTAGTTAAATCACGGTAAGGCATAAATTTTGGGTAATAGTGCCCAAATTTATAATGGAGATATCTAAGAAATTTGCTCTGAATCATTTCTATTTTTTTCATGTACAAGTTAAAGATCGGATTCCATATGACAGCAGCATATTCAAGTTTGGACCTAACAAAAGAATTAAACAGCTTAAAGATAACATTAATGTTAGTTAGGTCTCTTGAGAAACGAGTAATAAGTCCAAGGATTCTATATGCATCGTTAACTGTAGATCTATATGTACCTTAAAAGATAGGTTGCTCCGAAATAATCATATTTAACTATATTTTGCTTCCTAGTGAAAGATAACCCTTCTCAGACCCAGTTAGTTACTTGTTTTTAGCTGACTGCGAATCCGCACCGCTGGATCCAGCGCCAGATGCTGGATCTAGCAAGGCCAAAAATGTGCTGGATCCAGCTGGATTGCTGGATCCAGCATTGCAGTCCCTAATTGTGATAGTCTAAAATAGCAAAGTACTTATTGATCATCGACTTAAAGTGTCAGCTGTTTAGTATGCTACCTTTATCACCCGGATAGCTCTGTCTTATACGTTTCGGAAAATTTTAATTTTTATGAAAAATCTTATTCAATTATTAATGTTAATGCTTTATAATAAACTAGAAGAATGTGTACATTCTTCTCATATGACTTTGGACCAAGTTTTTAAAGTTTATTTGATCTGAATAAACTATTTAAAATCAGATAAAAACGAGAAAATTATAATAAGTTTTACACAAATTTTTTTGGAGAAAAAATTTGAATTTAAAAAAAATATTAAGAAAGCCAAATTTGTCAGTATTTTTAACATAAGTTTCTAAAGGTGCGCTTACACGGGCAACTAAAATTGCTCAATTCCGAGCATTAGTGGTCAACTATGTACATCAGCAATTCACGGCGATGGCAACATGTAGCAATTGTTGCCACACCATATCACGCGATATGGAGCAACTTTGAAAAACTAGGCAATACAAGTCAATCATTCATACACTATAGCAATTCAGTTGAACTGTCGCTGGCTATGGACGAGGTTTTACTGGCAGCGTGTAGTGCTTTTATTATAATAAGTTTAAAACGAAAAAAAAAGAAAAGGAATAGAATCTTTTCATTATTCCACGCCATTATATCCACGCACAGCTGTACTGCACTGCACAATAGAAGCAAAGAAAATGAAATGACAGCGGCGCATCTCATCCCAGTCACCACACGAAAGTGAAACCATGGATACGTATACGTATAGAAGGAAAATTGACTAAAATTTCCAAGCCGTGTGGATATTCGGCAATTCATGTCTGCCACTTTGGGCAATAAGGATTATATGGAGCAATTAGAAGCAATATTGCCGAAACAATTGCTCCAGATTGATCCATTAATTGCTCCATTCTGTTGCCGGGCAATTATTGCTCAAAAAATTGCTCATGTAAAGGCATCTTCGAGGAAAAAACTACATAATGTCAATTTACCTTCCCGTAATTCGAAACCTCGTGACGTGATGTAAGGAAACATTGACGAATATCATGTTTTTTCATTCAATTTTTATGGAAAAAATACGTTTTTTGAAATTTTTAAGCAGCAATCCAAATTTTGTAAAGCTTAACGTTTAAACACGCAGCTAATAATAAACAGTAATAAAATGAATTTTGCGGCTAGAGTACGAAATTCCCCGAGAAAAAAAACGATGTTATTTTTATTTTTTGTTACATTCTTTATATTGAAATTGTAAATACTGTTTAAAGTTCAGATATTTCTATTTTGTTCATACAAGGTTTCGACTAACGATCCACATAAATCTGCTTTAACGCTGTTTTACTCCTTTTTGTAAACTTTTTTATTTTCTAATAAAAAGAACGAAAATCGGTAGTAAAAATCAAATTTTATTTCGAACTCTAATCTTATAAACATTCTTTGGATATAAAATTTAAGGGCATCTACTTATTTTAAGTTTTATCTTTCTTTTACACCGTGACAATTTTATATTCGAAGAATTTATTATTGGTTTGATGTTCATTGTTTTCAATTCAATTGAGGGTAAACGAACCAATCAAAATGCTTTATTTAATTCTGCGTGACCGCCTAGACGAGACGAGACTTATGGATAAACTATTTTTTTTTAACTCTAATGTCGAGACGAGAATAGATTAAAAGACCGCGCACACCTATCAAACATGTCCAATCACAGACCAAATAAAAACCCGGGTCGCAGTGCCAAAACCCTGCCGACAATATAGTGTATTTGCTTGTATAGGGCCGTGTGGTTTTATACTTTTATTATGTGAAATTAAGTTTGTCTTTGGGCAAAATAAAAAATTTAACCCCTTAATACACCCCTTAAAATAACATTTTTTTCTTAATTGTAATATTATTATCAATCTAACGTCTACACCGAATTAAATACACCCTTCAATAAATAAGTCACTATCTGCAAACTAGTGTTTTCATAAAATTTGTAAATCCGGTCCTGTCGGGCCGATTTTATTAAAATTGTGGGGACACTTTTTAATCACTACCAAAGGGTTAAATTTCAATTTTGAAACGATTCGGAGAATTTTTTCGGTATTTTGGGGCCCAAAAACAGTTTTCAACCCCTAAAAACTACCCTTAAAATAGCCCGATTAGGCCCATTTTAAATAGGCTTCTTGCGGTGATGGATTTCAACACGTGGCCCAAATTTCGTTGAAATCAATTAACTCTTTCGAAAGTTATCGCGCGTACACATATATATATATATATATATATATATATATATATATATATATATATATATATATATATATATACATATATATATAAACATTTTTAAAAATGGTGGCAAAGTGTTTAGGAGGTTATGAAACGTCGAGAAATTTTGGTCCGACCCCTAGGTCCCGCCATCCGACCGACGCCAATAGTGTATGTTGCCATATGGCAAATACACTAAAAAGCCTGTTCGAATTTTTGTTGTTAATATTGAAGGAAAAATACTTAGAATTTTGCAATCGCAAGCAACCAAAACTACGACTTCATTTGATGACCTTCGAACCGAACATGCAACCAGAGTGAGCGTGGTTAGAGACGTATGCAATATGACGTTATTGTACGGTGCCCTACAGGCTTTGGGCCAGTGTAACTTCGGACTGCGAAAGTGCTGTCATTCGAAGGAAATACCCTGTAATTAATGTCTACTTCATTCATTCCACAATTCAACATCAGAGTTGCGGTTTGTGTCTTCCAACACAACCTACCCTGGTCTTTAAATATTTATTTAAATTCAACTTCCGGGATTTTCGAAAAATGCACCGGAAGAACGTGCCTCGTATTAAATCGATCCCCTGGTACTCATAAGTAATTTCGTTAAAAGAACTACTTTTAAGAATAAGTATAATTATTCATCTGTGGGTTAGCTTTGGAAAAATAAGTTATTGTTATTAGTATTAGCGTCTGAGAAATTAGTGGCGACATTTTTAGTACATGGCAAAAAGAACAACTAAAACTCATGTCTGTGTAAACATACAAATCACACGAATTGTATTAGTGTCAGTGAATCCGGCGCTGAGGGAGGCTCCAATTCATAATGACGGCGACCGCGATGTAACGCTGTTTCTGTGCTATTGTTCACTCTTACAGGATTGGACAGAAAAATAATAGTTTAAGAAAACTAAAAAAATACTTTTAAATAAGCAAATCTTCTTATATCTGATAAAACTGGTCCAAAAATAAAATTTTCTTCTTTTTATAAAAGAACTTTATTTGAGCGCTTTCGGATATTAATCCATCTTCAGAAAAGTTGTGTTAACACAAAATAAGATACAGGATGTAGTTCAATAATTAATTTTTGTAGATTTTGCGGTTTATAAAAAAAACAACTTTTCTGAAGATGGATTAATATCCGAAAGCGCTCAAATAAAGTTCTTTTATAAAAAGAAGAAAATTTTATTTTTGGACCAATTTTATCAGAATATATTAGATTTACTTATTTAAAAATTTTTAAAAGTAAAAATTTTATCGTCACAATAAAATTAAAAAAACACGCTTTAATAGCAAACCGAACTAAAAAGTAAGAAATATTTTTTTGTTGTAAAAAAACGTGGACTGCTTGATATCAACTGGTATAAATATTTCATTGGTACTTATTTGTAAAAGTAGAGTAAGCATAAAGATAGTAATGAACACCCCACGCTTTTTTACAGTAAAAACACATTTTTAGTGTATTTGCCATATGGCAACATACACTATTGGCGTCGGTCGGATGGCGGGACCTAGGGGTCGGACCAAAATTTCTCGACGTTCCGTAACCTCCTAAACACTTTGGCACCATTTTTAAAAATGTTTATATATATATATATATATTTATATACGTATATATATATATGTGTGCGGGAAATAACTTTCGAAAGAGTTAATTGATTTTAACGAAATTTGGTACACATGTTGGAATCCATCACCGCACGAAGCCTATTTAAAATGGGCCCAATCGGATCATTTTAAGGGTGGTTTTTGGGGGTTGAAAAAAGTTTTTTGGCCCAATAATACCTAAAAAATTCTCAGAATCCTTTCAAAATTGAAATTTAACCCTTTAATAGCAATTAAAAAGTGCTCCTAAAATTTTAATAAAATCGGCCCGACAGGACCGGATTTACAAATTTTATGAAAACACTAGTTTGCAGATAGTGAGTTATTTACTGAAAGGTGTTTTTAGTGTATTTGCCATATGGCAACATACACTATTGGCGTCGGTCGGATGGCGGGACCTAGGGGTCGGATCAAAATTTCTCGACGTTTCATAACCTCCTAAACACTTTGGCACCATTTTTAAAAATGTTTATATGTATATGTATATATATATTTATATATATATATATATATATATATATATATATATATATATATATATATAAGCGTATATATATATATATATGTGCGGGCAATAACTTTCGAAAGAGTTAATTGATTTTAACGAAATTTGGCCCACGTGTTGAAATCCATCACCGCAAGAAGCCTATTTAAAATAGGCGTAATCGGGGCATTTTAAGAGTAGTTTTTAGGGGTTGAAAAACGTTTTTGGGCCCCAAAATACCGAAAAAATTCTCAGAATCGTTTCAAAATTGACATTTAACCCTTTAGTAGCAATTAGAAAGTGTCCCTAAAATTTTAATAAAATCGGCCCGACAGGACCGGACTTAAAATTTTATGAAAACACTAGTTTGCAGATAGGGAATTATTTGCTGAAAGTTGTATATAATTTGGTATAGAGGTTCGATTGATAATATTATTGCAATTAAGAAAAAAATGTTATTTTAAGGGGTGTATTAAGGAGTAAAATTTGTTATTTTGCCCAAAAACCAACTTAAGTTCGCATAATAGTGCCACACTGCCTGTATAAGCAAATACACTATATTGTCGGCAGGGTTTTGGCACTGCGACCCGGGTTTTTTAATTTTGGTGTAGACGTTCGATCAACAATAATAATGTAGTTAAGAAAAAAATGTAATTTTAAGGGGTGTATCAAGGAGTTAATTTTTTTATTTTGCCCAACAATCGCCTTAAATTCACATAATAAAGCCACAAGGCCTGTATTAGCAAATACACTATATTGTCGGCAGGGTTTTGGCACTGCGACTCGGGTTTTTTTTACTTTTTAGTTCGGTTTGTTATTAAAGGGTGCTTTTATATTTTTTTTATACTATTATTTATTTTTTTGAGTTATTTTTTTATCTTAATGATCCCGATCAGGATAATGGGATTAAACTTGTTAAATTATTGTATCCTCATTAGTCTTTGGCGTTTTGAATTGGGTGAATATTATGTTCAAAGATTTCGTTACAAATATAAAAAGGAAATTTATATGTGAATTTTGAACATAGTTTTTGCAATTTTTACAAGCTTTTATTTAGTCTCGATGTCTGTCCTGGAGTTTGTAATCAAATCTTACAAATATGAATTTGACCAACTTTCCGTCGTTCGTAAGGATGTCGTAAAAAGTATCGATATATGTCGTATTGATATTTTTTTCAAGTATCGATATCGGTACCGATATATTTCTTAAAAAATAACGACATATCGATACAATTGTAAAGAGAACATTGGCACTCGAAGAAATTTAGAATACAAAAAAAGACAATACAATACAGTACACTGAATATTATAGTAGATCTAATATGGCCTCCACCACAAAATGGCGAATTACTTTCTTCTTTTCAACCGCTTCCAAATGGGTATCAAATGAAAGGGTATGACAAGTAGAATACAATCAGCAGTGTGGGGTTAGATCGAGTGGGTTTTAGGTTTTAGGCCATTGGCCTGACTCCCACACTACCTTCCCTAGGCGTCCGTAAAAAGAATTTCCCCCTCTCACAAAAAAAGCAGTGTGACTTCACATAAACAAAAACGGTAGAAGGCTTTTCGATTTCAAATTTCACAAAGAATATTTCTTCAAAATTATGGTCGATACTTTTGGGACATTTTGTATATTAGTATCATAAAACGCAATTTCCATAAGTCCGGCTCTATAAACAAATGAACATCGGCAACTACACGTTGTTCCCACTCTAAGCTGGTGACTGCAATAGTTTTTGTTGAACGTGTTTTTTTTTCTTTTTAACGCGCGCGACTTTCCTCTACAGTTAGTGTTTCCTCAGACCTTGGGCGGGTGTTTTTTTTTATCATCCTGGCAGTTGGCAAGTCTGTAGCTAGATGTCGTAGTTGCATTGAACAATGTCTCAGGGAAATCTCATTTTCTAAGGGTGACACGAAATGCGATACTTAACACAATTGTTATGCACCTGTACGATATCACGTCGCCTTTAATAGTGCACTGAAAGTACGTAATATTATGTAGTCATCTGACAGGAATGTTATGTTGTAATAGCTAAGAGCCCGTAAGCTCGTAACCTTGGTTATTTTTGCTAGCCGTCGCTAGACATAGCAACAATATTTGAACACTTATTAGTGTATTTGCCATATGGCAACATACACTATTGGCGTCGGTCGGATGGCGGGACCTAGGGGTCGGACCAAAATTTCTCGACGTTTCATAACCTCCTAAACACTTTGGCACCATTTTTAAAAATGTTTATATATATATGTATATATATATATATATATATATATATATATATATATATATATATATATATATATATATATACATATACGTGCGGGCAATAACTTTCGAAAGAGTTAATCGATTTCAACTAAATTTGGCCCACGTGTTGCCTATTTAAAATGGGCCTAATCGGGCCATTTTAAGGGTAGTTTTTAGGGGTTGAAAAATGTTTTTGAGCCCTAAAATACCGAAAAAATTCTCAGAATCGTTTCAAAATTGATATTTGACCCTTTAGTAGTAATTAAAATGTGTCCCTAAAATTTTAATAAAATCGACCTTACAGGACCGGATTTAAAAATTTTATGAAAACACTAGTTTGCAGATAGTGAATTATTCACTGAAAGGTGTATTTAACTTGGTATAGAAGCTCGATTGATAATAATATTGCAATTAAGAAAAAAATGTTATTTTAAGGGGTGTATTAAGGAGGCAAATTTTTTATTTTGCCCAAAAAGCAAGTTAAGTTCGCATAATAAAGCCACACTGCCTGTATTAGCAAATACACTATATTGTCGGCAGGGTTTTGGCACTGCGACCCGGGTTTTTGAATTAGGGATGGGGACTATAAATCGATTATTCTAAATAATCGATTATTGTCCTGCCAATCGATTCCGATTATTTCGAAAAACCGATTGTGGGGAAAACCGATTATTTTATTACACTAAAATCGGATAATCGGTCCAAAAAAGAATATTATTCCCGATTTTATAGAAGAAAAAAAGTTTTATTGTTCTTTCAAAACTGTGGGAACGAACAGGCAACTTGCCTGTTCGTTCCCACAGTTTTAAAAGAACAATAAAACTTTTTTTCTTCTATAAAATCGGGAAAAATATTCTCAGTGCGCCATAAGAAGTATAACTTCAAAAAAAAAAAACGCGTCGACTGCTAGGATTGTTTTAATTTTATTTAAGTAGAACCAGGGTTATATTACACAAATACCGAGCTGGGTAGAGTAGTGGTACAGCACTAGACTCGCATTCGGGAGGTCCGGGTTCGATTCCCGGCGGGGGCAGATGTGGCTGGGACTTTTTCCTACTGCCTTTCGCCGAGAAACGGTAATTCCTGTACCGGCCATCTTGATTGAGGTTTTCCATGGTTTCCCTCAATTAATTCCAGATAAATATCGAGGTGGTTCCTTATTTGAGGCCATGGCCGATTACCTATCAAACTCCTAGTTCAAAAATTACCTACCTTATCCTAATTTCCTGTAATTCCTTCATTCGCCCATTGCTACTATATAAGTTGAAGTTTAAGAAATGTAGAAAAAAACGGGAAGTGGTAAAATGAAAAATAGTAATGGTGCGAATGGCGTCTGTTATGACATAAAGTCGAGAAACGGACGTTAAACGCATTATTATTATTATTATTATTATTATTATTATTACACAAATCGTTGCCAATAGATTTTTTGTTAAATTGTTTGTTGCTTACTGCTTTAGTTGATTGAAAAATGAAGTGGATGTAACTTGACACAAGTTAAAATTGACAAGTGACTTGTAACAATGCAGACATCAGTCCCTTATGAAATGTGTGACAAACATGCAAAAGTTAATTGGTTAAATTTATTTATTAACACGTATAAATTGCATCAAATTTTTGACGTTTGTGTATACAAATGATAAATTATGAACATAACTAGGGTTGCCAACCGTCCCGCTATACGCGGGACGTCCCGTTTCTGATATCCTTAAAGAGACGTCCCGCTCAGGGTGTGTACGGGACGCTAAATATCCCGCTTTTCGGAAGACGCTAAATACATTGCATCTATTCCGTGTTCTAATGCAGCAGCAGAGAGAGTCTTCTCACTTTGTAATAATGCCTGGACTGACGCGCGAAATCGTCTTTATGTGGATTCTGTAAAGTCAGAGCTACAAGTTTAAGTAATTTTTTTTATCCATGCAAAGCTTTTTACAATTTTGTACTTAAAAATAAAAAAATCCTCAAAAAAGGCCAAATGTCAAGAAAAATACTCATTTAAAAAGTAATTTATGTTTTTCATAACAAAGTCTAAATTACACTATAACTGTTTTTTTTAGTAAATATTGACTAATATTAATCTAACAAGGTGTTTTATTTTACTTCTCATCCTGATTTGTAATGGAAATTTCACGTTTTTTTGTATTCTAAGTAAAATTAGTTGGATCCCGCTTTTTAAACCCTTGTCCCGCATTTGAAATCATTATTTCCCGCAAATTTGTATTTTAAAGTTGGCAAGCCTAAACATAACCCTAGAATTGAATTGAATTATAAATTTTATAATTTTGTTAATTAAATACGAAGTGTTTGATGGCGTGTTTTAAAACCGTTTCAATGCAGTGATGAGGAAGATTACCTTTATGTTTGTGTTTTTTTTAAAGTTTCGATTATTTAGTGTCATGTGGGCAAGCAAACTGAATCGCTTAAATGCCCGTTATGTTCTAAATTTCAACTATGAGTTTTATTTACGAAGGACTTAATTATTAACAAATAAAATTAACAAATAAAATTACTTGCAATACTGTTCAATTGATTTTTATTTATATAAAAGACGTTTCAACCAACAGTTTTGGTCCTTTAAGAAAAAAAAAATTGAAAAGGACCAAAACTGTTGGTTGAAACGTCTTTTATATAAATAAAAATCAATTGAACAGTATTGCAAGTAATTTTATTTGTTAATATATCTATTACTGTTGATAGAGTCAATATTATTAATTATATTAACTTTTTATATACAGAATATTTACATTTGAAATAAGAAAAAAAATATGTCAAAGTTCGAAACATCACGTTTAACTGTTTTTTGCACAGCGTCGTATAAAATATCTGTTTTTGGTGCATGTAGAGCGGTATAAAAATGTTTCTTTTTGCACTAGTGCGTAAAGTTAAACAAATGTTTTTTATCTAACATTTTATTTTTTAAATCAAAATTAAATGTCCCGCGCGGGACAAGCTCAGTTCCGCTTTTCGGGGATAACTCGACCGTGCGTAAATAATTATTCTCTTATTGTAAGTTGCAATTTGTAACACTCACTCCTCAGACTATTGTTTGAAACGCCATATTTTTCTAATGAATAAAAATTTTTTGATTTTGATTTCTGTTTTTTTTTATTTTTTTTATTCAGATGACGAATAAGACAACTATTTAACGATAGGGTAAATCTGATTTAAAATATCATATTTTGATTAAAATACAATTTCTATGGCTATTTTTGCTATGTATATTGTCACGTAAACGTAATTTGAACTCAAATAAAAAGATAAATATTTAAAAACTTCTGATAATATACGTTTTTTACTATGTCCCGCTTTCGACGAAAGAATCCCGCTTTTTTCACTCAAAAACTTCCAAAATCCCGACTTGGCAAAAAACATCTGGCAACGCTGTTTGATACCCATATCAAGGGTGTTGTTAAGAAATATACGACCTGTCACATTGCTGATTGGATTCTACTTGCCATGCACTTTCATTTAATATCCTTGTGGAGGGGGTTGTAAAGAGGAAGGTAATCGGCTAATTATTAAACTATGTACGTAAATCTAAAGTCTCAAATTCAAACTCACCCAAAGCTGTCAAACACTGCCGAATTCTTGAAAACAATAATCACTCGTTTTTTACATTTCTCAAAATATGAAAATAATTTACAACAAACACCGAAACTATTTATCACGACGATTAATTATTATGATTCTACAATTCAACCGATCAATTTTACATTTTTTTAAAGCAACGAGACGATAATTAAGACGCCGCCAGAGAACAGAACGATGCATGTATATTCCGTACAAAAACAAACGAACCTGTGCCTGCTCCACACAGAACAGTGTTTTGTGACCTGCTCGCAGTTATCTTACGCAATTTTATATTATACAAAAACAATTTGACACGATTATGAAATGCGTTTTATTAATTTACACTTCAAAAGTGTCACTGCGTTTTTTAAAACTAAAATCTGTAACACTAGTATAGCGGCTGAATGTAATAATTCAATAGAATGTAATATTAGAGGCACATTATTTAAATTAATCTACAGGTACTAACATGACACTATTAGTGGAAGATTTTTGTACGAACAGCGTACCTTGTATGTATGTTACCTTAAAATTCAAAAACCACTAAACCAATTCACATCATTCTTCCAAATACAAATAATTTATAGATTCAGCATCGGTATTTCTAGGTAGAAATACCAATGGACCACGGCAGACAAGCCCATAATTAACCAAGAATTTTTATAACAATTTTGTTTCATCAATTCAACATTATGTCAACTTTGTGAGAAAATTTTTGGCATGACTCACTATTTATAATTATTATGTATCTAGGTTTTTTTCCATATTATTAAAAAAAAACCCGGGTCGCAGTGCCAAAACCCTGCCGACAATATAGTGTATTTGCTTGTATAGGGCCGTGTGGTTTTATACTTTTATTATGTGAAATTAAGTTTGTTTTTGGGCAAAATAAAAAATTTAACCCCTTAATACACCCCTTAAAATAACATTTTTTTTCTTAATTGTAATATTATTATCAATCTAACGTGTACACCGAATTAAATACACCCTTCAATAAATAAGTCACTATCTGAAAACTAGCGTTTTCATAAAATTTGTAAATCCGGTCCTGTCGGGCCGATTTTATTAAAATTTTGGGGACAGTTTTTAATTACTACCAGAGAGTTAAATTTCAATTTTGAAACGATTCGGAGAATTTTTTCGGTATTTTGGGGCCCAAAAACATTTTTCAACCCCTAAAAACTACCCTTAAAATAGCCCGATTAGGCCCATTTTAAATAGGCTTCTTGCGGTGATGGGTTTCAACACGTGGGCCAAATTTCGTATATAAATATATATATATATATATATATATATATATACATATATATATAAACATTTTAAAAAATGGTGCCAAAGTGTTTAGGAGGTTATGAAACGTCGAGAAATTTTAGTCCGACCCCTAGGTCCCGCCATCCGACCGACGCCAATAGTGTATGTTGCCATATGGCAAATACACTAAAAACCTTGAAATCAAAATTAACTACAGTCAAAATCTGTTATAACGACATCGAAGGGGTTTACTCATATTTGGTCGTAAAAAGCGATAGTCGTAACAACCGGTTATGTTTTCGAGGTACAAAGTTTTTTTTTTAATTAATTCGCATTATCATTATCTGTATTCATAAAATCTGTAATATTAGTCGGTTTGGAACACTTCTGTGCGTATGAATTTTATTTACAATACAGCTGGTCGTTCTAACAGATATAATTCTCCAAAGATATGAAGATATTACATTAAATGTAGTCACTCAATGCGATATGTCGTTATAAGCAATGCCGTAAAAAGCAGTGTTTTTTATAAGGCGGTCATATAGCATTCAGCCGGGACCTATAATTTTGGTCAATATAACCGGTATGTTGTTCTAAACGATGCCGTCGTAAACGGTTTTGACTGTATTTTCAACTGACGACACATAATTAGTTGTTTAAATTACATATTCTGTATATTATTTTGACACGTCCTGCGAGTATCGAGATGAGCTCTGAGCTTTCTGCGCCGTCTATACATAGAAATAGTCCGGTCGCTTTTCAACTTCGTAAAATTAATGAATATAACCATTAAAATATTCATTACTGGTACTTTCAGCCAGGAAGAACTCAGTTTGCTAATTTGAATACATATAGGTTTATACACAGGTTGATTATTAATACAACGAATAAACTCACTCTATGCTCTATGTTGAAATCCATCACCGCAAGAAGCTTATTAGTGTATTTGCCATATGTCAACATACACTATTGGCATCGGTCGGATGGCGGGACCTAGGGGTCGGACCAAAATTTCTCGACGTTTCATAACCTCCTAAACACTTTGGCACCATTTTTGAAAATGTTTATATATATAGGTATATATATATATATTTATATATATATATATATATATATATATATATATATATATATATATATATATATATATATATATATATATATATATATATATATGTGTGCGGGCAATAACTTTCGAAAGAGTTAATTGATTTTAACGAAATTTGGCCCGCATGTTGGAATCCACCACCGCACAAACCCTATTTAAAATGGGCCCAATCGGGCCATTTTAAGGGTAGTTTTTAGGGGTTGAAAAATGTTTTTGGGCCCCAAAATACCGAAAAAATTCTCAGAATCGTTTCAAAATTGACATTTAACCCTTTAGTAGTAATTAAAAGGTGTCTCTAAAATTTAAATAAAATCGGCCCGACAGGACCGGACTTACAAATTTTATGAAAACAATAGTTTACAAATAGTGAATTATTTACTGAAAGTTGTATATAATTTGGTATAGAGGTTCGATTGATAATAATAGTGCAATTAAGAAAAAAAATATTATTTTAAGGGGTGTATTAAGGAGTAAAATTTTTCATTTTGCCCAAAAACCAACTTAAGTTCGCATAATAAAACCACACTGCCTGTATAGCAAATACACTATATTGTCGGCAGGGTTTTGGCACTGCGACCCGGGTTTTTTTTTAAATGGGCCTAATCGAGTCATTTTAAGGGTAGTTTTTGGGGGTTGAAAAATGTTTTTGGGTCCCAAAATTCCGAAGAAATTCTCCGAATTGTTTCAAAATTGAAATTTAACCCTCTGGTATTAATTAAAAAGTGTCCCTAAAATTTTAATAAAATCGGCTCGACAGGACCGGATTTATAAGTTTTATGAAAACATTAGTTTACAGATAGTGAATTATTTACTGAAAGGTGTATATAATTTGGTATAGAGGTTCGATTGATAATAATATTGCAGTTAAGAAAAAAAAACGTTATTTCAAGGGGTGTATTAAGGAGTCAAGTTTTTTATTTTGCTTAAAAACCAACTAAAGTTCTCATAATAAAGCCACACTGCCTGTATTAGCAAATACACTATATTGTCGGCAGGGTTTTGGCACTGCGAGCCGGGTTTTTTATTTTATTAATTTAAAAATAATATTCGGAATTTATCGCTTAAAATAATTATGATGTAAGTATTTTTTCGAAAACTAGTCTTTTTAAGATACGATATTTGTTTGCGAGATACTTGATATAGGAGTATGTGGTAAGTATAATAGAATGTTGTTTGATTTATTATCAGGAATTTGTATAATATCGTCCTGTATCATTTTAATTTTGACGGATCACTAACAAATGAGACGGCGATATAATAAAATTAAAAGTGTCACATAATGTGTCATATAATGCAGGTATATAGTGAATATTTGTACAGACTGTTGGCTGATTGAGATGCTACAATTTTTAGTGTATTTGCACATACACTATTTGCGTCGGTCGGATGGCGGAACCTAGGAGTCAAACCAAAATTCCTCGACGTTTCATGGCCTCCTGGATAATTTGGCATCATTTTTCAAAATTAGACATTATATATCGCATCCAAAATTATTACTATAATTCAATAATAAATCTCAGGTATTTGGATTAATGATACAAAACAATCGTGTTATTGTTAATCTTGCTACGTTTCGACTACTTTATTTAGTCTTCGTCAGGCTCTGAAAAATACATATATATACAAATTCAATTAAACTATATACGATTGTTTTGTATTATTAATCCAAATACCTGAGATTTATTATTGAATTATTTTTCAAAATGTTTATTTATTCCTTTACACCCTAGAGACGAAATTCTTTTAAATACTGTTAAAATGTGGTTACATGGTTTCCATAGTATCCAAAAAATTGTTTTGGACACTTGTTTCTATGTTAATAAAGCATATTTTGGTGCATTCTCAGATAGACTCACGATCGATCGACGTCGGTTGTGTTCACAAAAATAGTTTCGGGTACGGGTAGAATTTTTCAAAATCAAAACTCACGATTGTATAATCTCGGGTGTAAAGGAATCAACTCTTGACAGACTTAGTTGATTTAGACAAAATTTGGTTCACACGCTCTTAAGTTCATTAGCGCACGAAAACTATTTAAAATGGGGAAAAACGAGCCATTTTAAGAGTAGTTTTAAGCGGTAGAAAACGGTTTTTAGGTTCAAAATACCAAAAGCATTTCAAAATTGTTTCAAAACTGAAATTTAACTATTTAATAGCAATTAAAACGTGCCCCTAAAATTTTTCAAAAATGGGTCGACAGTACCGCACTTATATATTTTATGAAAACACTAGTTTGCGTATACAAATTTGCTTATTGAAGCGTATATTTAATTTGGTACAGATGTTGGAGTGATAAACATATTGAAAAAAAAAATTTAAACAGCTGAATTAAGGGGTTAAGTTTTTTGTTTTGTCCAAAAACCAACTTAAGTTCACATATTAAAGCCACGACACCTGTACAGGCAAATACACTATATTGTCGGCAGGGTTTTGGCATTGCGACTCGAGTTTTTTAATTAATTATCACCAGATTAGCACTTGTTTCGTATTTGACGTAACGTGCTACATGACTAAATATAAATAATCCTACAGAAAACTCTCAAACGTGTTCTGTGTTTGGATACGTTAGTCGTAATTATTTAGAAAATTTGAAAAAATCGAATGCTCATTTACACCTTAATTTTTGAAGTATCTCAAATTATTACGAGTTGATAATGTTTATTAGGGTTTCGTACCTCAAAAGGAAAAAACGAAACCCTTATAGGATCACTCGTGTGTCTGTCCGTCCTACTGTCACAGCCAATTTGCTCCGAACTACTGCACCGATTGAGTTGAAATTTATACACATATGTAAGTCGGTGACCGAAAGACGGACGTGTAACGTAAATAAATGAATTTGGAACATGGAGATCATTTTTGGGGAAAAAATTAGAAAATTAAAAAAAAGTTTTGCAAATTGTACCGTGTGACATATCAAATGAAAGGGCTTGTAATGAGGGTCTCAGATATATTTTTTTTTATAATTTTAAAATAAATACATAGTTTGAAAAATGTATATATCAGATCCTTTTGATGTTAATAAATTATAAATATTTTAGAGGAATTAGGATCAAAATTAAAAGACAAATTATTATTTCACAACGTTTCGTATTAAATTAATACTTCATCAGGTGATCTTAATTAATTGTCTTAATAACTAGATTTAATTTAATTATCTTGTTATACTATTTTAAGATATCATAACAAACCAAAATTTTAAGTATATTACAAATCATACAGAGTAAAAATTTTTTAAAACTAAATTTTAATTTAATACGAAACGTTGTGAAATAATAATTTGTCTTTTAATTCCTAAAATATTTATAATTTATTAAATACATAGTTTTAAAGTTATTTAAGAAAATAGATGAATATTGATGATTCCCTCTCTATCTCCTACTGAACCGATTGAGTTGAAATTTGGTATACATATGTAAGTCGGTGACCCAAAGACGGATGTGCAACGTAAATAAATGAATTTTGACCATAGGGCTCATTTTTGCGAGGCAAATTAGGAAATTAAAAAAAAAGTTTTGCAAACTGTACCGTGTGACGTATCAAATGAAAGGGCTTGTGGTAAGGGTCTCAAATATATTTTTCTTATAATTTTAAAATAAATAGTTTTAAAGTTATTTACGAAAATAGATGAACAATTGACCATTCTCCCCTTATCTCTGAAACTACTGTGCCTAAAATTTTGCAAAAAATAAGGAATGTTGGGTCTCACCCATAATTTACAGGAAAACCTAAACGAAAATATTAAGGCTGTCGGAACGCTTTGAATTTAAGCCAAAAATAGAGCTTCGGCTGTCAACTGATTGTAGACTTATTCGTCAACATTCTGCAAAAATTTTTTCTCTATAAGGAAGATAAAGGACAAATCTAGGTCTCTAATGGACTACTTTTGTAATTTATGTACGATTTACTAGAAAAAATTTGGCATAAATTGTGCTAAAAAACACACGTTTTCAATGTCACACTATGACCTTATTCGTACTTATTTCACAAAACTGTTCCATCACAAACCTAAAGTTACTCTTCCTTTTTCGGAAAAGTTTTTTAAATCTTCAAAATATTTCCAAAAATTAGAGTGATCAGTTGACAGCGGCACCCTTGCAATAAAATTTTTTAGCCTCGTAGTTGGCACCAGCCAAAAATTGAAACGTGCGGATGATTTGAGCGAGACAGAGCTAAGAAGGTCTCACCCACAATATGTCTTTTGCCTACCTCGCCCCTTACCGCTGGGTCTCAGCACAAACAAAATTCGGAGCGTTCCGACAGCCTTAAGATTTAAAGTACTCACGGAAAACGGAATAGTACGAAACCCTCTTCTTTCGAGTTTGACTCGCACTTGACCGTTTTTTTTTTTTTTGGGCATAACTTTGTTGGTTTTAATAGTAAGTGCATTTTACTGCACGTAAGATAGAGCTATGAAAAAGGATGCATTTTGAACAGCTGGTAAAAAATCACTTAATACTAGGTATACATTTTCCTCCAAGTGTTTAGTCCCTACCGTAGTGCAGATGAGTTTTCCAGACTCTGTTTAGTGAAAAAATATTATCGTTTGGTTTTTCTGCAGTTATGATCGTTTGTTTGCATCCATTGTTATATATAAACATCAGTCACTATCCAAACAAAAACCAACTATGCACTACTTCAACATTTTATCGTCATACCTTTTAACTGCACTCTTTATATTTTATCGCTACATATCGAATGTTTTTATCTGAATATTACAAATCTAAGTAGTGGTGATTTTTTCGTTGTTACGGCTGTCCGAATGCTCTGAATTTAAGCCAAAAATACAGCTTCGGCTGTCAACTGATTGTAGACTTATTCGTCAACATTCTGCAAAAATTCTTTCTCTATATGGAAGATAAAGGACAAATCTAGGGCTTTAATGGACTACTTTTGTAATTTATGTACGATTTACTATAAAAAAGTTAGCACTAATTGTGCCAAAAAAAACACACGTTTTAATGTCACACTACGACCTTATTCGTACTTATTTCACAAAACTGTTCCATCACAAACCTAAAATGACTCTTTTTCGGAAAAGTTTTTTAAATCTTCAAAATATTTCCAAAAATTAGAGTAATCAATTGACAGCGGCACCCTTGCAATAGCATCTTTTAGCCTCGTAGTGGGTACCAGCCAAAAATGGAAACGTGCGGATGATTAGACCGAGACAGAGCTAAAGAAGGTCACATCCACAATATGTCTTTTGCCTACCTCGCCTCTTACCGCTGGGTCTCAACACAAACTGTATGAAAGTGATCCAACACTGTTAATATGTATTTTCATAAAGAGAATGAAGACAAATTTTATCTAAATTTTCAAGAATTCAAATATGAACTGAAACAATAGTATATTATACCACATGATACCCGAGGTGAAGTTGAGGGCATCATATGTCGCGCAGTGCAGGACTTTTAGCTTTCTGGTCGTGTAGTGTCTACTAGGTACGTACAATATTATAATAGCGTCTACTATTTGTCTTCATACTATACCGAAAGTACGCACTTTCACCAATATATAAAAAGACCAATTACTTTCAAGTAAGCAATGTTGAGGTTATACGTAAAGACACGTGGATCTAATAATGTACATGTAATAACAGCATCTCTTCTACTTGACGAATACGTGTTCTAACGGCAGTCTAACGTGTCAGTGCGCATGACAAAACTGTTTAGGCCCGCCTATACAGACGATATGCGAGTAACTTCAGCTGTGATTACAACAGTGCAATTAACCGTTATTCTTTCTGCTTTAAAATCGAATCAGAAAGTACGTACTTTCGGAATGGTATGAAGAAAAAATCTTTTACATTGACCACATGTTATATTACAAAACCATTAGGTACTTTCAAAACTAATCTAGGTTGTAACTTGCCTTCTATGGCCATTATCACTACAAAAATAATTCAATTTATATTACATAATCACATAAGTATATAAATTAAATATCTATAAGTTAGTATGCACTCTTAAGGTAGTTGTCGTGGTACAATATTGTCAAAAAATTATAGATTATACGCGCCACAAAAGTATACTAGCTATAAGTGATCCATAATTTGTAATAATAATAATAAGTGATCCATAATTTGTACGTAAGACTGTACCCGTGGAAACGTAACCCATACAGTATTCATATGCATGTATACTTTTCTATAAATTGTTGAACTTTAAACCGTTATTTATAAATAATTAGACGGTCAAAACAAATGCATTGAAAGACTGTCAGTTTTTGGAAAGTTTCTGACAGTTAGTTTTTTTTTAAAAATAAGAAACTGGTTCAGAACTACAGAGATCGTATACAATCAATGTTAATTATCCAATTTTTAATTGAATTTATCTCGGATTATATACGGTCGATCGACTTCAAAATTTCAGGGTAATTATATTATCACGTCCTTAATAAGTATACAAAAATTAAGAATTTTCTGACGGTGTGCTACTTTAAACCTAGTTCGGGACTTACGTTATGGAAATAAACTATTGCAATTTTAATATAATTTTTAATTTTTGAATTAGCTCGTGCTCTATTTAAATCGTACATTCGGTATATTTGCTGCTCAGTAAATATGTAATATTCGCATAGTTTATTTGATTCGCAATATGCACGTTATAATAACAAACGTACCTCTATCTATGTAAGTACAATCATTCCTGCTTTCCCCTACAACAGCCAAGAGCTATGTGCGGCGTATGCTGAGGGGGCTCCACTCTTTTTGATTCTTAACACTTTTTCTACCATAACCGCAAACCATACGGTCAATGAAAATTTCATTTTGTTTAAATTGTCATAATGTATCCTTTTTAAGGTGGTTATTTATCAACTGTTCAATATATGCTCCCTTTTTCACTCGCCTAGCTCTATCTTACGAGCATATAAAATGCACTTACTCACGTTCCGGAAATCTGAAAACTATTATTCAATCTTTGATGTAAATGCTTCAAAATAAATTAATATGTGCCATTCCTTACATATGACTTTGATTTTAAACATTTATTTGGTCTAAATAAACGATTTAAAATCAGATAAAAACGAGAACATTTACTTGAGGCTTACACAAATTTTTGACTGGACAGAAGGTAGCGCAGGATATTTTTTTTTTATAATAATAATAATAATAATGCGTTTAATGTCCGTTTCTCGACTTTATGTCATAATAGACGCCATTCGCACCATTACTATTTTCTATCTACCACACTTCCCGTTATTTTTCTTCATTTTTAAAACTTCAACTTATGTAATAGCAATGGGCGAATAAAGGAATTATAGGAAATTAGGATAAGGTAGGTAATTTTTGAACTAGGAATTTGATAGGTAATCGCCCATGGCCTCAAATAAGGAACCATCTCGATATTTATCTGGAACTAATTGAGGGAAACCATGGAAAACCTCAATCAAGATGGCCGGTACAGGAATTATCGTTTCTCGGCGAGAGGCAGTAGGAAAAAGTCCCAGCCACATCTGCCCCCGCCGGGATATGAACCCGGATCTTCCGAATGCTAGTCTAGTGCTGTACCACTACTCTACCCAGCTCGGTTGTCTTTTAGAAATAAAACTGTATTGGCAGATGAAGGGTGTAGAGTTTTTTCGAGGGGTTTTATTACACGCTTTTAAAGGCTTTCATCGCGTATAAATATTGTCTTATGTAATATTGTGCAAGAGCGATCCCCTCTTATAAAATATCAAACTGTACCTCTTATGTCTTCAATGAATGTAATCTTTAAAATAAAATCTGTAGACCGGAAGAAATCACCCCACTATCTGTAATATAGAGAAGGCCTTTACGCCCAAAGCGCTATTGTTTAGCAAAACATACGGTTTTACAACTATATTCTACAGCAGCGGTTCTCATACTTTTTTGTCGGCGGAATATTTTACGAAGCCCTAAAATAAGTAAAACCTAATTTTATTCATCTTTAAAGTTCAATTCCAGATATATGTTATAATAGAAAACAGTATCACGGGTAATTGGAAGAATGAAAATAAATCAATTTAAACACTCTTAATTAAAGAAAAGACGAAACGTTGCAATCAATGAGTGTTTAAATTGATTTATTTTCATTATTCCAATTACCCGTGATACTGTTCTCTATTATAACCTAATTTTATCAATCTTTAATGAAAATCATACAAAAATACGTTCTTTACATAACACTGTACTGATTCTATTAGAAATTGATAAAAGTGTTTCCATTTAATGGAAGGTATGAAATTGTTTTTAGGGTTTCGTATCTCTAAAGGAACAAACGGAACCCTTATAGGATCACTCGTGTGTCTGTCCGTCCCACTGTTAAAGCCAATTTGCACCGAACTACTGGACCGATTGAGTTGAAATTTGGTACACATATGTAAGTCGGTGACCCAAGGACTGAAGTGTAACGTAAATAAATGAATTTTGAACGTGGGGGTCATTTCTGGGGGGCAAATTTAGAAATTAAAAAACAAGTTTTGCAAACTGTACCGTGTGATATATCAAATGAAAGGGCTTATAGTAAGGGTTTCAAATATATTTTTTTTATAATTTTAAAATAAATAGTTTTAAAGTTATTTAAGAAAATAGATGAAAATTGATCATTCTCCGTTCTCCGAAACTACTGAGCCTAAAATTTTGAAAAAAATTGAAACGTGCGGATGATTTGAGCGAAACAGAGCTAAAGAAGGTCACACCCACAATATGTCTTTTGTCTACCTCGCTTCTTACCGTTGGGTCTCAGCACAAACTGTGTGAAAGTGATCCAACACTGTTAAGTCTTATAGTACTCACGGAAAACGGAGTAGTACGGAACCCTCTTCTCGCGAGTTCGTCTCGCATTTGCCCGGTTTTTTTATTATATTTATTTAGAGTAATATGATAGTAAATTAGACCGGAAGATAATGCCACATAAGTCTTTCTGGTGCACAATTGTCGTATATTTTCATTGCTTTCCCTTCGCGAACATATGTGTGTTAGCAACGTAATATAAAAAGTCCAGGTCTTATTGTTATGTGCTTTGTGCAGTGTTTATTGCACTATTTAACTTATGGTGTTGGCTGCAGTGTCTGTCAGTGTTACCACACACTGCATTGATAGATGACTCTGCACTAGCATGCCGGCTTCTCGCCGTATTAAGAGTTTTGCGATGTACAACCCTGGACAAAAAATCACTTGATGCCCGTATTCACCGAATACCATTAACTATTTGGACGCATTAAACGACAAATAAAATCGGATCTGAAAAATGCAAATTTTCCATAAAAAATAAACTATTTAAAAAAATTCTATTTAAATTTTTTTTATCGATAACTTAATTTAATTTACCAAAAAAAATGTTTTTAGGTTATATTTTCGGGGGAGGGGGGTTCGAAATTTGAAATTTAGACAATAAGAGTTCTTTTTTTTAGCTTTTTTGATTGTAAATATACAATTTTAGTCATTATTTTTGGTTTTATAAGGGGTCTTATGTGTGGCCTCTCAATCATATCACGACCTGTATAGAATCAAGAATGCATAGCCAAACATGTGATGCATGAGTCATTTGAGCTGACAGATGCATCAAAGCAAGAACTGATACGTAAGTGTAAAATGTGCTTCTATGTGTTATGTGTTTCACTAACTTATGCGGATCCGTTGATCCGTCGGCTCAAAAAAAAAGTGAGTCGGCTCTCACGGATATTCTGTCGGAGTCGGCTCTTTGAACCGGTTCAGATCTGAGTTACCCAACTCTAATCATAACGCTTTGTCATATTCAGAAATATTTTGGGAAGTACTCAACTCACAGTACACTGCATAGTTATCAAACTCGTTATAACTACTTGCTCATACACCGTAAACTCAACCTAAGTCTGCATTGCAATAGCCCTGAATATTCAGCTTTAAAATTTCACAACAACCTTCTTCTTGCTGAGCTGAAGTTACTGCCCTTTCATAAATTTAAAAGAGAGCTGAAGACTCTGCTAATTAATTCTTGTTAATACCCAGTTAATGAATTTTATTCGATTAATTATAATTTGTTGACGAATCCTACTTAACTGTTGTATCGGATAATAACTATATTCTATTTTATTCTATTTTGATTCTAAGCGCGTTTAATTTTGTCCACAGATGTACTGAGAAATCCTTGTGATATATGCAAGCACATATACATATTTCTACATAGCTTATATTCATGATGTTGCAGGGGTGTTCTGATATACTATGTGGAAGTATAATACATATTTATATATTATGTATACATATGTATGTAATACCCCTTGGCAAACGCCGAATGCGTCAATATATTCCCTTAAAAATCGAATCGCTCCAGCCCCTGCAAGATTTTAAAAAGCGATCGTAGAGAGGTGCCTCTAATCTTCTCACTTTGAAATAATGTAGTGCGCTGAACGATATTTGTTATTGAATTACTGTGTATTTTGTGATCTTGTATGTTTCGTAGGGTGTTTAGACGACTCCCTTGTTGTTTTATATTCTGTTGTTGTACATAAATATTACATATATTCATTTGAAATAGAGATGGGAAAAACAGGTCTTTTTAGTGATCTGCATCTTTGCATCTGGATCCCGTAAGTGAGCCGGCTCACTGAACCGGTTCAAAAAGAGCCGAGTTCTGAATATGTTACTGTAGTCTGCCACTGAGTTACCTAGTTCAGTCAATCATATCACGACCTGTATAAAATCAAGAATGCATAGCCAAACATGTGATGCATGAGTCATTTGAGCTGACAGATGCATCAAAGCGAGAACTGATACGTAAGTGTAAAATGTGCTTCTGTGTGTTAAGTGTTTCACTGAGTTATGCGGATCCGTTGATCTGTCGGCTCAAAAAAAAGTGAGTCGGCTCTCACGGATCTTCTGTCGGAGTCGGCTCTTTGAATCGGTTTAGATCTGAATGGCCCAACTCTAATTTGAAAGCGTTGTGAATATTAAACCAGTGCCAATTCCAACGTATATATTCTGTGAAAATACCAGAGTTTCTTGAATTTATCACATAAAGTGCCTTTATAGAGTTTTTACTGCAAGTTTCTAAATTATGCCGAAACAGAACCGCAATAGATTTTTCTTTATATCCGGTCGAAAGTATGTATACTTTCGGCTTCGATTTTAAGGCAGAAGGCCTAACGTTTATGCACTGTTGGAATTACTCGCACGCCATCTATAACAGCGGGCCGAAACAGTTTTCTCATGCACACTGATACGAAAGTATACGTACTTTCGACCGAGTATAAAGAAAAATAGTATACACCACACAGTCATAAAGTTGAAATTCCTAACCTTACGGTGTAGGTTTCTGCTCGAGAATTCTTGAGTTTGTCTTTAGTCGTGACGGGAAAAAAACTCAACGCCTCGATAACTCGAGAAATCAATTCCATGCGTTGGGTAATTAAAAAAAGTACGCATATAATACGCACTTAAAGACTGTTGTATATTTGGGAACTGGCAGGGACTTAATAATTATAAAAAAGTTAAGTCAGAACTTGTTACTTCGGGTTTTTTCATTCAGTTCTTCAAAATGGAATTTTAATTTTGGGGTAGCTCAACGCATATAAACAGAGTATTCAAAATCCAAAAAAGAGCAGTACGTATTTTAGCTCGAGCTGCTCCTCGTGAGCACTGCAAACCATTTTTCAAAAACTTAAAAATAATGACTCTACCGTCGCTATATCTATTCCATTTATTAATGTTTGCTAAAGCAAATATCTCACCCTTTAACAGAAATAATGATAACTATAATTATGATACAAGGTATAAAGAAGCACTACGACTACCGAAGTATAATCTGTCTAGTTCTCAGAACAATTTTTACTACTCATCTCAAAAATTTTATAATAATCTGCCCCAACTAATAAAAAAATTATCATTACCTAAGTTTAAAAATAGAATCAAAATAATCCTGACTGAAGCGTGCCTCTATAATATCGATGATTTTAAATTGTAACATATTTTAATAATGTACCTATTATGTATTTTGTATTTTCTGAAACTATTGATGATAGAACATAAGTATGTTCTACAATATTAAAGAACATATCAATAACTACATTTTAATAATCTATATAGATAAAAGATAATGTATATATAATCTTAAAAAAAAAACTTCGGAGAAGTAAAAATTGGTTCTGTGCTAAATTCAAAGACTTGCGGTGACTCGCTCTCAAGATTACGACTTAAACAAAAAAAAATACAGAATTTCGAGGCAGGCAATAAATTCAAATCAAGCCTGGAAATTCTGTGCCTAAGATGTAGAAAAAAAATTAGTTCCGAGGCAGACAAGGAATTGAAATCCAACCTCGAAATTCTGTGCTCATAAACCTTCAAGAGCAAGAGCAAAAAAAAATGCACAGATGGCGTTTTTTTAGTGGTAGCTTGACAAATAAATATGGAGCTGGGCACACGCCACCTGTGCATTTTTTTTTTGCTCTTGCTCTTGAAGGTTTATGAGCACAGAATTTCGAGGTTGGATTTCAATTCCTTGTCTGCCTCGGAACTAATTTTTTTTCTACATCTTAGGCACAGAATTTCCAGGCTTGATTTGAATTTCTTGCCTGCCTCGAAATTCTGTATTTTTTTTGTTTAAGTCGTAATCTTGAGAGCGAGTCACCGCAAGTCTTTGAATTTAGCACAGAACCAATTTTTACTTCTCCGAAGTTTTTTTTTTAAGATTTCACGTCTTTTTCCAAAGTCTAAGGCTTTTTTTTATTTTGCCTCCAAAATAAAAATATGTGCGTTCTTAGAATTAAGAGGCCATTTTCTTTTCTTACCGGTTTGATCTTTTATATAAATTATACGATATAAAAAAATAATTAAACACAACAATTCTGAAAATAAATATTCTGTATATATGAAAAACCCCCAAACGCAATACAAAACCACCAAAACGCAATATAAAACCCCCCAAATGCAATATAAAACACCCAAAATGCAATATAAAACCCCCAAAATGCTATATAAAACCCCCAAAATGCAATATAAAACCCCCAAAATGCAATTAAAACCCCAGAATGCAATATAAAAACCCCAAAATGCAATTAAAACCCCCAAAATGCAATATAAAACCCCCAAAATGCATTATAAAATCCCCAAAATGCAATATGAAACCCCCCAAATGCAATATAAAACCCCCAAAATGCAATATAAAACCCCCAAAATGCATTATAAAACCCCCAAAATGCAATATGAAACCCCCAAAATGCAATATAAAACCCCCAAAATGCAATATAAAACCTCCAAAATGCAATATAAAACTCTCAAAATGCAATATAAAACCCCCAAAACGCAATATAAAATCTTCAAAACGCAATACAAAACCTCCAAAACGCAATATAACCTCCCAAAATGAGTACCACTTGTATTGATATTATGGGTTTTCGTATGCCGTACCAAACTACATTTATGACGAAACTTTTCTTGACAAATGTCACATCCAAAAGTTGATATTTGCGAGACTTTTGTCACCACTAATTACTAAAACAAGAAAATAATTTATTTTTATAATATTGTTACGCCAAATGTTTTTACTTTTCTTTAACTACGCAGTGTTAATTGCTTATAATACAGACATATATCGCCACGCACAATGGAACATGTCCAACGCCTAAAATGGTCGCCTTGAGAATACCCCACTACCAACCCCGCTAATGAGCGGAACCATGCACCGAGCGTATACTTCTCGTTATCGCCACGAGAGTGACACTTCCGCCTTGTGTGTAGTTATTAACGCCTACGCCAGATGTCGCCAATGTGTAGTTATGGTGGCCAGACTGATAGCAGCGCCATGCCATTTTATTCGCGTAACAATCGGCCATCCTGCAACAATTAATGCCCACATTAATCTCACATCAGTAGATCACTAACCTTCGAGCAGATCAATTAAGTCCTGGTGACCCGATCGATCTCTTTCGCTATCATCAGAACTTCCACCGGACTCATCGCCTGCATTCACAGCACCACTTTGATATCGCCTCAAAGCATCAGCTGCTGCTACGGCTTTGAACCGTTTGTAACCACGAACGCCCTGTAATGAAGAAATTTCATAACGATCATTACCTAACACCTTTGTGATTTTGTACGGTCCATCGTACTTGTTCGCCACCTTGGTATTTATACCCTTTTCGCCCAGGGCTGTAGCCGCTTTGCGCCACAATACCAAATCGCCTATGGTGTATTCGGTTGCAACCTTTCGTCGTTTATCGTATCTCGCCTTCATTTGTGCTGCAGTTTTCTGCAGTCGTTCGCCCGCCTGACGCCGATTTGCTTGCAAGCATTCTCGCCCGTCTTTAGCAGTGTCGTCACCTGTTGACAAATCTGCCACGCGCCCGTCACGATAAGAGAACAACAATTCTGCAGGTGAGAACCTGGTGCTTGCGTTGATTGTGTGATTAATACCCCACAGAATTTCCGGAAGCTGTTCGTCCCATCGTGCCTCGCCACTCGCACTCGCCGTAATCGCCTCAACTATTGTGCGGTTCGGTCGCTCCACCTGACCGTTCGCCCTAGGGGTCGCCACAGCATTCACCACATGCTTAATCCCCTTGTCCGCCAGAAAACTAGTGAACGCCTTACTAGTAAACGCCAAGCCTTGATCAGAGACTATTCGCCGTGGGTACCCAAACTCGCCAAACACCCATCGTAGGTTCTCAATCGCTTCGGCTGAACTTAGCGTTCGAGTCGGTTTTGCAAGAGTGTACTTTGTGAACGCGTCTATCACTACTAATAAATAGCTATTTCTTTTCACACTTTTTACAAACGGCCCTACGTGATCAATGTGAATCGTATCAAAAGGTACCGCCCGTTTTTCGTATGGATGTAGAAACCCTTCACCACGCCCATAGTTGCCTTTAGCGTACGCACAATTCAAGCATGCCGCCGTGTATTTTCGCACAAACCGTGCCATCTTTGGAAACCAGTAGGTCTTCCGCAATATGTCTAAGCACCGTTCATAACCGGGATGACCAATGTCATCATGATGTTTGCGCAATAAACTGAACTTCGCCATTGCCGGAACGTACAGTCGATCGCCAGCGGTTGTTATACGCCATAACCGCCTGTCTTTCACCTTGAAGGTCGCCTTTATATCCTTCGTAGCACCGCCCTGCTCCAGCGCCGTAACTATCGCCTGTATTTTGTCGTCCTGTAATTGTACTGTCAGAAACCAATCAGTTTCAGAGCCGCCTATAAGATTTACTGCCACAGGATTACGACTTAGAGCGTCTACGTGTTGCATCTTACTGCCAGGTCGATATTCGATCTCCATGTCATACTCCTGAATTGTCAACCACCACCTCGCTATTCGTGGCACTAGGTCCTTCTTAAGCAGTGTCGCCCTCACTGCCGTACAGTCGGTAACCACCTTAAAGTGTATGCCTAACAAGTACACTCTGAATCGTTTTATGGATTCAACTACCGCCAACGCCTCCAGTTCATAGCTGTGGTACATTGACTCCGCCTGAGTTGTTGCTCTACTAAAATAAGAAATTACAATTAGTTCGCCGCTGGGTTGCTTCTGAAGCAAGATACCACCTAGACCTAGTTTACTTGCATCAGTATGCAACTCAGTGGGTAACTCGCTGCAATATAAACCTAAAATTGGCCGCGCTGCCAGACACGCTTTCAGCTGCTCGAACGCCTGCTGCTGTTCGTCGCCCCACTGCCACTCGGCACACTTCATCGTAAGCTGTGTCAATGGTCTCGCCACTGTCGCGAAATTTCTAATGAATTTTCGAAAATAACTCGCCAAACCGATAAATTGCCTCACTGTGTGTACATCAGTTGGGACTGGAAAATCAGCTACTGCTTTCACTTTTCGCTCACCCGGTCTGATACCATCGCCGCTTACCTCATGCCCTAAGTAATCTATAGAAGTTTTCAAAAATGAACATTTCGCCATATTCAGTTTGAACCCCGCCTGACCGATCAACGATAACACCTGTTCTAACAGAGACAAACCTTCCGAAACCGTCGCCGATGGAATCAGCAGGTCGTCCATGTACGCCAGAATCTGATTATGTTGCATACCGCCAAGCATTTTATTAATTATTCTTTGAAATACGGCCGGCGAATTTGCCAAACCAAACGGGACACGAGTGTACTCGTATTGACCATCGGGTGTTACGAACGCCGTTTTGTTGATCGAATCAGAGTGCATGGGTACCTGGTGGTACCCCTGCGCCATATCTAATGTAGTGAAATACCACTTACCCGCCAGACGGTCCAGCTGATCACTAATCAGAGGTAACGGATACCTATCCTTTACAGTAATCGCGTTTAGTGCCCTGTAGTCTACGCATAATCTGACGTCGCCATTCTTTTTCTTAATCAGAACAATGGGGCTCGCAAAATCTGAGTTTGACTCCCTGATTACGCCACTTTCTAACAGTGTATTCACCTTAGATCGTACCTTTTGCCTTTCTGGTATAGAAAGTCTATACGGTCTATAATACACTGAAGCGTCCTTGGTAAGTTTGATTTCCATCTCACCCAAGTTTGTCAAACCCAAGTCGCTATCGCCTGACGAGAAACAATGTGTGTACCGTCCTAACAATTCCATCAGTTTCGCCTTTTGTTCAGACTCAATATCGCCAATCTCAACGTTAGATAATTGAAAAGAATTGATAGTACTCACCATAATTGTTGACGTGGATGTTGTCGACGCCTTTCTGGACGACGCTGTACACCTGACCGCCCTAGCCAACACTTGGCCCTTTTTCAAGTCAAGGTGTCCCGGTCCCATATTCGACAGCCACATCCAGTTGTCATTGCATTGCCGCAAAACGCCGCTGGGTATTGCCACAGTGCATCGCCCGTTGTCATATCGCTTGCCATCTACGTACACTTCGTCGCCTGGTGAAGCGTCCTCAATAACAACACCTACCCGATGTTCCGAATTCTGCTCAAGAACAACATCCTGATTCAAAACAATGCGACGCCTCACATCATCGTCCTCAATGGTGATATTCTTGAGCAGATCGTCTACGTCGTCGCCCTTAACGAAGACCGCCTTGTCGCCCCTCACCACTAACGAGACGCCATCACTCGCTAACGCCGGTTGCCCTAAAATTAAGTCAACATTCGATATATCGCAATCAGTTACAAGCGCCGTGATTACCAATGTAAGGCCGTCAATAGTCATCTGACACTCGATGCGCCCATGTGCTTCACCGTGACCTCCGCCGAAGCCTTGTAATAGCACCCGACCTGAAGTCACCTTCAGGCCAAGCTGTTTTGTACAATCAGTCGCCATTAAGTTGTGCTGACAGCCAGTGTCTATGTACGCCCTGACTAGCACGTCATTGATTACCACGTCCTTTCTATAAACAGAATCAAGTAAGTTACTTACCAATCGAACCTTGACACTGCTCTCTTTGTCGCCACGTTGTTGTCGCCTATCGGGGCACTTGTCGAAGTAGTGTCCGTCACCGCCGCACCCACTACACCTTTCCTTACGTGGCTTCGGACAGTTCCTACTTACATGGGACCCCATCTCCTGGCAGTTATAGCACCGAATTCGCCCTGAAGCGCCTGTTGCCTGTCGCTTTGGTGCCGATGTTACCGAGTGCAATCGCCGCACCTTCGCTTCGGAGGAAGCCGCCTCATTCCTCCTAGCCACAATTGCCGCTGTGGGTGTCTTGTAGCTATCCAAACCCGCCAAAAATTTGGAGTATAACGCCTCGGGTGTGGTAGCGCCGCACGCCAGAGCATTCGCCCGTAGCTCCTCAGGCAGACCTCTTATAATACAGGACACCGCCTTCTTACCCCTGACGTCTGCCCGGCCACACAGCGCCAACTTTGCGTGGAAGTAGCTAGTCATGGTCTCGCCTGACCGCTTTCGCCGCTCGACTAGCTCTTCCAGACATATTGCGAAGTCGCACTGTCTGGGGAAGGCCCTCATCAAAGTGACCTTCCACTCCGCCCAGGTTAGTTGATAATTGTCGAGCCTGTTAAACCAGGCTCGCGCCGCGCCCCGTAACTTCAACTGCATAAAGTAGCTGCGCTCGCAAGTTGACCATCCATAAACATCGCCTAACTGGTCTATCATGGATAGCCATCTTTCGCCATTTGAGTGAGGGTCTTCTGGATCAAACACCTCAATCATTTCACTTGCCGCCTGCAAGTCGCCTGTTGTGGGTCGACCAACTCCCACAGCGCCCGTCGCACCTATAGTACCTTCGCCTGACAATACGCCACTGCCAGACGTCACGCCGCTGGTACTACTTGTTGACGCCACATACCGCTCTATCGCAAGAGCCGCCTGTCGCTCAAGTAACGCGTCCAGACGCGTCGCCAAATGCGTCTCAAGCACTTGGATGACCGCCGCCTTTGTTCGGTCATCCTGACTTACCTGATCCGCCTGTGCCGCCTGCTCTGCTTCCGCCACATCCGCCGTCTCCTCCTCTGCTTCCGCCCAATCCGCCGTCTCCTCAAAATCCATCTCGCCCTCCATTATAATTTCATCCCCTTGTGACGCCATTACACTTTGGGAACAAAGAACACAATATTCACTCACAGTTTCAAACTCTACCACGCACGTAGGTCTATCCGACTTCTGAACTGTTACGCCAAATGTTTTTACTTTTCTTTAACTACGCAGTGTTAATTGCTTATAATACAGACATATATCGCCACGCACAATGGAACATGTCCAACGCCTAAAATGGTCGCCTTGAGAATACCCCACTACCAACCCCGCTAATGAGCGGAACCATGCACCGAGCGTATACTTCTCGTTATCGCCACGAGAGTGACACTTCCGCCTTGTGTGTAGTTATTAACGCCTACGCCAGATGTCGCCAATGTGTAGTTATGGTGGCCAGACTGATAGCAGCGCCATGCCATTTTATTCGCGTAACAATATAAAAGAAAATTGGAAACTAATGTAAATAATTATCATGTAAAAAACGAAACAATTGAAAAAAAACAAAATTTACACAACGTCGGTCCTGGGATCCGAACCCTGCTCACCCAAGCTATGAAGCAATGTACGCGCTCTAGACCGCTCGGCTTTCTAGCTTACTGCCTAAAGCACCTTATACTATGTATACTACTGTAAATATATGTCGTACGAAAATTTGGTAAGAGCGTATATTATAAAACTTGGAAACTAACGTTATTTACACGGCGTTATATGGGAAAGACTCAAAATCAATGTATAGTAATCTCTTAGAGATCTAGGGATGGGCTGTTTTTGCGTTTAATGTACTAAATTTATTTTTCATTTATTTTTCATGTGCGGAATTTAGCACAGAAAAAATCTCTAACGAGATTCTTCAATAATCTATGGACTCCAAACGGGTAGACCATTTTTGATATAATTTTCAGACAATCTTTAGATTAGCCCAGCGGGTGATCTTCTGAAGTTTGGTAGCGATCGGATCAACAGAATTTTTTAAATTTCTTTTTAGGAAATAAGATTTTTCTTCGATTTTTGAACATTCACAAATAAAAGCGATTGAATTCGGGCAAATTCAATACACGTTGAGAATTTAATGATAATGATTATCATCTTTTATATTCTATATATTAAATTTACACCCGGGCGAAGCCGGACTGGGCCGCTAGTAATTAATAAGACGTATTCAGGTAAAAATGAAAATTTTTAATTAAGAATTAACCTGTACATTGTACACTTGTGTGTGTTTATATAATATTATTTATACATGCAAGGCGCTCGTCCCAAACCATCGTTCTATAAGTTTGCTAATTTATATTTGAATAATTTAATTAATTGTCGCGGAACGTTCCAAGCTAGCAGCCTATACAAAGCTACAACACAACACAACATCGCTATCTGATTTATGTTTTGTCAGCGCACAAAGTTTCAGACAAAATAATGTTTAAGTTAGTTATATCACCTATGTATACATCGAATTTGATTTTAATTTAATCGGTGTGTTGCCTGTGTGCTCCGTAATCTCACAAACTGCAGACTGCAACAATATGTCATAATAATTGTTAATTTTATGTTATGTCTATAATTTAAAACAATGATGTATTGAATCGTTAATTTATTCCCTGGTAAGGCTGCAATTTAATTACTGTCAGTGTTAGGTTGTGGTCTTACAAAACTTAGTTAAAATGACATAATCGTTATGCCTCAGCCACACACTCGACGAGTGGCATGGGAAGTAGCGAGGAAAGGAGGCAGAGACGTTGTGTGGCCGCGTTACTCGTCATGCCGCACGTCATGCTCCTCGTCATGCTTAGTGCTCCCTCGATTGTCGGTTTTTTGTGCGCGAGTCAAAGGACCGGCAATAAAAGCACGAGTAAGCCGGCCACATACTCCCGCGCCACTCAGTACGCATCAAGCGATCTAAGTGTAAAGGCATAGTGCGCACGCTGCCACAGTATCGACCTCCATTGCCGAAAGGCGAAAGCCGAGTGCGGAGCGTCGCGAGTACAGCAGTGTCTGGCCACTTAGGGCAACATCGCGACAGCGCGATTAGCAGAGCGAGGAGCAGTGCGAGGAGCATAGTCTGGCAGTAGGGTTAATGATTTTTGATAGTCGGTTGAGAACGGGCGGTAGTCGCTTCCTAGTCTTGAACCTGAAACAATCTTAAAAATCATTCCTTTAATTCTTTTAACATTCAGATTCGCGATTGGATCATAATTCTTACATTTGATTTCTTTTTCTCATCTGAAAGTTTATTTTTCTTTAATATTAAGTGCGTATATTTCGTATTCATGTTGAGTGGTATTTTGTGTCTATTTTTATTTAAATATACTTACCTTGTTGGTTAATTTGTTTTTTTTTCTTTGTTTTTTGGGATTATAATAGTAATTTATTTCCTTTTTGTGGTCGAGCAGATAATATTTTCATGGGCCCAGCAACTTAAAACTTCTTTTTTACCAACTGTTTGCTCGATTCTCGCTCTAAACGTTACAAGACGATACATATAAACTCTCAAGAAACTACAGTGTATCTCAATATAACGATTTCCTCGATTTAACAAATTTTTCGAAATCCCCTAGAACTGTTCGTAAGAGTTAATGCAAAATATCAAGCAACATGCTAACTCGATTTAACTAACGAAGCGGATGAGATCCCGCAATTAAAGGAAGGCAGTTTCTAAATCAATAATTAATGTGATAAAAAAGTATGTCACAAACTTAAGGGGTTAGGTGGGTTTGAACATATCAAAAAATCGATTTTTTAAATAGTACAATATGTTTAAAATATTCCCCTAAAATTTCAAAACGCTCCGAGTAAAATTCGAAAAGATAGACCCTTTGGAAGTTCCGTCCATCAGGCCACGTCAGTGCAGCGCTTCGCAGGTTAAACGCGTTTATCTCAAAACTCAATTTTTTAAGTCGGTGGACACGATTTCTCGAAAAGTTATGAAGCGATTTTGTTCAAATTTTGCACACATCTTTGAAATAACATTATCTAGTCATTGAACGAAGGATTTTTTTTTATTACAACTAATTTTTTCGAGCCAATACATGGCGACAATTTGACCAAAAAATACAAATTTTAATTTTTTTTCCTTCATCCAATAACGAGATTTATCCATGTACTAACGAAATATTTTTGGTTTTTTGATTTTGGAGGAACCAATAATGAGTTATGCTGTCCACGGCAAGAGCATTTTTTTTAAGACGTCAAGGGAGATGAGGTGCCAACGGCTGAGTTTTCGGAATTTTTGAATAACAATTTCACAAAATACTGTTTAAATATGTATCTTTAAAATACTGAATTGTTTAAATAAAATATATGATTGTCTATATTAAAAAAAAAATAGTAAAAATACCCTTTTTTTGAACCTCTGAAACCCACCTAGCCCCTCAAACAAAAAAAAAAAAAACTAACAAATTTTCTTATTCACGGTTTTGATTCACTTACGCCTATAATATCTACGTATTAAGATGACCTGGTTTAGCGTTGTTTCGTATAGCGCAAGAACTTACTGGAACGGATCTTCCGCATTAAAGCCAATTCAGACTAGCCGTTCTAGGTTACGATTCACCGGTCCGGTTCGGTTTCGATTAATCTAGGCTGCTCACACTATCCCGATTCGGTTCTACAATTATTCTCGGTGCGCATGTGCAATTTCGAAATATGATTTGACGTTTGATGTGTAGTTAAACGTCAACAAAAACAGCTGGTTAGTCACGTGACTCCAGCAAGCGTTCTCATTGGCTACGGTTGCGAACGGTCCGTTTGAAATTAGAGCTGAACCTAAACGCTCGAACCGAACCGCAATCGGGAACGACTACGCCCTGATTGGTCGAGCTCCCAACCGGACCGGTGAATCGTAACCGAGAACGGCTAATCTGAATTGGCTTTTAAGCATGGTCTTACTGTACTAGAAACTACTCAGCTGATTTTCAAGGCGCTACGTAACGAAGGCAGAAATAAAGCCAACAGTTAGCGCATGTAATATATTTAAATCATTTAACTGTAATATACATACCACATTAAAATGTACCTTTATAAATTGTACAGAAATATTATACAACAAAAACGTGCAACTAAAAACAGTTTTCGCGTTTTCTTGGAATGTGTTGAACATTGAATTACATAATATTATTATTTAAGCCGGGTACTCACTACGGTAACAATAATAGTAATAAGAATAATATTTATTTCGCCTGTTACATTTGCTTAGGTTATATGGGATTGCAAAAATTGTAACTATTGTAAAAACAGGATCGACTCTGCAAAGTATACTTAATAATAATTCTCAATATTGTTCACGTCCATTATAATTAATTAGTTTTTTTTTTAACGGGAAATTGGACAATTCAATTTTAATATAGTTAAACTAAATTAAAAAATTGCGGCGTTTCGTTAAATCTTTTTAACTTCTTCGGGCAGAATTGAAATGATTAAAAATACAAATTAGTTAATGAAATAATTAAATTTTTTTTTAAATAGAATTGCGGGTAATAACTTTCGAAAGAGTTAATTGATTTTAACGAAATTTGATCCACGTGTTGAAATCCAACACCGCAAGAAGCCTATTTAAAATGGGCGTAATCGGGCCATTTTAAGGCTAGTTTTTAGGGGTTGTAAAATGTTTTTGGGCCCTAAAAACCCGAAAAAATTCTCAGAATCGTTTCAAAATTGGTATTCCTTGAGTAGTAATTAAAAAATATCCCTAAAATTTTAATAAAATCGGCCCGCCAGGACCGCACTTACAAATTTTATGAAAACACTAGTTTGCAGATAGTGAATTATTTACTGAAAGTTGTATATAATTTGGTATAGAGGTTCTATAATTTGGTATAGAGTTCTTATTGCAATTAAAAAAAAAAATATTTTAAGGGGTGTATTAAAGAGTCAGATTTTTTATTTTGCCCAAAAACCAACTTAAGTTCGCATAATAGAACCACACTGCCTGTATAAGCAAATACACTATTATGTCGGCTGGGTTTTGGTACTGCGACCCGGGTTTTTTAACATAAACCCGAAGTACAATTTACGTGAAGTGAAGGCGTAGACCAAAGTGCGCTGAGAGACAATTTCGCTCTACCCTGATCAAGGGCTAGGGTCGGCGTTGATCTTAGGCTACCATGGGGCTGACAACGGAAGAAATAGTGAAACGAAATTAAGCCGGTAACTAAGGATCGTATCCATAACAGGTACTAAAATATTCATGTGCGTTTTTTTATTGTACTATTAATATGTATAACGTTTTAAATCATAAAAATATGTTTTCCATCAAATCGAATAAATTGCAAAGTTTCTATTTATACAAAGAGAATTCAGGATACTCATACAGGAAACATTTAAACGTTTTATTTATTTGCTTTTCCGTATTTGGTTTTCAAATTTCAACGAGTACCTATAAAAAACAAATAAATAGCATACGGTTTTTAATATTACAAAGAGATCAAGTAAATATTTGAGATGTAATTTGTTAGTCTGGAATTAAACCTTTTTATTCTATGTTGACGTCATCACAAAACCGGAAATAAAATTATATGGTCAAAATGCAAAATCGCTTATGTAAAATTTTTAGTTTAATAAGATTAATTCATTCAGTTTATTTAAACGTCTGCGTCAAGGGCGTACCCAGCGAGGGGCAGGGTGGGCAGCTGCCCCCCCCCCCAGGAAGCAAAAAATAAGTCGTTATTAGTGTATTTGCCATATGGCAACATACACTATTGGCGTCGGTCGGATGGCGGGACCTAGGGGTCGGACCAAAATTTCTCGACGTTTCATAACCTCCTAAACACTTTGGCACCATTTTTAAAAATGTTTATATATATATGTATATATATATATTTATATATATACGTATATATATATATTTATATATATACGTATATATATATATATATATATATATTATATATATATATATATATATATATATATATATATATATATATATATATATATATATGTGTGCGGGCAATAACTTTCGAAAGAGTTAATTGATTTCAACTAAATTAGGCCCACGCATTGAAATCCATCACCGCAAGAAGCCTATTTAAAATGGGCCTAATCAGGTCATTTTAAGGGTAGTTTTTAGGGGTTGAAAATTGTTTTTGGGCCCCAAAACACCGAAAAAATTCGCCGAATCGTTTCAAAATTGAAATTTAACCCTCTGGTAGTAATTAAAATGTGTCCATAGAATTTTAATAAAATCGGCCCGACAGGACCGGATTTACAAATTTTATGAAAACACTATTTTGCAGATAGGGAATTTTTTATGAAAGGTGTATATAATTTGGTATATAGGTTCGATTGATAATAATATTACAATTAAGAAAAAAAATATTATTTTAAGGGCTGTATTAAGGAGTAAAATTTTTTATTTTGCCCAAAAACCAACTTAAGTGCCCATAATAAAGCCATACTGTCTGTATAGCAAATGCACTATATTGTCGGCAGGGTTTTGGCACTGCGACCCGGGTTTTTTTTAAATTTTGTTGCTGGAATTTTTACAATTTTTGAAATAACTTTACTTCTACAAATCCAAGAAAAATGATACATAGTATAAGACGTAACTAGAATAATTTTATTTTCAAGCAAATAATTGTAATAACTTAGTTGATAAAGCACTGCTATAATTATACATAATTTTCTTAATATTTTGGTTTCATTCACCTTTTCCGTGATAAAATGTTACAACCTGAACGACTATGGCTTGCCCCCCCCCCTAGTTTTGATCCTGGGTACGCCCTTGGTCTGCCCTTGGTCTGAACACATGCCTCAAGAGAGCATTAGATAAATGCCCCCTTTCCTTTTGTCTCAACTAAAAACGTTGACAGCTCTCCCGATGTTATTTTTAAAGGTACAATTAATAAAGAACCAAGAATCACAAGATGCTACAGGCGAAAACTTAGAAATATTAGAAAAAACAACTTTTATAAAGACAAGCTTTTTTGCAGTGTACTTAAAAGAAAAAAAGCAATGTTCAATAAGTTTAGTTCATAATTATAAAAGCGTGGGTTGTAAGCTCTATGGTAGTCGTGGCTCACGCTTTCATAATTATGAACTTAAATTATAAAAAAAATATTTTTATACAATTTAGTACACTGCAATAAAAGCTTCTCCTTATAAAAGTTTTTTTTCTAATATTTTATTTTCAACTTTTACGCTTTTTGGCTGTCATATTGATTTTTAAATAATGTCACACGCAGTGTACTGTATTTTCTACTTGTCATACCCTTTCATTTTATACCCATGTGGGGGGAAGTGGGGTTGTAAAGAAGAATCATGTAATCCACTTCTTTTCACTGCAGTGTAAAATAGACAAATGATACTCTCAAGAAATCTGTTTTGACAATGACCTTGGATTGTGATCATATAATTACAGTTTTTATACATGCAGTAGCAGTTTACACGTCTGTTATGTAGAACATTAGTTTGTACTCACAGAAAAACAATGATTGATCGCTTTTAAAGTTAAATTTTGAACAAAATGCGTAGGAAAATGTTGTTTTGAAGTGAAAATTGTGCAAAATAAATGAATACACAGTTTAAAAAAAATGTCCTTTCAGTTGGTCAATTAATTATTATTTTTCAAGCAGGATCGATTTAAAATTCTGCAATACTTTTCTTATAGTAGAGTAAATAATAGGGCTTTCGAAATGTGACTGCACGATTATTGAAATGTTCGTCCCTTTTTTTTTGTAACACGTTAATACGGCAAGTATAGCCTGTGCCGGATTAGCCACGTAGCAAGAGTAGCAAATGCTACGGGCCCCGCGCTCCAACGCCTGTCTGACCGTAATAAAAAAATATTAATTTAGATAGGAGCGTAAAATATCTTGCATGCCTTAAACCCGAAGCGCTTAGGCTATGCCTCACTGTTTCGACAGCTAAAATCTCTTACAACAGAAGAGATTTTGGAAAAATCCTCAAGTATGGTCAGTGCTTACGAAGATGATTTGGAGAACAGCCTAGGTGGCGAATTAGTGCAGTTCGCAGAGCTGCTGAAAACAGATGTGGCTACTGTTATTGACAGCAAGAAACAGGAGCCTCTGGAACAGCAATTTTATAAACTTTTATTAAATAATTCTTTAGAATCGTGTTTCCCAAACTTAGAAATTGCCTTGCGCATTTACTTGTCTCTCATGATCACTAACTGCAGTGGCGAACGTTCTTTTTCAACATTAAAACGTATTAAAAATGAATTAAGGAACACGATGGGCCAAGAACGTCTTAATCATCTCACTTTGTTGAATATAGAGCATGATTTGCTTAAAGAAGTCGATATTTGTATATTTAGAGAAGATCTGAAACTATATTGCAGTTACAATAGTTAGAATACCTGACACTAAAAAAATTAAAATTTGACATGAACGGTTTTGCCTTGTGGTCGAAGAATTATATTGTGACATGTTTGCGACAAATATAAAAATACATTCATCTTTTGGTTGGCTTGCTTCTGTTTTAAGCTCATCGAATTTCCATAAAAATCTCATAAAATATCAGACAAAAATAAATGAATTTACAATCCTGCAGTAAAACCTTGTCAACGGATATTAGATATGAACTATTATATTTAATACTCTATATTTTTTATATTAACTAAGGTCACCAGTGTAGTTTATAAACTAACAGTCTGATTAACTGACATTTATGAAATAATTTTGTACTTCAATCGGAATGTATTTTTTCTCAAAGGTGTTTTTTGTCGGTAGGAAATATCTCCCTTAATACTAAATCCAAATTAATAGTTGATAGGCCAATTCGGAGATTATTTTTCTCTCTAATGACGAAAAATAAATTAATATCTTAAAATTAACGTTTCCATTAAAAAAATACCGTTTAAAATTTAGCCAAATGGTGGCAATCTGTTCATTTTAACAGTTGTCGGTAATATCATGTGTAGTGGCGCTGAAGTCTCTGAATAGAATAGAATAAAATAAAACAAATATCTCCATCTGGCCATATGTATATTTTAACAGTTGTATAATATCATATATCTAACATCATGTATTGCTAGTAGGGGTCGAGAGAGCGACGAAACCATTACGCTGCAGACATATATGCGTTTATCTCTCTCGTAACTACTTCCAACCCTACGCGCATGTCCTAGAACTAGACTTTAATCTTCGAGGGAAGGGGGTTTGCCCTTCCACACTTACCAATTGCCTCACCAGACTCGTGACGCTTGCGCACAGTGGGTAGAGTAGCCTAAAAAGAGATAGGGGTAGTCGTTTGCTGTCTCACTTACTCCGTGACACTTCCATTTACGGGCGATAGCAATATACGAGTATTAACCGAATATAATAGAATAAAATTTATTTCCACTCTATTATATTACGTAACAGACCATTGCTAGAGGAGACCCTGCAATAATGTTCCGTTTGGGGATATCCAAATGCTTAATCCGCAAGTAGATATGTTATTAAAAAACACACTGTATTTAAAAGACTGATAAAAATAGGAGCCATTAATTTGAAAGAGTTCCTGTTAAGTGCGGAGTCTCGGACATTCTTCGATAAAGTATGTAAAACTATTAAAACCGTGTAGAAAGAGCTGATAGACGGCATCTGGCGCACGCTCTACTAAATCGTTTGTGTTTTGGGCAATTAACGCCCTTTATGTCGCCATGGTGAGCGTGAAAACAAATGAGTGTCGATTGTGACGTGACATGCGTCGATAGTCACTGTTTTTGTTTCTTGGCGCCTATCCAAGAACACAATGTAAAGCCTTTATAATACTGAACTGCCTGTTGTGCGGATGTTTCGTCGTATCTCGGAATGCAATTTGTTGATTGTATCGACTATCGTTAAATAATATCGTATATAGATAAAGATAGAACGATGTTCGGTAGACCATTCGAGCAAATTAAAAGAGCTGTGGCCGTGTAGCAAAATCGTTTACGTCTAATTTTTGGGGTATTTTTACCCGGCTACCAAGGAGGGTATATTATGTTTTTTGCGCGTATCGCTTGTAATATTCTTTATAACCTCGTATCATCCAAACGGCTGGACGGATTTCTAAAATTAATGTATCGTTTATTTGTCTCGACAACGGGTGTGCTAGGACAGTTGACGTCAAAAAAATAAATAAAATGGCGGATTTTAGATTTTTATTGTATTACATTATGGAGCTCAGATGACAGATCGCAAAAATATATTTTACTGAAATTGTCACATAGAGGCGCAAGTATCAAAAACGCTGAGCTAAAGCGCCACTATATGAAAAATATTGATACATACAGTTGATTTAAAATTGAACAAAAGAGTTACCGACCGTCAATCATATTGACGTTGTTTCAAAAGCCGTTAGATGGCAGCATTGCTGTATTGTGTCTTAATGTATATCTTTATATATATAATTTTAATAATTAATAAATTTACAAAAACAAAAGCAATAATAAATTTTTTAGTTATTGATGTCGATAGAACAAGCAATTATCTATAAAATGATATAAAATTTATGTGGGGCAATTGTGTGGTTTTTTCGACAAAGGGAGGCAAACATCTTAAGCTTAGCGTATTAATATATATGATGTAATTTTTCATTTATTTACTTAAAATTATTTATAACAGCGACTAACAGATGCAAATTGTTGTCCGGAGATGTTAATCGACCAAAACTAAAAAAAAAACCCGGGTCGCAGTGCCAAAACCCTGCCGACAATATAGTGTATTTGCTAATATAGGCAGTGTGGCTTAAGTTGTTTTTTTGGGCAAAATAAAAAATTTGACTCCTTAATACACCCCTTAAAAGAACATTTTTTTCTCAGTTGCAATATTATTATCAATCGAACCTCTAAACTAAATTATATACACCTTTCAGCAAATAATTCACTATCTGCAAACTAGTGTTTTCATAAAATTTGTAATACCGGTCCTGTCGGGCCGATTTTATTAAAATTTTAGGAGCACTTTTTAATTGCTATTAAAGGGTTAAATTTCAATTTTGAAACTATTCTGAGAATTTTTTAGGTATTTTTGGGCCCAAAAACTTTTTTCAACCCCTAAAAACTACTCTTAAAATGGTCTGATTGGGCCCATTTTAAATAAAGTTCTTGCGGTGGTGGATTCCAACATGTGGGCAAAATTTCGTAAAAATCAATTAACTCTTTCGAAAGTTATAGCGCACACACACATATATATATATATTATATACATATATATAAACATTTTCAAAAATGGTGCCAAAGTGTTTAGAAGGTTATGAAACGTCGAGAAATTTTGGTCCGACCCCTAGGTCCCTCCATCCGACCAACGCCAATATTGTATGTTGCCTATGGCAAATACACTAATAACACTGGTTTTCTCCGTTGTCAAGTCAGGTTCTCACAGGCTTTGCCTAGGCAAGTGATAGAAGTCACTGTACTACATTTTTTCGAAAAGTATCCTCTTCTATAGAATCAAAACCATTTTACGTCTGCCGCTTGGACTACTAGTAAAAATTGAGAAAACAAAACAACGCATGTTTTTACAGTAAGACGTTGCTGTAGCATTTTCTTAATATTGATCCAGAAGGCAGAAACACGGGTAGGTGATGATCATTTCAGTGTTGAGATTGATTTCAGGTAACACACTTTTACGGTTCATGATATCCCAGTAAAAAAGAAGATGGCACTAAACAAAGTAGTCATTTTGTTGAGTAGATAGCATAGCATAGACGATGTGTTGCAGGCTTTTAGAATATGTTTTGTTATGTTATGTTAATCCACATATGTTCTAAATCAGTTCGAAACTAAATTCTATTTTCTTTAAGAACATCGCAACTCTAAGAAACCTTGACGAGTAGACGTTTTTTATTTCTTCTGTTATCATTTATGTTTTATTAATAAAACAAAACACTAGTTTTGTACTTTTGTAGGGTGTCAATGAGAAATAGTTATTACTGTTCTCGCTTGGAATTTCGATCGAGGAATTTTTACAGTTTTCGGTATTTTCTATGTAGCGTCTCGTCTCGATAATTTTGTTTGTTATCTCTAGTATGAGTAGCAGATTTTATAATATTTATTACTAGTCATTACCCGTGTCACCGCACGCTTTAGCAGAAATTTTATTTTATTTATTATAATAATAGAAAACAGTATCACGGGTAATTAGAATAAAAATAAATCAATTTAAACACTCATTGATTGCAACGTTTCGTCTTTATTTAATTAAGACTTTTTCAAGCTCTGAAAAATTTTTTACAAAAATTAACATACATATAATAAAAATATTAAACATTATGGATTAAATAATTTACTAAAAAAAAACAATGGTGTGACTAACCTCAATATGCTTAAACTACAATTAAACTATGATATAATAAGCAATTTCGCATTACAAAAAACAATTAAAAAATTTTTCAGAGCTTGAAAAAGTCTTAATTAAATAAAGACGAAACTTTGCAATCAATGAGTGTTTAAATTGATTTATTTTTATTCCAATTACCCGTGATACTGTTTTCTATTATAACATATATCTGGAATTGAACTTTAAAGATAAATTTATTATAATATTTCAAATGTCAATATTTATGCGGCCCAATTAGCTGGAATTTTTAGTGTATTTGCCATATGGCAACATACACTATTGGCGTCGGTCGGATGGCGGGACCTAGGGGTCGGACCAAAATTTCTCGACGTTTCATAACCTCCTCAACACTTTGGCACCATTTTTAAAAATGTTTAGATATATATGTATATATATATTTATATATATATATGTGTGCGGGCAATAACTTTCGAAGGAGTTAATTGATTTCAACTAAATTTGGTCCACGTGTTGAAATCCATCACCGCAAGAAGCCTATTTAAAATGGGCCCAATCTGGGCATTTTGAGGGTAGTTTTTAGGGGTTGAAAAATGTTTTTGGACCCCAAAATATCGAAAAAATTCACCAAATCCTTTCAAAATGAAATTTAACCCACTGGTAGTAATTAAAAAGTGTCCCTAAAATTTTAATAAAATCGGGCCTACAGGACCGGATTTACAAATTTTTTGAAAACACTTATTTGTAGATAGTGACTTATTTATTGAAGGGTGTATTTAATTCGGTGTAGACGTTAGATTGATAATAATATTGCAGTTAAAAAAATGTTATTTTAAGGGGTGTATTAAAGAGTCAAATTTTTTATTTTGCCCAAAAACTAACTGACGTTTGCATAATAAAGCCACACTGCTTGTATTAGCAAATACACTATATTGTCGGCAGGGTTTTGGCACTGCGACCCGGGTTTTTTATTATGAGATAGATAATTTTAGTGTGATTTCTCGAAGTCGTCTCATTTAATCAAGATTTTACCTTGGAATTTACAATGACGAGAATTGACCGCAATTGTCGAGCGTCTATAGTCTACTTATCTATTCATAGAAATGAGAAAATGACTGTCCTGATATAATTTGTCCATGAAAGCTAAAAAACGTAAGTAAAAGTGAATTCCAGACTTGTTTGGAATCAATTTTAGAGTAGGAAGAAAATGGCTATAGAGATAGTTTGGCTCGTGTACAACAACCATAAACCTGAACGGTCTATCTACTTATAGGCTATATCGTTACTAGTGGCCTCTATATTTAGTTGTGCGAATTATCTCTGGTCGACGCGAAACTATCTTTGCAACCATAATCGACTGAACCTATTCAATGCGACCACCGGATACAATAAAACCGATATTTTATTATAATTGTCACAGCGCGCGGTCAAAATACTATTGTCAGAAACATATTACCTTTCATGCTTTAATCAGCGATTCTTAATCTTTTCTTGCGCTACACTCAAACCCTTACAGCTGTCGGAATGCTCTGAATTTACCTAAGCCAAAAATAGGGCTTCGGTCGATAGCTGATTGTAAACTTATACGTCAACTGACTTTTTTCTTTTTTGTCCTTGGTAATTAATATAAAATGTATAAAGTCCTTTTTCCTGACAAATCATTTTTATCTTATACGTCAACATTTTGCAAAAATGTATTTTCTATAAGGAAGATAAAGGACAAATCTACGTCTATAATGAATTACTTTTGTAATTTATGTACGATTTACTAGAAAAAAGTTGGGATTAATTGTGCCAAAAAACACACGTTTTCAATGTCACACTACGACCTTATTCGTACTTACAAAAATGCTCTTTTCACTTCAAACTCAATTTTTTTCAAAATTAAGCACTTTAAATCTGTCAAACTTCTAGAGCATGTTACAAGTACATATATAAATAAAGTGAATTGTGAAGTGGTAACGATTTTTCAATTTGGGTGGTAATAAGGGGGTGACTTTCACATTTTTGACGCCGAAAAAAAAGGGACTAACATTATTTTCAACAGAACTCAGTTAGTTTTGATGCTAGGCACTTTCATAAAAAATAAAAATAAAGGTTCTTTCAAGCACTTCAAAAAATGTTCCATGAATTTCCCTCAAAAAATGCATTGTATTTTGGTAACTTCACGTTGAAACTTTCAATTTTGGCTTTTGACGAATAAGAACCAACCTTCAACAAGGTAGTACTCCGTTTGTATTGAGTGTACAGACACTATAGGCTCACCATTATTTTTGTTTTTTTATAAGCTACATTTTTACTAAGAATGATTTTTTCGATGAAATGCTTACTTTTTCAGTTATTCGGGAAAAACCATTTGAAAACGTAGGTTGAAAAATTGACACACTCACGAATAAGTCGAAAAGTATGGACTTTCAGAAAAAACTTTATAGAACAAAAGTTGCTTAGAATTAGTCAGCCTATCCATTTCCGGGCGAAAACATTTTTCACCCCCGAGAAGGGGTGGCATCCACCCCGCAATCGAGAGCGACAAATTTGTTTTTTTTAACTTTTTTATTTGAGCTTTTAACAATGCAGTCCAACAGTTTTTATGAAGATTCATTGACTGGCCCTGGATTCCGAGGTATAAACCTTACGGCACTCCACTAATACATTGCAAGTTAAATAAAAGTTTGTAAAATTAACCGAAGCACGCTTGTCAGCTACCTAGCTAATTTATTTTTGACAGATCTTCAGAACAAGAGAACAGTAGTTTTTCTTATTTTCAAGATATTTCCGAAACTATGAAGCTTAGAAAAAAATGTTTTACGAAACTTTCTTGGAAAAATCAATAGAATAATAAACCGTCCCTAGTGGAATTGGCAAACATTGTTTGATTCAAATGGATTATACGATCCAACAGTCAGAAACAAGTACTTACTTATCAAACAACGTTCTTTCTCAGTGTAAACTGCTTTACTATAAGTTTTATTTGTATCTAAATACTTATTTTTTAACTGATAATTTAATGTGTCACAGTAATCAAAACACCATTTTCAGAAATATAATTATCTTTTATCTTTAAAGTTCAATTCCAGATATATGTTATAATAGAAAACAGTATCACGGGTAATTGGAATAAAAATACATCAATTTAAACACTCATTGATTGCAACGTTTCGTCTTTTATTTAATTAAGACTTTTTCATTTAAGCATATTGAGAGCTTGAAAAAGTCTTAATTAAATAAAAGACGAAACGTTGCAATCAATGGGTGTTTAAATTGATTTATTTTTATTCCAATTACCCGTGATACTGTTTTCTATTATTATCTTTTATATTTTGAACCCATGTTTCTTAAACTTTTACCTCATTAAACCGGACAATATTAAGCACCTACCACAATGAAAAGTTGAAAACATTTATTTAATACCTACTCATTTTTAAGTTCATTTGTTTTTATTTGTCAATTATCTGGAACTAACCGCAGGTTGAGAACTGCTGCTTTAAGTTATCGCTGACCTTGATATTTAAACCTCATTTTCTTTGACGCTTTTTATTGTTATATCCTCAGCGATAATATTTTAGAAACTATTGAAGCTACTGTCTTTTCAAATTATTATTTCTGAAATAAATTTCTGAAAGTAGTTAAGATTGTAAAAATTACAGAGCATTATTTTTCCGAATATAGAGGAAATAACTTGAGAACTGAAAAATCTCGTCTGTACGACTATACAGGTGATTCATAAAAGATGCGCAGCACTTTAGGGGAAGATAGTTTGTCCAAAAATATATATTTTTTTTATAAACATGGGTCCGCAAACGTACCGTTATCGAGATACAGGGGGTCAAAGTTGAGAAAAAAAATCGTTTTTTGTCCATATCTTTAGAACCGTTAGAGGTACAACGCTCAGCTTTTGTACACTCTTTAACCTCATAAATACCCTTATTGCAAGGTGTAGACAAAGTTTTTTAAAAAAGACAGTGGCGTAGATTTAGGATATTTTTAGTATTTGAACCCCGATAACTTCTACGCTACTGAACAAAATGCGGTTTTGTGTAATTTTTTAGAACCGAAAATATTTTTGAGCAAAAAAGGTACTCTTGGCCTATTGCTCTAAAGTGATCCGTTTTCGAGAAAAATGGCATTTTATGATCAAAAACATAAAATTTTTCTTAACATAACTCAACATCCCTATACTCAGATTTAAGTTACGAAAAATAATGTCTTTTATGTTAAGAAAAATTTTATGTTTTTAATCATGAAATGCCATTTTTCTCGAAAACGGATCAATCAGAGCAATGGACCAAGAGCACCTTTTTTGCTCAGAAAACATTGCCGGTTCTAAAAAATTACACAAAATTGCATTTTGTTCAGTAGCGTAGAAGTTAGGGGGATTAAAATACTAAAAATACCCTAAATCTACGCCACCTACTTTTTTAAAAAACTTTGTCTACACCTTACAATAAGGGTATTTATGAGGTTAAAGTGTGTGCAAGAGCTGAGCATTGTACCTCTAATGGTTCTAAAGATATGGAGAAAAAACGATTTTTTTTCTCAACTTTGACCCACTATCTCGAATTGGTGCGTTTACGGACCCATGTTTATAAGAAAACATTTTCATATTTTTGGACAAACTATCTTCCCCTAAAGTCTTGCGCATCTTTTATGAATCACCCTGTATAATATTATGACTACATTGAGATGCATATCGCATTGTATTAAATACCAGCGGGTTACCCGCGATTTCGTCCACGCAGATTGTACCCGCATTTCTTTCTTATAAAATCCACCCCACCCCGTTTGGGTAGATGTGCTCAAAAGACAGTCGAACATGTATTTCTTTATTTTCTAAGAAGAGTATTTTTTCCCAGGTATCATGCTTTTAGCTTAAGCAATTTCGGAAATACAGCGTATCCTTCTCCCCGTTTAAGCCCTTAAAGCTTATTTTTGGGACAAAATGTAGCCTGGATCACTCCTGGCATAGCTCTGGCATTGTCTGTGAAGTGCCATCACAATTGGTTCAGCCATTTCGAAGATTCGCCCGGACAAACAGCCCGTAATTTTTACATTTTTTCAATTTTTACGCCTTCTTTCATTCCTTCATTCCCGGCGGAAATCTTAACACTGCGATCTCTTACCCGATACGTGCTCTTACCCCGAATGACTCTAAGTATAATAGCGGTGAGAAATAAAAACTTAGGAACTGAAAAAGAATCTATGAGATACGATATTCCGTCTGTACAATGATTTTATTACATTATGATTACATTGAGATGCACATTGCACTGTATTAAATATAATATAAATATAGCATTTTGAATGAAGGTTATATTATAATAATTCACTCTGAAATACATGAAAGTTTAAAATATGGAATGACACAACTTTATTTCAGATGCAATTTCTCTGGCCATTATCAACTCACTGTCCCTGTTCAGTACTCCTGTAGCTGCAGTTACTGAAAATTCACAAATATAATAAATCTGTATGCATACAGGGTGTGCCAAAAAGTTTAAGTTTGAAAGACTGAAGAAAATTGACCAACAAATCTTGAAAACGAATCGAAAAAATGTACGTTAATTTTTCGAGTGAAATATTACAAAAAATTGCAGTAGAATAAATTTTTTTTTTACTAACCGCGTCAATAAAATAAAATAGTTTGAACATCAACCGTAAAAATATTTTTTAAAAACGGAATTATTACAAACTTTTTAATGAACAATTGTTTAACTAAAATTTATATTTACATGTGTATTTTAACTTTTATATCTATTTGATCAAAACATTTAATAGTTATAAAGCTTGAAAAAGTCCCAAGCAAGGGACGAAACGTCGCTATAAGTAACAAATAAGTGTTTACTTAAAAAGTCCTTTTAAATTTACATTACTACGGTAAATGTTCTCAGAAAATGCAAATAAGTTATCTTAAAATAGCAATAAATAGGCATCTACGCATATAATCTTATAAGTTATATGCCTAGATGCCTATTTATTGCTATTTTAAGACAACTTATTTGCCTTTTCTGAGAACATTTACCTTAGTAATGTATATTTTTTTTCATACCATCAGAAAGTAGAGATTTCAAGGAACAAAAAGCCCACCGACTTTTTTTAAAAAGCAGATTATTTGACGTGAGAATTTTCGATTGAAAATTAGGGTGCTTTTTCGATATTAAATCAAAATAAGGTGAAAAAATGAATATTTTAAATCAAAAAAATTACTGTGTATTTGGGACATAAAAAGGTAAGTTTTCACCAAATTTCGTGAAAAAATAATTTTTTTTGCAAAAGATAAAAATAAAAAACCAAAAACTTGGTTATTTGAATTTTTCACATAAATTTTGAGGTTATGTGAAAAAAGTGTAAAAACAACAGTTGTAGATATTTTTATTACCTACAACTTTGCGATTTAACTTTTTTTCATAGGACGTGTAGTTTTGTCGGAAATCGAGATAAACCGTTTTTTACCCTTAAAAACTCACCCCCTTCTCCTTCCCGACCTCAGATCGACCGTAATTTATTTTTCCTTTCATTTTTGTTATATTCTCTACATTTTCCAATGGGTTTCATCCTACTATAATTTTATTTTACTTTTTACCATTTTACCATTCAAGAATTCTAAAATCAATATCTTGTTTTTGGTTTGAAAGCATCTAAGGACACAATATGTATTTTATTAGTGTATTTGCCATATGGCAACATACACTATTGGCGTTGGTCGGATGGCGGGACCTAGCGGTCGGACCAAAATTTCTCGACGTTTCATAACCTTCTAAACACTGCCACCATTTTTGAAAATGTTTATATATATATATATATATATATATATATATATATATATATATATATATATATATATATTTATATACGTATATATATATATATACAGGGTGTCTCACCGAACGTTGGCTAACATGGGTATAACTTTGTTATTAGTGGAGATAGAAAGTCGGTTAAATGGGCAAAGTAGTGCAGAAAATTGGGCTGATTAACATCCCGTCGAAAAAACAATTGAATTTTGACACCCTATGAATTTATTCAGAAAATAGTGAAAATTGCCATTTATGAAAACTGGCCATAACTTTTTTATTTATGAAGATATTTGAAAATTTCATTAACCATTTTTTGATAACTTTTTAAGGTCTTTTCAGTGGCGTAGGTTTAATTTTTTTATTTCCACCACATAATGAGATATTGACATGAACTTTGGTTTTTCTTATGGACGGCATTTTTGATTTTCAGATATTCGAATTCTACTTATTTTTCTGAATAATTTGACATAGCACATCCTATATCTAAACCAATCAGAAGCTACAAAACTGACAAAAATAGCTTTTTGGCGTTATCAAAGTGTGCCGTGTAAAACGAAATTTGTTGAAACAAATACATATCGACAGGTTAACAATCTGTTGAGCGATCGCTACAGTTTTGCTAATTCATTTTGTTTGATTTACTCTCTAAGATGGCTCAAGCATTCTCAAATTTGGAGAAATAGGCTATTTTTGCGCACACATTCAGCGTAACAAAAATACCACGTGGGCTCAAGCACAATACTTGAACCTTTATCCAGAAAGGCGACAGCCTTATTCAATAACTTTTAGGAACTTTTCTCCATTAATTTCAACGTTTGCTAAACCTAATTCTTCTTCACAGTGTTGAATGTTGCCTTTTTTCTTTGAAAATGAACCGTATACCTTTAAATTTCTATTTAAGTTCCTAAAAGCTATTGAATAAGGCTGTCGCCTTTCTGGATAAAGGTTCAAGTATTGTGCTTGAGCCCACGTGGTATTTTTGTTACGCTGAATGTATGCGCAAAAATAGCCTGTTTCTCCAAATTTGAGAATGCTTGAGCCATCTTAGAGAGTAAATCAAACAAAATGCATTTGCAAAACTGTAGCGATCGCTCGACAGATTGTTAACCAGTCGATATGTATTTGTTTCAACAAATTTCGTTTTACACGGCACACTTTGATAACGCCAAAAAGCTATTTTTGTCAGTTTTGTAGCTTCTGATTGGTTTAGATATAGGATGTGCTATGTCAAATTATTCAGAAAAATAAGTGGAATTCGAATATCTGAAAATCAAAAATGCCGTCCATAAGAAAAACCAAAGTTCATGTCAATATCTCATTATGTAGTGGAAATAAAAAAATTAAACCTACGCCACTGAAAAGACCTTAAAAAGTTATCAAAGAATGGTCAATGAAATTTTCAAATATCTTCATAAATAAAAAAGTTATGCCCAGTTTTCATAAATGGCAATTTTCACTATTTTCTGAATAAATTCATAGGGTGTCAAAATTCAATTGTTTTTTCGACGGGATGTTAATCAGCCCAATTTTCTGCACTACTTTGCCCATTTAACCGACTTTCTATCTCCACTAATAACAAAGTTACCCATGTTAGCCAACGTTCGGTGAGACACCCTGTATATATATAAGTATGTGTGCGGGCAATAACTTTCGAAAGAGTTAATTGATTTTAACGAAATTTGGCCCACGTGTTGAAATCCATCACCGCAAGAAGCCTATTTAAAATGGGCGTAATCGGGGCATTTTAAGGGTAGTTTTTAGGGGTTGAAAAATGTTTTTGGGCCCCAAAATACCGAAAAAATTCTCAGAATCGTGTCAAAATTGACATTTAACCCTTTAGTAGTGATTAAAAAGTGTCCCTAAAATTTAAATAAAATCGGCCCGACAGGACCGGACTTACAAATTTTGTGAAAACACTAGTTTGCAGATAGTGATTTATTTACTGAGAGGTGTATTTAATTTGGTATAGATGTTGGATTGATCATAATAATGCAATTAAAAACAAAAATGTTTTAAGGGGTGTATTAAGGAGTCAAATTTTTTATTTTGCCCAAAAACCAACTATATTGTCGGCAGGGTTTTGGCACTGCGACCCGGGTTTTTTTTTAATTTTCTGAATACACTGCGCAAAAATTTCAGTTTTATTATTTGGTATAAGCTCCCATTTCTATCTAACTTTAATATTTAGATTAAATTAAACTCATATAAATCTGGCACTTGCTTTACGAAATATCTTTTTTGCACATCTTCCTAAATACTTTTTATTCTCATATAGCGATCGTAAAATGATGCATTTAGCACTAGTGTTGTAAAGTAATAAAATAAAAAAAATGCGATCCAACAAATTCAGTAGTAATTTCCGTAAATGCTCTGTCAGCATTAAAGATTTATAACGATAGTAGGCCTAATTTTCATAAACAACTAAATAAGTTACTGAAAATTTAAGTGAAAATCAGCTATTTTATAGATTTTTTTTTTGACTCATCATTATTTGACTTGCGCAACTAAGTTACCTTATCTAGCAGCTTACATTTCAATAAGTTCGCTGTTAAGTCAGAAATTATTCCAATGAATTAGAGATGGGAAAAACGGGTCTTTTTAGTGATCTGCATCTTTGCATCTGGATCCCGTATGTGAGCCGGCTCACTGAACCGGTTCAAAAAGAGCCGAGTTCTGAATATGTTACTGCAGTCTGCCACTGAGTTACCTAGCTCAGTCAATCATATCACGACCTGTATAGAATCAAGAATGCATAGCCAAACATGTGATGCATGAGTCATTTGAGCTGACAGATGCATCAAAGCGAGAACTGATACGTAAGTGTAAAATGTGCTTCTGTGTGTTAAGTGTTTCACCGAGTTATGCAGATCCATTGATCCGTCGGCTCAAAAAAAAGTGAGTCGGCTCTCACGGATCTTCTGTCACGCAGTTCTAACTTATTGCACTAACTCTGAGGCTTTCTTTCTCTTTAGTCTCCGTGCAACCGTGAAATGCGTGCAAAATTGTAGAATTTGTCTCGAATGATATTATGACTCGTGTATCTGTTGAAACTCGTTGACGTTCGTTTTTACCATTACTCGTATAATGACATCATTTACGTTGTGAATACATAAAAGTACTGTTTCAAATGGTTGTAAATATATTCTGTATAAAAGACTCGTTTGCGAATTAAATCAGACATGCTTTTGTTTCTATATAAGTTTATTGCATTTATGGTTGTGCATCAAGTTTTGTTTTGTCGCCAAGTTTGTTGCATGTAAATTATTGCATATACAGGGTGTCCGAGAATTATTTTTACAACTTTAAAATTTAATAACTTTTGAAATAAAAAAGATATTCACATTCTGTGTTCTGCAGTTATTAATGCAACTCATAAAGTTTTTTTCTCTGGGGTTATTTGAAGGATATTGTTTATCGGATTAAGGTTACTGACATTGCTGACTTAAAAACCCGCATTACAGAGGCTTTTGCCACTGTCACAGACGTTATGTTACACCGTACCTGGCAAGAAATCGATTACCGACTGGATGTGCTTCGGGCCACACGTGGTGCACATGTGGAGGTGCTAACCTAAACAGAACAAAACTTTATGAGTTGCACTAATAACTGCAGAAAACAGAATGTGAATATTCTTTTTATTTAAAAAGTTATTAACTTTCAAAGTTGTAACGATAATTCTCGGACACCCTGTATATTATACATAAATATAAATCTAAACTGTTACTAGAAACTAAGGTTGGGCGTTAGCATTGTTGAAGGTGTGACTAGGCGAGACGCGAGAGAGGACGGAGGAAGTAGACTAGTGGAGTCTTTTATCAAACAGTTAATTAAATTAGCTTTAACCAAATCCACTACCGTTTTTTTAAGAAAAAACGATATGAATGACAATTTCACACAGTCGCGCGCCGAAAAACAGTTCTCCATGCCGCTGAGCTGTCAAATAATAGGTCCGCCGCGAACGCCATCTATTGGAAGTAATTCGAAATATAACAGCCAATTTCGATTTTGTGCGATATTTAAGCCGTTCCTTTGGGTTTTTCCTAATTTTTTTTCGCATAAACCATCCCTGAACTTTGCCGAACAAAACAAAAAAAAAACATTCAGATCGGTCGGGCCGTTTTCGAGTTTTAGCGAGACTAACGCACGGCGATTCATTTTTATATATATTTTATATTCCTGAGGATGGACTTATTGCCCGAAAGAGAAGTAATTTAAAAATAATTGTTGTGGAATTTTCAAGTGGTTTTATTTATTTTTTATTCAAAATAAAATCGTTTTGTGAAACTGCCTGGAATCAGGGCCGCATTTAGGACGGGGCCAGTGGGGCCATGGCCCAGGGCCCCCACCATTCAAGGGCCCCCACCAATGCGGCAAAAAATTGAAAAACTATGATTTTCTTTTAAAAATTAGTCCCGATTCTGAGAGAGATGAAGAAAAAAAATACTTATTTTGGCAGTCATTGATGAACGATTTGGTTTCTTGGCTGAAATGACCACAATGGAACCTTCTCAGTTGGAACTGAAGGCTAAAAATCTAGTGCATTCTTATCTTGAAGATTTGGAATTGAATTTGGCTAATGAATTAACTCATCTCGCCACTTTCGCAAAACAGTACCTACGAAAAGAAAACGGGTGAAACGAATGAAATTTTTTTCTATCGGATAATTTTGCAAAACAATGTACAGTCTACTTTCTATCGATGAATTGCAGTGGGGAAAGATCTTTATCAAAACTAAGGATAATTAAGAACAGATTGGGACAACAATGTCTCAAGATCGCTTGTCGAATCTCATGCTTCTTTGTTCGGAAAGTGACATACTTCGCGAGATGGACTTTGATGATATTGTCAAAACTTACGCAAATCAGAAATCGCGCAAAGCTTTTTTCACTTAAAATAGCAAAACTGTCAGTGAGCAACACACTTTACAAGAATAAAGTTTTTAATATGTCGTGCGTAAGCATGTCGTTTTATTCAAGAATACACGATTTTACCCAGAGAAACTATAGGGGCCTCCACCAAATGATGGCCCCAGGGCCTCCAAATTCTAAATGCGACCCTGCCTGGAATACATGAGTGAACAATGTCTGTGTTTGCAGGTGGTAGCTATTGGAGTTGGGTGCAGACTTTTCTTGTTAAGTGTGATCTTCATTTACGGGTAAATGCAGTTATTTTAATTATTCAACTCATTTTGAATATTGTAGTCTGAAGTCAGACTAATCCTCAAGTTAATGTCGTATTATACGGTTAGTACATGGTGTTATGACACTTTCTACAGAAGATGTTCAAACTTACGGGAGACATCAAATAGTAATTTGTTTTTTATCACAACTAACTGTATGCTGCTATCCGTTTTACTTTAAGTCCTGTCCTCATCAATAAAATTTTTAAATTTGATAAAAACTCGAGTCGCAGTGTCAAAACCCTGGTTTTGTTATGTGAATTACACAAAAAATAATTAACCTCTTAGTACACCCTTCAAAATAATATTTTTTCTGTCAGTTAAAATATTGTTATTAATTCAACATCTAAACCAATAAAATATACTCCTCAGGAAGCAGCTCCTTAAACGCAAACTAGCGTTTTCAAAAAATTTGTAAGTTCGGTTCTGTCGGGCCGATTTTATTCAAATTTTTGGGGAACTTTTTAATTGCTCTTAAAGGGTTACATTTTAATTTTGAAGTCATTCTGAGAATTTTTTGGTATGTGGGGACCTAAAATCATCTTTAAAATGGTCCGATTACGCCCATTTTAAACAAGTTATGTGCGGTGATGGATTTCAATATGTAGGCCAAATTTTGTTAAAATCAATTAACTCTGTCAAAAGTTACACACACACCTAGGTCTCGCCATCCGACCGACGCCAATAGTGTATGTGTCATATTATGGCAAACAGACTAAAAACACCCGGAAACAAAAAAAAAATATAATGAGCCTCACCCTCATGAGCTCACATAAGAGGTTTAACTTCTTTAGTTTTTAATATTATTCCCGAGTTTAATTTTTTTTCATGTGAAACTAATTAATAATATGTATTTACACATACTTAGCAACACACTATAAACTTCTGGCCTTGTCAGTTTCATGCAATTTAGGAGACAAACTAACTTCCCCTTTATTTGCCAGTTCTACTTCCCCTCGATTTCTTACTTTTTTCAAATAGATACGTCGCTAAAGAAGTTAAACTTCAAAAAAATAAAACTCTAAAAAATAAAAAAAAAAACCGGGTCGCAGTGCCAAAACCCTGCCGACAATATAGTGCATTTGCTTATACAGGCAGTGTGGCTTTATCATGCGAACTTTAGTTGGTTTCTGGGCAAAATAAAAAATTAGACTCCTTAATACACCCCTTAAATAACATTTTTTTTTCTAAATTGCAATATTATTATCAATCGAACCTGAATACTAAATTATATACACCTTTCAGTAAATAATTCATAATCTGCAAACTAGTTTTTTCAATAAAATTTGTAAATCCGGTCCTGTCAGGCCGATTTTATCAACATTTTAGGGACACTTTTTAATTACTACCAGAGGGTTAAATTTAAATTTTGAAACGATTCACAGAATTTTTTCGGTATTTTGAAGCCCAAAAACATTTTTCAACCCCTAAAAACTACCCTTAAAATAGCTCGATTAGGCCCATTTTAAATAGGCTTCTTGCAGTGATGGATTTCAACACGTAGGCCAAATTTCGTTAAAATCAATTAACATATATATACATATATATGTATATACATATTATATATATATAATTTTTCCAAAAATGGTGCCAAAGTGCTTAGAAGGTTATGAAACGTCGAGAAATTTTGGTCCGATCCCTAGGTCCCGCCATCCGACCGATGCCAATAGTGTATGTTGCCATATGGCAAATACACTAATAATATGTGGTTTCTAAAAATGTTGATGCCTCAACTTTTATTAACAATTTTCTTTATCAATTATATAATTACGAAAGATTTCTTAACGATAAAAGAAGTTATCTATTTATATGTCCATTTTATTATTAGTTAGAAGTGTACAAGAACGTAAGATTCTTATAGGTGGGGTTTAGTTCTCAAGTCACGTTCAAGTCTGAACACCGTAATCTGATAAAAGTGTACTATCCAAAGCCAGCTATTAGATTCGAAGTTAGTTCACAATAACTTATATGTGATGTTAACATCTTGTTAACGTGTAACATTGAAGCCACAATGTTGACAACTTAGTGCTTGTCATGCACTTATAATGCTTAAAGCACTTTACTTAAAGCATTTTGTAAAATAGATGCTTGAAGCCTAAGATCAGCACCGGATTAAACTTTTTGCTACCCCAGACTTTTACAGTAAACGGTGTTCTAGTGTTGTAAAAATTCTTGGATTCCGAGGTTGTACGCCGTGATCCATTCAGTGCCGGATTAGGCACGTAGCAAGAGTAGCAAATGCTACGGGCCCCGCGAATTTGGGGGCCCCGCGCTCCAACGCCTGTCTGACCGTAATAAAAAAATATTAATTTAGATAGGAGCGTAAAATATCTTGCATGCTTTAAACGCGATTTCGTCACGTTAAATCGTAAAAATAAGTAGGTATTTTACGAACTTTTTAACGTTAATGTTCTAATGTTTAATTATAATCGCTATATTTAGACTAGCATCTATACCACATCTCTACCCTTCAAGCGGTCAGATTTTTATTTTTTATATAGGTATACATTTATTTTGTGAGTTTACGTAGCCGAGATTGTACTATTTTAATCGATTTTAATATAATATCGATTATAAGTATTTCGAGAAAACAGGCGTACTATTTAAATTTTATTAACTCAGTCACGATCCAATCTATTTGATTTGATTTATTATAAAATATAGATTCACTTTATGAGTGAATATAGCTGACCTTTTTTTGAATCGATTATCATATTGATCATGTTTCGAGATTATTGAAAGCTAGTGACGGTAGATTAAGAGCAAGGTGTTTCAGAGTCTCAAGTAAAAAGGCGAGAACGTTCTTTTTCAACATTAAAACGTATTAAAAATGAATTAGGGAACACGATGGGCCAAGAACGTCTTAATCATCTCACTTTGTTGAATATAGAGCATGATTTGCTTAAAAAAGTCGATCTTGAAAGTGGTATCTCTAAATTTACCCATATTAAATCCAGAAATGTTTATTTGTAACAGTTTTGTTTTATTTAATACCCTAAACTTGAGAACCTAAAGCAAACCAAGAGCCCCTTGACAGAATTTGCTACAGGCCCCGCGCTGGCTTAATCCGGCACTGGATCCATTGGTATTTCTACCTGACGTTTCCTCTACAACTGCGGTAGACATTATCAAAGGCGATTTGGTAGCGGACGAAGTGTCCTTCAAGACGGCTCACAGGTAAGTGTGCCGAGAAGAACACTTCGCCCGCTACCACATCGCCTTTGATAATGTCTATTTAAAATAAGTGCTTATCAAGTACTTAAAACATTACATTGTCGGCATAGACCAGGGTCGATAATTTTTGAGTCCAAAAAAAATTATAGTAGGATGAAACCCATTGGAAAAGGTAGAGAATATAACAAAAATGAAAGGAAAAATAAGCTATCTTAAAATAGCAATAAATAGGCATCTACGCATATTATAATCTTAAGATTATATGCGTAGATGCCTATTTATTGCTATATTTTAAGATAACTTATTTGCATTTTCTGAGAACATTTACCGTAGTAATGTATATTTTTTTTCATACCATCAGAAAGTAGAGATTGCAAGGAACAAAAAGCCCACCAACTTTTTTAAAAAAGCAGATATTTTGACGTGAGAATTTTCGATTGAATATTAGGGTGCTTTTTCGATATTAAGTCAAAATAAGGTGAAAAAATGAATATTTTAAATCAAAAAAATTACTGTGTGTTTGGGACATAAAAAGGTAAGTTTTCATGAAATTTCGTGAAAAAATATTTTTTTTTGCAAAAGATAAAAATAAAAAACCAAAAACTTGGTTATTTGAATTTTTCAAATAAATTTTGGGATTATGTGAAAAAAGTGTAAAAACAAAAGTTGTAGATATTTTTATTACCTACAATTTTGCTATTTAACTTTTTTTCATAGGACTTGTAGTTTTGCCGAAAATCGAGATAAACCGTTTTTTACCCTTAAAAATTCACCCCCTTCCCCTTCCCGACCTCATTTTTTTATATTCTCTACCTTTTCCAATGGGTTTCATCCTTATATAATTTTGTTTCACTTTTTACCATTTTCAAAACTATCGACCCTGGTCTAGCAGGGTTTTGGCATTGCGACCCTAGATTTTTTTATAATCATCTTAGAACTGAAACAAAATGTTGTAATGAGAACATACCTAATTTGACAGATGACATTCCAAAATTACAAAACAATTGTCATGTTTTGTAAAATAAAAACGAATGAAATAATAATATATTGACATGTTTTCTTTTAGAAAAATTGACAAAAACTGGTGGAGTCAACGCTTTGATTTAGTCGTCCTTCCATCCACACTGGTTCTTTGTTACATATAAGAATGATGATACGCTGTAAAGATGATTTTTCTTTGCCTTTGTTTATTTTCTTGGCAGATTCTTTATTGTCGTCGAGATATGGGAGAACAACAGAAAAACTAGGTTGAAAACATTGCAGATTTATTAAAGTGTGAAAGAACGAATAGTCTATGAAATATATTTACACTTGCGTCTATTGTTAAAAGTCGTGGATTTAAAAAAGCAGAGAAAATACGCAGTTCTGCGCCTTAGCTATGTCCACTTATTAAGTCGGAGGTTATCGTTAATACCGAGAGTAAATTTTCATTTACAGTCAAGCCTGGATAAGCAAGAGTTTAACAATGTTGGTTCACTTTCACACAGTGTTTGTGCTGAGACCCAGCGGTAAGAGGCAAGGTAGGCAAAAGACATATTGTGGGTGTGACCTTCTTTAGCTCTGTCTCGCTCAAATCATCCGCACGTTTCAATTTTTGGCTAGTGCCACACTACGAGGCTAAAAGATGCTATTGCAAGGGTGTCGCTGTCAATTGATTAATTCTAATTTTAGAAAAATTAAGTTCTTATCTTAATCATTTGAATATCTATAATTATTCAAGAAGTATTTAGAAAAATATAATTTCAGAAAATACATTTAGTACTACCCAACCTTAAATAACGTAAATAGAATGTTTTCCCTAAAAATACCCTCCAAATTTAGGGGGAAAACTCTGGAGTTGGCAACACTGAGGTAACTAGTTTCGCAAAGGAATAAGTATTTATGGCAGGCGAAAGCAGTAAAGCGTTGACCTATGACGATTACCTAAACGGAAGAATACTATTTATTTAATTGTGTGGTAAATATATGTATGAAACAGATCTCGCTATAATAATAGGTGAGAACTAATTTCTTGTGTTCAAGGAGTATATAATCAGTTTATTAATTTAGTTAATTTACAACTTATTGTTTATTTTCCTCTAAACCATAATTTGTTTTCTATGAGAAATAACACTGTTTTGCATACGCAATTCATTCTAACATAGCGTGTCCTATTTAAACAATTCATAATTTAAACCTTTCTCTTCTTTATTTCGTTCTCTCACTCTCTCTTACGTACGCGACTCTTGATTGTTATCTATTCAATTGTTTTATCGTGTACAGTGTGGTTAATAAAATAGCACAGTGTTCTACTAATATTATGAACATTTTTATTTTTAACCCTGTTTTAAACGGAAACAATTTTGATGTCACGTTGGTTAACAAATTTATTATTTCCATTTTTCGTAAGGAAAAGGATGTACTTATCCTAGGCTTTCTGACTTAAAATCGAAGCCGAAAGTACGTACTTTCGGCTGGGTATAAATAAAAAAATGTTAAAAATAAAAGAATAGTAACTTCTTACCACAACAGATTTATTCAGTGGATGTACATTTCGAGAGCAAAGCTCCCATCTTCAGCAAAACACTAAACTCTAGCTCTCGAAATGTACATCCACTGAATAAATCTGTTGTGGTAAGAAATTACTATTCTTTTATTTTTATAGTTCCAACCAAAGTGCTCTTAATATTTATATTTTTTATAAAAAAATATTAGATCATAATTTTTCATGACAACATCAATTATATCGAACTCTGTGACCTCTAGAATCTATATCAGACGCCAGACTGCGGTCCTCATATTTTGCATATGAATATCCCTTGGCACCTTTGGGCGTCTAGTCTAAACGAAACAAAATCTAAGTTTGATGGTTGGTTTCGGATGATAATCAAGGCGTTTATTGCATCGGTAACCACCAATGAAAAGATTCGGAGATTTTGACGTAGGTGCAATAGTTTTCGTTTTAAACTGTCCAGTTTTATATCTTTCTTTTTTTTTCACATGTCGGCAGGGTTTTGGTCCTGTCACTCGAGTTTTTTTTTTTTTTTTGTTTTATACCAAGAACTTTAGGTGCGGTTCATACTGTAAAAAGTCGAGACACCTTTAACATATCCTAATATTATAGACAAATACACTAAAACAAATGTTACATAAAAAAATCATTATTTAATTTAATTGCTACAAATCTATATTTATGATTTACGCGCTCTAATGATTCACATTCAATGGTTTTTACATGATTTTTCATATCTGAATTGTTTTTTTTTTTAGTTTAATGAAATTTAAATTACTCGTTGATGCGGAACAAATAAAGTAACATTGTTTTATAAAAAAATAATTTTTCTCTACTTCAGTCGCGTTATGATCTTGTTTTCTTTATGAAAGATTTTTTATTTTTTTTAAATCTCGTACAGGGATTTTAATTAATTATTTTTATTCTCGACTGGGCATAATAAAGCCTCTTCTAAATTAAAATTTATGCTTGCGTGCTGGATATCACACCCCGACAGGGTTTGTAATAGTACATCAGAAAACACATTAAATTGTGAGGGGTTCGGAAAGGATTAGGTGTCTCACTGTACCTATATAAATGTATGTGAATTTCCGACGGGGTGTGAGCTGATATAGTCGTGATCAGGGTTGTAGTTCAGTCAACATCTTTATACATACTAATAGATGCCAACATATCATTATTAGTGTATTTGCCATATGGCACATACACTATTGGCGTTGGTCGGATGGCGGGACTTAGAGATGGGATCAAAATTTCTCGACGTTTCATATCATTCTAAGCAACTTGGCACCATTTTTGGAAATGGATACAGGGTAGCTTTTTAAAAACCGAACACCTTTTTTATTCCTTCAAATTGCATCCTATGACCGAGCTGGGTAGAGTAGTGGTGGCAGCACTAGACTCGCATTCGGGAGGTACCGGGTTCGAATCCCGGCGGGGGCAGATGTGGCTGGGACTTTTTTCTACTGCCTCTCGCCGAGAAACGGTAATTCCTGTTCGGTCATCTTGATTGAGGCTTTCCATGGTTTCCCTCAATTAATTCCAGATAAATATCGAGATGGTTCCTTATTTGAGGCCCTGGCCGATTACCTATCAAACTCCTAGTTCAAAAATTGCCTACCTTATCCTAATTTCCTATAATTCCTTCATTCGCCCATTGCTATTATATAAGTTGAAGTTTTAAAAATGTAGAAAAATAACGGGAAGCGTGGTAAATGGAAAATAGTAATTGTGCGAATGGCGTCTGTTATGACATTAAGTTGAGAAACGGACGTTAAACGCATTATTATTATTATTATTATTATTATATTATTAAATTGCATCCTATGAATCAGTTCTTAGTATTTTTTTTCGCCTGCCGCGTTCCGGTGCAGAGTAACGCAGGTCAACTTTATTTTTTCAAATAAGGACTCCATTTTTTTCTTGCAGGTTCCGATTCTTCGTCAAAAAATAAACAAACTTTTGTACCAACATTTTTTTTGTAAGACGCGAACATGAACCGCGAATCGTTAAAAATCATGGGCCGCGCGAAATAACATTTGGACGCGTCGAGTTGATTTCTCTCAGGCACCTTGATTCCGTGGTGAGGGAAAATCGACTCGACGCGTCCAAATGCTATTTTGCGCGGTCCATGATTTTTCGACCGGGTCTGAAGAAATCTGAAAGTCCTGCACTGCGCGACATAATATGATACCCTCGACTTCGCCTCGGGCATCATGTAGCGCAGTGCAGGAAATTCAACTTTCTGTTCTTGTGGTGTAATATATTACTTACCACTGATTTTAATGTAATTTTATTTGACAATCACATCTCATTCTAACATTAGTTCTGTGAATAAAGATATTCTGTTCTATTCTATTCTTATGTCCAATATCCACGTGAACTACGACTAGGGATTGCAATCCAGCTGGACTTATGCTGGATTAAAGCAAATCCAGCTGAATCCAGCGCGGATCCAGCATTAATCGATTTTTCAATTTTTTTTTTTTTTTGCTTAAATGCGCAGCAACGAGGCTATATGCGTTGATGGTGATGAGCATACTGAATGTTAAGATGCAACGGTGAGAGTTTATTTGTTAAAAGTTCTTTTTAGGTCTACACTACATGTTTCACTTCACATCACAATGCACTTAGACACCAAAGGTAAGTGATTTTTGTTTATTTAGTTAATCAATAGATTTTTGTTTTATTATTTATTTTAAATTTTATTTTTTAGGTCCGAGTTTTCCAGAAAAAGGAACAGGCTAAAAATGTGCTGGATCCAGCTGGATTGCTGGATCCAGCATTGCAATCCCTAACTACGACCCTGGCACGATTGGCAAGAACGTTTATTCTATCATAGCGAGTAGCGTCCGTCCATCTCGCACACTGACAGAATATCTCGGTGACTCCGGGCGACACCGGCGACGCGACACGCCCGCAGCGAGGGGATTCGGGATTACATTAGATTATCCTCGCTCGCGTCACTCGCCGTCTGTTGGATAACAACACATTATTGGTTTTAGTGCATTCCCATCGGATTGTAGGGTGCTGCGCCTGCATGTGGGGTCCACTTAAATGGAACGGACGGTCCACATTAACAGGGCTTTTAAAACCCAAAATGACACAATTAATACCTAGATTGTGTTCAGTATTTGGATGTTGAAATTTTGTTCAGATAATGTACATATCCGACATGGTTTTTTTAACGCGGGAGATACGACGTTCCAATAAGTTCCTGCGCTATACGAAACAGCGCTAAACGAGGTCATCTTATTACGTAGATAATAGGCATTACTGAAACAGAACCGAGAATAAGAAAATTTATCCGCTTTTTTGTGTAATTTTGTAACATTTATTGTCAAATACTTTTTTATCGTATTAATTATAGATGTATTAATTGATAGTATCGATTTTTGTTCATAAGGCATTTATGAAAATCAAATAAAAGTTCGAGTAAGAAGTTATGTTTGTGATGAGGAAAGTTCCTCATTTGACATATTTTGTTTTTTTGTGAAGAAATCATCTAATGTCGTTTGCCTTTTTCTGTTTCGTTTAGTAAGCTGTTGTCGACAGCAAGATATTGCATCAATGACACTTCGTCTTGCTTTTGAACTTCTATCAACATTTGAATCATTTTGTATAAACTAATCCATAATTTACGTTAAAGTGACTAAACTTTTGTTTTTAGAAACGGTGTAATACTGAAACGGCGTTAAGTGGAACAGCATTGAGCGTGGTCTTACTGTATTTCAACTCTGATCTTTGGGTTTCACAAGGCTTCTTGCAACCAAGCATCAGTGTTTCATGCTCGGTTGCAGAAAATATTGTTAAAAAGTTTGATTTGACAATGATCTAAGATTGTAACCATACATTTCTCCGTAAGAAAAGCATTGTAGAATTTTAAATCGATACTGTTCGAAAAATAATTGATTAATTGAAACAATATTTTTCTTTGACTGTGTATGCATTTATTTAACATCGTTGTTTATACAATTTCCACTTCGAAACAGCTTTTTTATATGCTTTTTGGTCAAAATTCTACTTGAAAAGTGATCTTTTTCTTTGAAAATCAAGCGTATAAGTACAATCTAATATTGCACATGACAGAGAGCTTAAGAGTGACATTAGACTGCTTCTGCATGTATAAAAATAGGATGGGATGGTCTCTTGGCTCAAATGCACTACATCCTGAAAGGATTTTTGTGCTTCCTCTTTTTTACAGTATCTAGTCAGCAAATAATCTGAATCTTCTTATGAGCTCCAGAAGATTGACTACTAGATTGTCCTGTGGAACTATTTCTTCGTCTTTAATATTTTTTGTTCCAATATATATTTTTAACGTGGAGGGAAAGTTTGGTTGAGGAACAGTTGAAAAAAATAAGCTTTACCAATGTTTCGCTTGTGGCCTATGTTTCGGAAAATATATTTCCATCTTCAGGGCCTCAGGCTAGTCAAAGCGTGGTAAATTGTACTAATCTTAGATACATGATCATAATCTATGGGTTATAAAAATTTGTATATTAGTACAATTTACCACCCTTTGACTAGCCTGAGGCCCTGAAGATGGAAATATATTTTCCGAAACGTAGGCCACAAGCGAAACATTGGTAAAGCTTCTTTTTTTCAACTGTTCCTCAACCAAACTTTCCCTCCACATTATTTCTTCGTCATCAAAGTAGTTAAAGATTGTTGTCCTCCTGTAGGTTAAAGTCTCACATTCGAACACGATATGGGGAGCTATATTTCAGCCTCCATTTCGCAAAATCTACATAGTGTTAATTCCTGTTGTATCCCCATTACATGTAGGTGTTGTCTGAGGAAAGTATGACCGGTTAAAAGCCCAATCACTTTTCTGATTGATCATTGTCAAATCAAATTTTTTGACAATGATTTCTTCAACCCAGCATCACTGTCATTGTAAACTTACATAAATTGCGCAACGTCGTTCAACTCTAGCGATTATATTGTCCACCCCTATCCGTATTTAGGTGTATTAAAAAAGGGTCGTAGCTTGTGATTTCCGATAGCTTACTTTACCATTGTGAACTACAATTGTATCTTTCATATAACGTTTTCCCATGAATGCTTTTATAATATTAGTTCAGTCATCATCAGTCATTTAGTATTGCCCGTGGCCCCGTTTGTCGTCTCCTCTGAATCCACCCCCGCTTTCCAGATGTGCCTGTTGACGATGACGAATATGATTGTCTTTCATTTTGTTTGTGTCTGTCGTCAATCCATCCCTTGCTCATATCATAATTTGAGACAGAAATATACCAGTTCATGTACAAAAATATTACGTAAAAAATACAAATCATATATATTAATACGTTAAGGTTAAGATGTTTGCCTCTCTTTTTCGAAAAAACCACACAATTGCTCCACATAAATTTTATATCATTTTATAGATAATTGCTTGCTCTACCGACATCAACAACTAAAAAATTTATTATTGCTGTTGTTTTTGTAAATTTATTAATTATTAAAATTATATATATAGATATACATTAAGACACAATACAGCAATGCTGCCCTCTGACGGTTCTAACTTTGAAACAACGTCAACATGATTGACGGTCTGTAAATTTTTTTTGTTTAATTTTTAATCAAAATTCACGTATAAATACTTTTCGTACGGCAGCGCTTCAGCTCAACGTTTTCGATACTTGCGCCTCTTAATGGCAATTTTAGAAAAATATTTTCTTGAACCGTCACTGAGCTTTGTAATGTAATACAACAAAAAGAAGAAAGTTATAAAGAGTGTGAGAAATTAGAAACGAATTTTAGTGCGAATTATTCGCATAGGTACCGCTAGTTATATTATAAAATAACGACTATTTTCACAGACTTTATTAAAATTTGTAAGAAAACAAGGTTCAGGCCGAATTTAGGTCTTCTTCAGGTTCACAAAGTAAAAAATATATAATATAAAATAGCGGACCTGGTAGGCAGACGTTTTCCTGCTACAGACCTGCTTGCATTATATTGAGACGCTGAAAAATTGGGATTATATGTTTTTTACGTAAGAAATTCAATAATAATATATTAAATATTTGGTTAGAAAATTAAAAAATATATATCTGGAACGTGGAGGGAAAGTTTGGTTGAGGAACAGTTGAAAAAAAGAAACTTTATCGATGTTTCGCTTGTGGCCTACGTTTCGGAAAATATATTTCCATCTTCAGGGCCATAGGCTAGTCAAAGGTGAGGCCCTGAGATGGAAATATATTTTCCGAAACGTAGGCCACAAGCGAAACATCGGTAAAGCTTCTTTTTTTCAACTGTTCCTCAACCAAACTTTCCCTCCATGTTAAAAATATATATTGGAAAAAAAAATATTAAAGACTATATATATTTGGACCTTGACAACGGCACCACATACTGGGCCTAAATATAGCTAAGAACCATCCAGGTGAACCCATAAGTACAAAAATAATTAGGAGGCGAAGAATTACGAACACACGCACAGCAGAATTTCATATACAACCCCCCTTAAAATGTGCAAATCCAATTTTGATATTTCCAAAAATAGTGCCAAGCTGCTTAGAATGATGTGAAATGTGGTGAAACTTTGGTCCGACCCCTAGGTCCCGCCATCCGACCGACGCCAATAGTGTATGTGGCATATATGGCAAACATACTAATAATATATTTGTATGGACATTGGAAATGTATATCCAGCCCCAAATATAAACATGGAGGAGGGTCGAAGCAAAAAGAACGAGGCGGCGAGTGAGAGCACGGATTGTATGGAATTGTATTTCATATGGTTAATAGTCGACCTGTGACTTGATAGAATTCTCGTAATAATAATATTAGATTTGAAAAAGATTGCTCCCTGAAGATACATTCAAATAAATTCGATTTTTCATGGAAATAAAAAATGTAATATGTTTTTTTTATTTTATACACATGATGTTTGACTGATTGGAAAATAATGCCATTCTGTTAATTTTAACTTATTTAAATTAACTTCGAAGTTACTTTATAACTACGAAGCTAGAGCTCGGAAATATAACTAAATTGCCGCGTTTTATGTAACTACATATTATATTTTTTAATAAATTTCATTTGTATAGATTATACACTTAAAAAAAGCGTGATCATTTTTTTGAAGTAAAACTTCTTTAGGCGTGACATGGGGGGTAACTTAGAGCTTTTTCTAACGGAAGTAACTTTTTCTCACGGAATTAACATTCAGTTTATGTAAAGGAATATCGGTGCATTGGCAAGTTAGAAATTTTATAAGGTAACTGTTGAAGCTTTTAGTCAATAGACGGCCGCACAGTTGTAAAATTTCTAGCTTACCGACATAACTTGTGTGAAATTTTTCACTTTGTCACGTGCTAATTTCAAAACATATGTATATTAATAATAATTAGATTAGGTTATTTTTGTAATGCTTGATGTAAATTTGACTTTTTGGTACTCACTACAAGTAATCAATAAATAATACTAAATTTTAACATGACATTTATTTTCGTAAAATATGCCGCTACGCGAAATAAGTTCTACTTCAATCGCGCTTAAAGATTACATGCACTTATCAACTAATTTTCACGGGAATGTGGACAAAATTACAACAGTTAAACTATTGTGAAAATTCATTAATTATTGAACGTGAACAACATGGAGAAGTTACATGTATTGTTTTTTTTTTGTGTTTTATCAAATATAGAGTCAAAGTGTAATTATTTGGCTCACCTCTGTAAATTGGACATCAGCTGCAAACCACATTTTCGTGGAACCAGACGAAGTGCCTAGACTCTAATTTGGCCACGTATTTTGTTGGATTTGCAAAGATGACCCACACAGAAATGTTTTACTATCAGAGTAGTATTGTACGTTTTATAGACATTTACTATGTCAGAATTATGAAACATAATGCAAATCTATTAACTAAAACTATTTGCTAATTAAATTTTAATTGATGTAAAACAATGTGAACTTTCATGTGACGTTGGTGGCCAAGAATCACAATTTCACTGTTAAAAAGTTATGAGTTCTGTAGTAGAGCCAAGTCCCTAACTACGGGGCTTTTCCAAAGTCCAAAATATATACTTTGGATTTCATTTCTTTTTGGCAGGCGCCCTAGATTTTTGTTTCATTATTTTTCATCATCAATTAAGGTTTGTGGACCACTTTTGCATATTTTGCACATATTCCGATTTCTTAATTTTTATATAAATATTTACAAAAAAATAGTGCTAAATTATTCAGGAGGCTATGAAACGTCGAGAAATTTTAGTCCAATCCCTAGGTCTCATCATTTGACTGACGCCAATAGTGTATGTACCATATTACAACAAATACGCTAATAATTATCGAAACCGGGCCTGGCTGTAATTACGTTTTACGACTCGACATTTGCACGTATGAGTCGTTGCAATGTTCAGCTAAATAGAGTAAATCTTCGTGATTTAAAACGGCGTAAATAGTTAAAAGAGTGCACTATTATGGATGCTGCATTACCGACTCAACATATGAAGCCAATACGTGTATACGATACAATATTACAATGTAATTACAATGCAATTACAATGTAATGTAGTAGCGTCGAGCGGAACTGCTCCAGTTTTTCTTAAAATATAACAGTGATTGTTAACTGCTAGTTGATATTTCCTTTTACAATAAATGATAATAAAAATTACATGAAAAAAATGATAAGCAAAATAAATAATTTCTTGCACAACAATAAATATTATTAAACGATAACTAACAACAAACAATTTTCGACTGTTACTTATTAAAGTTGTCGGAAAGCTTTGGGCTTAAGCTAAAATATAATTAAAAGCACATTATGACAATCATCAGATCAGCTCGATTGAAACAAATTATTGTATTGTCATCGGTATTACATACGTTAGCAAAATTTCAAATCGATACGACAATTAGAAGTTGGTAAAATTCGATATCCAAGATTCGTTTGCATATTTCGTTAGTATTGGGTCTTTTTGAGACGACATTAATACTCTGCATTGTCGACCACAACATTGTTTTGTTTCGAGTTTCTATTAGCAACGCTTGAGAAACAAATAAGTATAATAAAATCAGACGTATTTAGATTTTGTTTTAATTAAATCAAATTTTATTGTTTTATTTATTTATTTTTTTATTTTATAAAATAGAGCTTCAACTGATAGCTAATTGTACACTTATTCGTCAACATTTTGCAAAGATTCTTTGTCTATCAATAATAATCAACTTGGGCGCCTTTGCACACGACAGAAACTAAATATAAAAAGGGTCTCAGCAAGAACTTCAATTTCGAATTACGCGCCATTTTCAAACTGTGAATTGTTGAGTCAGCCATATTTGGTGTTTGTTTAATTAAAACATAGACATTTACGAAAATGGTGCGTCATAGCTTGGAAGAACGTTTGTTAATAGTGAAAACCCATTACAATAATGGGGAAAATTTTACTGTACGAAAGTCGAAATTTCACAACAAAATCATCCTTTGTAACGAGGTTCATTTCCACCTCAACAGCTTCGTTAACAAATAGAATTTTCGGATCTGGGGAGATGAAAATCTACATGTCATTCAAGAACTTCCGTTACATTCTCAAAAAGTGATGGTTTAGTGTGCCATGTGGGCAAGATGGATAATTGGACCGTACTTTTTTGAAAATTATGAAGGTGCCGCCGTGACTGTCGATGGCAATCGTTACCGAGGTATGTTAACAGACTTTTTTTGATAAGAATTAGACGGAATTGACTTAAATGAGATGTGGTTTCAACAGGCTGACGCTACCTGCACGTGAAACAGTGACTTTGTTACAAACCAAGTTTTCAGGTCGTGTCATCTCTCGTTTTGAAGGCCAAAACTGGCCGCCAAGAAGTTGCGATTTTACTTGTTTGGACTATTTCCTGTGAGGTTTTTTGAAAAGTAAGGTCTATGCAGACCACCCTGAGACAACTGAGGAACTCAAAAAAGGAATTACACGTCAAATTCGTCAAATCCCGCAGCCCTTACTGCAAGTGTACTGCGGAATTTCATCAAAAGAGTACATCTGCCAACAGAGCAACGGTGGCCATTTAACCGATATTTTGTTTCATGTGTAAATGTCATTACCTCAATACATATGTAGCAGAGTTGGGTAACTCAGATCTGAGCCGGGTAAAAGAGCCGACTCTGACAGAAGATCCGTGAGAGCCGACTCACTTTCTTTTGAGCCGACGGATCAACGGATCCGCATAACTCAGTGAAACACTTAACACACAGAAGCACATTTTACACTTACGTATCAGTTCTTGCTTTGATGCATCTGTCAGCTCAAATGACTCATGCATCACATGTTTGGCTATGCATTCTTGATTCTATACAGGTCGTGATATAATTGACTGAACTAGGTAACTCAGTGGCAGACTGCAGTAACATATTCAGAACTCGGCTCTTTTTGAACCGGTTCAGTGAGCCGGCTCACATACGGGATCCAGATGCAAAGATGCAGATCACTAAAAAGACCCAGTTTTCCCATCTCTAATATGTAGAAAAAAATGTAAATAAAATATTAAATAAATATATTTTTTCTAATTTTTAAAATTGAAGTTCTTACTGAGACATACCCTTTATGATATTTGTTAAAAGAAAAAAATATCAAGCACCCTGTAACATCTTATTTAAAAATAAAAAAATATCACCTGAGAACTTATGAGCTGGGGCCCTCGAATCTAACCTCGGATAACCTTGGTTGTATTCATGTCTGGTTCGGCTACCCACAAAAAAAAAGAAAAGCCCGGTTTTCATTGACAGCACTAATGTAAAGCAAACACGAATTTGATGATAGCCAGGTTATCTTGATCAAATGGACTGAGGGTAGTGCGAACGGAGACTACAGAATATTCCCGTATCCAAACAAGTATAGGTACGAGTATGCATAGAGCAACCATAGGCGTCGAGTTTATTAGCTTCACCTGTTTATATGTAACTAGCGGTCCAGTCCGGCTTCGCCCGGGTGTAAATGTAATATATAGGATATAAAAGATGAGAATCATTATTATTAAATTCTCAACGTGTATTGAATTTGCGCGAATTCAATCGCTTTTATTTGTGAATGTTCAAAAATCGAAGAAAAATCTTATTTCCCAAAAAGAAATTTAAAAAATTCTGTTGATCCGATCGCTACCAAACTTCAGAAGATCACCCGCTGGGCTAATCTAAAGATTGTCTGAAAATTTCATCAAAAATGGTCTACCCGTTTGGAGTCCATAGATTACATATACATCGTCTTTTATCTATATAGATTATTAAAATGTAAAAAGTGGTTATTGTGACGATAATAGTTGGACATATAGTATCGTGAAGCTTTTTGTAGTTATTGATATGTTCTTTAATATTGTAGAACATACTTTTGTTCTATCATCAATAGTTTCCGCAGCGCATGCGACGAAAGATGTTTTATGGCATTTTTTTTACACCTTGGGTTACGTTACTAAAGTTTTAGTAAGGATTCCTAATATTTTCTAGCAATAAATATAGCGTATGTTACTCAGGGTGAATTTAGCTTTCTAATGGTGAAAGAATTTTTTAAATCGGCACAGCAGTTTTTGAGTTTTTTAATTACAAACATACACACACACAAAAATACAAATCCTTCCTCTTTATAATATTATTTTTTATGTATGTTCCTCGATTACTCGAAGACGCCTAAACCGATTTGGAAAATTCTTTTTTTGTTTGAAAGGGTATACATTTCAGGTGGTCCCATGGTCAGCAGGTCAGGTTCTGATGATGGAACCCTAGAGAAATCGAGGGAAATCTTCAAAAATGTGCGAAATCAAATCCACCAATAAAAAGTTAAAAATTAAAAAAATTAAAAAAAAAATATTCACCTCCTTCAAAAAATCACTAAAAAGATGAAAATAATGAAATTTTGAGGTCGGAGATAATTTCATTACAAAAAAAAATCACTTGAAATTTTGAGGTCGGCGCCTATTTAATAAAAGTAGATATGTAATTAAAAGTTTTTGTAATGAAATTAGCTCCGACCTGAAAATTTCATTATTTTCATCTTTTTAGTGATTTTTTGAAGGAGGTTAATTTTTTTTTAAGTTTTTATAAATTAAAATTCAATCCAAAGTTAACAAAGTTAAAAGGAAATTATATAACAAAACACATTGATAATTTAGAAATTACAAAACAAATACAGTTTTATTTAACATAAACGCAGTGTCGTCGTACGAGAACTACGGTCTCCAGACAGAATAGTACTAAAATCTCAACGAAAGAGCGTCAAAGCCGGCACCTATGCGTGGGGTCACTGGTCAGTCACATACACATTACACATTATTAACAGTAGGTGGTCTGTAAGTTGATCAATGTTCAATATTGGTTTTGTGGGAGCGATATTGCATTAAGATACTTTAAATGGAGCACGTTGCTGAAACACGCAAGAATCGAGATGAGTGTGTGTACAATACAGGGAGGAGGGAGGGGGAGGGAGGAGGTACATACATCAGAACACAAACTCATCCTCCACACGCTGTAGGAGAGTGTTGCCTAGAGATGGGAAAAACGGGTCTTTTTAGTGATCTGCGTCTTTGCATCTGGATCCCGTATGTGAGCCGGCTCACTGAATCGGTTTAAAAAGAGCCGAGTTCTGAATATGTTACTGCAGTCTGCCACTGAGTTACCTAGTCCAGTCAATCATATCACGACCTGTATAAAATCAAGAATGCATAGCCAAACATGTGATGCATGAGTCATTTGAGCTGACAGATGCATCAAAGCAAGAACTGATACGTAAGTGTGTGTTAAGTGTTTCACTGAGTTATGCGGATCCGTTGATCCGTCGGCTCAAAAAAAAGTGAGTCGGTTCTCACGGATCTTCTGTCAGAGTGGGCTCTTTGAACCGGTTCAGATCTGAGTTACCCAACTGTAGTGTTGCCTATGAGGCTCATTCTCATAATTGGACAAGTATCAGTGTATTTGCTGTACACTATTGGTGTCGGTCAGATGGTGGGACCTAGGGGTCGGACCAAAACTTCTCGATGTTTCATCGCCTCCTGAATAGGTTGAAAATGTGTCAAGTCAAAAGTTGAAACGACGTTTACTCCCCAAACTTGAAAGAATGTATAGAGTCAAGTAAAGTGTAGCTTCATATTGGTTAAGTACTTGAAGTCAAGTAACTTGATTAATGAGAGCGAGTCTTAAGGCTGTCGGAACGCCCTGAATTTAAGCCAAAAATAGAGCTTTGGCTGTCAACTGATTGTAGACTTATTCGTCAACATTCAGCAAAAATTCTTTCTCTATAAGGAAGATAAAGGACAAATCTAGGTCTCTAATGGACTACTTTTGTAATTTATGTACGATTTACTAGAAAAAATTTGGCATTAATTGTGCTAAAAAAACACGTTTTCAATGTCACACTATGGCCTTATTCGTACTTATTTCACAAAACTGTTCCATCACAAACCTAAAGTGACTCTTCCTTTTTCGGAAAAAGTTTTTAAATCTTCAAAATATTTCCAAAAATTAGAGTAATCAATTGAAAGCGGCACCCTTGCAAAAAAAGTAGTTGGCACCAGCCAGAAATTGAAACGTGAGGATGATTTGAGCGAGACAGAGTTAAAGAAGGTCACTCCCACAATATGTTTTTTGCCTATCTCGCTCCTACCGCTGGGTCTCAGCACAAACAAAATTCAGAGCGTTCCGACAGCCTTAAACGTGCAATTTGACACTATTATATTAATTTTCCTAAAATACCTGTGAACTTTATTTTCTTTAGAAGAACAGGTCAAGAGACAAAAGAATGGTGCTATTTGTTTGGCAATATCCCAAGGGCTATTAAGCATTTTTGGGTAGGTATTTGAGACACTGTGAAAATTTGTACAATACAATGTAATATCCGAATACTAAAACAGAGTCCTGACTGAAGGGTAGCGGGACTTAACCAACTGAACCGATTTATCAAACCTATTGATCGCCTGGCAGGTAAAATGCCCCATCGAAACGAGTTGTCTTTTTAATGTATCTATTTTTAGTTATCAAAATTATTCTGTTTAAATTTCAACGTGCCTCAAATATATTTTTAAGTTTTAAAAAATATAATTTTGCAAACACCTGGCTAAGTTTTAGACCCGATTAAAAATATTGATTCTTTATTTTCCAACACCTTAAATACTAAATTTCAAGCTATTAAAATTTAAAAATGCCTCATGGATTTTTTACTGCGCAAAAATTTTTAAAAATCGGTTAGGTCGGTTAAGCCCCCCTACCCTTCAGCCAGGTCTCTGTTTTTGTATTTTTGTATTCGGGTATTACCAAAAAGTTTATTATACAAATTTTCACACTGCCTCAAATAGCTACCCAAAAATGCTTAATAGCTTTCCTAGTATAAATTCTGTAATTACCAACATTTCAATATCGTTGTCTTCTCCAGAGCCTGGAATTTTTAAAGTATATGTTTTAAAATTCGATAATATGAAAGTAGATAAGGGGGTATTCTCCTGTGAACGCATAAATTTTACCTCTTTTTAGGGAATTTTTTTTTAGACGACAATAACATTCAATCATTTTAATTTTTTTATATGTTTTTGTTTGTATCTTTAACTGTATATATTTTTCTCTTATTTAACATTTTTTATATACATATTTTTTTAATTAAATTAGACATTAAAAAAAAAGCAAGTCACTGGTCATGGTAATAGCGGCTGTTCATGTTGTCTGAAATAAAAAAATCGAATGGATCATTGTTCAGTAGGTACGTCGCTATCGTCTCTACCAAAATTAATCAATTTCATTAAAAAAAAAAATGGCGGACTGTAGAAAAAAAGTTTGTGTTTTTTGTTAAAAATCGTTTAAAAAAAATAAGAAAATATTTTCGAAAATAAGCAATTTTGGTACGGACGATAACCATTAATGAGTAGAAGAACATATATAAATTTCAAAGCAATCGGTTGAATACTTTTTTTTTTTAGGACCATGACAGTTTTAGAAAATAATGTTTCCAGATAAATGCGTTTAAAGTTTCAAGAGCCAACAAGTCGCTTATACGTCTCGTCGGCGACTATGAGTTGTAATTTATTTAAAACTAGGAATTTCGGTCTCTATTTTTCACAGCATATTTTCGATAGGTTTTACTATTGAAATATGAAAACAAAATCGATTTTTCGAAGTGATCACATAAGAATACCCCCTTAAAAATAATAGTAGATTATATATTTAGTGACAATTTGTTTAAAATGAGGGCCTGCGATTTTTAACAGTCAATTATACTGTGGGAATCTATTTCCAGGAATAATGATCTCGAGAACTGAGCATTAGGTTGTTCGCTATGCGGACGAGGCAACATTCCCCGTTAATCTTCGGGCACTCACCACAACAGCAGCCTCGGGAACGCCGTGGTTCGGTGTATACTTTCTTTGTTTTATCTTTCTATCCCCAATCTTTTCCCGGGTATTGTTTTGATTGCTCCACTGAATTCCCTTGGGATAGTCCTCAGTCAAAAGAATATACGTTAGCTATATGTGTATGTTAGAAGGGAAATCTATGTGTATTGGCTATCCACTCTATATAATATAGTAAACATATTATATTATGAATGATAGATATGCATATTCGCGCCTGCGTTTTGACGACGAACTCAGTTCCATGCTTTTTATTTTACACTAGCGGCCCAGTCCGGCTTCGCCCGGGTGTAAATGTAATATATAGGATATAAAAGATGAGAATCATTATCATTAAATTCTCAACGTGTATTGAATTTGCGCGAATTCAATCGCTTTTATTTGTGAATGTTCAAAAATCGAAGAAAAATCTTATTTCCCAAAAAGAAATTTAAAAAATTCTGTTCATCCGATCGCTACCAAACTTCAGAAGATCACCCGCTGGGCTAATCTAAAGATTGTCTGATAATTTCATCAAAAATGGTCTACCCGTTTGTAGTCCATAGATTACATATACATCGTCTTTTATCTATATAGATTATTAAAATGTAAAAAGTGGTTATTGTGACATAACGATAATAGTTGGACATATAGTATCCCGAAGTTTTTTGTAGTTATTGATATGTTCTTTAATATTGTAGAACATACTTTTGTTCTATTATCAATAGTTTCCGCAGCGCATGCGACGAAAGATTTTTTATGGCATTTTTTTACACCTTGGGTTACGTTACTAAAGTTTTAGTAAGGATCCCTAATATTTTCTAGCGATAAATATAGCCTATACTACTCAGGGTAAATGTAGCTTTCTAATGGTGAAAGAATTTTTTAAATCGGCACAGTAGTTTTTGAGTTTATTCATTACAAACATACAAAAATACAAATTGTTCCTCTTTATAATATTAGTGTAGATTTCATGCAAATTTTCCTATTGCCTCTCGCCAAGAAACGGTAATTCCTGTACCGGACATCTTGTTTCTCTCAATTAAGGGGGTCATCCCGTGTGATGGGTTCAAAGAATCGATTGTTTTTATATAAATTGATTCCTTGATATGTATAGAATATGCTGGTAAAGTGGTTTTTTCAAATTCGAAGTCGTCGTAAAGATACAGTCGTTAGAACGGACAGGTGTTCGGAGCGCTGAGTTGAGTAGTGGGGCACTAGGCCTAATGTGACGTGTCGTTTTGGTGTTTGAGATCCTTCAATACAATTAATGTACATTCATATATACATGTATAGAAGGAGATTTCGATGATGACTTGCTATTTCAAACCAGGCATCGCAGATTGATGGTAAGTAAAGATTTTCATAGTTTAAACCGTACTTGAAACTTGAATTGCGTTTTTCTCAAAACTGTGTTTTTCGAGCTTGTCTCCAAGATATCTCAAGAACGGTTTGACCGATTCACTTGAATTTTATAGGGTAGACTCAGCACATATCGAGTCACCGTGCAAACTAGAATCATTAATAAATTCCAAGTATTTCTATTTTTTTCGTAACGAGATAATGAAAAAAAAATCAAAAAAATTGAATTTTTTTAAAAGTTTGTCAAAAATTCAATTTTCAAAATTTTCAAATGATTCTAGTTCATACGATGCGTATAGGCTTTCAGATTAAAATTCCAGTGGTCTTTTTAATTTCAGATATCCCAATCAGCCGAAATCGTGGAGACCATGAGCACACTTTTTTTCGAGGCGGGTGTCTTCAGACTGGTACAATTCACGATCCAGAGAAGATTTTGAGCTGAAAATTTATATGTGTACTCTAGAAATACTAATAAACAAATAGTAAATAATTTAAAGTTTTATCTTTTTATTTGTCGTCAAAAAAATCCTAAAAAATACCCGTCATCTAATGTCGTTAAGCAATTAGTTGTCGATAGCAAGATATTTCGTCAATGACACTTTGTCTTGCCTTTAAACTTCTGTCAACATTTGAAATCATTTTGTATAAACTGATCCATAATTTATTTACGTTATTGTGGCTACACTTTTTTTAGAATCCCCGTAAAGCAGTGATAAATGAGGTTTTATGCATATCAGTTAGCGTTTTTTTTTACTAGGTAGTTACATTTTCAGTAGAATCGATTTAAATTTGTACAATGCGTTTTTACGAAGAAATGTATGTGGTCAAAATCTAATGTTATTGTCAAACAGCATATTCTGACAATGCGTTCGGCAACCCACCAACATTTATTTAATATCTCCTCCTGACATAAATGCCATTGTCTCAATGCGCATTGTGCTTGCCCCCCAGGTTTTTAATCTTTCTGGTTCACTGGAGGATGATATAACATACAGCTAATAACAAGAAACGTACATGTACCATGTGTGGGGAACTCCCCGACATAATATTATGCAATGCCCTCAAGGACATAGTTTAACAATAAACCGAAGATTTTTTATTATTCAATAAAAATTATACAAAGTAACGAAGGGTAAAAATGCATTTAGTTTGCAAATGGATTTGTTTTGGTTGAATGGACAGTATTATTAAACGAAGTAGTGCTGCCCATAATAGAGCTACCGCTTGTCAAACTGTAAGTTACTAGCAGCCAGGTCCCGTTTCGTCGGGATGCAATTAAATATATAAATAACTCAATAATAAATCTCAGGTATTTGGATTAATAATACAAAACAATCGTGTTATTGTTAATCTTGCTACGTTTCGACTACTTTATAATGTCGTTATAGAGACGATTTTTTTATTTTCTGTTATTAATTTTTACTATTTATGTAAAAATAACTAGATATGAAACTTTACCAATCTTTTTGAACATTATTTAATTAATTTTAAATACAATGTGTGTTCAATATTATAAATTTTAAACATAAATCATTTGATTGATTATTTCAATTATTAGTTATGGTAATAATTTACAAAATTTTTTATATATTTTTTACTGATTATTATAGTATAATTGAATTTGTATATATATGTATTTTTCAGAGCCTGACGAAGACTAAATAAAGTAGTCGAAACGTAGCAAGATTAACAATAACACGATTATTATTAATCCAAATACCTGAGATTTATTATTGAATTATAGTAATAATTTTGGATGCGATATAATGTCTATATAAATAATTATGCTAGGTTGCCCGAAACATTATCAAAAAATTGGATTTGACAATGACCTTAGATTGTGATAATATAATTACAGTTTTCATACATGCAAGAGAAGTCTAATGTCGTATTCAAACTCATTGTCATGTACAACATTAGATTGTATTCACACAAAAACAAATGCTTGATCTATACAGAAAACGTTCGTTTTTCAAGTAAAATTTTGATTAAAATGTGTAGAAAAAAGTCGTTTCGAAGTAAAAATTATGCAAAAAATTATTTTAAATACACGTATACAGTTTAGAAAAAATATCATTTAAATCGATCAAATATTTTTCGAACACAATCGAATTAAAATTCTACAATGCTTATCTGACCCGGGCGCCAGAGACAGACAAATATTTGAACAAAGACTTTGCTCACACATTTGAACACATGTTTGCTGCACCAGCCAGACATGCTTTGCAGACACTTGTAGCAAACGTGTCTGCAAAGTATTCAAATTAACAAACAAGATGGCCGACAATTTTCTTTTTTAATTCCTCGATAGAGCAAGGCACTGACAATTTATTATTTATTCTGATCCAGGCAACATTGACCAAATTTCTATTTTTATGATTTTTATTTTTTGGGTTCCATATACATGGTTCTTCTTCAAGTAACTCAATAAATTCAAGACCACTTTCGTTCCTCCAGTCCAGCTTGCGACTGAACAAAGCAACCGTTCTACTCAGTGATTTACGAGTAACTGAACTTTGCGCAAGTGTAACAGGCTACGTATACACATTTGAGCTTTGAACGATTTGATGTGCGCTCGAAAAACCGACACCGAATGGCAAAGTACAAATGTGTGATCAAACTTTGAACAAATACCCAAATACCCGTGCCTCACAAGTGTTCAAATAAGTGTTCAAATATTTTTTTTTTTTTTTATTTACAATAAGGTGCTTCGACTACTGAGGTCATTAGCACAAAAGTTACAATATGGATACTAATATAATATAATACATAATACGGTTACTATGGAAAAATTACATGATGATAGAAGGTAAGTAAAATAGTTATTTATTGCGTATAAGTTATTAAGGTTGAATATACTAATTTTTAATTAGGTTGTGATTATTTTTTGTTTCAGGTGTCCAACAAGAGCGCTAGGTCGGAGAGATTAGGATGGTAGGAGAAGAAGGTAAGTGTGAAGAATAATGTTTGGATGGTGATAGGTTAATGTTTATAGCTGATTGGTAAGTCCGGTTTCTTGTAAAAATTTGATTAACTTGTTAGTATTTGATTCCGTATTGTTTAATATTTCTTTCAGATTATCCGGGAGTGTACAGTCGTATCTGGCCTGAAAATACTTCATGCAATCTGTGAGAATGTGTTTGACGGTTAGCTGGACGTGACAGGTGTTGCAGGTTGGTATGTTTTCTTTTTTGAAAATGTAGTTATGGGTGATTTTGCTATGGCCCGTTCTGAGTCTGACTAGAGCCACCTCTTCCTTTCTTTTCAGTACTGTGGGGGTGATCCAAAAGTTTATGTCGGACTTGATTTCCCTGAGTTTATTGCTGTCGGTGTTATACCATTTTTCAGCCCAGAATAATTTAATTTGATTAGTTATATAGGTTTTTAAGTCTCCATATATTATTTTTTCATCTGCGGATATATTACCGGATATTATCGCCTGTTTAGCATGTGTGTCAGCAAATTCATTTCCATGTATGCCGTTGCTGTGTCTGGCGCTGGCTTAAGAACATTGTCAAATCAAACTATTTGATAATCAACAACCCAGCATTAGTTTATTCTGTGATATTTCGTTCGATCGGATTTTTAGATTACCTATTAATTACTAATTATTATACTGTAACAAAAAAACTAAAAAAAAGCAAATCTGTTGATCCGATTGCTACCAAACGGCGTTTGCCTCTCTTAAAATGGTTTCCAAAGGGGTTAGGAGGCGCGAGGAACATTCGCAATCTAGTGTTACCTATTTATCTATGACTTCACAGTATAAGCGGCGCAGTTTTTTTAAATAGAGTCAAGTTCGGTATGCGTATGTCCGCTTAGTCTCAACTACAGTTGGATAACTCAGATCTAAACCGGTTCAAAGAGCCGACTCCGACAGAAGATCCGTGAGAGCCGACTCACTTTTTCGTGAGCCGACGGATCAACGGATCCGCATAACTCGGTGAAACACTTAACACACAGAAGCACATTTTACACTTACGTATCAGTTTTTGCTTTGATGCATCTGTCAGCTCAAATGACTCATGCATCACATGTTTGGCTATGCATTCTTGATTCTATACAGGTCGTGATATGATTGACTGAACTAGGTAACTCAGTGGCAGACTGCAGTAACATATTCAGAACTCGACTCTTTTTGAACCGGTTCAGTGAGCCGTCTCACATACGGGATCCAGATGCAAAGATGCGGATCACTAAAAAGACTCGTTTTTCCCATCTCTAGTCTCAACTTAGCTGTAGCTCATATTTTGAGAACCACTGAATTACATGCATGAATATACATAATATTACATAGCTATATGTAGATGGTGCAGCAGGTGTACTCGTATGTCGTGTGTGAAGATAGTGCAAGCGACGGAAATACGGTGGCACGGTAGATTGTAGGAGAACAAGTGTTTCCTTTCTCAGGACACGGTAAGCGCTGTTCATAACGACCCGTACATGACCTTCTGACCCTGTATATTGCATACTGCAGACTGTCTCAACCAGATCGCCAATCAGTATGGAATAAACTCAGGATATACAGGTGTCTCAGAAACACTGTCTACTGCAGGTCTAGACACTGCAATGATAAAAAAACTGGCCAAGTGCGAGTCGGACTCGCACATGAAGGGTTCCATACCACCGTACAATATTTATAAACTGTATTTTATTTTTAGTGTATTTGCCAAATGGCAACATATACTATTGGCGTCGGTGGGATGGTGGGACCTAGAGGTCGGACCAATATTTCTCGACGTTTCATAACCTCCTAAACACTTTGGCACCATATTTAAAAATGTTTATATATATATATATATATATATATATATATATATATATATATATATATATATATATATATATATATATATATATATATATATATATATATATATGTGTGTGTGTGTGTGTGTGTGTGTGCGCTATAACTTTCGAAAGAGTTAATTGATTTTAACGAAATTTTGCCCACATGTTGGAATCCACCACCGCAAGAACCCAAATAAAAAATATTTTTGAAAAGTTTGATATATGTGTAATAAAGCCCTAAATTTTTTTTTGATCCACCACCTAGAACTCGAGAAAAAAATTCACAAAGAAGCTTATTTTTTCGACGCGCCTAGGTAGTGTATAACCCCTTAATAGCTCTTGGACTAAACGAGATTACAATGATTTTAAACATCGTAAGATTTTTGCCTGCTGTAATAGTCACAGGGGCCCCATTATCCTAAAGTACCCAGGGCCTCCAATAGGTTAAAGACGACCCTGCGATTGCGTGTAATTCTAGAGAACCACAAATCGTTTTCTTTTTACGGCAACGCATTTTATGGTGCAATGACATGGCTAGTGGCGTTACAAAGTTCCATTTTGAAACCGGAACAGACGGCAAATGTTTTATAACTTTTCAAACATTCGTTCAATAGCATTTTAGTTTTTATTATTACTATATAGCTACAAACAGTTTTATATTTTCGCGAACTTTTCAAAGTTATTATTAAAATAACTTATTATTGTAAACAGCAAAACGGGATGTTTTGACAGTTCAGGATTGTTAGAGTTTGTATTTGTGGTCACAAAAACCAACCGTTTATGTTGAGTTTTCTGTAATTTTATGTCTCACTGGAAGTATTGCAATCAGTTCGAGTTTCGACCAAATGTTTTCGAGTTTATTATTGGATCTTCACGTTTTGATACTTCTTATAAAAATAAACAGACCAACTACGCACAGCCGCCACGCGTATAAAACTATTTTTAATACGCTTTTATTAGCTTCACCTTGTTTATTTGTAAAGAAATCTTTGAACGTGAAATTCACCCACTTTAAAACGTCAGATTAAACTGAAACTTTGTACACTTATCAAGGACCGATGACAAGACAATAATTTAATAAGTTTGTCACATTATCCGGACCTTTTGGATACGAAAACTTGAAAAATTAAAGCAAGCAAGCTAACACGCTGTACAGTGACGTACGTTGTGCTGCCTACCACATAGTCAAATGTATATTGTTTTTAAGTCTCATAATTAAAATTAGAGTTTAAAAAAACTAAAACAACACGCTTTTATGAACTAAAAAATGCAAAATAATCTGACAACAAAATTAGCTTTACTGTAAAAAGCGTAGAGTGCATAATACCGATAATAAATTATTCATTTATTAGCTAATTGTAAACGTAGAGCTATTATGAAAATTTTGGTAGATAGTACGCCACGCTTTTTAATGTAATGCCGGCGCCAGACATAGCAACAATATCTGAACACTTATTTGAACACTTGTTTTAACTAGGGATGGGGATTATAAATCGAATATTCGAAATAATCACAAAAAGAATATTTTTCCCAATTTTATAGAAGAAAAAAAGTTTTTTTTGTTCTTTTAAAACTGTAGGAACTTACAGACAAGTTGCCTGTTCGTTCCCACAGTTTTAAAAGAACAATAAAACTTTTTTTCTTCTATAAAATCTGGAAAAATATTATTTTTTTGACCGATTATCCGATTTTAGGGTAATAAAATAATCGCTTTTTCCCACAATCGGTTTTTCGAAATAATCGGAATCGATTGGCAGAAAAATAATCGATTATTTCGAATAATCGATTTATAATCCCCATCCCTAGTTAAAACAAGTGTTCAAATAAGTGTTCAAATATTGTTGCTATGTCTGGCACCCGGGTTAAGCTAATTTTGTTGTCAAATTATTTTGCATTTTTTAGTTCATAAACGCGTGTTGTTTTAGTTTTTTTAAACTCTAATTTTATAAATTAAAATTCAATCCAAAGTTAACAAAATTAAAAGGAAATTAAGATGACTGATTTTGGGCTGCAAAATATGCTCTCGGGAAATTTTGAACTGCAGTCTCAAAATTCATTTTATTACTATTTTTATTAGCTGTGATTAAGCATTAAATTTCACAAAATATGGCTTGCTGCTTAAAAATTTCAAAAAACATATTTTTGCCATAAAAATATAATTATATTCGTTCAATATTTCTTTACAGCACGTCAGGAGATTTAAAATTACGGGAAGGCAAATTAACATTTTGAAAATTTTTTTACAAACTTATGTTAAAAATACTGACAAATTTGACTTACTCAATATTTTTTTTTCAAATAAAATTTTTTCTGTACAAAAATTTGTCTAAAATTTATGTTTGTTTTCTATCTGATTTCAGATTGTTTATTTAGATTAAATAAATAGTTTATTTTGACGCATTAACATCAAAGATTGAATATGATTTTTCATAGACATTAAAAATTTCCGAAATTTGAGTAACACACAACTATTCTTAAATAGATTTATGCACGTGAAAAAGGAAGCATACTGAACAGTTAGTACTCAGCAACCTTAAGTTTTCAGGGTAGTATCTACCATTAGAATATATCTCGATCATGATTTTCGCAACGCCATTAAAGATTAAAATAAAATGGGGTGGTCTCTTGGTCCAAATGCACCACATCCTCAAAGGATTTTTGTGCTTCCTCTTTTACTGGATCTAGTCAAAAAATAATTTGGATATTCTTATGAGCTCCAGAAGATTTGTCACTAGATTGTCCTGTGGAACTATTCCATCCTCATCGATGTAACCAAAGATGGTTGTTCTCCTGTAAGTTAAAGCCTCACATTCGAACACGATATGAGTGATTGTTTCATTCTCCATTTCGCAAAATCTACATAGTATTGATTCCTGCTGTATCCCCATCACATGTAGATGTTTTCTCAAGAAAGCATGACCAGTTAAAGCCCAATCACCTTTCTGAGTATCGGTCTACTAAGTCTAATTAAGTCCTCAGTTAACTTTGAGGAAGGACCTGCAAGCATTTTCTTCCCATGTTTGTTACCTGAAGCCAGGTCCCAATCTGAGAGATGCAACGCCATACTTCCATCCTATCACCGTTCTCTTACAGGACAAGGGGGTAAAAACGAATATCTGAATCAATAAACGAAATGGTTGATTAAGTCGTCATAACATTTTATCGAAAATCTGACATAAACCATTTTGCTTCAGGACCACAGACATAACCGTTCAGTTTTCATTAGTGAGAACCTGTATGTGATTATTGTGAGAGAGATTGCAGATTATAGACGCTCAATATCTGTGTTTATTGTGAATTGAATATCCTTTTCACTTGTTGACTATTTGAGAGCATCATTTGCAAGCTTGCTTTTGTTTTGACATGGGTTTCAACGTAGGTCGTGTAAGTTATAATGGATTTGTCAGGCGAACACGAAAGACATTTAACCCTTAAATTGGGAAGTAAATTTAATTGAACAATCGTGCTTTTACATTTGTTTGCGTTATTGCTAATTGATTACAAAAATCTAGCCAATTGGGCGACACGATTAATTCAACTTCATAAATATTGACATTGTTATTATTATAAATAAAATAAAATTTCTGTTAAAGCGTGTGGTGACGCGGGTTACGACTAGTAATAAATATTATGAAATTCAGATTCATTCCAAAATTGACATTTAACCGTTCAGTAAAAATTAAAATATGCTGCTAAAAGCGACCCGTCAGGATAGGACTCACAATTTTGTGAAAACACGTATTTAGAGTTAAATTTTTTATTTTGTTTGAAAAAAATTAAATTAATACAATAAAGCGGCAATGCTTGTATTAGTAAATACACTATATTGTTGGCAGGGTTTTGGCACTGCGACCCGAGTTTTTTTCTTTTCTTTTTGGAATAACGATAAGGTCGACTAATTAATAGAAGCGATTTATAAAACAACATAAAAAATAAGATAAAAAAAACTCGGGTAGCAGTGCCAAAACCCTGCCGACAATATAGTGTATTTGCTAATACAAGCATTGTGACTTAATTGCGTGAACTTAAGTTTGTTTTTGTAAAAAATAAAAAAAATTATCTCCTTAATATAGCCCTCAAAATAATTTTTTTTCTCAGTTGAAATATTATTATCAATCAGCGTTGCCAGATTTTTTTTTTTGCCAAGTCGGGATTTTGGAACTTTTTGAGTGAAAAAAGCGGGATTCTTTCGTCGGAAGCGGGACATAGTAAAAAAACGTATATAATCAGAAGTTTTTAAATATTTATCTTTTTATTTAAGTTCAAATTACGTTTACGTAATAATAGATAGCAAAAGTAGCCATAGAAAACGTATTTTAAAAAAATATGATATTTTAAATCAGATTTAGCCTATCGTTAAATAGTTGAGTCTTATTCGTCTTCTGAATAAAAAAAATTAAAAAAAACAGAAATCAAAATCAAAAAAGTTTTATTCATTAGAAAAATATGGCGTTCCAAACAATAGTCTGAGGAGTGAGTGTTACAAATTGCAACGTACAATAAGAGAATAATTATTTACGCACGGTCGAGAAAAGCGGTTCTGAGCCTGTCCTGCGCGGGACATTTAATTTTGATTTAAAAATCGGGACGTCTGGCAACGCTGTTATCAATCCAACATCTGTACCGTTTTTACCAAAAATTTCGTAGGCGCCTTTTGATAGATGCTAAAGAGTTAAATTTTAATTTTGAATAAAATCCGAGAATTTTTTTAATTCTGTTTGGGTCCAAAACAATTTTTGACCCCTAAATACACCCCTTAAATTGGTCCATTTTAAATAGGTATGCTTCGTGCGATGACGGATTCCAGCATGTGGACGAAATTTCGTTTAAATCAACTAAGTTGGTCGATAGTTATAGTGCTAACACACACAATAGATGGTGTCAAATTACTTAGAATGGTGTGAAATGTGAAGAAATTTTGGTCCGGCCCCAAGGCCCCGCCATCCGACTGACGCCAATAGTGTATGTGCCATATGATGGCAACTACACTAAAAACCGTCACGATGATTGCGGCAGTTGTCGGCCGGAAGCAGATATTCGAAGAGCCAGAAAGTTGATGTGTCAGGGGGTAGTATTATTAAGGCGTCATTTACACATGTACCGCGTATTTGAATGTGTGTGTGTATTTTATCAGCACTTCCGGTGGCACACGGAGAACGACACTAGCTCCACACTAGTGACACGAGCGATAACTAAATGTGCGTGTCTTACCACCTCCGTGCTGTGTTGTGTCTGAACTTTAAACTGCCTGCTCTATTTGCGCACCGAGATTCAGAACGATTTGCTTTACAGCCAACTCTGCGGATTGCATCAAATGTGAAAAATTTAAATACGCATCAAAATTTAGTTTTTAGTGACTTTATTTCTTTTTCGTCCTTGGTAATTTTATAACATTCCTAACTTTATTTTTAATATATTTTATTTGTATGTATATTAAGGCGGAAATTTTGTAGCCTTTTAATGCAGATGCATAACTTATTTTGATAAAAATTAAAACGCCTGTTGATTGTAAAAAAGTTAGGTTAAAATTGTAACGCACCATAATCAACTAATACAATTTTCAACAAACTAATAAAAAAAAAAAAAAACCCGGATCGCAGTGCCAAAACCCTGCCGACAATATAGTGTATTTGCTTGTATAGGGTCGTGTGGTTTTATACTTTTATTATGTGAAATTAAGTTTGTTTTTGGGCAAAATAAAAAATTTAGCCCCTTAATACACCCCTTAAAATAACATTTTTTTTCTTAATTGTAATATTATTATCAATCTAACGTCTACACCGAATTAAATACACCCTTCAATAAATAAGTCACTATCTGCAAATTGGTGTTTTCAAAAAAATTGTAAGTCCGGTTCTGTTGGGCCGATTTTATTAAAATTTTGGGGACACTTTTTAATTATTACCAGAGGGTTAAATTTCAATTTTGAAACGATTCGGAGAATTTTTTCGGTATTTTGGGGCCCAAAAACATTTTTCAACCCCTAAAAACTACCCTTTAAATAGCCCGATTAGGCCCATTTTAAATAGGCTTCTTGTGGTGATGGATTTCAACACGTGGGCCAAATTTCGTTGAAATCAATTAACTCTTTCGAAAGTTATTGCCCGCACACACATATATATATATATATATATATATATATATATATATATATATATATATATATATGTGTGTGCGGGCAATAACTTTCGAAATATATATATATATATATATATATATATATATATATATATATATATATATATATATATATATATATACGTATATATATACGTATATATATACGTATATATATACGTATATATACGTATATATATATATATATATATATATATATATATATATATATATATACGTATATAAATATATATATATATATATATATACATATATATATAAACATTTTTAAAAATAGTGCCAAAGTGTTTAGGAGGTTATGAAACGTCGAGAAATTTTGGTCCGACCCCTAGGTCCCGCCATCCGACCGACGCCAATAGTGTATGTTGCCATATGGCAAATACACTAAAAATTGATAAAGTTCCAAACAAGGAACGAAACGTCGCTGTAAATAAAAAATTAAGTGTTTATTTAAAAGTCCTTTTTCCCGACAAATAATTTTTATTTTAGTTTTTAGTGTTTCATTTCACGTTAATTCTTTTTCTACAGCAGGTGTACCCACGACTTCGTCCACGTGGTATAGATTGTACCCACAGTTCTTTTATTAACCCCCGATGCAAAAACAGGAGTGTTATAAGTTTGACCGCTATGTGCGTGTGAGTGTCTATCTGGGGCACCGTAGCTCTTAAACGAGTGAACCGATTTGGATGCGATTTTTTTTATTTGAAAGCAGGTTTTCTAGCGGTTGTTCTTAGACATAATTTATCAAAATCCGTTCAGTCGTTTCAAGGTTATCAGCTCTTTTCTTAGCTGCGGTAGAGATCTTAGACGCACAACGGATATTTTGTAACTAAGTTAAAAAAATTTAAAATAAAAATTAAATTAAAAAATTGGTTCAGCCGTTTTAAGGTCATGAGCTCTTTTCTTAGCTGTGGTAGGGATTTTAGACGCATAACGGATATTTTGTAACTAAGTTCAAAAATAGTAAAATAAAAATTAAAATAGAAATTTAAAAAAACCCCGACACAAAAAAACCTATAAAAAAATAAAAAATAAAATTTCTGGGACTGGTTCTTTAAATTTAATATTTAAATATTTAATTAATTAATGCTTTGTGAATCGAGCGTCGTCGCGTCGGGGGACCGCTAAATAAATATAATAAAAAACAGAATACAAATAAAGAGAATCTTGGTAATGATAAAAAAATATGCAATTTAAATATCTACTACTCTATCTAGGCCTCCCGACACGACGACGCTTGAATCACAAAATATTATTAATTAAATATTTAAATATGAAATTGAAAGGACCAGTCCCAGAATTTTTATTTTTTATTTTTTTATAGGTTTTTTTGTGTCGGGGGTTTTTTAAATTTCTAATTTAATAGAAAATCTACCCTCACCCAGTTCGGGTAGATGTGTTTCAAAAGACAGTCGAACATGTATTTCTTTATTTTCTAAGAAGAGTATTTTTTCCTGTTTTTAGTTTAAGCAATTTCAGCAATACAGACAGCGTATCTTTTATGAATGTTTGAAAGGTTTCTTTTCACTCCTGTCATCAAAAGATGGATCTGCGAGCAGCATTCCTCAGATTGGGACCTGGTTTCAGATAATAAACACGGGAAAAAAATGATTGTAGGCCCTTCCTCAATGCTGAGGACTTAATTAGACTCAACAGGCCGACACTCAGAAAGGTGATTAGGCTTTTAACCGGTCATGCTTTCCTGAGAAAACAGCTACATGTGATGGGGATACAGCAGGAATCAACACTATGTAGATTTTGCGAAATGAAGGATAAAACAGTCATCCATATCGTGTTCGAATGTGAGGCTTTAACCTACAGGAGGACAGCCATCTTTGGCTACATTGATGAGGATGGAATAGTTCCACAAGATCTTCTGGAGCTCATAAGAAAATCTAGATTATTTGCTGTCTAGATCCAGTAAAAAGGGAAACCACAAAAATTCTTACAGGATGTGGTGCATTTGGGCTAAGAGACCACCTTATTCTATTTTAATCTTTTAACTCCTGTCATTACTTCAGTTATAGTAGATAATGGCATAATTTAAACTAAGCGACTCAAACACAACAGATTATTTTAAAGACAATCATTTAACGAGAAACTCCTTCCACCCTTCTACTCCTCTAGTACTGATTTTCTCAAACATGGCTGGCGTTTGTTTATAATTCATAAGACTTTGATTGGGTCTTTCACGTACCTACATATTATGATATAAAGTTTAAGGAATATTTAATTAATAAATCTTTTTCTTGAACAGAGTGTAATACGCAAACTGTTTGTGACAAGACATTGATGTCCTGAACCAAAGCTGAGAAATCTGCAGTGAAGACATGGCCTATTTAATGATGATAAGTCCGTTTATATATACATAATATAAAATGTATAACGCTATACGTCGACATTATTTGTATGCCGTATTTTTTATAATTTGAATACCTATACAAAGATATTAACTAACACGTTAACACAATTTACTGGTGCTATTGAAATAATTGTTTTACAGAAAAAATTTAATTTTTGGCGCACTGGGGATAAAATCTTCTCTGTTACGGAAGTTGCGCAGGAATATGTTGCTTCATACAACGAATATGTGGCGGAAGTTGTTTCTGATAACGTCAAAATAGTTATTTCATAAAATATTAAAGTATTATACTAGCGACATCGGACGGAACTTCTTAAAAGCTACTAGTTTATACTTTTTTGTGCTTTAGTCGCTTTTCATAGACAAGTCATTAATGAATAACAACTTTTGACAGTTCAATAACCGCAATTTTTTTAAAATTATAGATTCTATAGAAGAAAACCCTTTAAGGTAGTTGTCGTGGTACCTACAATATTGTCAAAAAGTTATAGATTATACGCGCCACAAAAATATACTAGCTTGTAGCTAAGTGATCCATAATTTTTACGCAAGACTGTACCCGTGGAAACGTAACCCATACAGTATTCATATGCATGTATACTTTTCTATAAATTGTTGAACTTTAAACCGTTATTTATAAATAATTAGACGTTCAAAAATGTTTTCTTATTTTTTTTAAACTCATAACAAATGCATTGAACGACTGTTAGTTTTTGGAAAGTTTCTGACAGTTAGTTCTTTTTTTATAAATAAGAAACTGGTTCAGAACTACAGAGATCGTATACAATCAATGTTAATTATCCAATTTTTAATTGAATTTATCTCGGATTATATACGGTCGATCGACTCCAAATTTTCAGGGTAATTGTATTATCATGTCCTTAATAAGTATACAAAAATTAAGAATTTTCTGATGGTGTGCCTTAACCACGACAACTAAATAGTAAAAAATTACTTTATGCAGGCACTAAAAATGTTACTTTTGAAAATGGAACAGAGGTAAAATATATATAAATTATAAGACCACAAACCATAACCCAATCTGTGTTTAAAAATGTTTTCCCAACTATATTTTTCATCTCCTATTTAATTTTATCAATGTGCATATAAAATGTGAATATCAATTATCGCGATCACGCCAAAGAAGTATAACTTCTGCCGCGCGTACTTAAGTAGATGCACCACTTTTTTTGTTTAAAGGTTTTTTTAACCGCCTTCAAAAAAAGGAGGAGGTTCTCAATTCGTCGGAACCTTTTTTTATTTTTTATGTATGTTCCCCGATTACTCGAAGACGCCTGGATCGATTTGGAAAATTATTTTTTTGTTTGAAAGGGTATACATCCCAGGTCCCATGGTCATCAGGTCAGGATCTGATGATGGAACCCTGGAGAAATCGAGGGAAATCTACAAAAATGTGCGAAATCAAATCCACCACTAAAAAGTAAAAAAATAAAAAAACTGTAAAAAAAAATATTAACCTCCTTCAAAAAAATCACTAAAAAGATGAAAATAATGAAATTTTGAGGTCGGCGCCTATTTAATAAAAGTAGATATGTAATTAAAAGTTTTTGTAATGAAATTAGCTCCGACCTCAAAATTTCATTATTTTCATCGTTTTAGTTATTTTTTTGAAGGAGGTTAATATTTTTTTTAAAGGTTTTTTTTATTTGACAGAAAAGGTGTTTCCTTTAAATCGACAGGCCTGTACATGATAAACGCCTCAAATTATAGAGAATAGGGAAGCCCGGACTTCAAATTATTGCATGTTGGCAAGATACTATTCCTTCAACTTCAAATTACCGAGGGAACCAATTAATATTGATTTCATTGAATTTATCGCGAGTATTTTTCAAGGGATCGGGAAAAAATTACAAATTATCGAGAGATTAAAATTAACGAGTGTCAAATTGTCGAGTCGACTGTACATGTATATGGGTGTGCGTGAAGTCGAAACGTTTCTTAACGACTGATCCCGCACATAACGCGATGTTGATAAAACAGTACAAACAACCCTTGAGCCAGTATGTTTCCTGTTTCCTGACTCATCATCACTTATGACAGATGTAGGTTCGCTGGGTGCAATCACTAGCAACGCGTCCTCGACACCTCAAACTTTCAAACGCTTGATGGAGGTCAGCCTTGGCTTTCCTATAAACACAGCTTCAAACGCGCTTTTAAATGATAAAGGAAATAGATTTCTTGGAAAAAGAAAATCACAAAAAGAGAAAAAATATTATATGCAACTTCTTACCAGCTCGATTATTTTTATGTTACATTTTTCAAGCAGTATTTTACTTTGTCGGTTTTAATGTGGGTACTGTCTTAGTTATTACTTTAAAGTTTAAGCAGTAAAAAGACGGTTTATGTGATCTTTAAAGTTGGATGAGTCGCTCAAATAGTTTTTTGTCTGAACGCTTTTTTAATTAATTAAATAAAAATCTGTATATAATGAAGAAAGACTTAAGCATTTTGTCTTCCTTCTAGCAGCTTTCAATTTCACAAAGTGATCGTTAAACAGTAAACAGTAAACCACGTAATATTAAACTGTAAAAGTACTTACCAGAGAGAATAAGTTGAACATCCCAAACACCTTGAAAGAAACCTTGAACAACGACCATCTTCACATCTCGAACACCTTAAAATACCTAAAAAAACGGAATTATTAAATAAAATATAATATGTCAAACTATAATGAAAATAAAAAACCCGGGTCGCAGTGCCAAAACCCTGCCGACAATATAGTGTATTTGCTAATACAGGCAGTGTTGCTTTATTATGCGAACTTTAGATGGTTTTTGGGCAAAATAAAAAATTTAACCCCTTAAAATATTTTTTTTCTTAATTGCAATATTATTAACAATCTAACGTGTGTACCGAATTAAATACACCGTTCAGTAAATAGGCCACTATCTACAAATTAGTGTTTTCATAAAATTTGTAAATCCGGTCCTGTCCGGCCGATTTTATAAAATTTTAGGGACACTTTTTAATTACTACCAGAGAGTTAAATTTCAATTTTGAAACGATTCGGATAATTTTTTCGGTATTTTGGGGCCCAAAAACATTTTTCAACCCCTAAAAACTACCCTTAAAATAGCCCGATTACGCCCATTTTAAATAGGCTTCTTGCGGTGATGGATTTCAACACGTGGGCCAAATTTCGTTAAAATCAATTAACTCTTTCGAAAGTTATTGCCCACACACACATACATATATATATATATAGGTATATATGTAAATATATATATATAAACATTTTTAAAAATGGTGCCAAAGTGTTTAAGAGGTTATGAAACGTCGAGAAATTTTGGTCCGACCTCTAGGTCCCGCCATCCGACCGACGCCAATAGTGTATGTTGCCATATGGCAAATACACTAATAAGTGGTTGAAATTAACGAGCGTCGAATATATTCGCAATAAAATTATGCTCCTATTATTATTTAGCGAATTTAATTTAATGCCAAATACAGATAATGCCTACGATAGCTTAACTGAAAATAAACAAAAGTCATACGAGTACAGTCAAGTAAATAAATACACTTTGTGTAGTTGTCCTGATTTGCTAACTTTATTTATGTGTGAATTAACCCGAGCTCGTGCAAACATACATTAGAAGTTCTGTGTCAGCCCTTGTCCATAGGCCGGCTGTGTGCTTAGGCCTCCGACAGTGGCGTGCGTGAACATGGAAAAAGGGCTGAAATAAAATACAGTCAAAGCCCTCTAAGTGCACAGCTCGGAACCGAGCCCATCCTTTAAGTGCACACTTCCCCTACGATCTTTTTCATCCCCACTCTTCTAACTCCTATAGCTATCTTTATTCAATCAGACGCTATAAACAATATCTCTAAAACTCTATGAATATGATGGAAATGGAAAGTTTGAAAATAGCGCGCTTACGGTCGCACGTGATTGATCGCAGATTATTCGAAGTGGGGGCTGGGGAACGTGCACTTAGAGGGCGAGTTCGTGTGCAGTAAGAGAGCGTGTGCATTTAGAGAGCGTGCACTTAGAGGGCTTTGACTGTATTTCATACCAACAGCTACCCGCGACTCAGCACAAGATTGAGATAAACAGGGCCAGCCCTGGGGTAGAGCGAGAGGAGCGGACACTCTAGGCGCCAGGTGGCAAGGGGCGCCAAAAAACCAAATGTGAAAACTTTCTTAAAGTTAAAGAAGCAGAAGTATAATAATTAAAGCTGCTTAAGGCTGTCGGAACTAGAGTTGGTTAACTCAGATCTGAATCGGTTCAAAGAGCCGACTTCGGCAGAAGATCCGTGAGAGCCGACTCACTTTTTTTTAGCCGACGGATCAACGGATCCGCATAACTCAGTGAAACACTTAACACACAGAAGCACATTTTACACTTACGTATCAGTTCTTGGTTTGATGCATCTGTCAGCTCAAATGACTCATGCATCACATGTTTGGCTATGCATTCTTGATCCTATACAGGTCGTGATATGATTGACCGAACTAGGTAACTCAATGGCAGACTGCAGTAACATTTTCAGAACTCGGCTCTTTTTGAACCGGTACAGTGAGCCGGCTTACATACGGGATCCAGATGCAAAGATGCAGATCACTAAAAAGAACCGTTTTTCCCATCTCTAGTCGGAACGCTCTGAATTTAAGCCACACAACGAGGCTAAAAAGTGTTGTTGCAAGGGTGCCGCTGTCAGTTGATTATTTTAAATTTTAGAAATATTTTGAAGATTTAAAAAGCTTTTCCGAAAAAGAAAGAGTCACTTGTGATGGAACAATTTTGTGAAATAAGTACGAATAAGATCGTAGTGTGACATTGAAAACGTGTGTTTTTTGGCACAATTAATGCCAACTATTTTCTAGTAAATCGTACATAAATTACAAAAGTAGTTCATTAGAGACCTAGACTTGTCCTTTATCTTCCTTATAGAGAAAGATTTTTTGCAAAATGTTGATGAATAAGTTTACAATCAACCGAAGCCCTACTTTTGGCTTAAATTCTTTCTTAAAGTCGTCAAGTTAAAGCTTTACAACTTTGGGAAAGAATACAGAAACTGTATTGAGATTTTATAGAATTTACAGTCAAAGCCCTATAAGTGCACGTTCCCCAGCCCCCACTTCGAATAATCTGCGACCAATCACGTGCGACCGTAAGCGCGCTATTTTCAAACTTTCCATTTCCATCATATTCATAGAGTTTTAGAGATATTGTTTATAGCATCTGATTGAATAAAGATAGCTATAGGAGTTAGAAGAGTGGGGATGAAAAAGATCGTAGGGGAAGTGTGCACTTAAAGGATGGGCTCGGTTCCGAGCTGTGCACTTAGAGGGCTTTGACTGTAAAACAAACTTTAACGCAGCTTAAAGAAATAGCTTAGCTTAATAATTTAAGTTGAGTGAATCTGTTGATATTTCTGTGTGTAGTGACATCAGAGGCAAGATATCCCGGCGACACTGACGTAGAGCATAAACAATTGACAGTAGTACGCACGTACCCTTTGCTTGAGGAAGACCCAGGACGCCTCATAGTTTGCATTAAGGCTGTGCAAAACGCTTGAATATTGTTCGCTTCGATTGATTTTGCATTTTAATGTTAATTGAGATAAATTTTATACTGAAGAAAAGACATAGACATGAAAAAATGTTATTCGTAATTTTTATTCTTTGGACAACTTTAAAACTACTTGACCGATTGACTCCAAAATCTAAAAAACCCAGGTCGCAGTGCCAAAACCCTGCCGACAATATAGTGCATTTGCTTATACAGCCAGTGTGGCTTTATTTTGCGAACTTAAGTTGGTTTTTGGGCAAAATAAAAAATTTGACTCCTTAATACACCCCTTAAAACATTTTTGTTTTTAATTGCATTATTATGATCAATTGAACATCTATACCAAATTAAATACACCTTTCAGTAAATAAATCACTATCTGCAAACTAGTGTTTTCACAAAATTTGTAAGTCCGGTCCTGTCGGGCCGATTTTATTTAAATTTTAGGGACACTCTTAAATTACTACTAAAGGGTTAAATGTCAATATTGAAACGATTCTGATAATTTTTTCGGCAATTTGGGGCCCAAAAACATTTTTCAACCCCTAAACACTACCCTTAAAATGCCCCGATTACGCCCATCTTAAATAGGCTTCTTGCGGTGATGGATTTCAACACGTGGGCCAAATTTCGTTAAAATCAATTAACTCTTTCGAAAGTTATTGGCCGCACACACACACACACACACACACACACACACACACATATATATATATATATATATATATATATATATATATATATATATATATATATATATATATATAAACATTTTCAAAAATGGTGCCAAAGTGTTTAGGAGGTTATAAAACGACGAGAAATTTTGGTCCGACCCCTAGGTCCCGCCATCCGACCAACGCCAATAGTGTATGTTGCCATATGGCAAATACACTAATAAGCGCTAAATCTCAAATAAAGCTTTTAAAATGCTGCAAACCCGATCTCAATTGGTTGATTTGCTCTAAAGATATCGTATGGTAAAAAATTGGTTACACACACACATGGAGAAAGAGAGAAGGACGTGCATTCAAAATTAGTCAGAATTGTTTCCTAGACTCCCAAAACGTCGAGATCTGAATAAAACTCAATTTTCGAAAATCAGACCGAACCAATACCTAACTTCCTTTTTTTTAAAAATTTTCAATAGCGGGAAGAATGCTACAATACATCTACAATACAAATTGGTTTTCACGGATGGTAGATAATTTAGGCCGAGCTTAATAATTAGTAGTATTTTCGTGAACTTTTGTTCATCCACAACAAACAAGCGGACATGGTAGAGCTTTGGACTTTCCGAGACTATTCAAACATATAAATATTTGCTCATTGCTGGCACGACATAGTCTAAGCGCTCTGCCACTGCCACTGAGAAAAGAAAAATATATAACGTTTTGTTTGCTGAAATAAATGCAAATATAGCGACCTTTTAAATTAGCAACGATACAATTCAATTTCGAAATGTTTATTTTCTCAGATTTTTTCACCATGGCTTCGTATTGTTGATATTTTAAAATTGGCACGTAACACAAAAATGACTTAGATTAAGCTAACACTTTCAGAAGTGTTGTTAGTTGGGTTAAGCGAGAAGTAATGTAAAACGTTTGTCAAAAAAATCTTTAGAATTCCTTAGATTTTCACTTTTAATTATCGACTAGCGGACCCGAGCGAATACTTCGCACCGTTAGTGGTTAGTTACGTATTTTAATAGGGTGGAAATAAATGTTATTCTATTCTATTCAGAAGCTTCAGCGTCACTGCACGTAATATTACCGACAATTGTTAAAATAAAACAAATTGACGCCAGATGGCAGCATTTGTTTTTTCTAAATATTATTTTCTGTAATGAAATTATTACAAATTTTAAACTGTAATTATTTAATGAAAACAATAATTTTAAGATTTAGTTTTCGTCATTAGAGGGAAAAATAATGTCCAAAATGGCGTTTTAAACATTAATTTTGATATAGTATTAAGGAAGATATTTCATACCGACAAAAAAAACACCCTTGAGACTAAAAAACAAGTTTGCATTTGACTATGGAGTAGACAACACAACGCATAGCGTGTTAGCTTTGCTTGCTGTAATTTTTGAAGTTTTTTTTTATCCTGAAGGTTCTGGTCAGAATAATGGAACACATTTATTCAATTATTGTATTGTCATCGGTCCTTGATAGTTGTGCACAGTTTCAGTTTAATCTGACGTTTTAAAGTGGGTGAATTTCACGTTCAAAGATTCTTTTACAAACAAACATAATATGTTTGTTTGTAAAGGAATCTTTGAACGTGAAATTCACCGACTTTAAAACGTCAGATTAAACTGAAACTTTGCACACTTATCAAGGCCCGATGACAATACAATAATTGAATAAATATGTTGCATTATTCTGACCAGGACCTTCAGGATAAAAAAAACTTGAAAAATAAAATAATAAAAGCGTGTTAAAATCACCGATTTCGGTTTCACTATATTAAAGACATACTGTACAATGACCAACTGTACGCGGTAACTATTTCCCAGAGTAATTGTAATAATACGACATCAAAATAATTACTGCAATATGTATTTCATGTAATAGTTAGTTGAACAGTTTGTAGATAATATGCAGCTCTGTCTCATCCATTACCTTTTTTAGTTGTATAAACGTCATATAAAAACAATGAATTAATAATGGATTAAAAAGCAAAAAAAGGTTTTGTCTTCTATAAAACGAATAGTTGACATTTATAAATGCATTTTCTGAGAAATGTTATGGCGAGTTCCGCGACTGATGACCTCTAGAGACTTTTGATATAAATCACTTTTTTTCAAAAAAATAAAATGTTACTAAAAAAACTTTTTAAAAACAAGCTTTTATTAAATTGTACTAACAAAGAAAAAATAACTCTTAATACTTTAGGTTCATTGTTATAAAATCGTGGGTTGTAAGCTCTATGATTATAACGACCTACGCTTTTATAACTATGATCCTAAAGTATTAAGAGTTATTTTTTCTTTTTTAGTGCAATTTAATAAAAGATTGTTTTTTAAAAGTTTTTTTACTAATATTTTATTTTTAAAATTTTAGTTATCTACGCCTTTTGGCCGCCATAAGGGAATTTAAATAATATTCTCTCATTTGATACCCATATCAAGGGGGTTGTAAAGAAATAGATGATTCGCCATTTTGTGTCGGCCGCCATTTTGGATTTGAAAGTAAGTCACACTGCTGATTGTATTCTACTTGCCATACCCTTTCATTTGATACTCATATCATGGAAGTGCATAAAAAAAACTAGTTCGCCATCTTAGGCTGTCCCCAATATTGGATTTAGAATGACGTAATTTATCTGACTATGTATTGTCATCTAAACTAAACGTGAATTCAAAATTTCAGCTCAATCGGTTGAGGATAACTGCTTTAAAAATCAGTTGCAAGATTCCACCCGAACAAACATATTACATATTGCATACATTGCAAGTTAAATAAAAGCTTGTAAAAAATATTACAAACAATACACCCGTCCTGTTTTCGAAACGGAAACGTCATTTTAAACAACGGCAGATTTATATCTTGGCTATTCTTAAATACTGAAAACTTAAGGTTGTCGAAACTCTCTGAATTTAAACCACACTCAGGACCCTCTTTTCCACTGGCCACGTGCCCAGGGTCCCACAATCGATGGGGCCCCCTAGTTCCAGATCAGCATCCGATAATCCATCCTTCTGACAAATATATCGATATATTTTTTAATAATGTAATTATTGATTTGCTTAGTAATTACGCTCTTATTTTAAGAAAAATAGTGCTCTTTAATAGTCAGCGGCGGTCTTACCCATTGTGAGGCTTCGGGCGGCAGGTCTTTGCGAGACCCTTTGACCTTCGTGAAAAGTATGTGATGCGAAAGTAGGTCTGGTTGTTTGGTTTAGGTATTTGTCATGTTTGACGAGAAATGCTAAAGTTATACAAATAAATAAAATTTGAGTTTTAAAATATTTTACATGGAAAGATTTACAAAATTAATTCGAGGCGCGATATTCAAGTACTACATAATGAATTTTTCAATTATGTTTTGAATGAGTGAATTAGTTAACGAACATTATTTTAATTTACCGCTATGTTATAACCTGAATAAATAATTAAGGATCAAAATTAAAATTTTTAAATAAAAAAATATAGTTAAAAAAAACTATATTTTTTTTAATTTGCTTGGGTTGTTGCGCGAGGCCCCTGCAAGAGCGAGGCCCCGGGCGATTGCCCTATTTGCCACCTCCTAAGGCCGCCGCTGTTAATAGTCATAGGGACTTCATTATCCGAAAGTGTTCAGGGCCTCCAATAAGTCAAAGACGGCTCTGATCACACTACGAGGCTAAAATGTTTTTACTATACTTCATAGTTTCGTAAATATTTTGAAAAACTCAGCTGCTCTTTTGTTCTAAAGATTTGTCAAAAATAAGCTGACAAGCATGCTTCGGTTAATTTTTACATGTAAACTGTATTATGTAACCATGCTAACGAATAGCAAATTTCGTAATATAATAAACTCAAAAACTACTGTACCGATTTAAAAAATTCTTTCACCATTAGAAAGCTACATTCACCCTGAGTAACATAGGCTATATTTATTGCTAGAAAATATTAGGGATCCTTACTAAAACTTTAGTAACGTAATCCAAGGTGTAAAAAAAATGCCATAAAACATCTTTCGTCGCATGCGCTGCGGAAACTATTGATGATAGAACAAAAGTATGTTCTACAATATTAAAGAACATATCAATAACTACAAAAAACTTCGCGATACTATATGTCCAACTATTATCGTTATGTCACAATAACCACTTTTTACATTTTAATAATCTATATATAGATAAAAGACGATGTATATGTAATCTATGAACTCCAAACGGGTAGACCATTTTTGATGAAATTTTCAGACAATCTTTAGATTAGCCCAGCGGGTGATCTTCTGAAGTTTGGTAGCGTTCGGATCAATAGAATTTTTTAAATTTCTTTTTGGGAAATAAAATTTTTCTTCGATTTTTGAATATTCACAAATAAAAGCGATTGAATTCGCGCAAATTCAATACACATTGAGAATTTAATGATAATGATTCTCATCTTTTATATCCTATATATTACATTTACACCCGGGCGAAGCCGGACTGGGCCGCTAGTATCAAATATTTTTGAAGTTGGAATGGTCCAATTTTTGGTATAATTTTACACGAAGTAATTTTACCTCATCTCTTGTTCTCTTTAAAAATTGAATTCGTTATTTTTAAGTAAAATATAAACATTTTATCGTTTATAGCGCCGGTGCGTTGTCATAAATTACACATTTACTTTACAGTACAAAACTACGAATACATTATGAAAAGAGAACAAAGCTATTTGTTATTTGACTTTGTTACATGGCTTCAAACATTTTATATAGAAGTTCGAAATATGGTATCATTACATTACAGCTGTCCATTGTTATTAGCTAATGTTTATTAAATTACATTTGTAATTCTATCGTGCTTTTAATCAGCCATATACAGAGTGTTTTAAAAACAATCGTGCTTCTTTTTATCAAAATAAACAAAAAAGTTCCAGTAAAACATGTTTCTTTTACGACAGTATAAAATATTTAGCCTCTTAATACATCCCTTAAAACAATAATTACATCCTTCAGTAAGTAGTAAATTCGAAACCGCAAACTACTGTTTTCATAAAATAAAAAATACATATTTTATTGATATTTTTGCAGCTCATTTATGTCATTATTATAGACTTAAATTTAAATCTTTCGGCATTTTTGGATCCAAAAACATTTTCAACCCTCAAAAACCAACCTTAATATAGTCCGAATGGATCAATTTTAAATAGGCTTCGTGTGTTGATGAACTACAACATTTGTATCAAATTTGGTTTAAGTCGATTAAGTCTATAGAGGATAGACCCTGCGAACTGAGTATTTGAAATAGCTGAGCCACATTAGCGTCATTTAGAGTGACTATAGTACGAGTATGGCCGACAGGTCAAGGGACCTGGCCGAACCACGTATTGGCTGCGCCATTTTGAGTCATTTTATACGCAGTGTACAGCTGTCGGCTGCTTCTGTATAGAGTGACCGCGCATGCGCTACATACGCAGTGTCCACATGTATCTAGTAATTATAAGGACGGAGTATATAGCTGCGGCCGCGGGGGGAATCCATTGAGGGACGGGTACAAAGCGTTGGTACAAAGTAAGAATGGTGTCGATTTTTGATTGGCCGGCGCATTGTGCTGCATATAAAAGAAATTTTCTTTTTACATCATACTACCAACATAAATTTCATGCCACTAGACATGCGCAGTGCGTCGGCCAATTACAAACGGACGCCACTCATCTCGTCGACGCCCTTGTTCGGTGTTACCAACCTCGTCAAAAACCCTAGGACATGCTCTGTCTTTATATTCCTATGTCTAAGAGTGTCCACCACTTGCGACTCAATATGGCGGCGATTTGATGCATTGGCCACTCTCACACTCGAGCGTCATAATGCTGGGTCTCCTAGTGACAACATTAATACTCTGCATTGTCGACCACAACATTGTTTTGTTTGAAGTTTCTATTAGCAACGCTTGAGAAACAAATAAGGATTATAATTTTAAATCTCGTTGCGTTGTGATCAGACGTATTTAGACTTCGTCTTGATAAAATCAAATTTTATTGTTTTATTTATTTATTTTATATATATATATATATATATAATAGATCAAATACGATCATTACAATTTGATTTTATCAAGACGAAGTCTAAATGCGTCTGATCACGAGTTTTAAAATTATAATCCTTATTTGTTTCTCAAGCGTTGCTAATAGAAACTTCAAACAAAACAATGTTGTGGTCGAGAATGCAGAGTATTAATGTTGTCACTAGGAGACCCAACATTATAAACAACAGCGCTTGTATACGATTTTAAGTAAATGTTTTAAAAACCAGTACGTGATCACGGAGGCACAATTTCGGTACACAGATTTTTTAATGAATAATTTGTTGATCAATAGACATTGTCAAAGTGAAATATTGTTTCAGAGCTCTAAAGTTCAAATGTATTAGATGCCAAATATTCTGTATTGTGCTTAGTGAATATTTTAAATACTTAAGATAATGAATTCATGGTACATATTGTGAACAGTGACGTACCTTGAAAATACCGAATATACTAATATATCCCACTAAATTATGAGATCTCTAGTAGAGTCAAGGCCCTAGCTGACCTATGATTTTTCTACGAGGCCTGTATAAAGTCCTAAGTGTATACTTTCGACTTTTTTATGCATTATACAGGCTAGGTGGCCTGTTATTTTTAAAAATGTATTTTTTTACAAGCTTTTATTAGTGTATTTGTCATATGGCAACATACACTATTGGCGTCGGTCGGATGGCGGGACCTAGGGGTCGGACTAAAATTTCTCGACGTTTCATAACCTCCTACACACTTTGGCACCATTTTTAAAAATGTTTATATATATATGTATATATATATTTATATATATATTTATATATATATATTTATATATATATATATATATATACGTATATATATACGTATATATATATATATACGTATATATATATATGTGTGCGGGGAATAACTTTCGAAAGAGTTAATTGATTTCAACTAAATTTGGCCCACGTGTTGAAATCCATCGCCGCAAGAAGCCTATTTAAAATGGGCCTAATCGGGCCATTTTAAGGGTAGTTTTTAGGGGTTGAAAAATGTTTTTGGGCCCTAAAATACCGAAAAAATTTTCCGAATCGTTTCAAAATTGAAATTTAACCCTCTGGCAGTAATTAAAATGTGTCCTTAAAATTTTAATAAAATCGACCTTACAGGACCGGATTTAAAAATTTTATGAAAACACTAGTTTGCAGATAGTGAATTATTTACTGAAAGGTGTATATAACTTGGTATAGAAGCTCGATTGATAATAATATTGCAATTAAGAAAAAAAATGTTATTGTAAGGGGTGTATTAAGGAGTCAAATTTTTTATTTTGCCCATAATAAAGCCACACTGCCTTTATTAGCAAATACACTATATTGTCGGCAGGGTTTTGGCACTGCGACCCGGGTTTTTTTACTTGCAATGCTCGGGTCAAATCTTGCGATCGATTTTTCGACCACTTCCCTATATCCGAGCATGCTGAAATTTTCCAAATACCTTTGGTTGTGAAAACAATACAACATAGTATATTGAATATTATGCTAGATCCAATATGGCCGCCACCACAAAATGGCGTATTACCATTTTCTTTACAACACCCTCCACATGGGTATCCAATGCAAGGATACAATGAGTAGTGTGACTTCCAATATGGCGACCAAAACAAAATGGCGGATTATTTTTTTTCTTTAAAGCCTCCTCGATATTGCTATCAAATGAAAGGATATGACAAGTACAATACTGTAAGCTGTATGACATCATTCTAAATCCAATTTGGTGGCTTCACAAAATGGCGGATTACCCACTTCTTTACAATCTCCTTGACACGGGTCGTAAATGGAAAGGTTCGACATGTAGAATATTAGATTAAAATAATCTATTAATTGGAATAAATTGATGTTTTAATAGTAAACATTTAAAGGAACAAAATAAAATATTAGTAAAAAAACTTTTTAAAACAAGCTTTTATTGAATTGTGCTAAAAAAGAAAAAATTACTCTTAATACTTTAGGTTCATACTTATAAAAGTGTGGGTTGGCTTAGAACCCACGCTTTTATAATTATGAACCTAAAGTATTATTTTTTTTAGTACAATTCAATAACAGCTTGTCTTTAAAAAGTTTTTTTACTAATATTTTTTTAAACGTAGCAAAACAAATTTTGTGAAGCTTAATACTTAATCACAGCTGTTGAAAACAGCAGTAAAATGCCTTTTGTGGCCATTGTTTGAAATGTGCCCAGAGAATTTTTTTACAATCTGAGTGGAAAAATCACCTTGAGGCACGCCCGTGGAACAACGATCACTAAGCTATGTGTGTGCTGACTGAATACATTAATTAGAAAAACAGCATGATAATAATAGGCTTGTTGTAAGGCGTGCAGACTAATTTGTTTGTGGCCACTTTATTACCAAACATATCGCATTCAATCACGTGTCAGTTTGTTGAATATTTTAAGTGCTTGTCAATGTAAGGATTGATCAATAAAAAAAACACTTCTTCTTTATTCGACACAACACTATATCAATTAACTCGACAAAATACTTTGAAAAACTCGGGTCGCAATGCTAAACCCTGCCGACAATATAGTGTATTTGCTAATAAGGATACTGCGAATTTATCTTTGTTTTTGGACAAAATAAAAAATTTAATCCCTTCATACATCCCTTAAGCAATATTTTTAAAGTTTAACTTCTTTAGCGACGTATCTGTTTGAAAAAAGTAAAAAATCGAAGGGAAATATAGAATCGACCTCTAAAGGAAAAGTTAGTTTGTCTCCTAAATTATATGAAACTGACAAGGACTATAAGGCTAGATTGCAGTACGGTCAGCCGAAGGCTTCACTACTGTTGCCGCCAAGCGGAACGCAGCTAGGGATGTCAGAAGTGCCAAAAATATTGATATATATTTAGGAGCAGATAATTTTAGAGATTAATCGAACAATTAGTAAAGCCAGGGATGGCGAACCTATGGCATGCGTGCGACTGAAAATTGTTAGTGAATTGAGGTGTAAATCGAAATAATTAAAAATATTCTAGATGTTGTAGAAATGAACTGAAATATTGCATGAATAGCTATTTTGACTGTTTATTATTCCGAAAATATCGAAAAATCCGGTGAAAAAGAAACGTGTTTTACTTATGTTTTATTCAGTGTTGTTGTTTTTGGAACGTACTTAAAGTATGTTCCAAAAACATGTTAAAACACATGTTTCTTTTTCAGTGGAGTTTTCGATATTTTCGGAATAATTAAACAGCCATAGTCAGTCGCGGTAGTATTACATACAGGTGTTGTTATTGGAAAAAATATTGGTTTTCGATACTCGGAATTTTATATCGATATATCAAAATATTAAATATCACCCAAAAATATCGATATATCAAATAAAAAATATCGATATATTGATATTCTTTCGACATCCCTAGATGCAGCTCCACTGCAAAGTAAGGTAGGAATATGGTGGAGCCTTTCTGTTGTCGCTGTCGTGTACAAGAGTATAGGTATTTTATTTCTATAGGTTTTCACAAATTCACAAAACGGTCAGAAACAAATTTATTGAAATTTGGACAGAACAACGTTTGTCAGCTAGTAATAAATATTTCTCTGAATCCGATGATGTACTAAATATTTGTATATACATTGCGGGCAATGGCGGATTTACGAATTTGCCGCCTCTACTGACCTCTGAAATTCAATACCCTGGTTCGCAATCTCATGTCTTGTCATCCTTGCTGTCAATATAAGACATTTCTCTTTAAAAATGGCATTTTGATAACATTTTAACACAGTTGGTAAAGAAAAAAACCCGGTTCGCAGTGCCAAAACCCTGCCGACAATATAGTGTATTTGCTATACAGACAGTATGGCTTTATTATGCGAACTTAAGTTGGTTTTTGGGCAAAATAAAAAATTTTACTCCTTAATACACCCCTTAAAATAACATTTTTTTTCTTAATTGCAATATTATTATCAATCGAACATATATACCAAATTATATACACCTTTCAGTAAAAAATTCCCTATCTGCAAAATAGTGTTTTCATAAAATTTGTAAATCCGGTCCTGTCGGGCCGATTTTATTAAAAATCTAGAGACACATTTTAATTACTACCAGAGGGTTAAATTTCAATTTTGAAACGATTCGGAGAATTTTTTCGGTGTTTTGGGGCCCAAAAACAATTTTCAACCCCTAAAAACTACCCTTAAAATGACCCGATTAGGCCCATTTTAAATAGGCTTCTTGCGGTGATGGATATCAACGCGTGAGCCAAATTTAGTTGAAATCAATTAACTCTTTCGAAAGTTATTGCCCGCACACATATATATATATATACGTATATATATATATATATATATATATATATATATATATATATATAAATATATATATACATATATATTATATAATTTTTAAAAATGGTGCCAAAGTGTTTAGGAAGTCATGAAACGTCGAGAAATTTTGGTCCGACCCCTAGGTCCCGCCATCCGACCGACGCCAATAGTGTATGTTGCCATATGGCAAATACACTAAAAAGAGAGTTTTGCCGTAAATGAATTGTCCATGTACAGAGTGGCCAACTAAGAATGCGAGGTACTGTATCTGGGAAACTATCCATCGTAGAGACTTGCGGCAAAAAAATTTATTACTAAAACGGCCAAGAGAAAAACCTGGAAAATATTTTCAAGTTTCTGAAATGGCCGCTAGGGGGTGTAACTGCAATCTTTAATCTAAGAAAGTGATGTTTCTGTGAATTCCGCTATATTAAGCTAACAAAAAAATACCTGATCTTTAAAGTCGAGGATATTCGGAACCTTTTTTGTTTGAAAAGTTTTGCTGTATCTCTAAAGAAAAAGTGGTGGGGGGAATTCAAAGGTTTCCGTAAACAACATCCTGTATCTTCGAAACGGCTGAGCCGATTTTAACAAACTTGGGCTAGTTGAAAAGAGCTATTTTCTTGGGCTACAAATGTTATAATATTTGAAGTTTTGTTGGTTTCAAATGTCGCCGCTAGAGGGCTTTTTTCGACATTCCGACAGAAATGGTTAATTTTTTCGAAAAAATTAAATGCATTGGTATAATGTTTTTTTCATGGAAAAGTAGCTAAATGATGCCTTAACAAACTCGCGAAAACCGCATCTCGATATCTTGTTCCTAACCTAAGATTTAGGCCAAAGAAAATTTTATACGGAAATCCTTTAAGTTTTCCATGGCCTGCTTCTATTAAATTGTCTTTGTCGTAATACCCATAGTGAATTTGCATTTAATCAAAAAATATGCCTTTTGTTATAAGCGTTACTTACCTTTTAGCGATATTTTGTAATATTTTCAAAAAGGGTGATTTTATTGTGATGAATAAAAAACAGTTCCGGAAAACTTGTTTTAAATAAATAAAAACTTAAAATATTTCCGTATAAAATTTTCTTTGGCCTAAATTTTAGGTTAGGAACAAGATATCGAGGTGCGGTTTTCGCGAGTTTGTTAAGGCATAATTTAGCTACTTTTTCATGAAAAAAACATTATACCAATGCATTTAATTTTTTCGAAAAAATTAACCATTTCTGTCGGAATGTCGAAAAAAGCCCTCTAGTGGCGACATATGAAACCAACAGAACTTCAAATATTATAACATTTGTAGCCCAAGAATAGCTCTTTTCAACTAGCCCAAGTTTGTTAAAATCGGCTCAGCCGTTTCGAAGATACAGGATGTTGTTTACGGAAACCTTTGAATACCCCCCACCACTTTTTCTTTAGAGATACAGCAAAACTTTTCAAACAAAAAAGGTTCCGATTATCCTCGACTTTAAAGATCAGGTATTTTTTTGTTAGCTTAATATAGCGGAATTCACAGAAACATCACTTTTTTAGATTCAAGATTGTGTTATACCCCCTAGCGGCCATTTCAGAAACTTGAAAATATTTTCCAGGGTTTTCTCTTGGCCGTTTTAGTAATAAATTTTTTTGCCGCAAGTCTCTACTATGGATAGTTTCCCAGATACAGTACCTCGCATTCTTAGTTGGCCACCCTGTACATAGTCGTTTGTCCCATTATTCCAAGCCAAACTGATCTAAATTGACTTTTAAGTAATTATAAAGACGAAAATCTTATTTCATTAAATGTTTTTGATATAATATCAAGTTGCTTTGCCGACTGTGTTAAAATGTTACCAAAATGCCATTTTTAAAGAAAAATGTGTTATATTGACAGCAAGAATGACAAGACATGACTTAACATACATATTTTCGGAAAGCCTATTTTTTTCTAAAATAAATAAATTTTCGTTAAATTTTCGAAACTCGTTTTCTCTATGTATATGTTTTTTTTTTTATTTTTGTAAGACAAACATTTTTGAGCCGCCCCCTAAAATCTGCCGCCCTAGGCTTCAGCCTACTCAGCCTGCTGGTAAATCCGCCACTGATTGCGGGAAAAACTCACAATAAGATATTTTCTGTTTTCTTTCTTTCTTTTTTTTATAGCTGTCAATGAAATATGAATAATTTTTTGTTGTTTGAATGATGTCTGTAAATACAAGATGAGAAATCTCACATCGCGGAGCGCTCTGAGTGTTTTATGATTTTTTTCCGTCGATCTATTAGACCTTTCAATACCAATTAATCACTGCACGAAAATAGCGTTGATTAAAAAAAGACACACAAAGCACAATCTTGCTGACTTTGAATAGACATTCATTGTCTCTAAATTCTTTGTACGTCTTTAAGATTTATATAAAATATTTAAAGTGAAGAATCATCTTGCTTGTGAAAAAAAATATTGGGCGTTTGTAGACGATATTCATAATGATATGGAGATAAAAAAAACTAAAAAACACGGTTTTATGATTTTTAGAACAATTTTTCCCTCACATTTCAAATAAAAACATAATTTGAATAGTTTCTATGATAGAAATACAAAAAAACACAATATTTTTCCTTATTTTTAAGGAATTTAATAATAATAACAATAAATTATTTGTTTTGACTTTTAATTTTATGATAACTTTCCTGCTACCAATAAATGTTAAAACGACGTGCCATAGTATTTTCTTATTCCAGAAAAAAATATCATTAATTAAGTATAATATAAATTTAAAATTCGATATAAAATAAATTATAATGAGTCTCACATAGGAAGTTTAACTTTTTTAGTTTTTAATATTATTCCCAAGTTTAATTTCTTGTTATGTCAAACTAATTAATAATTCATCTTTAAAATTCAATTCCAGATATATGTTATAATAGAAAACAGTACCACGGGTAATTGGAATAATGAAAATAAATCAATTTAAACACTCATTGATTGCAACGTTTCGTCTTTTTTTTTATTAAGACTTTTTCAAGCTCTAAAAAATTTTTACAAAAATTAACATTCATATAATAAAAATATTAAACATTATGGATTAAATAGTCACACCATTGTTTCTTTTTAGTAAATTATTTAATCTATAATGTTTAATATTTTTATTATATGAATGTTAATTTTTGTAAAAATTTTTTAGAGATTGAAAAAAGTCTTAATAAAAAAAAGACGAAACGTTGCAATCAATGAATGTTTAAATTGATTTATTTTTATTATTCCAATTACCTGTGATACTGTTTTCTACTAATTAATAATATTTACACATGCTTAGCAACACACTATAAACTTCTGTCCTTGTCAGTTTCATGTAATTTAGGAGACAAACTAACTTCCCCATTTCGGGAACAATTCTACTTCCCCTCGATTTTTACCTTTTTCAGACAGATACGTCGCTAAAGAAGTTAAACTACAAAAATCAAATACAGTGTAAACTCTATATAGCGAAGGGACTGCGCATTTTCTGGCGTTATATGGAAAGAAAGAAAAATCATTATTGTTTTACTCTTAAGTAGAGTATTATTTAACAATCACGCATAAAATTTACAAACAAACAAGGAGATTAATATTTTTTTTTAAGTTTTTTTATTTTTTACTTTTTAGTGGGTATGATTTCGCACATTTTTATTAACAATATTTAGTAGTTGTTTTGTTTATAATTATAATAAAAAACCTCTGAACCGATTTAAGTAAAATTTACGTGAGCTCATCCTGAAGATATGCCATATTAAATAAGAAAAAAATCATCAAAATCGGTTCACAAATGTTGGCAATATAAAAAATATGTTTTTTGATGTCATTTAAAAACGGATGAACCGATTTTAATAAAAACTAGAACGGTACCAATCCAGTAGCATTCTGAACCAAATGGCGTTAAAATTTTTCAAATCGGTTCACAATTGGCGGATTAATCGCGTAACAAACACACAAAAAAACAACCGAATTGAGAACCTCTCCTCCTTTTTGGAAGTCGGTTAAAAATAAGTAATTGTTCGTTTTATACGTTGTAAAGTTACTAGGATTTAAAATTCAAAATTCAAATTCAAAAATTTATTTCCTTGCCAAATATAGAAAAATGCCTTTATAATGCCTTTATACGCCAGGGTATAAATGTAATATATAGGATATAAAAGATGAGAATCATTATCATTAAATTCTCAACGTGTATTGAATTTGCCCGAATTCAATCGCTTTTATTTGTGAATGTTCAAAAATCGAAGAAATATCTTATTTCCCAAAAAGAAATTTAAAAAATTCCGTTGATCCGATCGCTACCAAACTTCAGAAGATCACCCGCTGGGCTAATCTAAAGATTGTCTGAAAATTTCATCAAAAATGGTCTACCCATTTGGAGTCCATAGATTACATATACATCGTCTTTTATCTATATAGATTATTAAAATGTAAAAAGTGGTTATTGTGACATAGCGACAATAGTTGGATATATAGTATCGCGAAGTTTTTTGTAGTTATAGATATGTTCTTTAATATTGTAGAACATACTTTTGTTCTATCATCAATAGTTTCCACAGCGCATGCGACGAAAGATGTTTTATGGCATTTTTTTTTCACCTTGGGTTAAGTTACTAAAGTTTTAGTAAGGATCCCTAATATTTTCTAGCAATAAATATAGCCTGGGTTATTCAGGGTGAATGTAGCTTTCTAATGGTGAAAGAATTTTTTAAATCGGCACAGTAGTTTTTGAGTTTATTCATTACAAACATACAAAAATACAATTCCTCTTTATAATATTAGTATGTTGAAAAGGATATCTTGCTCAACATGGTTAAACCAGTGCTAGGGCAGGATCTTAAAAATTTACTGGACTGAAGGGCTTAATAATATATGAATATGTAATTCGATTCTTCGAATAGTTATGATCATTTTGTCAGGAATTTGTGTGCAAAAAAGCTGCGTTCAGTCTGAGAGCAGCTTTAGACAGATCGCAAGCACAGCACAGAACATAATACAATATACAAAAGTCTTAACATTGTATCTCACCTGTAATTACAGCGGACGTCTTTCAAGCCTTCTCATTCTTTTAGCTGACAGCTTATCACATTTTATAATATTGTTTAAATGGAATAGCTCACGCGACTAGCTTGATGGAACGAACACACCACTCTACGCCAGAGGCGGCGTCGCACGTGCCCAGTTACAAAATTATTTCAAAAAAAATTATAATGACCCTCATCCTCATAAGCTCACATAAGAAGTTTAACGTCTTTAGTTTTGAAAATTATAATTACGGCGAAATTATTTCACATTTGAAGAGGGCACTTTGATGTTTATGTCATATGAAAATTTTCACATGGACAGATCGTCACATTCATACCATAGTTTTATTTACAGGCTATAATCTACAGAAAAACATTTTTAATATGAATTTTTTGTAGTATATCAGCATCATAACCTCACATTATGTGATGTTTCAACATATATTTGTATTTAAAAAATGTTTAACCCGAAAATTGTTCTGATATCTTTTTTTTTTTTTTTTTTTATTTAATACAAAAAAAAAACAAATAAACAAAGTTGTGCTTCGACTGCTGAGGTCATTAGCACTATTGCCTTCAGGCATATTATACAAAACATTAGGTAGGTGATATACATAATATACAATGAATATACAAAAATCTATAATCTAATGAATTACTTATATATACATACACACACATACACACATACATATATATCTATACATACATACATACATGTACATACATACATACATGTACATACATACATACACACACATACCTATACCATACGCATACATACATGTATATATATATATATCTGATAGGGTGAACAGGTAGGTATTAATTTGCAGGTAAGTATTTATTAATTAACTTTTTTGGTATTATGTTAAATGTGTTTTATTAGGTCTGTTGTTTTTATAAACTTCACTATTTTTTTTTAGGTTGGCTGGTTCATTGTTAAGAGCTTCTTCAATATTGCTGGAGATGTCGAGCTGGAGTCGGGCATTACGATATTTGTTACAGGTAAGAATAATATGTTTTACAGTTACGGGAGTTTGGCACGAATTACATATTGGTGGTGGTTCTCTTGTGATTAGGTGTCTGTGGGTTAGGTTGGTGTGGCCGGTTCTAAGTCTTGTTACTGCGATTAGTTCTCGCCTGGATAATTTTTGTTCTGTTTCCCATTTTGTTACTGTTGTTTTTATCTCTCTTAATTTATTTTCAGCTGTTTCCCAATGGTTGTTCCAGTGATCTGTTATTTTGGCAGTTATGTAATTTTTGAAATCAAAACTTATAACTTTTCCCTCTGTTGGGAGTTCGTTGGAGGTGGCGGCTTCTTTAGCTGCTTGGTCTGCTAATTCGTTACCCTCGATGCCTAGGTGAGATGGGATCCAAACGAAAACTATTTTTCTGTTATTATTTTTCATTTCGGTTATGCTGTCTTGGATGTTTGTTATATATGGGTGGTCTGTATACATCTCGGTTATGGATTGTAAAGCACTCATTGAATCACTGAATATTAAGATGTTTGTGTTATCTCTGCTTGTTTTTTCTTCGACTAAGCATTTCATGATAGCGTATAACTCTGCTGTAAAAATACTGGTTATAGGTGGCAGTTTATACATGTTTTTTATTTTATTTGTTTTGTTGATGTATGCGCAACCGGTTTGATCGTTGATTTTAGAACCATCTGTATAAATAATTTTGTAATTAGAGTATTGAGATAAGATAGCCCTTTTATGTTTTTTAAATATAATCGGGTTTGTGTCTATTTTTTTGTTTTGACTGAGCTCGAGGTTTACTTCGGGTAGATTTTTTGTCCAAGGAGCGGTTGTGCTGAATTCGTTAGGAACAGTTTCATATGTCGATATGTTATGGTCTTCGATTAGTTTTATTGCCCGAATTGCAAACGGTTTTGAATATTTTGCTTTGTTGTATTTATTTTGATAGTGCGGTGTGATTGTCGTAGATTTGTTTATGTTGTTTGGGCTACTTATGATTCCTATGTATCTATGCAGTATGATTTGCTGTCTTCTCAAAGTAGGTGGGGGTTCTCCGGTTATGCTGTATAAACTATCAAGTGGTGTTGTACAGAACAACCCGTATGTGAGTCTTAAGCCACTGTTATATGCAGAATCAATTAGTTTTAAAATATTGTCATTTGCTGATGAGTAAATCTCGCATCCGTAGTCTATTTTTGATCGTATGAGTGCTTTAAAGATGGTTAGTAATGTATTTTTATCGGCTCCCCAATCTTGATGCGATAGTACTTTAAGTATGTTAAGGTCTTTTTTGATTCGGGTTTTCAGGTTTTTTAAATGTGACGTCCATTTTAATTTTTTGTCAAGGATCATTCCTAGATATTTTATTTCATCGACATACAGTAGTTCATTTCCTTCTAGTGTTAATCTTGGTTTTATATTAGTTTTGTTTGAGTTCGTAAACAGTAGACATTTTGTTTTTAGGGTTGAAAATTTGAATCCTGTGTTTGAACACCAATTTTCAAGTTCAAATAATGCATTTTGAAGGTGTCGATGGATATCTTTTATGTTTTTCCCACTGCAGTATATTGTTAAGTCATCGGCGTATAGTAACGCTTTTACGAAAATAGAGAATATGATATTTAATATTTTCCTTTCTGAATTTACATGAAATATATATTATGAGTTCCTACCGTTTGTACGTCAAATTACAGAAATTATTTTATACTTCAATTGTTCATAATTTTGAACATCAGATTCAAGCCGTTCATCCTTTCTATTTTGCGAATCAAAATACAAAACATTATAAACTTCTGTCCTTGTCAGTTTCATCTAATTTAGGGGATAAACTAACTTCTCCTTTATTTGTTAATTCTACTTCCCCACGATGTCTTACATATTTCAAACAGATACGTCCCTAAAGACTCTTTCATTTGATACCCATATCAAGGGGGTTGTAAAGCAATAGATGATCCGCCATTTGATGTCGGCCGCCATTTTGTGTCTGCCGCCATTTTTTGGATTTGGAATTACGTCACACTGCTGATTGGATTCTAGATGTCATACCCTTTCATTTCTTTATGAGTAAAATTGTCAAAACATAAAAAAATAGTGAAAATTAATTGTGCACCGCTACTGATGTCCCTTTTAACATCTGACACTCCGGTATTGTACACACTTTACAATTAACTGAGTAACATTCAGAACTCGTTTTTAATTATCTATTTTGCTTTTAATCTCTTCTAACATGAAAGTTAAAAAATGTGTTTTCATAAAACATAGCTGATATACACACGTCATATAAAACTTTACGCACGGGGTATTTGTTATTGTAGAAATAATTACATGGCACGAAGGTCTTCCTGTTTGTTTTTTGTGTCAACAATATTTAAGGATTAAATAGAGAAATATATGGTGCTATTCTGTAAGGTCAGTGTCAAAATTTAGAGTGCTGTTATTTGTTTCTCACTTTCTAACAAATTTAAAATTACATAAGTTCAAAGTGAGACAGAAATTTAACAGCACTGTACACTTTACAGAATCCCGCCAATAATTTTTAATGTGTCACTGAAATTGGTACGGCATTTATAACGTTGGAGATTTTGCATGTTATCGCCAGTTTTTTAAATTAGTTTCATTATCTATTTTATAGAAAAATATTAAATATAAAACTTGTAAACAGACAAGCTTTTATTGCAGTGTACTAAAAACGATAATAATAATTTTTAATAATTTGAGTTCATAATTATAAAAGCGTGGGTTGTAAGCTCTATGATAATCACGGCCCACGCTTTTATAATTATCAACTTAAATTATTAAAAATCATCTTTATGTTCATTGCAATAAAAGCTTGTCTCTATAAAAGTTTTTTTTCTCTATTTTATTTAGTTTCAAATTTATAGTTACGCTTTTGGCCGCCATATTGGATTTTAAATAACGTCACACACTTTACTGTATTAATTGTATTTGATGCCCATATAGAGGGAGGTGTAAAGAAAAAGGCAATCCGCCATTTTGTGATGGCGGCCATATTAGATCTACCATAATATTCAAAGTACTATATTGTATTGTCTTTAGAACCAAAGGTGTATGCAAAATTTCAGCTCAATCGAATAACGAGAAGTAGCTCAAATTCAACTTGTAAAATTCGATTACAAACCCACAGTCAGACATCCGGACAGACGAAACTAAACGAAAGCTTGTAATATTATAAAATTGTATGAAAACGCAATATGTACAATACATAAAATAAACTACTAACTGATCTGCATTTATTTAGAGTGTAATTTTGTGCTAGTTTTCTGCGGGAATAAATTTTCATAATCCTATTAGTTAAGTTTATAATTTGCAATTTACAGAAATGGCCCTCGACGCTCACAGTAAATATACATAGAACAGTTATTGACCACTTAATTGGGTCATACCAATGAATTGAAATGTTTCTTGTCTAGAAAATCATTCGTTTGTATAAAATTGCTTTCATCTGCAAATTTCAACTATTGCAGCTGACAAATTACTAATAATCCATTAATTACAAAAGAAAATCACGTCGCGTGTCATTCAATTAGCGAAACAAATAGAGTGAATATAAATTCGCTCAATGCAGAAGCGTAGCTTGCCTTGGTGGGGCCCCGTATAAAAATTTGTTTGGGGGCCCTTCCCCCGTTGAAGTAAATGACTTAAACGGGGAAATCCCGCAGGTCGCGATAACCGATGTAGGGTGTTGCCAACTTTTGAACGCACGCTTTACGCGGGAAAAAAAGAAATTGCTTTTTTTGACTTTTGTCATTTCTGAAATAAAAAAAAAATTGGGAAGTTTTTATTAATTTTTGCTTACGCACGTTGGGGGCCCCGTATAATTGATACGGCAGATACGGCGGTAGCTACGCCCCTGGCTCAATGTTAAAGTTCTTAAACTGATATTTTAAAGTCACCTTTCTTTAACTCCGAGATTTCAACTTTTTCTTTTTTGAGTCGTAATGTAATCAATTGTTTTGAGTCTCCACTTCTGCACGGCCTAATATTTTGTGTATGGAAATAAATAAAGAGAAGAGACCCCATTAAATTAACGTTTGGTTCGTAAGCGGCGGCAACGTAAAAAAGTGTGACCCTTATGATGAAAACAGTATTGTGAGATATTGCTTGACTTCAAAATATTAAGTACTAGCCGCATCCCGTGGCTCCGCCCGGGATTGTAATGATACAACAGCAATAGTGGAATCTTCATCAAGACCTAACAGCTACATTTTCAAACCATAGAAACTGTATTTTAAAAATTAGAGTGTGTTAATCATTGACACCCCTGTAATTCCCCCCTTTCCACACCTTAGAAGACTATTTTAGTATCTCTACTCAACAAAAGAAACATGTCTGCCAAATTTCAAGTCTGGAGGTCTAATAGATAGATAGATACTTTATTGGTGTTACAACTAGCTTTACACACGTCGGGTACAATTTAAAATTTAAAATATAATATTAAAAAAATCGTCTATTGAGTAGAGACTATTTTTAACAAAATGCTTTTTTACACAAGTTTTAAACTGTTTTTCTGGCAAATCTTTAACCGAATGTGGTAGAAAATTGAATAATTTAGGACCATAGTAGTTTATTCCTGTTCTAATTTTATGGATACGGTAAAAATTTATATGTATGTCCATATTGGACCTTGTATTGTGGGAATGAAAGTTACTATTATTATTAAATTCAGTCAAATTTACTTTAACGTACATAAGGCAGTGAAGAATGTAAATCGACGGCACAGTTAAAATCTTAGAGACTGCATAATACTCTTTACAGTCCTGTGTAAGACCAAATATTCGATTTGCATGAGGCGAATGACCCCATACCAAAATAGCATATGATATCACTGATTGGATAAGTGCATGAAATGCCAATATCAGAACATTCTGTGAAACAATTTTAGCAAGAACAAAGATGCTGGATGTTAATCTTGTAGAAATATATTCGACATGTGATTCCCAAGATAATAGCTGCGGAAGGTATCGTGATGACCTGTCAGTGACATTCATCCCCTATTTCACCCCCTTTAAGCTTTTATTTTGAGACAAAAGGTAGCCTTGTCAAATATTATCGAAATCTGTTCAGCAGTTTAGGCGTGAAAGCGTAACAAACACACAAACACATTCGCATTTATAATATTAGTTAGGATTTCCGGATTGTGAGTCTGTTTTGATATATTAAAAACATTTTGAATATAAAATCAACTCTTGAAGAAGTTCAAGCAAAATTAAGTTATTTTTGAGTAAAATTTCTTTTGGCGCGGTAGGCGTAAATTTATTCGCAGTGTCAAACCTTACCCACTTTATAATGTATTTGTTAATACAGACAGCATGGCTTTATTATGTAATTTTTATTTTTTTTTGGGTAAAATAATAAATTTAAACTCTTTAAAATAATAGTTTTGCTTAATTTCAATATTTTTCTCTATACCCGGTCGAAAGTACGTACTTTCGTATCAGTGTGCACGAGAAAACTGTTTCGGCCCGCTGTTACAGATGTCGTACGAGTAGTTCTAGCAATGCATAAATGTTAAGCTTTCTGCCGTAAAATCGAAGCCGAAAGTACGTACATTCCGCCAGGCGTAGAGAAAACGACATTTCTTAACTGAATTTACGAACTGATTCTCTTCTAGTCGTAAATGAAAGTTAGACATTTAGTTTTATAGCAAATATAACAATATTTAACTTGCAAATAAGAAGCGATCTCGTTATCAGATGGACGCCAGAGATGCGGAAGTGTTACTGTTTCATTATAATATAAATAGCAAGACCTTCATATAGTTAGTTCATTAATCAAGTTCCCCCTGAGAGTTCTGACAACCACCGTTGGTGTCGGTGCATCGTCACTTTCAAAGGGTCTTCAGTCTAACACTCTTAGTTAACTATTTCACAGCTTGACCTGTCACTTTACTGCAACGTCATGAGTTATTGCTGGTTCCATCTACGTTGACAGAATCGGTTGGAAAAATGTTAACAGGACACAATTTACGGGGGTATTCTCATGTGACCACTTCGAAAAATCGATTTTTTTTCATATTTCAATAGTAAAACCTATCGAAAATATGCTGTGAAAAATAGAGACCGAAATTCCTAGTTTTAAATAAATTACAACTCATAGTCGCCGACGACTCGTATAAGCGACTTGTTGGCTCTTGAAACTTTAAACGCATTTATCTGGAAACATTATAATTTTCTAAAACTGTCATGGTCCTAAAAAAAAGTATTCAACCGATTGCTTTGAAATTTATATATGTTCTTCTACTCATTAATGATTATCGTCCTTACCAAAATTTTCGAAAATATTTTCTTATTTTTTTAAACGATTTTTAATAAAAAAATTCACAAAAAACAATCTTTTTTCTACAGTCCGCCATTTTTTTTTTAATGAAATTGATTAATTTTGGTAGGGACGATAGCGACATCCCTACTGAACAATGATCCATTCGATTTTTTTATTTCAGACAACATGAACAGCCGCTATTACCATGACCAGTGACCTGCTTTTTTTTAGTGTCTAATTTAATTAAAAAAAATATATATATAAAAAATGTAAAATAAGAGAAAAAAAATTGTTTTATACAGTTAAAGATACAAACAAAAACATATAAAAAAATTAAAATGATTGAATGTTATTGTCGTCTAAAAAAAAATTCCCTAAAAAGAGGTAAAATTTATGTGTTCACATGAGAATACCCCCTTAATTATTTAATTTATTAGCACAATCTAGAGTTGCCAGATCGAAAACCAAAGACTTTCGGGACATTTCTGAGGCAATTGATGGTTTAGTGTAGGTGCTAGGCTGCATTCCGTATCAAAAATTCGGTGGATTCACTCCGATTGATGATTTAAATTCAAGACGATCTAAAGAATGAATTCTGAAGGATGCCGGAAAAAATCGACTATGGTAATTATCATTAAAATCACTGTGTCTTTGTATGTCTCGAGAATTACTAAGCGGATTTGAATATGGAATCTGATTTTCACTCGAATGTGGCCAGCTATTAATATTATAGACCAAATTTTTTTCTAAGAAACTATTGAATGGTGAATTCGATAACTTCTTACTAGAAAAAGTTTTGGTCTATAATAATTGGACCAGTCTAAGTGAAAATCAGATTCACTATACTAAACAGATTTGAATAACGTTTTTATCATTGAATAGCTTATTTATTGCAAAAATATTAAATTCGCCCGAGTACAAATTAGATTGATTCTTAATTGGAGATACATAACGTTTTTAAATCCCGTTGAACTCAGTTTAAATATATAGACTTAAATAATACATAAGCTAACGAATGGTAAAAACCTCTTTCAAATCTGTTCGGTATACTGAATAAAATCTAATTTTCACTTAGATGAAGCCGGATTAGTTAGTTGTTATAAATCTAGACTTTTTCGAAAAAATAAGCTATCGAATGGTAAAAACTGCATTCGGATCCTTTTAGACAGTGTCCCCAACTCCTCAGAAAAATTTCCCCTAAAGCTTTTAATAAAGGTCCCTAAATTAAAAACATAATCCCCTAATGCTGAAATTAGAATTAATTAAGAATCAATCAAAATGTGTTTTGTTATGACTTCAATGCACATTTTATTAGTTTATTGATTTTGTTTTATAACATTTTATAAAAATAAAGAAATAAACTTTTACATTAGTTAAATTAACAAAATAAAATTACTTGCAATACTGTTCAATTGGTTTTTATTTATATAAAAGACGTTTCAACCAACAGTTTTGGTCCTTTTCAATTTTCAAATATAAAATTAAATTACAATTTATTGTTTAAATAAAATTTTATTTAAACAATTGTAATTTAATTTTATATTATAAAATTGAAAAGGACCAAAACTGTTGGTTGAAACGTCTTTTATATAAATAAAAACCAATTGAACAGTATTGCAAGTAATTTTATTTTGTTAATATATCTATTACTGTTGGTAGAGTCAATATTATTATTTTACATTAGTTGATTAGACATGTTTTTTTGAAAATTGACGACAATCCTAAACGCTACTATCAATTTAATCGAAAGGAATTGTATTCTATTGGTAGTTTATTGCGTAAAAATGTATTATGTGTTAACAAATATTAAAACCATAAAAAAATCCCCTAAACAAATTTATCCCTTAAAACTTTCCGACATTCGCAAAATATCCTTAAATTTAGGGGAAAATCCCCTAAGTTGCCATCACTGCGTTTAGAAGTTGTCGCGTTTTTAGCGGACAAATAAATACACAAAGTCATTTCAATGGTACTTCCCATAGCCTGGTTAAAAAAAATTGCACGACGATCGTTTTCAGCAACCTTTAAAATGTCATTCTTTAGGTCTTTCTGAATTTAAATCATCAAACAAAATGAATCCATTGGTTATTTCATATGAGATGCAGTGCAGCGTCCATTCTAATTAATGAATTTGAGTTAAATATTGTTGGGTCTTTTTAAGACAACATTAATACTCTGCATTGTCGACCACAACAATGTTTTGTTTGGAGTTTCTATCAGCAGCGCTTAAGAAACAAATAAGAATAATATAATTTTCAATCTCGTTACGATCAGACGTATTTAGACTTCGTTTTGATGCAATCATATTTTGCTGTGTTTTATTTATTTTTTATTTTATTTATATTAATAGATCAAAACGACAATATAATATGTTAATAAACCATGGCAACTACATGATTATTTGTAGGGGGAAATAAAAAAAAATGTTCTTTAATTTTATCACAAAAATGTTTCAAATGTCTGAACAAGACTTTTGATTATTTATGCGAGTTAAATTTAATGTATTACTTTGGAACTGTTCTTTAAAGAAACCCGATTTTCAAAATAAATAATTTCTCGAAAATATTATTGGTAGTCAGATATTTACATTTTGTTAAAAATCATAAGAAGATTGTATAACTTTGAATTTAAATATGCGATTTCGAAATTAATAGAAAAATCGTGACATAGTTCTGATTTATTTTATAAAAATGTATTGTGTGATCAACTTACATGGTACACAGTATAAACTATAGTTGCATGATTGGTAGAAGAACGCAGGTCGTATATAATTACTGTAAATGACTAGTCAGTTTCCGGAAAAGGGTTCATTTTTTGTTTAACAGAAGTTACGGAATTCGTAACATTTAAATTTAAAATTATATTGAATTCTAAATAACTTTAATAGACTTGTTTTTTATGTGAAACATGAAAATACTCTTTTTTTATGCATATTTTTAAAGTCGGGATGGTTTTGTCGCCCAATTGGCTGGAATTTTTTTGGTAAATTCAATTTCAAACGCGTTGATAATGTTTTTTCCGGATTAATATAGTGACCAAATTCATTGTACAGTGGAATCTCAATTAATGCTTAATACATACCACGTCACATCTATCTAAAATACATTTTTTTGTAGTGGCACTTCCTATCTCAAATTGTTAAGCACTAACTTTTTAATTATTAATTAGCATTTTCTACATTAATAATAATCAGAAACTTACATTTAATTGCAATCGACTGTAGACTTTAACAACTTGTGCAGCGCTCTTTTAAGACGAAAAAAACCCGCACTTTCTCCTTGTAATCGTAAAAAGTTTATCACAAATTGTTTTTTCAAAACTATAAAATAATGAACAACTGAAAACTAAATCATAAATGTTGTACAAAACAAATTTTGAATTCAAAAAGTTGTTTCAATTCTCGTATTTATGAAACATTAGAATAATTAACACACGAAAACAAACACTTAATCCAATAAAGCCTACATATTTTTTGAAGTCCCTTAAGAAAACGTAATGACTAAAAATTAAATCAAAATCACAGAGTAAGATACGATACACTCTATTCCGAAATCATGTTACAACTAAAAATTCTCAGCAGGTCATTTTTGAAACGTGAATTGTCCTGTAGATTATACAATTATGAAATCGATCATGCAATATAATAAACCAACAACGCTGTTTCATTTATTTCATTTTTATAATGTTGGAAAAAAACTTTATAAATATTTATATAGAGTGTCCTCTATATATTTTTGTCTTTTAAAATAAAAATCAGTTAAACTAAAAACTAACCGAATGAAATTTGGCTAGGAAGTATTTTGCGAATACTTCGTATAATCGTCAATATAAACTAAACAAATTAATTAAAAAAAATAGATAATACTTTTTATTGGGGTGTTCTAAAAAGCAGAAAATAAAAAATTAATCTTACAAAGAGATGATATAAAGTACTAAAATTTTCAAAACTTAAATAATTTTGAAGCAAGAGAGGAAAATTTCTTGAATTTTGTATGAAATTTGTAGAAGGTTCTATGAGGTTTTCAGAATGTTCCAGGTTTCCGATCATATCTAGAACCTACCAATTATAGATATACACAATACTTGAACTTACTTTATACTTTTACTATGGGAATGGTAGTACGTACGCTACGTTATGCATTTCTTTTGTTTTATTTTACGCACTAGTGAGAAATAGGTCATTTTTCTACCGCTATACAGACTTAAACGATTTGGGTCTAACACTGTATTTAATCAAAGAAATAAATGTGAATAGCTCTAAATATTTTCTTTTCTACAAATACTTTAAATAGTTAAATCGTTATTCTTGCTCTTTAATTTAGCGATGATTTAATTATTTGTTACGGAGGTGCATTTCTAGTCATCGATAAAAATGTTAAACTTTTTCTTAGAAAACAAGCCCCGTGTCTACATTATTAGACAAGCAATATCATATCATAGCTTTTAAAATTTGAGTGAGTTTCAATTAGGTGATTTGCACACCGAAAATGTTTTAAAAAAATTATGCATGTACTTATGTATGCGCGGCAGAAGTTATACTTCTTTGGCATGATCGCGATAACTGATATTTACATTTTCGTTAAAGATGTACATTTATAAAATAAAATAGGATGTCTAAGGACATGATCAATATACTTAAAAATTAGCCTATTTACTTCGAGTAGTACTTATTTACTTTGAATCAATAGGTGGACAACTCCACTAACACACTGTAACAGAGAAATGAGACGTGTCATCTATGAATACAAAGTAAAACTGTACTGCATCGAAGTGTCAGCTTTATCGACGATTTCAACTTTGCCAATACACGTAGTGCATGGTGTTTCATGTTCGTTGCATGCTTCCGTAACAGAGAAAATTTTACCCTCAATGTCAAAAGAAGTATAGAACAGAATAGAACTTTATTCGATAACATGTCACAATGACAAAGAATGCGTCAGTTAAAAATACAAGATTGTGATATAAAACAAATAAAATAGTCAAAAAAATTTGTACGAGCACTTGTCTATGAGATAATTTACAACACTTTTTTTAAATAATTTGTAACTTTTAATGCTTACAATTTCTTCAGGTAAACTGTCAAATAACTTCACAGCAGAGTAGCGAGGTGATGATCGGGAGTTCCGTGATTCAAACGACCTCGCGTATCATAATTGTGATTTGGCAAATGGCGGTGAAAAAGATGTTTATTTTTGAACAGATAACAAACGGACTTTAATATGTATATCGCATATATTGTCATAATTTTGTGCTTATTAAATATCGGCTTACAAGAATCAGTAGGCTTTAGGTGGTATATTATCCTTAGTATCTTTTTTTGCATTATAAAAGCCCTTTCAATATCCGGAGATTTACCCCAGCACATAATCCCGTAACTCAGTAAAGGGTAGATATAAGCATAGTATGCGGTTAGGCAAGTCGAAATATCATTAATATTGCGAAGACGAAAAATGAGATTTTTAAGTTTGGCTAATTTGGGGCCAACTTTGGCTACGTGCTGTTTCCAAGTCAGATGATTATCTAAGGTGACGCCAAGAATTTGAAAGTAGACACTCTATCTATAGGAACACCATCGATTGACAGTGTGACATCAAATTTCAAACCCGGCTGTTTGGCTGAGAACAGCATACACTTTGTCTTTGATTTGTTAAGTTGCAGTTTGTTGTTGATAGTCCATTCAAATATTTCAAGAGAGGCTCGTGTTGAAATGTCATTCAGTCCTTACAAATTTTTATTCCGAGTCATTACGGTAGTGTTATCAGCGTACATGACAACGGCAGATGAGTTATGAAGTGACAGTGGCAAATCATTAATAAACAATAAAAAAAGTAAAGGACCCAACGAGGAACCTTGTGGTACACCGCAAGAAATACGCCGCGCAGACGATAAGGAGCTAGCTTAATTTCAAAAAGCAATCATCTCACTCTTTCTTAGCCTGGGTTCAAGTAAGTGCGAGTGAGAAATTATCAGCGTCGTATAAAAAAGTTTAGGCATAAAGTATAATGACACTAATGACTTAATATCGTTACATAGGTTAAATCAAAAAGCGGTCGTTATCAGCAAACGGACGATAAATATATACAGAGAACTAGTCAAAGGTAGCTGTGCCTGTGAGATAAAATAGGACAAAACTATACCCAGTAACATAAGTGTGACAGAGATAATCATTTACAAAGTTATTTTTGACAAGCTATGTGTATATAATTTGCGGTCGGGTGCGTTAAACGAGTCAAGTGTTTTATGTCCACCGGAGTTCGGGTGGCCCGTTATAAACTTGTTAATTCCGGCAGGTCCGGTGATTGCATGTAATTCGATTAACCGAACTGACTTTAAACAGTACACATATACAAAATGGCACCGGTTGGGATTTCCCGGGATTCATGCTTGCACGTATGTTAACGACTTATGTAATCTGTTGTAGGTATATCGACTATTAATTATTGTTGAGATTAGGTTTCGGTCACTTAATCTTTTTGAAGTAAAACTTCTTTAAGGTGATATCAGGCCGTTCACTCGGATGAATGTTCACTTGAGTGAATGTACATTTCTTTTTTCATTCTGCATTCACACGGCACAGACAGAATGACAGAAATGATCGTTTATCAAGTCTTTTCCTCGAAGACGTCGTCGAATGAAGTTGTGCGCCTTGAAATTCGTTTGATTTGTGATCATTTGATCGAAGAATTGACAAAAAAGAAACAAAGTCTAAGTTCAAATCATTAACTAGATATTTAACAGAATTTGTCCGTATTGTTCTGTCTTTGTATTCGTCGAGTTTGTGGTTGCAAAGACATTGATAATTTTTGAAATTCTCCAAAAACAGCAGCGTGTTTTGGCCATTCCACTTGAATATCACTTTGTCTCATACACAGATAGAATATATTGACTGTGCGGTGTCGTAGTCCCAAGTCCGTTCGCTGTAAGACACGACACAAAATGACTGAACCCGAATGAATGTTCGTTCTTGTGTTCAGACGTTTCATTTTTCGTTCATTCGGAGTGCGAATGAATCATGCTGAATGCCGTTATCTAGCGTTATTGGATCGGCTCATTAATGAATTATTTCGTCACTATTGTTTTATTTTTTGTTCAGACGTTTTACTTCTAGTGACAGATATTGAATGAAAGACAGAAATGAATCGCCTGATATCACAACAATTGTCAAAAAGTAACAAAGTTACTCTTAGATAGATCCCGGGTCACAAGGGTCATCAGAACTGACAGCTTAGCCAAAAAGATTTCGGAAACGCCCTTTATAGGACCGGAGTCCTATTAAGGTACATCAGAATGTTACCTTAGAACGGCTCTTGCTACATGGGAAAATAAGCAACATTCCCTGTTCTGGGAAAATTCCGAAGGTCTTCGTCAAGCAAAGATCCTCAATAAACCTAATAATAACAAAGCGGATAAAATTCCACGCTTACAGAATCTGAGCTCAAAACGATGACGGGCTCTTTTCAGGTTACTGCCCTTTGAAATACTGGAACTGGCGTTACAGACATTGAGTCATGTCGCTTCTGCCTGGAGACTCCTGAAACATCGGAGCATCTGCTTCGCAAATGTGAAGCAGTCATGAAGCGAAGACTCCGTCACCTCAATGATCCATTTCCAACACCTGACCAGGTATGGGACACAGATTTCAGAGCTTTATTAAAAGCCTTAATCTCATATAGAAAATAAACAATTCAGTGCTACACAATAGATCTATCGAGATCGCAGTGTTGACGAGGAATAAATCCTCTCGCCATCTATACTAATCTAATCTAATCTATCACCTTAAGGCTGTCGGAACGCTCTGAATTTAAGCTAAAAATAGAGATTCGGCTGTCAACTGATGTAGACTTATTCGTCAACATTCTGCAAAAATTCTTTCTATAAGGAAGATAAAGGACAAATCTAGGTCTCTAATGGACTACTTTTGTAATTTATGTACGATTTACTAGAAAAAAGTTGACATTAATTGTGTCAAAAAAACACCCGTTTTCAATGTCACACTACGACCTTATTCATACTTATTTCACAAAATTGTTCCATCACAAGCCTAAACTGACTCTTCCTTTTTCGGAAAAGTCCTTTAAATCTTCAAAATATTTCCTAAAATCAGAGTAATCAACTGACAGTGGCACCCCTGCAATAGCATCTTTTAGCCTCGTAGTGTGGCATCAGCCAAAAATTGAAACGTGCGGATGATTTGAGCGAGACAGAGCTAAAGAAGATCACACCCACAATATGTCTTTCGCCTACCTCGCCCCTTACTGCTAGGTCTCAGCACAAACTGTGTGAAAGTGATCCAACACTGTTAAGTAGTTTCGTTAGACGAAATCTCTTTTTGTTTAATCATCATACGTTTGACCATGTAGCAAGTCAGTTACAGCGGTTATCTACACAATACAACGTGCATTTGTTTTGTGCGTATGTTAAACTCGAAACGTGCCTCAGGTCGGTTGTGTCGGTGGCAACGTCAGAAGGGAGCCCGAGGGAGGCACAGTGTAAGGCTCGAGGGGCGCAGCCTCCAGCGACTACTATTCTATGTACTACAGTAACCTCAGTTCTGTATTATAGAGGTGTAGCACGCGCGAAGCTTGCCGCTTCTCCCATCTCCCAACTCATCTACATGACAAGATGAATATTATGTGAATATCTCTACGAGTGGAGATTTACTACTTCAGTTCAGTTGTGACTCGTTGATAAAATTATTTTTCACCGTGAAGAAAGGTTTGGTTGAGGATCAAGAAATAAGCTTTACCAATGTTTTATTATGGGACCAAGCCAGAGACATTGAGAGAGTTCTTATAACCCAAAAAAGAATCGTGAGATTAATATTCGGATTGAATTATAAAGCCAGTTGCAGACCTGTCTTCAAAGAAAAAAAAAATACTCACTGTAACATCTTGATACATCTATAAATCAATATTATTAATCAGAAAGAAATTAAATTAAATTAGCACAGTTTCGCAGACTTATCATCACAATACAAGGCAAGGCGCGATGCTGCACCTACAACATTTTAATAATTATTTTTATAGAGAATCACCATTATATGCTGGTACAACTTTATATAACTCTCTTCCGGATCGCATCAAAACAATAAATAATTTTAACATTTTTAAAAAACATTTAAAACAGTTTTTAATAGACAATGTTTTCTATAACATATCAGAATATTTTTAACCTCTAAGTTTAAATTTTATCACTTTATTATATGTATATGTAACGCTGTTGTAACCCCTATGGGGCCAAAACTGTAATTCTTTTCTACTGTTGACGCTATAATACAGAGTTTAGTCTGTCAAAATAAAGAAATATCTATCTATCTACCTAGTGGCCAAAAAATTTATTTTCATCTTCAGGGCCCTGAAGATGAAAATAAATTACTAATAAGTAACTAGCGTAACATTGGTAAAGCTTATTTCTTGATCCTCAGCCAAACCTTCTTTCACAGTCACATTCTATTGGATCAACACTGCTATATACGAAAACATTATTTTTCTTTATATCCGGTAGAAAGTACGTACTTTCGGCTACAATTTTAACCCCGTGTAAATGAACCTCGTTTCAATCACATCGTAAATGAACCAGGGCGAATTTTACCCGGTTATGGATATCAATATATTTCGTTTGAAATAGTTTTTTTCTTATCTAGATGAATTACCTAATAGGATATTGTTATAATATACGTAAAAATAAAAAGCATGTTTAATATCAATTTTCGTAAAACTTCTTGGCTTCCGGGGTGGTACGCCGTTGTCCATTGGTATTTCTACCTGACGTTTCGTCTACAACTGCTTTAGACATTATCAAAGACGATGTGGTCCTTCTAGGCTGCTCACAGGTAAGTGACATCGAAAAAATATCGATATTTTTGGGCGATATTTTATATTTCGATATATCGATATATTGATATAAAATTCCGAGTATCGAAAACCGATATTTTTTACCAGTAGCAACACTTGTATATTGTACTAGCGCGACGGACTATGGCCGTCTAATTATTCCGAAAATATCGAAAACTCCACTGAAAAAGAAACATGTCTTTTTACATATATTTTTGGAACATACTTTTAAGTGCGTTCCAAAAACAATAACAGTGAATAAAGCACGTATGTAAAACACGTTTCTTTTTCATTGGATTTTTCGATATTTTCCGGAATAATAAACAGACAGAATACCTATTCATGCAATATTTCATTTCATTTCTACAACATCTAGAATATTTTTAATTATTTCGACTAACACCTCAATTCATGCTGTACCAACAATTTTCTGTCGAACGTCACCTCTGGCACGCATGCCATAAGTTCGCCATCCCTAGCCTTATTAATTATTCGATTAATCTCTAAGATTGTCTGCTCCTAAATGTATTAGACGTTTGATTAATAAACAAAAAAATCTTATCGTTTCAGATAATTATTTATTATTTGATTTATTAGAAATAATGTCCGTTAATTGCTATTTGACATTACATTTAGCTAGCCAATATGTATACTAAATTTCTACAGGCTATACTTGGCGTATTAAACGTGTTACAAAAAAAAGGGGACGAATATTTTAATAATCGTGCAGTCACATTTCGAAAGCCCTATTATTTAGGGATGTTGAAAAAATATCGTTGTATCGATATTTTTATTTGATATATTGATATTTTTGGGCGATATTTAATATTTCGATATATCGATATAAAATCCCGAGTATCGAAAACCGATATTTTTTTCCGCGACTGACTATGGCCGCTTGACGTTTAATTAATCCGAAAATACCGAAAACTCCACTGAAAAAGAAACGTGTTTTTACATTTGTTTTTGGAACATACTTTTAATTGCGTTCCAAAAACAACAACATTGAATAAAGCACATGTAATAATAATAAACAGTCAAAATAGCTATTCATGCAATATTTCATTTCATTTCTACAACATCTAGAATATTTTTAATTATTTCGACTTACACCTCAATTCATGCTGTACCAACAATTTTCTGTCGAATGTCACCTCTGGCACGCATGCCATAAGTTCGCCATCCTTAGCTTTATTAATTGTCCGATTAATCTCTAAAATTATCTGCTCCTAAATGTATTAAACGTTTGATTAATAAACAAAAAAAAAATTCTTATCGTTTCAGATAATTATTTATTACTTGATTTATTAGAAATAATGTCCGTTATTTGCTGTTTGATATTACATTTAGCTAGCCAATATGTATACTAAATTTCTTCGAGTGCTAATGTTCTCTTTAAATTGCACCGATATATCGATATTTAAAAAAAAATATATCGGTCCCGATATCGATACTTGAAAAAAGTATCGAAACGATATATATCGATACTTTTTGGCACTTCCGACATCCCTAGTGTTGACAACTGCAGCTCTTTCTCTGTGAGCAGCCTAGAAGGACACTTCGCCCGCTACCACATCGCCTTTGATAATGTCTACCGCAGTTGTAGACGAAACGTCAGGTAGAAATACCAATGGACCACGGCGTACAAGCCCGGAAGCCAAGAAGTTTTACAACGACGCCGGCCGTGAAAGAATTTTCATTGGAATTTTTCATGTACCACCACTGAGCAATAGTTGTGTATGCATATAAACACGGGAGACCAGTTCAAGGCCCGACAGCATCTGCTTTTGTTCTCTTCTTCTCTTGTCTCCTCTCTCCCTTGTATCTGCATACAATTCTCCATCATCCGCTGTCCTCTGGAGTTTCACTCGTCTGGTTGCATTAGCACGTTTGCATACACCGAGACAAGAAGTCAAAAATGGACGGTCGATTGTTCGTTTTTAAATTGCATATTTCATGTATTCGACAACCGCCATAGGTAAAATACTTGATGTCTTCGAAAACTAATTGATCGACGAGACCATCTCAACTCTCAAAAATACAGTATGACCTCGCTTAACGCTGCTCCGCTTAACGCTGCTTCAGTATTACGCGGTTAAAAAAAATTTTAGTCACTATAACGTAAATTATGGTTTATACAAAATGATTGAAATGTTGATAGAAGTTCAAAGGCAAGAAAAAGACAAACGAATCAAATGACTTCTTCATTAATTGATTCAGGATATCTCTTTTTTAATTGATTGATTAAAAATGTATGCAAGCTTACTACAGTAAGACCTCGCTTAACGCTGTTTCAGTATTACGCGGTTAAAAAAAAATTAGTCACTATAACGTAAATTATGGATCAGTTTTTACAAAATGATTCAAATGTTGATAGAAGTTTAAACGCAAGACGAAGTGTCATTGATGCAGCTTGCTGAACGAAACAGAAAAAGGCAAACGATATTATATTACTTCTTCACAAAAAACAAAATATGTCAAATGAGGAGCCTTCCACATCACAAACATAACTTCTTACTCGAACTTTGATTTTGATAAACGTTTCATGAACAAAAATCGATATTAGTAATAAATAAATCTATATAATTAATGTGATAAAAAAGTATTTAAAAATAAATGTTACAAATATTAAACGAAAAAAAAACTAACAAATTTTCTAATTCTCGGTTCTGTTTCACTTATGCCTACTATCTACGTATTAAGATGACCTCGTTTAACGCTGTTTCGTATAGCGTAGGAACGTATTTCCCGCGTTAAGTGGGCTCTTACTGGACATTTTTGACATAATATAGTAAATAAAGGATCCCGCATGTAAAAACTAACAAAAGCATGCCTGATCACTAATTCATTTTCTTTTGGCAAATCTATTATTTAAATATGGCGTACACGATGTTAGTTTGCATGTTAGTTCGCTTGCTGGATTTTCTGCAAGCTGATGTGCATGGTATGTTGCTGGCAGGTCGACAGGGAGCGCTGCTGGTTTGGCTTTACACGTTTGGTCGTTTGCTTGATGCTCTGCTAATTTGTCAGTCAAACATAGAGACTATAATTATGCAAAAAGTAATTCCACCAAGACGAATTGCTATTGGGGTATATTTAATGATCGAAATACTAAGAAATAGAAGACGAGAAATTCTAATGAGTCTCACCCTAATCAGCTCACATAAGAATTTTTACTCCTTTAGTTTTTAATATTATAATTACTGCGAAATTATTACACATTTTAAGAGGGCACTTTGATGTTTATGTCATGTGAAAATTCTCACACGGACAGATCGTCACATGCATACCATAGTTTTATTTACATACTATAATCTGCAGAAAAACATGTTTAATATGAATTGTTTGTAGTATATCAACATCATAACCTCGCATTATGTAACGCTTCAACATATACTTGTATTAAAAAAATGGTTAATCCGAAAATTGTTCTGATATCTGAAAACAGAGAATATGATATTTAATATCTTCCATTCTGAATTTACATGAAATATATAAGTTCCTATCGTTTGTACGTAAAATCACAAAAATTATTTTGTACTTCAATTGTTCGTAATTTTAAACGTCAGATTCAAGCCGTTCATCCTTGTCTTACTATTTTGCGAATCAAAATGCAACACACTATAAACTTCTGTCCTTGTCAGTTTTACTTAATTTAGGGGACAAACTAACTTCCCCTATATTTGTTACATTCTACTTCCCCTCAATTTCTTACATTTTTCGAATAGATACGTCGCTAAAGAAGTTGAACTTCAAAAACAAGGAGAAATTAGGTAGTCGAGATAATAATAATTATTTAACATTGGTGACAACGAACTCGAAAAACAGAATCGACGTTCACGCAAGCAAAGTATCTGACATAAAAGTAATTGTTACTGATTTGAGTCACGCCGTATAAAGAAGTGTCTGAAGGTATGAACTTTTTCCGAAGTCATTTGAACGTCAGAATGGAGTCGATATAATCTTGCCGTATGGAGCTGCAGCAGTATATCAAAGTTCGAGTGCTGTTCTATGTATGGTAAGTATGGCTCTGTAATAGTGCCTATCTCATATCGTGACTTTAATAAATTTGCCTACGGCGGCTGCCTATACACCTCCAGGCACCATCTACATCTGCACTAAGGTAATATGAATTGTAGGTTCACAACTATCCGATGTCTGGATTGAATAGAAAATTCCAGCCAACTGGGCGACAGGGCCATTCCCACTTTAAAAATTCAGTGTAAGCTTAATATAACGAGCCTCAATAACGATTCCCTCCATTTAACAAATTTTTCTAAATCCCTTAGAACTGCCTGTAAAGGTGCGCTTACACGGGCAACTAAAATTGCTCAATTCCGGGCAATAGTGGTCAACTATGTACATCAGCAATTCACGGCGATGGCAACATGTAGCAAAGATACCGCCACACCATATCACGCGATATGGAGTAACTTTGAAAAACTAGGCAATACAAGGCAATCATTCATACACTATAGCAATTCAGTTGAACTGTCGCTGGCTATGGACAAAGTTTTACTGGCAGCGGCGTGTAGTGCTTTTACTATAATAAGTTTAAAACGAAAAAAAAAAGAAAAGGAATAGACAGATTTGCTGTACAATAGAAGCAAAGAAATTGAAATGACAGCGGCGCATCTCATCCCTGTCACCACACGAAAGTGAAACCATGGATACGTATACGTATAGAAGGAAAATTGACAAAATTTCCAAACCGTGTGGATATTCGGCAATTCACATCGGCCACTTTGGGCAATAAGGAATATATGGAGCAATTAGAAGCAATATTTCCGAAACAATTGCCGAATTTTATTGAAATTGCTCCAGATTGATCCATTAATTGCTCCATTCTGTTGCCGGGCAATTATTGCTCAAAAAATTGCTCGTGTAAAGGCACCTTAAGAGTTAATGCAAAATATACCTTTACTTTACGAATGCTTTACGAAAACTTCTTTACAATGAATTTTCAATCATTGCAGAATATAAATAGAAAGTATAATTTACCTCTACTTAACGATTTTTGTCAACTTATAACCTTTACATAACGTATCCTACCAATCAATCACACACAATTCCACAATAACAACATCAATTCATGTCTCGACAGGTTCAGACACGTTGAATTTATCGTAAGACAATCATTGTTGTTTGATGTAAAGGAATGTAAGCACTGCTGGTAGTAAATTTAAAGTTACTGCGGCTGAGAAGCGAAAAAGATGTTCCTTAACCGTCTCTACAGAAAAGAAAAATCATTAAGTATGTAGACGAGAATCCTACAAAGAAAAAATTAGACATCGCTAAAGAGTTTGAAATTTCCGCAAGTACGTTAGCCACAAGTTTAAAGATATCTCAGAAGAAAATGGGTTTTGTTACCTTGTTAGAACGAATCTTAGACCAACCTAACCTCTATATATGACAAATTTCATTATAGCGAATTACTTGGTATAACGAATATTTTCTCATTCCCTTCAGCTTTGTTATATCGAGGTTGTACTGTATATGGAATTTTTTAATATCTTGTACAGAAAAGATTCTTCGCGAAAGGATTATTTGTTGAATAGTGTCGATTCAGTCGAGAGATCTGAACTTTCTGAATCAAATAAGAGTTATAATGCACTATTACATAGACGCACAACTTCCCCCGCGTCAATTGGTCCGATGTTTTAAGTATGCATAGTATAGTAAAGTATATAACATACGAATGAAACCCTGTCTATGCGGCCTGCAGAAATTTGTCGAACCAACCGAAGAGCTCTGCAAGACTGAGTTGAGCTGACTACGGGTCTATGTTCTCTGTTCTTATCTCTTCTACAACAGCTGCGGGTTCAGTTTGACACGACGGCTTACCATGCTGTCGAACAAGGATGGATGAACGCATTTCAGTTCAACTTATAGGGGGTTTCTACGAGTCGATTTTCGCCGCACGGCTTGGCCGCACGGCGAAAATCGACCGTCTAAATGACAATTCGACTAGGCCGCAAGAGACTAATATCGCAAGCCCCAAAGCTGGGCGCCATCCAACTATTACTGTGCGGCGAGACAAATGGTCAGTTGCAAGCGATCACCCGCCGCATGGAGTGTGTCGGAGTGTTGTTCCTAGAGATGGGAAAAACGGGTCTTTTTAGTGATCTGCATCTTTGCATCTGGATCCCGTATGTGAGCCGGCTCACTGAACCGGTTCAAAAAGAGCTGAGTTCTAAATATGTTACTGCAGTCTGCCACTGAGTTACCTACTTCAGTCAATCATATCACGAATCAAGAATGCATAGCCAAACATGTGATGCATGAGTCATTTGAGCTGACAGATGCATCAAAGCGAGAACTGATACGTAAGTGTAAAATGTGCTTCTGTGTCTTAAGTGTTTATCCGCTGATCCGTCGGCTCAAAAAAAAGTGAGTCGGCTCTCACGGAGTCGGCTCTTTGAACCGGTTCAGATCTGAGTTACCCAACACTAGATCCAATTATGGCACTCCCTTTGCTTGCTCCTAATATATACCACAATCAAAATATCTAAAAACGAAAAAATTATATTTTAACACCGGGGCACCTCAGTGGTAAAAATATAAGAAAAAATATTTTTTTTCGATTTTCGATATTTTGAGAAATATCATATACTGATTAATTTTTAAATTTCAACTGTCCTAAAATTGTTTACTTTTGAAATTTTATCGTCTCTAAAAATGTTCCCTCCCTACAATCATGCCTCCCTAGGCCCGCGCCTCACAGGCCTAGTCGTAAATCCATCACTGATCATTCGAAATGACGTATGGAACAGTGAAAACGTTTTGAATCGATTTACTGGTTTCTGACACTGTAGATTTGTTGTTATTGTGTAATTCGTTGCCAAACCAAAAAAACCCAGGTCGCAGTGCCAAAACCCTGCCGACAATATAGTGTATTTGCTAATACAGGCAGTGTGGCTTTATTATGCGAACTTAAGTTGTTTTTTGGGCAAAATAAAAAATTTGACTCCTTAATACACCCCTGAAAATAACATTTTTTTTCTTAATTGCAATATTATTATCAATCGAACCTGTATACCAAATTATATACAACTTTCAGTAAATAATTCACTATCTGCAAAATAGTGTTTTCATAAAACTTGTAAATCCGGTCCTGTCGGGCCGATTTTATTAAAATTTTAGGGATACATTTTAATTACTGCCAGAGGGTCAAATTTCAGTTTTGAAACGATTCGGAGAATTTTTTCGGTATTTTGGGGCCCAAAAACATTTTTCAACCCCTAAAAACTACCCTTAAAATGGCCCGATAGGCCCATTTTAAATAGGCTTCTTGCGGTGATGGATTTCAACACGTGAGCCAAATTTCGTTGAAATCAATAAACTCTTTCGAAAGTTATTGCCCGCACACATATATATATATATATATATATATATATATATATATATATATATATATATATAAATATATATATATAAACATTTTTAAAAATGGTGCCAAAGTGTTTAGGATGTTATGAAACGTCGAGAAATTTTGGTCCGACCCCTAGGTCCTGCCATCCGACCGATGCCAATAGTGTATGTTGCCATATGGCAAATACACTAACTATCCGGACTACGCTAGGTCGAAAAGCACAACGGATACACATAAAATTGGTCAAATTATTCTATAGAATGCTCACATCCCTAGCGTTAAATCAGTAGCATAAAAGCTCTTACAACAGTTAAAATCACTGCGCTTACAAATGTAAGAAGCTTATCAAAGTTGTGGTATGTAACGGTGCGATTTGGTTGTATAGCCCACAATCAGGGGAGTTACATACGTAATATCCAACAATGTAATAGTCTATCTGTAGTATTTGTGTTACTTATAGGCATCAACCTTCGAACGATTTGCCTCATTTATTGTTTTTGCACGCGTCTGCATTATGGTATGTGTATCCCTCGTTTATTCGATGTCTTTCCTAATCGCTTCATTTTATCATAAAAAAATTACTGTTAGGTTAATGCAAAAATTGGTTGACAGCGTTGGGTAAGTCTTATTTTAAGACTTTAGTTTTACGTACATATTATGATAATAATAACAAATATAGAAAAACACTTGAAAATCCTACAAAAATTAATATTAAATTATTTCTCAACGATAGTTTCGGACAATAAGTCCATCCTCAGGAATATAAAACATACTAAATAAGATAATAAGATGTTTTACACCAGTATTCCTGAGTAATGTATTTCTTGTACGAAACGATCGTTGAGAAATAATTTAATAATAATTTTTGTAAAATTTTCAAGTGTTTTTATTTGTTATTATTATTAATCATGTTGTGACGTACCGTTCTTTGGTGTGTGGAAGCGTGAAAATGGTTAAAAGAACGAGTCACAAATTTAATTAATAGGTATAATTAGTTTAATAAAATTTTTTTTAAATTTTGTTTTATTTAAATGCAAGTTAGAAATTTTATATTTGATTTTACTTTTAATTTTGATAAAATGAATCAACGTTTTATAGCTATTATGTAATTAGATATTTTATTTCAAAATGACATAATATTTTATGATAACACTTTACAAATACTTAATAAATTTTACAATAAAAAATTTTGATTTCAAATAAATAATTATTGTTTTATAATTTTCGATTTCGTCGGTCAGTCTTTTAGTTTTAATTTTAAATTTTAATATAGCGATGATTGTTTGGTTTTAATATTAATTATAACTTAAGCGTAGAAATTATACTTATTCAGAAGCTTTTGTATAAATGACTGGATCTTATTACTTTGAATATTAGTTTATTTTACGATTTGTTAATAATTATTGAGCTGCTGGCAAAGACTGACTGACTCCAAAAAACAGTATGATTTGAAAAGACTAAATTTTATGTAGCAATGCCAGTTTATTACGTGATGTTTTGAAACTTTATATAATAAGAGCAAACTAAAATAAAATGATTGAGAAAAAAAAGGTACAGTACTTGAAACAAAACTTGGCATTGTTACAATGTTCTACCAAGTACCGAGTGAAAAATCAGTGCAAATTATATTTTTAAAATTGAAAACATGTGCTTTGAAAGCATTTTAACATTACTTTTTTCGGGCTGTTAAATTTTAGTTATGTAATGTAGATAATCTGGTTTATTTGGGCAAAATCATTATATATTCCAAAATTTGTATGTCTGTACTAATTTTTTTAATAAAGCTAAATATATTAATTTTGTGTAGGTGTTAATACTAAGAAAATGTGTATTTTAAGACGCTACGCTTTAATTTAGTCGTGATAACAGCGGAAAGATGAAAGCCATTGCCTTTATTATAAAAAAATCGTGTTTGGCCAGTTCACGATTTAAATTCACTTTCATTATTGGATTAAACTGTAACGTTTTCAATGAAATTCCATTGACCTTACGAAACCCGGTACAACAAATCAATACTTCCAGCAGAAGCCAACGGAAGACCAACAATGTGTTCGTACATTACCACAATTTCCATTGTATGGCATTTTCCAATTCTAATTCTGAGTTTAAGATAAAATTTAATTAAGTGTACATTGCCTTTATCTGGGGACACGGTTGTGCCACCGCCAAGACGAGCCAAAGTGAACGGGTCACTGCCTACCTTTTCTGGAAGCGTTTAACCGTTTTTTTGGAACTGTCATAGCTTCGGTCTGTCCAAAGGCCAAAGTATATACTTTGGACTTTTGACGATATTACTCATAGTATTTCCTCAAATCTGAGTTTTTGTGAGTTCATTAAGGGCACTATCCTGAACATAAAAACCGCAGTCCGTCAGCTGAGACCGGAGACAATGCGTGACAATACATGAAAGGAAGGAGGGGTTCCAGAGAGGCTGAAATAGGGCCACGTGGTTTATGGACGCTTCATTATCAAGATGTGTGTAAAACACTAATTAAAGGGGACTAAATTCCCTGGCCACAATTTGAATGTTGTACCGACCCTAGTATGTTCGTAAAGTCACACGTTTTTGTGGAATACTGCGGCGTCAGAAGCCAAAGTTCGGTTGTGTTTAAGATCAAAACCGCAAACTGAGTTGCACCTGTGCGCTTTCATGTTTATTATTGAATCACAGTTCTCATCTCACCTCCTCAATGCCGTCCATCGACTTTGAGATTGGACTGCACATTTCCTATCACAGCAGTGCGCTTAGAAAACTCCACTATAAGCAGCATTGCTAGACGTCCCGATTTTTAAATCAAAATTAAATGTCCCGCGCGGGACAGGCTCAGTCCCGCTTTTCGGGGATAACTCGATCGTGCGTAAATAATTATTCTCTTATTGTAAGTTGCAATTTGTATAACACTCACTCCTCAGACTATTGTTTGAAACGCCATATTTTTCTAATGAATAAAACTTTTTTAATTTTGATTTCTGTTTTTTTTTTATTTTTTTTTTTTTTATTCAGAAGACGAATAAGACTTAACTGTTTAACAATAGGGTAAATTTGATTTAAAATATCATATTTTTATTAAAATACATTTTCTATGGCTATTTTCGCTATCTATTGTCACGTAAACGTAATTTGAACTCAAATATAAAGATAAATATTTAAAAACTTCTGATTATATACGTTTTCTTACTATGTCCCGCTTTCGACGAAAGAATCCCGCTTTTTTCACTCAAAAAGTTACAAAATCCCGACTTGGCAAAAAAAAAATCTGGCAGCACTGACTATAAGCCCAAGAGCTATTTACCCGGCGTGAATGAACCAGGGATCTTAGCACCCACTAGTTTAAAAAAACCCACACACTTGTCACAATTGACGGTATCCTACCTCCCGCGCCTCGGTAGCTGCCTTCTTGGACATTATGAATCGATTATTGAATGCGAATCAGTGTTTCGTGTAACGTCGCTGGTGACAGAAGAGTTCAAAGTGCACTTGGGCATACTTTACCCTGGTTCATAGTTCTCGTGATAAACATTTTTAACAGCATTTTTATATTGTCTCTTATTTTTTTTGATTGTACGTATTAAATAAGACTTGATTATTATAATTTTGTTCGTGACGGAAGACGAAATGATTTTACGCCATTTGGAAGAATGTTTTTCGGATGAAAGCTGTCCATTGGGGTCGGATGTTGACGAAGAGGAGTGCATCAGTAAACAAGTTTCCTCATAAATAAATAGTTATAATATTAAAAATATTTTTTTATTATTAGGTACCTATATTATAACGATATTCTATTAGGTAATTCATCTAAATAATAAAAAAACTATTTCAAACGAAATATATTGAAATCGATAACGGAGTAAAATTCACCCTGGTTCATTGACGATGGTTCATTTACGCCGGGTTAAGTATTTTTGGGTAGATATTTGAGGCACTGTGAAAATTTCAGGTTTGTAGAAGTTACAGTTCAAAAACGGGATTTATATCTCTATTACGCCTCTGAAAATCCCCTCCCCTTGGGAGTCAATATCTGCCAAACTCATTCTTAGTAAGTCTCTACTCAACAAAAGAAGCGTTCATGCCAAATTTTAAGTCTGTGGGTCTAATTGTTCCGGAGATATCGTGATGACCTTTCAGTGACTCATTTTTCTTCTATCAAGTTTTTCTTTTCAACAAAAGGTAGCCCATGTCCTTCTTCAGGATTCAATCTATCTTCTTGCCTAATTTTATCAAAATCTGTTCAGCGGCTTAGGCGTGAGAAAAGGTAACAGACAGACAGACTTTCGTATTTTTAATATTAGTATGGATGTATGACAATTAATATGCCAAGAGGGATGTTGACTATTTTTGGGAAAGTGTTTTTAAATCGTGCATAAGTACCTAATAATGCCACAAATATTTATTATTTTTATTTAAATACAACTCAAGCCTTAAAAATCATGTATTTTAAATCCCGTTTCAAATTTCGGTCCAAAACGCCAATACTAGTCGCGTGACGTCACCTGTTCATACCAAAGGAGGCTCAAAAGTTTACACGGGAGTTACCATCCTATAGATGCGTATTCTGTGCTCATAAACGTTAGTAAACTGAGGTGATGAAAAGTTGTTTCGTAGTCGTTGCTATAGTTACATGTAATTTGACGTTTCCTATAAACAAATAATAATAAGTTACACACTAAATATTAACCAAACAGTGAAGTTTTTTGACAGCGGCTGAACATATGACGTCATGCTCTCTGATTGATGTCTGTTGTCACGTGACTTGAGAGTGATTTTATTAGGTTTTATTTATTAAATATTAATTAAATTCCTTGAAAATAAGGAAAAATATAGTGTTTTTTAGTATTTCTATCATAGAAACTACTACTTTTCGTTAAAATTATGTTTTTATTTGAATACAGTCAACATCCCTATTGTTTTAATAATAATATAATTTCAAACTTTTACACTGTCTACAAGTTTGTTGTCAAACAGCTTTCAATGTCTACACAGTACTATTACATAATATTGTAAAATTATAAAACTAGCAACCTCATTGACGATATATTATGCTGTTACGAAATACGATTTCAGGATAGAAATAGACCTGATGAGGCAACTCCTTTTCTGACCGATACTTTTTCTAGCCTTTTGCGTAGTCCATTTCTATGTCAATGGTTCCGTCTCACCGACGCGACCGCGATGGCACCGATGCACGTGAAAAGTTAAAATTGGATTTGTTCAATTCAGAGAATCTGTATTGTAAACCTCCAGATATGTTATGTACTCTGCGAAATTTTGCTTTTGTATTAATTTATAATAATTGATTTTGTTTTGCGAAATTTATCTAATATTCATGATTAATATAAAAATGATTTGTCGGGAAAAAAGACTTTTTAAGTAACACTTATTTGTTATTTATAGCGACGTTTCGTCCCTTGCTTGGGACTTTTTCAAGCTTGTAAATATAAATTTGAATTAAACAGTTTATATTTACATGTGTATTTTAACTTTTATATCTACTTGATCAAAACATTTAATAGTTATAAAGCTTGAAAAAGTCCCAAGCAAGGGACGAAACGTCGCTATAAATAACAAATAAGTGTTTACTTAAAAAATCCTTTTTCCCGACAAATCATTTTTATATTAATTACCAAGGACAAAAAAGAAAAAAAGTCAATTCATGATTAATAATTTTAAAAGTTAGTAATTTTTTTTATTATTATCTATTGTCATAAAAGATGAAAATCTTTATCATAAAATTCTCAACGTGTATTGAATTTGCGCGAATTCAATCGCTTTTAATTGTGAATGTTATAAAATCGAAGAAAAATCAAAATTACCAAAAAACAATAAAAAACTAATTCTGTTGATCCGATTGCTTGTTAATTTCATTAAAATCGGTCCAGTTGTTTTAGAGTCATACATAATAGACACATCGATTTTTAAACACATAACTTGATAAATATCTTTTTCCACGGCTCCCTATATAAGCAATTTCATCGATAAGTTTATTTACATTTTTAAGTAATTATAATTTTATTTAAAATACTTTTGTTTTCATTGAAACTTTTGATCAGGACCGGGTCAAAAGAAGTAGAGGGCCGGATGCGATCCGCGGGCCGTGATTGCTTATGTGTTCTTCTCCAGTCTACCTAATACCCATTTATAGTACCTCTGCTTATAAATGTTATTATCCAGATCTTAAAACATTTATATAAAGCTTTGAAAACAATACAAAGCCTCCATTTAAAGTGCGTCTACATAGAATACAGAATACAGCTGATATAAAAAATAAATATACTATTATACAGTAAGACCCCGATTAACGCGGAAGATACTTTCCAATAAGTTTCTGTGCTATACGAAACAGCGCTAAACGAGTCCATCTTAATACGTAGATAATAAGCATATATGAAACAAAATCGAGAATAAGAAAAGTTAGTTTTTTTTTGTTTAATTTTCTAAGATTTATTGTTAAATACGTTTTTATTACATTAATTATAGATTTATTTATTGCTAATATCGATTTTTGTTCATAAAACATTTATGAAAATCAAATAAAAGTCCGAGTAAGAAGTTATGTTTGTGATGGGAAAAAAATTTGACATATTTAGTTTTTTGTGAAGAAGTCAACTAATGTCGTTTGCCTTTTTCTGTTTCGTTCAGCAAACTGTATATATTGCATTAATGACACTTCGTCTTGCCTTTGAATTTCTATCAACATTTGAATCATTTTGTATAAACTAATTCATAATTTACGTTATAGTGGCTAAACGTTTTTTTTAGAAACCGCGTAATAGTGAAACAGCGTTAAGGTAGTTGTCGTGGTTAAGGCACACCGTCAGAAAATTCTTAATTTTTGTATACTTATTAAGGACACGCTAATACAATTACCCTGAAAATTTGAAGTCGATCAACCGTATATAATCCGAGATAAATTCAATTAAAAATTGGATAATTAACACTGATTGTATACGATCTCTGTAATTCTGAACCAGTTTCTTATTTATAAAAGAAGAACTAACTGTCAGAAACTTTCCAAAAACTGACAGTCTTTCAATGCATTTGTTATGAGTTTAAAAAAAATAAGAAAAAAATTTTGACCGTCTAATTATTTATAAATAATGGTTTAAAGTTTAACAATTTATAGAAAATTATACATGTATATGAATACTGTATGGGTTACGTTTCCACGGGTACAGTCTTGCGTACAAATTATGAATCACTTAACTACAAGCTAGTATACTTTTGTGGCGCGTATAATCTATAATATTGTACCACGACAACTACCTTAAGCGAGGCTTTACGGTATAAATTCTTTACGCATTGAAAATTCATAAGTCGTCGTCACACGTTGCAAGCGGAGTCAGCAGGAAATAAAAAAACGTGTTGTTCTCTCAAAAACAAACGAACAACAGGCAGAGAGCACAGAAAGAGCACAACTCGACAAAAACAATCAAATTTAAAACCTCCTATAACAACGTTATTGTTCTTGCATTAAATAAAGATTTCATATTAAAAATCAACCGGCGTTCTTCGAGCTCTGCACGGATCGAGTGTTATCAAAATGCTCTCGCCCCTTCAGCCTGAGTCTCTGAAACTCAGCAGGACTCTTTAACTGAAGCATTTATTTCAACAGTTTTATCGTCTCGATATAAAAGCAAAAAACTAAAAATTAAACTATTTAGGCGCAATATGAAGGGTAACTCAGATCTTCTTTACAGGAAGTTACATCTTTTCACAGAAGTAACGTTCAGTTTGTGTTATAAATTTTATGAAAACACTTGTTTGATGACTAAGAATTACACTTACTAAAGACTGTATACAATTTTGTGCAGGGAGGAATTATTGAAACTAAGAAAAAATATCATTTTAAGTGATGTAAGGGGTAATTTTTGTTATTTTATTCAAAAACAAACATGAATTCACATACATGGGTTGATCAATACCCGTGTTTGACGACAGATTCCATCAGCTGGAAAGGTTATGGTCAAGATTTTTTGGGATTCCATATCATCCTCACCGACTTTCTGCAGAGAGGAAAAACAATCACCGGGCAGTACTACTGTGAGTTGGACAGATTCAATGAGAAATTGAAGGAGACACAGCCCCATATGGCGAAGAAAAAAGTGCTCTTTCATCATGGCAACGCACCAGCACATTCGTCTTTGATTGTCGCGGACAATTTGCACCAACTGCATTACGAATTGCATCCATACCCACCGTATTCGCCCGATCTGGCATCCAGCGACTTTTTCCTCTTTCCTAACTTGAAGACATGGCTCGGAGGAAAAAAATCGGCTCAAATAAAGAAGTAATCGCCGAGACAGAAGCGTATTTTAGGGATTGAAGAATCATATTTTTTCAACGGGTTAAACAAATGGCACGAACGTTGAGAAAAGTGTATAGACCTGAAAGGACTACGCTGAGAAATAAAAAAAATTTGTTAAAAAATATTGCGTTAATATTTCAAACACTGGTACTTATTGATCAACCCTAAGAAAGCCACGATGTATTATTAGCAAGTACACTATATTGTCGGCAGGGTTTTGGCACTGCGACCTTAGTTTTTAACATAGTAATAGTCTTGAAATATTAACATCTTTGAGTCGTAACAATCGAGAAAGCGATAAAATTTATTCTCATAATCGACAAAAAACTCATCTAATTTCAAATTTTTGCCACCTTTCGAATTTTAGTCGTTTTTAAAATTTTAGTTGCCTCCTAAATGTTCGCGCCCCTCAAATTGTGCCGTACTAGGCCCGGACCTAAGCCTAAATCAATATAAAAAAAAAACAAAGCAGGGTGATTTCGCATAGTTGACTTTAAAAAGACAAATTACTAACAAACAAAAAAAAAGTCTAGATTAATGTCGTTCACTTTTAAACTTGTTGGTTAATGTTTAAAACCCGTGTATAACATATAATCTTTGGGGAATACCCTCACGCATCTCCCTTATTCTCAACAAACGTTTGCTGGAACAGGGGTCCTGCAAACTATAGAGTTGGAGATATACATTTTATAAAGATGTCAGTTGGTACCGCGACCACATAACACGATCACCAACAAGTGGTCAATGGACCCATAAACATTACTGTGACAGCAGATAAATGAAATATAAAGTTTGTCGAACGCAGTTTTGAGTCGTGCAATATAATGCAGTGATTTGTTCCTTTGATTCATTTTAAACTTTATTTTTCATTCTAGATTCTTATGAAGTTGTTATTAGTAGAGATGAAACGGATATCCGGTAACTATCTGGTATCCGGCCTAAATTTACTATCCGACCGAATACAGGATAGTAACGCGGGTAACGGCTAGTAACAAATATAATATTTGGTTCTCAATATTGTTCACGTCCATTATAATTAATAAGTTTTTTTTTATTTTTTAACGGGAAATTGGGCAGTTCAATTTTAATATAGTTAAACTAAATTAAAAAATTGCGACGTTTCGTTTTTATATTAAAATTGAACTGTCCAATTTCCCGTTAAAAAATAAAAAAAACTTAATAATATTTGGTATTTGTTTCCATGGTTACTTAATATGGTTTAACGTAAAAATTAATCAAAGCATGCTTGCCAGCTACCTAACTAATTTTTTTTTGACAGATCTTCGAACAAAAGAACATCTGACTTTTTTTTAATTTTCAAAATATTTTTGAAATTATGAAACCCAGGAAAAAAGTTTTTCTACGAAACTTTCTTGGAAAAATGTATAGAATATTAAACCGTTATAAAAACTTTTTTATCAAAATTTTTCTCCGACGATAGCTCTCGAACGAATGAACCGATTTTGATGCGGTTCACGGCGATCGACGTTGTTTCATGAGGAATAGAGCTGATTAGATTTTGGAATTAATCGGTACAGTAGTTGCGAAGATATTGCAAAATATTTCCAAAAAACTGTTTTCCAAAAAGCTTTATTATTGACATTTCTCAAAATCTACGTGGCCGCAATCCGCATTTCGATCGGTCCACCCGTTCAAAAGTTATGAGAGGTTTACATACACACACACATACATACGGCCATCATTGCGGAATGTTCAGAATAGCTTCTTAGGACTTCAATTCGTCGAGATCTGACGAAAACTCAAATTTCGAAAATCGAGGTGAAACCAGTAACTTCCTAATTTTTGAAAATTTGCAATATTCGTAGCAGAAAGTTAAAAATCGTCGTTGGTTCTGTAATACCTCCTATGTGCAAAAAGTAAATGTTGCAGGAAAGGCTAAAAAGTGATTATTTCAGCAATAGATGGTAAGAAACTAGCAATTTCAGAGGTATATTTCTAATTCATACTTATCTTCACTGCAACATATTTATTAAGAAGAAGTATTTTCTTAAAAATATTAATTAACGTTAATTTCAGATTTATTGGCACATAGGAGGTATTACAGAATCAACGACGAAATATTGGAACGGTGACGGTTTTTCTTATGAATACAATCGGTTGTCAGACACTGGTTCAATAAGCGGGCGTGTAGAATATCGGAGGATGCGACCAGAGCGTGGTATGCGTGACATGTGCGGCGTATGGCTGAGACTTCGCCCCTCGCCAGAACGCCGAATGATTGCTCATAACTCGGGCACACGAGACGGTGTTCTTTTCGTCCCTCACTGGGAAGTCCCGGCGTCCTTTGCGTCACGTTGCGTCCGAGTTCTATCTGTATAGTTGGATGCCTACACACAGATTGCCAGAAAGTGCTGCCGAGATAGATATTGTAGATTATAAACGCTCGACAGCCGAGCTCAGAAATGTCTTTCGCAGAAGCGTAGCGTGCCTTGGCGGGGCCCCGTATAAAAATTTGTTTGGGGGCTCTTCCCCCGTTGAAGTAAATGACTTAAACGGGGAAATCCCGCAGCCTGCGATAATCGATGTAGGGTGTTGCCAACTTTTGAACGTACTCTTTACGCGGGAAAAAAAGAAATTGCTTTTTTTGACTTTTGTCATTTCTGAAATAAAAAAAAAAATTGGGACGTTTTTATTAATTTTTGCTTACGCACGTTGGGGGCCCCCGTGGCCCGGGGGCCCCGTATAATTGATACGGCAGATACGGCGGTAGCTACGCCCCTGGTCTTTCGAGATAGTCGGGGTGAAATACAGCAATAGTAAAATGAAAGTAAAACAAAAGAAATGCGATTTTACCAATTCAATATTAATTTTCCTGTCAGTTGCCATTTAAAACCATATAAGCAACAGAGACAGCAAAATAAGTATACCTAGACTTCGTAAACAATAGATTTCCAAATGTAATAATAATAGTAATAAATTCAATAATAAATCTCAGGTATTTGGATTAATAATACAAAACAATCGTGTTTAATCTTGCTACGTTTCGACTACTTTATTTAGTCTTCGTCAGGCTCATAACTAATAAATGAAATAATCAATCAAATGATTTATGTTTAAAAATTTATAATATTGAACACACATTGTATTTAAAATTAATTAAATAATGTTCAAAAAGATTGGTAACGTTTCAAATTTAGTTATTTTTACATGAATAACAAAAAAACCTGAGATTTATTATTGAATTATAATAATAATTTTGGATGCGATATAATGTCTAATAATAATAAATAAATAATAATGCGCTTAACGTCCGTTTGTCGACTTTTATGTCATAACAGACGCCATTCGCACCAATACTATTTTCCATTTTTCCACTTCCCGTTATTTTCTACATTTCTAAAACTTCAACTTAACTAATAGCAAGGGGCGAATGAAGGAATTATAGGAAATTAGGATAGGATAGGTAATTTTTGAACTGGGATTTTGATAGGTAATCGGCCATGGCCTTGAATAAGGAACCATCTCGATATTTATCTGGAATTAATTGAGGGAAACCATGGAAAACCTCAATAAAGATGGCCGGTTAAGAAATTACCGTTTCTCGGCGAGAGGTAGTAGGAAAAACTCCCAGCCACATCTGCCCAAGCCGGGATTCGAACACGAACCTCCCGAATGCGAGTCTAGTGCTGTCACCACTACTCTACCCAGCTCGGTTAGATTCCCAAATGTAAGATATATAGTTATTATGAAATGAAAACCATCTATTTTATAGGAAGTACGAGCAAAAATGTAGTACCTATATCTCGAACGTAATGCTATTATGAATCGTGTGACTGTTAAAACTTACTAGTCGCTCATTTTAACGTAATCTGAGGCCAGTACATAAAAACTGCATTTGTGTTCTAGATACGTAACTAAGTACCTACTATTTTTATGTTTGGCGGCTGCATTTACGATTTACCCCATATAAGGTATATTTTTTGTTATTTTATTATCGGTATTTTGTGTGTATTATTTACTGTTCAGTGAGTGAGAGAGACAGACACACACACACACACACACAGAGAGAGAGAGAGAGAGAGAGAGATTATAAAGAAGAATTCTGTAGTCACAACGTTTATATGGAATTTTAATTTTTTTTTGTGAAAATTACAATTGTTCTGGTTGCTTGTTGCATTCTGCTAGGCTCGTTCTGTGTGCTCGCATCTTTAATTTCGTTCAGGTACATGACCTTAGAGAAAAAAGTAAGTACTAAAAAAATTGGAGCAGTGGTGTCGCAAAAAATGAGAACGCGCAAGGAAAAGAAAAACGAAATTGCATGCTGTTTTTATCGATGGAGAGTTTCATTCTGAATTCTGAACTAAGGAACTTATCTAATACAGAGGCAGTGACAAAATATTATTACAGTGTAAACTTAATATAACGAACCGCAATATATCGATTTCCTCGATTTAACAAATTTTTCGAAATCCTCTAGAACTGCCCGTAAGAGTTAATGCAAAATATACCTCGACATTACGAATACTTTTTGTTAAAAACGAATTTCCAATCATTGCAGAATATAAATAGAAAATATAATTTACCTCAATTTAACGATTTTTGTCAACTTATAACCTTTACATAACGTATCCTACCAATCAGTCACACACAATTCCACAATAACAACAACAATTCACGTCTCGACAGGTTCAGAGACGTTTTTATCGTAAGATTCATTGTTGTTTGATGTAAAGTAATGTACACACTGCTGTTAGTCACTGTTGTTAGTAAATTTAAAGTTGCAGCGGCTGTGAAACGAAAAAGGTGTGCCTTAACCGTGGCAGAAAAACGAAAAATCATTAAGTATGTAGACGAGAATCCTAGAAAAATTAGACATCTCTAAAGAGTTTGAAATTGGCCACAATTTTAATGTTTAAAGATAAATTTTCAGAAGAAAATGGGTTTTCTTACCTTGTTAAAACTAATCTTAGACCAACCTCTGTATAGCAAATTTCATTATAACAAATTAATTAGTATAACGAATATTTTTTAATTGTCATCAGTTTTGTTATATCGAGGTTGTACTGTAGGTATTACCTATTTGATTTTTTGTCGAATTTGCAAATCTATCTCAGTGTCATTTCCACAGTTTTTTATTTTAAGGATCTTTATCAAGGATGTTGTAAAATTACATTTTAGAATCTAGACAGTACTTAAACCCAAATAACTATTTTCAAAAATGTCTGTTCCCGGTTGACTGCAATTACATTTTATTTTATTTTGCGGTTTTCCCATCATTAGACTTATTATTTTATTCATAATACATAGAAATTTTATCATCAGTTTTATTGTCCAGTGTTTCCAGGGTCGGACTGGGCCGGAAGGGCCCGGGTGGCTCCCCACAAGCCCGGGGCCCGGGACTGGATAATGGTAGATGGGATATTTTTCTATTTCATTTCTCTCTAATGTATGAACGAACTATCTGATGTAGTTTACATTTAGGTCGCAAAACCTGGGACCTAGCTTGCATGGGCCCCCTATCCTACTTACCGCCTGACTTGCGGCAAGCCCCGCAAACCTATAACCGTTACAGCGTTTTCGCACGGCTTAATTTTTATCATTCGAGCTGAAATTTTCAGAGAATCGTTTTTTCAATGTAAAGAACCATTTTAAAGGTTAGCATGTGACAATTTCCAACTTATCAAAATAAGGGCCAATCTATTATTCGACTGGCCCTTATTTGTATAAGCCAATTTTTTTCAAATTTTTTGAGTTGCTACTCCCTGAAATGGCTCTACATATTGAAAAAATGATTAGTTTAAAATTTCAGCTCAATTTATACAGTTTAAACCGTACCGAAAACGCAGAGAACTTTGAAAATACGTTACGTAGAAAGCAAATTCCGAAACTACTTAACTTTGTGCTTAGGGCATAAAAAATTAACTTTTCCTATGGATCTGGACAAATCAATTCTCCTCTTAAACACATCTTAGGACTTTTAAGATAGAAATTGGTTGGTGCTAAGTCATAGACAAAGCTACGCACTCGCACTACGGAACGTAATTCTCCGTGGGGGCCCCGCGCAGGCTGGGGCTCGGTTGGCAATCGCCACCTCGATTATATGGCCAGTCCGACGCTGAGTGTTTCGACATTAGTTATGTATTTTTCAAAACACATATCACGCAATTTTTTTCAAACTAATATAAAAATATCTTACGTTTTTTAACATCTGGGTGTGCTTCTAAATTACTAAAGATTTAATAATAATTTGAGAAAACGTATTTTCAAATAAAAAAAATATATCAGTAAAAATATACTGTAACAAAGTTCAAAGGCAAATAAAAAAAAGAACAAAGTGGGAATCCAAACAAAATAACAGAATGTATTAAAAAGTAATAACTAATAATTCAGTTCTCAAAGCTTGGTTAATACAAAGTTGAAAAGAAACAAAACAAAATAAACAACAAAAATAACGCGGGTTACTTTTGAATAAAAGATACGGTTGAAAATTAATAACCACTTGAAAGATTCACCTACTTTATATTTACCTCCTCTTATAAGAAGTTGTTTTGGAAATTTAATAATAATACATCATGATGCGTACTACGGTTGTTATACACTGGTGTGTCAGAATTGTATTATCATTTTAATCTTTTTTGTTCCAATATATATTTTTAACGTGGAGGGAAAGTTTGGTTGAGGAACAGTTGAAAAAACCCGGGTCGCAGTGCCAAAACCCTGCCGACAATATAGTGTATTTGATAATACAGGCAGTGTGGCTTTATTATGCGAACTTAAAATAACATTTTTTTTTCTTAATTGCAATATTATTATCAATCTGCAAAGTAGTGTTTTCATAAAATTTTTAAGTCTGGTCCTGTCGCGCCGATTTTTTTAAAATTTTAGGGGCATTTTTTAATTACTACTGGAAGGTTAAATGTCAATTTTGAAACGATCTGGAGCATTTTTTCGGTATTTTGGGGCCCAAAAACGTTTTTCAACCCCTAAAAACTACTCTTAAAATAGCCCGATTACGCCCATTTTAAATAGGCTTCTTGCGGTGATGGATTTCAACACGTGGGCCAAATTTCGTTAAAATCAATTAACTCTTTCGAAAGTTATTGCCCGCACACACACACACACACACACACACACACACACACACATATATATATATATATATATATATATATATATATATATATATAAACATTTTTAAAAATGGTGCCAAAGTGTCGAGAAATTTTGGTCCGACCCCTAGGTCCCGCCATCCGACCGACGCCAATAGTGTATGTTGCCTTATGGCAAATACACTAAAAAAGAAGCTTTACCGATGTTTCGCCTGTGGCCTACGTTTCGAAAAATATATTTCCATCTTCAGAGCCTCAGACTAGTCAAAGGGTGGTAAATTGTACTAATCTTAGATACATGATCATAATCTATGGGTTAATATAATTTGTATATAAAAAAACACAATACTTTTCATTAAAATAGTTTTGCAAACTTCAATAAAAATGGTCTATTTGTTAAAAAGTCACAGGCACAAAGATGGAAATATATTTTACGAAACGTAGGCCACAAGCGAAACATCGGTAAAGCTTCTTTTTTTCAACTGTTCCTCAACCAAACTTTCCCTCCACGTTAAAAATTATCATTTTAAGCTAAACGCAGTCAAACCGAGTAAGGGGTCATTCATAAATTACGTAAGGCGTTGGGAGGGGGGTGGGTATAAACCCAATTTTTACTATAGAGGAGAGGGCAAAGAATTATCAATCGAACATTTACACCAAATTAAATACATCTTTCAGTAAATAAATCACTATCTGCAAACTACTGTTTTCATAGAATTTATGACTTTATGTCATAACAGGCGCCATTCGCACCATTACTATTTTTTCATCTACAACTTCCCGTTATTTTATACATTTTTTACAACTTCAACTTGTGTAATAGCAATGGGCGAATGAAGAAATTATAGGAAATTAAGATAAGGTAGGTACTTTGTGAACTAGGAGTTTGATAGGTATAATCGGCCATGGCCCCAAATAAGGAATCATCTCGATATTTATCTGGAATTAATTGAGGGAAACTATGGAAAACCTCAATCAAGATGGCCGGTATCGGAATTATCGTTTCTCGGCGAGAGGCAGTAAGAAAAAGTCCCAGCCTCATCTGCCCCCGCCGGGATCCGAACCCGTACATCCCGAATGTGAGTCTAGTGCTGTCATCACTACTCTACACAGGTCGGTGTTTTCATAAAATTTGTAAATTTTTAATTTCAGGAGCACTTTTTAATTGATACTAAAGGGTTAAAATTAAATTTTACCACGATTTCGAGAATTTTTCGGTGCTTATTCCTAATAAATCAAATAATAAATAATTATCTGAAAAGATAAGAATTTAGGAGCAGATAATTTTAGAGATTAATCGAACAATTAATAAAGCTAGGGATGGCGAACCTATGGTATGCGTGCCAAGGGTGACATTCGACAGAAAATTGTTGGTACAGCATGAATTGAGATGTAAATCGAAATAATTAAAAATGTTCTAGATATTATAGAAATTAAATGAAATATTGCATGAATAGTTATTTTGACTGTTTATTATTCCGAAAATATCGAAAAATCCGGTGAAAAAGAGACGTGTTTTACATGTGTTTTATTCACTGTTGTTGTTTTTGGAACGCACTTAAAAGTATGTTCCAAAAACATATGTAAAAACACATGTTTCTTTTTCAGTGGGGTTTTCGATAATTTCGGAATAATTAAACGGCCATAGTCTGTTGCGGTAGTATATACAAGTGTTGCTACTGGAAAAAAATATCGGTTTTCGATACTGGGAATTTTATATCGATATATCGAAACATTAAATATCGATATATCGATATTCACAACTAAACCCGCCCCTGTTGGCGAATACGTCAATAAAATTTCAATACGTTAAAATTCCGAAGATTGTGTGTACTACTGCTTCCAGAACTGTTGTTTCATAATCTAATGAAGTACATTAAATATATCACATTTTTTCTTCCATTTAAAGTTAGTTATAAATTTTACCTGACATGAAATTCAGACAACTGACATGAAAACAAGAAAATTATAAAATACCTGCTCACTTTCTGTAGAGTTGGTGAACAATGTTACAAACTATTTAATTAAACGTTACGTTAAGTGGAAAATTGCTGTATGGACTTTATTACTGAAAATTGCATGGAGAATGGCTTATCTAAAATAAATGGTAGTTTGAAGTTATTGTAGTTAAAATCGTTATACTGTATAATGCATTATCTAGGGCTTTGCACCTATTTTTGAAAATATCGGCTCCGTCTCGTTGATGAAAAAGTAGTATCGTCTCGTTATATCTGTAACGTCTCATTTCAATTCAGTCTCGTCTTAATTCACTTCAGAAATGACCTCGGAATTTTTGGTACAAAATATTGTAACCTATATCAGCATTTCCTAAACTTTTCCGCCTATGAATAACTTACAGATTAGCAAAATTGTCCCATTAGTACAAATTAGAATACCTATTTTGATTATTAGTGTATTTGCCATATGGCAACATACACTATTGGCGTCGGTCAGATGGCGGGACCTAGGGGTCGGACCAAAATTTCTCGACGTTTCATAACCTCCTAAACACTTTGGCACCATTTTTAAAAATGTTTATATATATATGTATATATATATATATATATATATATATATATATATATATATATATATATATATATATATATATATATATACGTATATATATACGTATATATATATATATATATATATATATATATACATATATATATATACGTATATATATATGTGTGCGGGCAATAACTTTCGAAAGAGTTAATTGATTTCAACTAAATTTGGCCCACGTGTTGAAATCCATCGCCGCAAGAAGCCTATTTAAAATGGGCCTAATCGGGCCATTTTAAGGGTAGTTTTTAGGGGTTGAAAAATGTTTTTGGGCCCTAAAATACCGAAAAAATTCTCCGAATCGTTTCAAAATTGAAATTTAACCCTCTGGCAGTAATTAAAATGTGTACCTAAAATTTTAATAAAATCGACCTCACAGGACCGGATTTAAAAATTTTATGAAAACACTAGTTTGCAGATAGTGAATTATTTACTGAAAGGTGTATATAATTTGGTATAGAAGCTCGATTGATAATAATATTGCAATTAAGAAAAAAAATGTTATTTTAAGGGGTGTATTAAGGAGTCAAATGTTTTATTTTGCCCAAAAACCAAGTTAAGTTCGCATAATAAAGCCACACTGCCTGTATTAGCAAATACACTATATTGTCGGCAGGGTTTTGGCACTGCGACCCGGGTTTTTTTAAGTTGTCTTGTCTTCAATTTTTCGACTATTCTCGACAAGAATTGACTGTTTCCTGACAATTTTCAAGCTTCTAAGTTAATTCGAAGTGGTCTAGCTTTTTGACAATAAGCTTATGTGGATGAGGGTTAAATAAAATTTGAGATTAATGAACAAACAAAAGTAAAAAATATTTTTTTTATAAAGATTTTGTTTAACAGCGATAGAAAGTCCATAATTTATTGTATTGAGTGAGTGGGCTTTCTATTGCTGTTAAACAAAATTTTAATAATTCAAAATTATTTTTTACTTTTTAGTTCAGTTTGCTACTAAAGCGTGTTTTTTTTTCAAAGATTGTTCCGATCCTGACTAATTAAATAGATGAAAAATTGGAGATAATTTTTGACATAAATAGAGATTGTATGTTTTAATTAGTTTTTATAAACTATTTGGCTAAAAATTATAGACCAAAAAACCGTAGACTAAAACATGGAAACGACAAAACAACTAAATAAAACAGTCAATACATAAAAAATAATTTTTGGTATGTAAAATTGTTAAGATTTGTTGTTTTTGTAAAAAATATTTGTACTTATATGTATTGTTTCCAGACAGACGCCTGATGAAAGAATAAATAAATTCTTAAACGTCGCGATAAAAATAAAAATTTAGTATTGACTTATTGATCCTAAGTCCTCGGACAATTATTCATCTAAAGCGTGTTTTTTAATTTTTTAGTGTATTTGCCATATGGCAACATACACTATTGGCGTCGGTCGGATGGCGGGACCTAGGGGTCGGACCAAAATTTCTCGACGTTTCATAACCTCCTAAACACTTTGGCACCATTTTTAAAAATGTTTATATATATATGTATATATATATATATATATATATATATATATATATATATATATTTATATACGTATATATATTATATATATATATATATATATATGTGTACGCGCGATAACTTTCGAAAGAGTTAATTGATTTCAACGAAATTTGGGCTACGTGTTGAAATCCATCACCGCAAGAAGCCTATTTAAAATGGGCCTAATCGGGCTATTTTAAGGGTAGTTTTTAGGGGTTGAAAACTGTTTTTGGGCCCCAAAATACCGAAAAAATTCTCCGAATCGTTTCAAAATTGAAATTTAACCCTTTGGTAGTGATTAAAAAGTGTCGCCACAATTTTAATAAAATCGGTCCGACAGGACCGGATTTACAAGTTTTATGAAAACACTAGCTTGCAGATAGTGACTTATTTATTGAAGGGTGTATTTAATTTGGTGTAGACGTTAGATTGATAATAATATTACAATTAAGAAAAAAATATTATTTTAAGGGGTGTATTAAGGGGTTAAATTTTTTATTTTGCCCAAAAACAAACTTAATTTCACATAATAAAAGTATAAAACCACACGGCCCTATACAAGCAAATACACTATATTGTCGGCAGGGTTTTGGCACTGCGACCCGGGTTTTTATTTAAACTATTATTTAAATAGATTAATATATGAAAATATTATAGTTAAAAACTGTATTCTATTTTATAACCGATTTCTAATTCCAAAGTCACAGTATCGACTCAAAACGAAACCGAAAGTCTCAACTTCCTGTGAAGCCCTGTTCAAGATTGCATTGAATGGTTTGTCTAATAAATGTTATTTTATGATTCGACCTTCTCTCAGTTAAAACTCTTTTACTGTTTTAAAAAGTTTAAGAGATCGTAATTTTACAAATTAAACAACAATCAGTGCTCTTCATTGTATACGAGCAAAAGTATTAACTTATATGGCTGTAACTATAAAAATTACTATATCCATGAAAAGAATATCTACTTGAAAAACATTTTATGTCTTATAGGAATACTCTTAAAATGTATTGAATGGGTACTTAAGAGTTAGGGGTGGTGAACTTTCATAGGAGTTTGTACCAAAAAAAAAATGTGTGAGCCTTATCCACGTAAGTGAAACTTCTTTAGTCATAAATGTTATTAAATGAATACAAAAACTTATATACGCAAAATTATCAAATAATATAAAACCTTGTTGCATAAGCAAGCTCGTTTCGCAAATATGCGTGGCACTAGATTCTTCTGCCATGTACAGAAACTATAGATCTGACAATGGACGCGTAACGTAGGTGGCAGCAAGTAAATAACGACCCAAGTTATGATTGGTTTTCATCAAAAAGTACAGTAAAATCAAATCTACGTGTTCTTTTCTAAGTGAAGTGATTTAAATAAGGAATAATTCAAAGTAAATATGTGATGATTTAATATTAGAATCATTCTTTAAAGAGATATACAGTGAAAACCGTTTACGACGACATTGTTTAGTAGAGCATACCGGCTATATTGACCAACATCATAGGTCCCGCTTGAATGGCTATATGACCGCTTTATAAAAAACACTGCTTTTTACGACATTGCTTATTACGACATACCGCATTAAGCGACTACATTAGTTTAATGTAATATCTTCATATCTTCGGAGAATTATATCTATTAGAACGACCAGTAGTATTGTAAACAAAATTCGTACAGATTTTATGAATGCAGAAAAATGATAGTGTGAATATTATTCCTATTAATATCTATGGATTTATATGTACCTACACATTCAATAATACTACATACTTCATAAAAAATTACTTTGTACTTCGAAAACATCACCGGTTGTTATGACTATCGGCTTTAACGACCAAATATGAGTAGACCCTTCGATGTCGTTATAACAGATTGTGACTGTAATTAGTTTTTCATCTGTGATTTCTTCTTCTGCGGCAGAATATTATTTTTTAAAGTAGGCTACACAAACTATTGTCCTAGCATTTAGAGTAAAAGATTTTCCCTTCTGATAGCATACCGCCACTTTTTTCAATTCCGGATCGTTTGGAAATACAAAACCTCTATAATTGGAACATTGGTAACACCCAGCACATCGGCATTGTCAATGATTTATTATCATACTAATATTATAAAGAGGAAAGATTTGTATTTTTGTGTGTTTGTAATGAATAAACTCAAAACTACTGTGCCGATTTAAAAAATTTTTCCACCATTAGAAAGCTACATTCACCCTGAGTAACATAGGCTATATTTATTGCTAGAAAATATTAGGAATCCTTACTAAAACTTTAGTAACGTAACCCAAGATGTAAAAAAAATGCCATAAAACATCTTTCGTCGCACGCGCTGCGGAAACTATTGATGATAGAACAAAAGTATGTTCTACAATATTAAAAAACGTATCAATAGCTACAAAAAACTTTGCGATACTATATGTCCAACTATTATCGTTATGTCACAATAGCCACTTTTTACATTTTAATAATCTATATAGATAAAAGACGATGTATATGTAATCTATGGACTCCAAACGGGTAGACCATTTTTGATGATATGTTCAGACAATCTTTAGATTAGCCCAGCGGGTGATCTTCTGAAGTTTGGTAGCGATTGGAGCAACATAATTTTTTAAATTTCTTTTTGGGAAATAAGATTTTTCTTCGATTTTTGAACATTCACAAATAAAAGCGATTGAATTCGCGCAAATTCAATACACGTTGAGAATTTAATGATAATGATTCTCATCTCTTATATCCTATATATTACATTTACACCTGGGCGAAGTCGGACTGGGCCGCTATTTGAAATAAACTTATTTTACACACACTGCTATGAACTATTTATAGACTGAAGTCGTTATTTAGTTGGCGCCCCTAGCGGTAAAGTTTGACTGTGTCTATATCCATGGGCTTATTGATGTCAAACCATTTTCCAGTCCAGTGACTGACCTTAAGCCAACAAGGGGAGACAAAAATCGTTTGCCATTCTTAAACAACACAAATGGGAACGTATGTGCAACGTGTATAGTGATATTTTTATATATTGTGTAATATTCTTTTTGTATAATATATTGTAATAGATTCTATAAAAATGTATTATTTAGTGATTTGAGAATAATTTCTTTTGAATTTGTTCAACCTTGCAAGGTTTATTGAAAACTTATGGCTATCCGTTGTAAAATTATTTTTTGCCATTTAAATAAAACTTCTACAATGTTTTTATGGATCGTGGGTAATTGGACATAAACAAATGAAAATTCTAAGTTTTCTAAATTTGCTACGTTTCGTAGGTTAGTTTCATACTTCTTCAGGCAAGTTTATAGTTTAGAATCTTTGTTGATATGTTTGCAGTGAGATCATCTTGTCATTCATTTAAAAAACAATAATTTAAAAAAACTAATCTACGAAACGTAGCAAATTTAAAAAAACATAGAATTTTCATTTATTTGTGTCCAATTACCCACGATCCATAAACATATAACATCATGGACGATAACAACTCGAATCTTCTACATTAAACTTTTTGTTTTTATTTCGGTAGATTCTAGGTCGGCATCATTGCGCATATAATCTTCTGCACAAAACCTGACTATCTCCACCAGCCTAGTGGGTTCAAAGCACAAAACAAAAAAAATTAATTCTTTCAAAACATTAATGCAAACATTACCTGTCTTTTACAGGAAGCAGTCGGCTAGCTATTGAATCAAGTCGCCTCGGCCTATTGAGCTTAGAAACTAGCAAATATTTTTTTAAATTTTTTTGACCATAGTTAATTTGTTACTGAATTTGTAGTTATAAGATTTTATTTGTTTTAAGACTTCTGGAGTGCTGAACTTTTGCCAAGTGTGAAAGTTGCAACACCAATAAAATTGTTTCATCGATGTTAATGAAAAAATGGGAGAATAAGAACAAAAGGGTTGCTAAAAGAGAGACAACATTACATAAAGATAATGAAGCTTCGAGCAGAGAATTTGTTAAAATTTCGTAACCCTTTTTAATATTATAGATAAATATTTTGCAGAGTGTTTCTTATAATAGAAGAGCTATTAAGCATGTTTGGTAGGTAGTTGAGGCACTGTGAAAATTTGTACAATACCTCTTTAGTAATATCCGAATACAAAAAAAAAAGGCCCGACTAAAGAATAGCGAGGCTTAACCGACTTAACAGATTTTTAAAGTTTTGCACAATAAAAATCCTTGAGGCTTGCAAAAGACTTAAAAAATTTAAAAATGATTTATCGGGAAAAAAGGACTTTTATCATATTAAATAAACCCCCTGGTTGTGACATATTGACTTTTTTTCTTTTTTGTCCTTGGTAATTAATATAAAAACCCGGGTCGCAGTGCCAAAACCCTGCCGACAATATAGTGTATTTGATAATATAGGCAGTGTGGCTTTATTATGCATACTTAAGTTGGTTTTTGGGCAAAATAAAAAATTTGACTCCTTAATACACCCCTTAAAATAAATTTTTTTTTTCTTAACTGCAATATTATTATCAATCTAACGTCTACACCGAATTAAATACACCCTTCAATAAATAAGTCACTATCTACAAATTAGTATTTTCAAAAAAATTTTAAGTTCGGTCCTGTTGGACCGATTTTATTAAAATTTTAGGGACACTTTTTAAATACTACTAAAGGGTTAAATGTAAATTTTGAAACGATTCTGAGAGTTTTTTCGGTATTTTAGGGCCCAAAAACATTTTTCAACCCCTAAAAACTACCCTTAAAATAGCCTGATTACGCCCATTTTAAATAGGCTTCTTGCGGTGATGGATTTCAACACGTGGGCCAAATTTCGTTAAAATCAATTAACTCTTTCGAAAGTTATTGCCCGCACACATATATATATACGTGTATATATATATATATATATATATATATATATATATATATATATATATATATATATAGATATATATATATATATATATATATATATATATATATATATATATATATATATATATATAAATATATATATACATATATATATAAACATTTTTAAAAATGGTGCCAAAGTGTTTAGGAGGCTATGAAACGTCGAGAAATTTTAGTCCGACCCCTAGGTCCCGCCATCCGACCAACGCCAATAGTGTATGTTGCCATATGGCAAATACACTAAAAAATGGTTTGTCGGGAAAAAGGACTTTCACAACCAGGGTGTTTATTTAATATGATAAAGTCCTTTTTCCCGACAAATCATTTTTATATTAATTACCAAGGACAAAAAAGAAAAAAACTTAAAAAATATATTTGAGGCACGTCGAAATTTAAATAAAATAATATTGTTAACTAAAAATAGATATATTCAAAAAGATAGGTCGTTTCGCTGGGACATTTTACCCGTATCAATATGTTTGATAAATCGGTTAAGTCGACCAAGCTCCGCTACCTTTCAACCAGGTCTGTGTTTTTTCGAATATTACCAAGGAGTTATTGTACAAATTTTCACAGTGCCTCAAATACCTACCCAAAAATGCTTAATTGCTCTTGGACTATTAATCATTTTTGATGTACTTTACGACAGCCATGCGTTGAGACGAGTCCACCTCGGCAGGTTGGTTAACTAAAAGTTAAACGGAAAACAAATATTAGCTAGTAAATGAAAAGTTTATTACCGATATTAAGCACTCTACGCTTTTTACAGTAAAGCTAATTTTGTTGTCAAATTATTTTGCATTTTTTAGTTTATAAAAGTGTGTTGTTTTAGTTTCTTTAAACTCTAATTTTAGTTATAAGACAGTTGAATCTGGCGTTTTGAAATGGGTTATCCATGGACATAACACAAGGAATAATTCTAATATTATTTTACCGAAATCGACACTAACGTTGTTTAACAAGAGCGCCGAATATCACGCTCTGAAAATGTTTAATAAATTGCCACACAGTTTCAAAAATCTGGATATTTCTAAATTTAAAAGAGAATTAAAGGCTGCTCTTCTTAAACAATGTCTGTATAAGATAGATGATTTTGTTATAAATGAATAAATGTAAACATATCTTTCTTTTGACGAATCCTATACATATTTGTATGTCTTTGGATCAATAAAATTCTATTCTATTCTATTTCACGTTCCAAGATTCCTTTACAAACAAACAAACATACAGGTGAAGCTAATAATAAAAGCGTATTAAAAATCTTTACTCCTTCAATGCTGTCTCCTGTAACAGCAAACGCAATTCTCTACTCGAAAATCTGTAGGTTCCTACTTACAAATTTGCAACGACATCGGACGAGATCAGAACTGACACAGTACCTGATATGTTCATCAGTAATCATTAAAATTAATTGATTTAATCGTCTTGCAGCATGTCAACTGTTCGCTGCACAGTCCATTCAGATTGCACGCCTCCGCTTCCCCCCTTCCCCTTACTATCACCGGTTCCGTCGTCGCTTATACAGTTCCGTGAAATAGATTTCAATTAGCATTTTAAATAAGTGAATATATTAAAGCCATTGCACATTCGATAATGAAATTTATAAATATGATCATATTTACTTAATACTAGCCGCGCATGCGATTCAAATAAAACATGGCAGCGACAACAGTAGTGGAGCCTTCGGTTCCATCGTATTACAAGTATTGCCAAGCTGGACGCAGCCCCGCGAAGCAATACTTCTAATACGGCGGAACCGACGGGTTCCACTACCGTTGTAGCCGTGTTTTATTTTAATCAACCAACAGTAGTGGAATCTTCGGTATTGACAATACTTCTAATACGATGGTACCGAAGATTCCAAAACTGTTGTTGTCGTGTTTTATTTTAATAAACCGAGAGTAGTGGAGCCTTCGGTTTCACCGTATTACAAGTATTGCCAAGCTGGACGCAGCCCCGCGAAGCAATACTTCTAATACGGCGGAACCGACGGGTTCCACTACCGTTGTAGCCGTGTTTTATTTTAATCAACCAACAGTAGTGGAATCTTCGGTATTGACGAACTGGACGCAGTCTCGTGAGACAATACTTCTAATACGATGGAACCGAAGATTCCAATACTGTTGTTGTCGTGTTTCATTTTAATCAACCAACAGTAGTGGAGCCTTCGGTTTCACCGTATGACAAGTATTGCCGAGCTGGACGCAGCCCCGCGAGGCAATACTTCTAATACGGTGGAACCGAGGGTTCCACCACTATTGCACTGTTTTAATTTAATCAACCAACAGTAGTGGAGCCTTCGGCTTCAGCATATTACAGGCTTGTTTTGCGGGGCTCTGAATTGAATCCAATAAAAAAACATTTTTAGTTTTTCCTTAATTTTCTCCTTTTCCGGGCAATTTTCCCAATTTTGTGTCCCTAAAACGTTATATGGACTATTACGAACATTTGAAAAAAATAGACCAAATCGGTCCAGCAGTTTACCAACGAAGAACATTTCATTTTTATTATAAGGTGAAGTGGGGTAATTGTCAACATGGGGCAAATGTGATATGACAGCGCAAAATGTGATAAAAACCATCAAAATTGCTTTCTTTAGCACTGAACTGACAAAACTTTCTTCCCTGATCTACTTGAGCCGGTTAGAGTTCTACTTTACCGACCGAACACAAAATTATATGACAACACGTGCGATTTGTCATTTGAGGTTAGAAATCAAGTACAACAGGTGAGTCTTAAATTCATTTATGTAGTCGAACTTTTAGAGGTAGTCTTTCGAAAACCTGGCCACATATATAAGAAAACTGTGTAGTTTTCACTGTTAGTAATAGCTGTAATAAGATAATTTCGTCTTTTTTTATAATTGCGTATGTTACATTTGCCCCCCGAAATATATGTGGTCAAGGTAAATGTAAAATATGGTATATCACATTTGCCCCTTTTTGTTTTACATTTTCCCCATAATTTGTAGATTTCTAAAATGGTTCGAAATTACCGAAAAACGCGGGGAGATCCAAGCTATTCAGCTGAAGATTTACGATCAGCTGTACAGGATGTTCAGTCAGGCCGACTGACTGTTTACAAAGCCGCCAAAATTCATAAAATTCCATATTGCACAATTTATAGCCGTCTGAAAGGACTTAGGGGCGTGAAAAAAGAAAAGAAGGGCAGATCAACAGCATTAGATTGGAATCAAGAGTTGGAGCTAGCCAGAGGCATTGCCACTTTAGAAAAGTGGGGGTTTGGTCTGTCTAGAAAGGAAGTCCTGCAGCTGGTGTTCCAGTATGTTAAAGAGAACAATTTAAGAACACCATTTAAAGATGGCATGCCAGGCACTGACTGGTTCATTGGCTTTAAAAAAAGACATGGATTAAGCTTAAAAACACCACAGTCTGTTGAATATGCTAGGAAGAAGGCCACCGATCCGTTCACGATTTATGGATACTTTAAGCTTTTGAAAAAAACGTTGAACGATCTACAACTTGAAAATTCGCCTTCCCAAATTTGGAACCTTGATGAGAGTAGTTTTTGCATAGATCCGAGTAAAACCAAAGTCGTCGGCAAACAAGGAGTGCCTTGTTCCCGTGTTACTAGTACCCCAGGTCGTGAAAATACAACTGTATCATTGCTGGCCAATGCGTCTGGAGAAAAGGGCCCCCCGTTGATAATATTCAAAGGTGCTAATGTTTGGGATTTATGGCAAGCTCCTGGCAATGCCTATCCGGGGATGTCCTATGCGGCGTCCAAGAAAGGATGGATGGATTCAGATATTTTCTTCAATTACTTCCTGCACACTGTGATTCCCGCTTTGGGAGAACAGAGGCCAGTACTCGTTATTTATGATGGACATTCCTCACATGTCACTACAAAAGTCATTGAGTTGGCAAGAAGTGAAAATATCACAATTCTCAAGCTACCACCTCACACTACTCACCTTTTACAGCCTCTGGACCTTGCTGTATTTAAATCTGTAAAAACGATCTGGGATCAAAAGTTGGTCAAGTGGCAAAGGCACAATATGGGACGTAAACTGCCAAAAAGAACGTTTTCTGAATTTGTTGCAGAAACATGGAAAGAGACGCGAGCAAGTGTCATAACAAATGGTTTCAGGAAAGCCGGTATTGTGCCATTTGATGAAAAAGTAGTTCCAAGAGAAAAGTTTGATATAGAAGCTCTAAAACGATGGGACTCTCAGAACTCTACAGCCACCAACGGCACTGCAGAAAACGAACATGGTGACCAGCACATTGAGATTCCGAGTCTCACTTCAAAACAGCCCACCCCTGCTCATGTCGTCAACATACAGGATATGCCAGGTACTTCATCTAGGTCTGTCGATGTTGTACCTGATAGGCGAGAATCCTTTGAATCACTTCTGCTACAATGCGTTCATCAACATCAATTCTCACCGAAACTGTCGAAAAGAAAAGTGGCGCCCGGAGCTCAAGTAATCACCGCACCAAACAACCTAGACGAGGAAATTAAAAACAATCAGAAGAAAAAGCCTCAGACGGCACCGACTGATGTTTATGAGTCATCTAGTGAATCAAGTGGCGAAGTGATAAATTATGAAGATTCAGACAATGAAGAAGAATATCTTCAGGAACTGCAAGACTATGAAGAAGAGTTGGAAGAAACTTCACATGTCGCTGGAAATCAAACTATTGAAATTGATAAGTGGGTTTTAGTGGAATACCGAACCAAGAAAACCATTAAACATTTTGTCGGTAAAGTAATGAAGAAAGGGGAAAATGACGAATGGCTGATTAAATTTTTAAGACTGAAAAAATCAAAATTTGTTTGGCCTAATGTTGAAGATGAAGACTGGGTGGAAAGCGAAAATATATTGAAGATCCTTCCACAGCCGACAGAGGATCGAAGAGGATCGGGATTTACTTTTCCATTGAAGTTTGACACCTACAATTTGGTCTAGCTCCAAAATGTGTTGTGGAATGTTTCAATTTTGATAAAAGTGCAATTAGAATTTTTTTATGTTCATTGAAGAAACTGACATTTTTTTATGTTTTTGTTTGAAATTGCATAATTTTCTTATTTTTCATGATAATAAAACGATTCAAAAAACAAAATGCTCAGAAAAATTATGATTTTAACATTTGCCCCAAAGGATATTCCCATTAGAAACCTATAGCGAGGTAGGGTTCGTTATCACATTTGCCCCAAAACCTGGGGCAAATGTGATATATTGACATCGTTTTAAAAAATAAAACATTTTCACGCAGTCCCAGAACAACTTATTATTTTGGTTATAGATATCGTTTAATGAAGGGTCAAGGTATATTTAGGAATTTTTTCACAATTTTTGCAATAAAAATACAATTTTCTGAGATCTCGACAGCTACACTAGTCAAATTTTACATCACAATTACCCCACTTCACCTTATAGGTTTTGTATTCCGTACAAAAATTGTTATTATTGCGGCTTCGTTACGAAATCTTTCATCTCTTTTAATTGAATTGTTTGCCTTAAAATGGTGGACGGCTGCGATAATCTGTCAAATCTAGTGACTCTAACGAATATCATCGATAATAGCGTCCAAAAAATGAATTATCGTCTGCACTAGATTTGCGAAGGCAAAAATCATGTCGTGAGTGAAATATTCACTTACTCGCAGGGTCTTCTTTTACACTGAGCACGTGCCCAGAGCCCCACGATCGATGGGGCCCCCTAGTTCCAGATCAGCATCCGATAACCGATACTTCAGACAAATATATCGATATATTTTTAGTGTATTTGCCATATGGCAACATACACTATTGGCGTCGGTCGGATGGCGGGACCTAGGGGCCGGACCAAAATTTCTCGACGTTTCATAACCTCCTAAACACTTTGGCACCATTTTTAAAAATGTTTATATATATATATGTGCGGGCAATAACTTTCGAAAGAGTTAATTGATTTTAACGAAATTTTGTCCGCATGTTGGAATGCACCACCGCAAGAACCCTATTTAAAATAGGCCCAATCGGGCCATTTTAAGGGTAGTTTTTAGGGGTTGAAAAATGTTTTTGGGCCCCAAAATACCGAAAAAATTCTCCGAATGGTTTCAAAATTGAAATTTAACCCTCTGGCAGTAATTAAAAAGTGTCTCCAAAATTTTAATAAAATCGGCCCGACAGGACCGGATTTACAAATTTTATGAAAACACTAGTTTGCAGATAGTGACTTATTTATTGAAGGGTGTATTTAATTCGGTGTAGACGTTAGATTGATAATAATATTACAATTAAGAAAAAAAATGTTATTTTAAGGGGTGTATTAAGGGGTTAAATTTTTTATTTTGCCCAAAAACAAACTTAATTTCGCATAATAAAAGTATAAAACCACACGGCCCTATATAAAAGCAAATACACTATATTGTCGGCAGGGTTTTGGCACTGCGACCCGGGTTTTTTTTAATTGTATTTGTTAATTATCGATTTGCTTAGTAATTATGCTCTTTTATTAAGAAAAAATAGTCCTCATTAGAGGCTCCATTGTACGAAAGTGCCCAGGGCCTCAAATAGTTTAAAGACGGTTCTGCTTACTCGTGTTGATTCTCTGACATGCATCTTTAGAAGAACCGTTGATATTCGTAAATTGATATTTTGAAAGACAAAAAACTATCGCATGTTACAAGTTCTTTATAAGTCCCTTATAACTGAAAGCTTATTAGTATCTCACTGATTTAAAATATGTAAATGGCGTTTTAATTTCTTGGTTAAATAATTAGATAAATTATAATCGATAATGAAACATTTAATAACTAATCAGTACAAGAATGTGTTTATGAATTGATTGGTATGGTGATTTTAATTAAGTTGGTGGGAGTCTAAAATGGAATTTAAGCCTAGAACATTATTGCATTATGTGTTGTTAATATGCCGCCACAGCATGAATGATGACAATAGAAATTATCATAACAATACCACCCTATGCGATTAGGAAAAAAAACATACTGATTATTCTATATTTTGTGTTGGTATACAGGATGTTGCAGTTGTTTTTATTTATCCGACTGCTAAGAAGGGTTATGTTTTTGCGCGTATCTATGTATGTAGGTATGTAATATTATTTATTACTCATCTTTAAAGTTCAATTCCAGATATAATATGTTATAATAGAAAACAGTATCACGGGTAATTGGAATAAAAATAAATCAATTTAAATTGATTTATTTTTATTCCAATTACCGGTGATACTGTTTTCTATTATTATTTATTACCTTGTATAATCCTAACGGCTGGACGAATTTCTAAAATTAAAGTATCGTTGAATTTTTCTCGGCAACCAAACTGTCCTACGATAGGTGACTTCAAAAAAATCAAAATTTCGGATTTTGGGTGCCATAATGTGTGGCTCGATTTTTTTTTCTCCAAATAAATCCAATAGGGTATCAAAATGAAGAATATTAAAAGGTGATTACAAAAATATTTAAAATTTACATGTTTAAATGCAATTTGTAAAGGCAAATTGCAAAATGAAATTATTAATTGAACCATTCTATGACACTTATACCTCGAAAGTGCAGTCAAGACCGAAACTATTGGCATATATACAAAAGACAATAATCTTATAAAACTTCAAATAAACCAAATTATTTACTTTTAATTATAAGACTAGAAAACAGCATTGCATTTGACTATGTGGTAGGCAACGCAACGTACGTCACTGTACAGCGTGTTAGCTTGCTTGCTGCAATTTTTCAAGTTTTTTATTATCCTGAAGGTCATGGTCAGGTTAATGGGGCAAACTTATTAAATTATTGTATTGTCATCGGTCCTTGATAAGTGTGCAAAGTTTCAGTTTAATCTGACGTTTTGAAGTGGGTGAATTTCACGTTCAAAGATTCCTTTACAAACAAACAAACAGACCGGTGAAGCTAATAAAAGCGTGATTAAAAACATCGACTCATATTCGATGCCGAAGTATTAACAATACATCGTTACTAATCAGCGAGTGTTTACCATAGACCGATGTAGGTAAATCATCCATCCCTTACTCAATATTATTAAGCTCGCAGTTAAATAATTACTCAGTAAGGTCTGCTGATTTAGTTTCTGGAAGCACTGGTTTATAAGACCTTTTATGAGGCGATTTCTGTAATAATTATACGGTAGATGTTGCGGTTTGAGGCACCGCGCCTTATGGCTAAAACACTGCAAACACACAACCAATTAATATTTATGTAGGAAGCCACCACATATTGAATGATCACACCAGATTGCGAAATTTGAGGTTGCGGAACGCCCATTAGTCGACGAAATAGGCTATTTACCAACACGAAGTTGGCGTTTTTGAAGTAAAGTTTCTTTAGCGAGAACGAAATTTGGCCCACGTGTTGAAATACATCACCGCAAGAAGCCTATTTAAAATGAGCCTGATCGGGTCATTTTAAGGGTAGTTTTTAGGGGTTGAAAAATGTTTTTGGGCCCCAAAATACCGAAAAAATTCTTAGAATTGTTTCAAAATTGACATTTAACCCATTAGTAGCAACTAAAAAGTGTTCCTAAAATTTTAATAAAATCGGCTTAACAGAACCGGACTTACAATTTTTTTGGAAAACACTAATTTTGAGATAGTGACTTATTTATTGAAGGATGTATTTAATTCGGTGTAGACGTTAGATTGATAATAATATTAAAATTAAGAAAAAAAATGTTATTTTAAGGGGTGTATTAAGGAGTCAAATTTTTAATTTTGCCCAAAAACGAACTTAATTTCACATAATAAAAGTATAAAACCACACGGCCCTATACAAGCAAATACACTATATTGTCGGCAGGGTTTTGGCACTGCGACCCGGGTTTTTTGTTATTTATAGCGACGTTTCGTCTCTTGCTTAGGACTTTTTCAAGCTTTATAACTGTAATTGAATTATTAAAATACAATTTATAAATTTACAATTGAAATACTATAAAATATCAGATATTAATTATACACACCAATGTTTTGATCAAGTAGTATTTGTTATATGTGTTTATTTAAAAAGTCCTTTTTCCCGACCAATCATTTTTATATTATATCCTAGCACAAAAAAGAAAAAAGTCAACTTATTACAGTTTGTTACAAATTGTTTGAATAATCAGAATTGATCGCGGCGTGCGGACACAATGCGTGTGTCGCGGGCGGCTCAAGATTTTAAATTTTTAAATCCGGACTACAAATGAAGCCCCGCCCGGACGCTCCCCGGATACCCTGTAAACTAGGACAAATCTGGGGAAACCCGGACCCTACCTTAAAGCGACGTTACTTCACCCAAAGCTTCGTTGTCATGTACTTAAATTCTGTAGAATTTGGAAATTTCAAACTGAAGGTTACTGTATTTTTGATTACTTATAACATAGCAAGTATATCATATCTTTAGCATAATATTTTAGCAGTGAGTTTCATAGAACACTATAAACTTTCATACTAAATTATGTCGCTTACATGTACTTTGTTCATAATTTACAATTTTCACACTAGGTGAAGATAAGCATCTTGAAACTAAAGTGGCTGCTTTTGTAATTTACTGACTGTAACCATAAAACTTGATTATACGAAACCAAAAACGAAAAAATACTCATATTTAAAAGTAAAAACACCAGGTGTTCCCGTTGCATTGTGCGGATTGTTAGTAAGGGTTGACCAAAAAACTTAAACTACATAATGGGATAATAATCCGCAGCGTCGGCCTTAGAGATAGCACGGTAGAGCAAGATTGTCTTTCAGTGATCTTTGGTTGACGCTTTCACTTCACGTAAATTGTACTTCGGTTTTATGTTAAATAAATAATAAGTCCCAAATTCTCAAAAATCAACTTTTATTGCACACTTGTCGAATTTAAATTAAATTAAGTAGCTTTAAGGTAGTTGTCGTGGTTAAGGCACACCGTTAGAAAATTCCTAATTTTTGCATACTTATTAAGGACATGATAGTACAATTACCCTGAAAATTTAAAGTCGATCGACCGTACATAATCCGAGATAAATTCAATTAAAAATTGCATAATTAACATTGATTGTATACGATCTCTGTAGTTCTGAACCAGTTTCTTATTTATAAAAAAAGAACTAACTGTCAGAAACTTTCCAAAAACTGACAGTCTTTCAATGCATTTGTTATGAGTTTAAAAAAAATAAGAAAACATTTTTGACCGTCTACCTAATTATTTATAAATAACGGTTTAAAGTTCAACAATTTATAGAAAAGTATACATGCATATGAATACTGTATGGGTTACGTTTCCACGGGTACAGTCTTGCGTACAAATTATGGGTCACTTAGCCACAAGCTATAGTATACTTTTGTGGCACGTATAATCTATAACTTTTTGACAATATTGTACCACGACAACTACCTTAATTGTTATACTTCTGCTTCTTTAGCATTAAGAAAGTTTTTGGATTTGGCCCTTTGCCACCTAGCGCCTAGAGCGACCGCTCTTGTCGCTTTATCCCAAGGTTGGCACTGGGTATTCGTGTTATCATATTTATAAAATTCAGGTCGCAGTGCTAATCCCTGTCGGCAATATAAATTTGCTAATACAGGCAGTGTGGATCTATTATGTAAACTTAACATTGTTTTTAGACAAAATAAAACATTTGATCCCTTATTATATCCTTTAAAATAATATATTTTTCCTTAATTTCATTATTATTATCAAACCAGCATCTGAACCAAATTAAATACACCCTTCAGTAAGTAAATTCTTATCCGAAAACTAGGATTTTCATAAAAATGTTAAGTCTGGTCTTGTCGAACCGATTTTGTTAAAATAGCAGGTTTCAATTTTGAAACGATACTGAGAACTTTTGGGACCCAAGAACTTTTTTCAATGATCAATCCACGGAAAATCATCTTCCATGAATTGATTATTTACCTTGGAATTTGATCAAATCTATGTTTTCATTGTTTCCCTGCGACTCACTGACAGGTCATCATGATATCTTCGTAAGTCTTAGAACTACAGACTCGAAATTTGGCGTAGAGATTCGCTAAGAATCCTTCAAAGTGGGACGCTTCTCCTCTAAAATTTATTTCATTCTTAGTGAACTGTCAAATTTTTTTCAAGTTATAGGTGTCATCATAATCAAATTTGAATGTTTACGTATGTCTTGAAGGTATCGAGGACTTACTGTTTTTATTAGCATTTAAGATAAATAATTTTCAGTTTTGTATAATCACGCACTTGAATCCTTTCGTTTATTAGAGTTCCGGAACAAAGCGTCATTCTAATTGTTTGAACTTACACGTGTAGGAAATTTATACAATTAAATAAACTAATACACAAAATTCTCAAATCAATCAATTATATTTATTAATTTAGATACAATATTCGAACCCGTACACGTTTCAATTGAATCTCTATCTGAACACATCTAACAAAAATATCTATAAATTTATATCGTGTTGCGTAAGCATATTACTTTATTACTTCAGTTTCAAAATGTAGGTACAGCGGTACGAAACAGACGGATTTCCCTCACACGCAAGATATGAAATTTGACAGCCCTGAAAAAATAAATCTACTATTGCACATAGTTATATTTTTCTGTAACATTAGAATGCTGTGCAGTATTTTTTGTTACCTGACCATCATCTTATTAATGTGCTGGCGCGCGTGTTCTTAGCTTACATAATAAGGGAGTTATTACCAGTGGCGTGCTTAAGTAAAAAAGACATTGGCACTTCTGAAAGGTCGAATTATTAAGCAAAAGCTCTCTCTTAATTTTTATACATTTGTGGTTATTTATACTAATATTATCTATACTAATATTGTAAAGAAGTAATGTTTGTAAGTTTTGATTAATGAGGTAATCTACGAAACTACTCATCCGATTTTAAACATTTTTTCACCAATATTCAGATTGGGCCTTCAGGATGGACATGGGCTATACATTATCGCGTTCAAATAGAAGCACTTTTCGTGGAGACCAATATTGTATAAAAATGGACCATCACGATCAAAAATATGATATCCAAAAAATCGCGTCTTCTGGTTACTATTTACATTTAGGTAAGTTTGTTTTAGGACTAAATAAAATAAAATTCAGGATGACGAAGGATCTAACTTGAAGGTCTAACAGTTCCTTCAACTCTCGCACTTAAAATACAAAATATGAACAGTTTTAAATAATACTATGAACCAATACTTATTATAACAAAATACTTACCTACTAATAATAACTTTCTTGTACCTACCTCAATGACGCATATAGCCCTAGTAGCTGAGCGTTTAAAATTAGAAAAAAATAGTTTAAAAAAACTAAAAAACACGCTTGTATCATGCACTTAAAATTATAAAATAATGACGAATTCAAAAAGTATGGAGGATTTTGTCTTAATTAATTAAAAATACACATAACCAAAAAGCGCTCCACACTTTTTGAATTAGTCATTATTTTGTAATTGTTAGTGCGTGATAAAAGCGTGTTTTTTAGTCTTTTTAAGCTATTTTTTGCTTTTTAATTTGGTATAAATTGACGACGACTGCAGATAAAAGTTAATTGAATATTTTATTAACGAAAAACGTTATTTTTTACAGTCTTTAATATTTTTTGTTCCAATATATATTTTTAACGTGGAGGGAAAGTTTGATTGAGGTATAGTTGAAAAAAGAAGCTTTACCGATGTTTCGCTTCTGGCCTACGTTTCGGAAAATATATAGATTAACCCATAGATTATGATCATGTATCTAAGATTAGTACAATTTACCACCCTTTGACTAGCCTGAGGCCCTGAAGATGGAAATATATGGAACATCGGTAAAGCTTCTTTTTTCAACTGTTCCTCAACCAAACTTTCCCTCCACGTTATTTTTTACCGGATAAAAAAAAGACAGCTTACGCTACTGATTTGTAGGTATGTTTTGCTTACAAATTCAAAACGCCAGGTGTATAAATACAACAATGGAGTGTGTCTTAGGTTGTGACTAGATGTGCAATGAAATCACCCGCATGAGTTGCAATATGGAGGATGGGTCCGACGCCATTCATCACCAGGTGGGACAGCTCGCATAATCGATCTATTCAAAAATATGACAGACGTTGAGTTTTTTGTTGAAGTCGTTGCAAGTTTTTAATAAAACTCGGGTCGCAGTGCCAAGACCCTGCCGAGAGTATAGTGTATTTACTGATACGGTTATTGTAGCTTTATTAGTGTATTTGCCATATGGCAACATACACTATTGGCGTCGGTCGGATGGCGGGACCTAGGGGTCGGACCAAAATTTCTCGACGTTTCATAACCTCCTAAACACTTTGCCACCATTTTTAAAAATGTTTATATATATATATATATATATATATATATATATATATATATATATATATATGTGTAGCAGTATCATTGGGAGCCTAGTTCAAAACTGCATTCAAACTACGTGAAACTAATTAGTAAACATTATATTAAGAGCAAATTAATATGCATCAATAGATTTTAAAGTTATTTCACTTTAATGATATATTGTTGAGTTTGGGAGCTCTAAAATCGAGAACTGCATTACCGGCATTGTTCAAAATGAAAGCTCCCGTACTTTACAATAGATAACCCATAATAGTTAAAAAAATATTTTTATGTTCAAAAGATTAATAATCATTAATTATATATAAAAGCTGTTTATACTACCAACACCCACACCTTTTGTAGGCATTAGATTCATAATAAACAGTTGAGTATCTGCCACTATAACCGTGTTTTCATAAAAAAAGAAATATCTACAATAAGACATTACATCCATTGTTGCAATTTTTAATTAACTTTTTAAGCGCACATTTGTAATTTTATTCAAAGCTAACATCTGACAGAAGAATCTGCTTCTTATAAAAGGCTTATTTATGAAAAAATAAAGCAAATTGGCAGTTTAATAAGATTAATAAATGTTGAAAAAACCTACATAAATTTTATAATAGGAAATTGACAATCCTGTCAAAGTTTCAATGATTTGATTAAAAAATGTATATTATACTGGGAATTTCATTTAAGACGCAATATATACATGAGTTTTGTTGATATAGTAATCATGGAAACCAAAAACTCATTATAGAAAATCGTTCCACAAAAAATTGCAACAAACGATTTTCTATAATGCATTTTTGATTTCCGTAGTTACCATATTATTATCTATAGTGAATTTCATTTAAAACGTATGGTAGAAAATATTATTGCTACTGTAAAAGGAAATATGAAAACAACAATTAATGAAAACTTTTATATATTACCAAGTTTTATTTTGACATTCAATTAACAAACACTTATTAATATTATTATCTTAGAATTCTTTATAGTCGGACAGATGAGACTAAAAATATACCAGTATTGTGCACTTTCTGATAAGCGATACAATAGATATAATTTGTATTAATATCTACATCTTTTAACAATATAAAGCAGCTCAAATTTAGTGGTTTTATCGTTCAGTGCACAATTATCTCTTTCGCCCCACTATTATAATATTTTATTAGCTAATTATCCTATAAAACAGAAGACTTAAGTTTTTTAAACGTCGCCAAGTTATATTGCCTTAACAAAAACTGGCAGATAGTAGGTCGTCGTTTCACCTCTGTTCAGTGAGATCAAGAAAGCCATGGCGTCAATCCGATCCTGAAATAGTATGAAATTCATTATTATACAATTTATTATTTAAAGGCATTGTAGGACAAAAACCCGAAGGCAGAGTTTATCAGTTCCGATAAAACCACCTCCGCTGTTACGAAGCCGTAAGTCATAGTAAAAAAAAAAATAGAGCACATAAAGTGTGCAAAGTTCTGAACACAGTGGCATCGATTTTTTTCAAATCGGTTCATAAATGTAGGAAATATACAGTAAGATATAAAAAAATACTCTTTCTGAAATCAGTTGAAAACGGCTACACCAATTTTTTAAAAAATTTCAGAGCACCCAATGGGGAACGCTTTGAACAAATTGGCGCCGGATTTTTTCAAATCACACAAAATATTTAAAGAAAGCAGGTCATACTCATTTCTGTGGCTGTTCAAATTGTCGTACATTATAATTTACTTCGTCTTTTCGGATCAGTAGCTGACTATGACAAAATATGACTGTTCGGTATACGAATATCCTAGATTAGCGGTAAATAGCTCCATCGGTTGAACCGAATCCTGTGCTGTCTATATCTGATTAATGGTTGTCTTCGTTTCAAAATATTAAAATTGTTATCGGTTACCATTTTTCCATGCGTACCCAGCGTTACGTTGACAGAAAAGCACATTCGTATCACTTTGACCAAACTTCAAAACTTGACACCCGAACAGAGACGACTTTCACATCAATACATGGCAATTTTATGCAGATTTCGACAATCATTACTAATGGGTCGCACGTTTGAATCTGAAAAAATTACACATAATAACATAAAAACAACTTATTCAGTCGAATAATTAATATTTCGCAATATTCGAAACAATTTACATGTGACAGAAGTATAAAATTACTTACGTATTTTTGTCAATGATACTTATAACTGATAACTGTTTCTTATTTGACAAATATTTCATTGTATTTTCTCTAAAATAATAAATTAATTGTATTGTAAAACCTTACGTCAGTGTCATCTAGGGTATTTCTATTCTTTCCCATAGAGAAATTCAACTAAAGTTATTTTCAGCGCGGCAGTTTAAATTCTAAATGTAGGCAACTTTTAATACTAATAACTTATTTAATTTTTACTTAATTAATAGTTTATTTGTACAGAAATGCTTGAAATTTTACACAAAAACATATTATTCTAAAATTTATGAAGACTTTGAGAATTATTATAACTTTTCGATAACTTTGGATGAAATGAAAAAATTTTAGATTTCACAAATACATGACATGAAATTCTTATATAGATTCGAGTGTTGCTTTTTGTAAAACACAGAAATTTTAAAACTAAATAATAGTGTTTGTACGTTTTTAAGAAATTATACAGGGTTGGATTAACGATTATTTACTTTAATATTTTTTGTATATAAAAATAATATTTCTGTACAAGCGTTTGTCAATCTATTCCGCCTAAACGGCTGAACCGATTTTGATGAAATTTTTTGTACTTATGGTCCGACCCGGTTTCGCCCGAGTGCGTTTCGGGTCCAATTTAGAATTTAAACTATCTACGGACCGACGCAAACGCACACACAAAATTTCATTACAATCGGTCCAGCAGTTTGGAGTAATAGAGTGACTGCTGTCAGTTCGTGTGTTTCTGTTTATCTGTTTGTCGGAGACACATTTTTTTTCTAAATTTAATTTTGGAAATATTTTGAAAATAAAAAAAAATCTGCTCTTTTTTTGTTCTGAAGATTTGTCAAAAGGAAATTACCAAAACAATTTTGATTGAAAATTTAATATTGAAACAGTATAAAATCGATAATGCAGCTCTGGAAAAAACTACAAACGATGCCGTGCGCTTGTCTCATTTCAGTAGGTATACAGCTGTTATGTTTACTAAAATAAATATTTGGACGGTGTTATTCAACTAGCGACTTATGTTGACTTTACAAAATATGAAAATGTCAGAAAATACACTATTTAGAGAATATGCATTTGGGGGAGTCGAAAGCTTTATAAATTAATGTCTTGCAGAGCGGGGCGCAGCCCCACGATGCAAGACTGTAATATGGTGGAGCCGAATGCTTCACTACTGTTGTCGCACTCGGGTGAAGCCGGGGGCCGGGCCGGGTCGCTATAACACATAAGATTTAAACAGCAAAATTAAATTGCCACGGGAAAAAGCTACATCAGATTGTTTTATCTCAATCGTGTGCGAAGTCGCGGGTACCGATTGGTAATAAATAATTAAACGTCTGTATAACCTGTCCATGTGGAACTCAACCACTGATTCAATAACGTGAATCGAAGAAATTTATTGTAAAATCACCATCTTTTTTGCATAACTCCTTCATACGACCTTTCGTATGCCTCTTGCTGTTATGGTAGGTGTTACCAAAACACCAAAATAATAGTCACAATCTAAACCAAGGGTGGCTAACCCGTGGCCCGCGGGCCGCATGCGACCTGCCTTGAATATTTTTCCGGCCTGCGAGATTCATCGCACTTTTACAAAATATATTTATTTTAAAGTTGCCTAAGTAGTGAAAATCAATGTATCAAAAAATACCTTATTTGCGCATCAAAATATATTGAAAAATTAACTGTGGAAATTATGAGAAAAAATTAAAGTCTTAAATACTAGTCTGAAAAAAAAAGAATTAAGCAAATTAAATAAATCCAACGCAATCAAGCACCGATTAACATATTTACATTAAAAATAAGCATTTTAAAAAATCTCACGTGAGATTAATGGTGGAGGGGGGGGGTCGAGATAAATCTCACGTCATCTTACCAAAGGGGAAGGGGGCAGGGGGGTCGAACAATCGCCAAAATCGCCTCACGTAATTAATGAATGTCCCCTTATGATGCATTTCCAAAATGGTCCTCAAGATCATTTGGGTTGACCACCCCTGATCTAAGCTGTTTTACAGAATATATAATACATATATATATGCCATATGTGCCATAATTGTTTTCGCTATTTTAACGTACCTGTTAAGAATTTGAGGGGGGCGTAAAATATTTCTGGTAATTTGACAGATGTTCTAATACAGTTGATGAATATTTGGGCAAAAAATTTTTTTGTTGCGTCACCGTCTAATGTTTTTTTAAATGGAAAATATAAGTTTCAGGGAACTTAGACTGTTCTTTTTTTGTAACCTTAATAATCGTCAAAAGATTAAAAATAATATATGTACCTAAAAGAACATAGGTATGTCTTTAAAAATTTAATAATAATTAGTTTATGTTATGATTATTAAAGATTTAAATCGAATTTTAATAAAACTTATAAAGGTACTTCTTTACTTTCGAGATATGCAACTCGTTATTTTCAGCGCGGCAGTTTAAATTCTAAATGTAGGCAACTTTTAATACTAATAATTTATTTAATTTTTACTTAATTAATGGTTTATTTGTACAGAAATGCTTGAAATTTTACACAAAAACATATTATTCTAAAATTTATGAAGACTTTGAGAATTATTATAACTTTTCGGTAACTTTGGATGAAATGAAAAAATTTTAGATTTCACAAATACGTGACATGAAATCCTTATATAGTTACGAGCGTTGCTTTTTGTAAAACACAGAAATTTTAAAACTTAAATAATAGTATTTGTGTTTTTAAGAAATTATACAAGGTTGGACTAACGATTAGGTATTTACCTTAATATTTTTTGTATATAAAAATAATATTTCTGTACAAGCGTTTGTCAATCTATTCCGCCTAAACGGCTGAACCGATTTTGATGAAATTTTTTGTACTTATGGTCCGACCCGGTTTCGCCCGAGTGCGTTTTGGGTCCAATTTAGAATTTAAACTATCTACGGACTCTATTCCTCCAAACTGCTGGACCGATTTTAATGAAATTTTGTGTGTGCGTTTGTGTCGGTCCGTAGATAGTTTAAATTCTAAATTGGACCCGAAACGCACTCGGGCGAAACCGGGTCGGACCATAAGTACAAAAAATTTCATCAAAATCGGTTCAGCCGTTTAGGCGGAATAGATTGACAAACGCTTGTACAGAAATATTATTTTTATATACAAAAAAATATTAAATTTTCAATCAAAATTGTTTTGGTAATTTCCTTTTGACAGATCTTCAGAACAAAAAAAGAGCAGATTTTTTTTTTGTTTTCAAAATATTTCCAAAATTAAATTTAGAAAAAAAATTTGTCGGAGACACATTTTTTTTCTAAATTTAATTTTAGAAATATTTTGAAAACAAAAAAAAAATCTGCTCTTTTTTTGTTCTGAAGATCTGTCAAAAGGAAATTACCAAAACAATTTTGATTGAAAATTTAATATTTTTTTGTATATAAAAATAATATTTCTGTACAAGCGTTTGTCAATCTATTCCGCCTAAACGGCTGAACCGATTTTGATGAAATTTTTTGTACTTATGGTCCGACCCGGTTTCGCCCGTCATCTTACCAAAGGGGAAGGGGGGGGGGGGTCGAACAATCGCCAAAATCGACTCACGTAATTAATGAATGTCCCCTTATGATGCATTTCCAAAATGGTCCGTAAGATCATTTGGGTTGACCACCCCTGATCTAAACTGTTTTACAGATAATAATATGTCATATTTATTATTGTTGTTTCTTCTGGTGCACCACTATGTATTTTATGAACATGGCTGTACTGTTAAGTTTTTATACTGTGTAAATTCTGTGGCTTGGTCGCAAAAGTGCCTAACTACAAAAACGTAGTTTTAAGGTAATTGGAGTTGAAGTTATTTTTTTCAAACTATTGTAAATCAGCGAAATTCTGTCCAAAATGTCTGATAATTGTAATACTGCTTTTTTAGCGCATATTTTTTGATTTTTTGTAAAAAAAAATAAAATTCTTAAAAAATCCAGAAGTTTTTGTCACATAGGCCCCAGAAAATGTATATGGTGTTACATAGGCCTATGCAATAGGGCACTAAAACTAGCATATAGGCCCCAAATAATGTACTTTGGCCCTTTCTTTAAATGTAGTTGCACTTAAGCCCTTTTATAAGAGGTACTTTGTATAAAAAGTAAGCGATTTTCACCTACCCTTTTTTAGATATTTGAAAATTAATAATAGTATATGATAAAATATTATTAAATAAGACAATACCGCTTAGAAAACACATATTGAGAAATTCATGGTTGTAGTTAAAATGTAAAACACTTCTACAAAAATATTGGTTTTATTCGAATAAGAATTAAAAATACAAAAATAAACAATAGTATTTATTGTAACACGAAAACCGTGCAGATGAAAATAAAATTCTTAGGACATCGTGATGACAAAATAAGTATAATTAATCTATAATTTCCAATATTAATTCTGTAGGACAAACATCGTCGTCATTTTTTGATTCATCACTCTTCAAATTTGAATAAAATAATCTGCTTTTTGGATGTATAAATGGTAATAAGCTTAAGATATCTTCCAGTTTTTTTCTTTTTGTTTCGATTCCATAACCAATGTGACACTTAGGTCTTCTTACAAAATGTACAAATCTATTTAAAAAAGGCCTATGTTAACATAGGCCACCGACAATTACCGTCACATTTTACTAAGTCGCAGTTAGCACTTTCTTGATATAAAATTATTATTACGAAAAGGGCCTAAGAGTAAATAGGCCCAATATTTAAGGGCTTATATGTCACTTAGGTTGTTTTTAAATATAGAAAAAAATTTATAATAACACTTAGGCCCCAATATGAAGGGCCTAAAGTGAATATAAGCCTTTATTTCATTGATGTAGTCTCAGTTAGGATCTTTTTACATTTTTTATCTCGGTAAGCGTTAAAGATAATGAGATAGAACCTTTTTCATTGAAAAGAGCATGTCGACATTAGTAAGATAGGACCAATAAATCAAAAATGAAAAAAATGCACTTAGGCCCTTTTTCGATCAAGCCACAGAATTGTACTTGGTTATTTACGTATATTTAGGTTTTGATGAATCATGAATGTGTTCCTAGTTTCAGTTAAGTCAAGTCCGTCGTCATTCATACGTGATTCTTTATTTTGTTCAATTAAAACGTTCTCTAATAATAATAATAATAAAGTAATATTACTATTTTACGTTTCTTTATAACAAAACTACGTTAACTATATCAGTTTCAAGTTACTGAAACAGTAACTGTTCGGGTGCTTGCAACCATTTGAAAATACATTTTTGCAAGGACTATCAGGGCGCTAAATGCTCCCGGTCAATTTGTAATTTAGTTCATGTCACGAAAGGAGAGGAACTAATATATCTACAAACAGAAAAGTGTACGTGTGTATGACCTATCATATGAACAAAACTTGTCCGCACAATAATTGTTCAAAATTACATTATTGCGCACAGTTAAACAAAATTAAGTGTCCAGTGTGTCTGGAAGAGATACCTCATTCCAAACTTCGCTCGGGTGTTTGTTGGAACCGACAGTGACTGTCGATAGAATTTCACTGTGCTGTCCTGTTTGCCGAACAGAAGGCGATATAATAGAACAATTATAAAAGTAAGTGTTTAACATAATATATGTACGTTATAGAACTACAGTACACTTTTAATTTACTGTTTTGTTTTCTTTTTCAGCCGTCGTTACTCTTGCTCGTTGAAAAGGCCATACTTTCATTACATAAAACAAATACAAAATGTATTACCTACATGGTTCAATTTTGAGACCATAATCCATATTATATGTGCAAAGAAAAAGACGTGCGCATAGAAAATGGAAATATTTGTATCGTTAAATACCGTGGCGGTACACGAACAAGTGACGAAATAAACATGATTGATCCCGAAAAGAAAAAAAATGTCAACAAACATACGTCAGAATCATCTAATAATGCCGACGATTCAAATGCAAAACTTGACAATATATTTATTTCGAATGACGATGGGACAGACATTTATATTAACGATTCGCTTCCTAACATATCGTATGGTGTCGACGAAAACGAGTCTATCAACTGCAATACCGAAGTATACGCCAATGTCACCGAAAACAGATCGGACAGATTACAAGACACGAGCGCACTTGATTTACCGGATGATAAAAACCCTTCCGCTTCGAGTGACAGCGATTCACTGGATTTGGGTAAATTCTCAAAACCTTTTCTAAATAAACGAAACACGGTTCTATATTCTACAACTGCGAATTTTTATTGTTTTTAGAATTACATTTCAGGTCCCAAATTACTAGGATGTGGTCTACTCCGAAAAAAAAAATACTTCTTCCTGCTATTAAATGTGAAACAGTTGTAAAATCGACTACTGACTTACGAAAACGAACAGCAGATCGTGTTGACGATGAATAGGAGTTACCGGTCGATGAAAACGTTTCGGCTTCCAGTGACTCAGAACTGGGTAAATTTTCAAAAGCTTTTCTAAACAAACGAAACAAACCGATTTAATATTTTTGTATCTGTTTGATTTTCATATCTTATTGTTCACTGAAATTTTCTATTGTTTTTAGAACTAGATCTCAAACCGCAAATTATTAGAACTTGGAGTGCTCCAGAGAAATTTGCGGCGAGAAAATACTTGTCTGGTTATATTCGAAATCGAAAAATCCTCCCTTTAAATGAATGCGAAATGATTGTCAAATCTGATAATAACTTACAAAAATGAACTGCAATGCAGCTTCGTTTATGGATAAATAATGAAATCAACAAACACAAATCGAAAGGTACGTACAGTATGCTTTTCATTGTAAACACTTGTTCGTGGACCCTGTGCTCATTCCCATCGGAACGTGAAACCTTCTTACCTTTTCATTGAGCATTTGGTCCTCGGTAAATTAAGTTTTGGCTGCAGTGAAACTATGCTAAATGAAATCTCACTAAGTTAAAAACTACCATAACTTTTTATAATATTATAACTTTTAAATAGTATATTCTTAATATTTTTTCTCTCCAGATAAGACTCGCAACACATGGTCTACACCAGAAAGGACAGTTGCGCGAAAACTTTTTGATACTGAGATAGCTACAGGAAAGGTTCCGAATTCGCAGAAATGCTTCGACACGATAACAAAGCATAGTGAATTGAAAAAACGAACTGTCGCTCATGTAAAATCCTGGGTACAAGCCGAATCGAAACGACAGAGAAAATCAGCAGTATCTCATCAGCAAAATTAATAGTCGATGCCGAGTTCAGTGTCTCGGCCGAGTACTCGTATGTAAATAAACCGTAAGCCTTGTTTACTCGTGTAAACAAGGCTTACGGTTTATTTACATATTTCGTCAACAATTGCATGTACAATATTTTAATACGTGTTTTTTTTAAATATGTTAAGACTGAAATAAGAAATACCTATTTTTGTTTTATCATTTCGTTAATAAATTTGTTTATTTCTGTTATCAAATATTAGATTTCGTTGTTAATTAGTCATAATACGCATTCCGCAATGTAGATGCTACGTCCAAATAAATAATAAATAAAAATGTATGAAAAAATTAAAGATATATTCTGTTGTCTAGTTTTTTATTAAAAAAAGCAAATATATCAATTTTACATTAAAACAAACAGAGTAATTTACAGAATCGTTGTTGGTTTCGGGCCCTATATTTGCAGACATTGTTGAACATCCATTGTTGGATAGTACTTGAATAACCTGTGAATATGAGAACATAATTTTAATACAATACTCTCAATTATCACTGATCTATTAATACTTATTACTAAGATCGTTTCGAGTTAATTTTTTCGATGAAATTATTCGAATGGAAAGGTATTTCCATCGATATGAAAATTTTCCAATGTCAATAGATGAAAATGTTTTGCATCGTCAGTACGGACGTTTTAACGCTTGTCGACGAATCTCATGTAAATCTAATATTCGACATGGGTTTGATATGTTGTTAGAGTGAAAAGATTCAGTTTACATGATATCGGTAGCCTTGGCGATAATTTGACAAAGTAACTAGTACCGTTTAAAAAGAATTGACATAACAACGCTTTGATTATCTGGAAATAAACACTTATAAAAATAAATATTTACCTTTATTTAATGTTGTTCAAATGTTCCTTGTATATAAAAAGATCAAATTTGCGGGCAGTTTCTATAAGATGTATTACGTTCATAAACGTATCAGAATATTCAAATGTATATTTGAGTTGTCGCGTAATTTTCGTCTTTCTACGTTAATAAATGACTGAAAATAATTAAATTTATTTTTTGTGTAAATTATATTAATAATTCACTTTTTTATAGAATTATATGAATTTTACTTACATTTATTCTTGACTACTTACTTCCCTTTTCTTTATGTGTGAAACCTAACCATACTTCATTTAGAAATTTTTACGGTTTTTGACAGTAAAAAATATTATTTTATTATGAAATACCCCATACTCCAATAGATTCCTGCAAAGGTTGCATACTTTTTGTCATAAAAAACCGCTGAAATAATACTCGCAGTGACCTCTCATTTCACAAAATGGTTCTATGTAGTTTTAATTTTTATCAATAGACGTCTCAGGGTGAAGCTCCCAAAGTTGACAATCAAACGATTTTGTTCATTGGGTGCCGCTCCCTTAAGACGGCAAAAGAGCCCAAACGATATATTAAATGATTATCCGAGCTCCCAAACTGTATGCCACACATACTTATATATATATATATATTTATATATATATATATATATATATATATGTGTACGCGCGATAACTTTCGAAAGAGTTAATTGATTTCAACGAAATTTGGGCCACATGTTGAAATTCATCACAGACAAAATGGGCCTAATCGGGCTATTTTAAGGGTAGTTTTTAGGGGTTGAAAACTGTTTTTGGGCCCCAAAATACCGAAAAAATTCTCCGAATCGTTTCAAAATTGAAATTTAACCCTTTGGTAGTAATTAAAAAGTTTCCCCACAATTTTAATAAAGTCGGCCCGACAGGACCGGATTTACAAATTTTATGAAAACACTAGTTTGCAGATAGTGAATTATTTACTGAAAGTTGCATATAATTTGGTATAGAGGTTCGATTGATAATAATATTGCAATTAAGAAAAAAAATGTTATTTTAAGGGCTGTATTAAGGAGTAAAATTTTTTTTTACCCAAAAACCAACTTAAGTTCGCATAATAAAGCCACACTGCCTGTATCAGCAAATACACTATATTGTCGGCAGGGTTTTGGCACTGCGACCCGGGTTTTTTTTTAAACTTAAGTTCGTTTTTGGACAAAATAAAAAATTAAACCTCTTAAGAGGTTACACTACCTAGGTGCGTCGAAAAAATACGCAATGATATTGAGAAAAATACCTGGGTGAGGCAACGATTTGAGAAAAATGCCTGGGCGAGTCAATGATTTTGAGAAAAATATCAGGATGAGGCAACAATTTTGAGAAAAATACCTAGGTTTGGCGACGATTCTGAGGTAAATGCCTAAGTGAAAATGTAAATTTTGTGGGAAAATATGCATTTTGTGGAATCATATAAATTTTCAGAAAATTTGATTTACAAATAGCTCCAAGGACAGTTTTTGGAACTGCTGGGGCAGTTCTTGGAGCTATTGGGTCGATTTTGTGCCGAATTTGGGTCGAATTTTCGTTCTGCATTTGCCTTTAAATGTTTTCTAGTTTCGCCGTAAAAAATATTCCTGAAATGTTTTTAATTAGTTACTGCAGTCGAATCAAAACTTAATTTTCAATAACATCCCTGAAAATATGATCCAAGTATCTCCCATAAATTGCTATTTGCAGCAGCGGTTTTTTTTTACTTTTTCTGAAACTCTTTTATATTCTGTCAATGACTGACGTTTTTAATTTTAAATCATATTCCTGGTACGTACGTACAAAATGCAATTACACCGTTATTTAGTTTCTGTGTAGTTAAACGGGTGATTTATGATGGCTTATAAAAAAAGCATTTAAAATTGTTTTTTTTAAATCAATGTTTTTATATTGAAACTTTTTTTCTTTCAAACATCACTGAAGTATCCGACGCCAATTTATACATTTTATAGCTTGTTTCTATAGTCAAAGCTGTGAATTTATAACCTGTCGTATTTATTGTGTAGTAACTGTCATCATAAGACCAAAGGGCGTATTCCAAAAATAGGTTTGCGAATGAAATATTAAGGATTCTAAATTATTTTTGAATATGAGGGGTAACACCAGCGTTGCCAGACGTCCCAATTTTGGCGGGACGTCCCGATTTTTAAATCAAAATTAAGTGTCCCGCGCGGGACAGGCTCAGTCCCGCTTTTTGGGGATAACTCGACCGTGCGTAAATAATTATTCTCTTATTTTAAGTTGCAATTTGTAACACTCACTCCTCAAACTATTGTTTGAAACGCCATATTTTTCTAATGAATAAAACTTTTTTGATTTTGATTTCTATTTTTTTTATTCAGAAGACGAATAAGACTCAACTATTTAACGATACGGTAAATCTGGTTTAAAATATCATATTTTTATTAAAATACATTTTCTATGGCTATTTTTGCTATCTATTGTCACGTAAACGTAATTTGAACTCAAATAAAAAGATAAATATTTAAAAACTTCTGATTATATACTATGTCCCGCTTTCGACGAAAGAATCCCACTTTTTTCACTCAGAAAGTTCCAAAATCCCGACTTGGCAAAAGAAAAATCTGGCAACGCTGGGTAACACAGATCTTTTCTACTGGAAGTAACTTTTCTCGCGAAAATAACGTTCAGTTTAAGCAAATTAGTATTGATATATTGGGAAGTTAGGAATTTTATGAGGTAACTGATGAAGCCTTTAGTCAATAGATGGCTGCACAGATGTAAAATTTCTAGCTTAACGACATAAATTGTGCCAAATGTCATTTCCCGTAATGCAATTAGAACCAAATAGCTCTTGCTCCCTCTGAACAAAATTCCGCGTAAGTCCATGCCCTTGTTTCTTAGAAAAAGTGATATAAATTATAAGGAGTCGGTAGATAGCAAAATCGAAAAAAAAACCGAACCGCAGTGCCAAATCCTGCCAACAATGTATTGTATTTGCTAATATAAAGAGTGTGACTTTATTATGTAAATTTATGTTTGTTTTTGCACAAAATTAACAATTTAACCCCTTAATACACCCCTTAAAATAACATTTTTTTTTCAATATTTCAATAATTCGTCTCTGTTTTATCAATTCATCATTTGCGCAAAATTATATACAGCTTTCAGTAAATATAATTCTCTATTAGCTGAGTTCTCATAAAGTTATAAGTCCGGCCCTGTCGAGCCAATTTTATTAAAATTTTAATTGATACTGAAAAGGTAAATTTCAATAATTCAATAATAAATCTCAGGTATTTGGATTAATAATACAAAACAATCGTGTTATTGTTAATCTTGCTACGTTTCGACTACTTTATTTAGTCTTCGTCAGTTTTGTATTATTAATCCAAATACCTGAGATTTATTATTGAATTATAGTAATAATTTTGGATGCGATATAATGCAAACTTCAATTTTGAATCAATTTCGAAATTTTTTCCAGTATTTTTAGATCCCAAAACAATTTTCAGGCCCTAAACACATTTCTTAAAATCGTCCGATTAGGCCTATTTTAAATAATCTTCGTGCGAAAATGGATTCCAATAAATTAAGGTAAGTATATATATATATATGGTAAATATAGCTAAGTAAATATTATTGTATACATATTGAGTAGAATTTAAGTTATATTTTATTTTTTAGGTTGGAAGTTTCGAGGAAGTCCATCAGATAATTCACTGCAATCTCCTTACCTTCAAAAATCTAGTTGGTCCAAGACTAGTTGGTCCGATAAGTTGTGTCTGAATTGTTGATATTTTGTGCATGTGTTCAACTGTTAACTGTTGATTGCAAATTAATATTTATTTTTTGTAACATGAAAAGAGTTACAATAACGACAACATCATTTCTTTTTTAGATTAAAGAAATACGCTTTTTTCACTTAAAAATCTCTGTTTTGAAACGTCTGAAAGCAAATAGAAGTAAAATTAAATAAATACAATTTTGATTAAACGCGAAAATAAGACAGTGTGTTTTGAAATAGTTGACTATATAACCACACCTTAAATGTTTGTTGAGAACTCGAGTTTGTGAAAATATATTTTGAGTTAAATTCTTGAATATTGTCCTGCTAGTTGCGATTGTCTGAAGTATATCAATACAACCACAATAAAGAACATACGCAACCAACCTGAAAACGAATCTCCAAATAGTCTCGTAATTAGTTTTACGAGTAAAATAACTGAGAAACCGGTTTCTGAAGGTAAAGTTACCTGTAGAGTTAAGACTAAGACTTTTGCCTATATTAAGCTATATGCTCCAAATATTGCTATGTTCTTAATGTTGCCATTTCCTAAATTCGATAATAATAATAATAATAATAATAATAAGTTTTTTATTTAATCACGGGAAATTGGACAATTGAATTTTAATATAGATAAACTAAATTAAAAAATTTGCGACGTTTCGTTAATTTGTTTTAACTTCTTCGGGCAAAACTTTAACTAGTTAACCATAACTTCAATAAAATTTAGATATTTAACAATACATATATTTAATTCAATAAAAATCAAATAGTAATATTTAAGCGAAATGAAATTATGTAATTTTTTTTATTGAATTAAATATATGTATTGTTAAATATCTAAATTTTATTGAAGTTATGGTTAACTAGTTAAAGTTTTGCCCGAAGAAGTTAAAACAAATTAACGAAACGTCGCAAATTTTTTAATTTAGTTTATCTATATTAAAATTCAATTGTCCAATTTCCCGTGATTAAATAAAAAACTTATTAATTATAATGGACGTGAACAATATTGAGAAAATAATAATAATAATTTATTAAGTTTCAGAAAACTCAGGAGAGTATGAAACATAGTCAAGTACAAAGATAAAAATTAAGCATTAAAAATTCCTGTAAATTATAAAAACATCTTTCAATAAGGTAGTTTTTCAATGCAGTTTTAAAATTATTAAGAGATGCAATATTTTAATGAAGCATGGTATAGCATTATAAATTTTGGCAGCCATACTAGCAAGGCTACGCTTATGTAACTCCAGAGATGCTTTCGGCAACAATAAATTATTTTTATTCCGTATGGAATAGTGATGTTCCATAGTTCCAAAGATAGAATGAGTTCTAACAAAAATTGCTATAATGTAAATATAAATCGATGGCAGAGTTAAAACTCTGTGCTTTTTGAAGGTGTCACGACATGACTGATTATAATTTAATTTAAATATAGTACGAATAGCTTCTTTCTGAACAATAAATGGACGATTCATGCCAGTACAGCTGCCCCAAACAAGTAGACCATACCTCAGGTATGTGGGAATTTTATTATATCTTCTGACAGTACCAGGTCGATATTTCAGAGCTGGCCTGTGACGCCATCACAACCAAATCCGCCCCTGACAATAAGTAAAGGGGAATCTGGACACGTTATGCAAGGTGTCACGACATGACTGATTATAATTTAATTTAAATATAATACGAATAACTTTTTTCTGAAGAATAAATGGACGATTCATGCCACTACAGCTGCCCCAAACAAGTAAACCATACCTCAAGTGAGGGTTACCAAAAATAATATAGGGTTTTTAATGTTTGCAATAATAATACATTTCCTACGAAATATATTCCACTGTCAGTCGGTTTGCTACTTCTAAAATATTGCCAATTCCCTATTTTTTTTAAAGACTATAAATTTTTTTATGAGTTCCGTATTTTCTTTAGTTTTTAAACCATATAGAAAACAAATATATTGTCGTTAGCGTAACCTAGTTTCAAAAATTTGATTGTATAAAAAAATATAATGAGCCTCACCCTGATAAGCTCAACATAAGATGTTTAACTTCTTTAGTTTTTAATATTATTCCAAAGTTTTTTTTTATGTCAAACTAATTATTAATATTTACACACACATATACTTAGCAACACGCTGTAAACTTCTGTCTTTGTCAGTTTCATGTAATTTAGGAGACAAACTAGCTTCCCCTTTCTACTTCCCCTCGATTTTTACTTTTTTCAAGTTAAACTTCAAAAAATAATAAAGCTTAGCATGGCCATATTTGGTGCACTTACCTTACATAACATTCTTTATCTAGCTACTCAAACGTCATAAAAATTAATATTTTCAATTTATAATTTTCTAATAACAAATTAAAAATTCAGTTGATACTTTTACCAGTTCTAGGATTAGAACCTGGAAATTAGGGGCTTGCAATAGAGGAGTCATGGAAACGCTGTATAAACAACCGCATTGCAACATAACATACTGAAATTTTGAATTTATAATTGGCCTAGATAACCTGTGGGGTGGTTTTAAAAAACGACAGTAGAATTCCGACTTATAATTAATTAGTGTCATACAAACTGTGAGCGTTATACGTTTTGAAATTTAAAAAAAAAATAACGAGAAAAAAAAAGAAAAAAGCAAATCTCTGATTAAAAATTTGAAACGTAAAAAAGCCGAAGGCAAGGAACATACAAAGAATTCGGTAATGGACATCCATTCAATTTGCGTTTCATTAATCTCGAGTCTCCATTATCCAACATTAACTAGCCGATCTTGTTAACATCGTATCGGGATTTCACTATAAATAAATTTAGTTTTTTACGGTAAAACTAATTTTGTTGTCATATTATTTTGCATTTTTAGTTCACAAAAGTATGTTGTTTTAGTTTTTTAACCTCTAATTTTAATTATAAGATTAAATCACAATACTGCATTTGACTGTGGGGTAGGTAACGCAACGTACGCCAGTGTACTGCGTGTTAGCTTGCTTGTTGTAATTCTTCAAGTGTTTTTTATCCTAAAGTTTCTGGTCAGGATAATGGGACAAACTTATTAAATTATTGTATTGTCATCGGTCTTTGATAAGTGTGCAAAGTTTCAGTTTAATCTGACGTTTTGAAGTGGGTGAATTTCACGTTCAAAGATTCCTTTACAAACAAACAAACATACAGGTGAAGAACACTCGTATCGGCTTCCTTTGACTCATCTTGGTGGGGGCACTAGCGTGTCCCAAGATATGTAACATCCCCTCCTCCTGTTTGAGTTAAACTTATTTTATAATAGAAAACAAGATCACGGGTAATTGGAATAATGAAAATAAATCAATTTAAACACTCATTGATTGCAACGTTTCGTCTTTTTTTATTAAGACTTTTTCAAGCTCTCAATATGCTTAAACGATAGTTAAACTATGATATAATATACAATTTGGCATTACAAAAACAATTATTAAAAATTGAAAAATTGTGATCTTGTTTTCTATTATAATATATATCTGGAATTGAACTTTGAAGATGAACTTACATTATAAGTTTAGTGCAAACAGGAGTAGGGGATTTGCATGTCAAATCACTGGATCGATTTCAATTGGGTTTTCACGGTTCAAAATATGAAATACTCGTAGATACGAACAACGCTGGGTTATACGGTATACGAGGAACAGCGCTGAATCTTTTCGATTCATATATGACAGGCAGGCAGCAAAGAGTAAAAATAGGTGAGTCCTATTCAGAATGGAAGCTTATTAAAAAGGGCGTGCCGCAAGGTAGTGTCCTTGCACCAAGTTTATTCTTATTGTTCATCAATGACCTACCTAAAGTAATAAATGAAAAAATGTTCCTGTTCGCTGATGACACTGCCGTCATATGTGAATCGAGGGATTCAGCATCGATGGCACATAGTGTTCAATATGCCATTTCCAGTCTCAACAACTGGATCAAAGAAAACGGATTAAAACTAAATGAAACAAAAATAGAAATTATAACATTTGGAAACTACTATGAAATGCCTAAACATATAAACATTCTGAAAAACAATATTACATTCCAAAATACAGTAAAATTTTTAGGAATAGTTATAGATAAAAATATGAACTGGAAAGGGCATATTGAACACATTGTTCCAAAACTAAGTAGGGCAACGTACAGAATAAGAGTTTTAAAAAACAGCCATCTAAGCACTGACACTATTGTAAGCATCTACTATTCCATATTCCACGCGATATTGCAATATGGGTTAACATTCTGGGGAAATAGCTCAATGGCAGTTAAAATTTTTAAATTGCAAAACAAATGTATCCGAATCATAGCAGGTGCGAACCGTCGTGAGCACTGCAAACCACTTTTCAAAAAACTACAAATACTAACATTGCAAGATCAATATATATTAGACTGTGCATATTTTGTAAAAAGTAACATACACACGTTTGATGATAATATGAAAACACATCATCATCAAACACGAAATCAAAGCGATCTGAAAACATGCAAAACAAATCTAAGCGTTGCTCGCGACGGCGTTCGCAATGCTATGATTCGGATCTATAATAAAGTACCGGAAAAAATAAAACACTTAAACAATACTAAATTTAAAAATCATTAAAGGTCTTTTATTAAATTCAAATTTTAATCATGTTGAACAATTTTTATAACTTTTATGTTCCTATTGACGCAATTTATATTCTTGTAAGAATGTCCAAATAAAGACCGCATTATTATTATTAAACATTTGTTTGTTATAAAATGGCTGTAAAAAATAGTCGCTCAACAACTGAGGTCACCAATGCCTGTTTGTTATAAACAGTAGTCTTTTATCATGAAAATATAGGACGTTGAAGCGAGTGGTGTTGGTGCCTCGAGAAAAGAAAATAAAATGCGAACGATATATTTCTTTTTCAAAGATGCATGACTTGTCTGTTTTAAGAGAGTTGTGTCGCATTTTATATTATATTCATGTTTTGTTACAGCTCGTGACATTTACACATATTTTTATTTTCTGTTAAACTTTCTTGTGTTTACAACACCGAGAACAAATTTTATATGAAAATACTTTTTGATACAAATAGACGTAAATATTAGTTTTGCGAACAAAGTGGATAATTCTAATAAACTGAAAGCCAAGTAAATAAAAAAATCATTTGAGCCTCATCCACGTAAGCGCGCGGGGAAGTGAAACTTCTTTAGTCATGTTTATATTATTCCGAGAGCTGTTAGACATTTTTGGGTAGGCATTTGAGGCACTGTGAAAATTTGTACAATACCTCTTTAGTAATATCCGAATACAAAAACACAGATTTGGCTGAAGGGTAGCGGGGCTTATCCGCTTCTCAAAGAGCAGGTAGAATATCCCATCGAAACTGTCTGTTTTGTTAAATACATCTATTTTAAGTTACCACCGAGCTGGGTAGAGTAGTGGTGACAGCACTAGACTCGCATTCGGGAGGTACCGGGTTTGAATCCCGGCGGGGGCAGATGTGGCTGGGACTTTTTCCTACTGCTTCTCGCCGAGAAACGGTAATTCCTGTACCGGCCATCTTGATTGAGGTTTTCCATGGTTTCCCTCAAACTCCAGATAAATATCGAGATGGTTCTTTATTTGAGGCCATGGCCGATTACCTATCAAACTCCTAGTTCAAAAATTACCTACCTTATCCTAATTTCCTATAATTCCTTCATTCGCCTTCATTGCTATTACATAAGTTGAAGTTGTAAGAAATGTAGAAAATAACGGGAAGTGGTAGATGAAAAAATAGTAATGGTGCTAATGGCGTTTGTTTGACATAAAGTCGAGAAACGGACGTTAAACGCATTATTATTATATTTTAAGTTACCAATATTTTTCTGTTTAAATTTCAACGTGCCTCAAATATATTTTTAAAATTTTTCAAAAATATAATTTTGCAAACACCTGGCTAAGTTTAGACCCTATTAACTCTTTCAGTCCTGGTGGTTAGTGTCACTAACCACCTCTTTCCGAATTTTCAAATTAAAATCCAGGCCATTTAGCGACAATCAGTTGAATATCTTGAAAGTTCGAACCATGCTTGGCAAGATGTGACACCGATTGGCGGTATCTTGAATGAATGACTTGATTTGCTTCGAATTGAATATTGAATATTGCTCTAAGTTCAAAATACATTAAAATTCAAGGTATTAAAATTTCAAAATCCTCAAGGAAAAAAATTGTTGCTAATTTAAAAATTTGAGGGTCGGTTAAGTCCCGCTATCCTTCAGCCAGATCTGTGTTTTTGTATTCGGATATTACTAAAGAGGTATTGTACAAATTTTCACAATGCCTTAAATACCTACCCAAAAATGTCTAACAGCTCTCGGACTAATATAAATAACATCTACGACTAAAGAAGATTCACTTCGTCCGCGAGCTTATGTTGATGACGCTTAGACATTTTTTTTTTCTATTTGACTTTAAATTTATTAGAATTCTTTTTTGTAACCATCCATTTCCCTTTACGCGTCACAAGAAATTTCAAACGGATACGTCGTTAAAGAAGTTTCACTTCTATAATATAAAATCTTATTACATAATCAAACATGCTTGCATACACGAGCATACGCCTATCTCTCTGTCAGTGGAACCGGCGTCTCCACACGTTTCCCTTTCTCGCACTCAATGCATTTTTCCCTTCATTTTCGTAACTGTTCTTGTTCGTAATGCGTCACTCGTATAGTACGTGCCATGGATCTAAAAGGCTCGGAAGTTAGATGCAAATGGAGGCTTGCGCAAATACAGTCGGCTGAAAAACTGCAAACTTGCGCCATATTATTATTTTTAATTTTTCTTTAATCTAGAGGTCTAATCCTTTGCATAAAGTCATCCAAAAAATTATTTTTCGTGCTGGTTTATACAAAACTGTATTAGGCATATTGATCAATTAACAATCAAAGAAACAATTTTTAACAATAGCGTACTGGACTGTACTTTATAGCAGGAAAGCGACAATTGACAAGACAACCAGCGATAACCAATCACCGACGAGCGCACGTTCTGTGCCGGTAATTGGGAAGTGGTGGGAGTCTTCCTTTCCCACAAAACAACCAGGACGGCTCTAAAATATGCATTTGCGACGCTGTTTGTGACTAACTTCAGAACCTTTTAGAACCGTGGCGTGTATTATAACGGGTCACAAGACATTTCAAACAAATACCTTCGCTACAAAAATTCCACTTCAAGAAGTGAGATAAGACCGGGAGCATAGCTATAAGAAATTGTTGTTTTTTTTCTTTTTTGTTGTTGTTACTAAGAGTTATTGTCAGTTATTTCACTTTCAAAATGGTAGATTTAAATGGAACATCTAATGTACAATTCCTGAAGCCACAGAACGCGGTTATTTAGGTAAAGTGGAGCATATAGGTAAGGGATACCTTGTTTCTTATTCATTTATCCGGCATGTTGCGGTTGTTCTTAGTCTGATACACTATATATGTATTGAAGGCAGCAGGATAGCTATACTATTATTACTACTATACACTACTATACTGCACATTGTGTGTGGGGTTCATGTATTGCCTCCAATAATCGGTCAAACGATGGGAAAAACTGCACTCTTTCAACGTAGGGTAAGATTTTACGAACTAAACAGCTAGTTAAATGATTAATAAATTAATTTTTTTTATTATTTTTTCACAGGAAATTGGACATTTAAATATAGTTATACTAATTTAAAAATTGTGACGTTTTGTTAATTGTTGTAAACTTCGTCAGGCACAACTTTAATTAGTTAACCATAACATTCATAAAATTTAGATGTTTAATATATAGACATATGCTACTACCACAAATTGTAAATTATTCAAACAAATTGAAATTATGAAATAATTTTTTTCCTCTAAAACTATTTTGTGTTAGAGAAAAAATTATTTCAAAATAAATAATTGAGAAACGTCGCGTTGAACAAAAAGTATTAACTGATTTACCCGCTCCAAAAATTATCCTCTGAATTGTTTGTAATATTATTTTAAGAACAAGGAGCTGATCTTCTCGTAAAAATTACTATAAATATTTTTTAGTGTATTTGCCATATGACACATACACTATTGGCGTCGGTTGGATGGCGGTACCTAGGCGATGGATCAAAATTTCTCTACGTTACTAAGCAACTTGACACTATTTTTGGAAATTTGGCCCACATGCAATTCTTCACCGCAGGAAGCCTATTTAAAGTGGGTCTAATCGGACCATTTTAAGGGGTGTATTTAGGGGTTGAAAATTCTTTCGGAGCCGAAAAGCACCGAAAAAAATTTCGGAATTGATTCAAAATTGAAATTTGACCCTTTAGCACTCGATCAGACATTTTATAAAGTCACATGACTGATTAGATTAAAAAAAAACCGGGTGGCAGTGCCAAAACTCTGCCGACAATATAGTGTATTTGCTAATACACGCAGTGTGGCTTTATTATGCGAACTTAAGTTGGTTTTTGGAGAAAATAAAAATTTGATTCCTTAATACACCCCTTAAAATAACATTTTTTTTTATTAATTGAAATATTATTATAAATCGAACCTCTATATCAAATTATATACACCTTTCAGTAAATAATTCACTATTTGCAAACTAGTGTTTTCATAAAATTTGTAAATCCGGTCCTGTCAGGTCGATTTTATTAAAATTTTAGGGACACTTTTTAATTACTACCAGAGGGTTAAATTTCAATTTTGAAACGATTCGAAGAATTTTTTCGATATTTTGGGGCCCAAAAACATTTTTCAACCCCTAAAAACTACCCTTAAAATGCCCTGATTACGCCCATTTTAAACAGGCTTCTTGTGGTGACGGATTTCAACACGTGGACCAAATTTCGTTAAAATCAATTAACTCTTTCGAAAGTTATTGGCCGTAAAAATGGTGTTTAGGAGGTTATGAAACGTCGAGAAATTTTGGTCTGACCCCTAGGTTCCGCCATCCGACCGACGCCAATAGTGTATGTTGTCATATGGCAAATACAATAAAAATTATCGGGATGAATTTTGCCTGTTCATCTTAGATTCGATTCTTGAACCAGTTTCTACAGGCGTCATCTTAGCTATAAACGGAAGAGAGAGAGAGGGAGAGCTAGTGTTGAAGAGAGATGAATAGATGTTGTATAGTGAATTCGTTCGTGACATTCGTGACCTTACGTTAATTGTCTAGTCTAAAGACTCCACGTTTAGTACCTACTTCATATCTGGCCAAGGCACTCCTCTTGTCTTTCTTGCGTACGGCGAAGCTTCAGGACGAAGCACCGAGTAAACACTTGGCATATAAAATTATACCAAAGACGGAAAGAAGCGTTGTAGATCGTTCCAGTAGTGAAACTTCTTTAGCGACGTATCTGTTCGAAATTTTCTGTACCATTGAAGAGTAAAATATATGTAACCTTAAAGGGGTAACGATTCAAATTTGTTTTGCTTAAGAGTTCGCTCATTTAAACTCAGATCGGTTCGAAACCTGTCTTATTAAAAGAAATATAAAATAATTTGTAACCAGATTTATTATGTAATATTGTATCTATACTTACCTTTGGAGTAGCATTATGTAACATTATGTAGCGCGCCCCCAATTGTTACGCCACTGGAAATGACTTAGGCTTCTCGAACAAACTGACAGAAGTTTCTGGAATGATCGAGAACGGGATATACGCGCCTATAAATACAGCGCATGTGGCGTGCGGTATTCATTCAGTCAGAGTACAGTCACTCAATCGACAGTCACGCGGCGGACAGCACGCATAAATAATCAGTTAGCACATGAATTACGGTGTGTGTTTGTGTGTGTGTTTTGTGTATATTAGTTATTGTTGAATTATTATTCACTAGAAACTGTTTATTTTTCATTGTTAGTTTCTTTTTGTCATTGTTATTAGAGAAGTACTTTTTAGTTCATTTGTTTTGTATTTATTTCGTTTGTTGAAAATAAATCACGTTTAAACCACCACAAAGAACAGTTTTGTTACAATTATATTGTTTACTGTATCTATTCCAATGGCTGCACCAGTGTTAGTGGTCATAGATACCGAAACATTAAAACTTTAAATAAAAAAAGGTTACTGAGGTCCAGCGGTATAAATTATAAATAACTCACAATTAATAATTAACTCATAGATCAATTTACTTTATTGCAATTATGAAAATATAAAAAGTCTATAATCGCCCTAGATGACTAGACATTTTTTTAGAAACGATTAGAGCTGGAGTCCCACTTGTAAATAATTACCAATTTTTCTTGTTCAAACAGAGAAAAAAGTGCACTTTACACTAACTGAAATACAATTTAAATTACACTCAAAAGTCAGTAAAACAAGCAAAAATTTTGGAATGAGTATTATTTAGAAATAATCCTGCATATTTGGTCTTGGTGTTGCATACTCAGTCTTGGATTGGGTCTTGGTCTTATTTATTCTTGCTTTTTTGCAAGACCAAGCCAATTTTGCACAACATTAATTTATATGTTTCTTTACAAACTACCTAAATGTAGAGCGTTGCGATCCAGTTTTTCATATATTTGTAAATCTTCTAGGACAGGAATCCAAATTAGCTTAGGGATCCAAGATAAAAGCTGTATTCAATAAAAATTTTGTCGAAACGTCAGAATAAATTGCAAAATTTTTATAGGATACAGCTTTTATCTTTTAGCTTTATCTTTAGCTTTTATCACATTGAACAAATTATCAGTTTATTGTTCAGTGTTTCTGTTTACTTTGTAAATAAAATTAATTCGTTCAGAAGCTCTGTAATTTTGTCCACTTTCGCCCAATACCATTAACATGTCGAAAACTTCTAAATTCAAAAACGGCATAATTTAATAAATTAAGTTAATTCAATTTATTTATAACATAAACTTAATTTATTAAATTATGCCGTTTTCGAATTTAGAAGCTTTCGACATGTTAATGGTTTTCGAATTTAGAAACAGAAACACTGAACAATAAACTGATAATTTGCTCAATGTGTGATTTTACGACAAAAAAAGCAATTGCGATTATTGATAATTTATTCTGACATTGTCTAATTAGGTAACTAGATTTTAAATGCCGACTTTTAAAATTAAGTTCGTTATTATCACATTTCAATTTAATAATTTCAAACGAATATTACTTAACAGGGGTGACAGCAACAAAAAAAATGTCCTACAAAACTTGCTTATTTTTTAAAGATCTTTTCAATAATACCACTTTCGACCTATCGTGCCATTTAAAATTCCGGAGTTCTGAACATTCTGGAGCAAACTACTAGGAAAGCCGACCTTTACGGGGGAAAAAATATTACCATTTGATTCTTCATTAGGGCTTTTATGATACAGATTTTTGACACAACTCTCTACGACTAACCGTTTTCGAAAAAAACGACTGATACGGGTGGTCTGACTCACCCTGTATATACAAACACATCAATTAATACTTCTGTAAAGACTGCTGTATTGTACAGAGTTTGGAATTGCCGATTTTATTTACTCTCAAACACACTCCTTAAGGGGGAAAACGGGTCTGATATACAAAAAAACCCGGGTCGCAGTGCCAAAACCCTGCCGACAATATAGTGTATTTGCTTGTATAGGGCCGTGTGGTTTTATACTTTTATTATGTGAAATTAAGTTTGTTTTTGGGCAAAATAAAAAATTTAACTCCTTAATACACCCCTTAAAATAACATTTTTTTCTTAATTGTAATATTATTATCAATCTAACGTCTACACCAAATTAAATACACCCTTCAATAAATAAGTCACTATCTGCAAACTAGTGTTTTCATAAAATTTGTAAATCCGGTCCTGTCGGGCCGATTTTATTAAAATTGTGGGGAAACTTTTTAATCACTACCAAAGGGTTAAATTTCAATTTTGAAACGATTCGGAGAATTTTTTCGGTATTTTGGGGCCCAAAAACAGTTTTCAACCCCTAAAAACTACCCTTAAAATAGCCCGATTAGGCCCATTTTAAATAGGCTTCTTGCGGTGATGGATTTCAACATGTGGCCCAAATTTCGTTGAAATCAATTAACTCTTTCGAAAGTTATCGCGCGTACACATATATATATATATATATATATATATATATATATATATATATATATATATATATATATATACATATATATATATAAACATTTTTAAAAATGGTGCCAAAGTGTTTAGGAGGTTATGAAACGTCGAGAAATTTTGGTCCGACCCCTAGGTCCCGCCATCCGACCGACGCCAATAGTGTATGTTGCCATATGGCAAATACACTAAAAAAGCATATTTTTGTGATTTTTTTTCAGAATACCTTATTTATTAATATTTTAAAAATTTGTTACATTATTAAGCATCATTCTAAGAATATTCTGTTAAATTTTTATCAAAAAATACTGAAAAATAAGCCAGTGGTGGTAGTGAACCGAGCCACCTCAAAAAAAATTTCCATGCGGTAGTCAGGATAACTCATGATTGCTTCATTTGAAATTAAAAAACCAAATAGATTTCTTTAGTACATAAGTTTATCTTAAATTTAAACGAAGGAATTAACAAAATATTCATTTTTGGTAAAGGTGCAATAAAAAAACCCTGATTTTTGCCAAAAATTACTCTTATTGTTTATTTAAAAAATAAGTTGTAATTGAAAAAAAAATCCTTCGTTCAGAACCGAGTATTTAGTATGTAGAAGAAGTGCGCAAAATTTAGACGAAATCGGCCCAACGGTTTTCGAGAAATTTTGACTACCGACTTAAAAAAAAGTTTTGAGAAAAACGCGATTGAAGTTTGATACATGAATAAAATAGAGACCAAAAGACCGAACGCCCGGAGACTCAACTGTTTGTAACTCGAAAAGTTTTGCTCTTAATGACTTCAAAATTTCTAACAATATTATAATAGTATCAGAAAAAAAATCTATTTTCCGATCCTTTCCTTCCCGTAAATTTTGAATATAGAATATAGGTAAATCTATGTTCACAAATATTGCCGGTTCAAGTCTCACCAGCCATCAAGTCAAGTAAAGGTAATACTCCGAAGTATAATTTAACTATAAACTTCTAGTGTTATTTAATTACGTCTTGGATTATGAGGACTTCCCTGCCAACCTGGTTCCTTCCTTCTTTCCTTCGTTCTATTTCAACTCAACTCTTTTCTTTTTCCACCACGACTGTTGTTCTTTTGTTTTTTTTTTGCGTGAAAGAAGAACAGTGAATTTAAAAATAGAATTTTATATTTGACGTTAACATGTCCAACTTTTAGAGCATCCCTTTTGTGTGCGTTTTTTGACATTCGAAGTCCACAAATGAAGAGCACTAATTTAGAGATAAATTCACTTTTAACAATTTTACAATTTTCAAAAGTGTTGTTTTTAATGTTTTTATGTTATTTAGGCTTTTCTTCATTAGTTAATTTAAAAAAAACTCGGGTCGCCATCCAAACCCTGCCAACAACATAGTGTATTTGCTAATACAGAGAGTTTGGTTTTATTATGTGAACTTAAGTTGGTTTTTGGGCAAAAGAAAAATTTAATTCCTTAACACACCCCTTAAAATAACATTTTTTTTTTCTTAATTGCAATATTATTATCAATCGAACATCTACACCAAATTAAATACACCTTTCAGTAAATACCTAATTCGTTGAGAAATTTTGGTCCTACCTCTAGGTCCCGCCATCCGACCGATGCCAATAGTGTTTGTGCCATATACGGCAAATGCACTAAAAACTCGAGTCGAAGTGCCAAACCCTGCCAACAATATGGTGTATTTGCTAATACAGGCAATGTGACTTTATTATGTGAACTTAAGTTAGTTTTTGGGCAAAAGAAAAAAAAATAATCCCTTAATACACCCCTTAAAATAGCAATTTTTTTCTTAACTGCAATATTGTTATTAAACAAACATCTACACCAAATTAAAAACTCCTTTCAGTAAATAACTCAGTTTCTGAAAACTAGTGTTTTAATAAAATTTGTAAATCCGGTCCTGTCGTGTTATTTTATTAACATTTTTGGAGCACCAATATGTGATTTGGTAGATAATAATTTATTAATAACTCTACAGAAGTTTCACTTCTCCAGTGAGCTTGTGTAGGTGAGGCTCAAGGTTACTAGAAACTAAGTTTGGGAGTTGACATTGTTGAAGATGTGACATGGCGAGACGCGAGAGAGGGCGGGGGAAGTAGGCTTGTGACGTCACATGAAGTCTTTTTCCAAACAGTTGATAACAAAGGTTGGACGTTAGCATTGTTGAAAATGTGACTAGGCGAGAAATAGTCTTGTGGAGTTTTTTTTCCAAACAGTTGGGATAACGATAATTGAAAAACCAAGCCATTAGAGTTGGGTAACTCTGATCTGAACCGGTTCAAAGAGCCGACTCCGACAGAAGAACCGTGAGAGCCGACTCACTTTTTTTTCAGCCGACGGATCAACGGATCCGCATAACTCAGTGAAACAACACACGGAAGCACATTTTACACTTACGTATCAGTTCTTGCTTTGATGCATCTGTCAGCTCAAATGACTTCATGCATCACATGTTTGGCTATGCATTCTTGATTCTATACAGGTCGTGATATGATTGACTGAACTAGGTAACTCAGTGGCAGACTGCAGTAACATATTCAGAACTCGGCTCTTTTTAAACCGGTTCAGTGAGCCGGCTCACATACGGGATCCAGATGCAAAGATGCAGATCACTAAAAAGACCCGTTTTTCCCATCTCTACAAGCCATGGGTATTGATGATGTAAGCAATCGACTCAACCAAGCACAGACGTGATTATGTTTATAGCTTCTTACACCCAACCTTCTAGTATTCTAGTGTAGGAAATTTATACAATTAAATAAACTGATGAACAAAATTCTCAAATCAAACAATTATATTTCTTAATTTAGATTCAATATCCGATTTCGTACACGTTTTCATTCAATCTGATTTCAATTTACAAAACTATCTAAAAAATTACATCGTGTTGCATAAGCATACTGTACTTCATTAAGGTGATATCAGACGGTTCATTCCGAATGAATGTTCATTTGACTGAATGTTCATTTGTGTTTCATTCCGCGTTCACACGGCACAGACAGAATGACATAGAAATGAACGTTCATTCAGTCTTTTCCTCGAAGATGTCATCGAATGAAGTTATACGCCTTGGAATTCGTTTGTTTTGTGATCATTTGATCGAAGAATTGACAAAAAAGAAGTCTAAGTTTAAATCACTAATTAGAGATTTTATAGAATTTGTCCATATTGTTCTGTCTTTGCATTCGTCGAGTTTGTGGTTCCAAAGACATTGATAATTTTTGAAATTCTCCAAAAACAGCAGCGTGTTTTGGTCATTCCACTTGAATACCATTTTAACTACAAACAGAATAATTATGCGGTGTCGTAGTCCCAAGTCCGTTCGCAACAAGACACGACACAAAATGATCGAACCCGAATGAATGTTCTTTCTTGTGTTCAGACGTTTCATTTTTCGTTCATTCGAAGTGCGAATGAATCATGTCGAATGCCGATATCTAGCGTTATTAGATTATTTTTCATTATTGTTCCATTTTGTGTTCAGACGTTTCATTTCGTATGAAAGGTGCTGACTGAAGGACAAAAATGGAGAAAAAATTAACCGTCTGATATCACCTTTGCTTCAGTTTCAAAAATGTTGATACAGAGGTACGAAACAGGTGGATTTCCCACACTAGTAACACATTTTTTTTGAGGAGAGCTGCTAAATTATATTATATATAAATTATTCAATTGTTGAGATCAATAATATCCAGTCACAGGCGTTTGAGTGTTTGCTGACTTTGACTATAAGCTAGTTTACCTGTAATGCATGTCTTCTATAATGCATGTCGACGTTTTTTCTTCTAATGGGACCAATTTACATTTGCTATTTTTATATATCTATAAAAGATCAGAAAGCACGTTTCCTTTGCTTGCATTTTCATTCTCACTCGGGACATTAAAAAAAAGTTATTTATTTACGGGTGGGATAATATTTAACAATGCATTAATTTCGATAAATAACGATAAATATTTTAAAGCTTGTTCCGATCCTGACTATGAATTAAATAGATGGAAAGTTATCCGAGGACTTAGGATCCAAAATAAGTCAATACTAAATTATTATTAGTGCAACGGTTCGGAATTTATTATTCCTTCCTCAAGCGTCCGTGGAAACAATACATATAAAATATAATTTACAAAACAACAAATCTTAACAAATTCAATATATTTGTTAAGATTTGTTGTTTTGTAAATTATATTTAAACTTTATATACAGGGTGTCTCACCGAACGTTGGCTAACATGGGTAACTTTGTTATTAGTTGAGATAGAAAGTCGGTTAAATGGGCAAAGTAGTGCAGAAAATTGGGCTCATTAACATCCCGTCGAAAAAACAATTGAATTTTGACACCCTATGAATTTATTCAGAAAATAATGAAAATTGCCATTTATGAAAACTGGCCATAACTTTTTTATTTATGAAGATATTTGAAAATTTCATTAACCATTTTTTGATAACTTTTTAAAGTCTTTTCAGTGGCGTAGGTTTAATTTTTTTATTTCCACTACATAATGAGATATTGACATGAACTTTGGTTTTTCTTATGGACGACATTTCTGATTTTCAGATATTCGAATTCTGCTTATTTTTCTGAATAATTTGACATAGCATACCTTATATCTAAACCAATCAGAAGCTACAAAACTGACAAAAATAGCTTTTTGGCGTTATCAAAGTGTGCCGTGTAAAACGAAATTTGTTGAAACAAATACATATCGACAGGTTAACAATCTGTCGAGTGATCGCTACAGTTTTCTTAATTCATTTTGTTTGATTTACTCTCTAAGATGGCTCAAGCATTCTCAAATTTGGAGAAACAGGCTATTTTTGCGCATACATTCCGCGTAACAAAAATACCACGTGGGCTCAAGCAGAATACTTGAACCTTTATCCAGAAAGGCGACAGCCTTATTCAATAACTTTTAGGAACTTTTCTCCATTAATTTCAACGTTTGCTAAACCTAATTCTTCTTCACAGTGTTGAATGTTGCCTTTTTTCTTTGAAAATGAACCGTATACCTTTAAATTTCTATTTAAGTTCCTAAAAGTTATTGAATAAGACTGCCACCTTTCTGGATAAAGGTTCAAGTATTCTGTTTGAGCCCACGTGGTATTTTTGTTACGCTGAATGTATGCGCAAAAATAGCCTGTTTCTCCAAATTTGAGAATGCTTGAGCCATCTTAGAGAGTAAATCAAACAAAATGAATTAGCAAAACTGTAGCGATCGCTCGACAGATTGTTAACCTGTCGATATGTATTTGTTTCAACAAATTTCGTTTTACACGGCACACTTTGATAACGCCAAAAAGCTATTTTTGTCAGTTTTGTACCTTCTGATTGGTTTAGATATAGGATATGCTATGTCACATTATTCAGAAAAATAAGCAGAATTCGAATATCTGAAAATCAGAAATGCCGTCCATAAGAAAAACCAAAGTTCATGTCAATATCTCATTATGTAGTGGAAATAAAAAAATTAAACCTACGCCACTGAAAAGACCTTAAAAAGTTATCAAAAAATGGTTAATGAAATTTTCAAATATCTTCATAAATAAAAAAGTTATGGCCAGTTTTCATAAATGGCAATTTTCACTATTTTCTGAATAAATTCATAGGGTGTCAAAATTCAATTGTTTTTTCGACAGGATGTTAATGAGCCCAATTTTCTGCACTACTTTGCCCATTTAACCGACTTTCTATCTCCACTAATAACAAAGTTACCCATGTTAGCCAACGTTCGGTGAGACACCCTGTATATTAGATTCGAGTTGTTATCGTCCATGTTGTTATATATTTATGGATAGTGGATAATTGGACACAAATAAATGAAAATTCTAAGTTTTCTAAAGCTACGTTTCGTAGGTTAGTTTCATACTTCTTCAGGCAAGTTTTATATATATATTTATGCATATTTTTAATATGTGTGCAATATCATCAACTATTTCACAAGCAACTGTACAATTTTTGTAAAAGCAATAAAAATAAAAATATCTTTTATAGCATCGTAGTACATATAATCTATTTGGCCTTTTAAAAATGTATCAAATTTCTAAACTTAGTTTGTCATGAAACCAGACGACACACAGAGCACACGCCGTGCCCGAAATACACATTCGCGTACTGTAGCGCCTCCTTTGATGATACAACTGAAGAGTATTTCACCAAAGCCATCTATATCTCTTCCCCACGTTATAGAGTTTTTATGACCTTTTGACATACACTAATGTCTTTCTCCGTTCCTTTAACTTTATCTAATGCATAAAAAGGAAAAGCAGAACACTTCAAAGTAACCAGAACACACACACACATCGACACATATTATGTACCTGTGTAGTTTTACTTATTCACACCATTAGTAAATAACCCGGATCGCAGTGCCAAAACCCTGCCAACAGTGTATTTGCTTATACAGGCAGTGTGGCTTTATTATACGAACTTAAGTTGGTTTTTGGGCAAAATGAAAAATTTGACTCCTTAATACACCCCTTAAAATAACATTTTTTTTCTTAATTGCAATATTATTATCAATCGAACCTTTATACCAAATTATATACAACTTTCAGTAAATAATTCATTATCTGCAAACTAGTGTTTTCATAAAATTTGTAAGTCCGGTCCTGTCGGGCCTATTTTATTAAAATTTTAGGGACAATTTTTAATTACTACTAAAGGGTTAAATGTCAATTTTGAAACGATTCCGAGAATTTTTTCGGTATTTTGGGGCCCAAAAACATTTTTCAATCCCTAAAAACTACCCTTAAAATGGCCCGATTACGCCCATTTTAAATAAGCTTCTTGCGGTGATGGATTTCAACACGTGAGCCAAATTTAGTTAAAATCAATTATCTATAAAGTACAGTACATGTTAAAATTAAGTACACAACCAAATATACCAAATATACAAATGTTTGTAAACATTTGTATATTTGGTTGTGTACTTAATTTTAACATGTGTTGTACTTTATAGATACCTGATGAAGCTCAAATAAATGACCGAAACGTCGCTAAATTAATAATTTGTTTATTGATTTAGATCAATTTGTCCACTTTCCTGCTAACTTAATTGTGTATGTTTGAAAAAAAATATGGACGCAACAATTTTTAATTAAAAATATGTTTTTTGTTGTCATTTAAAAATTGATAAACCGATTTTAATAAAAACTATATGGTACCAATCTGGTAGTATTTTGAAGAAAATGGCGTTGAAATTTTTCAAATCGGTTTACAATTGATGAAAATATCGGGAATATAGAGCCTTCTCCTTTTTTTAAAGGCGGTTAAAAATTACCCAATCATTATACGTTCACTGATAAAAATGCATCGTGTTTGTGAAAGATTCATTGAAAGAAAGAAACTTTTATTGAAGTGAAACTTCTTTAGTGACGTCTTTGTTCGAATTTTTTTGTGACACATTACGACGGTTAAATTAAAGAGAAAAATAATCTCCAAAATGGCGTATCAAACATTAATTTTGATACAGTATTAAGGGAGATATTTCCTACGGACGAAAAAACAGCTTTGAGAAATAATTATACGAACCGATAAATCAAAGTTGCAGTTTTAATTTGAAACGGGGAATAGACAGTTTGTAATCGATGTGTCATGGTACGTCAATATAAAAAACCCGGGTCGCAGTGCCCAAACTCTGCCGACAATATAGTGTATTATTTTGCTAATACAGGCAGTCTGGTTTTATTACATAAATTTAAGTTTGTTTTTGGTCAAAATAAAAAATTTAACCCCTTAATACACCCCTTAAATCAACAGTTTTTTTCTTAATTGCAAGATTACTATCATCGAACATCTACACAAAATTAATACACCTTTCAGTAAATAACTCACTATCTGCAAACTAGTGTTTTAATAAAATTTGTAAATCCGGTCCTGGCGGGCCCATTTTTTTCAAATTTTGGGAGCACATTTTAATTGCTACTAAAGAGTAAATTTCAATTTTGAAACGATTCTGAGAATTTTTTCGGTATTTTTGGGCCCAATAACTTTTTTCAACCCCTAAAAACCACCCTTAAAATGATCCGATCGAGTCTATTTTAAATAGGCTTAGTGCGGTGATTGATTCCAACCTGCGTGCCAAATTTCGTTAATATGAATTAACTCTTTCGAAAGTTATTTCCAAAAATGGTGCCAATGTGCTTAGAAGGTTATGAAACGTCGAGAAATTTTGGTCCAACCCCTAGGTGCCGCCATCCGACCGACGCCAATAGTGTATGTTGTCATATGGCAAATACACTAACAAGTGTGTTCTTACTAAACCTAAAACTAAATTTTCAAGCCGGAATTTCTTTAAAATTTGCTAAGACGGTTCTGCAGAAAACCTGGCCTGAAATTTTAATAGGAACATACAAACGAAGCATAATTACAGGGCAATGTAAAAGCTTAAAAGCTTCTGTCAAACACATATCTGTTGAAATAATACACACAGCCCAGCGGTATCATTGCGTGCTTACTTGCCACTCATCACAAAAATCAATTAGGTTAATATAAAAAGTCTGTTTATATCACAACAGTCGTTTGTTTTATACATATTTTCAACTCTAAACTCTACCTGGTTTACCGGTAGAGATAATGCCCACGTACAATATTTAGAGAATGACGAAATTTAAATATAGAGAAATGTTAAAATGTCAAGTTTTTAGGTCATTCAACAAACAGCTGTGTTCTTGACTAAAGATGGATCTTTAGGTTGTCAGTCCATTCATTTTCTTAAAACTTAATTGTTATAATATGCTTTATTAGTGTATTTGCCATATGGCAACATACACTATTGGCGTCGGTCGGATGGCGGGACCTAGGGGTCGGACCAAAATTTCTCGACGTTTCATAACCTCCTAAACACTTTGGCACCATTTTTAAAAATGTTATATATATATATATATATATATATATATATATATATATATACCTACATATATATACATATTTATATACGTATATATATATATATGTGTGCGGGCAATAACTTTCGAAGGAGTTAATTGATTGTAACGAAATTTGGTCCAGGTGTTGAAATCCGTCACCGCAAGAAGCCTATTTAAAATGGGCGTAATCGGGCCATTTTAAGGGTAGTTTTTAGGGGTTGAAAAATGTTTTTGGGCCCCAAAATACCGAAAAAATTCTAAGAATCGTTTCAAAATTGAAATTTAACCCTCTGGTAGTAATTAAAAAGTGCCCCCAAAATTTTAATAAAATGGGCCCGACAGGACCGGATTTACAAATTTTATGAAAACACCAGTTTGCAGATAGTGACTTATTTATTAAAGGGTGTATTTAATTCAGTGTAGACGTTAGATTGATAATAGTATTACAATTAAGAAAAAAAATGTTATTTTAAGAGGTGTATTAAGGGGTTAAATTTTTTATTTTGCCCAAAAACAAACTTAATTTCACATAATAAAAGTATAAAACCACACGGCCCTATACAATCAAATACGCTATATTGTCGGCAGGGTTTTGGCACTGCGACCCGGGTTTTTTTTTGTTTTGTTTCGTTTTATTTTTATACTATAGATAATGGGCTTGATTATCAAGCGTCTTTTTTAATAAACTTAATGAAACCTCGTATTTTTTCATTTACTCTCTTATGGAGACTCGTTAGTTCGACCGGCAGTTTCTATAGAATCCCTCAGGCATGAAAGGAAACGGGACACTGCCTACCTTTTCTGGAAGAGTTTAGTTGTATTTTCGAACCGTCATAGCTTCGGTCTGGTTATTGCTAGAAAGCTGAAATTTTCAGGATAAGATGTCTTTAGCTGACTTATCAAATGCATCAAGTATCAATTATCTAGCTTTTATGGTTTCAGATCTATTGACTGACGATAATCAAAACATCTAGGGACTTCCTGAAGTCCTAAAAAATAAGAAATCGGAAACTTTCCCCCTCCTATCTCAAGTATAGAGGGTGCATAGCAAGAATATTATGTGTAAAGTGTGCAAAAGTGGTCCACAAACCTTTATTGATGATGAAAAACAGTGCATAAAAAATAATCTAGGCACCTGCCAAAAAGAATTGACTTCTTTTCTTTTTTGTCCTTGGTAATTAATATAAAAATGATTTGTCGGGAAAACTGGCTTTTTAAGTAAACACTTATTTGTTATTTATAGCGACGTTTCGTTCCTTGCTTGGAATAAATTTGAGTTAAAAAATTGTTCATAAAAATTTTTTTATAATAATTCCGTTTTTAAAAAATATTTTTACGGTTGATGTTCAAATTTGAACATCAAGCGTAAAAATACTTTTTAAAAAACGGAATTATTATAAACTTTTAATGAACAATTATTTAACTCAAATTTATATTTACATGTGTATTTTAACTTTTATATCTACTTGATCTAAACATTTAATAGTTATAAAACTTGAAAAAGTTCCAAGCAAGGAACGAAACGTCGCTATAAATAACAAATAAGTGTTTACTTAAATCCTTTTTCCCGACAAATCATTTTTAGAAATGATAAATGTTTTTGATGGAATAGCGAGCTTACAGCCCACGCTTTTATATTTATGAAGCTAAATTATTAAAAATTATGTTTTCATTTTTGTAACCTTTCAGTAGAAGCTTGCATTTAAAAAGTTTTTTTTACTAATGTTTGGTTTAATTTTAGAAAAACATATTCAAAAAAGTACATTCAAATACGAAAAACCCGGGTCGCAGTGCCAAAACCCTGCCGACAATATAGTGTATTTGCTTGTATAGGGCCGTGTGGTTTTATACTTTTATTATGTGAAATTAAATATGTTTTTGGGCAAAATAAAAAATTTAACCCCTTAATACACCCCTTAAAATAACATTTTTTTTCTTAATTGTAATATTATTATCAATCTAACGTCTACACCGAATTATTAAATACACCCTTCAATAAATAAGTCACTATCTGCAAACTAGTGTTTTCATAAAATTTGTAAATCCGGTCCTGTCAGGCCGATTTTATTAAAATTTTGGGGACACTTTTTAATTACTACCAGAGGGTTAAATTTCAATTTTGAAACGATTCGGGGAATTTTTTCGGTATTTTGGGGCCCAAAAACATTTTTCAACCCCTAAAAACTACCCTTAAAATAGCCCGATTAGGCCCATTTTAAATAGGCTTCTTGCGGTGATGGATTTCAATACGAGGGCCAAATTTCGTTGAAATCAATTAACTCTTTCGAAAGTTATTGCGCGTACACATATATATATATATATATATATATATATACGTATATAAATATATATATTTATACATATATATATATATAAACATTTTTAAAAATGGTGCCAAAGTGTTTAGGAGGTTATGAAACGTCGAGAAATTTTGGTCCGACCCCTAGGTCCCGCCATCCGACCGACGCCAATAGTGTATGTTGCCATATGGCAAATACACTAATTATTTGTTATTACAAAAGTTCAATGACTATTTATTATTCTCCTTAAATTATTTTATGAAACGTATTTAACGCAGCTGGTTATATAATATGAATAGAGGCACAAGTCATCATAGGTGGGATGCATGTCTCGTGCCAGACAGATTCTATAAAAAAAAGCGTCAACACACCGCCTCTTTATGTGTAGGGAACATTAAAGTTGACCTCGAAACTGCTGCGGTCGTAATCCCTTTCCAGACATTATTGTACATAAATCTATTTATCCATATCTAAGTTGACAATATTAATTTTTCAAATAGGAATGACGCACAAAATATTATTAATACAAACATGGAAATTAAATTACGATACGAATGTGTCTTAAAAAATAGTTCCGATGATTTGACAATAATGCTGACGTTGATGATGAGTATGTTTATGATTGGACATCGGATTTAGTTTTAAAACTTTAAAATAAGAGCCGGATTTAGGACGTTTACTTCTGTTAAGATATAAGTAAATTTGTGATATAATTACAACAAACTGTGAGACATCTGGTGGTACAATAGTAAAGTGAGTGTGAGAGACAAAATGGCCGTCGTGAATGCGTATCATTATATTTAACAAATGTATTATTTCTTATGTCAAATCTATGTAAAAGACTATCAATATATGTAACAACTTCATTTAATTGAATAATGTTCGGCAGCTTATAAATAAATTACCACCCTTTGTCCTATAAAAAATCTTTAAATTTGTAATAAAAAAAATTGAGGGTCACTTATCGAGATAAAAACCACCCTATCTCCCAAGTTGGGTCAAACAATACCCATTTACAAAATTTAATTAAAATCGGTTGAGCGGTTTCGGAGATTAGCGTGGCCGAACATCGTGATACGGGATTTTTATACTCGTATACAGGGTGTTGAAAAAAGATGAATACACCGAAATAACTCAGAACCGAATGGTGAAAAATTGTTAAGGAGAAAGTTTCGGCTTTTTCCTCTGGCGATAAGCTTGAGTTATTCTTTCGGGAGGGGTGTCCCTCCGGTGGGAGCAACGCTCCCCCCTTGCAAATATTAAATGGCAACCCCTACTTTTTTAACAGATTCTGATTTCTTGTCAAAAATTACTCAGTATTAATTTTTTACACCCTCCCCCCTACTTTTTTAACTCTGGCTTATCGCCATGGAAAAAGCTGAAACTTTCTCCTTAAGGTAGTTGTCGTGGTTAAGGCACACCGTCAGAAAATTCTTAATTTTTGTATACTTATTAAGGACATGATAATACTATTACCCTGAAAATTTGAAGTCGGTCGACCGTATATAATCCGAGATAAATTCAATTAAAAATTGGATAATTAACATTGATTGTATACGATCTCTGTAGTTCTGAACCAGTTTCTTATTTATAAAAAAAGAACTAACTGTCAGAAACTTTCCAAAAACTGACAGTCTTTCAATGCATTTGTTATGAGTTTAAAAAAAATAAGAAAATTTTTTTGACCGTCTAATTATATATAAATAACGGTTTAAAGTTCACAATTTATAGAAAAGTATAGATACATGCATATGAATAGTGTATGGGTTACGTTTCCACGGGTACAGTCTTGCGTACAAATTATGGATCACTTAGCTACAAGCTAGTATACTTTTGTGCCGCGTATAATTTATAACTTTTTGACAATATTGTACCACGACAACTACCTTAATAATTTTTCACCAAACTGCTTCGGTTTGGAGTTATTCCGATGTATACATCTTTTTTCAACACCCTGTATAAAGATATGAATAAAATGTGCAGACAGTAACATTTAACTTTTCGTTTCAAGAATGATAATAGTTCATAATTAGTTATGATTAAAATGTCGACAAAGCCATCATCACGGTTGACAGGTTAAGATACGGTACAAGGAATGTGACACTGTGCAGGGAAGTTTTATATTTTTCTCTTCTCCGGACATAATCTTATTTTTATGTAAATGTAAATGACAACGAGGACAATGTACAACGTTTGTGTGTGTGTGTATGTGTTTACGGAATACAAACAACCAGAGAAATGTTTGTGAATGTGAATAGAAATGTAAAACAGGTGGCGAGAAGCTAAGTACATGTTTGGAGGAAAAAACAACATTCAATAGAAGAAAAATACCTGACGTGAGGTTTAAACCAATTTGATACCAAATTGGTTTCAAAATAGCAGAACGCGCAGCAATGCCGTTGTTTATAATGACATTTCTATGACTCCTCACATACAAGCCCCCAACTCCAAGACTCTAATGTAAAAACTGGTAAAAATATAAATTGGTTATTGAATTTATTAATAAAAGTAACAAATTAAAAATATAAATTCACGCAAGTACAATTAACTCTGATTCTTAGTGGTCTTCAAAAGATATTACATTGTTATTTGTGATCAAATATTTAAGGTAGTTTGAGGAATATTTTTAGATAAGATATAACAGCCTTATTAGTGTATTTGTCATATGGCAGCATACACTATTGGCGTTGGTCAGATGGCGGGATGGCGGATGAAAGTTACGTAATGTGTTTTGGCTATGGTCTGCCATTTGACTTTTGACGAGAAAAGGCAAGAGAAATTGAGTTGTGGGAGAAGGCTTATAAAATCTTTTTCTAATTCTTATTAGAAATAAAACTAATACAAATTATATTATATAATTTAAGACTTGAGCTGTCTTTTAAAGAATGAAGCCAATTAATTATGGAACAGTTTTTTTTACATTTCTGAAAATAAGATCTCAAAAGAAATGTTATTGATGGTATTATCTCCCAGTCTACGGCTTAAAGAACTGTAAATATACCTGATTTTTAGCTGATCGCGGATCCGCATCACTGGATCCAGCGCCGGATACTGAATCCAGCAAGGCCAAAAATGTACTGGATCTAGCTGGATTAATGGATTGCTGGATTCAGCATTGCAATCCCTAAATATAACACAGTATTAAGAACGGCCACATATAGTTGACAACTATTGTATGTATTAAAATTGATTTTGTCATTTTGGCTTAATATAGGGGAATTTATTACCAGTTTTTGTATTGGGGCGTACTTAAACCGCAAGGGGCATAAATAGGTTTAATTTGGTCTGTATGAGACGTAATTTATTCTATTGATTCTTTTATTCTTTTGTGTTCGCCTGTTGCCAGCTCATGTAGTAAGTAATGTAATGGACATTATTTAATAGATGATCTTTTTATTTATTTTATTGCTGATATTGTATTCATTTGCACCTGTCAATTAAACAAATTAGCTGTGTCAAAAATACATGACAGCAAGGTTTTAACTACAGATTATAAAGGATAATTATCGATTGTCATGTCCATGTTAAATATTAAATTTGAATATCATGAGGAATTTGACTTTTTGATTAAATAAAAAAAAACAACTGTGCTTTTAATTCTATTCAGCGACGTTTCGTTTTTATTTTGAGGCTTCTTCAAGCATCTAAGAAATAACAATGTTAATTATTTATAACTCATAATACCTAAATGAATCAAATGACATTATTTTCATAAACTATTTTCAATATATATGATCTGAAAGATTTTTTTTCAAAATCGGTGTAGTAATTTTTAATATAAGATATAAGTTTTAATTTCCACAAGCTGTAAACATTCATTGTTACAATGCTAAATCAGAAAAAAATATTTTTATCCACCAACACCGTCGCGACTCAAACCCAAATCTTTCCACTTTCGCGGCGGAATGAGTTAAAAGTTACTCTACGGTGCGAAATCTAAACAATCAATTCTTCATAATAAAGCAAATTGTAACATTAAATTCATTACATACGAGAGCTGATTATTTTAACTAGGTACCGCTAGACATGAATCATCTCAATATAGTGAGAGTTATGAATGTATAGGTAAATTTCCATTTTTTCATTATTAATCCAACCTAAGTACATCATAATATGTAATTCAAAGACAGATAAAGGGGCTGGGCCATACCTATGTATATCATATGGAAATTTTTATATACGAAAGACTTCCGTAAAGTAGTAATTTTTGTTCAAGCAAAAAGACCTCAAAAACGTGAATTTTACACGAAATAAAAAATGATATAGATTTCGTTAGGGTGCTAATCGAATCGTATTCAGATCAGTATGATCCAACAAAAATTTTGTAAAAATCAATCCAGTCGTTTTTTTAAACAAAAATACTGGATTTGACACGAAATCTCCCGAATGAAAAATGTTATTGACTTTGTTAGGGTATCTACTTTTTAAATATTTTCACTTTATGTCATATATGCCTGATTTTCATGAATCAGAAAAATCAGTTCTGACATTATCCTCGTCTGAACTAGAACAGAAATAAGACAACGGAAATATTTTATTGAGTTGACTTCACAGTAAACACGTAGAGACATCTGCAAAAGTACAAACTTATATTGACAAGAACTATGCGAACTATTCAACGCATTGTTATAGGTATTGAAATGCAGACTTGAAGACGATATTTCAGCTTGCATTATTTGAAATACTTAAATGAAATCCTGGTTCGAAATTGCATTTTGCGGTATTATGTGCCGCAATCAAAGATAGAACGTTCAATATAATTTAAAAATTATTTCCACTAAAATTAAATTAAATCAAATAACACTGAACGATTCCTTGAAGTACGGTATTTATTAAAATCAAGATAAATTTTAAACGAGATGTGTGACACCCATAATAATAATAATGACTGTTAATGTTCATGGGTATTTGGATTGACAAGGCTATTACAGTCAAAGCCCTCTAAGTGCACAGCTCGGAACCGAGGCCCATCCTTTAAGTGCACACTTCCCCTACGATCTTTTTCATCCCCACTCTTCTAACTCCTATAGCTATCTTTATTCAATCAGATGCTCTCTCTCTCTGCGCGAAACATTGCGCAGAATTTAAAAATGAGTTCAAACTCAAACTGTGTTTACAATCATATGACATGTGTTGACATAAGCGCGCTTACGGTCGCACGTGATTGGTCGCAGATTATTCGAAGTGGGGGCTGGGGAACGTGCACTTAGAGGGCGAGTTCGTGTGCAGTAAGAGAGCGTGTGCACTTAGAGAGCGTGCACTTAGAGGGCTTTGACTGTATTATTTAAAAACAATTCTTTAATATCATTGTACGACGTTTCGTCTCTCTCGAGACTTCTTCAGGTACTCGATAACGAATTATTCAAAGCCAAAATTTTAAACCTAAATTAAAGTATCAATCTAAGAGAATTTACACACGATTCTGTGATAAACAAAAAATAATAATAATTTTATTGCTCCACGGACATACATGTATAGGAGAAGTCAAATACAATACAATGAAATTACGAGAAAATCTTATACAAAATTTAAAAAATCTTCAACCGTATAAAAACAATTATTGCCTAAGAAAGCCTTAAGTTTCTTTTTAAATATATTTATATTGGGGACATTTTTAATGTCATCTGGAATGGTATTGTAGACTTTGCTGCAACAGTACATTGGACTTTTTAGATACAAGCTCAATTTTGGCTTATTAGATAGTAGATTATATTTATGTCTTGTATTGTACTGGTGATTATGCTGAGAAAATAAATCGTAGTTATTCCAGACGAAGATTCTACACTTATAGATATAAATTGACGGTACAGTCAACAATTTATTAGCAACAAATACATTGCGACATGTGTCCCGCAACTTAATATTGAAAATGATCCTTAGTGCTTTTTTTTGCAATATAAAAATTCTATCCGCACACGAAGAGCTGCCCCACATTATAATGCCATAATTTATGTGAGAGTAGATAACGCAAAATAATAAGTAAGCAGCGTCTGTCTGTCAACAATGGATGATAATCTCCTGAGAGCGAAGATTGAACTTGTTATTTTATTACTACAGTTTTCAATATGTTGAGTCCAGTCAAGATTTGAATTAATGGTCAAACCCAAGAAACTAAATGTGTCAGTATTATTAATAAGGTGATCATTGATGATAATTGCTGGTATAACGTTAAGTCGTGCTTGCTTTGTAGAAAATAACATAGATACAGTTTTGTTTAAGTTTCATATCAAGATGGTTGTAAAGAAATAGATGATCCGCCAGTTTGTGTCAGCCGCCATTTTGGATTACGAATGAAGCCACACTGCTGATTATATTCTACTTGTCATGTGCACTTCGAAAAAGTTTCTAATTTTTAAACTATAGTTTCTATGGACTGAAAATGTAGCTGCTGATGAAGATTCCACTACTGTTGTTGTGGCCGTGTATCATTACAATCGCGGACGGAGCCGCGGGGAGCGGCTAGTAAGTTACTATTTTTGGCAACGAAACCCTTGACAGTTGAAGCTCCACGACCATTTAAAAAACATGTAATCTGCAGTCTAAGCTGTTATGTGAACTGTTTCTGACAGAGCGTGGTTGAAAAAGGCCTTGTATAGACATTTTCATAATAATTTTTTTTTATATGTATATTGCCAGAAGCATATTTTATCATTTTATGAATTCGTTTTCGTTCTATGATAATTTATTTATATACAAACAAGTTTTTGTGACGATATAATATTTTTGCAGCCTGTTGTGCAATGTGTAATAAAAGTTTAAAAAGTTTAAAAATGAAAATATTTTAATCGTTTTATGTACAAATATTATAAAGTATTTACATACAAGCTCTATAGTGATTTAGTGTTCGTTGTCTTCGAAAATCTAGATGGCATTCGCGATATAGACATGCATGTCGCATGACGCTGTTTACTGGTTACTACTAAAGTCGTTTCTAGTTTAATATTTGCCCAATAGTATAAGTTTCTTATATTATCAACCAAGATCAAATCCATTATTATTATCAATATATAATACAGTAGAACCTCGATAAGTTAAAATCAAAGGGAAACGTTAAAAAATGTAAGTTATCGAGTTTTTTTACTTATCGAGAGTTGAATTGTTAGAGACTTTGTCAGAGTAAAATTTTTAACATACCGACGTTTGTGGATTTTATAGAGGATGTATTTAGTTCAATAGAGGTGACATACATTTTTTATCTATTCATTTAGAATCAATTATTCATTTATTTATTTAAACAATCAATTATTTAAACAAATAAATCAGTAAAGCGATTTAATGGAAGACTAAAGTGAAAATCAATTAAATTCTTGGCAAAACTTTTTGTTTGGATACTTACTCATGATGACTCACTGATAATACTTTAACTTATGGAGGTCACCAAAATATTATTTTAAGTTATCGAGGGCGATGTTCAGAATATTCGTTTAAGTTACCGAGGCTTTGTGATTTAAGTAATGAGGGTTTTATGCTTTCAGGGGAAGAAAATTCAAAAAAAATTTAACTTCAGAGGTTTTTAACTTATCGAGGTTCTACTGTATTTATCAAACTGGAAAATTGATCTTGCGAACCTTAAGGCCGCTTGTTTTATTTTATTTCTACGGTTTTAACAAAGAAAGCGTATCTTTTTGTAAGAATTTTCTTTGCGTCTTGCTTTGACAAAATACTCAATTCTTGTTTTCACAAATTTGATATTAGCTAGAGTTGGGTAACTCAGATCTGAACCGGTTCAAAGAGCCGACTCCGACAGAAGATCCGTGAGAGCCGACTCACTTTTTTTTTGAGCCGACGGATCAACGGATCCGCATAACTCAGTGAAACAATTAACACACAGAAGCACAATTTACACTTACGTATCAGTTGTTGCTTTGATGCGTCTGTCAGTTCAAATGACTCATGCATCGCATGCTTGGCTATGCATTCTTGATTCTATACAGGTCGTGATATGGTTGACTGAACTAGGTAACTCAGTGGCAGACTGCAGTAACATATTCAGAACTCGGCTCTTTTTGAACCGGTTCAGAGAGCCGGCTCACATATGGGATCCAGATGCAAAGATGCAGATCACTAAAAAGGCCCGTTTTTCCCATCTCTAATATTAGCTTTTAATTAAATTAAAAATGAAGTTCAGAATAGAACCATATAACAAACGCAAGTCAATGGTTTGTTGGAATGTTTTGTGTTAGTGAACAGATTATTTGATTTCAAATACTGTTAATTAATTATATGACAATGTCTGTTTAAACTTTTAACAAAAACTAATATTCAGCCATAGGTTGAATAAACATAGTAGCATATATACATACCTAATACAGTAATTAATAATAAATTATGTTAGGTATTCATTGGAATAAAACAATATTTGATTATTATGTATTTTCAACAATACGAGTATACTTTTTCAGTATGTAGTGTATGTAAATTCGTATTTATATTAAAATATGAATAATTATAATTATTTTTGTGCATAATGAGGCATAATTAATAAATGGAAAACATTTCAGTCAGCTGGGTGATAGAACTTCCCACCCCAAAAATACTGGCATTTGTCATCTACACTAATATTATAAAGAGGAAAGATTTGTATTTTTGTGCGTATGTTTGTAATGAATAAAGTCAAAAACTACTGTGCCAATTTAAAAAAATATTTTCACCATTAGAAAGCTACATTCACCCTGAGTAACATATAGGCTATATTTATTGCTAGAAAATATTAGGGATCCTTACTAAAACTTTAGTAACGTAACCCAAGGTGTAAAAAAAATGCCATAAAACATATTTCGTCGCACGCGCTGCGGAAACTATTGATGATAGAACAAAAGTATGTTCTACAATATTAAAGAACATATCAATAACTACAAAAAACTTCGCGATACTATATGTTCAACTATTATCGTTATGTCACAATAACCACTTTTTACATTTTAATAATCTATATAGATAAAAGACGATGTATATGTAATCTATGGACTCCAAACGGGTAGACCATTTTTGATGAAATTTTCAGACAATCTTTAGATTGGCCCAGCGGGTGATCTTCTGAAGTTTGGTAGCGATCGGATCAACATAATTTTTTAAATTTCTTTTTGGGAAATAAGATTTTTCTTCGATTTTTGAACATTCACAAATAAAAGCGATTGAATTCACGCAAATTCAATACACGGTGAGAATTTAATGATAATGATTCTTATCTTTTATATCCTATATATTACATTTACACCCGGGCGAAGCCCGACTGGGCCGCTAGTAATATGTAAAGTTCCGCTGGTCTGTGTGCTGTATCTTTTGAAGCGTAATAGGTCGACACGTAAAATTTTCACAGAGTGTGTATTCCTATGACGCCCGTATCGCTAGCGACATCTCTCAGGATATTGTTAAAACGTTTTAGAAAGTAAACTGTGGAAACATAGGTGTCAAAACTATAATAGTAAATAAAAATAAGATAAAGTTAATAAATATTGTACGCTGGTACGGAATCCTTCGTGTTCGATTCTGACTCGCACTTGAGCAGTTTTGTAAACCCCGACGCAAAAACAGGGGTGTTATAAGTTTGACCGCTATGTGTGTGTGTGTCTGGCTGTGGCACTGTAGCTCTTAAACGGGTGAACCGATTTGGATGCGACTTTTTTAATATGAAAGCAGGTTTTCTAGCGATGGTTCTTAGACATGTTTTATCAAAATCGGTTCAGCCGTTTCAAGGTCATCAGCTCTTTTCTTAGCTGCCATAGGGGAATTATAGACGCATAATGGGTATTTTGTTTGTAACTAAGTTCAAAAAGTTTAAAATGAAAAATTAAATTAACAATTTAAAAACCCCAGACGCAAAAAAATAATTAAAAAAATATTACTAATTATATATTTAAATATTAAAGCTAAAGGACCAGGCCCAGAAATTTTATTTTTGAACTTTTTATAGGTTTTTCCCGTCTGGGGTTTTTTAAATTGTTAATTTAATTTTTATTATATAATTTAGAGTACCTGGGAGACCGAGCTTTGCTCGGAGAGTTCAATAAACATGGTATTAATTTACTATGTGATTTCTATACACTTTTTAATTAATGTTTTTCTCACTTAAAATAACAATTGAAAAAATTGGTAACAGTGAGCCAACAAATAAAAATTTTCAAACAATGAAAAAATACCTTTAATTTATTTCAGTTACGTTTTAATGAGCGATAACTCGCATACACGTCGCAAAACTATGTGAAAGCTGTGATTTAACTGTGCGTGATAATTTACGAAGGCTTGACAGTATTAAAGAGTCAAATTTAAGTTCAAATCGTCAATAAAAAGATATACCCGATTTTGCATACGGTGAATTATAAAAATATCGTACCTTGAAATTCTTGAATTACTTGTGTAGCGATGTTTTCGAGTGAAGGTCTCACATGGAAGCATTGTTCACAAATTCTCACTGCGCGTAAAAATTAGATAGCTGGATATTAGTTACTACCTGACATTATTGGTAAATTTCTAGATGAATCAACTGCACATATTTTCCATTCAAAGGCACCATCTTACTCTAAAACACAGCACAAATATACGATATCAATAAAAAATCTCATTTATCTAATTTAACCCTGAAAAGGTGTCCTACTATCATATTTTTACCAAAAGTTAATCTGAACTTTCACTGTCTATTCGTCCTCACTACATAAATAAATATTAACTAAACATTCGTAAACACAGATATTGTCAGGGAATTTACCACAGCTTTCAAAAACTACATATAATTTTTACACTCTGCTTACAAGTTTTTTTTTTTTTTTTTTTTTTTTTTTTTTTTTTTTATTTTAAAAAAAGAATATCCAATTGTATATGTCCACATATATAGAGCATATGCACATATACAAGAAAATACCCTTTTTGTGGCACTACCATTTGGTATATGGCCAGTAGAAATTGAAAATATAGCTGGGTCAAAATATCGACATCACAAAATATCCATGAGCAGAGGTGGGATTCGAACCCACGACAGTTAGGTCGAGAAGCCAGTACGCTAACCACTAGACCATAACTGCCCCCTGCTTACAAGTTTCAACACACACAACTAATCTCATAAATAGATAAATGTTAACTAAAATTTGATAAATCTAAATGTGTAATTTACTACTATTACTTAACTAATGTCAAACTTATATTACCGAACACTACGTAGTACAGTGGTAGCGCCGTTTATGTGCAATGGTCCTTTTGCATTAATTTTCACATACCGTTTTTCTCTTTTGATATGTTCCGTAAAATCGAGTTTATACGTTTTTAATGCTTCTAAGTCTTTATAAAGAACTAATTTAACACAGTAATATACAAAATTTATGTAGAAATTTCTTCCTTTTCGTTTAAAAAATGTTTGAATCGATCTAACATTAATTGAGAGTTCTAAGCAAATAACATTTTTATTTTCACTTCTCTGGAACCGAAATTCTACTCTAGAACTATAATGGTAAATATATAATTATGTTAAAAAAATACGTCATGATATAAAAATAACATACCTTACGCCAATTATTGAAATATTAATTAGCATTATGTTTACCTAATTAATATTTCTTCTTTTTTATTAAAATAATTGACGTTTTACTTAGTATAACTTATTAAAAAGATTGACTATCAGTATTTTAACACAATTGTTCATTTGTATTTCCAAAGCTTACTTACAATATTACAGTATTTATTACGGTATTGTGAAATGTCAAAAAATTATTTTTTAAAATGAATAAATTTGCAAGAAAACGGGAGTTTCCAAGAATAAAACTTAGCTAGATCAATTTTTTGTCCCCCAATACTCCCTTTCCGTGAATTTCATCCAAATCGTTAGAACCGTTAGATACGCGAAATTTCTAATCAAGATAGAAATATATAAATAAATATATATACATATATACAAGAATTGCTCGTTTAAATATAATATAAGATAAAAGGCAGGCAGCCTATTGTTTTCTAGTACCTACACGCAAACCAAATACGGTTTAGGCGGCAACCACGGATACTCTTATTTGGTTGCAATTTATTCAATACTGGTTATGCAATGTTTATTCTTCACTTTATCAGAGGCGGTGGCTGATCAAACAATACAATAGATATTTCTTTACATTTAATTTTCTAGAATGGAAGCTATAGTAAAAACTAAATCTACGTACACACTAAATAACTCGTACCCTCGATAAAAACTGTCGGTAAGTGTGAAATTTGGTAAAATGAAGTGGCAATGAGAATCGACTCCAAATTATACACGTCTTTCTCAGGTACGATACATAAAACCGTACATAGCAAAATTCGTATCACAACAATTGTGAATTATATATATTTTCACTACAAATCTAACGCAAAAGTGTAGCATCTCATTTCCGGGAAAACCTAATACGACAGCAGCAGCATAATTACTACAAGACTCTCAAACAAAAAAAGTTTAAATTCTCTCTGCATAATTTTCAGTTACCACTGCGAATATTATGTCATTATTTTTTGAGATTTTAATATTTATTATTTTTAATTCTAAATACCAAAAGCTGAAAAATAACGACGTACTATTATGTACCTTATACTAGTTGTTAATTAAGCCTGTCTCCATCAGGCGCAATCGAAGTTCAAATATTCAAAATAGCATATTTTTCCCCTGTCGCTGTCCCTGGGGAGAAAATCTATAATTCAAAGAAAAATATCATGTTGCAAAGTTTCTGCAACAGCAACTTTCTCAAATTCGTTAGGTTCTGTCCCGTGTTTCTTTTGATAATTGTGTCAAATTTCAACTTCGTAAGTCTACTGGGGCCTTTTGGAGGGTTTGGAAAGACAGACATCTGGACATCCGGATACATTAGGAAATTATATATGTAAATATATAAATTAGTTAGCTAGCTGACAGGCATGCTTTGGTTAATTTTTATATGCAAAACCACATTATGTCAGCATGAAAATGAATAGTAAATTTTATAATATTTATTACTAGTCGTTACCCGCGTCACCGCATGCTTTACCAGAAATTTTATTTTATTTATTATAATATATTAACTGTCAATATTTTTGAAGTTGGTTGGAATGGTCTTGTCGCCTAATTGACTGGATTTTTTTTAAATATGTGTGCTCTTCAGTGGGGAACTGCACTGTTTCTTCGTGTCTCAGATTCAAATAGCTGCTGCACTGTGCAACACGACGGCCATCGAACAAATCGCGCCGTGGCTGACGGCCTGGTCACCAAAGGTCAATGCCGTGGCAGCCACCGGTTACTTGCCGATTGGAGTTTTGCATCGAACGTAACAGCAACATATAGGCTATAGATTTTGCAATACGCCTGATTTTTAAAAGAACACTTTGAATATATCTCTGATACTTTTCACCAGATCGAAAAAAAGACCGAAAAAATGTTCGTTGCATGCTGCGTGCACAACTTCCGTAACAGAGAAAATTTAACCTCACTTCATGGTGTCTCATGTTCGTTACATTAACTTCCGTAACAGAGAAAATGTTATCCTCAATGCGTCAAAAGAAGTATAACTTCGACCACTTAAAGGCTTTAAATTCCTCCAGTTTTTAGATTCTAATCGTACAATTGAATATTAGATTTCTTAACAAAAACAATATTTGAAAATATCAAATAATGCTGGGCACAAAGAACCCTTAACAGTTCTTATTATTATTAATATTCATTAATGATTCATAATATTCAATATTCATCAAACTATAAAATTAGTCCTAACTCCACGACTTGTCTGTTTTGGTGTAATTAGACGCTACTGATCTTAGTTATCAAACGCCTTTAATCTACAACGAACAAAATAAAAAGTTGAGCTTCTTAAGGTGGTTCGGACATTAAAGCACTTTTAAAGATTAAAAGCTAATTTTTTAATATGTTTTTAACGCTAACGCATACGCCTAAAATAATTTTTTGAAGCAGATCTGACGAAGAGTTTTCGTGTAATTAATTATTAAATACTTGAAATTTAAGCAAATTTAAGCAAAACGCACACATATCGAGTTATGTAGCCACTCCTGGAAAAGATAAAAAAAACCCGGGTCGCAGTGCCAAAACCCTGCCGACAATATAGTGTATTTGCTTATACAGGCAGTGTGGCTTTATTATGCGAACTTAAGTTGGTTTTTGGGCAAAATAAAAAATTTGACTCCTTAATACACCCCTTAAAATAACTTTTTTGTTCTTAATTGCAATATTATTATCAATCGAACCTCTACAGCAAATTATATACAACTTTCAGTAAATAATTTACTATCTGCAAACTAGTGTTTTCATAAAATTTGTAAGTCCGGTCCTGTCGGGCCGATTTTATTAAAAGTTTAGGGACACTTTTTAATTATTACCAGAGGGTTAAATTTCAATTTTGAAACGATTCGGAGAATTTTTTCGGTATTTTGGGGCCCAAAAACATTTTTCAACCCCTAAAAACTACCCTTAAAATGGCCCGATTGGGCCCATTTTAAATAGGGTTCGTGCGGTGGTGGATTCCAACATTCGGGCCAAATTTAGTTAAAATCAATTAACTCTTTCGAAAGTTATTGCCCGCACACATATATATATATATATATATATATATATATATATATATATATATATATATATATATAAATATATATATATATATAAATATATATATATATATATATATATATATATATACATATATATATAAACATTTTTAAAAATGGTGCCAAAGTGTTTAGGAGGTTATGAAACGTCGAGAAAATTTGGTCCGACCCCTAGGTCCCGCCATCCGACCGATGCCAATAGTGTATGTTGCCATATGGCAAATACACTAAAAACAAAAAACTACTATAATTATCAATTAACTTCCGTAGAATACGTTAAAAATAAACAAAATTTCTGACGAAGACTTTTAAAAATATTTTAATAAGAAAGACCGAAAATTCACGAAAATGTCAGCCCGCCATCAGTCCAATACAGAATCACCAATCAACAGAAGACTACTTTAGTCAAAAGTCATTTATTTATTATTTTTGGTAATTATTATTACCTCAATTTAATTATAAATTATCATAGATCACCTCTAAATTATAATAATGAATTTATGCATTCAAGTTTTTAATTTTAATTTAATTTTATTAAAAAAAAAATAGATTCTATTATGATCACGAGGTAATGTCCGAACTACCTTAAATTTAAAAAAAACCCGGGTCGCAGTGCCAAAACCCTGCCGACAATATAGTGTATTTGTTTATACAGGCAGTGTGGCTCTATTATGCGAATTTAAGTTGGTTTTTGGGCAAAATAAAAAATTTGACTCCTTAATACACCCTTAAAATAACATTTGTTTTCTTAATTGCAATATTATTATCAATCGAACCTCTATACCAAATTATATACAACTTTCAGTAAATAATTCACTATCTGCAAACTAGTGTTTTCATAAAATCTGTAAGTCCGGTTCTGTCGGGCCGATTTTATTAAAATTTTAGGGACACTTTTTAATTACTACTAAAGGGTTAAATGTCAATTTCGAAACAATTCTGAGAATTTTTTCGATATTTTGGGGCCCAAAAACATTTTTCAAGCCCTAAAAATTACCCTTAAAATGGCCCGATTACGCCCATTTTAAATAGGCTTCTTGCGGTGATGGATATCAACACGTGGGCCAAATTTCGTTAAAATCAATTAACTCTTTCTAAAGTTATTACCCGCACATATATATATATATACAAACATTTTCAAAAATGGTGCCAAAGTGTTTAGGAGGTTATGAAACGTCGAGAAATTTTGGTCCGACCCCTAGGTCTCGCCATCCGACCGACGCCAATAGTGTATGTTGCCATATGGCAAAGTTTTATTGAATGTGGTTTATTTTTTAATGGATGCAAGTGACATCGAAATCTTAAAATATTTACATTTACAAAATGCATTAATATGAAATGGCCCGATAAAATTGTTTAATGATGAAATTATGTACACAAAGCAAACTATGTATTGTTCTAATTAAGCTGATGATTTCAAAGAAATTTTTTCGTATCGCGATACCTTTAATGGCAGATACGAAGCAATCTGATTGGGATCTAAATACATCAGTACTGGCAATCCTAACTCTTGTACCCCACTTCCTCGATATACACTAACAAGATGAAATTAAGTTTCTAGAAAGAAATCTCCACTCTCACAGATTGAAAAAGAGTCGACGGTACTAATTTATATTTTGATTTTTTCATATAAGTAGTATATTAGGCTTTTGACTGAATATAGCAGCAAACTACCAGGTAGAACAGTACACAGATGAAATCTTTTATTCATAACTTCATACCAATCATAAATATTTATACAGAATACCTGTTATATTGCAGCTCATACAGTAGCAAATATTGCATGACTGCACCACTTTTACAACCAGTAAATGTCGAATAATTGAGATACAAAAAACCAAGAAGAAGAAGAAATGCCGTTAAAAACAGAACTTGCTGAGGATCGCTTTCAGTTGGGTCCACTTTTAAAAATTTGCAGAAGCTTATGGATTAGAGTTGTGTAACTCAGATCTGAACCGGTTCAAAGAGCCGACTCCGACAGAAGATCCGTGAGAGCCGACTCACTTTTTTTTGAGCTGACGGATCAACGGATCCGCATGACTCAGTGAAACACTTAACACACAGAAGCACATTTTACACTTACGTATCAGTTCTTGCTTTGATGCATCTGTCAGCACAAATGACTCATGCATCACATGTTTGGCTATGCATTCTTGATTCTATACAGGTCGTGATATGATTGACTGAACTAGGTAACTCAGTGGCAGACTGCAGTAACATATTCAGAACTCGGCTCTTTTTGAACCGGTTCAGTGAGCCGGCTCACATACGGGATCCAGATGCAAAGATGCAGATCACTAAAAAGACCCGTTTTTCCCATCTCTATTATCGATTTATCACTGAAATACTAGTTCAAAATAAAGTTCTCATGGTTACATAACATGGTTTTACATGTTAAAATTATCGAAAGCATGCTTTTCAACTACCGAACTAATTTATTTTCGACAGATTTTCAGAACAAAAGAATACCTGTTTTTTTTATTTTCAAAATATTTTCGAAACTATGAAGCTCAGAAATTTTTTTTCCTACGAAAGTTTCTTGGAAAAATAAATTATATAATAAGACGTTATAAAAAATATTTCATCCTTATACAAAACAAACTGGTCAAGTGCGAGTCGAATTCGCGACAAGAGGGTTCCGTACTATTCCGTTTTCCGTGAGTATTTTAAGGCTTAAGATTTTCGTTTAGGTTTTCCTGTAAACTATGAATGAGATCCGATATTCCCTATTTTTTCAAAATTTTAGACTCAGTAGTTAGGGGGTATGGTCAATTGTTCATCAATTTTCTTAAATAACTTTAAAACTGTTTATTTTAAAACTATAAAAAAATATATATGAGACCCTTACTACAAGCCCTTTCATTTGATATCTCACACGTTACAATTTGCAAAACTTTTTTTTTTTTAATTTCCTAATATGCCCCCCAAAAATGACCCCCATGCTCAAAATTCATTTATTTACGTTACACGTCCGTCTTTGGGTCACCGACGTACATATGTGTACCAAATTTCAACTCAATCGGTCCAGTAGTTTGGAGCAATTGGGCTGTGACAGTGGGACGGACAGACGAGTGAGCCTATAAGGATCCCGTATTTTCCTTTTGAGGTACGGAACCCTAAAAACAACGTTATATATCTCTTCTGCACATGCGTCAATTTTTTCCAAAAAACAGTACTTACTTACTTACTTAATTTATTGTCACAAAGAAAATACAATTTATCTGACATTGTCAATATAATATTAAAATTTAAAATGTGAAATCAGAAACTGAATATAAACAAAGTGAACATAAATGTTTCTTTATTTCGAATTTAAATTTAAACAAAAACCCGGGTCGCAGTGCCAAAACCCTGCCGACAATATAGTGTATTTGCTAATACAGGCAGTGTGGCTTTATTATGCGAACTTAACTTGGTTTTTGGGCAAAATAAAAAATTTGACTCCTTAATACACCCCTTAAAATAACATTTTTTTTCTTAATTGCAATATTATTATCAATCGAGCTTCTATACCAAGTTATATGTACACCTTTCAGTAAATAATTCACTATCTGCAAACTAGTGTTTTCATAAAATTTTTAAATCCGGTCCTGTAAGGTCGATTTTATTAAAATTTTAGGGACACATTTTAATTACTGCCAGAGAGTTAAATTTCAATTTTGAAACGATTCGGAGAATTTTTTCGGTATTTTGGGGCCCAAAAACATTTTTCAACCCCTAAAAACTACCCTTAAAATAGCCCGATTAGGCCCATTTTAAATAGGCTTCTTGCGGTGATGGATTTCAATACGTGGGCCAAATTTCGTTAAAATCAATTAACTCCTTCTAAAGTTATTGCCCGCACACACAGATATATATGTATATAATATATATATATATATATATATATATATATATATATATATATATATATATACGTATATATATATATATATATATATATATATCTATATATAAATATATATATATACATATATACATATATATATAAACATTTTTAAAAATGGTGCCAAAGTGTTTAGGAGGTTATGAAACGTCGAGAAATTTTGTTCCGACCCCTAGGTCCCGCCATCCGACCGATGCCAATAGTGTATGTTGCCATATGGCAAATACACTAAAAAGGCATTGCAGTTACGTGCCCTGGTAATGTGTTGTAGGTACATTCGCAACGCCGCAAATTCAGGACTATTATATATATTAATTGCATATTAAATATCCTCCCAAAATTTGGGTTAAATCTGCCCATCCGTTTGACCTGCATCGTGTCCACAGGCAAACAGATACAGACTTTTTCCAAAAATGTGTTTGTTTGGATTCAGGAGACCTCAAAACGAAAAAATGTTGTAAAATTTTGAAATGTGAATTTTAATAAACATCCAGACGAAAATTCTCTTAGCGTCTTATCCTCAATAGACAGGAACAACCTTTGGCTGTTTATACACTTGACTAGTTTTGTTTCGATGCATCTTTTTCAATTCACAACTGAAATTTTACGTCAGAATGTTGACGTGAAGGTTGCTGTTCTTTCTTTGCGAACCTCAGATAAAGCTCTGTTACAATTGTATCATTGTTTTGGTATATATGCAAATCAATAAACAGACTGACAACAAATGTCAAAATTTCTTGTAAATGTAAATAATACCTGGTGCAGAACGTAGCCAACATTGAGCATGCAAAATAGAGTGACACAATTTCACTTCGAATTCTTGTTCATGCCCTCTTAAGGCTGTCGGAACGCTCTGAATGTAAGCCACACTTCGAGGCTAAAAATGCTGTTGCAAGGGTGCCGCTGTCAGTTGATTATTCTAATTTTTGGAAATATTTTGAAGATTTAAAAAACTTTTCCGAAAAAGGAAGAGTCACTTTAGGTTTGTGATGGAACAATTTTGTGAAATAAATACGAATAAGGTCGTAGTGTGATATTGAAAACGTGGGTTTTTTGGCACTGGTAATGCCAACTTTTTTCTAGTAAATCGTACAAAAAATACAAAAGTAGTCCATTAGAGACCTAGGTTTGTCCTTTATCTTCCTTATAGAGAAAGAATTTTTGCAAAATGTTGACGAATACTACAATCAGCCGAAGCCCTATTTTTGGTTTAAATTTAGAGCGTTCCGATAGCCTTAAACATTAAACAATGCAAGATTCGGTAGCTAAAAGTGTACGCTTTTCCTCTTTTTGGCGTCTAAGTTAAAAAAAAAACGGGTTCGCAGTGACAAAACCGTACCGACAATATAGCGTGATTTGTGAATTTGTTTGTTTGTGAAGAAAATAAAAATTTTAACCCTTTAATATACCCCTTAAAATAATATGTTTTCTTAATTTCAATATTTCGTCTCTGTTTTATCAATTCATCATCTGCACAAAATTATATACAGCCTACAGTAAGTATAATTCTTTATTCCCAAAAATGTTTTCATAAAATTTATGTCCTGTCAATCCGATTTTATTAAAATTTTAGGACCACCTTTTAATTGATATTAAAAGGTTACATTTTAATTTTGAATCAATTCCGAAAATATTTTCGGTATTTTTCTCAACCCCTCAATATAAAAATGAAAAACTCATTTAATACCGCGTTCTTTCGAACTACGGAATAAAATTAGCTCTTCTCTGCGATTTTTTTTATGGAAAACTGTTAACTTTAGTTTGGCAGTAACTTATTATTCGAAGAAGCTAAGGGATTTAGTCTGTGATTTAGATGGAAACGCCAATATACAAAATATAAGTAGGTATTTGATATAATAAACTTGTAGAGCGCAAGAGAATTTTTTTGGCATAAAAACATACGTAGTATCTACATACTATATAAAGTTAGAATACCGAGTGTTCACAAAGGATATTATATATACTTACATACTGAAAAATAAAAATACCACTGGGAGAAATATTAGGTTGTGGAAAAAATAATTTTGGTTTGTCCAAATTTTTTTTCCCAATTTCAAAGTCGCGTCTCTCTAGTAATAATTATTCAGTGAAGCCATACTATAGCGCGTTTGAAAGGTAATAATCCACAAAACATTCTTGATATAAATATAGCGTCATTCGTTTACTGAGTCAAAATTTATTGCGCTTTGAAAATAGAGATTCCAGAAGATAATTTTCGTCATATCTTGCTTTTTTACTTCCGAAAAGCAAAAAACGCTGCGCAGGCTCATCGAAAATTGTATGGTGTTTAATATTTGGGGCCAGACATTTTACTTTGGAATTAATTTTTACATATTGGACTCAAAATACGTGTTGAAAATCACATTGCTGTATAGACGCTGCTGATCTTAACTGTCGAGCATCTATAATCTACCATCTATCTATTTTCAGAAGATGTAAAAATGAGTTGTATGGCCTGTGAGTTACAAATTTCTAATTCTATTCTGAGAAATAATAAAATTATCATTTCGATGTTCCGTACATATATTCGTAAGAAATTCTATTTTAAATTTCCTGCACAAATATGGCGGGTCGGTAAAGCAGTTACCAGTTGCGCGAGTTAAGGTAGTTGTCGTGATTAAGGCATACCGTCAGAAAATTCTTAATTTTTGTATACTTATTAAGGACATGATAATACAATTACCCTGACAATTTGAAGTCGATCGATCGTATATAATCCGAGATAAATTCAATTAAAAATTGGATAATTAACATTGATTGTATACGATCTCTGTAGTTCTGAACCAGTTTCTTATTTATAAAAAAAAAACTAACTGTCAGAAACTTTCCAAAAACTGACAGTCTTTCAATGCATTTGTTATGAGTTTAAAAAAAATAAGAAATTTTTTTTGACCGTCTAATTATTTATAAATAACGGTTTAAAGTTCAACAATTTATAGAAAAGTATACATGCATATGAATACTGTATGGGTTACGTTTCCACGGGTACAGTCTTGCGTACAAATTATGGATCACTTAGCTACAAGCAAGTATACTTCTGTGGCGCGTATAATCTATAACTTTTTGACAATATTGTACCACGACAACTACCTTAATAGAACCGAAGGCTCCGCTACTATTGTCGCTGTCTTGTATACGAGTACAGCTATTTTATTTTTATAGCTTTTCATAAACAAAACTGGACAGGACAACGCCAGCTTGTATGATAATATTAATATAATGCACGCTAAAATACTACCCTTTAAATTTTCGTAAAATGATTTAATTTGATATATGTCACTTCGTAGTTGTAGCGACAGTTTATGGTAATCGATATGAAATAATTAATACATAAAAATGAAAATGCATATTAAAGAAAACTAAATTGAATTAAATTATTTAAATAAAAGCAAGTTGAGATGTAGCATGGTAAACATGTTTTAATGTATTATTCATCGAGCAAATAGGAAATGACTTTGTCATTGCAACAACGTACATGGTTTGGCCATTTTGGAAGCACCGTGTCCTGTTATGCTTATTTTGACAAACAAGAAAATACAATTATTTGTGACAAGAATTTGTCTGAAAATTTCATCAAAAATGGTCTACCCGTTTGGAGTCCAGAGATTACATATACATCGTCTTTTATCTATATAGATTATTAAAATGCAAAAAGTGGTTATTGTGACATAACGATAATAGTTGGACATATAGTATCGTGAAGTTTTTTGTAGTTATTGATATGTTCTTTAATATTGTAGAACATACTTTTGTTCTATCATCAATAGTTTCCGCAGCGCAATGCGACGAAAGATGTTTTATGGCATTTTTTTTACACCTTGGATTACGTTACTAAAGTTTTAGTAAAGATCCTATAGTATTGCCTATGTTACTCAGGGTTAATGTAGCTTTCTAATGGTGAAAGAATTTTTTAAATCGGCACAGTAGTTTTTGAGTTTATTCATTACAAACGTACACACACAAAAATACAAATCTTTCCTCTTTATAATATTAGTGTAGATGAGTATATGTTTTATATTCCTGAGGATGAACTTATTATCCGAAACGATCGTCGAGAAATAATTTGAAAATTAATTTTGGATCATTTTCAAATGTTTTTATTTTTTTATTTTATTTTTTTATTAATCATGTTCTCGCAGAGTAAAAAATCAGTGCAAGTTATAATAAAGTATTCAAACTAGAAAACAGACGACTATCGAAATCAGATGTCTTATTATAGACTTTATCATGGTTCGTCTGTTACATATCATCTACAATTCCCAAATTCAAACCTGATGAGAGCTGATGAATGCATCAAATGTACTTTCAGTTTATTATTAGTGAATTTGTCATATATGGCACCTACACTATTGGTATCGGTCGGATGACGGGACCTAGGGGTTGGACCAAAATTTCTCGACGTTTCGCATCATTCTAAGCAATTTGGCACCGTTTTTGTCTTGAGCATTGTGTCGCGTAGTGCGGGAACTTTAACTTTCTGCCCTTGTGGTCTTCAAACGTAAGTCTTTCTTATAATAATAATAATAATAATAATAATATATATTTATTTTAAAAACCATAAGTGGCTTAAAAAGAACGTCAAAAATTCCCGAGTTACACATAGTTACACAATTACATAAATTACATATTACACAATGTTATGGTTAAAAAAATCCGTAAATTTATACAGGCACATGTTTTGTAGTATTTTTTTATGTTGCTTTTAAATTTATTTATGGGTAAGGATTTTATCCTGTTCCGGAGGTGATTAAATAATTTAGGAGCTCAATAATTGGGACCATTAATTAATTTGTTTGTTTTATAAAACGGTATTCTAATGTCCGAACAGCTTCTGGTGCTGTGTGAATGTATATTGTCTGCCGATTCATAGATGTCTAAGTTTTATTTTACATGCAATAAATTTTCCAGTACATATAGCGACTGCAATGTCAGTATATTAAAATGTTTAAACAAAGGAGCGCAATGTTCATTTGATTTCTTTTTTGCAATAATGCGGATCGCTCTTTTCTGTAGTTTAAAAATTCTCACAGCATCAGAAACTGCTCCCCATAATAGTATGCCATAAGAAAGGATCATGCAAATTTCCTTCAATAAGGCTAATTAATAGTGTTGGTGCTTGTCGCATGGGACATTCTGTATAATATATATCGTATGTGAATATGTTAGTATAGCAAGGGCCAGAATACTGGAATAACATTACTCTGGGCTCAGAGAATGTTCGTGGGATATTCCCCAAAGTATATATGTATATTTACCACACAAAGACACTGCACAAATGTAAGGCATATGAAAATAAAATACGCAAGTTTCAGTGTGGATTGTATATGAATATGGTGTGAGGTAGACTGTCTCTAGTCAGGACTGTATTAAAAAGAGTGTGTACCTACTTAAAACCATAATATGTAGGTATAATACGCGCCACGGTTCTAAAAGGTTCTGAAGTTAGATGCAAATGGAGGCTTGTGCAGATACAGTCGGTTGAAAAACTACAAACTCGCGCTATATTATTTTTTTTAATTTTTCTTTAATCTAAAGGTCTAATTCCTTGCATAAAGTCATCAAAAAAATTATTTTTCGTGCTTGTCTATGCAAAACTGTATTAGGCATCTTGATCAATTAACAATCAAAGAAACAACAATACCGTACTGGACAATACTTTATACAGTCAAAGCCGTCTAAGTGCACAGCTCGGAACCGAGGCCCATCCTTTAAGTGCACACTTCCCCTACGATCTTTTTCATCCCCACTCTTCTAACTCGTATAGCTATCTTTATTCAATCAGATGCTATAAACAATATCTCTAAAACTCTATGAATATGATGGAAATGGAAAGTTTGAAAATAGCGCGCTTACGGTCGCACGTGATTGGTCGCAGATTATTCGAAGTGGGGGCTGGGGAACGTGCACTTAGAGGGCGAGTTCGTGTGCAGTAAGAGAGCGTGTGCATTTAGAGAGCGTGCCCTTAGAGGGCTTTGACTGTAGCAGGAAAGCGATAAGTGACACGACAACCAGCGATAATCAATCACTGACGAGTGCACGTTCTGTGTCGGTAACTGGGAGGTGGTGGGAGTCTTCCTTTCCCACAAAACAACCGGGACGGCTCTAAAATATGCATTTGCGACGCTGTTTGTGACTAGCTTTAGAACCTTTTAGAGCCGTGGCGAGTATTATACCCTGCAAACAAACTTTGAAGTTACTAAGATATTTTTACGAAAAGTCCAGCTCCTTGTTCTTAATAGAATAAATAATTCAGAGGATTAATTAATTTATCCGCTCCAAAAATTAATCCTCTGAATTATTTGTTATAGTAACTAAGATAATTTATCTAAGCAGAGGACACGCCAACCTATTTAAAGTTAGTACTAACATAAGTACCGAAATTCATTGTAAAAATGGAAAAATTGTCCGAAAAAGTGGAAAATTCGGAAAAATGGAATTTATATAATAGTGTAAGTATCTAATTTCGACCGGGTTTAAGAAAAATAGTATACACCACACGGGCAGAAAGTTGAAAGCCCTGAACTAATGAATGCGCGACATGATATCCTCGGCTTCGCCTCGGTTATCATGTCGCGCATTCATTATATCGTAAACTAGGCATCAATACTATTTACCTGACGTTACTCGCTTCACTTGTTCGTTTATTCCTCAGACCTTTGTTATGATAAAGTAAGGAGCTATAACCTAAAACCTTCCCAAATATTTTTTCTTTCAACATGTGAAAATTGCATTAAAATGGATTAAATCGTTTCAGAGTTTGGCCAGACGGACGTAGCTTTAGAGATTTTTGAAATTATAAAACTGTCATCCATTGGTACGACACGTTTTTCAGTGGCTTTAAGTAAATTAATAAATACATATAAAATATATTTTTTTTGTAATTGGACGGCCCTGTCTAAGAATATTGCCCCAGGGATATGATGTAACAAACTCTTCCTTTGTATTGTTTTCCTATAAAGGTTCAGAATATGCTTAACGGAGAAAAAAATGCCGACCCATTTCTATGCAAAAATATATTTTCTATGCACATGTCTATATCATGTAGGCGGAGTCTGATAGTAAATTTTACCGGAGTTATATAATAATTATTATTTGTGAATATAAGGGTAAAGATGCCTTCTTTACAAAACTACAGACACGAGGCAAATCTCGATTTATGTAAGTAGAAGACTGTCATCTGTACGTAGGTTAAATTTTATATCCGTAAGTTACGAAATATGTATAATAAAAATTTTAGTGAAAAAAACTTCTTAAAGGCAAGCTTTTATTTAAATGTACTACAAAAATGTTCATAATTACAAAATAATAAAAACCCGGGTCGCAGTGCCAAAACCCTGCCGACAATATAGTGTATTTGATAATACAGGCAGTGTGGCTCTATAATGCGAACTTATGTTGGTTTTTGGGCAAAATAAAAAATTTGACTCCTTAATACACCCCTTAAAATAACATTTTTTTTCTTAATTGCAATATTATTATCAATCGAATCTCTATACTAAATTATATACACCTTTCAGTAAAGAATTCATAATCTGCAAACTAGTTTTTTCATAAAATTTGTAAATCCGGTCCTGTCGGGCCGATTTTATTAAAATTTTAGGGACACTTTTTAATTACTACCAGAGGGTTAAATTTCAATTTTGAAACGATTCGGAGAATTTTTTCGGTATTTTGGGGCCCAAAAACATTTTTCAACCCCTAAAAACTACCCTTAAAATAGCCCGATTGGGCCCATTTTAAATAGGCTTCGTGCGGTGATGGATTCCAGCATGTGTGCCAAATTTCGTTAAAATAAATTAACTTCTTCGAAAGTTATAGCCCGCACACATATATACCTATATATATAAATATATATATCTATATATATATACATATATATATAAACATTTTTAAAAATGGTGGCAAAGTGTTTAGGAGGTTATGAAACGTCGAGAAATTTTGGTCCGACCCCTAGGTCCCGCCATCCGACCGACGCCAATAGTGTATGTTGCCATATGGCAAATACACTAATAATAATGCGTTTAACGTCCGTTTCTCGACTTTATGTCATAACAGACGCCATTCGCACCATTACTATTTTTTCATCTACCACTTCCCGTTATTTTCTACATTTTTTACAACTTCAACTTATGTAATAGCAATGGGCGAATGAAGGAATTATAGGAAATTAGGATAACGTAGGTAATTTTGAACTAGGAGTTTGATAGGTAAATCGGCTATGGCCTCAAATAAGGAACCATCTCGATATTTATCTGGAATTAATTGAGGGAAATCATGGAAAACCTCAATCAAGATGGCCAGTACAGGAATTACCGTTTCTCGGCGAGAGGCAGTAGGAAAAAGTCCCAGCCAGATCTGCCCCCGCCGGGGTCGAACTCGGTGCCTCCTGAATGCGAGTCTAGTGCTGTCACCATTACTCTACCCAGCTCGGTAAAATAAAAATAATAGTGCGTTTAACGTCCGTTTCTCGACTTTGTGTTATAATAGACGCCATTTGCACCATTACTATTTTTTTCACCATTTTCTGTTATTTTGTACGTTTTTAAAACTTTAACTTAATTAATAGCAATTGGTGCATAAAGGAATTATATAGGAAATTAGAGTAAGGTAATCAATTTTTGAACTAAGATTTTGATAGGCAATTGGCCATGGCATCGAATAAGGGAACCATTTCGATATTTATCTGGAATTAATTGAGGGAAACCATGGAAAACCTCAACAACATGGCCGGTACAAGAAATACCATTTCTCGGCGAGAGGCATTTTGAAATGTTATTACTTTAAAATTGAGTATTTAAGGAGTTACGAAATAAATATATACCCACAAAACACCAAACCGTATCGAAAAACTCTCGACGTGCGTTTCGCCAACCAAGTTGGCATCATCAGGAGATGATTAAATTAATCATCTCCTGATGATGCCAACTTGGTTGGCGAAACGCACGTCGAGAGTTTTTCGATACGGTTTGGTGTTTTGTGGGTATATATTTATTTCGTATTTTCACACCAAAGGTTCCATCACTCTTCTTGGATTTAAGGAGTTGAAAAATAAAAAAGCCAAATTTTTAAATCGGATCTAAAACTTAACCAGGTGTTTGCAAAATTATATTTTTGAAAAATTTTCAAAATATATTTGAGGCCCGTTGAAATTTAAACACAATAATATTGGTAACTAAAAATAGATATATTAAAAAAAAAACAGGTTGTGGTGGAACATTCTATCTGCCAGGCGATCAATATGTTTGATAAATCGGTTAAGTCGGCCAAGCCCCGCTACCTTTCAACCAGATCTGTATTTTTTCGAATATAATAATAATAAATAATAAATAAATAATAATGCGTTTAACTTCCGTTTCTCGACTTTATGTCATAACAGACGCCATTCGCACCATTACTATTTTCCATTTACCACCTCCCGTTATTTTCTACAATTTAAACTTCAACTTATATAATAGCAATGGGCGAATGAAGGAATTATAGGAAATTAGGATAAGGCAGGTAATTTTTGAACTAGGAGTTTGATAGGTAATCGGCCATGGCCTCAAATAAGGAACCATCTCGATATTTATCTGGAATTAATTGAGGGAAACCATGGAAAACCTCAATCAAGATGGCCGGTACAGGAATTACCGTTTCTCGGCGAGAGGCAGTAGGAAAAAGTCCCAGTCACATCTGCGCCTGCCGGGAATCGAACCCGTACCTCCCGAATGCGAGTCTAGTGCTGTACCACTACTCTACCCAGGAGTTATTGTACAAATTTGAGAGTCGGTTAAGCCCCGCTATCCCTCATCCAGGTCTGTGTTTTTATATTCGGATATTACTAACGAGGTATTATGCAAATTTTCACAGTGCCTCAAATACCTACCCAAAAATGACTAACAGCTCTCAGTTATTATATTTCAGATTGATGCTGGCTTCAGAACAAGCATGTTCGGAGGTCAGACAGCGACGTCATCATATAGGCACGTATAACAGTCCTGACGACGGTGTCGGGCACTGGACATTGGTCTCTGTGGTTATGTAACACGTATAACAGCGCGCGGTTACTTAACGTGGTCATGTTAGTGTCGCCCTGCCCCGGACGACACGACTTCACCATCAACGTGTTGCTTTCCTTTTTTTTACTTTACCTATATTTATACTTCCTGATTTATGTAATAGAACTGTCTTAAAAAAGTCTTTAAGGTGACTGAATATCAGCTATTCAATAAGCTCCCTTTTTCTCCATTAATTTCAAAGCTTGCTAAAACTAATTCTTCTTCACAGTGTTGAATATTGCCTTTTTTCTTTGAAAATGAACCGTATACCTTTAAATTTCTATTTAATTTCCTAAAAGTTATTGAACAAGGCTGTCGCCTTTCTGGATAAAGTTTCAAGTATTCTGCTTGAGCTCACGTGGTATTTTTGTTACGCTGAATATGCGCAAAAATAGCCTGTTTCTACAAATTTAAGAATGCTTGAGCCATCTTGGAGAGTAAATCAAACAAAATGAATTAGCAAAACTGTAGCGATCGCTCGACAGATTGTTAACCTGTCGGTATGTATTTGTTTCAACAAATTTTGTTTTACACGGTTCACTCTGATCGGTATTTTGGTCAGTTCTGTAGCTTCTGATTGGTTTAGATATAGGATGTGCTATGTCAAATTATTCAGAAAAATAAGCAGAATTCGAATATCTGAAAATCAAAAATGCCATCCATAAGAAAAACCAAAGTTCATGGTAATATCTCATTATGTAGTGGAAATAAAAAAAATAAACCTATGCTACTGAAAAGACCTTAAAAAGTTATCAAAGAATGGTCAATGAAATTTTCAAATATCTTCATAAATAAAAAAGTTATGGCCAGTTTTCATAAATGGCAATTTTCACTATTTTTTGAATAAATTCATAGGGTGTCCAAATTCAATTGTTTTTTCGACTGGACGTTAATGAGCCCAATTTTCTGATCTACTTTGCCCATTTAACCGACTTTCTATCTCCACTAATAACAAAGTTACTTATGTTAGCCAACGTCGGTTGAGACACCCTGTATATATATAAGTGTTTAGGAGGTTATGAAACGTCGAGAAATTTTGGTCCGTCTCTTAGGTCCCGCCATCCGACTGACGCCAATAGTGTGTATGTTGTCATATGGCAAATACACTAATAACGTCTATTAGAAGAGCCAGGTTTTGTTTTAAAAACGAATTCGCAAGTCACACCGACACCATCTTCAGATGTTTAAAAACAACTGAGCGTTCTTTAATATTTAATAATTTGAAGTAGTAATTTGTTTTTGATAAGTTTGGAAAGACTCGATTTTTCCCTTTTAACCGTACCGCAAAGTCTAAAGTTTATGTACACAGTATCTGGAATAAAAATATCATAATTTAACCAACAACTTCAACGGATAAATGTAACTACTCCAATGTGAAATTACAAAATAGTACAACTACAACTTGGTATCTGTTTCTTAACTTATATCATATATTCTCTTAAACTAGTTCCTTTTATAAATTATGTAGGGCACATGTACCATGTGTTTAATAAAATTAGAGTTTAAAAAAACTAAACACGTTTTTCGAACTAAAAAATGCAAAATAATTTGACAACAAAATTAGCTTTACTATAAAAAGCGCGGTGTGCTTATCTACTTAAATTAATTAATAGCTCTGCGTTTACAATTATATAGTAAATGAAAAATTTATTACCGAAAAGGACTCCACGCTTTTTACACTAAAACTAATTTGTTGTTAAATTATTAATTTTAATAAAAACAATATTGTATTTGACTATGGGGTAGGCAACGCAATGTACGTCATTGTACAGCTTGTTAGCTTGCTTGCTGTAATTTTTCAAGTTTTTTCATCCTGAAGGTCCTGGTCAGGATATTGGGACAAACATATTAAATTATTGTTTTGTCATCGGTCCTTGATAAATGTGCATTTCACTTTAATCTGATGTTTTGCAGTGGGTGAATTTCACGTTAAAAGATTCCTTTACAAACAAACAAACATACAGGTCAAGCTAATAAAAGCGTGTTTGTATTGAAATATTGTATGACGAGTATCTTGAAAATATTACGTCAAAAAATAATTATCAATAATTTACCAATCTGTTATGCAAGATTCTGCGCCACCCTGCGTTACCATTACTATTTTTTCATCTACCACTTCCCGTTATTTTCTACGTTTATAAAACTTAATTAATTGCAATGGGAAAATGAAGAAATTATCGGAAATTAGGATAAGATGGGCAATTTTTGAACTAGGTAACCTGCCATGGCCTCGAAAAAGGAATAATCTCGATATTTATCTGAATTTAATTGGGGTAAACCATGGAAAACTTCAACAAGACGGCCGGTATAGGTTATACTATTTCTTGGCGACAAGCAGGAGGAAAAAGACCCAGCTACATCTGCCTTCGCCGGAATTCGAACCTGGTACTTTCCGAATGTGAGTCTAGTTCTTTCACCACTACTCTACCTCACTCGGTTTCAAAATATCATAGAATAGGCTACATATTATCGCGTTTCTTCTAAATATCCTAAAAACGACTAGTGTTAAATAAACGTATAAAAATATTGCCAGACTTCCTGAGGAATTTATACTTGTGCTAAATATAAATCTTCACAGTAGCGTTCTCTGGAAAAGTTGTGTATTTATCGATCGCCCAGTACAACCATATACCTGAGTTATTTTAACTTATTTTTCTATCCATCACTGTTAAAACTTCCGTATGAGCAAACGGTGACATCCAAGTTTTCCTTGATGTTATAAACTTACTCCCATGGTAGACAAATGTCCCTTTTCATTTGAAAAAGTTGTCGATGCAGTTTTACAGCATTTAAGTTTAATGATGACGTAATTTTTATTATATAGAACTTTCAAAACTAGTATTGAGTGCAAGCGGTAGACTGCATAACGTATGAAAAATCCTCTGGATTCATCCCATTGATGAAGGTTCCCGGAAACAATTGGCGTGCAATTTTATTTTTAAGGCTGTCGGAACGCTCTGAATTTAAGCCAAAAATAAAGCTTCGGCTGTCAAGTGATTGTAGACTTATTCGTCAACATTCTGCAAAAATTTTCTCTGTAAGGAAGATAAAGAACAAATCTAGGTCTCTAATGGACTACTTTTGTAATTTATGTACGATTTACTAGAAAAAAGGTGGCATTAATTATGCCAAAAAAACACACGTTTTCAATGTCACACTACGACCTTATTCGTACTTATTTCACAAAATTGTTCCATCACAAACCTAAAGTGACTCTTTCTTTTTCGGAAAAGTTTTTTAAATCTTTAAAATATTTCCAAAAATTAGAGTAATCAATTGACAGCGGCACCCTCGCAATAGCATCTTTTAGCCTAGTAGCGTGGCACCAGCTAAAAATTGAAACGTGCGGATGATTTGAGCAAGACAGAGCTAAAGAAGGTCACACCCACAATATGTCTTTTGCCTACCTCGCCTCTTACCGCTGGGTCTCAGCACAAACTGTGTGAAAGTGATCCAACAATGTTAACCAAACTATGAGAATTCTAATTTAAATCGCTTTGTGTCTTTGTATGTTCCCTAAAAACTCGAGAACTACTAAACGGATTTGAATGTGGCTTTTACCATACGTTATCTTATTGCTTAGAAAAAGCTTAGGTCTATAATAACTAGCTGTCCTGGCTTCATCCATGTGAAAATCGGACTGCATTCACTATGCTGAATAGATTGATAAGATAGAATGAGGTTTCGATAGATAATGTATGGTGATTTTAAATCATTCCAGTCACTTTCTAAAATGTTACAATATTTTTTCGTTTTATGGTCCCTCGAATTCAAAAAAAATATTTTTGGAAAAAAATGCTCTGCTGGTCGTCGGACTACCAGTAGATATGGAATCATGGACTCAATCTTCAAATGGTTGCCATTTTGTAAGATCTAAATGATTGTAAATGGCGGCACCTAGGGATCGAACAATATATTTCTCGACGTTTCATAGCCTCTTGAACAATTTGGTACCATTTTTGAAAATGAAATATTTTTGAGGCCCAAAATACCGAAAAAATTCTCAGTATCGTCTCAAAATTAAAATTTAAGCCTTTAGTAGCAATTAAAAAGTGCCCCTTAAATTATAATAAAATTGGCTCAACAGGACTGGACTTTTTTCAAAAGACACTAATTTACTGAAGAGTGTATTTTTAATTCGGTGTAGACGTTAAATTGATAATTATATTGCAATAAAAAAAACAATATTATATGGGGTATACTAAGGGGTTATATTTTTTACTTTGCTCAAAAACAAACTTAATTTCACTTAATAAAACCACACTGCCTGTATTAGCAAATACAGTATATTGTCGACTGGGTTTTGGTACTACTGGTATTTCTTATGATAAGCGTAACAGAATATCGGTTACGGTTCCAATTTCGGTTTTTTGTTGTCTCTGGTATTCATAATGATTCTCTGTGAAAAATTTCGATATGGTAAGTCCCAGCGCTCGCTATGGATTATATAGTGTTCTATTTTCACTAAAGCCATTCGTTTCTGAGCTGTCATATCAATATTATATGAGAAATAACAGTGCTATATTGGCCCCGGCGGGGACTGATTCTTTACTGTGCCTACGCATATGTATTACACGTCTTATCGGGGAGAGCGGGGTAACGGAGGTAGGCGTGTAATGTTAGTCACCAAGCTCCTGAAACAATTCGGCACAGCTCTGCGTGAATTACTGTTATAATTTATTTAACTTTTAATAATAATATTTCGTTACAATTGACAGTATGTTTGTAACATGTCATGTGCAGATTTAGATATAAAATTCATTTAGTTTATAAAATTCTTTGTTTATCAGTTCATTCCTTATTACTTCCTTGAAGCGAGAAAGGGTCTCAATGTTTTTTATTTTGCTGATAAATTGTTATATATCTTTAGACAGTTGTAAAGTGCACCTCCCTCAAAGGAAGTTAAGGAATGAGCTGGCAAACGGAAGGCACTTGCTCCCCTAGTGTTAAGATCATGGTTTAATTTATAATTATCAAAAACCAAAGGATTCTTCCTAACAAACATAAGGCATTCGTAGATGTACACAGGGAAACGTCATAAGACCATGTCTCCTAAATATCCCTCTACAGGAATCTCGAGCTCTTAATCCCGCTAATATATTTACGGTATATTTTTGTAATTTAAAAATTACGTCAATGTTTACAGCTCCCCAGAAAATGACGCCGTATCTGAGTCTGGCAAGAAAGCTACCAAAATACATTATTCTTAGCGTGTTAGTTCCTACTGTACATGACATATGCTTCAAAGAATAGCAAATTTTGCTCAGTTGCCCAGCCAAGTCACTAAGATGCGATGACCACTTGATGTGCTGATTTATCGTTAAGCCTAGGAATTTTGTATGAGTAGGCAGTTCGTAGTTATAAGTCCCTAAGGTACTTGATTGTCATTTCAAGACTAATTTTATGTGCAATTTTATAAAAGAATTTTTAAAAACTAAATCTATTCTTCCAGAACTAAAAAACTGAAGATAAACTCACATATTTTATTTTTTTTACAAAAAAAAAATATACATGGACACTTCCCCTCACTAGGGAATGTGTGTGTATTATGTGTCTAACGTGTAAATGTGCATATGTAACACATTTCAATATTTTTGAAGCTGGAATAATCCTGTCGCTCAATTTTTACTATAAGATATTAATGAGAGACTATAAAAAATTATGATAATAATTCAATTTTTGTGGTCCATTGACTCTCGGGGATCCGGGACTTAAGGCCTATTAGTTCCTATGTGATACGTCTCTGGTTAAAGGAACAGAATTACTAAACGTCTTGCATAATTGATCCCGCTCTCCCCTTCAAGTAGGTTTATAGACGAGCAACAGGGGTAAGAATCGCGACAACTTTACGCAGCATCAAGAGCTTCGTGATATAAGTCGTCTATTTTGGATTGCACAGAGAGATGATACGCAAAAAGCTGCTTAGAAAACGAACGAACCACCTTTCATATAACATCACCCAATGATATATAATATACTAAAACTAGCCGTTACCTGCTGCTTTGCACGCGATTGTCATGACACATTTGTAATATAGCTTTTTCCCGCGGTAATTTAATTTTGCTAACATAATTTTTAAGTCTTATTTAATATTATATAGCCATTACACGCAATTATGATGATACACGGCAGCAACAATACAAGTGGAGCCTTCAGCTCCGCCGTCGAATGCTGCACCGTCTTGTCCTGCGGCGCTGCGTTCCGTTCGACAGCAACATCAGTAGTAGAGCCTTCGGCTATCCATGTCATTATACGAATGCACTATCAAATTTTCAGTGGTTTGGTCTGTGTGTTGTGCGTTCTAGGCTTCATAGTCTCGGAAATGTTTTGAAAATAAAAAAAAACTGTTCTTTTGTTGTGAAGATCTGTCTAAAATAAATTATTTAGGTAGCTAACAAGCATGCTTTGGTTCATTTTTAAATATGAAATCATATGATGTAACCATGAAAATGAATAGCAAATTCCTTTATATTTGTTACTAGATGTTACCCGTGTCACCGGACGCTTTGACAGGAATTTTATTTTATTTGTAACTTACAAGCCGCGCGCGATTGTTATATTATTACTCGAAGATTAATCGAAACAAGTAAAAATACTCGGGAGATTTACCTTAATAATTATTTATTAGTCATGTTTATGTTAGATTATATTGGATGCATACTTCCCTATTTGAACCGGATTTTGTACACAATTTCATGGGTTTTAATTTTTTTGCGCGGAACCCTAATTCTTCTTCAAAAATAAAAGTAGCCCAAGTTACTTCTTATAACATCATCTATCTGCTATTGAAAGTCTCGTCAAAATCGGTCCAGACGTTTCGGATGTGGTTTTTTGATATAAGTATATACTTTCATATGCATTTAGTAAAAAGCTGTTATTTTGACATTACCAACAGACACTTCAATTTTATTTTTTATAATATATCAAATGTCAATATTTTTGAAGTTGGACTGGTCCTGTCGCCCAATTGGCTGGAATTTTTTTTTCATTAATATAAGATATATTATTTCTACAAAGCTGCAGAACGCTATATAATTGTTATAAACATTCATTGTTACAATGCTAAATTAGAAAAATTTATTTTTTATCCACCAACACCGTCGGGACGCAAACCCGAATCTTTCCACTTTCGCGGCGGAATGGATTATAAGTTACTCAACGGTGCCATATAACTCATTCCGCCGCGAAAGTGGAAAGATTCGGGTTTGCGTCCGGACGGTGTTGGTGGATAAAAAATAAACTTTTCTAGGTTTAACATTTTTTTTTTTCAGTCCTGTCGACACTCCAGCATTATATTCAGTACCTATAATAACATGTTTTATTGCATATATTTTCTATTGGTTATTGGTATATAAAATTATAGGTAATATTATGTACATGCATTCTGTTTCAAGCCATATGTTTATACATTTTATGTTGTTACAGGGGTGACTTAGCGTAAGATGTTTGGAATATTGGCAGTTTTGGAAAGGTAGGATTTATCATTTTTATTAGTTTTTTTTTATTTCTCACCTCTACTATGCTAGGGAAGAACTGGATTTAGTCTGATTTTATTGTTAGGATTAATAGATCTTAACGATTTAATTCGTTGTATTTGTCAGCATTTAACATAAATCAGATTAGATTTTTAATAAAATCGATGTAATTATATTTAAAAAAAATATATATTCTAAAATATTTTTAAAAAAGATATAAAAACACATAAATGCATTTTAAATGTTAAAATATGAAAAACCCGGGTCGCAGTGCCAAAACCCTGCCGACAATATAGTGTATTTGCTTGTATAGGGCCGTGTGGTTTTATACTTTTATTATGTGAAATTAAGTTTGTTTTTGGGCAAAATAAAAAATTTAACGCCTTAATACACCCCTTAAAATAACATTTTTTTCTTAATTGTAATATTATTATCAATCTAACGTCTACACCGAATTAAATACACCCTTCAATAAATAAGTCACTATCTGCAAACTAGTGTTTTCATAAAATTTGTAAATCCGGTCCTGTCAGGCCGATTTTATTAAAATTGTGGGGACACTTTTTAATCACTACCAAAGGGTTAAATTTCAATTTTGAAACGATTCGGAGAATTTTTTCGGTATTTTGGGGCCCAAAAACAGTTTTCAACCCCTAAAAACTACCCTTAAAATAGCCCGATTAGGCTCATTTTAAATAGGCTTCTTGCGGTGGTGGATTTCAACACGTGGCCCAAATTTCGTTGAAATCAATTAACTCTTTCGAAAGTTATCGCGCGTACACATATATATATATATATATATACATATATATATATATATATACATATATATATATATATACATATATATATAAACATTTTTAAAAATGGTGCCAAAGTGTTTAGGAGGTTATGAAACGTCGAGAAATTTTGGTCCGACCCCTAGGTCCCGCCATCCGACCGACGCTAATAGTGTATGTTGCCATATGGCAAATACACTAATAAAACGTTAATAGATTTTTAAAAATAATGTAAAATTTTCGATTAAAAAATGTTTGCAAAAAAAGTGTGGTAATCATTTTCATTTTTTCAAATCAAGATGTCTATGCTTTTAGCTGACCTTAAGTATATCAATAGAATATTTTAATAATATTAACAATATGAAAATTGCGGGGAGGGAAAAAACTTGATTTTCCCTTCGATGAACACAACCGTCTCTGTCGATAATGGCCGTAGTAGGTAACTGGTAAGGGAAACCATAGCCACAGAACGTGTTCGCGTGTTGTTTGACTAAGCCTTAGTTTGGTATAGATTTTTGTTGCCGCTGACCAATAACTTGAAATCTATAGATTGTCTTCTGAAATTTTATAATTATGCTACTAAGAAGACTCCCTTCACTGAGGACCAGATAGATTTTTAGTGTATTTGCCATATGGCAACATACACTATTGGCGTCGGTCGGATGGCGGGACCTAGGGGTCGGACCAAAATTTCTCGACGTTTCATAACCTCCTAAACACTTTGGCACCATTTTTAAAAATGTTTATATATATATGTATATATATATATATATATATATATATATATATATAATATATATATATATATATATATATATATATATATATATATATATATATATATATATATATATATATATTTATATATATATATATGTGTACGCGCGATAACTTTCGAAAGAGTTAATCGATTTCAACGAAATTTGGGCCACGTGTTGAAATCCATCACCGCAAGAAGCCTATTTAAAATGGGCCTAATCGGGCTATTTTAAGGGTAGTTTTTAGGGGTTGAAAACTGTTTTTGGGCCCCAAAATACCGAAAAAATTCTTCGAATCGTTTCAAAATTGAAATTTAACCCTTTGGTAGTGATTAAAAAGTGTCTCCACAATTTTAATAAAATCGGCCCGACAGGACCGGATTTACAAATTTTATGAAAACACTAGTTTGCAGATAGTGACTTATTTATTGAAGGGTGTATTTAATTCGGTGTAGACGTTTAAGATTGATAATAATATTACAATTAAGAAAAAAATGTTATTTTAAGGGGTGTATTAAGGGGTTAAATTTTTTATTTTGCCCAAAAACAAACTTAATTTTACATAATAAAAGTATAAAACCACACGGCCCTATACAAGCAAATACACTATATTGTCGGCAGGGTTTTGGCACTGCGACCCGGGTTTTTTCGATTAACACTACACACAAAATGTCGATTATAAAGTCTATATAATAAGAATGAGAGTTCGTTGGTAAGAGCGTTACTTAAAAACGGTTAAACCGATTTGACTATTTTTTATTAAATGTTCGTAATAGTTCGAATAAGGTTTTCAGGGAAAGAAAATTGAAAAAATTGCCTAGAAAAGTGGAAAATTTGAAAAAAACATAGAGTGCTTTTTATCTACTACGTGCAAAATGTCGTTTGACATATTGTCGGGCGTAGCCTTGCGAGACAAGACTGTAATACGGTGGAACCAAAGGCTCCACTACTGTTGTTATTACCGAGTGGGGTGCAGACTCCACTACTGTTGTTGCAACCGATCACAAACAGATTTATAGAAATTTGGAAGGGATAAAAGGGGGAGGGATAAAAAATGAATGAATTTCGCGATGCGTATTTTCTATGAATGACCCCCATTTCGACTCAAAAAGAACTAACACGATACACGATATGCATAGTTGTATATATTCATATTACTAAAGCATGCATAAGTATTGAAATTAAAATTCTATATTCCAAACTTCCGGTTTCCAGATTCTAACCCGAAAACGTGACAATGCCAATTGAATTTTCAGTTTATTATTGTAAAGGTTTTTGTATATAATCAGAAATAATAATTTTTAATAATTTTAAACAAAAATTTTATTCAATAAAAATTAAAAAAAATAAATCCAATTTATAATAAATCGTTTTATGCAGAAATATAATTTTTAATCTTTTCTCTTCCGTTGGCGTTTTAGAATTGATTCTAAAATCTGTTTCAATCGTGTTCTGAGCTGTATGCTTGGTTTACGTAATTGTGGTAGTTGCGTAAGCCAAAAGTATTTTGAGAAATTAAAACTGTACAGTAGAACCTTACATTATTAAAAATAATAAATTACAAATACAAACTGGTTCTAGGCCCAAATAATCTTAGTCAGGGCCGTATTTACTCTACGTGCCGCCCTGGCCCACCTTCAAAAACACCGCACCATTACGTACAGCATTTTAAGTTAAAATAATGATTATATCAAAAAACTTGTAATTGAGCCAAAAACTTTCAAAAAATTTGAATAATAAGATGCTTATATCACCTTTTCTAAAATGTGCGTAAAATTCTAGACACTAATTTTTTTTTCTTAATTTTAATATAGATGTACACACTTTCTTAAATGGTCCAAATTTTTTCGCCATCTGGAAATTTGCCCCAAGTACCCCTAATGTAAGTCCTGCGCTGGCCTTAGCTGTCAATGGCCTTATAAAAAAAAACTAATTAGTAGGAATCAAGGCGTGGCTTCGTATTTACAAAAAAATATAATCATTTAAATAAATGACGTACCTATCACCTTGAACCGCACTGGTCAAATGATATTTTCTTTTTTATTATAGCATGCATTCTTTTGTGTAGACTTTTTTTTGTGTGTTTTTTAATTTGAATACTACCGTAAGGACCGTGGTTCGATTTAACAAGTAAAAAACAGCAGCATCACTCTGTTCTGAACCAAAGATAAAACTGAAGATAAATACACCGCACACTTTCGCTCGCGGCATAGCGCGTTTTTGGTTCCTGATGTCAACGTACTACCTTACCTTTTTCAACAATAAATACATGTGCTATGGTAGAACTGCAATGTTAACCTTAAAAAATCGTTTGTCCTGACTGACTAACTGACTGATCTATCAACGCACAGCCAAAACGTCTAAGTCTAGAAAGCTAAAATTTGGAACACAGGTCCTCTAAGAAATGATTTTTGGAAATTTTAACTGTAAGGCTAGGAAACAGGAGGTGCAAGTTTGTCTAGGAGTATTAGTTCTTTTAAAGGCAGGAACTTGAAAATTCGAATAGGGATGTTGACTGTATTCAAATAAAAACATAATTTTAACGAAAAGTAGTAGTTTCTATGATAGAAATACTAAAAAAACACTATATTTTTCCTTATTTTTAAGGAATTTAATTAATATTTAGTAAATAAAACCTAACAAAATCACTCTCAAGTCACGTGACAACAGACACTAATCAGAGCGCATGACGTCATATGTTCAGCTGCTGTCCAAAAACTTCATTGTTTGGTTAATATTTAGTGTGTAATTTATTATTATTTGTTTATAGGAAACGTCATATTACATGTAACTATAGCAACGACTACGAAACAACTTTTCATCACCTCAGTTTACTAACGTTTATGAGTACAGAATACGAATCTATAGGATGGTAGCTCCCGTGTGAACTTTTGAGCGTCCTTTGGTATGAACAGGTGACGTCACGCGACTAGTATTGACGTTTTGGACAGAAATTTGAAACTGGATTTAAAATACATGATTTTTAAGGCTTGAGTTGTATTTAAATAAAAATAATAAATATTTGTGACAATATGTATTAGGTACTTATGCACGATTTAAAACACTTTCCCAAAAATAGTCAACATCCCTATTGCAGCTACTCATCATATATAAATAATGACTTGTTTCAGGGTTTTTGGATTTTCACATTTTAAGGGAGGAAACGAGTGGCGAAGGTTTGGAAGTATCGCTTATTTTAACTTGAACTCGCCAATTATGGCATATTTTCTAGGTACTTGCAACTAATCGGATAACGAATTGAAATTTCATGGTTAAATTGAATTTTTTAAGTGAGTCTAACGTTTTCAATAACTTGTTATTTTAATCGATGAATCACATTTTCGATTAAGCATTCGGGTATTTTCTGTGATCCTGCATTCTCCTGCTTTTGTTTTATAGAGATAACTGAAAGCCAAACATCATTAAAAAACTGAAGAAGGCCATAATAAATGAAAATCGTCCAATGGATTGAGAATTATTTGAGTTTTCAATAAATTTAAAAAAGTTGTTTATTAATTTTGAAAACTGAATTTTGGCCTAAATTAGTACCATTCCCAACTAGTGGACTGGAATGGTAACACAATTTTATTTAATTGTTTTGATTGAACTAACTTCCACATGCGTAGTAATGAAGCTAATCATATTAATTAAAATTATAGGCAATAGGCTGTCTACTCTTGTAAACGATTTTCTGGCACGAAATTTGTAGAATTACGATATTATTATTTATTTGTAGGTACTGCGGGATCACTTTTTGAAAATTTATTGTGAAAAGTTAACCAGAGTCGTATTTATTCTTTTCAGTCTGCCATTTCATTTGAGTTGTTAAATCATAAATGCATATTTCGTGTAACGAATCAAAACAGATCTGTCACAGTATAATTGGAAATACCTACAATAATTTATTGACATGTCTATAGTGCATGTGTAATCTTCTTTCGTAAAATGATAAATTTACCCACCGAGTTGGGTTCGAGGCACTTCCGTTGTCCTATATCTTGATGGTCCATCCTTCTTGTGTCCCCGTTTTTTATATATGTGCATGCAAGGTTTTATTTTACATCATGGTTTTTAGATAGTGACTGAATATACCAATAGTATAAAATCCAAAAAGTTTATTCAAAACAAAAATGATAAATTTGATTTGGTGATAATCTAGGTATACTAATATTATAAAGAGGTAAAGTTTGGAAGTAGAAGGTGATCTCCGAAACTACTCATCCGATTTAAAAAATGTTTTCATCAATATTCAGAATGGGCCTTCAGAATGGACGTAGACTATATATTATCGCGTTAAAATAAAATCGCTTTTCATGGAGACTAATTTTGCAACGTAAGTCGACAAGAAAACTGTTTTTACTATCGAGCGGGGGCGCAGTCTCGCAAGGCAACATTATAAAATGATGGCTCCACTATTATTTTTTGCTGCCAAACTAGCTATAACACATTATTTATTTAAGCCGCGAGTAGCAACTAGTTTAGAATATATTTTATAGACCTTTTAAGGATGTAGAAGACTCCGGGACGATAAAAAATTTCGAGATTTTATTTTTTTGGTGCTTTCATAATTTTGATCTACTTTTAGAAATGGATTCAAATCTTTCTTAGACATAATTTTTTTGTATCTCCAGGGCTGGATTTAGAGACGCTTAAGGCTATCGGAACGCTCTGAATTTAAGCCAAAATTAGAGCTTCGGCTGTCAAGTGATTGTGGACTTATTCGTCAACATTCTGCAAAAATTCTTTCTCTATAAGGAAGATAAAGGACAAACCTAGATCTCTAATGGACTACTTTTGTAATTTATGTAGGTATAATTTCCTAGAAAAAAATTGGCATTAATTGTGACAAAAAAGAACACGTTTTCAATGTTACACTACGACTTTATTTGTACTTATTTCACAAGATTGTTCCATCACAAACCTAAAGTGGCTCTTCCTTTTTCGGAAAAGTTTTTTAAATCTTCAAAATATTTCCAAAAATCAGAGTAATCAATTGAGAGCGGCACCCTTGCAATAGCATCTTTTAGCCTCGTAGTGTGGCGCCAGCCAAAAACTGAAACGAACTGATGATTTGAGCGAGACAGAGCTAAAGAAGGTCTGGACCTCAGCACAAACTGTGTGAAAGTGATCCAACACTGTTAAAGCTACGGATTAATAACATATTTGGTATTTTAAAAAAATCAACTTATTTACTGTCATTTTATTGTTACTGTGGCTGGCCTCTGAATAATATTTCATCAAAGTTAGGCAGATAACTTTTTTGCAGATAACATAACGCGCCTTTGCATGTGGTCAGTGTAATCTCCGCCCAAATCCGACCAAATATAAGGTTCTAGCTTCTGCGCTTCGTAAAATTGACAAAAGCTGCCGCCACTGGTCTGGTTGATTAGTATTCCACTTCCATATGATGTGCCTCAATGCCTCCAGCTATAAACTGATTGGCTCTGAAGACCAGGTGAAAAAAACAAAATGTAGTACGTGATATCTTGAATCTCTCATAATGTTATATAAGTTCGGTTGAATATAGAGAACGTGCTAGTGTCTCTAACAATATCATAGTCGCGGCGGCTTCTATGACGCATTTTTATAGACGATCTTAAAGTTCAAATTTAATGTCCGTCGTTTTTGAAATGCAATTAGAATTTTCATGTAGACTAGTGCATTAGGAAGTTTCCATTTGACGAAAACACTAATAATTAATGACTAGCAGACCCGTGCGAATACTTCGCACCGTTAGTGGGCAGCTACGTAATAGAATAGGGTGGTAATAAATTTATTTCTATTTTTCAGCGCCACTAATAATAATAATAATGCGTTTAACGTCCGTTTGTCGACATTTATGTCATAACAGACGCCATTCGCATCATTACTATTTTCCATTTTACCACTTCCCGTTATTTTCTACATTTCTGAAACTTTAACTTAACTAATAGCAATGGGCGAATGAAGGAGTTATAGGAAATTAGGATAGCGTAGGTAATTTTTGAACTGGAAGTTTGATAGGTAAAATCGACCATGGCCTCGAATAAAGAACCATCTCGATATTTATCTGGAATTAATTGAGGGAAACTATGAAAAATCTCAATCAAGATGGCCGGTACAGGAATTATCGTTTCTCGGCGAGAGGCAGTAGGAAAAAGTCCCAGCCACATCTGCCCCCCTGGGATTCGAACCCACACCTCCTGAATGCAAGTCTAGTGCTGTCACCACTACTCTACCCAGCTCGGTTTTTTTCAGCGCCACTACGTCATTTAATATTACCAACAACTGTTAAAATAAACAGATTGTCACCAGATGGCGAATCTTATTCACAGACTTCAGCACCACTATGTCACTTAATATTACCGATAACTATTAAAAAAACCCGGGTCGCAGTGCCCAAACCCTGCCGACAATATAGTGTATTTGCTAACACAGGTAGTCTGGTTTTATTACATGAACTAAGTTTTTTGGTCAAAATAAAAAAATTAACCCCCTAACATTACTGTCATCGAACATCTATAACAAATTAAATACACCTTTTAGTAAAAAACTCACTATCTGCAAACTAGTGTTTTCATAAAATTTGTAAATCCGGTCCTGGCAGGCCGATTTTTTTCAAATTTCGGGAGAACATTTTAATTGCTATTAAAAGAGTAAATTTAATTTTGAAACTATTCTGCGAATTTTTTCGGTATTTTGGGCCCAAAAACTTTTTTCGACCCCTAAAAACCACCCTTAAAATAATCCGATTGGGCCCATTTTAAATAGGCTTCGTGCGGTGATGGATTTCAATATACGTTCCAAATTTCGTTACCCCTATACGAGGGGATGGAAGGGGAAAGTTTCCGATTTCTTAATTTTTCCGTTCTTTATATGCAAATCCTAGCTTACATACAAAATTTCAGCCTTCTAGTGCTTCAGGAAGTACCCTTGAAATGTTGATGATCAGTGAGTTACGAAATTTACGTATTTCATATGTCAATAAATCAGAAATCATAAAAGTTAGATATTTGATACTGGGTGCATTTGATAAGTTTGCCAAGGACATCTTATTCTGAAAATTTCGGCTTTCTAGCATTATCCAGGCCGAAGCTATGGCGTTCGAAAATACGACGAAACGGTTCCAGAAGTGCCTCGCTTCCTTTGGGCTTGTCTTGGATAAACGTTTGACCTGACTTGAAATACTCGACTTGAAAATCAAGTATTTATCCAATAATACTCGAAAATAAAAAGGGATTACTCACATACCCCTAATGATTCAGGTTTTATTTTTTTATCGACTAGCATCGTCTTTGAAAGGATAGTTGGTAAAGAAAACATCACAACAGTCTCGAGAGCTTCTTATAAACTAAAACAAAATGAAATTATCTCCCTATGAACTGTCATCTTCTAACTAAAACTAAATAACTAACTTCCATACATCAAAGTTATGCACTGACAAGAAGGGGAGAACGGGGTATTTTTACACTTTGCGAAACTTTTAACGTGCTTGTGAAACTACGCTGGCATTATGTGTTACGTTATGTAATATAACATTAAAGTTGTCAACCAACAAGGAACGTCCTTATTTTTGTCGTTTAAAATAATTACGTTTCAGTAGTGATGAGCAAAGCAAGACAAAAACCAAGACTGACAGTATTGGTATTTGTTTTGGTCTTGGTCTTGTGTATTTAGCCTTAGTCTTGCTTATTTAACCTGGTTTTGTCTTTTGAAAACACTAGCATCGTCAAGGTTTAAATAATAACGTTTCAACCACTTTTATGATCCTTTTCAAGTTTAATAAAAATAATAATAACAACAGTTATTATTTTTTTAAAACTTGAAAAGGTGGTTGAAACGTTATTTATTTCAATAAATACATTTGAACAGTATAGCAAGTAGCTTCATTTCTTAAATATAATTACTGTTGGTAGAGTAAATTTATTTAATTAAAATCTTTCTTTTGATTTTGTCCTTAGAACAAAATATTTTGTTCTACATTTTGTAGTAAGTAAAGAACACCCTGTATGCTTAAAGTTGGTAACAAAATCAGTTAGATCCTATGCTTTTTTTTCATATCCCTCCAGATCCAAAACTTAATATCAAAGTCAGCTACATCCAATTTTTTCTTACAAAAATATGCTTATTTTACTTCTAAAACGAATGAATTTAAAATCAATATAGTGTTTGCTACACTTATCAAATATTGCTTTAAATTTTGACAACTATATTATTCACGTAATAATAATAATATAAAAAAATACATACTGTAAAAATTACATTTTTGGATCTAACTGAATTTGAAATAGACGCTACAGTTTTCTTCGGTGATTTTCAAAAACTGTCTATGTGATACGTATTGTATACGAGATATTGATGTCAATTACATAACAATATAATTTATTTCTACATCTGGAGATAACTGATTTTAGCTACTGAAACGTCCATGTATCATAATTATTAATATCCATGTCACAGGCATTTTCAGTATACAGAGTGTTCCTGAAAATTCAATTATGATTTTTATATACATAGGAATATTCCAAGAGTACTGTAAAATTTTTATTATAAACCTTTTTCGATTCTACCCAAGCGAATATAGTTTCTACACATAAAATACGTCCAGAAAAATATAGTTTTGAACGAGAAGTTATACACGCCGCGTGTATTTATGTACGCGTGGCAGAAGTTATACTTCTTTGGCGTGATCGCGATTTTTGATATTCATATTTTCGTTAAAGATGTACGTTGATAAAATATAATGTCTAGGGAGATGATAAATATAGTTACAAGTTAGCCTGTTCACTTCGAGTACTACTTATTTACTTTGGATAATAGGTGGACAACTCCATCAGTACATTGTAACAGAGAAATGAGACGTGTCATCCCTAATCCCTAATTCCCTAATTCGCTAATATAATATTATAAATGTGAATGTAAATTTGTTTGTTACGCTGTCATGCCAAAACTACTCAACCGATTATCATGAAATTTTGGACACATATTCTTAGAGGTATTAGAAAGGACATAGGATACTTTTTATTAAAAAAAACGAGTTGTTGGTTGCTTTGGTTACCAACAACAAACTCTGAAACATTCTGATATCAAATGTCAAATGAGTTTGCAAATAATTATACATTTTTTATTCTGATCAAAATTATTTTCTACTTTTTAGTGCAAAAGAAAACCATTGTTTTTGAAATTTATTTTATTTTTAACTTAATTATTTTTTTATTCAAATAATTTACATTTAGCTGTTGGTCCTGCTGAAGTTTCCATTATTGTTGTTGATGCTGCGTTTCATTACAACCGCGGGCGGAGCCGCGGAGAGCGGCTAGTAAATTACAAATGCACTAAACAAAATTGAGCTGAAATAGAAACACCGCCGCATAAAAGATGTAATAGCGATGTTGACTGTATTCAAATAAAAACATCATTTTAACGAAAAGTAGTATTTTTCCTTATTTTTAAGGAATTTAATTAATATTTAATAAATAAAACCTAATAAAATCACTCTCAAGTCACGTGACGACAGACACCAATCAGAGCGCATAACGTCATATGTTCAGCCGCTGTCAAAAAACTGCATTGTTTGGTTAATATTTAGTGTGTAATTTATTATTATTTGTTTATAGAAAACATCAAATTACATGTAACGACTACGAAACGACTTTTCATCACCTCAGTTTACTAACGTTTATGAGCACAGAATACGCATCTATAGGATGGTAGCTCCCGTGTAAACTTTTGAGCCTCCTTTGGTATGAACAGGTGACGTCACGCGACTAGTATTGGCGTTTTGGACCAAAATTTGAAACGCGATTTAAAATACATGATTTTTAAGGCTTGAGTTGTATTTAAATAAAAATAATAAATATTTGTGGCAATATTAGGTACTTATGCACGATTTAAAACACTTTCCCAAAAATAGTCAACATCCCTATTATATTTGATTCGATGTCATTAGTTCCGATTTTAGCCGTAAGATAGCATAACTCGAAAATTGCACAAATGGTTTTTTTAGCATAGGACAGCCTGTATCTGCTACCCACATCTATAGTCCGTCCGAAATAGATAAATATCGATGGAAGGTGAGTGTTGATTGTGGCAGATATATGAATTCTCCAGTGACAATTAATTTCAATATGGGTTTCAGAGGCGCGGCCACCTGTCATCGTCAATTACGTGCGACTCGGCTACGGGCCGGGGCGAGGGGGGAGGGGGTCGCACTGAACTGCCGTGGGGCGAATTGTGCTGATTTCTGTAATCACGTACCCGTTCATCGATTTCTGTTGAACGCTGTGTCGGTTACGTTGGGGTTTGAATAATTAACGGCACAATACGTAGGCCCCTTGTCGGATACATTAAACGAAAGGTTGTGTGTTCGCATAATTAGTGTATTTGCCATATGGCAACATACACTATTGGCGTCGGTCGGATGGCGGGACCTAGGGGTCGGACCAAAATTTCTCGACGTTTCATAACCTCCTAAACACTTTGGCACCATTTTTAAAAATGTTTATATATATATATATATATATATATATATATATATATATATATATATATATATATATATATATTTATATACGTATATATATATATATTTATATGTGCGGGCAATAACTTTCGAAGGAGTTAATTCATTTTAACGAAATTTGGCATACATGTTGGAATCCATCACCGCACGAAGCCTATTTAAAATGGGCCCAATCGGGTCATTTTAAGGGTAGTTTTTAGGGGTTGAAAAAAGTTTTTGGGCCCAAAAATACCGAAAAAATTCTCAGAATCGTTTAAAAATTGAAATTTAACCCTTTAGTAGCAATTAAAAAGTGTTCTTAAAATTATAAGGAAATCGGCCCGACAGGACCGGACTTACAAATTTTATGAAAACACTAGTTTGCGTATACGAATTTACTTACTGAAGGTCGTATTTAATTTGGTGCAGATGTTGGATTGATAACAATATTTCAACTAATAAAATTATTATTGTAAGGGGTGTATTAAGGGGTTCAATTTTTTTTTTATTTTGTCCAAAAACAAACTTAATTTCATTTAATAAAGCCACAATACCTGTATTAGCAAATACACTATATTGTCGGCAGGGTTTTGGCACTGCGACCCGGGTTTTTTATAATTTGACACAGATAATTATTGAGACGGACACCAAACACACAGCTGAAAATCACCCACGTAAGTTCGCGGAGAAAGTAAAGCTTCTTCGGTTGTAGATGTTATATATATTTAATTTTTGTCGAATTTTACATCCTCTAATTTTTAGGAGTTTCCATCTCTAAGTTTTGGACTAGACGGTTTAGGAGTCTCCTTGTAACGTTCCCTTCCTTAAATTTGCTCTTTACCGTCTAGGGGTGGAAGGGCCGTACAAAATGAATACCTTTTCTTGACTTTATATGAATTAATAACACTTTAAATTTAAGAATATTGCTCACCATGAGCGTTTATTAGAAAAAAAATTAAAATGACAGAAAAAATAATCACATAAATTAATCAATAATAAAAATAAAAAACCCGGGTCGCAGTGCCAAAACCCTGCCGACAATATAGTGTATTTGCTTATACAGGCAGTGTGGCTTTATTATGCAAACTTAAGTTGGTTTTTGGGCAAAATAAAAAATTTGACTCCTTAATGCACCCCTTCAAATAACATTTTTTTTCTTAACTGCAATATAATTATCAATCTAACGTCTAAATCGAATTAAATACACCCTTGAATAAATAAGTCCCTTTCTACAAATTAGTGTTTTCAAAAAATTTGTAAGTCCGGTCCGGTTGGGCCGATTTTATTAAAATTTTAGGGACACTTTTTAATTACTACTAACGGGTTAAATGTCAATTGTGAAACGATTCTGAGAATTTTTTCGGTATTTTGGGGCCCAAAAACCTTTTTCAACCCCTAAAAACTACCCTTAAAATCGCCCGATTACGCCCATTTTAAATAGGCTTCTGGCGATGATGGATTTCAATACGTGAACCAAATTTCGTTAAAATCAGTTAAGTCTTTCGAAAGTTATTGCCCGTACACACACACACACACATATATATATATATATATATATATATATATATATATATACATATATATATAAACGTTTTCAAAAATGGTGCCAAAGTGTTTAGGAGGTTATGAAACGTCGAGAAATTTTGGTCCGACCCCTAGGTCCCGCCATCCGACCGACGCCAATAGTGTATGTTGCCATCTGGTAAATACCTTAATAAATATTTGGTGTATGGGTGTAAGGAAAGGAGTTGGGTGTCTAAACTTGAAAGAATCCAAAGTTTAGACACGGCCAACGGGAAACGACAGCCCCCAGAAATAAATCCGTAGAGAAACTGTCGTCAGGAGTCGGTAAAATTGGATTAAGTTACTGTCAACAAGACGAGTAACTGGGTGTAAAAAACAAAAGGAAATATAAACCAAAAAAACACTTCACAAAAAATAAAATCACAAAAGATTGAATAAAAAATATAAAAAACCCGGGTCGCAGTGCCAAAACCCTGCCGACAATATAGTGTATTTGCTGATACAGGCAGTGTGGCTTTATTATGCGAACTTAAGTTGGTTTTTGGGCAAAATAAAAAATTTTACTCCTTAATACAGCCCTTAATATAACATTTTTTTTCTTAATTGCAATATTATTATCAATGGAACCTCTATACCAAATTATAAGCAACTTTCTGTAAATAATTCACTATCTGCAAACTAGTGTTTTCATAAAATTTGTAAGTCCGGTCCTGTCGGGCCGATTTTATTAAAATTTTAGGGACACTTTTTAATTACTACCAGAGGGTTAAATTTCAATTTTGAAACGATTCGGAGAATTTTTTCGGTATTTTGGGCCCCAAAAACATTTTTCAACCCCTAAAAACTACCCTTAAAATGACCCATTTTAAATAGGCTTCGTGCGGTGATGGATTCCAGCATGTGTGCCAAATTTCGTTAAAATAAATTAACTTCTTCGAAAGTTATAGCCCGCACACATATATACCTATATATATAAATATATATATATATATATATATATATATATATATATATATATATATATATATATACATATATATATAAACATTTTTAAAAATGGTGCCAAAGTGTTTAGGAGGTTATGAAACGTCGAGAAATTTTGGTCCGACACCTAGGTCCCGCCATCCGACCGACGCCAATAGTGTATGTTGCCATATGGCAAATACACTAATAAAAAACCCAAAAAAAAAATCACTTTACTCAATTAATGACAGATTGACAAAATTGTTTAGAAATAAGTATTTAATAAAATATGATCACCAAACGGCGTTTGACTCTGAATTAACTAGACAAAACTAAAAGAAAGACTAAAAAATTGGCAACTGACACGACCTTCTATACAAAAAAACAAAGACAGAAAATAAGAAATAATTATCTAATAACAAAAAAAACCCGGGTCGCAGTGCCAAAACCCTGCCGACAATATAGTGTATTTGCTTATACAGGCAGTGTGGCTTTATTACGCGAACTTAAGTTGGTTTTTGGGCTAAATAAAAATTTTGACTCCTTAATACATCCCTTAAAATAACATTTTTTTTCTTAATTGCAATATTATTATCAATCGAAGCTCTATACTAAATTATATACACACTTCAGTAAATAATTCACTATCTGCAAACTAGTTTTTTCATAAAATTTGTAAATCCGGTCCTGTCGGGCCGATTTTATTAAAATTTTAGGGACACTTTTTAATTATTACCAGAGGGTTAAATTTCAATTTTGAAACGATTCGGACAATTTATTCGGTATTCTGGGGCCCAAAAACATTTTTCAACCCCTAAAAACTACCCTTAAAATGGCCCGATTGGGCCCATTTTAAATAGGGTTCGTGCGGTGGTGGATTCCAACATGCGGGCCAAATTTAGTTAAAATCAATTAACTCTTTCGAAAGTTATTGCCCGCACACATATATATATATATATATATATATATATATATATATATATATATATATATATATATATATATATATATATATATATATATATATATATATATATATATATAATATATACAGGGTGTCTCACCGAACGTTGGCTAACATGGGTAACTTTGTTATTAGTGGAGATAGAAAGTCGGTTAAATGGGCAAAGTAGTGCAGAAAATTGGGCTCATTAACATCCCGTCGAAAAAACAATTGAATTTTGACACCCTATGAATTTATTCAGAAAATAGTGAAAATTGCCATTTATGAAAACTGGCCATAACTTTTTTATTTATGAAGATATTCGAAAATTTCATTAACCATTTTTTGGTAACTTTTTAAGGTTTTTTCAGTGGTGTAGGTTTAATTTTTTTATTTCCACTACATAATGAGATATTGACATGAACTTCGGTTTTTCTTATGGACGGCATTTTTGATTTTCAGATATTCGAATTCTACTTATTTTTCTGAATAATTTGACATAGCATATCCTATATCTTAACCAATCAGAAGCTACAAAACTGACAAAAATAGCTTTTTGGCGTTATCAAAGTGTGCCGTGTAAAACGAAATTTGTTGAAACAAATACATATCGATAGGTTAACAATCTGTCGAGCGATCGCTACAGTTTTGCTAATTCATTTTGTTTGATTTACTCTCTAAGATGGCTCAAGCATTCTCAAATTTGGAGAAACAGGCTATTTTTGCGCATACATTCAGCGTAACAAAAATACCACGTGGGCTCAAATACAATACTTGAACCTTTATCCAGAAAGGCGACAGCCTTATTCAATAACTTTTAGGAACTTAAATAGAAATTTAAAGGTATACGGTTCATTTTTAAAGAAAAAAGGCAACATTCAACACTGTGAAGAAGAATTAGGTTTAGCAAACGTTGAAATTAATGGAGAAAAGTTCCTAAAAGTTATTGAATAAGGCTGTCGCCTTTCTGGATAAAGGTTCAAGTGTTCTGCTTGAACCCACGTGGTATTTTTGTTACGCTGAATGTATGCGCAAAAATAGCCTGTTTCCCCAAATTTGAGAATACTTGAGCCATCTTAGAGAGTAAATCAAACAAAATGAATTAGTTAAACTGTAGCGATCGCTCGACAGATTGTTAACCTGTCGATATGTATTTGTTTCAACAAATTTCGTTTTACACGGCACACTTTGATAACGCCAAAAAGCTATTTTTGTCAGTTTTGTAGCTTCTGATTGGTTCAGATATAGGATATGCTATGTCAAATTATTCAGAAAAATAAGTAGAATTCGAATATCTGAAAATAAAAAATGCCGTCCATAAGAAAAACCGAAGTTCATGTCAATATCTCATTATGTAGTGGAAATAAAAAAATTAAACCTACACCACTGAAAAAACCTTAAAAAGTTACCAAAAAATGGTTAATGAAATTTTCAAATATCTTCATAAATAAAAAAGTTATGGCCAGTTTTCATAAATGGCAATTTTTACTATTTTCTGAATAAATTCATAGGGTGTCAAAATTCAATTGTTTTTTCGACGGGATGTTAATGAGCCCAATTTTCTGCACTACTTTGCCCATTTAACCGACTTTCTATCTCCACTAATAACAAAGTTACCCATGTTAGCCAACGTTCGGTGAGACACCCTGTATATATATATATATAATATATATATATATACATATATATATATAAACATTTTTAAAAATGGTGCCAAAGTGTTTAGGAGGTTATGAAACGTCGAGAAATTTTGGTCCGACCCCTAGGTCCCGCCATCCGACCGACGCCAATAGTGTATGTTGCCATATGGCAAATACACTGAAAATAATTACATAATTTACAAAATCGAGTCAGTTTTTAAATTAAAATAAATTCTAAATTTATGCATAAAAAAATAAAAATTATCAAATATACTGTAGCGTACTGCTACATCCTCTCTATTCTAGTACACATTAGGGTATTTACATATCAATTTAATTCTGCATAATAAAAATGCGACGATGTGTCCCTAATTATAATTTTATCGATAGGTTTAACCGATTTTCTACCGACTTTCTAAAAATTAAGATAAGATAAAAATACTTTATTGTCTTATTTCATATAAAAGCTTTGTACAAAAACTTAAAAAATAGAGGTTTTTTATAGCGTACCCGGTGGTATTCACCACAACCAGCTGAGTTTTTTTTTATTTTGTGTGAAAAGAGAAAATCGGTTTGGCTATTTTGTTTTTTTCCAGAAAAAATTGGCAGAAAAAAACTGGACTATTTGGGTTTTATTATTTTTTAACTTTTAAGAAGAACATAGTTAACTCTCTTATGAGATTATTTTTTATATTGTATTTCATTAATGTTATAATTGCCGATATAATTCAATAATAAATCGCAGGTATTTGGATTAAAAATACAAAACAAACATGTTATTGTTAATCTTGCTACGTTTCGACTACTTTATTTAGTCTTTGTCAGGCTCATAACTAATAAATGAAATAATCAATCAAATGATTTATGTTTAAAAATCTATAATATTGAACACACATTGTATTTAAAATTAATTAAATAATGTTCAAAAAAATTGGTAACGTTTTAAATTTAGTTGTTTTTACATGAATTATAATTATAATAATAATTTTGGATGCGATATAATGTCTAATTACCGATATAATTTATGAATGGGTTATTATTATTTTTACATTTATAGAAAAAATTGATAGCAGTATTGAAACTAAACTGATTTAGGTATTCAAGACTTCAGTGAAACTATGTAATTATGTAAAATTAAGGCTATTATACAATTCTATTCAGAATAGACTGGAAAATTCGTAAAGCCCTGAAATGCTAAAGAATTAAAAAATGTCTTCTATTATTCGTAGGCACATTGAATAAAATTCAGCAGAAGCATTTTAATTGAAAACAGAAGAAGCGTCTCTATTGGAATGGAAAATCCGTGAAAATCGATATATTCTACTATAAAATCTTTCTTTTCATTTATTCCAAAGTTAGGAAATAATTGGAACAACGCGACGTTTTGAATGTGGTACATTTTACTCACTTTTTGTAATGCAGTTCTGCAGGAAGAGACGGGAGGATTGGGGGTCTGTTTTTGATAAAATTGAATGTTTCATTCCACGAGCTAAGCTTTTCAATGGTTGTATTCAGAGTTCGTCTTCGTCTGTTATATGTCTAGACTAGACGATCCCCAACCTGAACTATAATTATCTATATAGTCAGTTCCACCGAACCACAAAACCATAAGCGTCTCTAATTGTAAGTCTGATTTATGAGCTTGCCCTAGCCCCTAATCCGCCATGTCTATTAATATAATTAATATAATATACATCATATATGAGACCTCATCATGCGTATGTCGTCGTCCAATCGTAAAATGCCCTATTGTCTAGCGATCATTTCACGATGTGCTCAGTGAAAAGTCGGAATCAATATTATTATTATTAAAAATAATAATAATAATAATCTTGGCGTGTCAAGATGGAGTTATCAACACTCTTGTATACCGTCGCATAGTTATAGGTGCAGAAATAACAGATACTTCTTGCAGAGCATGTCGATCGCATCCAGAGACGCTCATGCATCTCTTATCGGCATGTAGTCACTATGCGAGTTGCGCTTACATTCACCGCCACAACGCTGCTCTAAAAGTTTTATACTACCACCTAAGACATCAGTATGGTGTTGATAAAACTCCTGTTCTACCTTATATTCCAAATGATTTTGAGTCCGTTGTCGAAAATGAGTCTTGCAAGATTTTCTGGAACTTCTCATTTAGTACTACCAAGCAACTTTCAGCCACAAAGCCTGACATAGTTCTGCTTGATAAACGTGCGCGATCTATGATGTTATCGAGTTCTCAGCCCCTGCTGAAACGAACATAGCCGCAAAGGAGACTGAGAAGCGGACAAAATATCAAGATCTTCTTTTTGAGCTCAGAAAGCAGTACCCAGAGTATACTGTTAAATTAATTGTCCTTATAATTGGTGTTCTTGGAGGGGCAAAACCGTCACTGTTATAGCAAATATGAAAACTATTCCGGCATGTCAGCGTATTGCTGAGTCACTAATTTGCCGTATACAAAAGGCCGTGCTTATTGGGTCGCTCCGTGTACTCCGTGCGCACGACCCAAACTCACTGTAATCGCTCATTTCATGGTTTGAGATGCGGTTATAGTTACAACTTGCTCCACAAGTATCCCTAGTATGACGGTGACGAACCCGAAGTTTGGGTGCTTGTGGATGCAAATTTTTTTAAGGAATATTTCCTTCACAATAATAATAATAAATCTTTATTAGTACATATTTAAAGCACTAAAAAGCGAGGTTCAACCACTGGCTGTTTTTCAACCTAACCCCTTACGTAAGGCAAGGAAAAGACGAATATACAACACTTATAAAATATATGCAAAGCATATCACATAAAATGTACACATTATAATATAACAACTAATCTTAATGCGAAATGTAATAAATTTGGTACTTTGATATAATTGAATAACAATAATTTTATAATGAAAAATCACTTAAATATATCCATCGCTAAATTTTGTTACAAAATATGTAAAGATTCGTTTGGTAGATTATTGCATCATTTTGCCGCCATATAATATGAAAAGCTGCATTTGAATTTGGTAGTGCGATGTCTAGGTATTAATATTTAAATACTCAAAATATATATATTTAATGTAAATTCAGAAAGAAAAATATTAAATATATTGTCTATTTTCAGACATTAGAACAATTTTTGGATTAAACATCACATAATGTGAGGTTATAATGTTGATATACTACTGACAATAGGATATATGCATGTAACTTATATTTAGTTCAAATATTATTTTTGTAATCTTTATTGCAATTGATTAATGTGGAGGGAAAGTTTGGTTGAGGAACAGTTGAAAAAAAAAAGCTTTACCGATGATTCGCTTGTGGCCTACGTTTCGAAAAATATATTTCCATCTTCAGGGCCTCAGGCTAGTCAAAGGGTGGTAAATTGTACTATTTTAATGAAAAGTATTGTGTTTTATTACATACAAATTATATTAACCCATCGATTATGATCATGTATCTAAGATTAGTACAATTTACCACCCTTTGACTAGCCTGAGGTCCTGAAGATGGAAATATATTTTTCGAAACGTAGGCCACAAGCGAAACATCGGTAAAGCTTCTTTTTTCAACTGTTCCTCAACCAAACTTTCCCTCCACGTTAAAAATATATATTGGAACAAAAAATATTAAAGGCAATTGATTAAACTCTAAATAGTTTTTTTTACCTAACTCCAAATGGATGTGTAATGAAAAATTGTGATACTTGTTATTAGTGTATTTGCCATATGGCAACATACACTATTGGCGTCGGTCGGATGGCGGGACCTAGGGGTCGGACCAACATTTCTCGACGTTTCATAACCTCCTAAACACTTTGGCACCATTTTTAAAAATGTTTATATATATATGTATGTATATATATATATATATATATATATATATATATATATATATATATTAATATACGTATATATATATATATATATATATATATATATATATATATATATATATATATATATATATATATATATATGTGTGTACGCGCGATAACTTTCGAAAGAGTTAATTGATTTCATCGAAATTTGGGCCACGTGTTGAAACCCATCACCGCAAGAAGCCTATTTAAAATGGGCCTAATCGGGCTATTTTAAGGGTAGTTTTTAGGGGTTGAAAACTGTTTTGGGCCCCATATACCGAAAAAATTCTCCGAATCGTTTCAAAATTGAAATTTAACCCTCTGGTAGTGATTAAAAAGTGTCCCCACAATTTTAATAAAATCGGCCCGACAGGACCGGATTTACAAATTTTATGAAAACACTAGTTTGCAGATAGTGACTTATTTATTGAAGGGTGTATTTAATTCGATGTAGACGTTAGATTGATAATAATATTACAATTAAGAAAAAATTTTATTTTAAGGGGTGTATTAAGGGGTTAAATTTTTTATTTTGCCCAAAAACAAACTTAATTTCACATAATAAAAGTATAAAAACCACACGGCCCTATACAAGCAAATACACTATATTGTCGGCAGGGTTTTGGCACTGCGACCTGGGTTTTTCGATTTTATGTTTCCCAACGTGTCTTGTGACAGACTTTAGAGACAAACGATGCACTCAATGTGTCTGCGCTCTTTCCTAAGCTATTGTTGTGCTCTCGGTAAGCAACAAACAGAAGTGGGTACCCCGCAGAGCACCATGCGCTTCCGTGAGGCGGAGCACTGAGCGCTGAGCGCCTCATCATTACAATTTACACGTACCATTTATTTTTGTTGTTTCGTCTCGTATACTGTATTTTATACAAGTTGTTTTTACTAGACACAATATACAATTGTTGAATTTTTATGAGAGATTGACGAATATAAAAGAAAACATTGCTATACAAATATGATTATCTAATTCTTGTAAAACCATTTTAATGATACATTTTAATGGTTAAGATCCTACTTGACAACTGCAATAATACTTTTAAAAGCAAATTTTTTATAATTCACGCAACGTTTCGTTTTTAATTAAAACTTCAGGCGATCTTATATCTAATAATTTTAGACTTGGTCACAAAACCAGTGATGTTTCTGTTCGTTTTCATAACTAATTAGCAATTAATAATAATAATAATAATAATAATAATGCGTTTAACGTCCGTTTCTCGACTTAACATAACAGACGCCATTCGCACCATTACTATTTTCCATCTACCACACTTCCCGTTATTTTTCTACATTTATTAAAACTTCAACTTATGTAAAACCAATGGGCGAATGAAGGAATTATAGAAAATTAGGATAAGGTAGGTATTTTTTAAACTAGGAGTTTGATAGGTAATCCGCCATGGCCTCAAATAAGGAACCATCTCGATATTAATTATCTGGAATTAATTGAGGGAAACCATGGAAAACCTCAATCAAGATGGCCGGTACAGGAATTACCGTTTCTCGGCGAGAGGCAGTAGGAAAAAGATTCTAACCCAGACCTCCCGAATGCGAGTCTAGTGCTTAATTAGTAATTAAACATTCCAAGCGTCGTCGGTTTACTTAGCGGTCCCCTGACGCGACGACGCTTAACTAAAAATATTACTAAACTTAAAGCTCCAATACATATTATTTTTTACTTTTTAGAGTTTTTTTGTGTCGGAGTTTTTTAGACTAATAAATGTTCCTGTAAAAAATCTTGCCCTTAATAATTTAGACAGCCTGTATACCATACGTAGTTGTAGTGTTTTATATACACAATATACATTATTGTTGTACATACCTCGCTACTCCACCTGTTTTACTTCAGAAGAGCGCTGAGTAAATGCGGATTACGTCTAAATTAGAATTGAAATTAAAAACGTAAAAATAAACCACTGCTGACTACACTTTGGGCTATAAAGATGGCTTTGAAAGAATTAAAGTAAACAGAAATTGTCTTATTACGTAAATTTTAATAATTATTTTATTCTATATGAAACCAATTGGACAACAGGACCATTCCAACTTCAACAATATTGACAATAATGCTGTATTATAATATAAAAAAAAAAACCCGGGTCGCAGTGCCAAAACCCTGCCGACAATATAGTGTATTTGCTTGTATAGGGCCGTGTGGTTTTATACTTTTATTATGTGAAATTAAGTTTGTTTTTGGGCAAAATAAAAAATTAAATCCCTTAATACAGCCCTTAAAATAACATTTTTTTCTTAATTGTAATATTATTAACAATCTAACGTCTACACCGAATTAAATACACCCCTCAATAAATAACTCACTATCTGCAAACTAGTGTTTTCATAAAATTTGTAAATCCGGTCCTGTCGGGCCGATTTTATTAAAATTTTAGGGACACTTTTTAATTACTACCGGAGGGTTAAATTTCAATTTTGAAACGATTCGGAGAATTTTTTCGGTATTTTGGGCCCCAAAAACTTTTTTCAACCCCTAAAAACTACCCTTAAAATGGCCCGATTGGGCCCATTTTAAATAGGCTTCGTGCGGTAATGGATTCCAGAATGTGTGCCAAATTTCGTTAAAATAAATTAGCTTCTTCGAAAGTTATAGCCCGCACACATATATACCTATATATATATATATATATATATATATATATATATATAATATATATAATATATATATATATATATATATATATATATATATATATATATATATATATACATATATATATAAACATTTTTAAAAATGGTGGCAAAGTGTTTAGGAGGTTATGAAACGTCGAGAAATTTTGGTCCGACCCCTAGGTCCCGCCATCCGACCGATGCCAATAGTGTATGTTGCCATATGGCAAATACACTAATAAAATAAAATTTTTGTTAAAGCGAGCGATAACGCGTGTAACGACCAGTAATAAATATTATGAAATTTTCATGGTTACATACTCTGGTTTTACATATAAAAATGTATTCATTATAATAAGTATATTACCAAATGTCAATATTTTTGAGGTTGGAATGGTTCTATCGTTCAATTGGCTGAATTTTTTTCCAAGTTCAAACGGGTTTGCACTGAAAACTTATTATGGCAAGGATTGAGGCTTTTAGATGATGTACCTGCTCAAGTGAGTCGAGTTTTCCAATTTGCTGAATTTTTTTTATTTTATCAAATACACGATTAAAGGCCTGCAACTTTCATTCGGTTGACTTAGAAAGTTGAAAAATGGCAATCATATAGAGTGTTACGCAGATATTTCGGATGTTTTACAGAAAAAAAGCACGGACAATGAAGCGCAAATAAAATTTAAAAAAAAACAGTTTTCAATTTGCATGCTGGAACATTCTCCCGTGAAAGATATTATTTATTATGAGTTTTTATAAAAATGTGCCAAAAACTACTGTAGGTTTTAGGTCTAAAGTTCCGAAAAAAATGAGGCATATAAAGAGACCGGTAAAATTTGCAGGAAAAATGTAATAATAATAATAATAATAATAATAATAATAATAATATGATTTATTTTCATATTGCCAAAAAGGCAAGAAAGTGTTATTATAAAAATCTGAATCAAAAACTAGTATAAAACATTTCATATAAAAAAACCCGGGTCGCAGTGCCAAAACCCTGCCGACAATATAGTGTATTTGCTGATACAGGCAGTGTGGCTTTATTATGCGAACTTAAGTTGGTTTTTGGGCAAAATAAAAAATTTTACTCCTTAATACAGCCCTTAAAATCACATTTTTTTTCTTAATTGCAATATTATTATCAATTGAACCTCTATACCAAATTATATGCAACTTTCAGTAAATAATTCACTATCTGCAAACTAGTGTTTTCATAAAATTTGTAAGTCCGGTCCTGTCGGGCCGATTTTATTAAAATTTTAGGGACACTTTTTAATTACTACCAGAGGGTTAAATATCAGTTTTGAAACGATTCGGAGAATTTTTTCGGTATTTTGGGACCCAAAAACATTTTTCAACCCCTAAAAACTACCCTTAAAATGGCCCGATTGGGCCCATTTTAAATAGGCTTCGTGCGATGATGGATTCCAACATGTGTGCCAAATTTCGTTAAAATAAATTAACTTCTTCGAAAGTTATAGCCCGCACACATATATACCTATATATATATATATATATATATATATATATATATATATATATATATATATATATATATATATATATATATATACATATATATATATAAACATTTTTAAAAATGGTGGCAAAGTGTTTAGGAGGTTATGAAACGTCGAGAAATTTTGGTCCGACCCCTAGGTCCCGCCATCCGACCGACGCCAATAGTGTATGTTGCCATATGGCAAATACACTAATAATCATCAATTGAGTAAAAACATTGCTGAGTAAGAAATTTTTTTAATGTAGTTTTAAATTGTAAAATATTTAAATTTTTTATATCGGCAGGTAAGTTATTAAATATATTAATCGCAGAGCAAACTGGGTCTTTACTGTAAAGAGACAGGCACTGACTAGGAATTACACATTGAGTTTTTTGCCTTGTATTATAATCATGAACAGTCTGATTGGTCGGAAAATTATTTAAGTTCAATTTTACATACATTGATAGAAAATAAATGTAGATACTTGGCAATGTTAAAATGTTAATTTTAAAGACCTCCTTGCACGATGATCGCTTTGATAAATTAAATATTATTCTAATTGCATATTTCTGTTTAATGAATAGCGAAAAGCGAATGATGAACAGATCCTGCAGTGCGACGCATGAAGTAGGTCAATGCTTTCAATATTTTTTTTAGTAGTTCTGGTGACAAACGTTGAAAAATAAAAATTACTAAAAAGAAAAACGACACATATGGAATTTATTTTATTAGTGAGATTATTGGATTTGTAGAATGTAATTGTAGATAGAAAAGAGTGAATGTATAAGTCGAAACGGATCGAATTAAACTGACTGCTTCCACTATATACAGTAATGTGAATTCAGTTATAGCTTTGCTTAAATGCCATTGTTTAAAAATGCAATTTAGTTTGGAGATAATTCAGTCCTGTAAAGCCGGGTCCAGACGTGTGTAACGCCTAATGTAATCTATCGTGTAATGTAACACGAATTCTGCGTATGGACAGCACTACGAACATTACATGTAACGCTCGCGCCGGCGTTCACCGTGATCCATCGGCTGTCGGTTTTTAGCGCGAACACAAAGGCGCTCGCAGTACTCGTTTGGACGGCGTTCGTCGCGATTGTGTCGTGTGTACGTTCATGATACGAACAATCGCTTGAAATTATCAGTTTGTATCAAGAAAAACGTGTTATTTGGAATCCAAAAAATCCGTATTACTTTAAAAAAATCTGAAATCTTCAGTTAATAAATATATATAACTAAAAGCAGCACCAGCTATCCTATTCGGCATGTTCGTAGTAACTGAGTGGAAACAGCTTTTGACAAAGATTCGCTTTCACGATTCGCGTTGATTTCGTGTGCTGTCCACACTGTTGACGCTAAATTACACGCAATCTTACATTACACGTTACACACGTCTGAACGCGGCTTAATATGAATATGTTGAAAAACGGGTGAAACATGAACACCAACAGTTTTGTAGTATGTTCATCATTTTCAAAAGAAAAGTTGTCGCGTAAAAAAAGACAGATAAGTGCGAATAGAACTCATGGCCTTGGGATTCCGCACCATTATAATACATAAAAACCCGGGTCGCAGTGCCAAAACCCTGCCGACAATATAGTGTATTTGCTTGTATAGGGCCGTGTGGTTTTATAGTTTTATTATGTGAAATTAAGTTTGTTTTTGGGCATAATAAAAAATTTAACCCCTTAATACACCCCTTAAAATAACATTTTTTTTCTTAATTGTAATATTATTATCAATCTAACGTCTACACCGAATTAAAGACACCCTTCAATAAATAAATCACTATCTGCAAATTAGTGTTTTCAAAAAATTTGTAAGTCCGGTCCTGTTGGGCCGATTTTATTAAAATTTTAGGGGCACTTTTTAATTGCTATTAAAAGGTTAAATTTCAATTTTGAAACGATTCTGAGATTTTTTTCGGTATCTTGGGGCCCAAAAACTTTTTTCAACCCCTAAAATTCACCCTTAATGTGATCCGATTAGGCCCATTTTAAATAGGCTTCGTGCGGTAATGGATTCCAAGATGTGTGCCAAATTTCGTCAAAATTAATTAAGTCCTTCGAAAGTTATAGCCCGCACACATATATATATACCTATATATATATATATATATATATATATATATATATATAAATATATATATAAATATACATATATATATATATATATATATATATATATATATATATACATATATATATACATATATATATACATATATATATACATATATATATAAACATTTTCAAAAATGGTGCCAATGTGTTTAGGAGGTTATGAAACGTCGAGAAATTTTGGTCCGACCCCTAGGTCCCGCCATCCGACCGACGCCAATAGTGTATGTTGCCATATGGCAAATACACTAATAATTCTTATAATATAATACGCGCCACGCTTATAAAAGGCTCTGAAGTTAGTCACAAACAGCGTCGCAAATGCATATTTTAGAGCCGTCTTGGTTGTTTATATTAATTTTCTCGTTATCTCTAAATCATTTATTTAGATTAAATAAACTGTAAAAACTTGGCTAAAAATCATATCGACCTCTCCTTAGTTCATATTGTTATTGTTATTATCTCTGGGTTTCAAGTGTTATTACCTTTGTATTTTAATTGTTATTATTTTTTATATCTTATTTTTATTGATATTTTATGTATATTTGTTGATATTTTATACAAGGCAGATGGAAAACCAATCCAATGATATAATCTAGTTATTCTAGTCCAAGTGTTTTGACAATAAACTTATTATTATTTCTAGTTTATTTTGAAGCATTAACACAAAAGATTGAATAAGATTTTCCATAGAAATTTTACATGCACGCACATTCAACTGTTTGTAAGATAGAACTATGCTGATGAAAAAGGGAGTATAGTGGACAGTTGGTAATCAATAACTGTAAGACTCTTAAGAGAATGTAGTGATTGGGATCTTTAAAATTTAGATGAAACAAGTGCAAAGACCCGTTAAATTATGTATCGTTAATTATTTCGCATATTATTTAAGCGTTAGCCATTAAGGTTTGTAATTGGCCAACGTGCAACAAAATAAAACATCCGCAGTGTCTCGGTCGAGCGTAAGTTTGTGGGTAACATCTTTATTTCCCGTCTTTATCGTTTTTATACCATCTTTTGTTATGGCATTGGTACTAGCAGGTTATGTGTATTTAACAACAATGGTTCATCATACAACATAGGTACTCATAGTTATGTAACATAACATAATCATAACATTTAAAGAGTTTAACAGGTTACGAGGTGCCATTCTCACAGTGCTTATTGTGTTTGAACATTAACTGTTGCAGAATATCTATGGTCACAAGACAAAATAGGCACTGTTGTCAAAAACACACTTCTTTATTATACTTTTAGAGTAACCGGAAAATGGCGTTTTATCAATTTTAAAAAACTAGCAACATTAAAAATATAAACTTTATGAAAAACATTGGAAATTGTTGCGTCCATATTTTTTTTCAAACATACACAATTAAGTTAACAGGAAAGTGGACAAATTAATGTAAATCAATAAACCAATTATTAATTTAGCGACGTTTTTGAACATTACTTGTTGAAATTGATCAAGAAATATTAAAAAATATCAGATAAATAAAAACAGTGGAAAATTTTACAAAATTTATTGTTAAATTATTTCTGGAATTTCAGGAATATAAAACTGAGGTAGGACTTTGTGTGTAGACTGATTGGTTGCAATATCTGCATGGGATTTCTGGGAACTTACAAAATATGGTTTATTAAAACTCGTCGCTGTACCCGAAATCAGCGTTACATCCGAAGTCGCTATAGCCAATTTATTTATACTTTAAATTCAAGGGTTTAAGTGTTACGTTCTTACAATAGGCATGTGTTGACTGTATTCAAATAAAAACATAATTTAAACGTTAATTGGTAGTTTCTATGATAGAAATACTAAAAAATACAATATTTTCCTTATTTTTAAAGAATTTAATTAATATTTAATAAATAAAACGTAATTAAATCACTCTCAAATCACGTGACAACAAACACCAATCAGAGCGTATGACATCACTCAGTCATAAACATTATCAGACGCTGTCATAGAGAAAGACGCTGTTCACGCTATCAAAAGGCTTGATTGTTTGGTTAATATTTGTGTTTTTATTATTATTTATTTATAAGAAACGTAAAATTACATGTAACTATAGCAACAATTACGAAAAGCTTTCATCATCTCATCAGTTTACCAGCGTTTATGAGCACAGAACACGCATCTATGGAATGGGTAACTCCCATGTAAAATTTTGAGCCTCCTACTTTAAGAATGTATGAGGTCACGGCAGTCACGTGACAAGTATTGGCGTTTTTGGTGCGAAATTTGTAACGGAATTCAAAATACGTGATTTTTAAGGGTTCAGTCGTATTTAAATAAACGTAATAAATATATGTGGCTATATTAGGTACTTTTGTACGATTTAAAACACTTTCCCAAAAATAATCAACATCCCAATAGGGATGTTGACTGTATTCAAATAAAAACATAATTTTAACGAAAAGTTATAGTAGTTTCTATGATAGAAATACTAAAAAACACTATATTTTTTCTTATTTTTAAGGAATTTAATTAATATTTAATAAATAAAACCTAATAAAATCACTCTCAAGTCACGTGACAACAGACACCAATCAGAGCGCATGACGTCATATGTTCAGCCGCTGTCAAAAAACTTCAATGTTTGGTTAATATTTAGTGTGAAATTTATTATTATTTGTTTATAGGAAACGTCAAATTACATGTAACTATAGCAACGACTACGAAACATTTTTTCATCATCTCAGTTTACTAACGTTTATGAGCACAGAATACGCCTCTATAGGATGGTAGCTCCCGTGTAAACTTTTGAGCCTCCTTTGGTATGAACAGGTGACGTCACGCGACTAGTATAGGCGTTTTTGACCGAAATTTGAAACGAGATTTAAAATACATGATTTTTAAGGATTGAGTCGTATTTAAATAAAAATAATAAATATTTGTGGCAATATTAGGTACTTATGCACGATTTAAAACACTTTCCCAAAAATAATCAACATCCCTATTGAGGTCGTTATAGATGAAATCCAATGTATATACGCACTTTCTTTGGATGGTCTCTACAATTTTGACTCTGTTCTTATCTCGGACACGATTTTTCGGCTCTCTGATTTCCATATCTTTCACAGTGAAAGTATTAAAATCAGACATAAGCCATTTGTATTTGTGGCTAATGATATATTTTGCGCTTCTTTCGCTGTGGGCTTTGCTTATCTCATATCCACTAGGTACCTCTACTTACCTTTGAACATCACAATGTCCATTACCTGCATCCAGGAGGAAGAAAAAAAGTATTAATATTATACTTAAAGCAAGCAATAATAATACGTTAACGTCCGTTTCTCGGCGTTGCACTGTGGCATCTTTTTGTCGTTATTTTATTAGCTGACTTATGGTTTTTAGTGTATTTGTTATACAATACTATTATGGTACACTATTGGCGTCGGTTGGATGGCGGAACCTAGGGGTTGGAGCAAAATTTATCGACATTTCATAGTATCTTGAACAATTTGACACAATTTTTGAAAATTTTGTGTGTGCAGCGCGCGCGCGCGCGGACATTAGCTTGCAAAGAAGTTAATTGATTTTAACTTTTGACCCACATGTTGGTTGAAAATTATTTTAGGGCTCAAAAACACTGAAAATAATCTCGGAATTGAGTCCAAATTGAAATCTAAGCTTTTAGTGTCTATTAGCAGATACAATATATTGTCGGCAAGGTTTTGGCACTGCGACTCGGGTTTTTCTTTATTTTGTGCATGATAAACAACCACTTTAAACTTTCTCTCTTCAGTGAATTGTACTTTTCATCTAGAAGAGCTGTTACATACTTGACTACCAATAGATATCTAAATCTTGTATTGCATAACCTAATCCATCATTTTGACGTATCTTCTAGAACTATTTTTATTTTCAAGTAACCTGAAACTTTTCATAAAATACAATTCAATATTATTTTTTTTCTTTCATTATAGTGCGGAATGGTATGTTTAAAGCCGTAATACTCATGTATCTCTAGAGAATACATAACAGGGGTGGATTAACTTGTTTCTAGGCACTTATTTTAATATAAGCTAACAAGAACACCGTGTTTTAATTCTTTTAAAATTCAACTTATTACTTGCTTCTAGATGCGTTGAAGCGGTGATAATTTTCGTATTTATAATGACCACCTCTAAAATCATAATCAAATTCTTAACTCAACAGATTAGTAATAAAATAAAAGTATAAGCACATAAAAAAGTCGCAATCATTATCACGGCAATAGCGCTAATGGCCTTAGCCGTCGAAGCAATTTTTTGTTTTTCGTATTAAATGAAAAAAATTATCTAGATAACCATTCTAGAATTATGCCATAAGTTCAGGCGCCCTTGGGAAATCTGGCATTTCGTATCCAGGAGAGCCCCCGTCTGGCAAATACGTTGAAATCCGTAATTCTTGTTTTAAACATTTCACTTTTTTGATATTTATTAGTGTATTTGCCATATGGCAACATACACTATTGGCGTCGGTCGGATGGCGGGACCTAGGGGTCGGACCAAAATTTCTCGACGTTTCATAACCTCCTAAACACTTTGGCACCATTTTTAAAAATGTTTATATATATATGTATATATATATATATATATATATATATATTTATATATATATATACGTATATATGTAATCCTGTTTTCTTGGATTATTATGAATTTAAATAAAGGTCAAACACAAATTATTGTTAGCACTGTTTATTGTGTAACAAACATGAATTATAAAATATAACAAACTAATGAAAATAATATCTTCTTCTTTAACGTTATTGACTGTCGTGACTGACTCGTTATTGACTATCGTGATTGACTTTCGATGATTCGTAATTGACTCGTTATCGACTAACGTGACTGACATTCGATGACTCGTAACTGACTTGCACACGTTGACTTCTTGACTGTTATTCGATCGACTGACTATGTCGTGATCATCTCACAACTCGACTGCCCTCTGTTGGTTGACGTTGGGCTATCGTCGTCCGTATCCCCATCACCTTGGTGCGGCACTTCTGTTGTATCATTGCTTTTTCTTACAGCTCGTCCATCCTGAGATGTGGATCGTTCCAACTCCACATTCGTTGTAGCTTCATCGGTATCGTAGTCTATATCATCTACCTCTTCATCGGCTTCGGGTAACGAACACCAACGTTTCATTCGGTCCGATGCGAAAACAGAATTGAACGTACGTTGGGTTCGCTTGGCTCCAGGTACATCTTCTAGCACGTATCGATCGTTTGATAGAACCTTCGTCACCATGTAGGGTCCTTTGAAAGCTGGCGTAAGCTTCTTCGATGAACCCATGGCTGCGACTTCTCGTTCGACTAGTACTAAATCGTTTACCTTGAATTTCTCCGGTGGCGATTTCACTTGATCTATTCGATTCTTCTGTTTGGCTTGATCGGTCTGTATCGATGTTTCGGCTTTTAACCTTCTATCGGTTCGATTCGTCTTTTGCTCGTCTTCATCATCCATGTTATCTTGTAGTGTTAACATTAAATGATTGCCCAGAATATTTCGTGGTTCGTAGTCAAATAATAACTCGTGTGGCGAAAAACCTGTAGTTTTGCTTGGTAACGAGTTTAACTTCCATTGGATGTTTCTTAAGTGAACATCCCAGTTATCGTTGTCCGTCATCGTAGTAATGGCGGTGAGTAGAGTCCGGTTGACTCTTTCGATTTGTCCATTCGCTCGTGGGGTTGCCGTAGCTGTGTGTATTGCTTCGATTTGATTCTCGCTGCAGTAATTTATAAATTCTCTTGCCGTAAAAGCCGTACCTCGATCACTAATGACTCTGGTAGGAGCTCCGAAAATAGCAATCAAGTTGTCCATAAAAATACAGACAGGTTTCGATGTCACATTTTTAACAGCTTTTAATATGACATACTTGGTAAATGCATCAACAGCTGCCAAAACGTAGGTATTGCCCTTCTTGCTTGCCGGGAACGGACCTAAGTGATCTATGTGAATCGTGTGGAACGGTATCGGTGCTTTTGGGATCGGATGCATCTCAATTCGTTTTCTTCCACCTTGAAGCTTGTGGTATGCACAACGGATACAACTCTTGATGTAATTCTTGACGTAACGACGCATACGTGGGAACCAATAATACTTTTGCAACTCGGCTAATGTCTTCTCTTCCGCGTAATGACCAATATCGTGACTTTGTTGAACTACTCTCCAACGAATTGTTTTCGGTACCACCCATCGGTTTCCTTCCTTCAATTTTCGGTAAATTCTTCCTTTTTCAAACTTGTAGTCTACGTGAACTTGTTTCTCTTCATTGTTTTCTGGTGCCTTTTTGAGAGCATCAAAAATCTTCTGTAAATCTGAGTCTTGTCGCTGCATGGTCAGCAACCAATCTTCGTTTGTGATTCTCATGATCTTCAATTCTGCGACTTCTGGATCTCTTGGTTCTTCTTGGGGCGCACGACTTAATGCATCGACGTGGTCCATTTGGGTCGAAGGTCTGTATAGAACCTCCAAATCGAATTCCTGCAACCTTAACCACCAACGTCCAACTCGCGGGTTAATGTCTCGCTTTTTCATCACCGTTTTTAGCGCGTTACAATCAGTAAACACTTTGAATTTTTTATTTAGTAAATATACTCGAAATTTATTGACAGTTTCAACTACCGCTAGAGTCTCTAACTCGTAACTGTGATATTTTTGCTCGACATCGGACGTCTTTCGACTGAAATACGACACTACGCGACTAACATTGTTTTTCTTTTGAATTAAGATTCCCGCTAAGCCGTATTTGCTAGCATCCGTATGTATTTCGTGATCAGCACTTGGATCATATAGTTCTAGAATAGGAGAACTTATCAAACTGTTTTTCAATTTTTCAAACGCGTCGCGATGTTCTTGTGTCCAGTTAAATACAGCGTTCTTGCAAAGTAATTTGTTTAGTGGTCTAGCAATGCGCGCGTAATCTTGAACAAATCTACGAAAGAAACTTGTCAAGCCTAAAAATTGTCTCACTTCTCGCACGTTTTTAGGTTCATTAAAATATTTTACGGCCGCTATTTTACCTTCGCCCGGTTTAAGTCCATCAATAGAAATTTCAAAACCGAGATATTCAACTCGCGTGTTAAAAAACAAACACTTTTTTAATTTAAATGTCAATCCCGTTTCGCGAATTGTTTTAAGTAATCTTTTCAGTTTATCGAGACCCTCGGATACTGTTCTACTCGGTATTAACACATCATCCATGTAGGCCATGTATTGGTCGAATCCAGCCTCTTGAATCACCCTTGACATCATTCGATTGAATACAGCCGGGGCGTTCACTAAGCCGAATGGCATTTTGTTGAAGCAGTAACTTCCGTCCGGCGTTACGAAGCCTGTGTAACGTTTACTTTCTTCCGCGATTGGTATTTGGTAATAACCGCTTGCTAGGTCACAGATCGTATAAAATTTGTTGCCTGTCAATCGGTCTAGCTGGTCGTCTATAAGCGGCATTGGGAAATTTTCTTTTTTCGTAATTGTATTAAGAAGGCGAAAGTCAACACACATACGATCCTCCCCTGACTTCTTCTTAACTAAAATAATTGGACTGGCGTATTCGCTGGTTGTCTTCGAAATTATTCCCGTCTCCAAGAGCTCATCAATCATTTTTCGTGTCTTTTGTCGTTGATTGAACGCCATGCGGTACGGTCGATACACGATTGGTTTTGAGTCCGTTACTTCGATGTTGAACTCGAGCAAGTTTGTCGTTCCAATCTCGGCCATGTTTGTAGCGAAGCAATCTCGAAATTCGTTCAGCATCTGAACCAGTTGATTTTTTTCATCTTCTGTGACATCGGGCGATCCGATGTGTAACTCTTCTCCTTTGATAACTGATCGAACAGTCATTATTCTCTTAGCGTTCTCCTTGATTTCACTTTTTACTTCCGGTTTTCGAGAAATGGTTAATTTTCCATCTTCTTTAACGATTTTGATAGAGGGATCTTTGAATGCATTCTTTCCAACTATCATCAAATCTTCTTGTGCACTATCCGGCACGATAAGAACTTCAGCTTCTATCTCGACTTCATCGATGACCAATAGTAATGTTCGCTTACCTACGCTGGTCGTGAAACCCTGACCAAATCCTTTCAGTATTACCTCATACGGAATGTATCTGAGTTTCAATTGTTCGGCCAGTGAATTTTTCATAGTGACGCAATCACTACCAAGGTCTATGAACGCCGTAACTTCGTGTTCATTGACTAGAATTTCCTTGTAATATTCATCTGTCAACGACTGCGTTGTAAATGCGACTTTTTTCACTTTATTTTCTTCCGTTTTCTGTGACTGAGGACAATCTTTAGACAGGTGTCCAACTTTGTCACACTTGTAACACCGTTTTCGCCGTTGTGGTTTTGGACAACTTTTTGAAATATGACCCTCTTCGCCGCAATTATAACATTTGTTCGTGTTTTTGTTTCGAACATCTTGTGTTGTCGAAGCCCTCGGTGGCTTAGTATTGACTCGGGTTTTGAAAACTGATGTCATGCTTTCATATGTCTTAATTCTAATTATCAACTCACGAATGTTATCGATATAGGTGAGTGATAGCATTTTGACCATATCCGGATCTGTTAATCCTCCGATCGCGTATTTGATGACTGAACTTTCGCTAAAATCACCTTTTGACGCTATAGCTTTCATCTCGTAAATGTATGATTCATAACTTTCATCTGGTTTCTTGATGCGTTTACTCAACTCACGATGGATATCGGCTTGATCTACCACTGTTGGGAAATCCAATATAATCTGGTCTCTGAACGTGTCCCAGTCTGCAATACTTTCTTGAATGCTTGCAAACCAAAACTTTGCTGCACCTTTTAATTTTGCCATGGCATGGAATAACAATGTTTGATCGCTCCATCTGTACACATCTGCAATGTTTTCTAGTTTTCTAGTCCATTGTCTTGCCGAAAGCGAAGTCGGTTTATCTGGATCGAATTCCGGTATTGCGCCGTAACCCAGATCGCGAATGTGACTCTGCGAGTCTTCGACTACACGTGTCGTACGGTTTGAACTGTTATTCATTATTTCGCGTTCGCGCCTTATTAAATCACGTTCACGTTCGATTAGCGTTCGCTCGCGTTCTAATAACGAATCTGTTCCTTGAATTGGCACTTGTGTCGTTGGTGCTGTCGGACTTCCGTTAGCATGAATTTGCGTATGCGTTGATGACGCCATTGGATTGTTATTGAACCGCACAGAGTTTCGTCTTATCGCGATTGACGTATTTAAATCATCCATACTGTGTATAGCACGTCTCATTTTAAAAAACAAAATCAATTAAAATTTTATTCAGTAACGTAAAAGTTTTTGCCGCTTTCACCCGATAGTGAACCGAACTATTAATTTTAACCTCCTTGAATCTAACCAAAGTTAAGTGCGCAACTGCGTCAAAGTTTTTATTTTTCAGGTTAACCAACACTTTTAACACGTGAAATTCTATTTTATTATTCAATCGTTCAATAAAAATAGTTTCTGTACTCACAACAATTGTCTCAATTCACTAACAATCACGACACAATACACGCACATTTATAACCTGCATGTACCGGCATCATTGCACATTTTGTATACCACGTGGTGACGCTCAAAATGTCTTCTGATATGCGTGGTAGAAAAATTACAGTTTTTCTTTTCACACTGAAATGTTTTAGCACTTTCTTATTAAACTCACATGTAACTTTTCTTTTATATCCCACCGCTGCTTTGTAATCCTGTTTTCTTGGATTATTATGAATTTAAATAAAGGTCAAACACAAATTATTGTTAGCACTGTTTATTGTGTAACAAACATGAATTATAAAATATAACAAACTAATGAAAATAATATCTTCTTCTTTAACGTTATTGACTGTCGTGACTGACTCGTTATTGACTATCGTGATTGACTTTCGATGATTCGTAATTGACTCGTTATCGACTAACGTGACTGACATTCGATGACTCGTAACTGACTTGCACACGTTGACTTCTTGACTGTTATTCGATCGACTGACTATGTCGTGATCATCTCACAACTCGACTGCCCTCTGTTGGTTGACGTTGGGCTATCGTCGTCCGTATCCCCATCACCTTGGTGCGGCACTTCTGTTGTATCATTGCTTTTTCTTACATATATATATATATATATATATAGATATATATATATGTGTGTGTGTGTGTGTGCGGGCAATAACTTTCGAAGGAGTTAATTGATTTCAACTAAATTTGGATCACGTGTTTAAATCCATCATCGCAAGAAGCGTATTTAAAATAAACCCAATCTGAGTATTTTAAGGGTAGTTTTTAGGGGTTGCAAAATGTTTTTGGGCCCCAAAATACCGAAAAAATTCTCCGAATCGTTTCAAAATTGAAATTTAACTCTCTGGTAGTAATTAAAAAGTGTCCCTAAAATTTTAATAAAATCGATCCTACAGGACCGGATTTAAAAATTTTAAGAAAGACTAGTTTGCAGATTGTGAATTACTTACTGAAAGGTGTATATAACTTGGTATAGAGGTTCGGTTGATAATAATATTGCAATTAAGAAAAAAAAGTGTTATTTTAAGGGGTGTATTAAGGAGTCAAATTTTTTATTTTGCTCAAAAACCGAGTTAAATTAACCAACTAAGTTCTCATAATAAAGCCACACTCGCTGTATTAGCAAATACACTATATTGTCGGCAGGGTTTCGGCACTGCGACCCGGGTTTTTTATTTATTCAAATAAGTTTCTACAGGCATAACCCAATTACAGAAATGTGTTGCTAAATTTCTGAATACGTTTCTAAATTCACTGTATGTGCAGTTAAAAATGTCAATATTACTGCAATTTTCATTTATAAGTTTACACATTCTATAAACAGGTGAATTTGTGAACTGACACGTTCTCGGTGCAGGTAAATAAAACGACTGGTGCTTCCGGCTATTAAATTTAGGAATATGGAAAGGCAATATGTTAAGAAAATTTTGGTTATCAATTTGATTATGTAATAATTTGAATAAGAATAGACAGAGAGCAAAATTTCTGCGACCTTTAAGCGATGTACAAGAGTGAATTTGTAGCAGGTCATTTAACAACCTTGAAAACATAACTATGGTTTTGGTAGACAATTTATCATTACACATTTTTCGACAGACTTGAGTTTTTGTGCTCCATGACACCTGAACGTATCGCTCAGAAAATTTCAAACATGAGGAAATATATTTAGTGACACCTCCAGTTTGACACCTTTGACCACCTCCGCCCACGCACTTTTTTAATATAACAACCTTAAAACGTTACCATATATTATGTATTTTTTTCATCCAAACTAGTGATAAACCGGTTAACATATTTCTGTTTTTCATACGGAAATACAAAAAGGATTAAAAACAAACGAAGCGAATTTTTTCAGTTTTTGACGAGTTTCAACCACATATTTCAAAAATATGAAAAATCTAGCTTAGGTACTAAACTTTCTGACGTAAAGAGAAAACAGTATTTTGTAATTATTATGAAAATGATTTTACGTGCATCATGCTTAAATATTCTTGTTTTTAATTTCTTTAAAAAAACAGTTTTTAATAAAATACGGCGGTAACGAAGAAACACGTGCAAAAAAGTTTCTCTGACTATTCCCACTAGAACCAATAAAATAAAACAGAATAAGTTGTTTTTATTTTGAAGTTAAACGAATACTATATCTTTGGTGGTAAAGCAAAATAGGTTACGTCAGATTTTCGATAAAATAAAATTAATGGAGAATTATTCCAGGTCTTTTAACCCAGTGATTCATTTTTTGCCACAATAAAAAAAACTTTTGCGTGTAACTTTTTAGGATGATATTTAATATGCAAATATAATAATAATAACAATAATAATGCGTTTAACGTCCGTTTCTCGACTTTATGTCATAACAGACGCCATTCGCACCATTACAATTTTCCATTTACCACACTTCCCGTTATTTTTCTACATTTTTAAAACTTCAACTTATGTAATAGCAATGGGCGAATGAAGGAATTATAGGAAATTAGGATAAGGTAGGCAATTTTTGAACTAGGAGTTTGATAGGTAATCGGCCACGGCCTCAAATAAGGAACCATGTCGATATTTATCTGGAATTAATTGAGGGAAACCATGGAAAACCTCAATCAAGATGGGCGGTACAGGAATTACCGTTTCTCGGCGAGAGGCAGTAGGAAATATGAAAAGCCCTATTATTTTTAGGGAAAATTTACGCAAGCGCAAAAGAAATATATATGTTTTAACGTTGTTTTTTGTATATTGATGACTTTTTATAACGGTCTATTATTCTATTTATTTTTCCAAGAAAGTTTCATACCAAATTTTTCTTTCTAAGCTACATAATTTCGGAAATATTTTGAAAATAAAAAATTATAATGAGCCTCACCCTCATAAGCTCATATAAGAAGTTTAACTTCTTTAGTTTTTAATATTATTCCCAAGTTTAATTTTTTGTTATGTCAAACTAATTAATAATATTTACACATACCTTAGCAACACACTATAAACTTCTGTCCTTGTCAGTTTCATGTAATTTAGGAAACAAACTAACTTCCCCTTTAGGGGTCGATTCTATTTCCCCTCGATTTTTTACTTTTTTCAAACAGATACGTCGCTAAAGAAGTTAAACAAAAATAAATTAGTTAGACTTTTTTTCTTTTTTGTTCTTGGTAATTAATATAAAAATGATTTGTCGGGAAAAAGGACTTTTTAAGTAAACACTTATTTGTTATTTATAGCGACGTTTCGTCCCTTGCTTGGGACTTTTTCAAGCTTTATAACTGTAATAACTGTAATTACAGTTATAAAGCTTGAAAAAGTCCCAAGCAAGGGACGAAACGACGCTATAAATAACAAATAAGTGTTTACTTAAAAAGTCCTTTTTCCCGACAAATCATTTTTATAAATTAGTTAGGTCTCTAACAAGCATTCTTGGGTTAATTTTTACATGTAAAACCACATTATATATAACCATGCCAATGAAAAGCGAATTTCATAATATAAGTACTATATCAGTGCATAATATGTAATGTATGATGTATTCTTGATTTTTTTTTCTATAATATTTCATAAATTTTCTCTCTTACATTTCAAAAACTTTAAACCTTCCATTTGCCTCCCAGGTACTTCTATCTAAAAAGAAAATGACCGAAAATTCGACATAAGCGACTTTGCATTGTATTTAGGTATATCTTTGACATTTATCTTTAATGATAGTTGAGATGTTTATTATCTCCTGGGAACCGGTATTAAGTACTTAGCCATTGTTGGTTATTATTCCTCGTTGCTTTATAAAACTGTACTTAGGAACAATAAAACTGCATTGCCAGTACATATTTAAAAACTTAATGTAGTAGTTAGTACACATTATGCTATGTATAATCTGTCCATAAAAAAGTGATGTCGCAAAATATAATTAATTTCATTTAATTTTTAAAGTAAAACTTCTCTAGCGACATATCAGTTTGAAATTTCTTGTGACGCTTAAGGAGAAATTGACGGTTACGAAAAAGAAGGGGAAGCAAGAATGCCTTAAGTGCGAGAAAGAAAAAGGGAATTAATCGAGCAACACCTTAAGAAATTTTAAAGAGTTGGGACGCCGGTTCAACTGTCAGAGAGATAGGCGTATTTGGTGTATGCAAGCGCATGCGTGATACTGTTTAAATAATAGTCACACTGCATTAGCAATAATACATTAAAATGTCGAGTATTTACTATTTATTGCGACTGAAGATGCAGATAAGTTATGTATAAAATAAAACTGTATGAAATTATTGTAAAAATATACCGAGCAGGGTAGAGTAGGGGTTGACAGCACTAGAGTCGTATTCGGGAGGTACGGGTTTGAATCCCGGCGGGAGCAGATGTGATCGGGACTTTTTCCTACTGCCTCTCGCCGAGAAATGGTAATTGCTGTAGCGGCCATCTTGATTGAGGTTTTCCATGGTTTCCTTCAATTAATTCCAGATAAATATCGAGATGGTTCCTTATTCAAGGCTATGGTCGATTATCTATCAAACTCCCAGTTCAAAAATTACCTATCCTATCCTAATTTCCTATATTTCCTTCATTCGTCCATTGCTATTAGATAAGTTGAAGTTTTAGAAATGTAGAAAATAACGGGAAGTGGTAAAATGGAAAATAGTAATGGAGCGAATGGCGTCTGTTATGACATAAAAGACGACAAACGGACGTTAAACGCATTATTATTATTATTATTTTTATGGTAAAAATTTCGAATTTAATATTATAGGTGATATCTAAAGAATTTTATAGAGAACTGATTGACGAATGAATAGGACTTCATTATTTCTGTTGATGGATTATACACAGTTACAAGACTTCTTCATAATTTTCATATCATAGTTATGATCAGTATTGTCTTTTTTTATTTTTGCATAATTTACATAATATCTGTATGTGAGTGTGCATCTTCTGTTTTGATATCTTGCCAGTATTCTAAAAATAACGGTTGAGACGCGTTTTGTTATCTTGATGAAGGTTCGTATAGAAAGAAGATATCATTATCTGTTTAGATGTTTTCATTTCATAGACTTTTTCCTACTGCCTCTCGCCGAGAAACGGTAATTTCTGTACCGGCCATCTTGATTGGGCTTTTTCCATGGTTTCCGTCAATTAATTCCAGATAAATATCGAGATGGTTCCTTGTTTGAGGCCATGGCCGATTACCTATCAAACTCCTAGTTCGAAAATTGCCGACCTTATCCTAATTTCCTATAATTCCTTCATTCGCCCATTGCTATTACATAAGTTGAAGTTTTAAAAATGTAGAAAAATAACGGGAAGAGTGGTAGATGGAAAATAGTAATGGTGCGAATGGCGTCTGTTATGACATAAAGTCGAGAAACGGACGTTAAACGCATTATTATTATTAGTGTATTTGTCATATTGCAACATACACTATTGGCGTCAGTCGGATGGCGGGACCTAGGGGTCGGACCAAAATTTCTCGACGTTTCATAACCTCCTAAACACTTTGGCACCATTTTTAAAAATGTTTATATATATATATATATATACAGGGTGTCCCATAAGTCGACGTCCAAACTAAGTGAGGTGATGGGGGAGGTCATTTCCTATCAAAATAACCATAAATGTGATTATCCAATTGTTTACGGTTCGAAAGTTATTTCAATTTTTGTATTTTTCTCTGAAATCGTGTAGTGCTTATACTAAAAAATTAATTTAAAAAAATCTATGAGTTGTTTGGTTGATTTTTTTTTTAATAGGATCCTGAAGGGTCTGCCTTTCCAAAAAAAATAATTTTCATGAGCTCTGTTATCATCTGTCAAATAAAAAAAATGGTTTTTTAAACACTTTTCGGTGGCAAGAAAAATATATTTGATTTTAAATTCACGTTGACAGAAAAAAAGTGTTATAAAAAAAATTGACCAATTATCAGAAAAACTTGTCCATTTAATAGAGATTCTAACGCGGTATAGTACAACTCGTTATTCATGACAGTTTTTTTTATAACAATTTTTTTACATGCATGTCGTGTTTGTTAAAAAATACATTTTCGAAAATTTCGAAATCTAAGTTGGCTGGAACGACTTAAACAAATTAATCCGTTCCTCGTTCATTCACTACTTCTAATGTATGCTCGCTATTCGTTTTATTACTAGTAAACCTCCGACTTGACTTTTCATTTTGTACTTTGTTATTTGGACCTGCGCTTGGTAATTTGAACTTCGATCCTGTTTGTGATTTGGACTCTTTTCTAGTTGGACGCATCAAAATGGTTATTTATTCCCATCGGGAGTATGCAGAAATGCACTATGTCTATGGGTTTTGTGACAAGAATGCTCGGGCTGCTGCAAGAGAATATCGGGCACGATATCCCAACCAAGAACACTATCCTGACCACAGGGTGTTCCAAAGTAGACATCGGCGGTACATAGAAGGTGAAACCCCTGGGAATGAGCAAAGAGCTGGAAGACTTGGCATCGACGAAGATGAAATAATTGGAATGGTGACAGAGGACCCATCTACAAGTGTTCGTCGTTTGTCAAGACGTTCGGGAGTTTCGAGGTCCACAGTGCACCGTATTTTAAAAAGGGATCAGTTACATCCATACCATGTGCAACGTGTGCAAGCACTTTTACCCGCTGATTATAACAAAAGGGTGCAATTTTGCCGAGAAATTCTACGTCGGAACAGGGAAGATCCTCAGTTTTTTAATAACATTTTGTGGGGTGACGAATCGAGCTTTCGAAGGACGGGAGTATTCAACATCCATAATATATAATATATATATATAATATATATATATAATATATATATATAATATATAATATAAGAAACGACTATTTTCAACATCAGTTTGGGGTCAACATGTGGGCGGGAATTGTTGAAGGTAAAATGATTGGGCCCCTTGAGCTACCCAGAAGGATCGGGGGCGATGAATATCTTTATTTTTTGCATAATGATTGGGCCCCTTGAGCTACCCAGAAGGATCGGGGGCGATGCATATCTTTATTTTTTGCAAAATGATTTGGGCGGCTTACTGGAACACGTGTCGCTAGAAACACGCCGAAACATGTGGTTGCAGCACGATGGGGCTCCTTGTCACTATGCTCTAGTAGTGAGACGATACCTCAACACCGAATACACAAATCGCTGGATTGGAAGGGAAGGAACCATCCAGTGGCCACCGCGGTCACCTGACCTAAACCCCCTAGACTTCTTTTTATGGAGTTACTTCAAAGAACTGGTCTACGCGACAGAAAACCAAAACGAACATCAGCTGCGGCAAAAAATAAGAATTGCGACCAATACAATACAAAATAACGAACGGGCGTTTCGACTAATTTCGAACATTTGTTGTAACTTTAAATAAAATTTGGTTCATTTGTGTTAGACTAGCCAACTTAGATTTTGAAATTTTCGAAAATGTATTTTTTAACAAACACGACTTGCATGTAAAAAAATTGTTATAAAAAAAACTGTCATGAATAACGAGTTGTACTATACCGCGTTAGAATCTCTATTAAATGGACAAGTTTTTCTGATAATTGGTCAATTTTTTTTATAACACTTTTTTTCTGTCAACGTGAATTTAAAATCAAATATATTTTTCTTGCCACCGAAAAGTGTTTACAAAACCATTTTTTTTATTTGACAGATGATAACAGAGCTCATGAAAATTATTTTTTTTGGAAAGGCAGACCCTTCAGGATCCTATTAAAAAAAAAAATCAACCAAACAACTCATAGATTTTTTTAAATTAATTTTTTAGTATAAGCACTACACGATTTCAGAGAAAAATACAAAAATTGAAATAACTTTCGAACCGTAAACAATTGGATAATCACATTTATGGTTATTTTGATAGGAAATGACCTCCCCCATCACCTCACTTCGTTTGGACGTCGACTTATGGGACACCCTGTATATATATATATATATATATATATGTGTGTGTGTGTGTGTGTATGTGTGTGCGGGCAATAACTTTCGAAAGAGTTAATTGATTTCAACTAAATTTGGCACAGGTGTTGAAATCCATCACCGCAAGAAGCCTATTTAAAATATGCCTAATCAGGCCAGTTTAAGGGTAGTTTTTAGGGGTTGAAAAATGTTTTTGGGCCCCAAAATACCAAAAAAATTCTTCAAATCGTTTCAAAATTGAAATTTAACCGTCTAATAGTAATTAAAATGTGTCCCTAAAATTTTAATAAAATCGGCCCGACAGGACCGAATTTACAAATTTTATGAAAACGTTATTTTGCAGATAGTGAATTATTTACTGAAAGGTGTATATAATTTGGTATAGAGGTTCAATTGATAATAATATTGCAATTAAGAAAAAAAAATCTTATTTTAAGGGGTGTATTAAGCAGTCAATTTTTTTATTTTGCCCAAAAACCAACTTAAGTTTGCATAATAAAGCCACACTGCTTGTATTAGCAGATACACTATATTGTCGGCAGGGTTTTGGCACTGCGACCCGGGTTTTTATATTATTATTATATTTGATTCGATGTCATTAGTTCCGATTTTAGCCGTAAGATAGCATAACTCGAAAATTGCACAAATGGCTTTTTTAGCATAGGACAGCCTGTATCTGCTACTCATTAGTCCGTCCGAAATAAATAAATATCAATCGGTTTTTTTAAAGAAGACGTATTTCTCGGAAACGCATTATTCAAAATACCCAAGAAATATCGACAAAACAGGGAAATTACTGAGAGAAGTGCAAATGAGTTTTGTATATTGATATTGGTTATCAGATTAAACATCAACGGAAAGTCCACATATTTTATTTAGTAAAAATAAAATTATTCGGGATATTTAATGGAATCACTCAAATCGTGTTTATTTTATAACAAGATGTGAGATATTTCAAAATATATATAAAAAGCCATACAAGTTGTAAGGAATATTGGTAAGTTTCGATAGCAAAATACTCAAGGGTATCGTAGACTACGCCGTAGCTCCGTAGTACGAGTTGTTATGAACGAATGGCCTGCCAAGTCCGTTCAAGCGAACGTCTGACACAGTACTGGTGCATATAGATTCATTTCAAGGACACGGGGCATTCATTTTTACTACAAAATACCAAAGAATTATAAAACCGCAGTACAGCTTTACACATTTTAAATTTTCAGAAGGTACTGTTGCTTAATTATTCTTGCACTTATTATCATTCATTAAAGCTAAACAACAAACGTTATACTAGGTTAGCTTTTTGTCATATTTGGTTTATTGAAGTTTAATTTCTTTAGCGACGTATCTGTTTGAAAAATGTAAGAAATCGAGAGAAGTAGTGGGACGTACCGTTCTCTGCTACCATGCGACGTACCGTTCTTTGGTGTGTGTGGAAGCGTAAAATGGTTAAAAGAACGAGTCACAAATTTTATTAATATAATTAGATTAATTAATTATTTATTTTATTTATTTTATTTAAATGCTAGTTAGAAATTTTATATTTGATTTTAGTTTTAATTTTGATAAAATGAAATCAACGTTTTATAGCTATTATGCAATTAGATATTTTATTTTAAAATGACATAATATTTTATGATATTAACATTTTACAAAACTTAATAAATTTTACAATATAAAATTTTGATTTTAAATAAATAATTATTCTTTTATAAATTTTGATTTCGTCTGTCAGTTTTTTAGTTTTAATTTTAAATTTTATTACTGCGATGATTGTTTGGTTTTAATATCAATTATAACTTAGCGTGAAAATTATACTTATTCAGAAGCCTTTGTATAGATGACTGGATCTTAACAAAATTACTTTGAGTATTAGTTTATTTTACGATTTGTTAATAATTATTGAGCTGCTGGCAAAAACACAGAATGATTTATGAAAAGACTAAATTTTATCTAGCAATGCCAGTTTATTACGTGAAGTTTTGAAACTTTATATAATAAAGGCAAACTAAAATAAAATGGTTGAAAAAAAAGGTACAGTACTTGAACAAAACTTGGCATTGTTACAGTAGAATAAACAAACAAAGGGAAAGTTAGTGTGTTCCCTAAATTACATGAAACTGACAAAGAAAGAAGTTTATGTGTTGCATTTTGATCCGCAAAATATTAAGACAAGGATGAACGGCTTGAATCCGACGTTTAAAATTACGAACAATTGAAGTACAAAATAATTTCTGTAATTTGACGTACAAACGGTAGGAATTCATATGTTTCATGTAAATTCAGAAAGGAAAATATTAAATATTATATTCTCTTGGATTTTTTTTTAAACATACACAATTAAATTAGCAGGAAAGTGGACGAATTGATGTTAATCAATAAACCAATTATTAATTGCTGTACTTTATAGATGCCTAATGAAGATCAAATATATGAACGAAACGTCGCTAAATTAAGAATTGGTTTATTGATTAACATCAATTCGTCCACTTTCCTGCTAACTTAATTGTGTATATTATATTCTCTATTTTCAGATATCACAATTCATAAACGTTTTTATCTAATATTTGTAGGATTATATTTTCCAGGTGACAGTTTTACGGGTGCGCTACTGACACAGTCTTATTACTGACTTTACGAACTCTAAACTCTGAGTGACGAGCTGAAACGATACCTTCTTCGTTCCATCTTGATATAGCATAGCTGGCTGCTGGTTGTTGTCTGACTGCCAATAAAGCCATTTACCAGTGTAAATCAATATCAGTTGCCACCTTTGCTTCTTTCTTACCACCTAGTCCGTTATATTCAAGGTTACTAGAAACTCAGCTTCGCCGTTAGCATTGTTGAAAGTATGAACAGGGGTTCTGTAACAATTCAACCGCGACATTTCAATCGAACGACAGTTCAACCAATCGAAAGTTCAACTGAACGACAGTTCAACCGACGATACTTTAACAGCAGGACAAATCAACCATGTAAACTACTCCTTAATCTAGTATTTATAACGTATATAGTCTATACCTACACATGCATATTTTCAAATTAAAATAAATAGTTCAGAATGCGATATGAAGGAAATATCTTTATTATATTATCTATTTAATACTTAAGGCTGTCGGAACGCTCTAAACTTTGTTTGTGCTGAGACCAAACGGTAAGGGGCGAGGTAGGCAAAAGACATATTGTGGGTGTGACCTTCTTTAGCTCTGTCTCGCTCAAATCATCTGTACGTTTCAATTTTTAGCTGGTGTCAACTACGAGGCTAAAAAATGTCGTTGCAAGGGTGCCGCTGTCAATTGATTACTCTAAGTTTGGGAAATATTTTGAAGATTTAAAAACCTTTTCCGAAAAAGGAAGAGTCACTTTAGGTTTGTGATGGAACAGTTTTGTGAAATAAGTACGAATAAGGTTGTAGTGTAACATTGAAAACGTGTGTTTTTTTGGCACAATTAATGCCAAATTTTTTCTAGTAAATCGTACATAAATTACAAAAGTAGTCCATTAGAGACCTAGATTTGTCCTTTATCTTCCTTATAGAGACAGAATTTTTGCAGAATGTTGACGAATAAGTCTACAATCAGTTGACGGCCGAAGCTCTATTTTTGGCTTAAATTCAGAGCGTTCCGACAGCCTTAAAGTAGTAAGTAAAGAATAATGATTATACTTTGGCACAACATTGCAACAAACTATGTATCGAAAAAATTATAAGTGACATAAAATCATACTGATAATATTGCTGAAATACCTATCAATATTGTAGTTTTTTAGCTGAATCATAATAATATATAATTAAACTAGCGGCCCGGTCCGGCTTCGCCCGGATTTTATAAATATTTTATAAATTTATTAAATATAGACATATACTGCAGCGGACTTTATATAATATAGCGGCCCAGTCCGGCTTCGCCCGGGTGTAAATATAATATATAGGATATAAAAGATGAGAATCATTATCATTAAATTCTCAACGTGTATTGAATTTGCGCGAATTCAATCGCTTTTACTTGTGAATGTTCAAAAATCGAAGAAAAATCGCATTTCCCAAAAAGAAATTTAAAAAATTCTGTTGATCCGATGGCTACCAAACTTCAGAAGATCACCCGCTGGGCTAGTCTAAAGATTGTCTGAAAATTTCATCAAAAATGTTCTACCCGTTTGGAGTCCATAGATTACATCATATACATCGTCTTTTATCTATATATAGATTATTAAAATGTAAAAAGTGGTTATTGTGACATAACGATAATGGTTGGACATATAGTATCGCGAAGTTTTTTGTAATTATTGATATGTTCTTTAATATTGTAGAACATACTTTTGTTCTACCATCAATAGTTTCCGCAGCGCATGCGACGAAGATGTTTTATAGCATTTTCTTACAACTTGGGTTACGTTACTAAAGTTTTAGTAAGGATCCCTAATATTTTCTAGCAATAAATATAGCCTATGTTTTTTTTTTTTTTTAATGAGGGGGAAATCCATTACGGACACCCGCAACCGCAGATAGTGTGGGACTCCACTCTAGGGCAATACCCACTAAAACCCCCTCCTCTTCTTTCCTGCTAACCCGGGACCGTTTACACATTTCTTCAGGCTAGCAGTTGTCTTTTATTTTATATCCTCATGACACTTTTGTCTAATGATGGATGAGAGCATGAGCGCCACCGTTCTCCAGCCCACCTCATCCTTCAACATCCTTGGCACAATGGTGTCTACCGTCAGCCATCCAACCTGGGCAAAACATACTGAGCGCTCCTTCACCCAGCGACAGCAATTGAACACAGTGTGCTCCGGCGTGTCCTCTTCGCCGCAATATGCGCAGCATGCTGTATCGCTCCGATGTCTCCTGTGAAGGTAAGTTCTGAATTTACCATGCCCAGATAGGAACTGCGTCATATAAAAGTCCACCTCTCCGTGCCGTCTCTCAAGCCACTCCGCTATCTTTGGAATCAGCCGTTTGGTCCAGGCCCCCACTTTTGCTTGCTGCCATCGGTTCTGCCATGCCTCTAAAAGCTCCAGTCTTGCAGCACTTCTCTCTTTCCCTCGCAAGATTGCGCATCTCTCCTTCGCAAGCAATGACATAGGAGGGGTGCCGGCGATAACGAAGACTGCCTCAGCGGACACTGTTCTGTATGCGCTACAGATGCGGAGCGACATCTTCCGCTGCACTCTTTCTAGGCAGTCGCACGCTTGAGCTGTATAGCCTATGTTACTCGGGGTGAATGTAGCTGTCTAATGGTGAAAGAATTTTTTAAATCGGCACAGTAGTTTTTGAGTTTATTCATTACAAACATACACACACACAAAAATACAAATCTTTCCTCTTTATAATATTAGTGTAGATTAATATAAAAACAAGTATCCAAAACAATGTTTTGGATACTAAGGAAACCACGTATAACCACATTTTAACAGTATTTAAAAGAATTTCATCTCTAGGGTGGAGGAGGAAAATAATTCACGTTGAAATAATCTGAGAGAAGCTTCGTACTAAAGAGTTGTTTATAAGATTTTAACTTCGATATTGAGTAGTAATGTAGCTATAAGATTATTAGTATACTTTCGACATACTGTAACCTAAAGAGTATGTTCATAAAATTTAACGATACTGTCTTTCGATGGCATTTTATCTTACGTGAAATGGTTTCTATGTAGGTACAGTAAGACCCTGCTTAACACAGTGATACGTTCCAAAAAGTTCCTGCGCTATGCGAAACAATGCTAAACGAGGTAATCTTAATACGTAGATAATAATAATAATAATAATGCGTTTAACGTCCGTTTCTCGACTTTATGTCATAACAGACGCCATCCGCACCATTACTATTTCCATCTACTACACTTCCCGTTATTTTTCTACATTTTTTAAAACTTCAACTTATGTACTAGCATCACCGGGCGATTGAAGGAATTATAGGAAGTTAGGATAAGGTAGGTAATTTTTGAACTAGGAGTTTGATAGGCAATCCGCCTTGGCCTCAAATAAAGAACCATCTCGATATTTATCTGGAATTAATTGAGGAAAACCATGGAAAACCTCAATCAAGATGGCCGGTACAGGAATTACCGTTTCTCGGCGAGAGGCAGTAGGAAAAAGTCCCAGCCACATCTGCCCCCGCCGAGATATATATATATAGATATATATATATATATATATATATATATATATATATATATATATATATATATATATATATATATATATATATATATATATATATATATATATATATATATATATATATATATATATATATGGTGCCAAAGTGTTTAGGAGGCTATGAAACGTCGAGAAATTTTGGTCCGACCCCTAGGTCCCGCCATCCGACCGATGCAATAATATATGTTGCCATATGGCAAATACACTAAAAATGATTTCAGTTAGAAAATTATCATGTACAGCCCTGGTTATGAAACAAGCTGAATTGAAATATAGAAATAAAGACGTACAGAACTGAAGACGTCGTGTACTTCATTTGTAATGTACTAGACGGAGGATAATAGCCGTGAAGTCTTCCAGAGATGACGTGAGTTTAATTTTTTCTTCCTGTTGAGTGTGATGTGACGTGATGTGAGGTGGCAATGGGAACGAGGTGAATCAATAAAATGTTTCCACTCAACTCAACATGAAGCGGGTCATAGGTGTCGATTTTTTAAAGTGTGTTGGGGGTGCTGTATTCATCAATAACTATTTATAGGGAAGTTTTTCACGGAATGACAGTATTCAAGAAGTTTAGGATTCGTCGATCTAGAAAATAATACACCAAGAATTTCATACCTAAGCTGCTCGTTTCATAAATAAAAATTATAAAATAAAAAACTCGGGTCGTAGTGCGAAAACCTTGCCGACAATATAGTGTAGTTGCTAATACAGGTATAGTACGTGGCATGGATCTGAAAGGCTTGGAAATTAGATGCAAATGGAGGCTTGCGCAGGTACAGTCGGTTGAAAAGCTACAAACCCGCGCTATATTATTATGTTTTCTTTAATCTAAAGATGTAATTCCTTGCACTGAAGTCATCCATCCCGCTCGTACTTGGTGTGGGACTTTGGGGGTTCTCAGCAGACAAATTATCATCCTAATCACCGTATTAGGCATCTTGAATAATCAAAGAAACAATAATGGCGTACTGGACTGTACTTTATAGCGGAAAGCGACAATTGACTAGACAACGAACGTTAACCAATCACCGACGAACTGTGCTGGTAACTGGGAGGTGGTTACCACAAAACAACCAAAATATGAATTTGCAACGCTGTTTGTGACTAACTTTAGAACCTTTTGAAACCGTGGCGAGTATTATATTGCGGCTTTAATACGTAAACTTAAGTTCGTTTTTGGAACCCATAATTTAATCATGTTTTTCTCAGTTGAAATATTGTTATCAATTCAACATCTGCACCAAATTAAATACACCCTTCAGTAAGTAAATTCGCATTCGCAAACTATTGTTTCCATAAAATATGTAAGGCCGGTCCTGTTGGGCCAATTTTATTAAAATTTTAGGAGCTTCTTTTAATTGATAGTAAACGGTCAAATCTCAATTTTGAAACGATTCTGATATTTATTTTTTGTATTTTTGGACTCTAAAATATTTTTTGGCCCCTCAAAATCACTCTTAACATGCTGGCCCGAATCGGCCTATTTAAAATACCTAGGCTCCGTGCGGTGATATCAAATTTCGTTAGAATCGATTAATTCTCTCACTTCTGGCATAATCCTTTACCTGTCTCTGAAGTGCCATCATAATTGGCTTAGCCGATTCAAAGACTAGCTCGGACAGACAAAACAAACTGACTGAAAACTGATTGAATTTAATAATAATAATAATAATAATAATAATGCGTTTAACGTCCGTTTCTCGACTTTATGTCATAACAGACTCCATTCGCACCATTACTATTTTCCATTTACCACCTCCCGTTATTTTCTAAATTTTTTAAAACTTCAACTTATATAATAGCAATGGGCGAATGAAGAAATTATAGGAAATTAGGATAAGGTAGGTAATTTTTGAACTAGGAGTTTGATAGGTAATCGACCATGGCCTCAAATAAGTAACCATCTCGATATTTATCTGGAATTAATTGAGGGAAACCATGGAAAACCTCAATCAAAATGGCCGGTACAGGAATTACCGTTTTAACGTCCGTTTCTCGACTTTATGTCATAACAGACTCCATTCGCACCATTACTATTTTCCATTTACCACCTCCCGTTATTTTCTACATTTTTTAAAACTTCAACTTATATAATAGCAATGGGCGAATGAAGAAATTATAGGAAATTAGGATAAGGTAGGTAATTTTTGAACTAGGAGTTTGATAGGTAATCGGCCATAGCCTCAAATAAGGAACCATCTCGATATTTATCTGGAATTAATTGACGGAAACCATGGAAAACCTCAATCAAGATGGCCGGTACAGGAATTACCGTTTCTCGGCGAGAGGCAGTAGGAAAAAGTCCCAGCCACATCTGCCCCTGCCGGGAATCGAACCCGTACCTCCCGAATGCGAGTCTAGTGCTGTACCACTACTCTACCTAGCTTGGTAAAACTGATTGAATTTAAAAATGAAAGAATATTTGCGAGCGTCCATTCAGCGATCAGAAAAAATTCGGACCAAATTGCTAGAAGACCGATGCACTTTTGATCGGGGCGCCTATGGCGCAAAAAACAGCGTTCCTTTACACTTCGTTTGTTCGACATTGCGTTTCTGTATTTCCAGCCGAATAAATAAATAAATACAATGTATTACTGCGCTTGAATTTATAATAAATGTGTTGCTGGGTTTCTTTCTTGCAGTGTTCGGACTGAGCTACTAAGGCCCTTGCGGCAGATAAAATTACATCGAGACTCAGGTAACTCACGCCTCAGTAAAACCAGTTTCGTAAATTCCAACTGAAAACCAAGTTTACTCGGATGAAGCCGAACTTGAAAGTTAGTGCAATAAAGTGTTTGGTATCGTAGCTCGGCTACTCTCACGCCCAGAGCTATCAAATGTTATAGTAATGTTAGTAAACACGTGCTTCCTATACAACAATGAAATAAAAATTAAAAAAAAAACTCAAACAACACGCTAAAAAATGCAAAATAATTTTACAACAAAATTAGCATTACTGTAAAAATGAAAAATTTATAACCTATTTTAAGCACTCCACGTTTTTTACAGTAAAATTAATTTTGTTGTCAAATTACGTTGCATTTTTTAGTTCATAAAAACGTGTTGTTTTAGTTTTTTAAACTCCAATTTTAATTATAAGACTAAAGAATATTGTATTTGACTATAGGGTAGGCAACGCAACGCACGTCACTGTTAGCTTGCTTGCTGTATTGTTTTTTATCATGAAGGTCCTGGTCAGAATAATGGGACAAACTTACTAAATTATTGTATTGTCATCGGTCCTTGATAAGTGTGCAAACTTTCAGTTTAATCTCACGTTTTGAAGTGGGTTTCCTTTACAAACATACGTTCAAAGATTTTATTTTTTTTATCCTGAAGGCCCTGGTCAGGATAATAGGATAAACTTATTAAATTCTTGTATTGTCATCGGTCCTTGATAAGTGTGCAAAGTTTTAGTTTAATCTGACGTTTTGTGGTAGGTGCATTTCACGTTCAAAGATTTCGTTACAAACAAACATACAGGCTAATAAAAACGTGTTAAAAACAGTGGCAACAATGTTCTACATTATTTTTCTCTTTCTTTCATGTAATATTTGTTTTCCTTAGCTACGCTAGTAAATTGAAACATTCTGAAAAAATCAATCTGCTAATTAACAATAGGTAGGTATGTTTGGTATTGTACTCCAGTGTAAAAAGTTATAACTTTTTAATAAAAAGGATCAGGTGAAAAGACCAATTTTCAGGTACGCTTTTATTCGATATACGACGTTTCGTCGGTATTATTCCGATTTCTTCAGGTATCTAGTTTTAACAATAATAATACCGACGAAACGTCGTATATCGAATAAAAACGTACCTAAAAATTGGTCTTTTCACCTGATTCTTTTGATTTAATTCATTTCAAGACCTGATTTTTCCTCATATGAGTTATAACTTTTTACACAATTATACAAGGGAGTAAGATACACTGATCTGTTTGCTATCTCAGTGTCGAACTAAAGGGGTAAATATACTAACGGCCCCGACTCTTAAGCAGGAGTATGTAGAGTAGAGTAGAGTAGATCTCATACAAGATGTCTGACCCACATAAACTCACGGGCTAAGTGGAACTTCTTTAGAATTATGAATTCGTTTTATTGATGCCTTATCAATTTTGCCTCACCAAGGTTTCGATTATATCTCTCCGCCGTTGAATAATTTCCCCATTAATTTTGGACTCATGTTTCCCCGCCGTCAAATCATTTCCCCTTTAACGTAACAAACAATTCGAACAGATACCTCCTCGCGAAAGAAGTTTCATTTCAAAAAGCTACTCAAAAGAGCGCGGTAATTAAAACAACACGCTGATAATGTCACTGAAATAAAAATTATTGTTAAAATCAGATATCATCGTTCCGGTATAATAGTTTGGTTAATTACAGCCGAATTAAAAAACGCTTGCATTGTGCTTTGTACTTCCCCGCGCCATTAATTAATCAGTGTAAAACATTTTTCACCTGATATGACGCTGTAGGTACTACTATTATAATAGAGCGAAGATCAGCGATTCTCAAACTTTGTCATACCACGTCTCCCAGCAATAGTACTTACACGTCGTGGTGAGGGGCCCACGCTATTCTGGATTTACTAGTTAGGAGTGCATAAAGAAATGGAGACGTTACGAAAATTTCATCTGTGACTTAGCTCAAGTAAAGGTTGATTTTACAAATTTGTTGTAATCTCCGTTTTGGCATCCTTGTCTTTTTGCGAATCAAATATACTTAGCTTCTGTCCTTGTCAGTTCCATGTAATTTAGGAGACAAACTAATTTCCCCCTAATTTATTTCATGCTACATCCCCTCGATTTCTTACATTTTTCAAACAGATACGTCGCTAAAGAAGTTAAACTCCAAAAGTACGCTACAAGTATTTTAATAAATTATTGCGTTCCAGCAAATCGTTCAATATTGCGCAGATTTTAGAGTTTTGTTCTTTACGTAAATACATTGTTAGTTCCACTTTTTTATTATTTTGAACTAATGATTTACCTGCGATTTTGTCCGCGTAGTATAGTAGATATATTGTAGCCGGTTAAATTCTTTTATATAAAATTTAACCCCACCCCGTTCGGGTAGTGAGTTCGAAAGACCATCGAACGTGTATTTTTTTAACTTAAGTAATTTCAGAGATACAGTGTATCCTTTATGAAGGTTTCAATCCATAAAGGTCATTTTTGCAATAAAATGTAGCCTGGAACATTCCTGGCATAATCATTTACCTGTCTGTGAAGTGCCATCACAATTGGGTTAGCCATTTCAAAGATTAGCTTGGACAGACAGAATAAACTGACTGAAAACTGAAAATTCCCTCTAGGAATCTTTAAAACTGTACTATTGCAGACTACGTTACCATTTTATTTATTTGTATTAATTGAACTAACTTCTGTAAAATTCTTTACAAAAGCAATTCTTGCAGTATGTGGACTTTGTAATCCATTGGCTATATATACAAACACATCATTCATTACTTCTGTAAAGAGTGCTGTATTGTACAAAAGCTGGGAATAGGGATGTTGACTGTGTTCAAATAAAAACATAATTTTAACGAAAAGTGGTAGTTTCTATGATAGAAATACTAAAAAACACTATATTTTTAAGGAATTTAATTAATATTTAATAAATAAAACTTAATAAAATCACTCTCAAGTCACGTGACAACAGACACCAATCAGAGCGGATGATGTCATAGAGTCAGCCCCTGTCAAACAACTTCATTGTTTGATTAATATTTAGTGTGTAATTTATTCGAAAATTTCTTTAAAAAAAGACTGCAAGGAGTTTTAACGTCATGGAAAGTGTATTTCTTAAGGCTAATAGTTCGAAAACTTAGATTTCATGTTTTATAACAAGAATTACGAAAATTTTTTTTATAACCTCATTAGTTTACTAGCGTTTATGAGCACAGCCTCCTACTTTGTGACCGCCTCCTTTGGTATGACCAGGTGACGTCACGCGACTAGTATTGGCGTTTTGGACCGTTTGAAACGTGATTTAAAATACATGATTTTTAAGGCTTGAGTTGTATTTAAATAAAAATAATAAATATTTGTGGCTATATTAGGTACTTATGCGCGATTTAAAAATAGTCAACATCCCTATTGTCTATTTTATTTATATTATATGTATACATAATTGCATAGTTTTTTTTAACATGCAAGTAGGACAATATATTTCGCATTTGGAATTAAATGATATTTTTACAGAACATAAATCTTGTCGCTCATTTTCTTAAGAAATTGTCGATGAGAGCTTATCTGACAAGTGTTCAACATTTGTACGAATCACTAGGTGACAAGCATTAAACTGTGTCGAATGTTTAAAGTGTTGCATTTTATGTACAGCAATCAGTGTTAAAAACATTAGTGTTATTATTTCACATATGAAAATGATTAACAACCCCCATTAACAACAATTTTTTTCCGTCATTCAGTTGTTTTTGTAGTGGTTTGTGGAACAGGTCATTTACTATCTAGTAACATCAACTTAGAAAGGTAGAGTCAAAGTAAAGAACCAATTTACAAAAGGACTTGCGCCATTTTAATGATTTGTTTAAATGTTGATCAAACTTTTCTCTAGACATACCTGTGGTAGTAGGAGAGCTGTTAGACATTTTTGGGTAGGTATTTGAGGCACTGAAAATTTGTACAATACCTCTTTAGTAATACAGTAGAAGCTCAATAAGTTAAACCTCGATAAGTTAAAAATCTCTGTAAGTTAAACATTTTTTAAATTCCCTTCCCCTGAAAGTATAAAATCGCCATTACTTAAATCACATAACCTCGGTAACTTAAACAAATATTCTAAACATCGCCCTCGAGAACTTAAAGTAATATTTTGGTGACCTCCACAAGTATTATCCTCTATTGAACTAAATACATCCTCTATAAAATTCACAAACCTCGGTAAGTTAAAAATTTTACTCTGACAACCTCTCTAACTTCAACTCTCGATAAGTAAAAACTCGATAACTAAAACATTTTAACGTTTCCCTTGGATTTTAACTTATTGCGGTTCTACTGGATCCAAATATAAAATTATATAATTATATATATATTTTTATTAGGAAAAATCAGGTCTTGAAATAAATTAAATAAAAAGATCAGGTGAAAAGACCAATTTTTAAGTACATTGAATAAAAAAGTACTTAAAAATTGGTCTTTTCACCTGATCGTTTTATTTAATTTATATATATATTATAATTTTTAAATTAGCAAATTTTTTTTGCAATAAAAAACCCTTGAGGCTTTTTGAAATTTTAATACCTTGAAATTTAGTATTTAAGGAGTTAAAAAATAAAAAAGCCAGATTTCTTAATTGGGTTTAAAACTTAGCATTGAAAAGAATACTTTTTCCTATGTGAATATTTTCATGTCTACATAAGACTTCCCGTGCACGCATCCTAATTTACGTGTGGGTCTACCTTCATAGGTTTTGGTAGATTTTTAACCAGCACAACACACACACACACACCTACCTTAACCACATAACGACCGCACCGTGCGGTCATATTATCAGCTTCATCTGTCATGTGTGAGGCTCAGCCCGCAGCTAGCACCTATCCTGTCAAACTTAAAATAAAATGTTCATATATTTTTGCTGTTTTTTACTTTTTTGTGTTCCTCGAATTATCAAAACTAATTATATATAAGTTTAAAGAGTTTCAAATAAAAATTAAATTAACAATTTAAAAAAACCCCGACACAAAAAAACCTATAAAAAGTTAAAAAATACAATTTCTGGGCCTGGTCCTTTAACTTCAATATTTAAATACATAATTAGTAAAATTTTGTGATTCAAGCGTCGTCGCGTCGGGGAACCTAGATAGAGTACCTACTTATATTAAAATTGCATATTTTTTTATACCACTACCAAGCTTCTTTTTATTTATATTCTGTATTTTATTTTATTTAATTAGCGGTCCCCCGACGCGACGATGCTTTAATCACTAAATTTTACTAATTATGTAGGTACGTAACGTATTTCCAAAGTTCTCTGCGTTTTCGGCACGGGTTAAACTGTATAAATTGAGCTGAAATTTTAAGCTGATCATTTTTTCAATATAGAGAACCATTTCAGGGAGTAGCAACTCAAAAAATTTGAAAAAAAAATTGGCTTTTACAAATAAGGGCCAGTCTTATAGACTGGTCTTTATTTTGACAAGTTGGAAAGTTTGTCTATGGCGTAACACCAACCAATTTCTATCTTAATAACTTCGAAGATATAAACGTTAAAAAGCTTTTTGATTCGAAATTTTACAAAGAATGTTTGTCTTAAAAATTCTCAGTGATATATTTAGAACGATATACTGGTATATGCTGCCTTGATATTTTATATTTTTACACAACACAGACATGTCCACAAATAAACCAACCACAGAATGTCCAAACATGTGCCACATCGAGAAAATAAATAAACATAACATGTTTATTTATTGGGATCATACTGTATATGTGTTTTACATAACACAGGCAATATTTGGAAACATCCAACCGCAATATCAATTATATAGGGTTTCTCATGATAATCTGACAATCTATTACAGTGGTTATAAAATTAGTAGTAAAGATTTGAAAATTTGCAGCTATATAGTGTAAACAAATGTTTGACCTATAGTATTTAAACGAATGTTATTCACTATTGTCCTATGAGTTGTGTAACGGTTTATATTATGTAAGCTGCGTGTATTGATATTATCAAGATTGTATAAGTGGATGCAAATAGCATTCTGAGTTGAGATGGAGTTCGCATTGATTTCAAAGCTTGTTAAAACTAATTCTTCTTCACAGTGTTGAATGTTGCCTTTTTTCTTTGAAAATAAACCGTATAGGTACCTTTAAATTTCTGTTTATGTTCCTAAAAGTTATTGAATAAGACTGTCGCCTTTCTCGATAAAGGTTCAAGTATTCTGCTTGAGCCCCCGTGGTATTTTTGTTACGCTGAATGTATGCGCAAAAATAGCCTGTTTCTTCAAATTTGAGAATGCTTGAGCCATCTTAGAGAGTAAATCAAAATGAATTAGCAAAACTGTAGCGATCGCTCGACAGATTGTTAACCTGTCGATATGTATTTGTTTCAACAAATTTTGTTTTACACGGCACACTTTGATCGGTATATGGATAACATCAAAAAGCTGTTTTGGTCCGTTTTGTAGCTTCTGATTGGTTTAGATATAGGATATGCTACGTCAAATTATTCAGAAAAATAAGCAGAATTCGAATATCTGAAAATCGAAAATGCCGTCCATAAGAAAAACCAAAGTTCATGTCAATATCTCATTATGTAGTGGTAATAAAAAAATTAAACCTACGCCACTGAAAAGACCTGAAAAAGTTATCAAAGAATGGTTAATGAAATTTTCAAATATCTTCATAAATAAAAAAGTTATGGCCAGTTTTCATAAATGGCAATTTTCACTATTTTCTGAATAAATTAATAGGGTGTCAAAATTCAATTGTTTTTTCCACGGGACGTTAATGAGCCCAATTTTCTGCACTACTTTGCCCATTTAACCGACTTTCTATTTCAACTAATAACAAAGTTACCCATGTTAGCCAACGTCGGTTGAGACACCCTGTATATACTATTGTATAAAATTTCAACCTGAAGCAAACACTTCATGAACCGGGTGTCATTAACTCTCCGTCTATAAAGTCAATATATTCATTGCAATAAAACGTATTGTATAACAATTCCTAGCGACACATTTTGAGAAGCGCTGTTGTAGGAGATTTCATTTCTTTTGTACAATAAACAAGCAAGCAAAAATCCTCCCCCACGCAAAACATGATACAGGCAGATAATATAAATATATCTAACGCTTGTTAATTTCCAAAACGTAATTATTGTTGGCCGAATTGAATTCAAGTACTGTGCAATCCATACTCCAGATTATCCTAACCGACCATTATTTCTCATTAAATATTTCCTGAGGGATACACTAAATCTATATTTGTGCAGTGTATTGTGTGAGAATATGCAAGAATATACGCAAGGGGGAAGATTGTATATTGCATTTTTTAGCAAAACCCCCTATAAAATAGCTGCTTTATATGCATGTAGTGTGACCCATTATGCACTAGTGCTGTAACGAAAAACAAAAATTGTCGCGCTATACTAATTCCGTAGAAATTTAGTGCGCTCGATGAATATTAGAAGTCAAAGGTCAAACATTTTGAAAATATGTTGAAACTGAAGTGAAAACTGGCTATTTATAGGGGGTACGTGAAAAAATGTTTGAGCCTTATCTACACAAGCTTGCGGGGAACTTTAAACTTCTTTAGTCGTAGATGTTATTTATATATCTAATTTTTTATGTCGACTTTTCCGCCCTCTAATCTTTATACCAAACGGTTTAGTCTACAATATAAACAATTTTGGAAAATAATTTTTGGATAAAACGGTTTCCTCATCTTAATTTTAGGACAGAACGATTAAGAAGCCATTCCTGAAAAATAAAATAATTAGGTAGCTTACAAGCATCCTTTGGTTCATTTTTACATGTAAAACCATATTATGTAACCATCATGAATAGCAAATGTTATAATATTTATTATTAATCGTTACCTGAGTCACCGCACGCTTTAACAGAAATTTTATTTTATTAATTAGAATACGATATATCAAATGTCAACATTTTTTTAAATTGGACTGGTCTATTCACCTAATTAGCTGAAATTTTTTTCCATGTTCAAACGGTTTTGCACTGAGACATTTATGGTCGTAATTGCAATGCATAATCGTTGTGGCAAGTATTGAGGCTTTTTAGATGATGTAACTGCTCAAGTGAGTCGACTTTTCCAATTTGCAATACAGTCATATTAATTAACAAAATCAAGATATCTAAAAATATTTTTTAGAAATAGACAACTTTACCTTACACGTTTTTTCTGTGAATACTTAATCTACATGTGAATATGGAAGATTATAAAATACACACTGTGGTATATTTTAAGGGGGGGGGGGGTAAGGTCAACTCATACGAAAAAAGCCATGTTTTCGTGATTTTTTTCTGACGACGCAGTTAAAATTTCTTTACTCAACCAATGGTACATTGAAGTATGACATTCGAAGAATGTTTTATCAAATTTTTACAAAGAAATATTAAAAAATACGGCAATGGCAGCAATTGTTCGGACGTGTCTCGAAAAAAAGTTGAATTGCGGTGCCCCTCATAACTTGGTGCTGGATCATCTGAAATCAAAAAATCAAAGTTTATTCGTTAGATAATAGTTTTTCCCAGATAACGCTGTCGAGTTTTTTTTTTTCCAATTTTTTTCATTTTTTCGAACACTTTGAAATGAAAAACACAATTTTGTGGGAAAAAATCGGCTAATTTGTTATTGCGAAATCAAAATTATGAACAAAAAAAAAAAATCTCGACAGCGTTACCTCGTAAATAATGTACAGAAATAGTGTTTAAAATTTCAAAAGGATCGGTGCAGTAGTTTTGGAGTTATCAGGGGCACCGACTTTGAAAACGTGAGTTGTGGGAAAAACGCTTTAAAGTTTTAAACACAAAAAAATCCAGTTAAAACGTTTATAAGCGAATTTTATCGACATACCTCACACTGAGTCATCAATGCCAGGTCCATAGAGGATCTTGCTATCATCGATGATGTCTAATGCATCTTTTTGCTCCTGCCTACGACGAATCCTGCCTTCTTTGGTTTGTCGTTCAGCTTCCTGCTCTGCTCGGCTTATGCGTATGGAGTCAGTGGATCGCGCCCAGTCATGAGCGCTTGATCCACTACTGATTCCCATGTCTTGCATGAAGGTGAGTAAAGCAAACGAACCTTCATTGAAGACACTGGCTGCCACATAAGCTGCAATTTCAACGACAACAGAGGTTCCACTCAAGTGCTTCGGTGAGATTTTCCAAATAAGTTGGTTCAAACTCGATAGGATATTTCCTGCTAACTGAATTTTGTACGCCACACTGACAAAGTATACAGACCAGGTATAAAATTTCCATAAATGAAACTGGGAAGTAAGGTACTACATTAATAGAGAGCGAAACATCTGCCAGGTAACAATAGCGCGCTCGGGTCGGGGCGCTCGGGTCGGTTCGGGTATAGGTACAAAAATCCGGCAGGTATAAAAATACTCATAACTTCGTCAATTTTGCTTCAATTGACTTGAAATTTTGACACAATATTTTTCAGATATTACGGATTCAATTTCGAAAATAAAAAAAAAATGCAAAAAAAAAATCTAATACCTTACCCCCCCCTTAAGTATATATGCCTACATACGAAATGACAATGGCCCTTTTTATAGAATATGTATTTCTCTTCAAATTTTGTCTATAAATGTTTTTAAAATAACATAAAACACAGGTTTTATTTTATTTAAAAAAAACACTTTTTCAGCTTTTAATAATATGATAACTGGAACTGTATATCGTGCCAACGAAACGTTGTTTTTTCTGTGATACTTTAAATCTGCTTAAAAATAAATAATAACGAACAAATTTTTGTTATAAATTAAAACTAATAAACGTAAATAATGCATATGCGTATAGGCAGTTATACTTGCGCAATAATAATGCATGTGTATTCTAAAACATATTTTTAAAACCATTGCTGCTTTATTGAACTGATATTCTTTGATTTATTTATAAATTAATTTACATTCTATTGTAACATTTTGCACGTGACAAAATGAACAAATGGCATTTGGCACAATTTATGTCGGTAAGCTAGAAATTTTACATCTATTGACTAAAAGCTTCAACAGTTACCTTATACTAGTGTTGGGTAACTCAGATCTGAACCGGTTCAAAGAGCCGACTCCGACAGAAGATCCGTGAGAGCCGACTCACTTTTTTTGAGCCGACCGATCACCGGATCTGCATAGTTCAGTGAAACACTTAACACACAGAAGCACATTTTACACTTACGTATCATTTCTTGCTTTGATGCATCTGTCAGCTCAAATGACTCATGCATCACATGTTTGGCTATGCATTCTTGATTCTATACAGGTCTGAACTAGGTAACTCAGTGGCAGACTGCAGTAACATATTCAGAACTCGGCTCTTTTTGAACCGGTTCAGTGAGCCGGCTCACATACGGGATCTAGATGCAAAGATGCAGATCACTAAAAAGACCCGTTTTTTCCATCTCTACCTTATACAATTTCTAACTTACCAATATGTCGATTTTCCTTTGCATAAACGGAACATTACTTTCGTAATAGAAAATTACTTCTGGTAGAAAAGATCTGAGTTACCTCTGATATAGCGCCTAACGAAGATTTATTTCAGTAATTTATATCTACTCAATTAAAGCGCGGTTTGAAAATTTTTTATACAACAGTCGTAAAAAAAATTTAGGTTTATTTCTAATATTTTAATTTAGGTTCATAATTATAAAAGCGTGGGTTATGACTTTGTAAGTAATAAACGATCATAGAGCTTACAGCCCACGCTTTTATAATTATGAACCTAAATTATTAAAATTATTTCTTCCTTTTTTGTGTATTTTAATAAACGTTTGTTTTTTTTTTCTTAATATCTTTTAACCATAATTAGTTATCGCGGATCTTTAAAGTTCAATTCCAGATATATGTTATAATAGAAAACAGTATCACGGGTAATTGGAATATTTAATTATTTAATCCATAATGTTTAATATTTAATATTATATGAATGTTAATTTTTTTTTTAATTTTTTGGAGCTTGAAAAAGTCTTAATTAAAGAAAAGACGAAACGTTGCAATCAATGAGTGTTTAAATTGATTTATTTTCATTATTCCAATTACCCGTGATACTGTTTTCTATTATTAAGTCTAATCTATACAGTAATGAATTCTATTAAACTGTAAAAAAATCAGCCTATATAACATGTGTGGTTATTGTAGGCAGAGAGGATTTTCAATTTTAATGAGGAAAACAGTTTTAATCGCACGTGACCAGAGATATAAATAACTCAGTTACGCCATTCTATAATAACGAAATCAGACACATGAATGCATAAAAACATTGTATTCTATAGTTGCATAACATGTCCAGATTCCCCTTTACTTATTATCAGGGGCGGATTTCGTTGTGATGGCGTCACAAGCCAGCTCTGAAAATCGACCCTCTGGTACTGTCAGAAGATATAATAAAATTCCCACATATATCGTTGACGCAACATCCCCTTTTGAACGAAAAACTACCGCTGTAGCGGACCTGTTTTGATTTTTCTTCATTTATCTTCTAAAGTCTAAGCCATTACTTTTTGTTTGATATTTTGACTTTTAGTGGATTGGATACGTATTTTTGCAAACTTTTAATTAGTTTTACGTGTTCCGATGTCTGTTCGTGGGTTTGTAATCGGATCTTACAAGTTGATTTAACCCACTTCTCATTGCACGATTGGACCTTTGGTCTGAAGACAATACAATTATGGTAGATCCAATATGGTTGCCACCTCAAAATGTCATATTAACTTCCTCTTTACAACCCTGTCCACATGGGTATCAAATGAAAGGGTATGACAAGTATAGTATAATCAGCAGCGCGATGTCATTCCAAATCCAAACTGGCGGACGACATAAAATGGCGGATCATCTATTTCTTTACAATCCCCTTGAAATGGGAATCAAATGAGAAGGTATGACAAATAGAATACAGTAAACTGTGTGACGTTATCTAAAATTCAATATGGCGGCTAAAACTCGTAACTAAAAACTTGAAAATATATTAGGTATCAAGAAGAAAACTTTTATAAAATTACAAAAGCGTGAGCTGTCACTATCATAGAGCTTAAAACCCACGCTTTTATAATTATGAACAATGGAATTAAAGAAGACATTTAGTTTTACTAATATTTGTAAAAAATATTTCAAATTTCACATATTATGTCATCTAAAACCATTAGAAATTATTTAACAAGCTTGAAAAAATCGCTGTGGTACTCACTTGCAAATATAATTGAAGAAAATTTAATAATAACTTCAAATAATACAAAAGATTTAAAACATTCGTCTGGATATAACAAAATTCTCCGAAACGTGAATATAATATTTAATTTTCACAGATTAAAAGTTATTAATAGATGTCGTGGTTAAGGCACACCCTCAGAAAATTCTTAAATTTTGTATACTTATTAAGGACATGATAATACAATTACCCTGAAAATTTGAAGTCGATCGACCGTACATAATCCGAGATAAATTCAATTAAAAATTGGATAATTAACATTGATTTTATACGATCTCTGTAGTTCTGAACCAGTTTCTTATTTATAAAAAAAGAACTAACTGTCAGAAACTTTCCAAAAACTGACAGTCTTTCAATGCATTTGTTATGAGTTTAAAAAAAAATAAGAAAAAATGTTTGACCGTCATGAATACTGCATGGGTTACGTTTCCACGGGTACACTCTTGCGTACAAATTATGGATCACTTAGCTACAAGCTAGTATACTTTTGTGGCGCGTATAATCTATAACTTTTTGACAATATTTGTACCACGACAACTACCTTAATACTTCTTTCACAGTTTAACATTTGGATGTTTTGAATTTCAGACGACAGTTGCTTTTAGTAATTTAAGGTAAAACTTACGCGATACATCAACTTACAAAGCTTCTTTCAAACTATAGAAAACTGAGACGTTATTCATTTATTAAAAATCTACTATAAAGAAATAAAGTATAGGTTACTTTCCAATTATAATTGATGAAACTTAGGAAACAATAACGTAGTCATTCTTATTTTATATTATTTCGACAAGTATTTCAACGAAACGTTGACTTTCCTAAATTGCGAATAAAGTCCTGCTATACGCACGTTAATAAATAAAATGCAACACAGGAAGTGTAATAAACAAGTACGTACTTATTTGTATATATGTATACAGAATGTTGAAAAACCCTGCCGACAAACTTGTGGGGTTGAAAGAGTGCACTAAAACAAGTATATTTGGATGAGAAATCATGAGTCACAAATGTGTTTTCTTTAAAATTTTGAGTCGGATTTTGTTCACAATTTCATGGGTTTAAACTTGTTTTGTGCGGAATCCTAATTATTTTTTTTTTTCAAATAAAAGTAGCCTAAGTTACTCCTTATAACATCAGCTATCTGACGGTGAAAATTTCGTCAAAATTGGTTAACCGTTTCGGAGATTAGCCGGAACAAAACAGACAGACAAAAATTTAAAAAATTGGTTTTTTGATATAAGTATTGTAACAAAACTGTTCTTGGTGGTGGTTTAAAACTGATTTATTTTCAACAAACGAAATAAATACAAAACTGATAAACTAAAAAGTATTTCTCTTACAACAATGAAATGAACTAAACGTATTTCTCTAAGTATGAAATAAACTAAACAATGAAACACACAAACGGATTCTTATAAATAATAAGACAACAATGACTATGTACACAATACACTACGCGCCGAAATGTATGTACTAACGCACTACTATTTATGTAACTGTGACGCATCCACTGAATGGACTCTCACTTTAGCAAGCGAGCAACTGACTGAATGCCCGTCGCGCCCCACACGCGCTGTATTTATAGGCGTATACATTCCGTTCTCGATCATTCCAGAAACTTATGTCAGTTCGTTCGAGAAGCCTCTGTCATTTCCAGTGGCGTAACAATTGAGGGTGCGCTGCAGTGACGTATATACTTTCATATGCATTTAGTAAAAAGCTGTTATTTTGACATTACAGACACTTCAATTTTATTTATTTGTATAGATTATCCCCTTCAATGTATACCTATCCTACCCTACAACGCTCCATGCGAATTTTCCAATGTTCGCGACAATGTTGGAAGCCTTCATTTGCGAGCTCCTTCATTACGCAAGATGATTTTACTTTTATAGCTTCAACAGTCTCAAATCTTGCTCCTTTTAAAGCAGATTTGATCTCGGGGAATATATAAATGTCACCTTGTGCCAGATCAGACGAATAAGTCGAGTGGTCTAAAACTGGTCTAGAAACCTCTTGACAGACAATGCATTGCGTTATCCTGGTGAAAAACCCAGAACTTGTTCTTCCGCAACTGCGGTAGTTTTTTTCCCCTACTTTTTCATGGCGTTGATCAAGAACCTCAAAGTAGTAATGTTGATTAATAGTTTGACCTTCAGAAACCAAGTGAAGGTACATTATCCCATGAATATCAGAAAAAACAACAATCATTGCATTGAATTTTGATTTGATTGGTAGTCTAAAACTGGAGTACTATTCTTGAGTAACATCCTACAAATATGTGTGTTTTTTGTCGATTTTTCAACACCCTGTATATATGTATATACATTAGATGAATAATATGAAACTTGTATATAATATTAAACAGCGCTAGCTCATGAATAAATAAATTTAATTATAACACTGAGAATAATTTTATATAATCTTTATTGTACTTTGCACCTTCCAAGATCAGTTAAGTGTTAAGACCTATAAATTGTAACTACAACCCTTTTACATTATCCTTACGCTGAAAAGGAAAACTGGAAAGTTTTAAACGTGTTTAACAGGGATATAATTTTAAAATAAATTGGGAAAAAAAATAAAACCTCGACATAAAAATTAAATATGTTAAAACAGTAAGCTATAACCACACGGGTTCATAAAAATTATCACTCTAAACTCTAAAGCTATATTCTACTATCAAAAGTATTATTGAATTTTCAGTTTCATCAAGATAAGATTATTTTTTTAAGAATTCAAATGACGGCATTCCTCTATTTCAATAATTGAAATAGAGAAATGTCGTTATCGGTTACAATTATTGTAACCGATAAACCTTTCCGCAAAAATGTTCTTTCGTATAGAGAAAATCGCATCAAAATCGAGCCAGCCACAAATAAAAAATACACTTTTTGTTGGGCTGGAGGTTAAAAAATATTTTAAAGTAACTCATTATTGTTATTTTATATATAATTTTTGACTAAGACGAATGTCGCGAGCGAGTCTAATTTTCTATTAATTCTTTTCGATTTTGTCGCCCACGAGTTTTTTGGCACTGAATTTAATAAGATAATAATAATAATAATGCGTTTAACGTCCGTTTCTCGACTTTATGTCATAACAGACGCCATTCGCACCATTACTATTTTCAATTTGCCACTTCCCGTTATTTTCTATATTTTTTTTAAAAACTTCAACTTAATTAATAGCAACAGACGAATGAAGGAATTATAGGAAATTAGGATAGGATAGGTAATTTTTGAACGAGGAATTTGGTAGGTAATCGGCCATGGCCTTAAATAAGGAACCATCTCGATATTTATCTGGAATTAATTGAGGGAAACCATGGAAAACCTCAATCAAGATGGCCGGTGCAGGAATTACCGTTTCTCGGCGAGAGGCAGTAAGAAAAAGTCCCAGCTACATCTGCCCTCGCCGGGATTCGAACCCTTACCTCCCGAATGCGAGTCTAGTGCTGTCGCCACTACTCTACCCAGCTCGGTTGAATTTAATAAGATTCGGTAAAGAATTTCAAAGGAGCCTTTTTAAGAAATGTGTACAATTTTGTAGACATTTAAAAAAAATACAACTCATTTTGAACATTTTTATATACGGATTTTCATATAGACAGCCTTTGTCTAGGTATAGATTTTAAGAAACTGTAATATTATTTATAATCAGGGCCATCTTTCCCACTGGGCACGTGTCCAGGGCCCCGCGATCGATGGGGCCTCCTGGTTCTTGCCAGATCAACATTCTATAACTGATACTGCCAACAAATATCATATATCTTTAAATTTTTTTAACAATGTATTTGTTAATTATTATTGATTTGCTTAGTAGTTAATTTTTTTTTTAAGAAAAAATAGTTTTCCATAATAGTCATGGGGGCCTATCCTTATCCTAATGTGCCCAGGGCCTCCAATAGGTTATAGACGACCCTGTTTATAATAGCCATGTTGTGTAAAAACATCAGATTTATATCCTCAAAAAAAATCAATTCAGGTTGTGGCGATAATTAGTTGCAAAAAATAGGTAAAGTTACAAGAAACTAATGTATGGTGGATTAGTTCCTCTTAAAAAAAAGTCTACGATAGCATATGTCTGCTTTTTAAAGTTGACTCACAATAACCACTTTTATGATTTTCAAATCTGGTCTAAGAGAATGCTTTATTTGCAAAGAAACCGAGCTGGGTAGAGTAGTGGTGACAGCACTAGACTCGCATTCGGGAGGTTCGAATCGCGGCAAGGGCAGATATGGCTGGGACTTTTTCCTACTGCCTCTCGCCGAGAAACGGTAATTCCTGTACCGGCCATCTTGATTGAGGTTTTCCATGGTTTACCTCAATTCCAGATAAATATCGAGATGGTTCCTTATTTGAGGCCATGGCCGATTACCTATCAAACTCCTAGTTCAAAAATTACCTACCTTATCCTAATTTCCTATAATTCCTGCATTCGCCCATTGCTATTACATAAGTTGAAGTTTTAAAAATGTAGAAAAATAACGGGAAGTGTGGTAGATGGAAAATAGTAATGGTGCGAATGGCGTCGGTTATGACATAAACTCGAGAAACGGACGTTAAACGCATTATTATTATTATATATTTAGATGCAATATATTAAACTAGTCTAGCCTTACAGTAATTACAAAACACACAATACTTAATTTGAAGATTTATTTGTTTTTTGCTTCATTCATAATAACTTTACGGTATTTTTTAGAATAAATAATATTTCTGGTCATTCAACGAACTAATTATAGAACAGAATAATTATTTTTAGTTAAAACTAAATTATGGGGTTTAGTCATGCCATTCAAGTCACTTTAGGCATATCATTTTTATAAGTGTTATAATTAAATGTGCATATCAGGTAGGCTTTTTAAAAGCAACATAAATTTTAAAACAGATTTCTTTAACACGATTACAAAAAAGTACATTGTGTTTTAGCTTCTGACTTTCTTCAGTAGAAAGTACGTTCGTATCTCCATTTTTTAGGGTTCCGTACCTCAAAAGGAAAAAACGGAATTCTTATAGGATCACACGTATACCTAAAATAGGGAATCCTTATAGGCTCACTCCCACTGTCAAAGCCGATTTGCGCCGAGCTACTGGACCGATTGAGTTGAAATTTGGTACACGTATGTAAGTCGGTGACCCAAAGACGAACGTGTAAGGTAAATAAATAAATTTTGCACATGGGCGTAACTGTTAAAGAAAAATTGAGAAATTAAAAAAAAAGTTTTGGAAACTGTACCGTGTGAAAGGGCTTGTGATAAGGGTCTCAAATATATATTTTTTTATAATTTTAAAATAAATAGTTATAAAGTTATTTAAGAAAATATATGAAAAATTTACCACTTCCCTCCCCTTATCTCCGAAACTACTGCGGCTAAAATTTTGAAAAAAATAAAGAATGTCGGGTCTCATTTACAGGAAAATTGAAGCGAAAATTTTAAGGCTTAAAGTACTCACGGAAAACGAAATAGTACGGAATCCTCTTCTCGCGAGTTCAACTCGCACTTGACCGTTTTTTTTTATTTACAAGTAAAAATCTTGTACTAACAAAAAAAAATCAATTTCGGAATGTCAAGATATTATGTAAAAGCGAATTTTGAATGTCCCTCCGTTCGTATGTGCTAAGATTTGGCTGACACACCGTTTAATCAAATCAAATTTTAAACTTCAAATTTTTAGTGAATTCCTCAGTGGGTCTTTATTTTTGCTCTACTCTCCCAAATAAATTTACTGATGAACAAAGGTCTAAAATTGTGTATTTTTCAATACAAAAATAAATGTTCCAGACATTCATAATTACCTCGGGCACATATAAAAAATCCTCCCGGAAGCAAAACAAAATATGTCAAATGAGGAACCTTTCTCATCACAAAGATAACTTCTTACTCGAACATTTATTTGATTTTCATAAATGTTTTATGAACAAAAATCGATATTAGCAATAAATAAATCTATAATTAATGTAATAAAAAATATTTAACCATGAGTGTTACAAAACTAAACAAAAAAAACCCGGGTCGCAGTGCCAAAACCCTGCCGACAATATAGTGTATTTGCTTATACAGGCAGTGTGGCTTTATTTTGCGAGCTTAACTTGGTTTTTGGCTAAAATAAAAAATTTTACTCCTTAATACACCCCTTAAAATAACATTTTTTTTTTCTTAATTGCAATATTATCATCAATCGAACCTCTATACCTCTATACACCTTTCAGTAAATAATTCACTATCTGCAAACTAGTCTTTCTTAAAATTTTTAAATCCGGTCCTGTAAGGTCGATTTTATTAAAATTTTAGGGACACATTTTAATTACTGCCAGAGGGTTAAATTTCAATTTTGAAACGATTCGGAGAATTTTTTCTGTATTTTAGGGCCCAAAAACATTTTTCAACCCCTAAAAAGTACCCTTAAGATGGCCCGATTAGGCCCATTTTAAATAGGCTTCTTGCGGTGATGGATTTCAACACGTGGGCCAAATTTAGTTGAAATCAATTAACTCTTTCGAAAGTTATTGCCCGCACACATATATATATATATACGTATATATATATATATACATATATATATACATAATATATATATACGTATATATATACGTATATATATACGTACCTATATATATACGTATATATATACGTATATATATACGTATATATATACGTATATATATATATAAATATATATATACATATATATATAAACATTTTTAAAAATGGTGCCAAAGTGTTTAGGAGGTTATGAAACGTCGAGAAATTTTGGTCCGACCCCTAGGTCCCGCCATCCGACCGACGCCAATAGTGTATGTTGCCATATGGCAAATACACTAAAAAACGAACACATTTTCTTATTCTCGGGTCTATTTCACGTATGTCTATTATCTATGTCTTAAGATGAACTCGTTTGGCGTTGTTTCATATAGCGAAGGAACTTGTTGGAACATATCTCCCGCGTTAAGCGGGGTGTTACTGTACTCAAAAATCAATATTATCCTCAAACTTTGTTTCATTTACCTATAAAATTAATAAAGGCAAGCATGGAATTTGACCGCATCTACTACTCGCTGTTGGCATATTGGAATGTTCGAGAGATCAACACAATATTATCAATGCAGGTTTGTGTGGTCAGTTGAATGGTTGGAAACGATCGGACTGGTCAGCAAGTGTTTTGCGAACACCTGCCGCTGACTGACTCGCCGGCAGCGGACAAACCGTCAACTACCCGGTTTCGCAGTTCGCGTTGCCTGTGGCAACTCGATCCAGTTCTTTGATTAAACACATTATTACATACATACAAGTATACTTTACCTGTTATATCATTTATAGTTTTATACAACGTACGCAAAAATCAGGGTTGTAAATTAGTCGAAAATAGGAATGGAGAAAGCGCGCGCTAAATCGATTTTTGACTTTGGAATCGACTTCAAATTCTTTGACTCTTGAAGTCGATTAATCATCTCTGATAGTCGATTTTTGTGATATAAGTCGACTTTTTAGAAATTTAGTAACTCGTGTATACAAACTTAGATATTTTAATATTTTATTAAATTATTAACGTACAAACGTTAGATGCAAATGGAGGCTTGCGCAGGTATAGTCGCTTGAAAAACTACGAACTCGCGCTATATTATTATTTTTAATTTTTCTTTAATCTAAAGGTCTAATTCCTTGCACTAAAGTCATCCATCCTGGTCGTACTTGAGTGTGGAACTTTGGGGGTTCTCAGCAGACAAATTATCATCTGAATCACCGTATTAGGCATCTTGAACAATCAAAGAAACAATAATGGCGTACTGGACTGTACTTTATAGCGGAAAAGCGACAATTGATAAGACAATGAACGTTAACCAATCGTCGACGAGTACACATACTGTGCCGGTAACTGGGACGTGGTAGGAATCTTCCTTTCCCACAAAACAACCAAAATATGCATTTGCGACGCTGTTTGTAACTAACTTCAGAACCTTTTAGAACCGCGGCGAGTATTATACTAAGTAATGTATAAAAAAGTCGAAAAGTCAGCGAGTGAGAATCGATTCGAGACAGGCTCAACTCGACCCTAAAAAGTCGATTATTTTTATCAAAAGATCGATTCTTGACTAAAGTCAGAGTCGACTTTCCTATCCCTAATCGAAAAATGACAATGAATCATAAGAAATCCGGGTCGCAGTACCAAAACTTTGCTACTACAGGCAGCGTGACTATTATATGAATTTGTTTGTGTTTGGAGAAAATAAAGAAAATTAACCCTTTTAGTACGCCCCCTAAAAGAATGTGTCTGTTTTATCAATTCATCATCTGTACAAAATTACGTACTTACAGCCTTCAGAAAGTATCTATCCCTACTGCCAGACTATGCTCCTTGCACTGCTCCTCGCTCTGCTCATCGCGCTGTCGCGATGTTGCCCTAAGCGGCCAGACACTGCTGTACTCGCGACGCTCCGCACTCGGCTTTCGCCTTTCGGCAATGGAGGTCGATACTGTGGCAGCGTGCGCACTATGTCTTTACACTTAGACCGCTTGATGCGTACTGAGTGACGCGGGAGTATGTGACCGGCTTACTCGTGCTCTTATTGCTGGTCCTTTGACTCGCGCACAAAAAACCGACAATCGAGGGAGCACTGGGCATGATGAAGAGCATGACGTGCGGCATGACGAGTAACGCGGCCACACAACGTCTCTGCCTCCTTTCCTCGCTACTTCCCATGCCACTCGTCGAGTGTGTGGCTGAGGCATATAATTCTTTATCCGCAAACGTTTTCATAAAATTTATAAGTCCGGCCTTGTCGACCTGATTTTATGAAAAAAATTAGAGGCAATATAAATGAGGCATTCCTTTTCCCCCTTCATTTTCGTAACGCATAACGCGTCGCAAGAAAATTTAAAGAAACACACTCGCTAAAGAAGTTTCACTTCAAAAATGTTAGTTCATTACAGCTATTTAGAACAGTTTCTCTTTAAAAAACATGAAGAGCAACAAATGCTATCGGAAAGGGACTGTTTTACCAATCACTATTAATATTTTCTTACCTGAATTTAGCGAGAAAAAAATACAATAGACACACCTTAATTATTGTACCCTTTTTAAGATTACCTATAATAGAAGATGTCTGTTACTTTGTTTAATAGCACCTCTTCGTGCAACTAATGAGTGACCCGACGTAACACAATTTAATCTCAGTTAAATTGAGACGCGCTTGTATGAAACGGAGTTCATTTACTAGCGGATATTATTTAATGGTAACAGTGAAGCAGTTCGTTTATTTCAACACCCTAAACACCTCTTATGCTGCAGACTCTATGAGTAGACTTTAATTTAAAAAATGAATTGAGAACCACACCCCCAGCCCTTATACAAAGGAACATCATCTTTCTTGTTTGCTAGTCACACTTTTAGGTCGACAACTATACTAAGTTTAAATGGACCTACCATCAGGTTCGTGACTTTTTGCAAAAATATAAAAAACTAGCGGCCCAGTCCGGCTTCGCCCGGGTGTAAATGTAATATATAGGATATAAAAGATGAGATTCATTATCATTAAATTCTCAATGTGTATTGAATTTGCGCGAATTCAATCGCTTTTATTTGTGAATGTTCAAAAATCGAAGAAAAATCTTATTTCCCAAAAAGAAATTAAAAAAATTCTGTTGATCCGATCGCTACCAAACTTCAGAAGATCACCCGCTGGGCTAATCTAAAGACTGTCTGAAAATTTCATCAAAAATGGTCTACCCGTTTGGAGTTCATAGATTACATATACATCGTCTTTTATCTATATAGATTATTAAAATGTAAAAAGTGGTTATTGTGACATAACGATAATAGTTGGACATAAAGTATCGCGAAGTTTTTTGTAGTTATTGATATGTTCTTTAATATTGTAGAACATACTTTTGTTCTATCACCAATAGTTTCCGCAGCGCATGCGACGAAAGATGTTTTATGGCATTTTTTTTTACACCTTGGGTTACGTTACTAAAGTTTTAGTAAGGATCCCTAATATTTTCTAGCAATAAATATAGCCTATGTTACTCAGGGTGAATGTAGCTTTCTAATGGTGAAAGAATTTTTTAAATCGGCACAGTAGTTTTTGAGTTAATTGATTACAAACATACACACAAAAATACAAATCTTTCCTCTTTATAATATTAGTGTAGATATGTTAGCGGACCCGTGCGAATACTTTGCACCGTTATTGGTCAGTTACGTAATATAATAAGGTGGAAATAAATTTTATTCTATTCTACCCTATTTAGATATTTCAGCGCCAATACGTCAGTAATATTTCCAACAACTGTTCAAATGAACAGATTGACACCAAATGGCGACATTTACTTTATTCTATTACCGACAACTCTTAAAATAAACAGATTGCCACCAGATGACGACATTTGTTTTTTCTGAATGTTATTTTATGAAATGAAATTGTTAAAATTTTTGAACTGTAATTTTTTAATGAAAACATTAATTGTAAGATCTAAAATGGCGTATCAAACATTAATTTTGATATAGTATTAAGGAAAATATTTCATACCGACAAAAAACACCTTTAAGAAATAATACATTACCGATATCACGGACCACCATCAGTCTCACGGTTGACACATTTTTTACGAACCACATTTAAAATTTTTTATTCAGTGTAAACCAGGTTCAGCTTCGTCCGGGTGCAAATCTTTATTTTCGCTCACTGCTCATGCGTCGTTTGTAGTGGCATAATAATATAACATAGCCTACGCTACTCCCAACAATATGGGCATCTTGACACTGAAATATTTCTGTAAATCACTTTCTTGAGTTTTGAGATAATGTATATCTTGATACATCATCCCTACATAAAGTCTTCCGCTACGTTGAATTTGTGTTTGCTCGGACTAATCCCGGAAACTCCTGTACACATTTTCATACGGTTTTCACCAACAGAAAAAGGGATTATCTAGGAAGGTTATAGGCTTTAATTTATGAACATTTTGCGAAAATAAGCTATCGCTATGATGATATTTGTGAATGAAGTCGGAAAAAATATTTCCTTTAAAGAACTTCCGTGGCGTGCGCTGCATAAGTAATTAAAGTTACACGAAACGAATGTATGGTAGAATATAGTTCCTCTTAAAAAGTTCTAAAGAACAGTCCGCGGTAGCATATGTCTATCTTTTAAAATTGACTCACAATATTTTATGATTTTCAAATTTGGTCTAAAAGAATCCTTTATTTGCGAACGTGTTTTTACCGACATAGTATTGATCCTTATTAAAATAAATATGTTAGTCATCTTAAGTATTTAATTTAAAACAAAATTGTCCTTTACACCATTAAATTTAGATTAACAGGTAATTTTCAAATCCGGGTGAGCCGATAGTACAACCGTATTCTTAATATATCAGTTCTCATAATAGTGTTTTGTATTACAAAAATAAAGGTTATTGATCCTGAAGAAATAATTTAGTCAAAAATCATTTGTAAAATCTGTATTGCATAATTAAGTCATTCGGTATTTCTCTCAAAATTATTGTTTGCCTCCGTCAATGTACTTTCTTAATTTTTAAATATCTACTTATGTAACATTGCTCAAGGTCACTCTAGGACGCCGCAAAATGTGGAACTTTTGTTCAGTTCTGTCGTGATAAGTGAACAGTATTGTACGTAAAATAAGTATTTCGTGTTTTTTGGTTTGACAAAATATAATATAATAAAAGGTAATTCATTTTTTATAAATCTATATTATGTATGATTAATTCTCATAGTTTTTCATTTAGAATACGATTTTGAGGTTTTATTTAAACGAAAAATAGACTATACTTATTTTCTATACCGCTACTTTATGTAATTAAAACAAATATAATAATATATCTAAATAAAATCTTATCTTATTAAAACAATTTATTAATAAACAATAAAATAATGTATGAAATTTTTGAATGCTGAAACTGGGACTGCGTAGCTTTAGCTATTGGCGGCTGTTGCTTAATAAAAAATAAACGTATCGTTTTTATAAATTAAAATTTTAAAACAAATCGTTCAAACTAGATTTAACGTCAAACATGATATTGCTTTGCGTTCTTTTTTTATCATAAAAATACATTTTAAAATATCAGAGATTTTATCATTTTTCTCATGCGATTACTCTTCTATTATTTTCTTATAAAATCCAAGTAAGCAAGTGATGTTTGTAAAACTATCTGAAACAATTAATTACTGATAAGACTTTTGATAGTTTTTAATGGTGACGCAAAAGAATTAAAAGTAATTAATCTTTGAAAAAAATATATAATTATACAGTCCTTTAAGTGTTTTGGAAATAAAACATTCTGAAATAAACATGTTAGTAAATTCTACCGTGAATTGGATTCGTGTTTGTTATATAAAATTTCAAGCACGCAAACGTTGAAGTTTTCTTTATTTAAGGTCACTAGTGTTATTTGGGCATACCTAGTACGATTTCAAAGTTTTTAAAAATATTCCGAAAATCCAACTATAAAAAAATTATTTTTAGAACAAAAAAAAATGCTTAATCAGTTAATTTATTCTAACAATAAATTTTTTATAGCTGGATTTTTGCTCAATAATTTCTTTATTTATTTGAAAACAGTATTTTTTTATAATTTTAGAAAGAACTTTTTTATTATAGGTATAGGTCTTTGTGGACTTAAATTATTTCAGGACTATTTCCCAGAATTATTTTTAAATGAAAGTGAAATTAATTAATTATTAGAAAGGAAAATAGCTAAATTTGTTTGAATGCCGTTGGCATTTTTGTGAATTAGGCTTGTATTACATATCAAAAACTTTTGACAAAAATATTTTATAACTTTTTGAAGTGAAACTTCTTTAGCGAAGAGGTCTCTGTTTAAATTTTTTTGTTACGTTAAAGAGGAAATGATTCAACGGCGAGGAAATCTAAGAGAAATCTTGGTAATGCAAAATTAGAGAGGAAATTATAGGCACAATTTTTTGTGTTAATCACGCTCTGATTGTCAAAAATACGGCTTCGGCTGATAGCTGATTGTAGACTTATTCGTCAACATTTTGCAAAAATTCTTTCTCTATAAGGAAGATAAGGGACAAATCTAGGTCTCTAATGGACTACTTTTGTAATTTATGTACGATTTACTAGAAAACAGTTGGCATTAATTGTGCCAAAAAACACACGTTTTCAATGTCACACTACGCGACCTTATTCGTACTTATTTCACAAAATTGTTCCATCACAAACCTAAAGTGACTCTTCCTTTTTCGGAAAAGTTTTTTTTTTAATCTTCAAAATGTTTCCAAAATTTAGAGTAATCAACTGACAGCGGCACCCTTGCAACAGCATTTTTTAGCCTCGTAGTGTGGCTTAACTTCAGAGCGTTCCAACAGCCTTAACACGTTAACTACCACGGAATTTTTCAGTAGTAGGCGTCCTGGGTAAGTAAACAACCTATGAGATATCTCGTAGTTGGCAGTCAACGTGTTTAGTGAGACTATATATATATATTTTTAAATTGTCATTTTTCTAAATAAAAGTAATTATTATTATTATAAGTGAAATTTGTAAGATAGATTTGAATTTGTAAAGTTATTTATGGAAACGAATGACGGATTGTATTTTTATAAAATGATGTGACCCTAAGGAATTCTTTGGTAGTGTATAAAATATTAAAATATTACTTTTGTTTATAATTTTTTGTTTATATAATAACTTAAAAGTAATTACTTTAAAAAAGTGTCTTCTCAAAACTTTTTGTGTTAATGATATTTATTGAATATCTTATAATTTATTTTCTAAAAGCTTGTTTTTTTTTATTTCATAGCGTAAATAATTGTAAATAACTACGAAATCTCAGTACGTTTAACAGAACACCGCAATTATCATTTGAAAGCACAAGAGCTTACCAGAAAAGCTCACTATATTTAGGCAAGACAGAAACACAGTTAAAGGGATTTAAAAAGATTCATTGTAATTATACAAAACGACAGAAAACAAAAGGGAATATTGAGACTTGTGATAAACACAAAGACATTTTGTATGAATGTCCTTAAAAAATGGAGACATATTTATATCTGAAGCATTACAGGAGCTGAATTATTTCAACCATACTAGTAATTACTAATATAAAAAAACATATAATTCCATATACATACATTTTCAAAAATGGTGCCACAATTAGAGTTGGGTAACTCAGATCTGAACCGGTTCAAAGAGCCGACTCCGACAGAAGATCCGTGAGAGCCGACTCACTTGCCAGCTCAAATGACTCATGCATCACATGTTTGACTATGCATTCTTGATTCTATACAGGTCGTGATATGATTGACTGAACTAGGTAACTCAGTGGCAGACTGCAGTAACATATTCAGAACTCGGCTCTTTTTGAACCGGTTCAGTGGGCCGGCTCACATACGGAATCCAGATGCAAAGATGCAGATCACTAAAAAGACCCGTTTTTTCCATCTCTAGCCACAATATTACTGTGGGTATAAAATGTCGAGAAATTTTAGTCCGACCTCCAAATCCCATGCTATCTGACCGACACCATGAAAATCAGGTTTTTGTGCTTACTATTGAAACAAAACCAAGAAGTTTCCCGGTAACATTTTGGTTGCCAATTTGTGCCATTTTGTAGGCCTTAACTCTTAAGTATAAATAAATAAACAGAGACCTATGCACTCCATTTTCAGGCGTCTATAATTTAAGTTCATGCATTTGTATAAATTTTATAGAGTCCTGGAAAAGGGGTAACGAATAATCGCACTACATAATATGTATAATATGTTACCGTGTTTGGGTGTTTATTAGTGGTTAATCAACTGTCACAAAATTTGACTGGTCGACCGATACTTTTTTTAAATTTTTTATTTTAGGTAACATGTAATTAAGATTTTCTTTTTTTTTTTTTTTTAGTTTCAGAAGACGCGCAGCTACTGGGCTATATGCGTCGATGTAAGTCTATATATATATATAAGTAAGATTTTCTTCATTATTATTATGTACCTTTGTACTTATTTTTTGTGTGTAGGAATTTTTTTTCACACACTCTAACAAAATAAAGATGAAATTAAAAGTAATATAAAAATTCAATTTTATTTTATTTTAAATAACACAGTTTGTCACCGAAAAATGGCAAAACATAATTTATTATCGCAATGAACATTATCAAGACTATTGCTAAGTTACTTTCTAAGAACCTGAGGAAGTTTTAAAAGTAAAACGAAATGTTGCAATTGGATATTGTTTAAGACTGTCGGAACGCTCTGAATTTAAGCTACACTACGAAGTTAAAATATGCTGTTGCAAGATTGCCGCTGTCAGTTGATTACTCCAAATTTTGGAAATATTTTGAAGATTTAAAAAACTTTTCCGAAAAAGAAAGAGTCGCTTTAGGTTTGTGATGGAACGATTTTGTGAAATAAGTACGAATAAGGTCGTAGTGTGGCATATGAAAGCCTGTGAGAGACCTAGATTTGTTCCTTATCTTCCTTGTAGAAGAAGAATTTTTGCAAAATGTTGACGAATAAGTCTATAATCAGCTATCAGCTGAAACCCTGTTTTTGGCTTAAATTCAGACCGTTCGCGTTCCGACAAAATTTGATTGATCCACTATCCTCTTAAGTTAAAGTAATATCATTAACAATATAGTTAAGTCGCCAATTGGAGATACGAAACTGTTCGTTTCTTTAATAACCAGTTTTATATACACAAATATGAAGAAAGAAATTAAAAAATTGTATTCGAAATAATTTACAGTGGGAGCTGGTACATAATTCTTGCTACTGTATCGTCTTTTTGTGATCGAAACCTTTTTTAATTACTTTTGTTACCGAAAGATTTATAATTTAATTTTAACAGTTTTCATTTCGGATAATTATTGGGTATGCTGTATAATAACTAAGTAATCTTTATACAGGATGTCTCTAAAAACAACCAATATCGCTTTACAGTAGACTAAAAATCAAAACCCATTAATGAGAACTGCTCGGAACATCGAGCAACCTGGCAAATTACTTTTCTTATGGAATTATAATATTCTATATGTTTGGAAATACGGAATTCAGGCCTTAACAATTTGATGTTATTTGATTTTCCTGGTACAGGCTTAGTTAATGTGTTTTGAGGAAAATTAAATATGCTCGTATCTGACTTTTAGAGATTTTCATCAAAATCATAAACCGTGATAAAAACTATTAGAGAAAACATCTATTGATTTTTAAATTTACTAGAATCCTGATTTTTTTTATAAATATAGAATTATAACTTTTTTTATTTTTGAGAATAGAATTATAACGTTTGATAACTGACAAACAAATTGAAAATTTTAAGTTCCTATCTAAAACGGTTTTCCAATATAATTTTTTTTTTTAATCCAACTTAAGCTCTAACTCCCAAAGAGTGCACTTTTGTATATAGCTTGAAAATCGCATTCAATCGGTTGAATATTAATACACAGACGATTGACAAACATTTTCGAAATTTAAAATTTCAGAAGATAAGACTTACAGGATTATTTGGTTCAAAACATGTTTTGCTTTTAAAGAGTTTCATTAAAGTAAAACATTCCAAATTAGTAGCCCTTAGCTCAAGCCTCCCTTTGATAAATTAGTTTGTAATCTCCATTTAAGCTAAATGCTACAAAAAGATTAACAATTAGGGTTACTTGAAAAATGTTTGTCAATAATTCAAAAGTGGGTGGAAAAAATTATATACAGAAGTCAGTTCTTAATTTTGTCGATTCTTCTCAAAAATGAATAGTGGCTTTTTGTGTTTATAAATCATAAATTGCTTAATTCAACATCTAGAAAAACATAAACTGTTTAAGAATGTCTTCGAAAGAAATCACAAATACAGGGCCGGCCTCAAAATTTTTATAAAGTTTTTATATGTGGGCTGCGATAGTTACCTATGCAGAGTTATATAATATTAGTATAATTGAATGGCCACAAAGTCCTACAAATGTAGTGGTAGGTTTTCCTAGTCCTACGCTTGGAAGTTGTCGATTCCACGGTAACACTTTTTTCATTAATAACAACCTAGGTTTGATTTTGTCCTATTGGGAATAAAGTGAAGAACACAATTTTGCCAAGCGTAGGACTAGGAAAACCTACCACTACATTTGTAGGACTTTGTGGCCATTCATTTATACTAATATTTAGTAAGCTGCATACAAAAAATCAGCTGGTTATTAATAATTTTTATGACCTCGTTATTTCGACATATTCGGCGTGGAGGACGCTCCAACTCAAACCATCGATTTTGTAGGACAATTGTTTTTCCGAGTTTATTATCATATTATCTTAAAATTTCAATGAAAAATTTACTGTTAGTCAGACAATTTCGAGACCCTACCAAATCAACATGTTTTACATCTGCACAGTTCATTACCTACCTCTTTGAGAATTTGGACAGAGGAAAAACTTGGGCGTCTCGTCGAACCGAACGAACTCACGAAGATTCAGCCTGTTATTAATCACTTAAAAAAACAGGCTGTGGCTGCTGGACTATAAAGTTATCAAAGGTTACTCAAAAACGGAACATTTCACCAAAATTTTGTTTACGTCAATAACTCTATGTGACAACATCGGTTGCAATATTTCTGCGGTCGGCCCTGCACAACCTAGATGCGTATTATTTTATCTGTATCTTCGGGGGATGATTTGTTTGTTTCAATATCAGTAAATCACAAATTGCTTGTTATATTTAGACATAAATAAATGATAAACATATAGATTATTTAGATGGGATGAAAATGAATCGATGTACTATATAATTATAGGAATGAAAATCAACGTAAAAAGTTAATTAGATAATAGATAAATAAGAGACAGAAATAGTCGTTTCAGCTATTTTGGTCTCTCTTACACTCACGCGTGTTGCGAAGCTTGTTAACCTTTAACTACTGATGTGGATTTAATTTCACGTAAGCACTGATGTGGGTACTTCAAATGCCCGTATAATATATGTGCTTATATTTAAAAATTTTTAGGTTTTTTACGATTTAGTGTTTAATAATTAGCTTGAGTGGATATATTTAAATAAAATAAAATAATTCTTGTATAATTTATTTGTTTATAATTAACTATAATTTCAAAGTTTAGAAAACATTTAGCCTTTTTTGGCAAAAATCACGTGAGATCATAAATCACAAAGTATTCAAAATAATTTTTAAAAAATCAACAAATTAACCTGCGAATCTTACAATCTTAATTTTAAATAGTCTTTCTAGCAAATGGCACATCACTAATTATAATACAGGGTGATTCAAAAAGAATGTACCGATTCCAAATATTTTATTAAAGAAAAATATCAAAAAAATCGAACTTATAATATAAGTATTCTACTAACAGTCAAGTTTTATTTCACATGCAACAAAGTGTTTAATATTGATCGTTGTTGTTATTCGATGTTTTAAGTTATCCAGGTCAGTTGGTAATGGCGGAACAAAGACTTTATCCTTTACAAATCCCCAGAGAATGAGGTCAGGAGATCTAGGAGGCCACCAAGAGCAATGTCTTGGGCCCTATCCGACCAATCCATCGCTGAGGCAGTTTTTCAATTTAAAAATGCTCTATCTGATAGAGTTCAGTGGGAAGGTGCCCCGTCTTGTTGAAAAATAAATTCATTTGAAGGTGCATCACGATTGAATTTCACTCTGAATGCACTGTTATCACTGATTTAGTTTTTGCAAATTCAAGAACACAGAATGCCTTTTGTTGATGAGTCGCCATTTTGACAGTCAACAAACAACTGAGCGCGATTATCTGGCAACCATCTGAAACTTAGAAACCTAATCTTTCAAACAGCCACTCCTTCATTCTGTTTCATACATATACTTACAAAATATTTGACCATAGAATCGGTCCATTCTTTTTGAATCACGCTATACTATAATGGGGACAAAAATCAATTATTGCGAATTAGGCCCTCGAGAAATTTCAAAATGAATTTACTTACCGAAATTGCGCGCGCAAACACGTGCATAGCCTTTGACAGCCTCGGCGCAACTAAACTTGAAGGTACTAGTAGGTTCGCGTGTCAAAAAATTTATTTTCTCAAGGCCTGAGAGGCCCCCACGTCAGCAGTTAAAGATTAAGGTGACATCCCTCAGATTATAAAATATGCTGTCGGGAAATTTCGAACTGTGGTCGCAAAATGTATTTTATTACTGTTTTATTAGCTGTGATTAAGCATTAACCTGCTTAAAAATTACAAAAAATATATTTTTGCCCTAAAAATTGAAGAAAAAAACATTGCTTCTTGCCAGATTTCATCGGTCAACGGAAAATACCCTACACGTTTTGATTCCCTTGCAAGTGTCAAAATATACGACATTAGCGGCCGTATCTTTTGACTGCGTTGACTTAGAAGTTTGATTTTTTTACAGCTCTAAGGGATTGCAGACCTGAGTATTTATCATTAATTTCAACTTGATACCTCCACGTGTTCCTGAAAAAAAGAGTCTTGACAAACAGACAAACGGACAACAAAGTGGTCCTATATAAGGGTTTCTTTAATCCTTTTGAAGTATGGAACCCTAAAAACAAGTAAATATATTTCTGTTAAACATTCATTGTTACAATGCTAAATCAGAAAAAAATATTTTTATCCACCAACACCGTCATGATTCAAACCCGAATCTTTCCACTTTCGCCGGCGAAAGTGGAAAGATTCGGATTTGAATCCCGGTGTTAGTGGATAAAAATAAATTTTTCTGATTTAGCATTGTAACAATGAATGTTTAACAATTAAATAGCCGTTCTGCAGCTTGTAGAAATTAAAACTTAGATCTTAAATATATTTCTGTTTTAATAAACCAGTATTATTGGAGAGAGAGATTATAGATTATAGACGCTCAACATCTGAGGTCATCAGCACCAGTGTACTTGGAAAGAATTCATTCACGATAATAGAGTTTTCGTTTGAATAAGCGATTAACAATAATACGTTCTTATTTCTCTTTTTCTGTTCCCACAACAACACAAAGTGACAAAACTAAAAAACATCAAATGGGGATTTCGGTCTGTTGATATTATTAAATCCGACTGTATCGTGGAACTAAAAAGTCAAGGAATACGACGAACAGAAAAAGAATGCATGACTATAAGGGACCACACTATAGGAATAGGAAAGTCGACTCTGACTTTAGTCAAGAATCGATCTTTTGATAAAAATAATCGACTTTTTAGGGTCGAGTTGAGCCTGTCTCGAATCGATTCTCACTCAATGACTTTTCGACTTTTTTATACATTACTTAGTATAATACTCGCCGCGGTTCTAAAAGGTTCTGAAGTTAGTCACAAACAGCGTCGCAAATGCATATTTTGGTTGTTTTGTGGGAAAGGAAGATTCCTAATTCCTATCACCTCCCTGCAGTTACCGGCACAGTATGTGTACTCGTCGGCGATTGGTTAATGTTCGTTGTCTTGTCAATTGTCGCTTTCCCGCTATAAAGTACAGTCCAGTACGCCATTATTGTTTCTTTGATTGTTCAAGATGCCTAATACGGTGATTCAGATGATAATTTGTCTACTGAGAACCCCCAAAGTCCCACACTCAAGTACGACCAGGATGGATGACTTTAGTGCAAGGAATTAGACCTTTAGATTAAAGAAAAATTAAAAATAATAATATAGCGCGAATTCGTAGTTTTTCAACCGACTATACCTGCGCAAGCCTCCATTTGCATCTAACGTTTGTACGTTCATAATTTAATAAAATATATATACAGGAATTACTAAATTTCTAAAAAGTCGACTTAAGTCACAAAAGTCGACTTCAAGAGTCAAAGAATTTGAAGTTGATTCCAAAGTCAAAAATCGATTTAGCGCGCGCTTTTTCCATCCCTAGACCACACTCATAACTCCAGCTATTGAACATCTACAATCTACAGTTTACTATAAAGTATCCTATAGCATGAAATGATATATGCCTATAACAGAAAGTAAACATAATCATAATATTAAATCTCGATTTATTTTTAATCGTATGGGTGTAACATTCCAAAATAACAACCATTATTGATCAAAGCTGCACCATTTTTAACCCGCTTTTATTAGCTTCACCTGTATGTTTGTTTGTTTGTAAAGGAATCATTGAACGTGAATTTCACCCACTTCAAAACGTCAGATTAAACTGAAACTTTGCACACTTATCAAGGACCGATGACAGTACAATAATTTAATAAGTTTGTCACATTATCCTGACCAGGATCTTCAGGATAAAAAAAAACTTGAAAAATTACAGCAAGCAAGCTTATACGCTGTACAGTGACGTGCGTTGCGTTGCCTATCTCATAGTGAAACGCATTATTGTTTTATAGAGTTTAAAAAAACTAAAACAACACGCTTTTATGAACTAAAAATTCAAAATAATTAAACAAAATTAGCTGTACTAAAAGCGTAGGTGCTTAATATCGATAATCATTTTTACAATTTATTAGCTAATTGTAAACGAAGAGCTATTATGAAAATTTCAGTAGATAGCACTCCACGCTTTTTACAGTAAAGCTAATTTTGTTGTAATATTATTTAGCATTTTTTAATTCATAAAAGTGTGTTGTTTCAATTTTTTTAAACTCTAATTTTATTATTCCAAGAAATTCGCTACAGAACCGATGCGAACAGTATGCATTCATTCTTGTCTTATAAAATAAACAAATTCGGGGAGCATATAATTATTAACATAATATATCTAAACTACATTGAGTAATGGGTATGAACTCTGTGATGATGCGAGACGACCCTATATGGTCAAAATATGTGTTCAAAAAATAGGAGAAGATGTTCCGGTAGTGTATTTTCGTTTGTATATTCAGTAGGAAGCAGTATTGCTTCCAGACAAGCACAATTTTGTAATGCAACATTAATCGCCAAAAAGCGTTTTCAGTAGAAACAGTATTGCCTCCAAACTAACACGGTTTTGTAGTGCAACATTAACTTAGAAGAGTGTGTTGAATAAACGTTAAGGCCCCAGGACACAGTGGTCTGTAGTGGGCCATGCTTTGCAATGTGCAACTGTAGGCCACTATCACTTGGTGTTCACACAGTGGTCCATGGCTCATTTTTGCCTGGCGAAGCACTTGCGATGGACGTGGAAGTAATTACGGCTGCGGCTATTTATTTATATACTATTTACAAGTATTATAGTATTATAAACCTAAAAGTCTCTTCAGTGCTCCAGGATACTGACATTTTGGGCGATTAAAAATTTAAATAGTATAGCACGCAACAAAAAAAGTAGGTACCTGTCCAAACAATGGGTGACTGTGTGAACACCACAGGCCACGCCACGCCACGATTCCTTTGAAGTGTGTCAAAAAAACCGAAAACAAATGGATTGCGCACCACGATTCACAATTGTCCGCCACTACAGACCATTACCCCCTATACACAATGGCGATGGTCTACAATGGCCCACTATAGACCACTGTGTACTGGGACCTTTACCCGTCCTTGAATCGCGCCCAGAAAAGTCGTCTACTGAATATCCTTTTGTAAGTTATGTTTTATAAGAGTGTTTGTTTTTTCATGGCAAACAAAATCGATTCAGTGCGCTTCCTGCGATCCTGCTGCAGCAGGATACAGTGAATGCATTTACTGTTGAGGCAGAGTTGTATAAGATTTGTCAAGTCCCTCGCTTTTATTGTTCCGTGGGGCTCCTTGCACGGCCTACTATATGCGCAGAGGAAGGACGAGAATCGTAGTCCTGCTGCCTGTCGTACGGCGCGCTGCAGGATAAACTGAATGGCTGACTGCTGAGGCAGAGCGTACAGAATAGAGTATATATAGAGCAGGTCAAAGCCTCAATGCTTTATATATATTATATACAAAAGCTTATGTTGCGATATTAGAGCGTGTAAATGAAGTTCACGCACTGTTTGTTTGGTGCGTGACTCCTCGAACAGTTGACTTCACGAGTTGACGTTGAACGATTTGCAAAAGAATCGTTTTAGATTTTTAAATAAACAACGAAAGCCTGGATTCGTGGTCTTGATGTGATTGTGTTTCGTATAAACTTTTGCAACATTTATATACCTAAATGTTTGTTGATGTTTTTTTCATAATTAATGTGCATATGGTAAATAATATTTGTAACCAGTGTTGCCAGATTTTTTTTTGCCAAGTCGGGATTTTGGAACTTTTTGAGTGAAAAAAGCGGGATTCTTTCGTCGAAAGCGGGACATAGTAAAAAAACGTATATAATCAGAAATTTTAAATATTTATCTTTTTATTTGAGTTCAAATTATGTTTACGTGACAATAGATAGCGAAAATAGCCATAGAAAATGTATTTTAATAAAAATATGATATTTTAAATCAGATTTACCCTATCGTTAAATAGTTGAGTCTTATTCGTCTTCTGAATAAAAAAAAATAGAAATCAAAATCAAAAAAGTTTTATTCATTAGAAAAATAAGGCGTTTCAAACAATAGTCTGAGGAGTGAGTGTTACAAATTGCAACTTACAATAAAAGAATAATTATTTACGCACGGTCGAGTTATCCCCGAAAAGCGGGACTGAGCCTGTTCCGCGCGGGACATTTAATTTTGATTTAAAAATCGGGACGTCCCGCCAAAATCGGGACGTCTGGCAACGCTGTTTGTAACCATCAGCAGCAGCCTTACCCATTGCGAGGCTCCGGGCGGCAGATTTTTGCGAGGCCCTTTGTCCTTCGTGAAAACTATGTGATGCGAAAGTCGGTCTGGTTTGTTTGGTTTAGGTATTTGTCATGTTTGACGAGAAATGCTGAAGTTATACAAATAAATAAAATTTGAGTTTTAAAATATTTTACATTGAAAGATTTACAAAATTAATTCGAGGCGCAATATTCAAGTACTACATAATGAATTTTTCAATTATCTCAATATTGTTCACGTCCATTATAATTAATAAGTTTTTTATTTATAATTTTAATTATAATTATTTCATTAACTAATTTGTATTTTTTATCATTTCAGTTTTGCCCGAAGAAGTTAAAAGAAATTAACGAAACGTCGCAAAAATTTTTTAATTTAGTTTATCTATATTAAAATTCAATTGTCCAATTTCCCGTGATTAAATAAAAAACTTATTTTTCAATTATGTTTTGAATGAATGAATTAGGTAACTAACTTTATTTTAATTTACCGCTATGTTATAACCTGAATAAATATTTAAGGATCAAAATCAAAAGTTTTAAATAAAAAAAAATAAAGTTAAAAAATCTATATTTTTTTTTAATTTGCTTGGGTTGTTGCGCGAGGCCCCTGCAAGAGCGAGGCCCCGGGCGATTGCTCTGTTCGCCACCCCCTAAGGCCGCCGCTGGTAACCATCGAATAAAAAAAAAATTTCAGCCAATCGGGCGGTAAGACCATTACACCTTAATAAATTTTGACATTTGATATTTTATAATAAATAAAATAAAATTTCTGTTAAAGTGAGCGATGACGCGGGTAACTGCTAATAATACATATTATGAAATTTTCTAAACATTTTCATGGTTACTTAATATGGTTTTACATGTAAAAATTAACCAAGTATTGACTTTATTTCTTTTTTGTCCTTGGTAATTAATATAAAAATGATATTTCGGGAAAAAGGACTTTTCTTAAAAAACACTTAATTTTTTATTTACAGCGACGTTTCGTTCCTTATTTGGAACTTTATCAAGCTTTAATAACTGTAATTAAATTTTTAAAAATACAATTTATAAAATTTACAATTGAAATAACAAATAATAATAAAAAAAGACCTTTTTCCCGAAAAATAATTTTTATATTAACCAAGTATGCTTGTCAGCTACCTAAATTTTTGAGAGATCTTCAGAACAAAAGAACAGCAGTTTTTTATTTTAATTTCAAAATATTTCCGAAACTATAAAGCTTAGAAAATTTTTTTTTGCAAAACTTTCTTGGAAAAATAAATAGAAAAATACACCGTTATAAAAAGTACAGAATTATTTTACAAAAAACAGCATACTTCTCTTCTGCGCATTCTCCCAAAATTTGGTTTCAATCCGCTCATTCGTTTAATCTGTGTCGTGTCCACAGACAAACCTACTAACAGATAAACAGACATTTTCCAAAAATATGTTTTTTGGATTCACTGGGTCTCAAAACGAAAAAATATTGTAAAATTTTGAAAAGTGAATTTTGACTTAGAGGTTAAGCGAGCATCTTAGAACGAGATACTGGCAATAAAATATATATAATATAAATTAAAATTTTGAAAAAAAAAAATAACTCAAAAGTACAAAACTAGTTTCATATACCGAATATGAACAATTGTCGGGTACAAAGTTAATAGTTTTTGTTATTACGACTCGTTACTTTCGTGGGTCAGAGAACACCTCTTCATCCGCAATAAGAGGACTCAATTTTAATTTTAAACTTTAAAATTAAAAAACCCGGGTCGCAGTGCCAAAACCCTGCCGACAATATAATGTATTTGCTAATACAGCAGTGTGACTTTATTATGCGAACTTAAGTTGGTTTTTGGACAAAATAAAAAATTTGATCTTAATACACCCCTTAAAAGAACATACTGTTTCTTAATTGCAATATTATTATCAATCGAACCTCTATACCAAATTATATAAACCTTTCAGTAAATAATTCACCTGCCGACAATATAATGTATTTGCTAATACAGCAGTGTGGCTTTATTATGCGAACTTAAGTTAGTTTTTGGACAAAATAAAAAATTTGATCTTAATACACCCCTTAAAAGAACATATTGTTTCTTAATTGCAATATTATTATCAATCGAACCTCTATACCAAATTATATACACCTTTCAGTAAATAATTCACTATCTGCAAACTAATATTTTCATAAAATTTATAAATCCGGTTCTGTCGGGCCGATTTTTTTAAAATTTTAGGGACACTTTTTAATTACTATCAGATGGTTAAATTTTAATTTTGAAACGATTCGGAGAATTTTTTCGGTATTTTGGGGCCCAAAAACATTTTTCAACCCCTAAAAACTACCCTAAAAATGGCCTGGTTAGGTTCATTTTAAATAGGCTTCTTGCGGTGATGGATTTCAACTCGTGGGCCAAATTTCGTTGAAATCAATTAACTCTTTCGAAAGTTATTGCCCGCACACACACACACACATATTATATATATATATATATATATATATATATATATATATATATATATATACGTATATATATATATATATATATATATATATATATACGTATATATAATATATAAACATTTTCAAAAATGGTGTCAAAGTGTTTAGGAGGTTATGAAACGTTGAGAAATTTTGGTCCGACCCCTAGGTCCCGCCATCCGACTGATGCCAATAGTGTATGTTGCCATATGGCAAATACACTAAAAAGGATAAACGGTACTCACATCTCAACAGGGTGCAAAGCAAAGGACATAACTGTAAGTTTTAGGATATAGACGTTAGACAAAACATTCTGTTACTTATATTCAGGAATGGGCTGAACTATCGAACGTCTATAAACTATAAGTAATATAAATATCTGTTGTTCTGCAGAAATGTCGAGTAAAAAGAAACTGAATCTCGGTTCTAATTTGTCGATTCGCGGAAAAGAGACATGTCTGCGATGTTTACCGAACACGTTATTATCCAACCAACAAAACCGGAGGTACGCGTAACGCGTTCCGTTCTAAATCTCGAACTCCCAAGAATTATATAAAATGAGCGAGAGGTGAAATAGAGTAAAAGGAAAATACAAGAAAGAGGCGCTACATGAAATATTTATATAAAGTAGAGGAAGGAATCCGTTCTACGCTCCGAACGAGACTTGAATTCAGCCCTTGGGATGACCGCACGCACTTTAATGGTCCCAGTATTAAACTAGACATTCGTAATAAGGCCGGAATTGAATTGAATGCTGTTTTGATATGAAGCTCGTGTGAAAGGCTTCCGGTTGTTGGACACCAAAAATTGCTAAGGATGGGTCGATTTGAGATTTAATATCGCCCGTTTATTGTTTGCAGAATATAAATAGAACGTATACTTTACCATCGTTTAACGATTTTTGTCAACTTAATAACCTTTACATAACGTATCCTGCCAATCAATCACACACAATTCCACAATAACAACAATAATTCAAGTCTCGACAGGTTCAGACACGTTCAATTTATCCTAATACAATCATTGTTGTTTGATGTAAAGTACTGTAAACATGCTGTTGTTCACTGTTGTTAGTAAATTTAAGGTTGCAGCAGCTGAGAAACGAAAAAGGTGTTCCTTAACCGTCACAGAGAAACGAAAAATCATTAAGTATGTAACAATCAATCACACACAATTCCACAATAACAACAACAATTCATGTCTCGACAGGTTCAGACACGTTAATTTTATTGTAAGACAATCGTTGTTTTTTTATGTAAAGTAATGTAAACACTACTGTTGGTCACTGTTGTTAGTCAATTTTTCCAATTTGCAGTGGCTGAGAACCGAAAAAGGTGTTACTTAACCGTCGCAGAGAAACGAAAAATCATTAAGTATGTAACAATCAATCACAACAATTCCACAATAACAACAATTCATGTCTCGACAGGTTCAGACATGTTAATTTTATTGTAAGACAGTCGTTTTTTTATGTAAAGTAATGTAAACACTGCTGTTGGTCACTGTTAGTAAATTAAAGTTGCAGCAGCTGAGAAAGGAAAAAGGTGTTCCTTAACCGTCGCAGAGAAACGAAAAATCATTAAGTATGTAGACGAAAATCCTACAAGAAAATATTAGACATCGCTAAAGAGTTCGAAACTCCCTCAAGGATATTGGCCTTAGTTTTAAAGTTTAAAGATAAGTTTACAGAAGAAAATGGGTTTTCTTACATTGTTGAAACGAATCTTAGACCAACCTAACCTCTATATAACAAACTTCATTATAACGAATTACTTGGTATAACGAATATTTTCTTAATCCCTTCAGCTTTGTTATATCGAGGTTGTACTATATCTTCTTTATCTACTATAGTCGTATCCTAAAAGTTATGGTGATAACCAGTTTTATTATCTTTGAAATAATTAATATTTTGCAGTTGTCTTCGATAATTCGTTTTCTTTTTCATGAAGTAAAATGACAAGTTGAAAAATACAACACGTTTAATTTTAACTGCAAAATTTCATTATCTTAGTATGAATCATTGCAACATAATTTCGGTACATATATCATAAAACTTTTAACTGATCTTTTTGTAATATAAACTTTATCAAAGTGCTGCGTGTAAACAAAGTTTTAAAACTAATCTATGAGGCGGAGCAAACAGTCGCGAGTCGCGATTCATGCTGTCCTTTATTATAAAACGCGACGCCGCATTGAGTATCTCTGTTGTCGACTGCAGCGCTCCACACGGACGCTTGCCAGAAGTAACAGCCATAAACCGGTCATTCGCGATCAGTACGTCGCGGCGGCAGTACATGTGACTAGCAGGAATTCGTGCGGTCTGTTTGACAGTACTCTACGTCACATATGTTCAAAAAATTGACACAGTCATTTTTTTGATTTATGAGTTCACCTTTGCTAAAATCAAACTTACCTCTAATACTTTCAGGTGTATCCTATAAAAAAATATGGCCGTATTCTGCTCACATTTTCTGAAATGTCAACTGGCAGAATATATGTGATTATCTGATAAACTGTCTAAACACGTGTTTGTCATATAAGGATTCCCTTTAAATAAATTATCTTATCTACGTAATAAAATTCTAGAAGATTTCAGTGTTTAAAAAAAATAAATAAAATAGTGTAGTTTCAAGCTTAGTGTTCAAACTGAAAAAAGTGACACTTTGTTTTTATTATTTTTGAGTTTTACTTTTTCAACTATACTGCTATTAATCCGTTTTTTGTGAACTAGCGTTTGTTTTTGTTTCATTGTTTAATACATCGACGTGAATTAAAAACCATTTATATTTTTTTCTATTCTCGTCACTGTTTCCGGATTTACTGCTTTGTTGTGGATGCATTCTATTTAGTTTTTTTTGACGATGTGTTTGTGATATACAAGTGTAAGGAGCGTTAACTTCCCTTAACTTAGCATGCACCTTATAGGATTAAGTGCCGTGACAGTGATATATTATCGAAATGCATCAAGAGTGACATTTTGAAGTGCATCTGAGAGAGTGTTTTGTTTTTGAGAAGTTAATTTATTTTTGAGCATATCGACTAGCTGCTGTTGCAGCTTTATCAAACGACTCGAAAATGGATTTTCCACTGAAACGGTGCAATTTACGATGTCTTCTAATTATATTATGTAAGTGCTCTAAATGTTATTTATTTCAGTGTGAACACTATTCTCGCATTTCAGCTATTTCGTTATTGTATTGTTCTCTATTGTTTTGTTTTTAGTTAGCCGTCGTTTGTTTTACATATTATGCTGACTATGTGTTTCCACGCGTTCTTCGAAGTCTTGTGTAATCTGCAAAGAGTCCCTTTGATATGACCTTTTGTATATAGGAGATACCCATCCGTCCATGATATTATTAAATTAGTAATTGAATGAAAAGTCTCATACATTTACACTAATTGGTGCGATCATTAAAACTTTATAACACAATTAAAATTATGTAAGTCTTCATCGTCAGATTCATAACATCAATGAATTTTACATACGGTACGCTAATTAACTGAGAATCGATGTTAACATATAACATTTTTCTTCATAACCCGATCGAAAGTACATACTTTTGGCTTCGATTTGAAAGCCTAACATTTATGCACTGCTGGAATTACTCGCACGCCATCTATAACAGCGGGTCGAAACAGTTTGCTCGTGTACACTGATACGAAAGTACGTACTTTCGACCGGGTATGAAGAAAAATAGTATACCTCAAATTTTTACGCAGGATAAAAGGCTTAATAAAAACAATATGTTCTTATTAGGTTTTATTAACGATCTAACGTTTCGGTTGATGTTTCAACCATCCTCAGAGACCTAGGAATGCAATAATAAAATCAATAAACATTTTAACATTGTCAACTATGCAATTTACATATTTTTGTATTAATTCTTAACTAATAGTTTTTTCATTACATCATTTGTGAAACCAGCTTAAAATAATGACCGACATGTCTTAATGCAGCAATATTTCTTACCTTAATCCTAATTAAACGTCAAATACTTGAAATAATTATTGTAATTTTTCATACAAATAGTCATATTACTTTAATTAAAATGTTATTCTGTTTTTCAAATACAACACAACTAATTTATTAACTATGCTATTATATTTATTAAAAATGGTGGAATCTATCTTTATTTACTAAAAAATAGTATACCCCATACGACCAGAAAATTGAAATTCCTGCACTGCGCCTCGTACTTCATGTTACACGCAGTGCAGGAATTTCAACTTTCTGCCCTTACGGTGTAATATAGTATTTTTCTAAATTGTGTCATAGACGCTAATGACCTCAGTTGTTGAACGTCTGTAATCTCTACATAATATAGTATCGAATATGTGCATTTATTAAACTGACAAATTGTGATGGCTAAGCAATATTTACTTATTACATGTATACATATTGAATTAGAGGACAGTGTCGTGTAGTGGTTAACGTCCTGGCTTCTAAACCGCACTGTCGTGGATTCGAATCCCACCTCTGCTTATGGGTGTTTTGTGATGTCGAATTATTTGATAATGTATTTATTTATGTAATATTATTATTAAATAAAACTAATTGTGGCTAATTACACTACGGATAGAAGCAAAAAAATAAAAACCGTATATAAAAAAAAACATTGAATTTATTTTATCACTTAACATTATTAAACGATTTTTCTCAGCTTCTTGTGTGGGTCAAATCTAGTAATTGAAATTTTACCTTCTTCCTGTTGACCGATTGATCTGAAATTTAGTACACAACTTTAATGGTGATGACAATATAATATTATGATAACTAGTGGACCGGTCCGGGTGCAAATCGCGCTTTTAAACTTTCACCCTCATCCGGTTAACTCATTGATTTGAAATTATGTTACTTAGACAATGCAATATTATGGTGACTAACTGACCGGTCCGGCTTCGTCTGGGTGCAAATAGTACTTTTGAATTTTTACCCACTTCCCGTTAACCGACTTTAATAAAATACACTATAAACTCAAAATAAAATAGGTATTTTTTTTTAAGTTAAACGGTTTTATTTTAAATTATCAACTGTACTAGAAACTAGAGAATAATCTGGGAAATATTTCTTTTGGAGGGCTTGGAAACACATTTTTTGAGTCAAGGGCATTATTTAATTATACAGTCGTTATGCTGATTTTTATGCGCGTTTTTATTTTAGTCTGTTAAAACTTAAAAGTCACAGATTATTTTCTAGTTTTTGGTACAGCTGATAATTTAAAATAAAATCGTTTAACTTAAAAGTTTTTTTTTACCTATTTTATAATACGATGACGATATACTTACCTTGCGAAGAATGACAGCAATGTATTAAACTGTATGCTTTTGAATAATTTACCGAGGTTTGGGAAATGAGAAGCACTGCGAGCACGCAATTTATTGCTCAATCGTCGTTTTAAAATTTGTTAGTATTTTTTTTTATTGTTGCTTGTTTGTTTAATACATTTCTTTAGAAAATTGTAGACTGTTTAATTCATTTGTTTTCAAATTTATTATTATTATTATTATTTCCTTGTTTATATTTAAAACGCAAATATAGCAGGCAGTTTAACACTAAAATTAAATTACAGTGTCGTTTAGTGTTAAAGGTGTTCAAAGAATTTTGAAATTAGTTAAAGTATAATCTCCTTGACGTCTTTTGATATGCAAATTTTTTTAATTTCAAACGATATTTGTGGCATTTACTTCAACGTTACGTCAAATCAAATGATAATTAAAAAGATTAAAGTTGAAAAATAAAACCGTGTAAAAATTAAAAAGCTAAAAATAGTACGCAGTGGCGATGCATTATTTTTTTTTAACGGGTCGCATTTCAGTCGTAAATTGATCAATGAGATTACAAGAAAAACTATACATAATAGATCATGGCTTATATTCTAAGATTAATCGTAATATTTTACTAGTGGACATAGTGTAAGCATGATCTTGTAATATTACTATAGGCCAATAACGTAAATAATAGTTTAAGAAACTAAAAAATGCGCTTTAATAGCAAACCGAACTAAAAACTATAAAATAATTTTAATTATTAAAATTTTGTTTAACAACGATAGAAAGTCCGTAATTGTGTTGAGTGAGTGCACTTTCTATCGCTGTTAAACAAAATCGTAATTATAAAAAAAAACTTAAAAAAAACCAAATATTAACCTTCTTCAAAAAAATCACTAAAAACATGAAAATAATGAAATTTTGAGGTCGGAGCTAATTTCATTACAAAAACTTTTAATTACATATCTACTTTTATTAAATAGACGACGACCTCAAAATTTCATTATTTTCATCTTTTTAGTGGTTTTTTTTGTAATGAAATTAGCTCCGACCTCAAAATTTCATTATTTTCATCTTTTTGGTGATTTTTTTGAAGGAGGTTAATATTTTTTTTTTAAGATTTTTTACTTTTTAGTGGTGGATTTGATTTCGCACATTTTTGAAGATTTTCCTCGATTTCTCCAGGGTTCCATCATCAGATCCTGACCTGATGACCATGAGACCACCTGGGATGTATGCCCTTTCAAACAAAAAAAGAATTTTCCAAATCGGTTCAGGCGTCTTCGAATTGAGAACCTCCTCCTTTTTTTGAAGTCGGTTAAAAATTATTTTTTACTTTTTAGTTCTGTTTGCTATAAAAGCGAGTTTTGTTAGTTTCTTGTCTTTCATTCTATGCATTTTTGATCTGTAAAATTAGTAATTTTTTATCAAATTATTGTATTGTCATCGGTCCTTAATACGTGTGAAAGTTTTTTAATCAATCGGACGTCCTGAAGTCGGTGAAAATTACTTTGAAAGATTTCGTCATATTTATACATACATACGGGTGAAACTAATAAAAGCGTATTAAAAATAGCCTCTTTCTTCTTTAATATTTTAATACTTAACTTTAAAAATAACTGCTGAATCGATTTATGTAAAATTTATGTAAGACCAGCTTGAAGATATGTCCTATTAAATCATCAAGATCGGTTCACAAATGCTGGTGATATGACGTAACATATGTAAAGAAATCTTCTTTTTTGAAGTCAGTTAAAAACGACTGACCCTATTTTTTAAAAATTAAATGGAATATATACAATTAAGTTAGCAGGAAAGTGGACAAATTGATATTATATTTATATATTATATATATTATATTTATAGATGCCTGATGAAGATCAAATAAATGACCGAAACGTCGTTAAATTAATAATTGGTTTATTGATTTACATCGATTTGTCCACTTTCCTGCTAACTTAATTGTATGTGTTTGAAAAAAATATGGACTCAACAATTTCCAATGCAATTAAATGGAATATATTCTGAAGAAAATAGTGTCCAACCTTTTAAAATCGGTTAACCCCTCGAAAAGTTATGGTTGAACACATAAAAAAAATGAAAATACGTGAAGAATTGATAACCTCTTTTTATGTCTGTTAAAAATGTGTTTGCTTGCAAAATGTTAATTACGATCCGACATCATTACTCATTCTTTTGTTATGTCGATTAGTTATTGAAACACGATCTTTGCAATGTAACATAAAACTTCTCAATAATAAGTCATTATTATTGTTTTCTTTTTTGCTTTTACCATTAATTTTGAAACAATCGTTTGTTTTTCATATTTGATATTCACTATTCAGTGATGTAAATTTTAGTGAAATTCTCACGTTATTTCAATTACATCTGTTGTTAAAAAATATTTAATATTATTATACATGTTGATTTGCATACGATTTTTAAAACAATTTTAAATATCCAATATCAGAATGACTAATTATTTTGAACATTAGAAAATAGTTAGCTCATGTATTGCAAATCATTTGAAGATGATTTACTGAATATTTTGGTCCTTATACATAGAATCTCAGTAATCTGGCCGTAACTAGTTGTATCCTGCCTAGTAATTCGATGTTGTATGTACGTTTGAATTTCATTAATCCAACTGTCTAGCACTAACAGTAATCCGTCATTTTTCTGCTACTTTCTAAATGCAGTAACCACTTCCTAATCCGGCATGTACACTATTCCAGAGTCGATTAACTCTTCCTACATCTACTTTAATCCGGCATATTTACGTAATATTCATATCTCTTTCCAGTAATCCGACAATTTTGGCACCGCATTAGTGAGATTGTACTGTAAGAATTTTTGTCCGCTAATCTGGTCACGTAACTATCTTGCGCATTTGCTTTTAACGGAAACCCTGTTTTGACTCCAAAATAATCTCTTTCATTATAGGTTTGGGTCTTAACTGATAGTGTACTAAGTTTAATCGGAATTGGTTAAGTCGATTGATAGAAATTTTGGGAATATGTTGTTCTGTTAAAAAACTCAAAAACCTAGAAAACTTGTAAAATATCCGGTTACAATATTGTTTATTACTATACGAGTTAAGTTTAGTGATATCTAATTTTGTGTAATTATTTTTTGTACTACAAATTATTGAAAGGTAACTAATTTTCAAAAATACAGCCCTTCGTTGTTAACCCTAATTAAAACATATCAGTCGTATTTCATAGTAAATGTTCCGAAAATATTTAAAATAAATTTAAAACTAATTAGCTTTTTACTCTTAAGTGACCTTAGGAATGGGAGTCTTGTCATGTCGAGCAAAATCGAATTCGTTTCTTGATCTCTGCAAACAAAAAATCTTACATTAAATTTTACTTAGAAAAATTTGATAATTGCTTCTACGTTTCTGCTTTTACATTTTATGTATATTTTTTAAGTTCATAAATTTTATCAAATATTGTTTTATCAACTACCGTCGTGTATTCAAAAAACATTAATAAATTTCGTGGAACTATTAATACGTTCGATTATCGCTTATAGAGGTACAGGCAGGTAGTAGTCTCAGTTATTAGGTCATGATTGAAAAACGTCCATCGCTTATAGAAGTTTCTGTTTCTCACTTATAGAGGTTTTAGTTAGAGGGTTACAAAGACGGTACCTGACAATTACTCTCACTTAGAGAGTTTTCTCGCTTACCCAGTTCTCACCCACTCAGGTTTGAATGTATATAGATTATAATAGAAAACAGTATCACGGGTAATTGGAATGATGAAAATAAATTAATTTAAACACGCATTGATTGCAACGTTTCGTCTTTATTTAAGTAAGACTTTTTAGTAAATTATTTTTATTATATGAATGTTAATTTTTGTAAAAAATTTTTTTTTAGAGCTTAAAAAAGTCTTAATTAAATAAAGAGGAAACGTTGCAATCAATGAGTGTTTAAATTGATTTATTTTCATCATTCCAATTACCCGTGATACTGTTTTCTATTATAACACATATCTGGAATTGAACTTTAAAGATGTATATAGATTATCTTGTTTTGCGCATGGAAATCAGATTTCAGATATACTAGATAAATAATAATGTAATATTTAAATCTGTCTAGACAAATGCAAGTGATATTTAAATAATTTGTCGCCATGATATGTGAAAGTTGTTTAATGTTTATTAGCCATTTAAATGTTATGAATTACAGTAGCAAGCAATCTTTAAAATGGCAATGCATAATTATTATTAACCTTGTAAATAAGAAAAAAGAAGTTCAAATTGAAGACTTCGTTGCACAGGATGGATAAAGAAATCAATACTTACTGATAATTTAATATTGTATTTCGCCGCTTAAGTGGAAAGTTTTGGATTTGAGACTCGACGTCAGCGTTGCCAGACGTCCCGATTTTTAAATCAAAATTAAATATCCCGCGCGGGACAGGCTCAGTCCCGCTTTTCGGGGATAACTCGACCGTGTGTAAATAATTATTCTCTTATTGTAAGTTGCAATTTGTAACACTCACTCCTCAGACTATTGTTTGAAACGTCATATTTTCTAATGAATAAAACTTTTTTGATTTTGATTTCTGTTTTTATTCTGTTTTTATTCAGAAGACGAATAAGACAACTATTTAACGATTGGGTAAATCTGATTTCAAATATCATATTTTTATTAAAATACATTTTCTATGGCTATTTTTGCTACCTATTGTCACGTAAACGTAATTTGAACTCAAATAAAAAGATAAATATTTAAAAACGTCTGATTATATACGTTTTTTTACTATGTCCCGCTTTCGACGAAAGAATCCCGCTTTTTTCACTCAAAAAGTTCCAAAATCCCGACTTGGCAAAAAAAAAATCTGGCAACGCTGCTCGACGTTGACAGTATTTGAAAATAATTTTTTGTAATATAGCATTGTAACAATAGATGTATTTTAGCAATTGTAGCAAACTAAAGCTATCCTACTGTTTTAAATAATTTAAATTCTATAAGCAAAAAGTCTGTTAAAAATTAAAATTCGGAGTTTAAAATTTAAAGGAATGGAATCATTAATTTACATTTTTCTTAAAAAAAATTTTAATTTTGTGGAACACGTCTCTGTAAATGTATAAAATAAACAATAAAAAATTGCTGACATATTCTAATTAGACTGGTATACCTATGCCACTAACCTAATTGGGAGACATTTATTAATATATTAATTCGTAAAATTAAACATATTAGCTAAATAGATTTAATTAAGATTTTTGTCCTTGCTTATACCACCTGCTGCACTCACCATGTATGGATGGTGACAAATATTCTATTGTCAGGACAGCATGTGTGTTAATAATATGTAGGTATATTTAAAGTTACAAATTACTTAAGGTAGTTGTCGTGATACAATATTGTCAAAAAGTTAAAGATTATACGCGCCACAAAAGTATACTAGGTTGTAGCTAAGTGATCCATAATTTGTACGCAAGATTGTACCCGTGGAAACATAACCCATACAGTATTCATATGCATGTATGCTTTTCTATAAATTGTTGAACTTTAAACCGTTATTTATAAATAATTAGACGGTCAAAAAAATTTCTTATTTTTTTTTAAACTCATAACAAATGCATTGAAAGACTGTCAGTTTTTGGAAAGTTTCTGACAGTTAGTTCTTTTTTTATAAATAAGAAACTGGTTCGGAACTACAGACATTGGATACAATCAATGTTAATTATCCAATTTTTAATTGAATTTATCTCAGATTATATACGGTCGATCGACTTCAAATTTTCAGGGTAATTGTACTATCATGTCCTTAATAAGTATACAAAAATTAAGAATTTTTTGACGGTGTGCCTTAACCACGACAACTACCTTAAACAGATTTCAATGTTAGTATCTTTACAAGCCTCTATTTTCTGTCTGACTATCAGGGACAAATCTTGCGATCGATTTTTCGGCCATTTCCCGATATTCGATCATAGTGAAATTTTGCACACGCCTTTGTTTTTGAAGAAACTATATAGAGTCAATTATGGTAGATCCAATATGGCTGTTACCACAAAATGGTGAATTACCTTCGTCTTGACAACTCCCCCCACATGGGCATCAATTGAAAGGGTATGACAAGTAGAATACAATGAGCAATGTGACCTCATAATCCAAAATGGCGGCCGACACAAAATGACGAATTACCTTTTCATTATGATAAATGCATAGGTCAGAAAGTAATTGGAATATAAATGTTTATTCTGCTAGATTTACTTTGAAGCAGTAGAGGGAAATTGTAGATTACTATAGACGCTCGACAATTGAGGTCATTAGTGTCTGTGAATCGAAACAGTTCCAGTTATTTCGGTTTATTTACCAATTTTATTGTAGTAAGTATTTCGAGTATAGCCGTCGATTTATTTTATTTATTGTAAATTATAGACGCTCAACAGCTTAGGTGATTAGCGTCTTAATTACTTCAAATAACATAATCACTTAAAACTAAACGACATAAAAAAAATCCATGAGCAGAGGCAAAATTCGAACCAACGATAGTCCGCTCAAGAAGTCAGCACGCTAGCCACTGGCCACACTGTCCTCTATAACCGTCGAAAACGTTCTTCGAAATGCCATTAATAACCCTACGATATGCCATAATTCGTTTATTTTTGAAAAATCTAAAAGAGGTAGTAAAATGAGGAACGAAAATTTGGCGTTATCCCGTACCATTCATATTTATACTTGACTCCGTAACAAAATGGAAATTTGGATCAGTAATGGGCCCAGATAATGTCGAAAGTTGGTGGTTTTAAAAAAAATTATGATGAACCTCACCCTCATAAGCTCACCTAAGAAGTTTAACTTCTTTAGTTTTTTAATATTATAATTACGACGAAATTATCACACATTTTAAAGAGGGTACTTTGATGTTTATGTCATGTGAAAGTTCTCACATGGACAGATCGTCACATTCATACCATAGTTTTGTTTACATACTATAATCTACAGAAAAACATTTTTAATATGAACTGTCTGTAGTATATCAACATCATAACCTCACATTAATGGACGTTTCAAAACATGCTTATATTTAAAAAATGTTTAATCTGAAAATTGTTGTGATATCTAAAAATAGAGAATATGATATTTAATATTTTCCTTTTTGAATGTACATGAAATATATATTATGATTTCCTATCGTTTGTACGTCAATTGTTCGTAATTTTAAACGTCAGATTCTCTTTAGTCAGATTCAAGCCGTTTAATATTGTCTTACTATTTTGCACTATAAACTTCTGTCATTGTCAGCAATTTAGGGGACAAACTAACTTCCCCTTTATGTGGCAGTTCTACTTCCCCTCGATTTCTTACATTTTTCAAACAGTTCGTCGCTAAAGAAGTTAAACTTCAAAAATAAAGCGAAATTAGATTCGGAAAATATGTGATAGTTTTGTGAACAAAAATTTGATTTGTTAAAAGCTTCAACCTTTTCATTAACTGAATTGTTGTACGGGAAGAAGTAAAAAAAATTCACGACTAAAAACATTTTCAATCACAAAAACACAATTTTCTTGAAATGAATTAAACATGAGACTTTTGAAAGGTTAAGAGGAAAATGAAAATTCTCTTTTTCAACTTGGCAGTATAGCCTGTCGTTGTAGCATGCATTGAAAGGGTGTTGAAGAAACGGTGATGTTTTGATTCTGATCTTGGTATGGCGTGGAGGAAAATAAAGCAAAGTAAGAATCTCTTTCTATCTATAAACAGATAGAAAAGCTCGAGGTGTTGACTGGCTACTGGGAGACAAAGGAAGATTTACCGTCGCCGAGAAAAACTAATTGAGAAGTAAAATAAAGTGGCTATCGAGAAATTGACCAGCGCCGTTTCAATAGATACAGGGTTGCACTATTAATTCATTTCAATGATTGAATATAACCGAGCTGGGTAGAGTAGTGGTGACAGCACTTAGACCAGTATTCGGGAGGTACCGGGTTCGAATCCCGGCGGGGGCAGATGTGGCTGGGACTTTTTCCTACTGCTTCTCGCCGAGAAACGGTAATTCCTGTACCGGCCATCTTGATTGAGGTTTTCCATGGTAACCGTCAATTAATTCCAGATAAATATCGAAATGGTTCCTTATTTGAGGCTATGGCCGATTACCTATCAAACTCCTAGTTCAAAAATTACCTACCTTATCCTAATTTCCTATAATTCCTTCATTCGCCCATTGCTTTTACATAAGTTGAAGTTGTAAAAAATGTAGAAAATAATGGGAAGTGGTAGATGAAAAAATAGTAATGGTGCAATTGGCGTTTGTTCTGACATAAAGTCGGGAAACGAACGTTAAACACATTATTATTATTATTATTATGATTGAATATAGCATTGCTTTAAAGCCATGCTACTTTTTGTGTCCAAAACGCGTGATTTAGCAATAGGGATGTTGACTGTGTTCAAATAAAAACATAAATATAACGTTAAGTGCTACTTTCTATGATAAAAATACCAAAAAACGATAATTTTCATTATTTTTAAGGAATTTAATTAATATTTAACAAATAAAATGTAATTAAATCACTCTTAAGTCACGTGACAACGAACACTAATCAGAGTGCATGATGTCACTCAGCCATAAACATTATCAGACGCTGTCATAAAAAAGGACGCGGTTCAGGCTGTCAAAAGGATTCATTGCTTGATTAATATTTAGAGTGCATATTATTATTTATTAATAGGAAACGTCAAATTACATATAACTATAGCAACAATTACGAAAAAAACCTTGCATCACCTCATCAGTTTACCAACGTTTATAACTGTATGATGGCACGGCAGTCACGTGACAAGTATTGGCGTTTTGGAGCGTTTGAAACGGAATTTAAAATACATGATTTTTAAAGCTTAAGTCCTATTGAAATACAAATAATAAATAGATGGATAATTATCGAACAATTATCCATCTATTTAACTCATAGTCAAATACGAAACAAGCTTTGAAAAAAAAAATATTTGTGACTATCTATTTTATAATAAAAAGTAGTAACAAAATAAGTTTAATTGTAAATGATATTACATATTGCCATATTACTGACAACTGTTAAACAGATTGCCATCAAATGGCTGAATTTTAAACCGGAATTTTTTAACGAAATCATTAATTTTAAGATATTAACTTATTTTCCGTTATTAGAGAGAAAAATAATCTCTGATATCGATGACTTTTGTAATCGTTGATGAATTGATTCTTAATCCACCTCTGGTCTATTAGTTGGTTGGCGCCAATTGACCAATGTCCAATAACGTGTGCGGTAGCTCTAGTAGACACTGGAGCATTATATACATTAACCTCAAACATTGGCACGATCACACATACACTCAAACACCCCGGCGCGCGCGCGGTTAAGTACATTGTGTAGTGTATATGTGCATTTTCACGCATTGAAATAGGACTGGGAAACACGGAAAGTGTTGCCATGTAAATTTATGATAGGAAAAACTGCACACACGCTAGTAATTAGAAATATAATGCGGTAATGGTGTTAGTGGTAATAAAAAATGTTTAATAATTACTATGACATTGCTAGGAAATTTACAGGATTTTTTGCCTCTGTGTATAACTATCTGTAATATTTTTAATGTGTGAAGTCTTAATGGACACTCCTATAGATGTGGGAAAAACGGGTCTTTTTAGTGATCTGCATCTTTGCACCTGGATCCCGTATGTGAGCCGGCTCACTAAACCGGTTCAAAAAGAGCCGAGTTCTGAATATGTTATTGCAATCTATCACTGAGTTACCTAGTTCAGTCAATCATATCACGACCTGTATAGTATCAAGAATGCATAGCCAAACATGTGATGCATGAGTCATTTGAGCTGACAGATGCATCAAAGCAAGAACTGATACATAAGTGTAAAATGTGCTTCTGTGTGTTGAGTGTTTCACTGAGTTATGCGAATCCGTTGAACCGGTTCAGATCTGAGTTACCCAACTCTACACTCCTGTCACCGAACTGTATGACTGTCATTAAATTCTGACTATATAACCCCATTTTTGTTTTTATTTTAAGCAATCAAAAGGTCGCAGAAGAAAAAAAATATAATGAGCCTCACCCTCCTCATAGGCTCACATAAGAAGTTTAACTTCTTTTGTTTTTAATATTATTCCCAAATTTAATTTTTGTTTATGTAAAACTAATTAATAATATTTATACATACTTAGCAACACACTATAAACTTCTGTTCTTGTCAATTTCTTGCAATTTAGGAGACAAACTAACTTCTCCTTTAAGGGTCGATTCTACATCCCCTCAATTTTTTACTTTTTTCAAATAGACACGTCGCTAAAGAAGTTAAGCTTCAAAAAAGCACCAATTGGGTAACAGGACCATTTCAATTTTAAAAATATTCACATTTGACATCTTGTTAAAAATAAAATAAAATTTCTGTTAACACGCGCGGTGATGCGGGTAACGGCTAGTAAGAAATATGATTGATATTATGGTTGCATAATAATATGGTTTCACATGTAAAAATTATTCAAAGCATACTTGTCAGGTACCTAATTTCTTTTTGACAGATGATCAGAACAAAAGAGTAGTTGATATTTTTTTTATTTTCAAGATACTTCAGAAATAAAAAAAATAAGAAATTCGTTCAAAAAAATAAATAGAATATTCATCCGTTATAAAAAATGTATATTATAAAAAGGAAAAATAGCGTTATAGGCTTACATCTCTTCTGCGCTTGCGCTCATTCTTCTCAAAAACAATAGAGCTCTTTATATTTGCAAATCAAATTATAAAATATGCGAGCAAAATAATTTCATTTTATTATTGTGATTAAGCACTAAAGTTCACAAAATTTGGCTTGATGCTTAAAAATTTCAATGAACATATTTTTCTCCTAAAAATTGAATAAAAACTTGATATTTTTCAGTATTTACAGCACCTAACAAAATTTCGAATTATTGGAAGACTATTTCATATTTTGCTGTTTTTTCTATACAAACTTACGTTAAAAATACTGACAAATCTGATTTGCTCATTAATTTTTTTAAATTAAATTTTTTCTGTACAAAAATTTGTGTTAAACTTACGCTAAATTTCTAGTTTTTATCTGATTTTAATTCGTTTATTTAGATCAAATAAACTGTAAAACCTTGACTAAAAGTCATATTCTATAGTTCATTTTGAAGTACTAACATTAACAGTTGGAATAAGATTGCTCATACAAAATCAGAGATTTTCGGACCGAAAGTACATTTTACAAGCACTGTTCGGTTCATAAAATGCGGGTGAAAAAGGGAGCATATTAAACACCTGGTATAATACGCGCCACGGTTCTAAAAGGTTCTGAAGTTAGATGCAAATGGAGGCTTACGCAGGTACAGTCGGTTGAAAAACTACAAACTCGCGCTATATTATTATTTTTAATTTTTCTTTAATCTAAAGATCTAATTCCTTGCATAAAGTCATCCAAAAAATTATTTTTCGTGCTTGTATATGCAAAACTGTATTAGGCATCTTGATCAATTAACAGTCAAAGAAACAACAATAGCGTACTGGACTGTACTTTATAGCAGGAAAGCGACAAGGGACATGACAAGCAGCGATAACTAATCACCGACGAGCGCACGTTCTGTGCCGGTAACTGGGAGGTAGTGGGAGTCTTTCTTTCCCACAAAACAACCAGGACGGCTCTAAAATATACATTTGCGACGCTGTTTGTGACTAACCTTTTAGAACCGTGGCGAGCATTATATTCAGTAACCTTAAAAGTTAAAATCATGCCCCTATAGCGTTAGTCCATCCTTATGAATCCGCATAAAACACATTAAATGTAGTATACATATATATGTAGTTAAGACGTTCCAATCGGTTATATATTTTTTTGTAGTTTGCAATGCGTATTGAAGTTTTCCCGCATCGATTGCTGCTATATCCTTATCCTTCGCATAGCGTCAAAGGACACGCGCTTCATACATAGGATAAGGCATTTCACACGACTGGGCGAATATGGAACAAGTTACGTTCACTCAATGAAATTTGAAAAAAAGAAAAGTAATAGAACTTTCGCATGTCTCCGCCGACGAACCACCTCCGTTTAACTTTATGTGCTTTCTGTTCTCTTCATATTATGTGCGTGTTGACAGCAGTTATACCGACTGGGCATGCGCGCACCATAAATCAGTGCGTGTGTTTTGTTTTGACAACGATGGAATTAAATACTAATAGGATTTATATATAACTAGGCGCTACCCGCGACACCGCACGCGATTGAGATGAAGCACGGCAGCAATAACAGAAGTGGAGCTTTACTCGTTAGCAACCCTCTTGAGAGTCGGGCACTGCAAAACTCGTTCTAGACGAACTCTACTCAAAAAAAGAAACATGCTTAACAAAATTTAAGCCTGTAGTTCTGATAGTTCAAAAACGGAAATTTTGTATCTCCTTTGGGAGTCGATTTCCACAAAACCCGTTCTTAGCAGATCTCGTACTCAACAAAAGAAACATTTCTGCCAAATTTCATGTCTGTGGGTCTAATAGTTCCGAAGATATCGTGATAGATTGATAATTGGATTTCATCTTCTATTTCACCCCTTTCAAGTTTTTTTTTTTGAGACAACTGGTCTATGTCTTTCCTCAGGATGCAGCTCATGTCCTTGTCAAATTTTATCGAAATCTGTTCACTGATTTACGCATGAAAAGGTAACAGACCTTCGCATTTCTAATATTAGTATGGATGGAGAGAGATATAGATTTATTACGGGAATAAGTTTTGTTCAGATATCAAAATTGGTTCTTGTAAAAATCAGGATCACGGGTAATTGGAATAATGTGGTCAAATCAATTTAAACACTCATTGATTGGCAACGTCGCGACATTATCAAGCTCTCAACTATATTTAAATGATAGTCAAATTATAGTTGACTGGGTTTTTAGTTTATTGTTAAACTAGAAAACAAGCACATGCTATTTTTCTACAAAGTTTTTATTTTTACTAATTGTTTTGTAGCTTTGTAAACTTTCGTTGGATTGCAAAACTTCTTGGTTTCCGGGCTTGTACGCCGTGCTCCATTGGTATTTCTACCTGACGTTTCGTCTACAACTGCGGTAGACAACTTGCTTGTGAGCAGCCGAGAAGGACACTTCGCCCGCTACCACATCGCCTTTGATAATGTCTACCGCAGCTGTAGACGAAACGTCAGTAGAAATACCAATGAACCGCGGCGTACAAGCCCGGAAACCAAGAAGTTTTGCAACAACGCCAGCCGTGAAAGCCTACACAATTTCGTTGGATTTTATTTAATTTACCATTTGATAAATAAATGAAAGCTATGTTTGTTGGAAGATCGTGTATGTCTTTATTATAATTTGACGATCATTTAAACATAGTTGAGAGCTTGATAAAGTCTTAAGAATAAAGACGAAACGTTGCCAATCAATGAGTGTTTAAATTGTTTTGCCCACATTATTCCAATTACCCGTGATCCTAATTTCTATTATTTATATATCTGGAATTGAACTTTGAAGATGAATTGGATCTTGCATATTGTATAGATTTTTTTTGGTGAACTCAGCCTTAAATACAGAGCAGCCAGTCTAACAATTGACAAGGCTATCTGAACTATTTCATAATTAGTGTATTTGCCATATTATCGGCGTCGGTCGGTTAGCGGTACCTATGGCTTGGATAAAATTTCTAGACGTTTCATAGCCTCCTAAACAACTCGGCACTATTTTTAGAAATGTTTATATATATTGTGACGAACACTTCAGAATCTCTTTTAAATAATTAGAAAAAATCTTAAAATTCAAACATACGAAGTCTCCAGGTAGCCACCTCAGCGGCGCTAGGTCGCCTCTTGTTTCTATTGATTTATCAATTATCTTTCGAACAGAATTGATTTAAAATTGTACTATCCTTTTCTTATGAAGAAGTATGTATGCTTACCATCTATAATATCATTGTCAAATCAAAATTTTTGACATTGCTTTTTGCAACTCAGCAACAGTTATATATAATATTAAATCGGCACAGTAGTTTTTGAGTAGCCTATGTTACTCAGGGTGAATGTAGCTTTCTAATGGTAAAAGAATTTTTCAAATCGGCACAGTAGTTTTTGAGTTTATTCATTACAAACATACAATAATACAAATCTTTCCTCTTTATAATATTAGTATGATGAAAAATTTGTTACGCTCGATTATTTCGTTGCCGAAATCTACCTGGCTGACGCCGGGTCAGAAACTTAATAAAATATCCATTGATTCAATTTAAAAACACGAAGTTAAAAAACCCAGAGACACTTTTTAACGATTTTTTTACAACATTACAAATATAGTATTTCATTTTTACTGCAAATTTGATGAAACTAATTCAGTTTACACGACAGTATAAAGTTAATAAAACTATGAAATCGCGTAAAACTGGTGTAATAATATTATTATAGAGGTGTAGATAATATTAAAATTAACGACATTTAAAATAATTTTATTGCAGCGACATTAAAATAAGTTCTGTTAGTTAACAGTCTATGGTGCAACAGTGTACAAAAGCATTACATATATCATTTGGTCGGTCACAAGGCAAAATCGCTTAAGCCGAGTCTTTCATCCTAACGGCGTAACCACGGCAACGAAAAATCAATCATAGAGATATTATTCTGTATCCGCGTAAATATCAATTTACAACATGGTGAGACTTTGTTTTCATTTCTGTTGTGTGTCGTGTTAACAATATATGGTACTTAATATTATAAAGATTAATTAAGAGGATTATGGTTTGAACAATATTAAAAATGAAATTGAACAAAAGAGTTACCGACCGTCAATCATATTGACGTTGTTTCAAAATCAAAGCCGTCAGATGGCAGCATTGCTGTATTGTGTCTTAATGAATATCTATATATATATATATAATTTTAATAATTAATAAATTTACAAAAACAAAAGCAATAATACATTTTTTAGTTGTTGATGTCGGTAGAGCAAGCAATTATCTATAAAATGATATAAAATTTATGTGGAGCAATTGTGTGGTTTTTTCGAAAAAGGGAGGCAAACATCTTAACCTTAGCGTATTAATATATATGATGGGTTTTTAATTTGAAGTCGATTGATCTTTTGATGTCACCGTAGGTATATACTAACAATTTTTACATAAGTCGTTTTATCTTTTGGCCATAGATCTAACACTTGAATCAACAATGTAAGTACATTCCGAACTATTAAACTGTTGTTTGTTTGATGAGATCAATAAATATGTTATGAGACCGATTAATGTCTCCATCTGAATATGCATAAAGATGTCCTGTGATCAATAGCTAAACTGTGTCTCGTCTTTATAAAGTAGAGGAAATGCAGCATATTATTATATATCGATATTTTTTACTTGATTTATTGATATTTTTGGGCGATATTTAATATTTCGATATATCGATATAAAATTTCGAATACCGAAAACCGATAGTTCTTTCCAGTAACAACACTAGTATGTACTACCGCGACTGACTATAACCGTCTAATTATTCCGAAAACATCGAAAACTCCACTGAAAAAGAAACATGTGTTTTTACATATGTTTTTGGAACATACTTTTGACTGTGTTCCAAAAACAACAACAGTGAATAAAGTACATATAAAACTTGTTTCTTTTTTACCGGATTTTTTGATATTTTCGAAATAATAAACAGTCAAAATAGCTATTCACGCAATATTTCATTTCATTTCTACAACATCTAGAATATTTTTAATTATATCGATTTACACCTCAATTCATGCAGCATGCTGTACCAACAATTTTCTGTCGAATGTCACCTTTGACACACATGCCATAGGTTCGCCATTCCTGGCTTTATTAATTGTTCGATAAATCTCTAAAATTATCTGCTCCTAAATGTATTAGACGTTTGATTAATAAACAAAAAAAATTTTATCGTTGTTTTTGATTTCAGATAATTATTTATTATTTGATTTATTAGAAATAATGTCCGTTAATTGTTATTTGAGATTATATTAAGCTAGCCAATATGTATACTAAATTTCTTCGAGTGCCAATGTTCTCTTTAAAATTGTACCGATATATCGATATTTTATAAAAAATATATCGGTACCGATATCGATACTTGAAAAAAATACGATATACATCGATACTTTTTGGCACTTCCGACATCCCTAATTTGGAGGTAATTTCTCAGTTATTGTCATTGCTTTACTTAGTTACGAGGAAAATTGGAAGTTGTTATTAATAACATTCTAAAAAATTTAATCTTAATAATTATTAGAGAGCCAGGAACAAAAAATGCTAATATGAACGCGACGATCCATGAAGCGTCTATGGTAGTTCGAGTGTCCCTCTCCAACTTTTTCCTCTCACATTATTCTCTGCCGTTAGGCCAGAGCGCGCTAGAGCGCTTTGTAATGGAAATCCGTATATTCAACACTAGTGGTCGCGATGTCTGAAAAATTTTTTTTAGCATTTGGGGGGCCTAAAAATCATAGAAAACACATTTTCTAACAAATTCTGCCAAGCAAGAACTTTTCCGAGATCGTCAAAAATCGAAATAAAACGCTTTTTACAGTAAAACTAATTTTGTTGTCAAATTATTTTGCATAAAAGCTTGTTGTTTTAATTTTTTTAAACTCTAATTTTAATTATTATATAGATTTTGTAACTGCAACATTTAAACAAAGTCACATCAAATAAAATATCGAAGGCGACGATGGTACGTTAAGTGTTAATAATCGTAACATTTTACATTATATTGTCCGTTTTACGTGGCTAAATATTGGTTGAGGTTTTTTTCTGGTCTTTTGTACATAGAAAATGTAAATTGAGCCGCGAACGAAGGTGATTAAAGACTAAAACAAACTTAATACTAGCGTTAATATGTATGTTCATGTTTATACAAGATGCTTGTGTCATGTGCGTTACCTAGCAGAACGTTATATTAGTTGAGTCAATGAAGCTGAACAATCGACTAAAAATAAATATTACGAAATTTGCAGGTTTACATAATATTGACTTTTTTTTTCTTTTTATAAACGATAGGGCTTCGGCAGCAAGGCCATTAGCTCCAAATCTATAACTGATCACTGTATATTATATATAACTGTTTATCACTGGTTAATTTTTTTTTCTTTTTTTCTTCTTCTTTTTTGTCCTTGGTAATAAATATAAAAATGGTTTGTCGGGAAAAAGGACTTTCTAAGTAAACACTTATTTGTTATTTATAGCAACGTTTCGTCCCTTGCTTGAGATTTTTTCAAGCTTTATAACTATTAAATGTTTTGATCAAGTAGATATAAAAGTTAAAATACACATGTAAATATAAATTTGAGTTAAACAATTGCTCATTAAAAAGTTTGTAATAATTCCGTTTTTTAAAAAATATTTTTAATGAACAATTGTTTAACTCAAATTTATATTTACATGAAAAAGTCCTAAGCAAGGAACGAAACGTCGCTATAAATAACAAATAAGTGTTTACTTAAAAAGTCATTTTTCCCGACAAATCATTTTTATATTTTTGCAAAATTTTGAAAAGTGAATTTTGATTTAAATTAGGAAATACCATTCCCCCCACTAGTGGCTTGGAACACAAAATTGAAGTTTCATTTTTCTTATGGGACTGTGTTTATGAAACACACTGTATATAACGTATATACTATTCTGCATACTGCATAGCGCTCAATGTAAAATGTAAGTAGTAACGTTAAGTACCTAACGTAAATATGCATGTGTGTTCTCTGTTGCCGAGCGTCTGTAATCTACAATATCTATCTTTGCATGTGTGTTATGTAACAGTCAAGGATAATTACAGTTGAAATCCGATAATCGTGTTCTAGTGGCATTCAGACCTAATATATTTGTTATTGCACTCAGAAAATAAATATACTGTAACTTCAGGAATTTCTTGATTGATTTTTTTTCCTTTTCGAGTCAAGTTGGGTCGTGCAGGGAGAAAAGTTTAATGTTATGTTGCAGAAAGTATTGTCACAAAGTCTGATTTGACCATCCATTTGACCTGTAGGTATCGTGTAGACAAACAGACGCATAGACATTTTCGAAAAATATGTTTTTTGGATTCAGGGAACATCAAAACGAAAAACTATTGTAACATTTTGAAAAGTGAATTTTGATCTAAATTAGTACCATTTCTCACTAATGGATTGGATAAAAAAATAATTATTTGCGACAATAAGGTCTACCTGCACTCACAAAATCAGTTTTCTAAATTTTCCGTAATTTTGTGAGCAACATCGAACCTAGTTTATAAATTAATTCCGTCGCGACTGTCTTATAATACGCGCCACGGTTCTAAAAGGTTCTGAAGCTAGTCCCAAACAGCGTCGCAAATGCATATTTTAGAGCCGTCCTGGTTGTTTTGTGGGAAAGAAAGACCACCTCCCAGTTACGTGCGCTCGTCGGTGACTGGTTATCGCTGGTTGTCGTGTCACTTGTCGCTTTCCTGCTATAAAGTACAGTCCAGTACGCTATTGTTAAGTTGTTTCTTTGATTGTTAATTGATCAAGATGCCTAATACAGTTTTGCATAGACAAGTACGAAAAATATTTTTTTGGATGACTTTATGCAAGCAATTAGACCTTTAGATTAAAGAAAAATTAAAAATAATAATATAGCGCGAGTTTGTAGTTTTTCAACCGACTGTACCTGGGCAAGCCTCCATTTGCATCTAACTACAGAACCTTTTAGAACCGTGGCGCGTGTTATACTTTGTGGTATTCTACTGTAACAAATTATCTAGAAGTTCCATGCAAATAACGTTTAAGTAAACCCAGTGCTAAGATGAAATCACAACTTGTCTTCACAAGATCTTAACTAGATATGTGAAAGGTCAAGTCCGAGTCGAACTAGCGAAGAGATGGTTCCGTGCCATTACGTTTTCCGTGAGAACATATGATTTTCGTTAAGTTTTTTCTGTGGACTATGGGTGAGGTCCTATAATCTCTATTTTTTCAAAATTTTAGGTTCAGTTGTTTTCCTCATAATGAACCCTTTCATTTGATTTGTCACATGATGTACTCGATCTTTTTAGTGTATTTGCCATATGGCAACATACACTATTGGCGTCGGTCGGATGGCGGGACCTAGGGGTCGGACCAAAATTTCTCGACGTTTCATAACCTCCTAAACACTTTGGCACCATTTTTAAAAATGTATATATATATATATATATATATATATATATATATATATATATATGTGTGTGTGTGTGTGTGTGTGTACGCGCGATAACTTTCGAAAGAGTTAATTGATTTCAACGAAATTTGGGCCACATGTTGAAATCCATCACCGCAAGAAGCCTATTTAAAATGGGCCTAATCGGGCTATTTTAAGGGTAGTTTTTAGGGGTTGAAAACTGTTTTTGGGCCCCAAAATACCGAAAAAATTCTCCGAATCGTTTCAAAATTGAAATTTAACCCTTTGGTAGTGATTAAAAAGTTTCCCCACAATTTTAATAAAATCGGCCCGACAGGACCGGATTTACAAATTTTATGAAAACACTAGTTTGCAGATAGTGACTTATTTATTGAAGGGTGTATTTAATTTGGTGTAGAGGTTAGATTGATAATAATATTACAATTAAGAAAAAAATGTTATTTTAAGGGGTGTATTAAGGGATTAAATTTTTTATTTTGCCCAAAAACAAACTTAATTTCACATAATAAAAGTATAAAACCACACGGCCCTATACAAGCAAATACACTATATTGTCGGCAGGGTTTTGGCACTGCGACTCGGGTTTTTTTTTATTTTCTAATGTGGCCTCCAAAATTTAAGACCTAGAATTTTCGTTTAAGTTTTCCTGTAAACTATGGATAAGGCCCTATGATCTCTATTTTTCCGAAATTTTAGGTTCAGTTGTTTCGGAAATAAGGAGGGGATGGTCGATTTTAATATATTTTCTTTACATCTTTTAAGCTATGCATTTTATAATTATGTAAAGAACCTCTTCATTTGATATGTCACATAATGCACTTAACATTTTTTTTTTAATTTTCTAATTTGGCTCCCAAAATAAATCTCCAAAATTGGAATTAGTTCATTTACTCTATACGTCCGTCATTGAGATATTATTTAACTCTATATATGTAGCAAACAACATTTTTTATTCAGCATATTTTGTAATTTCCGCATTGAGTCTAAAATTAGTTTTACCACATTTGTATTCCAGCTTTCTAATACTGAAGCATATATTAACACAATGTTCATTCCGTGTAAAGGTGTTTAAGAGCGAAATATAAATAGAGTAAATTTATAAAATAGGTCAGATGAATCTTTTTTATCATTAAGTAACATCACACTGAAATGTTATCTCCCAGATAATCTAAAATTTACAGTATAAATTGTTGAGTGGATACGATGAGATGTTTTGGAGAACCATATTTGAGATAGTGGGAAGACCCAATCCAAAATTAAAACAGACAACTTTTTAAAGGAAAAATTCCATGTTTAAAAAGAAAATTTAATGAGCAGCTTTCGTATAAATAATATACAGTATAAATAATATTACAGTATAAATAAGATTAAGAACTGCACTTAAACTAAAAAAGCTAATGAATATATGATTATACTTTTCCAGCTAATATTTTTTTTATATGCAAATATTTTTAGTGTATTTGCCATATGGCAACATACACTATTGGCGTTGGTCGGATGGCGGGACCTAGGGGTCGGACCAAAATTTCTCGACGTTTCATAACCTCCTAAACACATTGGCACCATTTTTAAAAATGTTTATATATATATGTATATATATATATATATATATATATATATATATATATATATATGTGTGTACGCGCAATAACTTTCGAAAGAGTTAATTGATTTCAACGAAATTTGATCCACGTGTTGAAATCCATCACCGCAAGAAGCCTATTTAAAATGGGCGTAATCGGGCCATTTTAAGGGTAGTTTTTAGGGGTTGAAAAATGTTTTTGGGCCCCAAAATACCGAAAAAATTCTCAGAATCGTTTCAAAATTGGCATTTAACCCGTTAATAGCAATTAAAAAGTGCCCCTAAAATTTTAATAAAATCGGCTCAACAGGACCGGACTTACAATTTTTTTGAAAACACTAATTTGCAGATAGTGACTTATTTATTGAAGGGTGTATTTAATTCGGTGTAGACGTTAGATTGATAATAATATTACAATTAAGAAAAAAAATATTATTTTAAGGGGTGTATTAAGGGGTTAAATTTTATATTTTGCCCAAAAACAAACTTAATTTCACATAATGAAAGTATAAAACCTCACGGCCCTATACAAGCAAATACACTATATTGTCGGCAGGGTTTTGGCACTGCGACCCGGGTTTTTTTATTCTTTACTGGCGTCGCCTATTCCACGTTTCTTGCCACGAAAATTGTCTGTCGCGGAAGTGACGCAAAGCTTCACTATCACCTATATTCTGCCATGCTTTCAACTTTTCAAGCATTTTTAGGCTGCAGCTGCCATCGTATCCAAAACTGAATGTCTACACATTTCTTGTACACTGCAAAAGAAATTTGCTTTTATTACAGTTGTCTTCCATTTCATAAACTTTTCACAATCTCAGTGTATTGTTTATTGAAAATTATTTGGCTGTTTTTTTCGGGATAAGTGAGCTTCCATTTGTACACAAATACGTGAAATATTTTAAAGAAATTCGGCATAACATTCTTTGAATCTAAAAATGGTTTGGAGATCAGAAGCAGAGTATATAGAATACATAGAATAGAAGGACAATGTGTCGGCACTTTGATCTTCAGTCAGAGATTCATTTACCTTGAGACAGCCAGTGCCAAACGTGTATCGTAACAGGGCCGTATTATAAAAAAATGTTTTAAATGCTAAAACAAGGTTTTTATAAATCAACAATGAAAATTCATTATTACAAAATACGTTGTAATAATAAATTGTTTTTTGTTGGACTATACCCCTTATTCTTTGTAACGGCCATGACAAAAATTTGATTCATATCATTTTCAGTACATGTAGATTTGATTAAGTATTATAAATACTAATAGTCAATTGTAGATTTATATAAATTGAGCAGTGTTTCGTTGTTAAAAATCACTGTCACTTAAATGTCGCTGTCACCAGGGGACCAGACATCTAAAAGTAACCAATAAGTTAATTTCTAAATACGAGCAGCCTTGCTGGTCATCTTACAGCCACACTGACTAGTGCGTAGGTAGAACCAATAAGAAAACAGTGTGGGCGTGCCTGACTGCTCTGCAAGCTAACACAGCCAGCGCAGCTCGTCTGCGCGCTTTAGGTAACTACTATATGATTCTTTATTAGAGATGGGAAAAACGGGTCTTTTTAGTGATCTGCATCTTTGCATCTGGATCCCGTATGTGAGCCGGCTCACTGAACCGGTTCAAAAAGAGCTGAGTTCTGAATATGTTACTGCAGTCTGCCACTGAGTTACCTAGTTCAGTCAATCATATCGCGACCTGTATAGAATCAAGAATGCATAGCCAAACATGTGATGCATGAGTCATTTGAGCTGACAGGTGCATCAAAGCAAGAACTGATACGTAAGTGTAAAATGTGCTTCTGTGTGTTAAGTGTTTCACTGAGTTATGCGGATCCGTTGATCCGTCAGCTCAAAAAAAAGTGAGTCGGCTCTCACGGATCTTCTGTCGGAGTCGGCTCTTTGAACCGGTTCAGATCTGATTTACCCAACTCTAGACCAGACATCTAAAAGTAACCAATAAGCTAATATTTCTAAATACAACACTGTGCAGCCTTGCTCGTCATCTTACAGCCGCACCGACTAGTGCGTAGGTACAACCAATAAGAAAACAGTATGGGCGTGCCTGATTGCTCTGCAAGCTAACACAGCCAGCGCAGCTCGTCTGCGCGCTTTAGGTAACTACTATATGATTCTTTATGCTATGATAAAAACAATCGTCGTTAGATGGTTGTTCGAAGTTTCATAAACGCATAAATTAATAAGAAGACAAACAAATATACATAAACATATGTTGTGTTTTATTTCAATTCTGGGTCAACAACTGGAATAACAAGGTGCAGAAATGTCACAGCGGGACGCGCTACCATGTTGAGCCTCCCCCACCCACTCAATTTACTTTCGTTCATAAACATACTGATGTGAACAAAATGAGGTAGCAGTTTGAGTGATATGTTGTGAACTGCTACTTCTTATCTAGATTCTAGAATGTTTAGAATATTTTTGAAACTCGAAACTTTTGTATTTGAAACATGATAGATATTTTTAAGGTAGTTGTCGTGGTTAAGGCACACCGTCAGAAAATTCTTAATTTTTGTATACTTATTAAGAACATGATAATACAATTACCCTGAAAATTTGAAGTCGATCGACCGTATATAATCCGAGATAAATTCAATTAAAAATTGGATAACTAACATTGATTGTATACGATCTCTGTAGTTCTGAACCAGTTTCTTATTTATAAAAAAAGAACTAACTGTCAGAAACTTTCCAAAAACTGACAGTCTTTCAATGCATTTGTTATGAGTTAAAAAAAAATAAGAAAACATTTTTCACCGTCTAATTATTTATAAATAACGGTTTAAAGTTCAACAATTTATAGAAAAGTATGCATGCATATGAATACTATATGGGTTACGTTTCCACGGGTACAGTCTTGCGTACAAATTATGGATCACTTATAGCTACAAGCTAGTATACTTTTGTGGCGCGTATAATCTATAACTTTTTGACAATATTGTACCACAACAACTACCTTAAGGCAGTTGCCAATGATTCAAGTCGTTAAACTTCTATACTATTAAGGGACTGTTTACCAGCTGTTCAATTGTCCCCTTTTTCACCCGAATAGGTCTATTCCACGAGTAGTTTGATGTTTGTGTGCATATAAAAAGCAACTCACATTTCGGAAATCTGTGATTCTATGAAAAATTTTATTCAATCTTTGATGTTAATGCTTCAAAATAAACTAGAAATATGTAACATCCTTTCCAAATGAGTTTTAGCCGATTTCGATCTAAATAAACGATTTAAAATCAGACAAAACGAGGAAATTAGCAAAAATTTACATTAATTTTGTACAGAAAAAATTAAATTGGAAATAAATCATTGAGCAAGCTCCGTTTGTCAGTATTTTCAACACAAGTTTGCAAACAAAAAACTTCAAAATGCTAACTTGCCTTCTCGTAATTCGAAATCTCGTGATGTGTTGTAAAGAAATATTGACGAGCATTACGTATTTAGATTCAATTATTAAATTAATATAGGTAATAAACTGAATTTTGCGATCGAAATTTCCCGTCAACAGAATTTACGATCTGAGAGATCAGTCATCGAATACTCTTAACAATGTTGGATCACTTTCACACAGTTTATGTTTTGACCCAGCGGTAAGAGGCGAGGTAGGCAAAAGACATATTACGGGTGTGACCTTCTTTAGCTCTGTCTCGCTCAAATCATCCGCACGTTTCAATTTTTGGCTGGTGTGCACTACGAGGCTAAAAGATGATGTTGCAAGGGTGCCGCTGTCAATTGATTACTCTAATTTTTGGAAATATTTTGAAGATTTAAAAAACTTTTCCGAAAAAAGAAGAGCCACTTTAGGTTTGTGATGGAACAGTTTTGTGAAATAAGTACGAATAAGGTCGTAGTGTGACATTGAAAACGTGTGTTTTTTGGCACAATTAATGCCAACTTTTTTCTAGTAAATCGTACATAAATTACAAAAGTAGTCCATTAGAGATCTAGATTGGTCCTTTGTCTTCCTTATAAAGAAAGAATTTTTGCAGAATGTTGACGAATAAGTCTATAATCAGTTGACACCCGAAGCTCTATTTTTGGCTTAAATTCAGAGCGTTCCGACAGCCTTAATTTTTAAAACACACTCTATACGTGGACATTTTCGCAGTACACCGCGCACATTATGTGTGTGTGTGTGTGTGTGTGTGTGCATGCATCGAGACTGCAAATATTTAACTTGGAATAATACGACGTAATAACATTTAGCTATGCTAAGTTCATAAGCGCATTATTATACAAAGAAAATATTATATTACGTCTATTTCTTCCATTACCGTGTGTCATAACAAGAGACGGGCGCTATTGAAATTATAAAATACATATTTATTTTAAACTACCTTTTAGTCGCGGCTTCGCTCGCGTACGTCTCTTGTGCAGCCTCCTTCTACCGAACACATTTTATCTCTAGCGGCCCGGTACCGTATCGCTGGGGTGCAATTAAATATATTCTGTGATATTTCCTAAGATATTAATCTAACCGAGCTCGGTAGATTAGTGGTGACAGCACTAGACTCGCATTCGGGAGGTCTGGGTTTGAATCCCGGTGGGGGCAGATGTGGCTGGGACTTTTTCCTACTGCCTCTCGCCGAGAAACGGTAATTCCTGTACCGGCCATCTTGATTGAGGTTTTCCATGGTTTCCCTCAATTAATTCCAGATAAATATCGAGATGGTTCCTTATTTGAGACCATGGCCGATTACCTATCAAACTCCTAGTTCAAAAATTACGTACCTTATCCAAATTTCCTATAATTCCTTCATTCGCCCATTGCTATTACATAAGTTGACGTTTTAAAATGTAGAAAAATAACGGGCAGTGTGATAGATGGAAAATAGTAATGGAGCGAATGGCGTCTGTTATGACATAAAGTCCAGAAACGGACGTTAAACGCATTATTATTATTATTATTATTAATCTAAATTAAATAATGTAAAGGGCAATTTTGGTCGAAATTAAAAACTTAACATGACTAACTTATTTGAAGGACTGATACAATATCGGTGAAAACACCATCGCAAATAATAATAATAATACACAAATAGGTTAGCAGGAAAGTGGACAATTGTCCACTTTCCTGCTAATCTAATTGAGTATGTTTGAAAAAAAATATGGACACAACAATTTCCAAAATAATAATAATATAATAGTAATAATGCGTTTAACGTCCGTTTCTCGACTTTGTTATAACAGACGCCATTCGCACCATTACTATTTTTTCATCTACTACTTCTTGTTATTTTCTACATTTTTTTAAACTTCAACTTATGTAATAGCCATGGGCGAATGAAGGAATTATAGGAAATTAGGATAAGGTAGGCAATTTTTGAACTAGGAGTTTGATCGGTCATGGCCTCAAATAAGGAACCATCTCGATATTTATCTGGGATTGAGGGAAACCATGGAAAACCTTAATCAAGATGGCCGGTACAGGAATGATCGTTTCTCGGCGAGAGGCAGTAGGAAAAAGTCCCAGCCACATCTGCCCCCGCCGGCATTCGAATCCGTACCTCCCGAATGCGAGTCTAGTGCTGTCACCACTACTCTACCCAGCTCGGTTCCTTCGCAAATAAAGCATACTTTTAGACCAGGTTTGAAAATCATAAAAATGATTATTGTGAGTCAACTTTAAATAGCAGATATATGCTATCGTAGACTTTTTTTAAGAGGAACTAATCCACCATACATTAGTTTCGTGTAACTGTACCTATTTACGCAGCGCACGCCACAGAAGCTGTCAGAAGGACGATTTTTTCCGACTTCATTTACAAATATCATCCTAGTGGTAGCTTATTTTCGCAAAATGTTCATAAATTATAGCAACCTTTCTCTAAGATAATCCTTCTTTCTATTTGTGAAAACCGTATGAAAATCCATAATTTCTAGAACAATTTCGGACAACAAAAACTTAGCGCGGGGGGACTTAATTTTGAATAATTATGTAAGGATGTCCATATAGAAGCCGTCCATAAAAAACGTATGCAAACAGGGGGAGGGAAATCATCTTACGTGAGGCAAGACTGTAATGCAGTGGAGCCGAGGGCTCCACTACTCTTATAGAAATCATTGTTTCAACGCAATCGCAAGCAGAGCCTCGAGTAGCAACTATTCTATATAAAGTCCGCTGTAGCGTATGTTTATCTTTAAGGCTTTTGGAACGCTCTGAATTTAAGCGAAAAATAGGGCTTCGGCTGATAGTTGATTGTAGACTTATTCGTCAACATTTTGTGAAAAAATCTTTCTCTATAAGGAAGATAAAGAACAAATCTAGGTCTCTAATGGACTACTTTTGTAATTTATGTACGATTTACTAGAAAAAAGTTGGCATTAATTGTGGCAAAAAACACACGTTTTCAATGTCCTTATTCGTACCTATTTCACAAAACTGTTCCATCACAAACCTAAAGTGACTCTTCCTTTTACGGAAAAGTTTTTTAAAACTTCAAAATATTTCCAAAATTCAGAGTAATCAACTGACAGCGGCACCCTTGCAACAACATTTTTTAGCCTCGTGACTTAAATTCAGAGCGTTCCGACAGCTTTAATAGACAATCTACAAATCCGGGCAAAGCCAGACCGGCCCGGTCTGGCTTTGCCCGGATTTGTAGTCTTCAATAATTTATGGACACTTTATACATATAGTATGTTCGTACTTAAATATTTATTATATAATATGTTGCTTTGTTTTTCTACTTCAGGTATTTCATTAGCACAATTCTGTTATTAATACAATAGGGGTATCTTATTTCTAGAAACTTGTTCCAAACTGCTGCTGAGATACTAAAAGACTTACAATACAACTTGTTCAGTTTTCGCCATCTTTGTTTTTACAGATATTTCATTATAGCGTCTCACTAATGGAAGAGACAAAACTCTGAAAATGTGCTAAGCTTTAGTTTACTTTTTAGAAGAAAAACAAGGACGTTTATAGTTACTTTGAATCACTAAATAAATAAATGGTGTTCTTTTTACTCGAACTGTATTACTAACGATGCAACATTTCTTGAAACTAACAAATGCTGCGAAATGCAAATTTATTTATTTGTCTTATAAGTTTAAGTTGGTACCCAATTTAAACTTTGTATTAAGATTAGATTGCAAGTGTCTTCGTCCATGAGTTTCTGAGTGTTGCGAATCCCTTGAAATTTATGAGCAAATTTAAAAAAACTAAAAATTACGCTTTAAGGCTGTCGGAACACTCTGGATTTTGTTTGTGCTGAGACCCAGCAGTAAGGGGCGAGGTAGGCAAAAGACATATTACGGGTGTGACCTTCTTTAGCTCTGTCTCGCTCAAATCATCCACACGTTTCAATTTTTAGCTGGTGTCAATTACGAGGCTAAAAAATGTTGTTGCAAGGGTGCCGCTGTCAATTGATTACTCTAAGTTTGGGAAATATTTTGAAGATTAAAAAAACTTTTCCGAAAAAGGAAGAGTCACTTTAGGTTTGTGATGGAACAGTTTTGTGAAATAAGTACGAATAAGGACATTGAAAACGTGTGTTTTTGGTACAATTAATGCCAACTTTTTTCTAGTAAATCGTACATAAATAACAAAAGTAGTCCATTAGAGACCTAGATTTGTCCCTTATCTTCCTTATTTAATTTTTGCAAAATGTTGACGAATAAGTTTACAATCAGTTGACAGCCGAAGCTCTATTTTGGGCTTAAATTCAGAGCGTTCCGACACTAAAAAGAAAAAAATAATTTTTAATTATCAAGATAGAAAGTCCATAATTGCATTGTATCACTGTTAAACTCAATCTTAATAATTAAAAATTATTTTTTACTTTTTAGTTCGGTTTGCTATAAAAGCTGAAAGTCCTGCACTGCGCGACATATGATGTCCTCGACTTCGCATCGGGCATCATGTGGCGCAGTGCAGGAAATTCAACTTTCTGTTCTTGTGATGTAATATACTATTTACTTCAAAAATATATGAAAAATATGACATAAACGAGTTGACCTTGTTGCCACACAAATACATAGCGTTATTATGTACCTACCTATCTTGTAAATGTTGCATAAAACTGTCAACTGTGTTATATAAGAGTAATTTATGACTGTTGCATTTGAAAAATATAAAAAATATGCATTTTATTACCAATAGAAATAGTTATTTTTTGCATATAAACTTAGAGCATAGCTTAATATAGGGATGTACAATGTCCTACACGATTAAAAAGAAACTATAATGAGCATCTTTAAAGTTCAATTCCAGATATATGTTATAATAGAAAACAGTATCACGGGTAATTAATTACCCGTGATACTGTTTTCTATTATAATGAGCCTTACCCTCATAAGCTCACATACGAAGTTTAACTTCTTTTGTTTTTAATATTATAATTACGACGAAATTATTACACATTTTAAGAGCGCACTTTGATGTTTATGTCATGTGAAAATTCTCACATGAACAGATCGTCACATTCATACCATAGTTTTATTTAAATACTATAATCTACAGAAAAACATTTTTAATATGAAATGTCTGTAGTATATCAACATCATAACTTCACATTATGTGACGTTTCAGCGTATACTTGTATTTAAAAAATGTTTAATCCGAAAATTGTTCTGATATCTGAAAATAAAGAATATGATATTTAATATTTTCCTTTATGAATTTACATGAAATATATAAGTTCTAACCGTTCGTACGTCAAATTACAGAAATTATTTTGTACTTCAACTGTTCGTAATTTTAAACGTCAGATTGAAGCTTGTCCTACTATTTTGCGAATCAAAATGCAACACACTATAACCTTCTGTCCTTGTCAGTTTCATGTAATTTAGGGGACAAACTAACTTCCCCTTTATTTGTTACATTCTTTTTCCCCTCACTTTCTTACATTTTTCAAGCAGACACGTCGCTAAAGAAGTTAAACTTCAGTAATAAATATTTGTGACTATATTTGGTATTTTTGCACGATTTAAAACAATTTTGAGCTTCCACTGTTCGTAATACGGTGAAGCCCGAGGCTCCATTACTGTCGTTAGTACCGAGTAGGGCGTAGCCCCACGAGGCTCCAATACCGTCGTCGCGTGCGTGCGGTTAATAATAAAAATTCTATTAGTGTCTAGAGGACAATAAAATGTGGCAAATATAAATAAATAAATAATTAAAATCTGAAAACTTTTTTTAGGTAAATTTTTAAAATAGCAGTTCCTAACTGTAGAAAAACAGATGACTTTATTTTTTGATGCGTGTGTTTTTTAGTGATCTAAAAAGATTTAAAATTAATGTTCTCTACAAAATTTATGAGAAAATCGATAAGTTAATGTAAAAGATGGTATAATGAACTCAACTACTAAAAATGAATTTGGCTCTTTTCCAACTTTTTAATGTATTATTTCTCATCATCGCATCGTAATTATTATTCTCTCTCAAAATAAAAAATAACGAATAAAACATTATTTACATATATTTCTTTACTTCTTCCTCGCATGTTATCAAACCATAAAAAATAATAACAAAAATATTGAATAAGACTATAAAAACGTTAGCAATTTTTTTTGTCATTATAATGCGAATTATTTTGTGTATGCATTTTCAATTAGCCAAATTCGTAATCATTATATTAGATAAGGGAAAAGTAATTTCGATTTTTTTTATGTTTTTCAAAGCGAATTTATTCAAACAAAAGCAAAAAATGACGAAAATGACCTTCTGGAAACTCAATTTTCAAAGCGCAATAAATTTTGACTCTGTAAACGAATGACGCTAACTTTATAACTAGATGGTTCTGTGGATTGTTAGCTTTCGAACGCGCTATAGTATGTCTTCACTGAATAAGTATTACTAATAATAATAATAATAATAATAATAATAATAATGCGTTTAACGTCCGTTTCTCGACATTTATGTCATAACAGACGCCATTCGCACCATTACTATTTTCCATCTACCACACTTCCCGTTATTTTTCTACAACTTATGTAATAGCAATGGGCGAATGAAGGAATTATAGGAAATTAGGATAAGGTAGATAATTTTTGAACTAGGAATTTGATAGGTAATCGGCCATGGCCTCAAATAAGGAACCATCTCGATATTTATCTGGAATTAATTGAGGGAAACCATGGAAAACCTCAATCAAGATGGTCGGTACAGGAATTACCGTTTCTCGGCGAGAGGCAGTAGGAAAAAGTCCCAGCCACATCTGCCCCCGCCGGGATTAGAACCCGGACCTCCCGAATGCGAGTCTAGTGCTATCACCACTACTCTACCCAGCTCGGTTAATAAGTATTACTAGAGATATGCGACTTTAAAGCAATCTAATTGAAAAAAAACCGAATTTACTTTTTCCCCAACCCAATATTTGTAATTTCTTAAGATATTAATGTGCACTTAGTGGACGATTGGAAACTTGCATATTTTTAATAAATACATATGGTACCTACGTTTGCTGTATTTCCCAGTTAAAAAATTTAATGATACGAAAGCATTTAGAATTTAACAAAAAAAAATTGTATTTTATTGTAGTGCTATACGGTATACTAAAGTTCTGAAAATACTTCAGTGCATTAAGCTATTAAAAATATACATTATTTTGTCGGCGGGGTTCGTCATTGCTTCCGCTGTTTTTTCTATATAGATATATAATATTTAATTTAATATTATCTTTGACGATCTATAAATGGTTGAAGAAGTTTAAAAAATATATTAATCTCTTATCTAAAGTTTTTCCTTTGAATAAATATATGACTTTAAGGAAACCTCTTCTTGTGATATTAAATTTAAACTTCTAGTTTTTTTTAATAGCTTATATACCTAGTAAAAGTTTTTTCGTCTTTTAAACTTCCAGAAATACGTTATAGAGTGTCCCAGAAGTACCGCCGAGGATTTTCTCATTTTTTGTGTGTCTGAAGTATAACTACTTTAATTATCAACAGTCAAATTTTTTGTAACATTTTATCATATTACATCCAAATATATACCCATATTAAGCCAAGAATCTAAGGTATATTTAGACGTTAACTGTTCATTCTTTTTGGTATTCATGACTTACTATATTATTAAGTATCTTAAATATGGCACTTGTGCTGCGTGACGTCACCTGCATTGAGATCGACATAGAACGGAGAATTGTCAAATTTAAACTTTGAAAGTAGTAAAATTTTGTTATTTTTAAAGATATTACAAAAATTCTTCCGTCGTTAATTTTGTAATTTTTGGAACTATAATCAAAATAAAAAAATATGGCAAACTTTCTTTTAAAAAATAATATAAAATAAAGAGTATTTTTTAATTATAACAATAATAATTACGTACTTGGTAGTTACTCTTCGAAAACAAAGCTAGGAAAGAGATTTTCGGTTTAGAATTTCGTAAGGAATCGGTGTTACTTGTGGGACATTCTGTAGGTGTATCCTTTTCAATCCAACAAATCATTTTCTAAAGATATGTAAAGACTGAAGATATACAGTAGAACCTCGATAAGTTGAGAACTTCTGTAAAAATTTTTTGTATTCCCTCCCTTGAAAGCATAAAACCTCCATTACTTAAATCACAAAACCTCGGTGACAAACAAATATTCTGAACATCGCCCTTAATAACTTAAAAAAATATTTTGGTGACTTCCATAAGTTAAAGTATTATTAGTGAGTCATCATGAGTAAGTATCCAAACAAAAGGTTTTTCCAAGAAATTAATTGATTTTCACTTTAGTCTTCCACTAAAACGTTTCACGTATTGTTGTGCGTAACAAATATTAATTAACGAGTGAAAGAAAAATAAAATGAAGCGAAAATTGAACACATTAACGTATTCTGATAAGTTATAAGAGCTAATGAAGCAGTGAAAAGTGGTTCAAGAAGAAAAGATGTTGCTGCTCAGTTTGGAATTCATGCAAAAGACGCAGAATAGCAGAGTTTCCGGAATTGGAATAGTGTTTGTTTCCGTGGTTTCTTCTTTACATAATATATAAAAACATTCATCTTCAAAGTTCGATTCCAGATATATGTTATAATAGAAAACGGGATCACGGGTAATTGAAATAATGAAAATAAATCAATGAGTGTTTAAATTGATTTATTTTCATTATTCCAATTACCCGTGATCCTGTTTTCTATTATAGAAAACATTATTGATGTAAAAAATCAAATTGCATGAAACAAAAAAAAAATTACTGATTTCTTTGTTTAAATAATTGATTGTTTAAATAAATAAATAATTGATTCTGAATGCATAGATAAATGTCACCTCTATTGAACTAAATACATCCTCTATAAAATCCGCAAACCTCGGTAAGTTAAAAACTTTACTCTGACAACCTCTCTAACTTCAACTCTCGATAAGTAAAAAACTCAATAGCTTAATTTTTTTAACGTTTCCCTTGGATTTTAACTTATCAAGGTTCTACTGTATATGTATATAAAATTTCACTAGAAATTGCATACCAGCATTACACAAAAGAAAAGGTATTAGTTATTGTACAGGAGGCGCCACTCATGTAGTAGTTTATATAACCCAATGTAATGTCATATAATGCATGTAAGCTATACTGTTTTTTGTTTTTTTTGTTATATGTAATGAAACACGTATATTTTTGTTTGTGATTTTGCTACTGCCACAGGACTACCTTAAGTAGCGTTAATAAATTTATGTATTTATGCAATATTAATAAAATTTATTCTAAATTCTAAATGTATCTTGTAGTGATTAACGTTATCTTGACGAGTAGTGACGTTATGTTAAAATAAGCGATATCGAGTCCTAACAGGCACTTAATTCATAATATCAATTCAATTGTATAAATTTCCTACACTAACTAAAAAATCTAAACAAAATTCCGTTGATCCAACCGCTACTAAACCTCACAGGATCGTCCGCTGAGCTAATTTGAAGATTAAAATCTGTCCAGCCGTTTTGGAGTACATATAGTAAAATAGATTACTATCGCCATCAATAGATCAATACTAAATACTTACTAACAGGACTGAAAGTTTCAATGCCGTTGAAACTTCATGCAAAACATAAAAAAATTATTAGGCCTTCAAGCATCGCCTCTTGTATAGAATTCATCTACTTTTAAATAATATTGCGCGGTTATTTTGTACAAGTAAAATATCATGTAATCTTTTGAAAAGTTGAACGTTTCCAAAGCTTTCATAGCTCTTTGCTTCCACATCAGCTGTATATATTCCCATGCAGTTTGAATAGAGTTCAAGTAAAGCTCTGTTTAAACTCGATACTCGGTTGCTGTGAACAGTAACATGGAATGTTGGATAAGTTTGGATAAAATTCGTGGCGCAGGATCAATAAAACATCAATACTGAAGTTAAAATTGCATTTTTACTAACTTTTCGATACGCTTTGCACCATTAACAGCATTTGAACTCTGAAGATGGTGCAAAGCGTACCGAAACATTAGTGAAAATGCAATTTTAACTTCAGTATTACTGTTTTATTGATCCTGCGTCACGGATTTTATCCCAACTTATCCAACATTCATCAAGAATCACAACCACTCTAATTAATTTCTTTTAATTAGAGTCAACCTAGTAACATGGAATTTCTTTGTATTGACAGAGCTTTAAATGGCTCTACAATACACATACTCTCAGACAGTCAAGCTGCCCTCAAGGCACTTAAATCATTTAGAGTAGACTCTAAGGTAGTCTGGAAATTATTATTATTATTCCGACTTCTTCATGTACCTCGAAAATTTAGTTAAAATATGTCATACCAATATTTTTTTAAATAAAATAATGAATTACAATAAAATTCAAAAAAATATTAGCGTCAAATGATGAAATTTATAACATTTTTAATAATTTAAAGTTTAATTATAAACTTTAAATTATTAAAAATATTATAAATTTCATCATAAAATTCAAAAAAATATTAGCGTCAAATGATGAAATTTATAATATTTTTAATAATTTAAATTATTAAAAATATTATAAATTTCATCATTTGACGCTAATATTTTTTTGAATTTTATAGTAATTCATTATTTTATTTAAAAAAATATTGGTATGACATATTTTAACTAAATTTTCGAGGTACATGAAGAAGTCGGAATAATACCGACGAAACGTCGTACATTGAATAAAAACGTACTTAAAAAAATTGGTCTTTTCACCTGACCTTTTTATTTAATTTATTTCAAGACCTAATTTTTCCTAATATTCTTGTTTATTTTACTAACCAAAATTATGAAAAGAATATTTCCATATTTGTTCACTGTTCAGAATGCTTGGTACACAAATGTGAGCGGTACTTTAGTTTATTTTTTTATGACTGCTCCTTCACTTTTCACCTGTTTATGTTGTGATTCAAAATGCAATTCTATACAGCAGGAAAACATTTCAATGCTTTGGTTAAACTTTACGTCAAATTATGTAAGCCGATTTCTATTTGCAAATAGTTTGCAAAATGTGTTTTCATTTTAGTTGCAGAAGCAAAAGTATTGTGCTTTTGTATACAGCTTAAAACTTAATCTGCCTTCATCATAGTCGTGTTGAAATTACAAAAAAAAGTAGGTGCGTGTGTTTATACCTCTTTGGCGTGATTAAAAACTAATTTTTAATATACATGCAAATAACTTATTGGAATAAAATCTGCAAAAAGTTTAAGAATATTTAAGAATATTTTAAAACACTTCCTAAATTTTATTTTAATTTTTACTTTTATAATCAATCCATTGGGTAATCAAAAATACGAAATTATAAATTTCGCTGGATGATTATATAATTGATTGTAATCAAAGGTTATAGTCGTCTAGTATATTATACCAGGTGTTTTCTTCAAAACTTTCAATGGATTTTTTTGTTAATACACCGATTGAATCAAAAAAAAGTTTTAGGCAAAAGTTGTTGGGTTTTGAGAGGGAAATAATTTACACGTAATACCAACCCCCTTCCCCCACCCCTCGACAGGGGGTTGGGGTAACTTTTGTTTTTTAAATGAAAGCCCCCGATTTTTATGATTAATTTTTTTTGTGTAAAAATGAACAACTTTATTTAATTTAATTTAATCATAAAAATCGGGGGTTTCCATTTAAAAAACAAAAGTTACCCCCTCCCCCTGCCGAGGGGTGGGTTGGCATTACGTGTAAATTATTTCCCCTTGAAAACCCAACAACTTTTGCCTAAAACTTTTTTTGATTCAACCGATGTATCAACAAAAAAATCACATTCAAAGTTTTGAAAAAAACACCCGGTATAGTTTCCAGATGACAGAAAGTGCATTGAATTCGTCCATCTATCATTTCAGTCTGAACCCCTTAAAACCAACTTCATTCTTGTCGAATTTTCGTAAGCGCGGCCAATTTCATACTGTCAAATTTTCGGTAGCGCGGTCAACTTCATACTGTCGAATTTGCGTTAGCTGTGCGCGAATAATTCAAATGTATATGAACAAATTTTTCTTAGACCGTTTTTAAAAATCAAAATATAAAAAGCGTACATTACAATATGAGCGAAGCAATCATGGAAAAGCTCAAAAAAAAAGCTTTCCTAAACATTTGCTATTCTTATGGTGATTAAATTTCTGAGTATAAAATTAGTGTTCTTTTGTTAACCTCAAAATGTATTATTCTTTGTTTTAGTGTATTGGACGAGTCGGCTACGACTTTTCCTAGTGTAGGATTTAAATAAAAGTTGAAGCTATCGTTTCATATTTTGCGGATTTAAAATAATCTGCGTTACTTTTCGACATGACTTCATCGTCACGTTATCATTGTTTGAGTCGGAAATGAATAAATGTGCTTCAGCACTATTCTTTGTTAAAATGAAGCATATGCAATAGTAAATTGTTAAATTTTTATTGTGGCACAAAAAACCTTTTTTTTTTATTGCAAATTATTATGTATTGAACGATGGACTTTTTTGAACTATCTATAAGTGAATCAGAAATAATTTTTTGGTGTCTGACAAGCAAGGCATGTTTTCACGGCGAAATTAAAAATAGATTAGACTTTTTTTAATTAATTAGTGGAAGGTTTTGCTACTCCAGTGACCAAAATCTACAGATATGGCGACTTGTGATCTTTGCTGGAGTTTATTAAATTCTTTAAAATTAATAGCAATAAAAATGACAACTTGCAAAGAAAAGTTTTAAACATTTCTTATTGGAAAGCGGTCAAAAAGTATGAAAAAATGTGTTTGAATGAAATTTTCCTTCTTCTTATCGATATAAAAAAAATATTGCTTTAAACAATATCAGACCGTCTGGTAACAATAGTTTTCATAATAAGTACGGTCTTTTGATCTAAATCCAGCAAAAAATTGTTCCCGAGCTGAACTCGGAACGCCTTTAATATTGCATATGGTACATCATTTTAACATTAAGTAACTCATCCTTTTTTTATTGCTCAGATGAGAGTTTTTGTTGTGAATAAGCTGCATAAAAATTTTAAAGCATTTGATTTTCAGAAAATCACCCTAATTGCTTCTATCCAATTACCTTTCGAATAATCACATCTTTTTTATCAAAAATAATCTGAGATATCTGTTAACTATAAAGAGACAAAACATTCTCCCATATTTGAGCTAGGATCGTTTTTGCAATTTTGATTCGAGATGTGACAGTTCTAAATAGGCATTCAAAATTTAAATAAAATCTATTGAGTGTTCTGGGCCCTAGATACAATCACAGATAAACAACCAACAGATAGACAAACATTTGAGTTCAAGGACTTTCAAATCGTGCAAGTTCACCAGAAACTCAAAATATATTGCATGATCGCAACTTTCCTCCTGTATATTCGATGTATAATAACGATTGCTCTTATTATTTATAATCTGAAAACGTACTACGGAAACAATAACAATACAGTGTTAAATTACAGCTAGCTTAATCTCCAAAGATTTAATGAATGGTAATGTTGCAGTAGTTTATAATTACCCTTGCTGATGATTATGATGATGATGATGAGAATCGTCATTGCAATGCGTTATTGTCATGTAGAAATATTAAAATTCACAAGCACAATGTGATGTGTTATGTATGTGGATAAAAAGGGGGAGGAGGAATAGGCTGCGAATAGAGTGACTGTAACAGAGTGTGGCCCATGCATCTCCAATGGCCGCCATATTGAGCCGCGCGGTCACTCCATATATCTAATACTCCTGTATTGCTATCGCCCATAAGTGGAAGTCTCACGCAGTAAGTGAGACAGCAAACGACTACTTCTGTCTCTTTTTAGACTACTCGACCTGTTGTGCGCAAGCGTCACGAGTCTGGTGGGGCAATTGGCAAATGTGACGCTCTAACAGATGAGTGCTTGTAGGCATGTTCAATTCTCAGACATGCGCGTAGGACTCGAAGTTGTTTTTTTTTTTGGGCATTGGAAGCCTATCTATCGCCGGAGCACTGCAGCCTTTAGCCTTATTGTGCTATCTCCCAATTTCTTTATATCGCCCGGTCCATTATCCTCGTTCCTTGTACTAACTTGCACTGTCCGTGGACTGAATGATATAGTCTTCTGGATCCATTGCTGATTGTCCATAGATTAATTATCTGTCTTCTGCGATCCAGAGCCTCGCATTCGCACAGAATATGGTACGCTGTTTCCGTCTCCTTATTGCACTTTCCCATTAAACAGTCCGATTTTTTGGAGATGTCCGTTCAGGGCACAATGTCCTGTTAGGAGACCAACCACAAGTCGAAGATTGTTTTTACTAAGTTCTTCAGTCCTTTTTCTGGATGACCCTTCGATGGAAGATTTTCCATGTTGCTGCCTGGAAATTTGCTTCCAGTGTGTTTTATGCTGATTTATGACCCATTCCCTTATTTGACCCCCTACTGTGCTTTTAGATACTCCCAGGGCAGGTTCTGGGCCAATTATGTAGTTGACGATCCTTTTCTCGTCAACTCATCAGCTTCTTCATTGCCTTTAATTCACGAGTGTCCCAGCACCCACAATAGAGTTACTCCATTGTGTTCTGCCAGAACATTTAGTTCTTTTATGCATTCCCATACCAGTTTCGATGTCACTTTTGAGCTAGAAATAGCCTTTAGTGATGTTTGGCTATCTGACGCAATATGGATCCGTTTATTTTTATATATCCTATTGTTTTCGTATGCACATTGCAGTATAGCATATACTTCTGCCTGAAAGACTGTAGTAGTTACGAGAATGATAGACGCATATATGTCTGCACCGTAATGGTTTCATCCTTCTCCAAACCCCTCTTGCAATATAAGAGTCTTAGATATATGGGTCACTTTATACAGAAGCAGTCGATAACTGTACACTGCGTACAGAAGCAGCCGACAGCTGTACACTGCGTACAAAATGACTCAATATGGCGCAGCCAATCCTGTTCTGGCCAGGTCACTCTGTTATAGTCACTCCAGCTGCAAATATTAATAGTTTTTGTTGGGCTGAATAAAGAGCAACAACAGAACTGTTTGGAAGAGAGAGGTAGGCGCGCGCTGGTGCGTGTGTGTGAAATGATATTAGAACAGAAGGTGGATGACGGAACGGAACAATAACCGTCTCATTTCTTGTGTTCAACACACTAACATGTTAGTTACCAGGGATGTCGAAGTCCATTAATTTTTAGGGTTCCGTATACCTCAAAAGGAAAAAAGGAACAGTCTTATAGGATCACTTCGTTGTCCGTCTGTCTCTTTGTCAAGGCCCTTTTTCTCAGGAACGCGTGGAGGCATTCAGTTTAAATTATTATCAAATACTCAGGTCTGCAATCCTTTGGAGCTGTGAAAAATTCACACTTTCATTAATTTTTAGAGTCCGTATACCCAGAAGCGTAGCGTGCCTTGGCGGGGCCCCGTATAAAAATTTGTTTAGGGGCCCTTCCCCCGTTGAAGTAAATGACTTAAACGGGGAAATCCCGCAGCCCGCGATAACCGATGTAGGGTGTTGCCAACTTTTGAACGCACGCTTTACGCGGGAAAAAAAGAAATTGCTTTTTTTGACTTTTGTCATTTCTGAAATAAAAAAAAATTGGGAAGCTTTTATTAATTTTTGCTTACGCACGTTGGGGTCCCCGTGGCCCGGGGGCCCCGTATAATTGATACGGCATATACGGCGGTAGCTACGCCCCTGCGTATACCTCAAAAGGAAAAAAGGAACAGTCTTATAGGATCACTTTGTTGTCCATCTGTCAAGGCCCCTTTTCTCAGGGGCGCGTGGAGGTATCAAGTTCAAATTATTATCAAATACTCAGCTCTGCAATTCTTTGGAGCTGTGAAAAAATCACACTTCTAAGTCAACGCAATCAAAAGATATGGCCGTTTATGTAGCATATTTTAACACTCGCAAAGAAAATATAAACCTCGTTGACCTAAAGTCATCAGATTTGGCAAGAAGCATTATCTTATAGCACAAGTAAAGAGAAAAAATTCGAAAGCCGTAAATTTGTAGTTACGTCACAAAAAAACGATTTTTTTGCGATTATAAACTTATTTGTAGTTGGTAAATTGACCGCGACCGGTGTCGATGTATGGGGACAATAGTTTTCCAACGGCAAATCAATCAAGTTTATATATTTTATTTTATTAATGCGCCGCTGTCTGTCCGTCTGTCACGAGGTTGAATCTTTTGAACCGCAATAGGTAGACACCTGAAATTTTCAGAGTGTGTATTTTTGCAGCCGCTATATTAACGACAAATAATAAAAATAAAATGACCGAGCTGGGTAGAGTAGTGGTGACCGCACTAGACTCGCATTCGGGAGGTCCGGGTTCGAATCCCGGCGGGGGCAGATGTGGCTGGGACTTTTTCCTACTACCTCTCGCCGAGAAACGTTAATTCCTGTACCGGCCATCTTGATTGAGGTTTTCCACGGTTTCCCTCAATTAATTCCAGATAAATATCGAGATGGTTCCTTATTTGAGGCCATGGCCGATTACCTATTAAACTCCTAGTTCAAAAATTACGTACCTTATCCTAATTTTCTATAATTCCTTCATTCGCCTCATTGCTATTACATAAGTTGAAGTTTTAAAAATGTAGAAAAATAACGGGAAGTGTGGTAGATGGAAAATAGTAATGGTGCGAATGGCGTCTGTTATGACATAAAGTCGAGAAACGGACGTTAATCGCATTATTATTATTAATAAAAATAAAATAAAGTTAATAAATATTGTACAGTGGTATGGAACCCTTCGTGTACGAGTCATTTCCACAAGTTGCAAAGCCTTTTTTTATTACCTAATTCCTAATTTTTATTACCTAATTCCTACCCATCATTCTGTGAAAATTTAAAGTGCCAAAGTAAACTCAACTTAAGACACTTGGAAACAAGCAAGGAAATTATCGAGCATCAATTTGACGGCAATGTTTAAAAAAACCCCGGGTCGCAGTGCCAAAACCCTGCCGACAATATAGTGTATTTGCTAATATAGGCAGTGTGGCTTTGTTATGCGAACTTAAGTTGGTTTTTTGGGCAAAATAAAAATTTGGCTCCTTAATACACCCCTTAAAAGAAAATTTTTTTCTCAGTTGCAATATTATTATCAATCGAACCTCTATACCAAATTATATACAACTTTCAGAAAATAATTCACTATCTGTAAACTAGTATTTTCATAAAATTTGTAAGTCCGGTCCTGTCGGCCCGATTTTATTAAAATTTTAGGAACACTTTTTAATTACTAGTAAAGGGTTAAATATCAATTTTGAAACGATTCTGAGAATTTTTTCGGTATTTTGGGGCCCAAAAACATTTTTCAACCCCTAAAAACTACCCTTAAAATGTCCCGATTACGCCCATTTTAAATAGGCTTCTTGCGGTGATGGATTTCAACACGTGGGCCAAATTTCGTTAAAATCAATGAACTCTTTCGAAAGTTATTGCCCGCACACATATATATATACGTATATATATATATACGTATATATATACGTATATATATATATATATATATATAAATATATATATACATATATATATAAACATTTTTAAAAATGGTGCCAAAGTGTTTAGGAGCTTATGAAACGTCGAGAAAATTTGGTCCGACCCCTAGGTCCCGCCATCCGACCGACGCCAATAGTGTATGTTGCCATATGGCAAATACACTACTGATCTGTAAGATCGTACAGCCCTGTTGAGTAGGATTTGAGAGCACGATATTTAATAGGGCAGCGATTCTGTCTATAATAGCTGAAAGGGAGGTGGCTGGTAGCGATGGTGGATTATGCCCGGATATGGCATTCACACCACACCAATTGTATTATATAACTAAATACTTCCCGCAGTTGTAGTTTCAATGCCGTCGCCCCATCATCTCTTCTGTGTATTGCCGCTGCTGTTCTTCTTCTTCTTCTTCTTCTCTTCCCGATTCTCCAACCGTGCTCCTCCGCCATTGTTGTGTGTTTTAGTGTTTAACTGTGTTTTGTTATTATATTCAATTCACTGCTCGCTTCGCGTAGTTCTATGATATCCTATTTTGAACTGAACTGAATGAATGTAGCTGCGAGTCGGTCTCTCCGCAGTGTGTCATTCAACGAGGAAAAAATTCCCAGCTATTTGTAGAGCATGAAAAGTTCGTTTGTTCGAATGTTTGGACAGAGACGGAGTTTCGTGGAATTGTTCAAAGTTGAAACAGTTGTTTAGAAAGCTTTTGAAATATATTAGTTTTGAATTGTCGGATGAAACAGTTTTACACTGTTAAAATCGTAAAATGAAAAATAATATCGATTGAAATATGACATAATTTTACAAATATTTTAGAGGAATTAGAATCAATAAAATTAAAAGACAAATTATTATTTCACAACGTTTCGTATTAAATTAATACTTCATCAGTTTAATACGAAACGTTGTGAAATAATAATTTGTCTTTTAATTTCATTGATCCTAATTCCTCTAAAATATTTATAATATTATTAACATCAAAAGGATCTGATATATACATTATTCAATATGACATAATTGTTAATTTATCTTTAAAAGTTAAAATTAACTAACTCATTATTATTGAGTTTGTTTTATATAAGCGATAATATAGTCATAAATTAAAAAGCAAAGGACTCGCATGTAATGAAATATAATATGTCATGTGAAAATTATCACATGGACAGATGGTCACATTCATACCTTACTTTTATTTACATACTTATAATCTACAGAAAAACATTTTTAGTATGAATTATCTGTAGTATATCAACACCATAACCTCACATTAATGGACGTTTCAGCACATACTTGTATTTAAAAAATGTTTAATGTGAAAATTGTTCTGATATCTGAATAGAGAGTATGATATTTAATATTTTCCTTTCAGAATTTACATGAAATATATATTATGAGTTCCTACCGTTTGCACGTCAAATTACAGAAATTATTTTGTACTTCAATTGTTCGTCTTACTATTTTGCGAATCAAAATGCAACACACTGTAAACTTCTGTTCATGTCAGTTTCATGTAATTTAGGGGACAAATTAACTTCCCCTTTATTTGTTTATTCTACTTCCCCTCGATTTCTTACAATTTTCAAACAGATACGTCGCAAAGGAAGTTAAACTTGAATAAAAAATTTTATTTTAATCACGCGTAAAGGTTACACGTACTCTTTTTTTAATAATTATACTGTGATGCAGCTCTGGTCGCATAGTCAAAGCTGTGGTGCGGATTCCAACCGACACGTTGCGTTGGTGACTGCCGCTGACACGTTTCATGTCCGACAGTCGTGTTCGAATAAGCGTGTAAATGGATGAAAAAATGTTTTTCAGATTAAATGCCGCTCAGTCATTGTGCCAGAATTGTCTGGCCATTGTCCGTTCTTTTGTATTCCTTGATCTGCTCTTCAGTTTTCCAAATACAGCTCAGGGATGATCGAGTTGTTTTAGTTTTCACTGACGAAACAAACTTCGATCGAATTATATATTATATTAGCTTTTCATCCTGGCTTCGCTCGCGTAAACATCGATTTTTTAACACGCTTTTATTAGCTTCACCTGTAACTATGTAAGTATACAAATCTTAGAAGCCGAATTAAACGAACTTCTAATTGTTGTATGAATTTTTAACTTTCAAATTTACCGGATGACATAAATGCTGGGTTGCAGAAAGGATTGTCAAATAGTTTGATTGGACAATGACCTTAGATTGTGAACACACATATTTCTCTATAAACCGAGCTGGGTAGAGTAGTGGTGACAGCACTAGACTCGCATTTTGGAGGTCCGGGTTCGAATCCCGGCGGTGGCAGATGTGGCTGGGACTTTTTCCTACTGCCTCTCGCCGAGAAACGGTAATTCCTGTACCGGCCATCTTGATTGAGGTTTTCCATGGTTTCCCTCAATTAATTCCAGATAAATATCGAGATGATTCCTTATTTGAGGCCATAGCCGATTACCTATCAAACTCCTAGTTCAAAAATTACCTACTTTATCCTAATTTCCTATAATTCCTTCATTCGCCCATTGCTATGACATAAGTTGAAGTTTTAAAAATGTAGAAAAATAACGGGAAGTGTGGTAGATGGAAAATAGTAATCGTGCGAGTGGCGTCTGTTATGACATAAAGTCGAGAAACGGACGTTAAACGCATTGTAATTTATTATTATTATATTTCTCTATAAGAAAAGCATTGTACAATTTTTATTCGATTCTGTTCGAAAGATAATCAATCGATTGAAATGATATTTTTTCTAAACTGTGTATACGTGTATTTAACACAGTTTTTTGCATTATTAGTGTATTTGCCATATGGCAACATACACTATTGGCGTCGGTCGGATGGCGGGACCTAGGGGTCGGACCAAAATTTCTCGACGTTTCATAACCTCCCAAACACTTTGGCACCATTTTTAAAAATGTTTATATATATATATATATATATATATATATATATATATTCACAACATGGATTTCGAGGGCCAACGTTTTTTAATCCATAATCACGTCCAGTGGGCTCCCTAGTATTTCAAATTTTTGGGAAATTGATTTTTTTTTACTAATAAAGAAGATATTTTGGTTTTTATATCTAATAGTGTTTTTGAGGGCGCACTCCGGAAACATAACCACTTTCTGTTTTACCGACATTCTACTGACCTTCAAGCCCTTCAAACAGACGTTGTGACCATATAAATTGTCTAATTTTATTTTTGTTAATGAGAACAGGCCTTAATCTCAAAATTAGCCAATAACTGTTTATATAATCGTTGCCTGCATAATTTGTAGGCATGAGAATTCATAAATATATTTAAAATAAATGCGTCTTTATATAGAAATTTTGAAAATGTAAATGAACTACTTTACAGTTTTGAAGCATTCTAGTAATTTTTCGGCTAAATATTTTCGTTCTAAAAATGAACATTGATTTCTAATACAGACTATCTATTACGTTATTTTAAAGTAGAAAATTCTAAACAGTACAAAATATTTCTAATTATTCAAATTTGCGAAATATGAATTCACAAGGTGAAAAAGGGTGGCAAAATGTTGACTTAAATTTGGTATTGAAGAATTCTTAGTTTTTTCCAAAGATCGAAAAAATCTTAATTATTATTAATAGCCAACAGCTGTTTTTAAACGAAAACGAAATTATATACCTCAAAAATTATTTTTTATTCAGCTCATCACAGTTTTATGCCGTTCAACAAAAACAATTTAGAATACATTTTTTTTTTATTTTACAAAATGTTTCTTAGAAAATACTTATTTATTTTTCCATTTTAGTGTCTTCAAATCCTCTGTCTAACTTTCAATAAAAATGATTGGTTGAAACTTCACCTTTATCTGTAAAAAAAACTAATGTTACATTTTGTATAAGGATGTCCCAACGAAGTATACACATAGGTACAGTGGCGGATTTACCAGCAGGCTGAAGCCTATGGCGGCAGATTTTAGTGGGTGGCAAATTTAGCCCAAAAACTTTTGTCTTACAGAAATAAAAAAGCAACATTATTATATACATAGAGAAAACAAGTTTCGAGTATTTAACAAAAATTTCAATATTTTAGTACTGTACGGTATACTGAATACTCTAACGTCTATATGAAAAATTACCAAACGCTCTGTAAAATATACTTTTGTGACAATGCGTTTTTAAAATATTCCAATAGCGTTTCAGTACTGCAATTTAAATGCAGTACTTTTTTTTCTCCATGTACCTAAATATTACTAGGTTGCATTCACACAATTCAATCATCGTGATATGTTTCAATACTTAATTTTTTTTTTTTTTGTAGTCGTTTAAGATGATTGCGAACTAGGGTATCGAATTTCAGAGGTCAGTAGGGGCGGCAAAAATTTAATAGCCTACTAGCGGCAAATTTGTAAATCCACCACTGCATAGGTAGGGGTGCCAGGCGTCCGGATAAAACAGGACATAGGCTTTTGATTGCGTGTCCGGCCAAAATTAAACGGTGTCCGGCTTTTTAGGTTTTTTACTTTTCGCATTTTCAGAATTCGATTTGCGATCCCAGGACATAACGCAAACGTTGAAAGAGTTTTTTCCTTGATGGTCAAAAGAACGCAACACATATAAATAATGGCAATACCTTGTTGAAAATGTTGATTCTCGTCCGCTCATAGTTGTGTCATATGTTTTCTCGCAGTTAGTCAGCACGAAATTTTGCTGGCGGACCTACAAACATTAGAAATCAGTAATTTGTTATAATTTTAACTTAAATTACGATCTTAAACCCAACATTTTAAGTTTAACCTTACATGACAGCATTAGCATATTATGTTATAATAGGTTTTTCCCTTTATAATGCAAAGCGACTTTATACAATAAGTACAGTATGTTACCTTAAAGAAATTTAGTTTGCGTTTTTGTTTTCTTATGGAAACCGGATAATTAGAATATAATTTGTTTATATCATTATCAACACTGCTGTTTTAACATATTTTAACGAGATAATTTTGTCTTCTGCGGCCTGTAACAAATAAATAAGTTCCATCAATATAAAATCATTAATACTCACAAACTGTTTTAAAAGTCAAAAAGCTACTTACCAAAAAATCAGAATATCAATTTACGAAATTAAGTGTCAACAAGTCATTTTTGACAAGTAAATGACCTTGGGCCGTTCGGTTTCAATATTCAACACCAGGAGCGCTGACTGCGTCATTTCACTTATTTTACGCAAACAGATTGAAATATAAATTTGAAACTATTTAGGTTCTTAGATAAAGTGGCTTATAACATTTTTTTCTCTAATATAAATAAATTTAAACTGCGTTTAGCTGAGATTTTAATCTAATTTATATATGCATCACAACATTGTTATAAATTAGTTTATATGAATTTAGTACAACTGTTTGTTGTATATGAATAAAAGGTTACTACTAAACTCATTTTACGAAGAAATGTAAAATTAAATTATTAATTAAGAATAGTTGCAAATTAAAAAGTTTTCTAAAATAGGAGGAAGCACATGTTGAAAAAAACACTATTTAACTTAAAACAGCAATAATATTGACTTGTCTTTTCACGAGGTAGGTACCTTCCTACCGAACAAACTTTGTATAGGCCTATTCGAATGAAATATATTCAATAACACATATTTTAAATTTAATAAGGAAACCTGAAACGCCTCGACTTTCAGACAAGACCGCTAAATTAACGATATAATAATTAAATCGTTACTTTTTTAATTTTATCTAAAATATTGCATAGCTCACTTTGCTTTATAGCCCCACGCTACCGAATGCCTGTATGAAGGGTTGCCAGACAAACGACGTAAGCCCTCAAAAAAGATAATAGGTACATAAAATCAATGGCGTTTTTTTAAAAACTCAAAAGTTAAATTCACTTTTATGAAACTTTAAAGTCAAAAAAATCAATTTTATATATACATATCTGCAGGGAAATTATTGTAGAATAACACTGAGCTAATTAGCTTGCATATTTTACATTTTCTATTAAATTTTATGAATTTTGCGTGTTTTGTAAATACAGAATAAAATCTAGCTGAAGTTTATAGGATACCACTGCATTTGAGAACTGATTCTCAATAATTTTAAATTTTTAAGATAATAAAATAACGTAAAGACGTATATATTAAATCCGGAAATTTTCTTTTTTTTAAATTCTATTAAAATCTTTTATAATATAATATAACTATTGTATTTTTAAAGAAATATACATAATATTTAGACATTTATTTAAATTGATCAAAAAATTAATAATAATTTATTTAAAAAAACAAAATGATTCTACTGGCCTGTAATTACCAGATCATAAAAGAGAGTCATAATTACTAATAATAAAATCTTTAATGCAAGAATTAAAGTGAATTTTGCAGGTCACCAAAATTTGTTTTGGTTATTTAAGTATTTTTGGAAAAAGCCCAGTCATAACAATGTTCCTTCTCAAATTATACGTGTGATGACATTAGACTGTGAAGGATGTTCAACTGAAATAATTTTGTTTTCCTTATATTAAGGAAGTTACGAACGATATTAACAAGATATCATTTTTTATTGATTATCTGTTGGCTATTTTAACTCAGTTAACTATTAAAAATGCAAAAAAAAAATTATGAAATTATAAAAAAAAGTCACAGTCATATCTCCTTCACTATTTCAAAATCTTCTTTCTGAGACGCTTAGACTGTGATTTTTGATGCGTTCTATGTTTATATTATAGCCCTCATAAAAGGT